>OZ007587.1:353833864-356233864 GCA_963931845.1 Maratus michaelseni | reverse complement strand
TGGCCGACCAATCATGTAGTTTCACGAAATTAGCATCAAACCATGAATTCGAAGTTTGGGAAACATCTACTAAGGCATTGTCCTGCTGCAAGAAAGTCTCCACTCGTTATTGACGGTGCTTCTGGTAGAAGATTATCGCCCAATACATCAACATAACTTTCATAATAAATTTTTCCCTGCACAAAAACTATTGGAGCAGTTCCACCAGTTGCGAAACCTCCCCAGACCATTACTGAGCCACCTCCAAATGCACGCTTTGAGAAAATTTCTTTTTCTCTACGGAGATCATACCAGAAGTAGCGAAAACCACCTGGTCCATCCAAATTAAACTTTTACTCACCGGAAAAGACATCATCCCACTTTTTTCCCATGGTAAGGTAATGCATGTTTTGGCCAACTCCACCCTCAGTCTCTTATGAAGTTTTGTAAGAGGCGATCGTGACATATGTTTACCATAGCGAACCCTTTTATTTCTTTTTGTAAAACACGTCGAACAGTTCGAGCACTGCATTCTAAGTTCAATTCATGTTTTATTTCTGTTGACGTTTATTTTTTGGATCAAGCTCACCTTATTATATCGCCTTTTCTCCCGTACAGAAACAGAAGATGGCCTACCTATACGTCTTTGCCGTCCATATTTACTGGGATTTTTAAGATAATTGTAAATAACCGTTCTTGATCTATTAAGCTTTGTCGCAATTTGACGTACAGAAAGTTCTGAACTTTTAAAGGCATCCACTTTCCCTTTCTCAAACTCCGAAATCTTTGCACCTAGTGGCATGACTGAAAAACAGAATATAACCATCCCAAACGCTTACTACGCATTTATATCGTCTGGAAATTCCGTGTGCAGAACAAAAAACATGCAAAATTTACTTTTTAGAACACACAAATACAGTAGTTCTTATAATTTTGTCTATGGCTCTATAAATCCATAATACATGAATATGAATTTTCCACATTCTTCCATAAAAACTTAAAAATATTTTTCATTGGTTTGCAGCTATTAAATTTGCATAATTTTTCGGCCAAGTGTAGCCAAGATTTGGCGATTTTTTCTTTGTCCTTATAATTTTGACCACCACTGTATAAGATTTTAAGCACATGCCTGGCTTTTGTAAATCTATCCGCTGTAGAAAAAAAAATCTTTCTAGCAATGGTACTTATACTTACAGTATTTTCAAATTTCTTTAACTGTTCTTGACATCATTTCTTCAATTCCGTAGTGAACGATTTCGACTCGCGGGACATTAAATGTAATAAACACAAAAATTAGTTTTTTCAAACAAATGCATTTCTCAACTTTGATTCACTTTTAAGAAGTATCAGTTTCAATTCCGATAGTTTATCTTTCCGGTGTTAGCCAGATTTTTGTGAGTTTTTTTTATACTTTGTGCTGTAGCATTTCGCAATGTTATATTCTTTCCAAACGTCAACAGTGTCTACATATGAAACATCTAATTCCAGTTTCCCTTTGAATATAATTGTAATGTAAATCACCTTAAAAAAAAATCTACGATGTTCATTTTTAGTTTCTCATATTTATTCATAGGTGGTAAAGAGCTGTCACATATATATATTTTTTAATCCTAGGATGTGTAAGAGTATGTCAATAAAATGTGTGTATATATCAATAAAAATGAAAGACAGACCATGCTGGATTCCTGAAAGATCACACACAATTACTAAGCTAAGTAATGAAAATAATTAAAGTGCTTAAATCCAAAATCCATATGTTCGATTAAAGCCCAAGTGAAGAACCTGGATGACATATTCGGAGTTTTTGTGTCAAGCACAAAAGTGATGATTTATGTCACTTTCAAAGCTCTTTTAAAACTATTTAATTTTATAATTTGATTTTTTAAATATTTCAACTCTTCTTAATTAGTGCCGAATTTGTTAATTTTACAATACATTTCTTAGTATTTAATAAATACACAGCATATTATTTTCTAAAGTGGGGAAAAATCTAGTAGAGTAGTAAATCAAAATATTACTTTCGACAGAAAAAAAAAAAAAAAAGTAAAATACTTTAAAAAAAATCTTTAAATTTTCAAACTCAATATTCCGCATTTTGCTACGTTCCGGTTGGTTACCTTTGTTCCGAATGTTTTCATTTTTATGCTAACATGTAAAATTGAATTATATATGCCTCTATACATCACTGTTGCCAGATGAGCAGGATTTTTTAAAATTAAGAATGCTACCCCAGTCTGAAGAAAAATATTCTTATTTAATGACAGAATAAATAAAACAAATATTACTATTCAAAAATAGTGATAGCATTCTGAATTTAAAGAAGTCCGCCAAAATGGTAACACTGATATACATATATTTTTCTGATGTTTACCATCTGTAAGACCACGGTTGGTGCAATTGTGTTCGTGCAAAGTGTATTTTCAGCATGCGTGTTTTAACAACTAAATTAAACACAGGTAAAATGCCAAAGGCTTCGCGGGCCACAGATAAGGTGTCGGCGGGCCAGTTGTGGCCCGCGGGCCACGTGTTTGACATGCCTGCAGGCATGTCATCCATTTAAGACATGTCTTAAATGGATCAAGTGCTTTACAGAGGGAAAAATGTTAGGCTATTGAATTGACAAAAAAAATGAATCGTTTAGATTTTCTCAGGCTAAAGTACCCGCCGTTTAAATGAATCATGTTTGTGCTGCAGCTACGCAATTTCATTCATTAAAGCGGCTGAATATAATGCCGGCCAAAATAATTTGATTTCCATTGTATTTTGTATGTTTGTCATTAAAACAGCCGATTCGATTAACAAATAATTCATGCAAACAGAACTACTGTATTTACTCAACAAATCGTGACATTTTACATGCAACTAAGGGTACGATCCAACCATAGACCTAATAATACTATCTTTGCTCTGAGGATCCAGCCCTCACTTTAGAAAGAAAAGGGGATGGAGTCAAATCAGTTTATATGCAATTTTTATATATTTTGTACACTGTCTGCTTTATGACATATTTGTAAAATGCACACAATTTGAGAGTTCCATTCAGATATTAAGAAATAGAACAGTTTCCATTATATCTTCAGTTTGTCCATAACTCAAAACTGATAATTTATGACACATTCATAAATGCTCTCATTGGACTTTGCGTTAAATTCAGATGTTAAGAAATCGAACAGTTTCCATCTATATCTATTCTAATATAGTAAAAGAGAGAACGCCTGACTGACTTATCAACGTAGCACTGAAACGACTAAAATCAGGATCACGAAACTTGGACAGCAGATTGTTATGACCTAGGTAAGCAATAAGAAAGGATTTTTTAAAATTCACCAGTTAAGGGGTTAAATGGGGAGTCGAACGTTTTAGAACATTTTTCGCCATATCTCAGCAGCAGTTATAGGTAGGAGTGTGAAAATAAATATAACAAATCTACTAAAAAAATAGTTAAATACTTATTTCAGAGATTTTAGAAATCCAATCACTAAGAGGATGAAATGGTTGGGGGGGGGGGGGGGGGGGAGTTTAAGTCATTTTGATATCTCAGCTGCAGTAGAAGCATAAAATACAGTTAAACTAATTTGCTAAAAAATAGTTAAACATGCATATCATTGATTTTATAGCTATTTTAGCGATATCGTCGCCAACATCGTAAAGGAACCAGATTATAGAAAATTAGACAACTATTGCTGATTTTTTTTTTTTTTTTTTTTTTTTTTTTTTGCGCAAGACATTTTTTCAAGGAGCGGTCGACGCATTGCATACCCGTGCGAAGCCGGGATGGAGCGCTAGTTTTCGTATAAAGGCAAATTATCTTTTCGGGACAGAGACTCAGTGACCACAGAAAAATCATGGAGGGAGCAATTCGTTATAATTGGAAGCTGTGTCGCATATGAGAAAATTAAATCCGTCGTCCGATTTCAGATAGTAAGAGTAATGTCTGCAAATTTCACGCATTTCCGCTTCAAATGACTTTGTAAATGTCAGAAATACCACACGCCTCCAAACACTCTTAAAGGGTCAGGTACCATTTAAACTCTCAAATTACATGTAAAAGTAACCGTAATATAGATTGCAATAACTCTACATCTAATTTTTGGATATGAAATTTCAAACACGCGTTAAAATATATATTCTACTCTAACATCAGTTAATTTTCTGTAAAAGAGCCTAGATGCATTATGGTTTAATTTATTGAAATTTAACGTTTTAATAATAAATGAATTCACATTATATGCCAGCACGCAGAGTTTCTCATAAATTTGTCACAGTGAGCAAAAACTTTTTTTTTTTTTTTTTTTTTTTTTTTAATTGAGTAGAGATGTGTGTTTAAAATGACTTACAATGGAAAAAATGAGATTAGTTCTTAAACCCCCACCCCTCACAATTTTGAATTTTTTTTTTAAATAGTCATTTTTAAATTTCTTATTTGAAGAACATAATAGGCCATTTTGTGCATCTGAGATTTATTGAGTCAAAATTTCATGAAATTCTATCTAGCCATTTTATAGAAATCATGCGCGTAATGACCAAAATCACGATTTTGAAAAAATTGACTTCGAAGATAAAATTACCCCTTGATCGTATAAAAAGAGCTCAAACTGTTTTGGACATAACCACCATCTAAAGAGATTTTTTGCATGGGGTTTCTTTTAAGATGTTCCTAAAAAATCAAATTTTAATATAAGCTATTAAAAAAATTGATTTTTTGACACTTAAAAAAAAAAAGATACCTGACCTCTTAATACGCATTTTTAATTAAAAATGTATTCTTGTATAGAAACTTTATTCGTTCAAAGAGGGATCATGATCCCCGTGACCCTCCCCTCCCCCCCCCCCCCCCGCCCCTTGAATCCACCCTTGTATGCAACCTATTTATATCCAATAGAAACATTTCAAAACAACATTTAAATAATTTTTTAGTATTAAAGTTTATTTTTCAGAAATATAAATTAGTAATATTTGTTTTAAATTATATATACACATATGGGTTTCATTCATAAATTTAGATGTATGGAGTTCCTCTTCCATTATTATTTTGCTTGTATCCTCCATAATCAATTTGATCTTCATCGTAATATCTTGGTGGTCCATTAACTTGTGGTCTCCTCTGTCTTCCATAGTCATAGCCGGGTCTCTCATATTGCCTGTTGTAGCCATAATCACCAAACCCTCTTGGAGGCAAGCTATAATCGTGGTCCTTGTAACGTCTTCTGTAATCTCTATTCAGCAGGGCATCATCCCTTCCATAGCCAGTGTTCTTCTTTGGAAGAACTCTTGAGTATCCCCCTCTTTGTCCTTGTTTTCTTACATATCCACTTTCTCTGCCATAGTTGTATCTGCCGTTGAGCCCTGGTACGATATCTCCAGGAGTGTATGTATCATCATATGGATATCTGGATTCGACAGTTGCCGCAAAGATGATTACAAAGGCAGAAAGCAACTAAAAATATATAAATTAAAATAATTTATTAGAAATGAAATAGATTAGTGTAGAGTATGGTGGCAGATTAATTCATCTAACGTCATCTTAAGCAGTGGTCGGTAGAAGCGCACTACAAGTTTACGAAACTACAGTAGTTGCTGATTTTACCGGTAGTCTAGCGTAGCGCGCTACATTTTGAAAAATAAAATGTAGCGAGATACAAATACAAAAAGTGAGATTTATAGAATTTTTCAAGAATTCTTTTCCAACTGATACTGGTTTCCTGCATGCATATACTGTACTTATAAAAAGATGACCACTAAAAAAAATTTGGCACGAAGATTCTCAAAGTGTCTGTGTGTGTGGGGGGGGGGGGGGGGGGGGGGAGACTTTGTTAAAAAAAAATCTGTAAAATATTTAGAATAGAAATGATAGAATTTTATTGCACCCGCCACCATTCTTTCGATAATCGGCGTGTTTTTTCCTTAGGGATTTTTTTCTCCCTTCAATAGCATTGGTTGTTTCATTCTCAACTTAAGGCTGTTGGTCAATGAGACTTCAAATTCCTCTAGCTAATGTTTAATCTATGGGCGTGTTAATGCATTTGTATTTTTAAAATATCTCTTCAGGAAATTAATATTTTTTACTTTTTTTTCTGTTCTTAAAGGATGTCTCTTTTTCAGTTGTCAAAATATTTCTAAAATATATACTTAATTTTATATAAAGTGTTAAGATCTTAGCAAAACTGAACGAAATTAACACATAAAATTATAAATTAAGTATATATTTTCGAAATATTTTGACAACTGAAAAAGAGACATCATTAAGAGCAGTACACAAAAAGCAGTTGAAAATATTAATTTCCTGAAGAGATATTTTTAAAATACAAATGCATTATATGCACCCATAGGTTTAATAAGATTAGCGAGGGGAATTTGAGATCTCACTGAATTCGATCTCCTTAACAGCTAGTATGAAATGTTAAGTTGGGCTTAACTAGGCCCCCTCCACACCAGAGCCTTGTTTGTACCCTTTAACACTTAATTTCTGCGATTCAAATTGTCGCATAGATATACTGTGAGCGATCTCTGAGATGATATCGCTTGGTCAACAGATTAATAAGAGACTGGAAAAACCCATAAGATACTGTTTCTGTATTAAATTGTACAGGACTATAATTAAAATTCCCCTGTTCAGAAATCTATCGATAGTACTAGGGCTCCAAACGAAACAAAATTTCACTAGTATCTATAGTTAAACTAAAATATTACAACTTTGAAAATTGAGACCGCTAACAGCAGTTAAGGGTCGAATTTCTCGCTCCTGCTTTTGCAAAGTATGTACATATTCCAAATTCATTTGTATAATGTTTGTATATGTATGCTTTAAAATTTGTGCATCATAAAAAGATACTGGTACAAATTTAATTGGCACAAATTTAATTAGCCTAAAATTAGAACAATTACGGACTGTTCTCATAAAAAATATTTTTTAACATTAACGTTCTTTTTAACATTTTAAGAAAGTGAAAATCGATGGATAAAATTTTCTCAATTTTTTAAAACATGTCTGCATTTATCCTATAGAAAAAATATACTTAAAAAAATTAATTTAATAAGGGTTGGTTGGTTCCAAAAATGGAAATGTCCTCAGAATGAAACTGTAACCAAAATAAAAAGAATGGAAAATAATGCGTCAAGCATAGACTATGTAACACTTTCCAACACTTCCAAAATAATTTTACAAATCTTTACAGTTTAATAAGGTGAAATATGATATCTTAAGTAAATAAACAATTTGGAAAACGCATAACATATTTAAAAAAAAAACAATTTCAGGACTTACCAACAATATTCGGGAAAATATCCAAACTCTTGTGCAGTCCTGTATATGATCTATATAGTTGTATATATACTATATAGATTGCTAAATTTTAGTTCAGTAAATTAGGAAACGCGTAGCACAGTTTAAGATTACTCTTCTGGAATTTCTGTCAAACGGAAATGTACTCAAGAACTTTTGTACTGCCCTGTATAGGATCTATAGAATTTATACACACCAAGTAATAGACAAAAAATGAGTTAAATTTATAAACGCGATCAGCAACTGAAAAAGCACTTCCAGCAATTATTGTTAACAGACAGTACCGAAATCTTTTGTCTCTCTGTAAATGAACGATGAATGCTATACATACAATATTCTATAGTAAGACTCTTGTAATGCAGCTTAGTGATATATATCAATTCCAATATGTTTGAAATAGTGAAACAGTATTAAAACAAATCGCAAACTATTTTTCTTCATAGACCGTAATGTAGCGGAATTATTTCGAGTTTTCCTGTAAAGGAACTATAAGTACTATATGCCCACCATAATCTATAGCAAGCCTGTTGTAGTGCACCTCAGTGATATATGTCAATTTCAATATGTTTGAAATTGTGTATCATTAAAATAAACAGTGAATGTCCCTCCCCCCCTATGGACCGTAATGTAATTCTTTTGAGGGTCTCTGTAAAAAACTGAGTGCTACACACTTTATTTTAGGCCCACTTTCTCTCTCTACATCCATTTGCACTTTGTTTTTGCAAAAAGTAAGATACAAAATTTTTCCTTGAATTATTTTTGTGCCTATGGGGAGAAATATTTAAAAAATGAGATCTGTTATTAACTGTAAATTAACAATTTCAAATAATGTTTTTTTATACTAATTTTACTAAGAACATATCATGAAAGTTCAATAAGAAACATCTACTAATCATCAAAATTATCTATTTGGATGCACCAATTCTACTAATGGTAATCAGAAATTTAAAAAAATACACTCAAGGAGCTCCACCGTTTTTAATACAATATACTGGGTGATAAAACAAAAATATTAATTCACTTCAGAAACATTTACGCTACAATTACAAATATATACGGGGTCCTTAACCCTCTGACTGCTCTTTTTTTTTTTTTTAAATCCTTTCGACCAATATCTAATCGACCTTTATCTCCTATACTATTACATATTTCAAATCATCCGGTATATGGAATATGTAGTAAATTTACCCTTTGAATTTTCAAGCTTTGACTGAAATTTTTAATACAAAATTGCTTCAAAAATTGTAAATTATATAAAATTTTCTACAAATGTCTTACCCGTGGAAATCGCGGGATAAGCAGTCAGAGGGTTAATACCTGTGGGCACTAGACACAGGGCCTACTGAACTGAAGCAATAATCAGTCCTTGCTAATAATGCAATTTTGCTTGATGATTTTTTGTTTGAAAATCACACGAATCTTGCGTGCTCACGTTAATAAAAATATTTATTTTTCAGTGAACAAACTACAGAGTTAAAAATAAGTCGCAAAAATAGATCTTTAAAGTTAATCTTCTAAAGCTAAACAAATAAATCTGAATTTTTATTTTAATTCAAGAATATTAGCTTTTAAAAATAGTATTCAAAGAACCACGTAATTTATCATTATACACACACAAACAAAAAAGTTAAATTCTAATCGGGTACGTTTTTTCAGGTTATTAAAGATATTCGAGTAAAAAGGAATTTTATTACAGATTTTTATTACTTATTTAGACAGCTTTTCTGCATTAACGATACTTGTTAAGATTATAAATTCCCATAGGGAATACTTATATTCATCTTAAACAACGTCAAAATTTCAAAGCAATTAAGAAATTTAAGGAATTTTAGACAAATTTTTCATTTTGTTTAATGGAACCTTATAAAATTATTTTACCTAGCTGTTTTACCTCATTTAGAAAATGCATTGGAGTTTACACCACAATGTTAAGTTTTATCAACATTTTTACAAAAGAGAGAAGATGGACAGACTAACCAAAGTCATATATAACCCTTAACTGGTGCGATGCCGTTTAGTTCCTACGTATTTTTCTGCTTGTGTAATTTCTTGATCAATCGGCAAGATTCAGATAACAATAATAAAGGATATAACTGATAAATTTACGGATTGATTCAAGTGACAAATACAGTCATGTAAAAAGGCCATAGTATTATAAAAAATATATATATATTTTTATAAAGTTATTACCGATATTCTGTCCAAACAAAAAAATAATTTTAATAATAAAAAAATATATTGATATTTCATAAAGATTGGTAAAATATATCAAAATTGAAAATAAACTAATGTAAATTGATGAAAAAATATTTTTCAAAAAGGTTCGAACTCAAAGCTAAAAAAAACATACAGATAATGGATATAAATTGAATGTTACATGGGAGATTTTTTTAATATTCACTATGGTATAATGGAGCAGTTAAATAATTCATAAATAAGTTTTATTATGAAAATCTAAAAAGAAATATGTTAAGCACTCATATGAAATAATCGTTTAAATAAACTTTAGCTTATTTTAAGCCTGAAACTTAAGGAAGGTGTATTATAGATTAATCCTAAACTACTGCGACAGAAATTGTGGCATACACTGTGAGCGGTCTCCGAGACTGCTTGATCGAAAGATGAGTTAAAGGTTAGATTAACTCATAGGATTTCTGTACAGCACTATTATAATTCAAATTCACTTATTCACACGTCTCTAGCGATAGCACCATTGTTCCAAATTAAATAAAATTTTGCGAGTATCTATAGTTAAACTGAAAATTACAAGCTAAACTCATTCCAAATGCAGATGTAAACTGACTTTTTTGGTGTATTTTTATGTAAAATTTCCGAAGCACACATTTTAAATCACGGAACTAGAATAATTACAATAATATGTAGATTTACAATAGTTATTAAACTATCTAAAATATACCAATAACTATAAAAGTAAAAATATTACAAATTAAATATATTCACTTACTAGTAATTTCATTTTCAAGACAGTTGGTCCCCTTCGCTAGTTATGCCTACAAAATGTTTACTGCATAAAAATGCGACTGCAGTGCATTTTATATGTTTTGAATTCTATGAAGTCTATAACATCAAGGCTTTACCTTGAATGTAAGATTACAGTTTACAGTTCTTAAAGGGTTACTGCCCTCTAACGGATACTAACTAAGTACTGCACTTGAAAATTCGGTTATATTTTCAATGTTAAAACGAAACAAAACTTCTTTTATTAACTGAGCTTTTGTTCTTTGCTTAAGAAAAAAACCCCAGTCTAAGTTAATGTCTGTAATCCCGTTCTTTTATGTTTTTACGCAGTAGTCCATGAACATTTTCATTAATTGCAGTACATTATAATTAAACTTCTAAAAGACAATAGTTTTAAACGAAGATTTATATTCGGCATTGGTATTATGGAATAATTTTATAAGTTTATTTATGTGTAATAAAGGAAGGGTTTGTTTTATATGACAATTAAAATGTTTTTGAAATTCTGGCCGTTTACAATCAAAGTTTCAATTCCTGGTGGCAACGAGGAATATTATGTACGTTTTGTCCGAGCCTCGGTTTTGTCTTGTTGATGTTTTTAGAATTTTATGCGACTCTTTTATATTTGATTTTTCCCGGGATGTGTAATCTAAAACAATGTACAAGGTTATAGATCTTATATTAGCATAAAAGGCGAGAGAATGGTATTGCTTTATAACATAGCTGTATATTAATTAGGTGACGATGTTTTAATTAGTTTGTTTTGATAGTTTAGCCAAAAGCTTTTGAAGATTCAGCAAATAAATGAACTTTCTGACATTCTCGTTGTTTTTCCTCGTTATTATTTGTAGTAAATATATCTGTTTTGAGTAGTTACATTGAACATTTTTATTTAATAGCAAACCATCTTACAAATTACATTTTTTCTTAATTGCTCTATGTTAAAATTTAGTTTAAATTAGATTCTACTCTACAAAAATCATTACCTTATTTAATGGCAGAATTCTGCGACTAACTGGGGCTAAGATTACTACTCAAAAATAATGGTAACAAAGCAGCGGAATGGTTGGCACCTATGGTTAAAAGCAACGTTTTTGAAATTCGATAAAATCTGGTAGCCAGTAAAAATGTTTATCCCTACCCCCTCCTCTACCGTCTTTGATTTTTAAAAGCCCTATGAATTAATTGCGAAAAAATAATAACAAATGCAGTTTAGAGTTATTAGGTACATAGTTTAGAGTAGTACATAATTTAGAAAGATAATATACACATACAGTATATATGATAGGAAATAGAGAGTATTATAAGTTTTCTAATGAAACTTATCAAAATTATATATCTCTGAAAAAAAAAAAAAAATACTGTAGAGGTTGAATTAATCGGCATGTTTGAGAAATGCTATTGGCCGAATGCTTCAAATGTCCTGATAGTTGAGTGCTACAAAATCTATATCTGATGATGGGGACATCGATAAAATAGGGAAGCAGGAAAACAAGTTTTTTGCCTATTTCCCTGTCGAAGTCAGTCAAATAATTGTGATTTTACTATCTTAAAAATTGCATTTGATGAACTTATTTTTGCTAAATTAAAAATAAAAGTTATTGTTTTTTTTGTAATATAATATCTAAGTTTATTTCTTAATATTTTATAACTTTGTAACATCTATAATGAGACACATTATGATAATTTTAATTTAATATTGGGACTAAGATGAGTAACTCATGCTGCTCTTGATAGAAATTGTAGGCAAGCAACATATTGATTGTAAAAAATGATAATCTTATTTCTATACATAAGCCGACTCGATTAATAAAAATATTTACGTGCTTATAAAATAAATCCCAATATCAGAAATATCAAAACTAATTACATTTGCAAAACTAACTCAAGAGTTATTAGGTAATATACATTGCTAAAATAAACCATTCTCCCGCCTCGGATTACATAATCGGAATCAGCAGCCGGATGGTGGGTAAAAGGTTTATTTTAATCCAACATTCTACGATAAGAATTAGAGGATTAAAAAAAAAAAAAAACTTACTATTCTGAAGTGCATTGAATGATTTTTTATTCCCATTCACTCCAGATGTTAATCCAAGCGCATATAATTATAAAATTTTCTTGAGTAAACAATGCAATAAAATTAGCAGTAATAAAATTTTTCAGTAAAAAAATTATCTAGGTTAAACAATTTGTCAAATAACGTTTTCTCATCCTTAAATAAACCATTCTCTCGTCTTCCTAGATAACTGAGCGTTTACTGTGTGTATTACAAAGTCTGAATGAATAAATGTATAGTATCGTAAGAAAAATAATTCTTTACATAATTTTATGACCCCCCCCCACCCCTCTTTATTTTAAAAAAAGAAGTCACTCTCCACAAACAAGGAGTGTCCTCAACCTTTCACGACATATCGACTAAATTTCTAGTGGTCACGTAATTAAAAATTCTCTCTCACACATCCTTTCCACCAAAACTCTGAAAAACTGGAAAACGAACTCTTTTATAAAAAAAACATTGGTAAACAACTCAGTACCAGACACTTGTCTCCAAACCAGGGTGGCGTCGGACTATTGTGCAATGTGTGTGGTACCACGCAGGTGCCATGATAATAAAGATGCTAATCATTTTGAGGAGGAAGAAATTTTTAAAAATTGCACACTATTCTGTAATTTTATTAAAATTTATTTTTTAAATTTTAATTAAGTTTTATAGATTTATTTGAATTATTTATAATCACTTATATGCTATTATTCTTTAAAATGATTGTGATAGAAAAATCAGTTTTAATTCTGAACACAGAAATCTGATTTGAAATTTACAAAAAAAAAAAAAAAAAAAAAAAAAAAGTGAGCCTTTTTGTAGAATTGTATCCAATTTTAGATGCCACAGAGACTGGATTGACACTATTTTTTTACTGTTTTATTGGAACTCACATTCTAATCAAGTGAAATTCTAGCTTGCTAAAGCGGAAAAGAATGGTGTTTTCTGTGCATGAATTGGAAAATGCCTTTTAAGCTCGGTACATCCATTACGAGTCGAAGTACGAGAGAAGAGGAAGATCATTGCTTGTCGTGCACGATTGGGGAGAGGAATAAAAATGCCCTTTATTCGTATTTCTTAGGCAATTTTTTCTATAAAATAAATAAATAAATAAATAAAATAAAATAAAATAAAATAAAATAAAGGATATAAAAGTAATTATGGCAATACATAAGTGTAATTCACATCTAAAAACATACTTCATTAAGTAAACCCAGTCATTTTTCTGTACATGAAAGACTGTAATTTAAATAAATATGAAAGTTAGTGCTTACCTAATGAAATATGTTATAAAAACCAATTTTTCAAAGAATTCTATTCAGACGACTAATACTGCAATCGCTTGAATACCGCCATTGCTTCTTCTTTACTTATCACAAATAGTTTATGTGTTACCCTGTAGATAGCGTGACCTGTCTGGAAGAAAACATGTGTGGATCGTTTTGCCCGTTAGGATAATTTTAGGCCACCTTCCCCTACTACTGATATTGAAAAATCGTACTATGCGAGGATTTTGGGTTATTGTTGTGTAAATATTTCCAGAAGGCGTCAATTTGGTATCAGTGTATGTTTTAAAGCTTGAGCTGAATAGTATACAACCATGAGTGTTCTTTTTTTCTTTTCAAAAATTGTAATTTTTTGTCAGTTATGCTAGTGATATAGTATATATTGTAGAATATTTTGATTATTAATTTGTTTAGCAATAAAGCAGATTTATATTTTGTTTGTCTGTTCATTATTTATAGTATTCATTATGTGGTATATATATATATATATATATATATATATATATATATATAACATTTGGATATTCCATTGGTACACATGTTTACTAGAGATGAGTTCGGGCTCTTTTTTTCGGCGCTTGAGCCCGAAAAATTTGTGTCATCAGATCCCGAGCCCGATACCGAAAGTACGCAGTAGAAAGTTGTTAATAGCAGTTTAAAATAATTTCAAGATTAATTTTTGCATTTAAAAATATCTTCTTACATAGAAATAAATATTAATCCTAAGTACTCCCTCATGAAAACGTTTCTTAATTTTCATGTCCCTGAAAATCTCTATAAAATAGAAAAAAAAAATTATTTATACTTACCCACAGGCAGAAATCAGCCAAGAGACGCAATTCGTATTCGTTTAATATATCATTGTACAACTATGGCAGTAAGACATGAGTTCTGTTTTCTAGTAATTCTGGAAAAAGACTTCATACAGTAAGCGAGGATAGACCCATGGCTCCTTTATGTCACTAACATTGCTCGTGCAAATGCTTCATAAGCAGATTCTCTTTAATTTCATCATTAACATTATTCAAAATCCTTATAATATCATCATTAAAATTATTAAACTTTCACCAGTAAAATTATTTATCCTTATATTCCAACAATAACAATTCAATTCCTTTTCAGACTGATTTTTAAAGGATTGCAAAACACTTTAAGAAAGTTAGATTACATTCTTGTTTTTCAAATACAAAGTTTTTTTTTCATTTTCCTTTCAATTTGTGAATAAATAAATCTTTACCTGATAAATTTTTAGCCCGAGCCCGAAGACTTGTATAAAAATCGAGACCGAGCCAAAGAATATAGAATAGATGTTCTATTTCTTTGACCGAGCCCATCTTCTCTCTAATGTATATCAATAATTTTGTTTGTAAATAAAACCTAACTATTAAAGCCCAACATCCATTCTAATGGACCTATGTATGTATTTTTTATATTTGATTTTTTAAGACAACCAACAATTATCATATATTGTTTACTTGTTAACCCTTATTAAGGTAAATTAATTCTGTTGCTAGAATGTTCAAATGACTGAATTTAACCATAATTTAAGAATAAATTGATTTGAAACTAATTAAATGCTTTTCGTCCCGTTCATTGTAAAAGACAAATTTTATTTAAAAATTCAGGTACAAATTTGGCATTTGGGTATTAAAATTAAGCGTGATAAGTACTTCCCACTGTCTTCGAAATGGTTAATCTAGGGCGTATTATTTAAGACTAGCAAAACCCGCGGCTTTGCTCGCGTAGTTCTTGAGACATGCCAAGTAGTATTCGTTGACCTTATTTTCATTAGAGGAAATTTTACTGCCACAGATAATTCAGAAATTACCAATTAAGCCACACTAATGTCGAAAAAAAAAATCGAAATTTTAGAACGTTTTTCGCTTTTTTACCCCCCTCCCCGTGTGGTAGTGTCACCGATATAAGATATAGCGTATGTTACAGCAGGGACTTTTACCATCACTTTTGAAAATGGTTTTGTAGTTCCAGAGATTCCCTAGAAATAGCAATTTAGAATGTTTTTAGACCGCTTTTTGCTCATCTCACACTTTTAAATTTCGGATTTTTTTAGAATTTGTTCTTAGAGAGCATTTACATTTTATAGAAAACTATCATGCCAAATTTCAAGTTTCTAGTTCCTTCAGTATAAAAAAAAATCGAAATTTTAGAAGGTTGTTTGCTCCTGCACCCCCCTGGGGGTAGTGGCACCGACGTAAAATATAGCTTATGTTGGAGCAGGGACTGTCACCATCAATTTGCCACCATCACTTTTGAAAACAGTTCTGTAATTAGTTCCGACAGATTCCATAGAAATTGTTATTTAGAACGTTTTTAGAACGCTTTTCGCTCATCTCAACTTTTAAATTGCGAATTTTTTTTAGAATTTGTTCTTAGAGAGCATTTACATCTTATAAGTAACTACCATGCCAAATTTCATGTTTCTAGCTCCTTCAGTATAAAAAAAATCGAAATTTTAGAACTTTTTTCGCTCTTGCGAAATTTTAGAACTTTTTTCGCTCTTTGCTTTACTCCCCCTGTGGTAGTGGCACCGATATAAAACATAGCCTACGTTACAGCAGGGACTGTTACCATCAATTTGCCACCATCATTTTTGAAAATGGTTCTGTAGTTCCATAGATTGCATAAAAATTGTAATTTAGAATGTTTTTAACCGCTTTTCGTTCATCTCACCCTTTTAAATTTCGATTTTTTTTAGATTTCGTTCTTAGAGAGCATTTACAACTTATAAATAACTACAATGCCAAATCTCAAGTTTCTAACTCCTTCAGTATAAAAAAAATCGAAATTTTAGAACGTTTTTCGATCTTGCACCCCCTTCTGTATTAGTGGCACTGACATAAAATATAGCCTATGTTACAGCAGGGACTGTTACCATCAGTTTGCCACCATCACTTTTGAAAATGGTTCTGTAGTTCCAGAGATTCCATAGAAATTGTAATTTAGAATGTTTTTAAAACGCTTTTCGCTCATCTCAAGTTTTAAATTTCGAATTTTTTTAGAATTTGTTCTTAGAGAGCATTTACATCTTATAAGTAACTACCATGCCAAATTTCATGTTTCTAGCTCCTTCAGTATAAAAAAAAATCGAAATTTTAGAACATTTTTCGCTTTTGCACCCCTCCCCCTGGTGGTAGTGGCACCGATATAAAACATAGCCTACGTTACAGCAGGGACTGTTACCATCAATTTGCCACCATCATTTTTAAAAATGGTTTTGTAGTTCAGAGATTCCATAGAAATTGTAATTTAGAATGTTTTTAGACCGCTTTTCGTTCATCTCACCCTTTTAAATTTCGATTTTTTTTTTTTTTTTAGATTTCGTTCTTAGAGAGCATTTACATCTTATAAATAACTACCATGCCAAATTTCCAGTTTCTAACTCCTTCAGTATAAATAAAATCGAAACTTTAGAACGTTTTTCGATCTTGCACCCCCCTGTTGTAGTGGCACTGACATAAAATATAGCCTATTACAGCAGAGACTGTTACAATCATTTTGCCACCATCACTTTTGAAAATGGTTCTGTAGTTCCAGAGATTCCATAGAAATTGTAATTTAGAATGTTTTTAGAACGCTTTTCGCTCATCTCAACTTTTAAATTTCGAATTTTTTTAGAATTTGTTCTTAGAGAGCATTTACATCTTATAAGTAACTATCATGCTAAATTTCAAGTTTCTTGCTCCTGCAGTATAAAAAAATCGAAATTTTAGAACGTTTTTCGCTCCTGTACACCCCTGGGGGCGGTGGCACCGACATAAAATATAGCCTATGTTGGAGCAGGGATTGTCACCATCAATTTGCTACCATCACTTTTGAAATCGCTTCAGTAGTTCCAGAGATTACCTCTTACAAACAAACAAACAAACAAAAAAACAGTCTTTACTAATTTATATAGACCAGAGTATAATTAATTGGTAAATAATTTATATAGACCAGTGCGAAGATTTCGCACTGAAATCTAATATTTTTTAGGTACTTCTCTATTATCCCGTCGATCACTTTTCATAACAAAAAACTACCGCCAAACTGTAAGATTAAACGCCAAAAACGCAGTCCCATTTACTTGATATCAGAATCATTATGCGTGTTTGTTACGTCATCTAGTGGTTTTACATTCGACATTTGCGTGTATTTTTCATTATGTTTTACTGATTTAGTAGTTATTTTATTAATTAAAATAACAATTGTGTCATTAAATTCTTATATTTTATTTATGTATTTATTTTTTGATATTCCAATGGCAACGTTCTCCCGTTTATTTGGCGATTGTTTCTTGTTATGAAAAGTGGTCGACGGGATAATAGAGAAGTATCATTTTTTATCAATATGTAATATTTATTAGATGCAGTTTTAAACTTCTAAAGAAAAAGCAAGGATAAAAATATCTGCAAACAACTTTTAGTTGTTAGTCAAACCAGAATATCATCTAATTTATTCCATCAAAGTTAGACTAAAAACTGATCCAAGATTGCTAAAGGCACGCACGAGAAAAAAATTTAACAATCGTATTTTGACTGCAATGGAGGATGACGTCATCCGCTTCGGGAAAACCATGGGACTTAGAAATATAAATCTAAACATTTTAATTTCAATTTCGCTTTTTAATCATAAGTATAAAATAAACCCGTGCGGTGTTTTTTATAATAATTGCTATGAGCATCATATAATGTGGTATTTTATTTTTTTGGCAACAATAATTTCAGGAAAACCTTTCATTTCTATTATGAAAACAATGCCGATTTAATTTTTAATTTTCAGAAAATTTTAATCAAAAACATGTTTTAACGAATTGTTAAGTGGGCTATGTCGGAAGCCGGTGTTAAAACCTTTCATATGGTATCTCATTCGTTGTTCTGCGTTTCATATTTTCTTAGAAAAAGGGATGTTGACAGGATAAATAATATATATGATGATTGCAAACAGTCCGGTTTTTTGACCGCACAGTCAGATTTCGGAGTGTTTTTTTCCGGTTCTGATACCTCATACGCGAACGAATGCAAAACGCTCACTTAATTCGAACTTTTAGAAAAAAATTCATATATTACATATCAGTAGCTCTCTCTCTGCAGGATGTTCCCTGAAGTCCTGTCCACCTCCATTAACTTCAGAATGGCGTCAGCTGTAGTCATGAACATAATTTCTAGATATAGCAAATTGACTATGCACTATGCGATGAGATCGCTTCTTACAGCTCTACCTGGTGGCAAACTGCGGAGTTGGCGTTCCTATCTCAAAAAACGGTACGAGATACTAGAAAAAAGTCAATTATAAAGTTGTAGAACGTCCTCGATTTAGTATGAAATGATGTCTTTCATGTAAAAGTAACTTTATTAGAATTCCTAAAATGTAAATATTTTGTATCCTTTCATAAGCTTAAATATGCCACTAGCAGCATACAGAAGAGGCAGACACACATTTAATAATAAAACTAACACATGTAAGCAAGGTACAGTTTATTTTAAAAAGAAAATCAAGTTAAGTATGCTCAATGTTTCCACCATCAGCAGCAACGCATCATGCAGTTTACATGTGTTCTGTTGGTGAACACATTGAGCATACTTAACTTGATTTTCTCATTAACATAAACCGTACCTTGCTTACATGTGTTAGTTCCATTAGTATATGTTAATGACGTATTTAAGCTGATAATTGGATGTATAAAATTTACATTTCAGGCCTTTTTAATACAATTATTTTTACACGTAAGGCATCATTTCATACTAAATCGAGAACGCTCTACAACTTTGTAATTGATTTTTTTCTTGTATCTTGTACCGTTTTCGAGATACGAACGCTAACTCTCCAGTTTGTCGTTAGGCGGCGCATTAAACAGTAGCGTAGCGCATAGCCACTTTACTATAAATACCTAGAAACTACTCCATGACTACAGCTGTTGCCTTCTGAAGTTGTGGCGGTAGACAGGACTTTAGTGGGCACCCTGTATAATGGTTATTATACACAAAAGTATTATATATATGTGGTTTACAGATAAGTTTGTGATTATCTTAAGATACACTAGGGAAATAAATACACAAGAATGTGAAACCTGAAATGAAATATTAATTTAAAGTGAATAAGAGAAAGCTTTAAAAATTTTTTTTTAGACATAAATGAAAGTATTGTCAAGGGGCTGGCAACAACAAATAGTATTTTTCTCTTTTGCTTTCTTTTGGCTTTTGAGCAAAAAAAAGGCTTTCAAATTATAAATGGTATCCGTCATAAAATGATTGTTTGCTCATGTGTGAGCAATTAAAATCAATAAAGTCGGATTGCTATGTACTAATTTTCATGATATTTGTGAAATATTTTCCTTGGGACTGTACAGTCGAAATATGTTTAACTGATCAAACACGTGTGGAGAAATTAGAGGCTGGGAGGAATGAAAAACATCTAGAAAAATAATAAACCTTTTTCTTTCTTTCTTTTTTTTTTTTTTTTTTTTTTTGTGTGTGTGTGTGTGAAAAAAAAATCGTATACGCATTGGTAACTCTGTTATCGAACACAATTTATTCCAAAGAATTGTTTGGGAACCAAAACAAAATCTTACCATAAGGAATAGTGAAAATACGATTAATTGGTTCCCATCATGTTCCAAAAGTTATTCCCTGTACTTACCTGTTTCAAACAATGCACTGTATAATACAATACAATACAGCAAAATATAAAAACATACCATGGTGTTGTACATATAAGACAATGACAATTTTATAACATTCTAATAAAAAGTAACAAATAAAAATTAACAAAAATCATACCACCCATATCTTTATTGGTGAAACTTGATGTATGGTTAGACGAAGAAGAAGAGCTCCCATTCTTATTTAGTTTATACCATTAGGACCGCTAAGTAAATTTACTGTTTTGAATCTCAAAATGCATGAAATTCGTTAGAACCCGGATCACTATATCGCAAGTGTATATAAGCTTCGCGCTTATATAAAAAATATAAAGAAAAGAAAGAAAGAAAAAAAGAAAGATAAATCGGTGGCTATAGCAGCCTCGCTCTACAGGAATATCAAAATGCATGAATTTTGTTAATGCTGCAATCAGTGTACTTCATCTATATGTGCTTTGTGTCCCACAACAAAATAATTCAGTCGCTTTTCCTATGTTTTTTCATTCAGTCAATTTGACGGCGACACTCTCACTGTTTGAGAACTGAATCCAATATTTCGAATTTATCTTTCGAAAATCGAGTACAATATTTCGAATTTCTTTTTCGAGAACCAAACTGTTCGACAACTGGGACGTTCGAGAACCGACGTTCTATTGTACTTTTGCGTAGATAGCATATTTAGCCTAACTAATTTTTCAGTAAGATTAAAGATCTATTATTATAGAAAAAGTTTTTCCTTAAAAAATAACTAGATACAATTGAAAGATGATTGAAAGATAGCTAGAAAAATATTGAAAAGCAAATATGAAGAGAATAAAAGAAAAAAAATATTTTTTGCGAAAAAATTGTGTATACTTTCACGTAGATAACATATTTAGCTTAATTGTTATTTGAATCTGTTTAATAATTTTTTAGTAAAAAAAAAAAATCTGTAAAAAATGTTGGTATTCAATGTTTTGATATAATAACATGGCATTATATTTTTCAGCGTGGAAGCGATACCAGCAGAATCCTAATTTTTATTCACAAATTGCTCGCTCTTTTTCTTTGTATTGTTATTAAATTACGGTATCACATTTCTAAGAAGCAGATCTTTACGATAAAAATCGGATTAGAACGTTTGGAAAAGATATTGAATCAAAGTTGTCTTTTATTGTTTAATTAGTGAGTAGAAAATATCTATTCAAAAGCAAGTTCTTTTGAAATTATGAATAAATTAATAGGCGTATGATTTCATTTAAGTTAAAGAGTTGAAACGCTGGCAATTTGTTATACAGAAATGTAAGTTTAAAAAAGAAAGCATATAATTAGAGATGAGTTCGAGCTCTTTTTTACGGAACCCGAGCCCAAAACATTTTGTGTCATCAGAGCCCGATCCCGGTACCAAAAGTACACAGTAAAAATTTGTTAATAACATTTTAAAACTGCTTAAAAATTAATTTTCTCATTTAAAACTCTCTTACATTGAAATAGGTATTAATCCTAAATACTCCCTCGTGGCAACGTTTCGTGATTTTTGTGCCCTGAAAATCTGTTTAAAATAGCAAAATTTATTATTTATACTCAACCATTGGCAGAAATCTGCAAAAGTCACAATTCTTATTCTTTTAAAACATCATTGTACAAATATGGCAGAAAGACATAAATTCTGTTTTCCAGTAAGTCTGGAAAAGGACTTCAAACAGAAAGAGAGGATTGACAAGGGATATGGCTTCTTTTTGTTACCAATACTGATTGTGCAAAGGCTTCAGAATCGGATCGAACATTTATCCTTATATCCCGTCAATAACAATTCAATTTCCTTTCAACCTTATTTTTAAAGGATTGTATAACACTTTAAGGAAATTAGAATACATTGTTGTTTCTCAAATAACAAGTTTTTCAATTTGTGAATAAATAAAATTTTTACTTTGAACCCGAATCCGTCTCATCTCTAATATGAATACATGCATTTCAAAGAGTTTCAAGAATAATGTTTGTGTTCTCAGAATAACTTTAGAATCTCCTCGGTAATTTGTCAACTGGTATTCATCTTTTAAGGAAAAATTAATGTGTGCAAATTTGAATAATTACAAAATAAAGTTTTCATCTGAAAATGGAAGATGACAATATCATGTTCAGTTTTCTTTCATCTATTGTAATGCTACCGATTTATTTATTTACTTGTGAAACGGTATATTTTGTTCATGAAAAATAAATAACATATAATTTTGAGAATTATTATATAGATACGTGAATTACTAGAGGGCTCTGGCTCTGCCCTGCCCTGCGAGCTAAGCTCGCCAACCTCCACTGATTCCGCTCAAAACATCAAAAAATGAGTCAAATTGAAAAGATAATTGCACGCTGTACCTCGCAAGCTTGTCAAGTACGTCCTTGTAAAATATGGTTAAATTACTACGCATAGTTTTTGTTCCTATAAAACTTTTTTAACGGAACTATTTTGACCGACTTCAACATTAAATAGCTCTTAAAACAATTCTGTCTGCTTCAGCATGTTTATCGAAGATTTCTCTATAATACTATCAGTTTTCCTATTTTTATCTGCAATAGTTTTCTTAATATTTGCCGAGAAAGGCCTCCGGTCACAAAAAAGTCATTTATTGCGGTGACAGCGTTAGTTACGTTTAACACTTTCCAACATAGTTGAAAAGTGGTTATGAATTCGGTTTGTCTGTCTGCCGTCTGTCCATGTTCTAACTCACGTAAACAGACTCAGATTGTCATGCAATTGTTATATGATATTGATGTTTACTGTAGCTTGTTCGGTATTGAAAAGGAAGTGTGTGGCATTTATAGTTCCTTAACATGGACACGCAAAAGAATTTCGTTACATTACGGTCTATGAGGAAAAATCATTTGCGGTATATTTTAATGGTGTTCGACTACCTCAAACATATTAAAATTGATATACATATCACTGAGGTGCATTAGAAGATGTTTATTATAGAATAAGTTGTGCTTAGAATTTATCCTTGCTTTACACCTTACAGGAACACACAAAATAATTTGGTTACAGTACTATTTTTCAATAATAATTGCTGGAAGTGCCTTTTCAGCTGTGGTACGCGTTTTTGAATGTAACTCATTTTTAATTGTGTTCGTAATTTTATAAATACGTAGCACCTATAGTCGTCGTCTGGTCTTTCCGTCTGTCCGTATATAACAGGGCACAAACTACCCAACCGAATGATTTGAAATTTAATATATATAATCTTTGCAGAATTTTGTCGAATCATTTCAAATTTTATGAAAATCGAATCAAAATTTAAAAAGATATTAATAAAAGTTTTCTTTATTCTATTAAATCCTATCATACGTAATCTATATAGTAAAAGCGCAAGTCATGTGACTGAGGGAAACAAATACGGGCTAACCACATCTTCTTCTATATGCCAAGCGGCCATTTTTATTCAAAATTCATTTTTCGAATAAAATTGCATAAAAGTTACATTTTTAGAAAGATCGTTGAAAAAATTGTTTGCTTGAGAGATGATTTACATTAAAAAATGTATAGATTCTGAGATAACTTTTCCAAATGTGTCATGAGTTTTCCAAATTGTTACTTAGACATCTTTCACCTTATTAAACGGGGAAGTTTTTTTTTTATATAGTATTCAGAATGTGTTGGAAAGTGTTTCATAATCTAGGATTGACGCATGATTTTTCGTTCTTGTTTTTAGAATAGAGAGATTACTTTAAGCATTAGCACATTTATTCTAAAAAACGTAACAAGCTGTGGCTTTAGTAGTTAAGCCAAGCCACCCTGGGCGATATTTTGCCAGAGTCCCTAGGAATGATCGATGCTAAAGAAACTATTATTGAAATCTGACTGCGTATTTGTATTGTACCGTATTGTATTTGCACGGTTTTCTTCCTTAAAATTTACTTTGAAAAACGACGTGTACCTGTTATGTAAGTATTTGGAATTTGTCTCGCTTCTGTAGTATATATGACCATTGGCTGCATAGAATCGTTGGACATCCATTTTTTATTTAAATTTACGAAAACACAAAGCAATATATTGTGAATACTGTGCAATTTAAGTACTAACGGTTATATTTTAATAGAAGGAAATCTGTTTTAAATGTTTTTCTTCCATTATTTATTCGATACTTTTCCCATCAAATAAAATATTAAAAATCCAGGTGAGCTGTTGTACGAGGGCGTGGCTTAATCTAGAAAATACGATACTTCACATCAACTCTTTAGAACATTGAGAATAAGAGGAATTACGGGCTGAAAAGACTACGAATTATTCGCAAGGGCTCGAGGATATAATAGCACTCGTAATTCAATTTAATTTCCAAAATATCATTATTATTTTTAATTTTTAATGCGAAATAAAAATGGTGGCAACTTGGTTATTCCATCGTTGTCGATAAAAGAAAATTAGAAATCTTCAAAGACGAGATGCTTTTGACAAATAACGTCATGAAAATCGTACATTTTCATACAGAAAACTACAACAGTTTTCTATAATTGCATCGAAAATGCTTAATTTTCGAATGTAAATTTAGTAAGTTTCCTTTAAATTACACTGTAACAACGATTCCTTCTTTATTATAACAATTTAAATAAAATTTGCATTATTTCCTTTTTTTCCCCTTAAACTTTAGTTGTAAAATACTTTTCGAAATATTATATTAGAATAAATAGTCGTCACTAGATAAGGCTTTGCACCTCAACTGTGACTTTTTAGAAGTGATTTTGGATATAAATGTAAATTCTTTGATGTAATATAATAGATGTAATTTCTTTCCATTTTCCTAATGCATTTTAAATGCGAATGTTTTTCTTGATTGCACGTTCTTGTTATTATGTTTAACTTTAAGTTTGTATTATTTTAAATTGTAAATTTTAACTTTGTATTGTATTATTTTAAATAATTACATTACAATAATTCTTCCGAAGAAAATTTTCAAATTTGTGATTTATTACATTTTTGTTTAAGTGATATTTTTATAATTTTTATTGAGTCAAAGTTTCTTTTCGCAACATAATTGAATTTCGTTTCTTTTAAAACTCATTATATTTGTATCTTATTTTAACCCCCCGAAATTGAATGTCCTGTCAGATCCCCCCCCCCCCCTTCATTTTTCGGTTTAAAAATGCGATATTTGATTTTTTAAATTATTTAATTTTATTTTGTTTTAATTTTAGGTTAAGTGAATTGAATAAGGGAATATTCTTTATTGTAGATTATTTACTTATTGAAATTCAGACTTTAAAACTAATGATTGCAAATGATACCATAAAAAAAAGGTATATATATATATTTTAATTTAGAATAAAGTTATGTAACCCCCCCCCCCCCGTCGAAAATTCGAAAGAACTAATGAATGCAAATGCAACACATCGGGTTGTTATTCAGCTAGTTCTCTGTATTTTATTTCAGCGCTTCTAATTTCTTCCTTTAGTTTCAGAGCTTTCAATAAACTTCCCAGCCTCATCCCATTGTAAAGCCGCCTCTACACTGTAAACAAAAGTCTGTTGATTTTACAGAAAAAAAACTGTCATTCAAGAAGCCAATAAAAAAATGTTTATTTTACGGAAATAATCTGTATTTACTACGAACTTTCTGTTATTTTAATATTTTGCACGTAAAATACAAATTATTTCCGTAAAAAAAAAAAAAAAAAAAAAAAAAAAAGTTTTACTGGCGTTTTTTTCTGTAAAATCAACAGATTACAGTGTAGGTGTAACGAAAACCTTCATCCAATTTCAAAAAGTTGAATTCCTTTTCTTTCTTTCTTTTTTTCTTTTCTTTTTCTTTTTTCTTTTTTTTTTTTTTTTTTTTGAATGCAGAAACAGAAACTCTTGCAATAAAATAAAACTGTCTGTTTACAAAGTTTTACAAATGCCTAATATGGCTTTCTCCGGAACATACAGCAGTTAGATTCGTCCCATTTTTTTTATTGGTATGCACGTTTGTACTTCATACTTCTTTGTTCATAGTTGTAAAAAAGTATGAAGTTAAAAATGAAGAAAAAAAAAATGAAGTTTGTAAAATTAGGTTACCGCATTGAAGTTCCTTTCGCCCAATCTGTCGTTGCGGAATCACATTGTTTAGAAAATGCTCCAGATTCTCGGTGAAAGTGTTCCTTTCTTCTGTTAGTTCATTTGACAGAAGAAAGGATTATTCCTTTCAGAAGAACTTCTTTTAAAACAACTTGTTTGGGATAGATACTTTTTACAAACTAATTAAACAATAAAAGACAACTTATCTCTTTTCAAAACGTTCTAATTCGATTTTTATCGTAAAGATCTGCTTCTTAGAAATGTGATACCGTAATTTAATAACAATACAAAGAGAAAGAGAGAGCGAGTTGTGAATAAAAATTGGGATTCTAGTGGTATCGCTTTCACGCTGAACAGTATAAAGCTATGTAATTAAATCAAAACATTAAATAAATATGTTTATATTTAAAGATTTTTTTTAATTCTATGATAAAAGATTATTAAACAACTTACAATAGCAATCAGGCTAAATATGTTGTCTACGTAACAGCATATACAAATTTTTCATAAAAAATGTTCAATATTTCGTTTTTTTTTTTGTTTTTTTTTAATCTTTTCATATTTTTTTTTCAAAAATTTTCTAGCTCTCTTTCAATTATCTTTCTATTATATCTACTTATTAAAAAAAAATCTAAAATATTAGTTAGGTTAAATATGTTATCTACGTAAAAGTATAGAATAGAGCGTCGGTTCTCGAACGTTCCAGTTGTCGAACAGTTCGAACCTCGAAAAAGAAATTAGAAATATTTGATTCGGTTTTTTCGAAAAAAAAAAAATCGAAATATTTTATTCGGTTTTTGAAAAAAAAAAATTCGAAATATCTGATTCAGTTCTCGAACAGAAATTTGATCCTCAAACAATGATAATGTTTTTGCCAAACTGACTATATGAAAAAACATAGCAAATACGACAGAATTATTATGTTGTGGGACACAAATCACATATACATGAGGTACAGTGATTACAGAATTAACAAAATTCATGCATTTTGAGATTCCTGTACAGCGAGGCTGCCGAATCCCGCGAATTTTCTTTCTTTTTTGGTGCGTTCGTAATTATATAAATACGTACACCTATAGTCGTCGTCTGGTCCGTCCGTCTGTCTGTCCATCCGTCCACATATAGCAGCTCAAAAAATACCCAAAAGAATGGTTTGAAGTTTAACACATATAATCATTGCAAAATTTTGTCGAGTCATTTCAAATTTTATGAAAATTGAATCAAAACTTTAAAAATATATTAATAAAAGATTTCTTCATATTATTATATCCTGTCATATGTAATCTATATAACAAATGCTCAAGTCACGAGACTCAGGAAAACAAATACCGGCTGACCATTTCGTTTTTCATATGCTAAGCGGTCATTTTTACTCAAAATAATTTTTTCGAATAAAAGTTCATAAAAGTTAAATTTTTAGAAATGTCGTTCAAAGGAAAGAAAAAAAAATGTAGGTTTGAGAGATGATTACATTTAAATGTGTATAGATTCTGAGATAATTTCAATTGAAATCAGATTGGCAGGTCAAGTTCTCCCTTCATTAAAGAAAACATACACAAGAGATTCGTTCATCGTGAATCATAACATATTAAACTATGAAGGTAAATTATTGGCAAAGCAAGTTCTCCATGATAAATTTTGCAGCGTTGTCTAATGTAAAAAAAATAATAATAATTTAAAAAAAAATAAATAAATAAATAAAAAAATCGTGCCTGCAAGCGTGGCATACGTAACAAAAGTAAAGCATGCTCAATTCACCGAAAACTGCGGAAAAAGCGTAGCCGGATTCAGTACAATCCCTGAACCAAAATTCTCATTGCATCAGCGTGATCTTTGTAATAATAGATTTAATAGATTTTAAAATCTCTGCTTTAGCGAACGTGTTGCAACTGACAAGCAAACGGACATGAAGTATAAATGCCTAAGTGAGTTAATACTAGTTAACTTAAAATGTACTTAATTTATTACGGAAATTAATCGTATTATAATAACAGACGATATAATTAATTTCACAGAAATAAACATCATCAAGATCTGAATATTTATAAAACTAGTTTATAGTACGAACGCACCTCATTTGCCACGTTTGACGTACAATTTCCAACTTGTTTATTTATTTCTTTATTTAATATTTTTTATAGGTGCGAAGCACATATATGTGCGATATAGTGATCCTGCTTCTAACGAATTTCATGCACTTTAAGATTCAAAAACTAGCGGTTCTAATTATCTAAAATGAATAAGAGTGAAAACTGAAAACTCCCCTCCTTCTTCTTAATCTCAAGTCAAATTTCAACAATAAACATATGATGGGTGCAATTTTTGTTACACTCTTATTACAATGTTATAAAATTGTCATTGTCTCAAGTGACGTATACAGTATATAAGTAAAACATTATACAAACCTATGATTGCTATATTATTTTTGGAAGTTTCCATATTTCTTTGTACAAAAGTTGTAGCATTTTGAAGTCGGATGAGTAAGTTTGTTACCCTTGCAATTTTCTGCGAAATACTTTTCAATAAAATCAGTTAATTTTAATTAAATGAAATGGAGAAATATAATCTGTAGTATCCCTGGGATTTGTATTCAAATCTCTGATTAGCCGTCGTGTTCTGTATGATAGCTAACGCGCATTAGTATCAAAATCCTTCCATATGCATAGCATGAAATATGCCAACTGAGACATTAAATCCTCTAGAATAATATCCTGATCCTAGTTCGGAAATACGACGCATTTCACGACGGTTGTAATCTTTCTAAACTGGTTCAGTTCCGTAAATCGCAGACATCTAGTAAATCAAATCGATTTCTATCCTATTTCATTTTGAATACTAAGTATAACATTTGGATAAGCAGAACATTCACTATGAACATTGAATGCGTAAAATACAAGTATTTTACATATTAAAGCAAACATGTCCAGTTTGCCAAAATATTCTTATAAAAAAGTTCTTCCGGTACATACTGGAAGAAATGGTAACTTTGTTTATAAGAATTCAGCTAATGTTACTTGAAAACACGAAAGCTAAAATGCGTGGAACCCGATTGTAGAAGATTCCCAGTTTTCGTCAATATTGAATTTGAACGGGACTTTCAAAAAATTAGTCAGCCATTGCCAAGTTGGCTTCATTAATGGCGATCTATTTTTGTCGCCAAATTTGGCAATATCTCGCCAACTATCGCCAAGCTTGGCGAGAAATTGACACTGGCGGATATGGCTATGTAATAAAATGTTTTGAAATAGTTTTTGTATTTTTTAAGAAGTTCACATTTTTCTCATTAAAATTCAGTATTGACGAAAATTGGGAATCTTTTATATTCAGATTTCATGCCTATTAGCTTCCTCTTTTTCGAATAAAACTAGCTGAATTCTTAAAACCAAGGAATAGAGAAGTTGCCTTTTCCTTTTAATCCGTTGGACTTTATAATCTGTTATCTTGTTTCAAAATGTCACCCACCCTAGATTTTCAAACTGCTTTATCTCAGCCATTTTTTAGGATAGAGGCGAAACAAAATATACTCCAGAATCCTTGTATCCAAGGTATTGTCAGTCGAACGCTTAAGAAAAAACTTTTGATTTTTTTTTTGTTTGTACATCTTTTTTTAATTTGAAATTTTTAAGTGCCCGCCATTTTGAAACAAGATGGCGGATGAAACGGGTCAACGAACTCCGTCCTGCACGCATGCTCAGTCACATCTACAAATCGGTTCATAAATACAAGTGCTACAGCATGACAAAAATACATACATATATATATATATATATATATATATATATATATATGAAACAAATTAAAAAAAATTTCGCCGTTAGCCTCATTAAAACTATAATTCTGTGTAAATCCCATTATTCTAAATTATTTTCTCGTTCCAATATTTCGATTGTCAAAATTCCATCTAGCTAAAAATACTTTATTCTAAATTCATTCTCTTAAAAAAATGGCTCTGATCGCGGTGATCTATTAAAATTACGCACTTTTGTTTCATTAAATAAATGCATCCTAGAAATTAATTCTTTTAAAAAACACCAATCTCCCAGCTAAAAATATTTTAACTCTCTTGAAATAACAACTTATATCTTTTTATTTTCTTATTTTTATTTCCCTATGTTTTCTGACAAAACAATATTCTTTCTCAAAAATTATGAAAGCTACTTCAGTCTCAATGTAAAAATTATCTTGGCATCTTGCCCATGCTCGATAAACCCTACGTATTTTTTTTCTTTTCTTCTTATTTATTCGAAGAAATTAGACTTTTCGGTAATATTCTGGAAGCATTTGTTTCCCGCGTTTTTTCCCAGCTTACGGTAAAATAGCTTCGACATAAGAGCGCCGAAGAAGTTAATCTGATAGCGCTGATTGGTCGAAAGACTTTTTAATGACAATGTATTCTGGGGCGTTCAATAAGAGATATACGTTGAGTTTCCCGCGTTATCGTCAGATTGCTCCTCGATCCGGCTGTACATGTCACTCCAGCGCGTACTTCACGATCATGGAACATTCTCCTTGGCTGCCAACAGCAAAAATGTCTTCTTATTTATTAAATTAAGTCACCAAGTTTCTTCACGGTAATAAAATCATCATGTATGGAGTTGGCATTGTGATGAGTAAAGCATAGCCATTTTCTATTTGATTTTCGAATAAAAAGTGAACTGGAATGGACTGTCTCTTGTTTGAGTTCTGTACCCACACTGTGAAGTGAATTCTCGGCGCCCGTCTGCAAAATCCTTCGGAGGAAGCCCTTGCCTGGATAATGATTCTACAAAAATTATGGTGATACCAATTAAATCGTGACATATATATATATTTATCTGATCTCTCTCTCTCTCTCTCTATATATATATATATATATATATATATATATATCAATACTTGGGCAGAGGGTGTTTTTGTGTTCTGGCTGTCATGATCGGTGAAAATGTACCGAAATTGTTTTCGCCCCGGACGGCTGCTATAGGTAGCTTCTTATATTTTTGTAATGGAAGCTATACCTAAAACAAGCACTAATGCAGAGTGTCGAAGATAAGGTGTTAAAAAGTAAAAGTGACACAACGCCGTACTACTACATTAAATTTACTGACACCTCCAGAGAAACGCGAGGAACGAGTGAAATTAATAGAAAATATTTTAAAAATGGCTACCGTCTGAACAAACCAACATATAGAGACGGGTCTGGAAATTGTAACATTCTACAAAACGTCTTTTTCTGTAAATTGTTCACACTAGGGTAGTGAAAACTCACACATTCGATAGGTGACATATTTGCACTCGGAACGTGTGACGGCGTCGTACGCGATCAACGCAAAACGTATAATTGGACCCATATTCATCAGCAAAACTGTTATTGGTGCAAATTACTATGGTCGAAGAATTTGGACCCAATCACGACATCATTGAATGATCAATACCGTTCATGCCAGATGCTGCACGTTCGGTATGTTTTTCTGGCTAGAAGGATACCTTTCAGGACAGCGAACTCTTTAAACAAGTAGGTAAGTGTGATCGAAGATCGCTCAAAGGGTTTCGTTTAATATTCCTTTCAAAACACTTTATCCTTTCTTTAATAAATCCAAATAAATTTCATTTAGCAAAAAAAAAAAAAAAAAAAAAAAAAAAAAAAAAAAAAAAAAAAGAAACATGTTTCTTATAAAGTAAAAATTTACCGGTCTATTTTTTCGTTTTTCGAATATCTAAACCAATATGACGTCAGATTTTCCTTTTAATTCTCTGATGACGTGATATTAATCTGCTTTGTGTACATACACATACTCATACTCCTTGTATTATTGAGAAATCTTAGAAATTTCGCGTTTTATTACCACTATGATGTCAATCAATTTTATTTCATATTTATCTTTTTTTAATTGGTGAAACTTTTTATTTCATTTTCATTTTTCACGTGGAATCGTCTGATAGAAAATTAATTATTGTAGAAAGAAGTTCATCGTGGATTTTCAATTTTTGGCATCTGCTATAACGAAAAATGTTTAAATTTAATAGGAAAAGGCTGTTAGAATTTTGGTTTTTTATCTCTATTTATTAAAATAATACAAATTTTTCAATTTTTAATATTTTGAGCTCTTTATAGCTTTTATTCAGCTATATACACAAAGTTTCAACTCTGTAAGTTACATAGTTTCTGAGAATAGCTCTGTGACAGACAGACAACGGAGTGGGAGTAATAGGGTTTCGTGAGATGAACGAAACCCTAAAAATGAACTATTTTTAGGATATCAGCACACTATTTATTACTTATAAATTTTGCTGATGTTCACTGATTATTTAACTACATAACACTATCCTTACTTTCTTAAGAACTGAATATGAAATGTAAATTTCTCTTTACCTTGTGTGATATAACAGCAGTGTGTAAAGATGTGGAGGTGGAGTTATCAGGTCACAAATTTATCGCGTTTTTATTACAAAGCAACATACAGCAACTAGAAGAAGACGGTGTGACTGGAACGTAGTTGAGCACTTCAGATGCTAGCTAGGGCTACTAACTATTAGAATATTGATGAATCATGTCAATATTCTCAACATAGTAGACTCATGACTGACTTTATTTATTTATTTATTTGTTATTATTGTTATTATTATTATTATTGGGAAAAGGGTGGTATTTAATTAACTCCAAATTTAGGTACCTTACTATTTTTCCAAATTTATATTAATTTATTCCAATTTAAAACAAAGTTTAATTCATTATAAAAATGTTTATTTTCTCTTATTAATGTTTTTTAATCATGTTAAATATATTATATTACTAATGATATATTAATAATATCAATATATATTGGGCTCAAAGGAAAAACTAAAAAATTGGATTTTGATGTATTAAAAGTTTTTGCCAACATGATAGTGACAAAAAACAAGAAAGGAAGAAAGAAAAGTGTATGATGCATTAGCTTGCATTATTGCTAGAATCTCTATGATTAATTCTCTCTCTTTCTACGTTACTTTGTAAAAAAGATATTTTTGCATTTATTCAAATTTATGTGTTTTTGTTATTTCATTAAACGTACAGTGGGCCAAAAAGTAAAAAAAAAAAAGAGTACCACAGGCATTTTAATCATCAAATTGTACCCATTCCCCCCGGATGACGGAATGACTTCCCGTTTGCACCGCCTAAGGTAACATTTATAGAAGAAGTCAAACGGAATGTCAAAATTAGGTGTTCGTGTTGAAAATTTCAGAGTATTTTACAAATTTAGTATGAAGAAGATTCTCTAAGCTTATTTTTTAACATTAATTGAAAGAAGGCATAACTTCCAATCGAATGGCGACTTCTGTTTTTCTTTTCCTTCCTGAGAAAATTTGGCGATTAAAATGCCCAGAGATGCTTATTTGCAACGAGCTGAGAGTGTCGTTATCGAACTCACGTTTAGCTCTTTCGCTCTTATAAAGAGTAACGAAAAATAGTACAAAAATCAAAATATTTTAATGAAACCCCGATTTCATATCCCTTCTTTTCTCATTGTTTCATTTAACTTAATTTGGTTCTTGTACGTAAAGATGGAATTTTGTTATGGATTTTTCGCTCACTTGCTGATAGGCTAGAATTGTAAAAAATTATGTACATAGGTTTGTTTCCGATGACAATACAACATTTTAATATATTTTTAAAAATTAATTAATAAATCAATTTTAAGGTATTTTTCTGTTAGCTGGGTGCAGGTGATAAACCGTTAACTATTTTTTTTTAGGGTTGTTACATTTGTGTACGAGATACAGCAACACTGGAGATAATTATGCACCCAAACATGCCAAGTGGCTGTGAAACTGAACCAACAAAATATTTTAAATACTAAAATGTAGCAAATATAAATAAAAAGTAAAGAGTGTAATAATTTTAAAAAATGTGTAATACTCTATTTTATCATTTAATCGTTTAATATTAGTTATACGCTGAGAAAACAATTTAGAAATCCTGAAACGATATTTAAAATATTGCTGTTTTTTTTTCTTTCCTGTTGTCATACCTTTAAAAAAAACAGACCAAAAATTTAATGTTTAAAAAATAAATTCAGGAGTTTCCGTTTTCTATCAAGCGTAAATCAATAGGTGAATTTTCAGTTATCAAGGCCCACGCCAAATTTGATGTAATGTAACGGAAATATTTTTGTACTAAATGAATTGTAGTCATAAAATTAGGCGTGATTTTTAATATAAAAATTGAATGCTTCTAAAATATTTTTAAAACTATTTTTACTTTTATTTTACACATTATACCTTATGTTTAAAAATTCTTGGGCACTGAACGTTTCACCCTACTCAGCAGCACTGGACACAGTGCAACACTTCATTTTCCCCGCGCTGCTGGTAGAAAACGGGTTAAACAAAATTCATGTTTTAAGTTTTCTCTTTGCTATTAAGCATCTAGTCTAGGTGAAACTGTTTTCACTTCTAAGGAATACTACATATAAATGAATCGATAACTATCAAGCTACCAATATTTTGCATTTAAATAAAATCAACTTTAATTTTTTGCTCTTTACAGTTGAAACCCAATGTTTAAGAATATTTTCATTCTAAATAATGAGCATAAAGGAGTTAGATTATTTCCATAATGTTAAACATATCAGATGGCATCGTTCATATATTACACCAGGAACAGCGAACCTACAACATGCGGCTGATTATTTTTTTTTTTCGGCACGGCATACATACAGGTTTTAAATCAAATTAAAGTGAAATTGCACAAAATGCATGAATTTAGACCAGCTGAGTTTGTCTGAATTCGATTGGTTGTCATTGTCATAACACATGGGCTGATAAGTTCCCGGTCTGGCATACAGATGGCGTTGCAATCGCCGAACCGATGTTTTTTTAGTAAATACTAACCTTTAAAAGGTAGCAGAAAAAAAGGTCATGACGATTCGGCGTGTGGATGAAACGTTAGAGTGGTTTTAGTTGAACGACTTAGTTGATAAACAAAAAAATGGATAAACAAGAGTTCCTAAGGAATTTTTAGTGTACAAATAATTTAAGATGGAGTGAATCCTGTAGGTAGAACCTTTTCACATCCGCGTGCCAAATGTTTCTGAAAAATATGTTACGTGATCATGACGTGCAAACAACCAAAACATTTATTCGATCAAATAACAACGAATCAAAATTATTTAAAATTTTCGAATTTATATTCGAAAATTTTCTGATAAAAATATAGTACTCTCCGTTTGTTTATAAGAAATTCTTATTGCAGAAGAAAAATAACTAAACAACAATGTATGTTTCAAAAAGTTTTATTGCATTTAAAGGCCACTGAAAGTACCACGTGCAATTGAGTCCGTTCAGTACTCATCACCATCATCCTCGACTCCATCGTTAGAATCGAGACCTACTTCTTCGTAGTCCTTCTCCAAAGCGGCCATGTCTTCACGTGCTTCGGAGAACTCTCCTTCTTCCATACCTTCTCCTACATACCAGTGGACGAAAGCACGTTTGGCATACATGAGGTCGAACTTGTGGTCAAGTCTTGCCCAAGCTTCTGCGATGGCGGTGGTATTGGACAACATGCAGACAGCTCGAGGAACTTTAGCCAAGTCACCTCCAGGAACGACTGTGGGTGGTTGGTAGTTGATACCGACCTACATTTAAAAAAAAAGGAAATAATGTAGAAATTTTCAATTGAAAAATAACTTATATTTTTTTGAAAAAAAAAAAAAAAAGCAATAATACAATAATTTTTCTTTAAACTAAATTAGTTCTGAAGTAATTCAAAAATGTTTTTTCAGTAATTATTTTTTTTCATAGCTTCCTGTTTATGGATCTGTTAAGAAATATTACATTTGAATATTGTTTGGCATAAATATTCGATGACTTCAAAAGTGATCGAAGGTTGATGCATGTTACAACCAGAGACCGGTGGACTAATTTAGAAGGCCAGAGCACTCAAATAATAAAACAAAACACAATAATCTTAATCAGGACAACAAAGCGTTATCGATATAATGCTAGCCTTTTTTTTTCTTTCTTTTCAATAAAGTTTAACACTTCGAAAATTCAAGACGTAAATGGACGTTTATAATAATATTCTGATGCATTTTGTTAGACATATTGTTTTCTTCTTTATAACTAACAAGAAAGTATTCAAATCATGAAAATTTTCGACTTCCATTTTTTGCAGGATTTACATATTTTTGGATGTCTTGAACACTATTTGACAGTTTTTGGAAAACGTCTTGTCTGTATGTATCACAAATTTTGTGTGCGCTCTATTTCAAGAACTAATGTATGGAATTTCATGAAACTTTATATTTTGTTAGACTTTAACATAAATGACTGCTTATTAGGATTCGGTGTATATAGCCTAACAGGTGACGTTGCTATGATGCGTTTTTCATGATTTCCGTGATACCTATAACTCGACTTCTAATGGATAGAATTTCATTAAACTTTGTATTCAGTTAGTCCTTGATATAAAATAATACTGATTAGGTTTGGATGTATATTGCTCAACAGGTGGCGCTGTTGGGAGGTGTTTTTCAAGATTTTGTGACTGTTTATCTTGTCATCTAATGGATAGAATTTCAGAAAAATGTAAATATGTAAAATACTCATTAAAAATTCTGTTGATTCTGAATTTTATATTTTGGCTTTCTTCACTAAACAGGGGATGCTGCTATGCTTTTTTTTTTTTTTTAGCGATGTATACACAATAGCTATATCTGAGTTTTAATTGGGTAGAAATGAACCCCATTTTATATTTGAAGTTATTATTTAAAAATATATAGTATGTTGATTTGTCGAATTTTGTATTTGAATACTCAATAGTGGGTCCTGTTGAACTGTGATTTTTTTTTTATTCGCTGTAACTCCGAGTTAAATTTAAAAAAATGCCTTATACTTCGTTATTGTTAGTGTGCAACAGCGCTATTTAAATTAATAGAAGATTAATACAAAAAAAGTTTGTTGATGGCTACAGCATACTAGTTATAAATACAAATGGATTTAAATTTTTTCACATGGAAATAGCAAACTTCGTCCTAAGCAGTATATGATAATGAGTACGGATTTTCTTTTTATAGAATTGCGTTTTATTAGCGAGTTGTCTTACCTTGAAACCAGTTGGACACCAGTCAACAAACTGGATGGTTCTCTTGGTCTTAATGGCAGCGATGGCTGCATTGACATCTTTTGGCACGACGTCTCCTCTGTACAACATGCAGCAGGCCATGTACTTTCCATGCCTGGGATCGCATTTCACCATCTGGTTGGCAGGTTCGAAGCAGGCATTGGTGATTTCGGACACACTCAACTGCTCGTGGTAAGCTTTTTCAGCAGATATCACAGGTGCGTAGGTTACAAGGGGGAAGTGGATTCTGCGGAAGAGAAAATAAACATTGTAATTAATTTATTTTTTAAATTCTGATGTAAAAAGGATACAGTAACAAAATTTTTATGCAATTTTGTGAATTTCTAAAAGCTGTAAATATTTTGAAAATGTTAATACGAGATAAGTCTTGATACGATACTGTACATTTCTAAATCTGAAAAAATAATATATATATATTTGTTTAAAATAATGATTCATAAATTTATGTATTTTTAAAAAAATAACTGTGTAATGTATTTATAAATTTTTTACCCACTGGGATAAAAGCAACTGAGATACTAGATAGCGAAACATGCTCAAAAATTTGGGTGAAATAAATGGAAGAGAGCAAGAAAAGAAATAAAAAAAAAGGATAGTTAAATAAATGTTTCAAAATGACAACAATTGAAGTTACAATTGAAAATAAGAGGAAAAAAATTCGGATCCGCAAGAAATTTTCATCTCAGAACCTTAAAGGAAGAGGAAGAGGGAAATTTGTATGAGTTAAAAATAATAATAATACCACTATTAGACCCACAATATTCAACAATCACCAGAAAAAATAATTTATTGATTTTTTTTTAGAATTTTGATTTTAGACTATTCAGTGTTATTGTTTTTTAAATTCACACAAGTGGCACTCCCTTTTAATTAATAAAAATACTAATATTATTGTACAATTACAGTTTTACATTTATTGTCTTAAATGAGGAAATTGAGATAGGAAAGAAAATATATGCAAGGTTGCCAAAATTAAACTGACAGTACTCAGCGTGTCTTGCAAGAATAGAGCCAAATTTTGTTGGATAGTTAAACAAGACGGGGGACGAAGGACTCCGCAACAAAAATAAGCGCCACAAATCCCCTAGTGGTAACTTTTGAGACAGTATTTTTCTTCACGGACTCTTTCGTCCCCCGTCTTGTTTAATCATCCTAAAAAATTTGGCACCATCAATTATGGATTAATCATTCTGTAAAATTTGGTTGCATACTCGCAATTAGATCGCTCTACAGTACACTGAATACGGTCCGTCTAATTATGGCCACCTTGTATACAAAAGAAGTTATAGCGTTTTTACCTTGGATATGGCACCAAGTTAGTCTGGAATTCAGTGAGATCGACATTGAGAGCGCCGTCGAATCGGAGAGAAGCTGTTATGGAGGAAACAATTTGACTGATAAGTCTGTTGAGATTCGTGTAGGTGGGCCGTTCGATGCTCAGGTTACGCCTGCAGATGTCGTAGATGGCTTCATTGTCCACCATAAAGGCACAGTCGGAATGTTCTAAAGTGGTGTGGGTAGTCAGAATGGAATTGTAAGGCTCTACAACAGCGGTTGATACCTGAAAAATAGTTACAATATTTCGATTTATTACAACAGCTCTATATTCTCACTGAAATAAAATCTGTTTTACAAAACAAAACTAGCATTTTCAGAATTACGTATGTATTTTTTTTGTTGTTAATTCTGAAAATATGCTCTTCAAAAACTTTAAAATCGCTATCAAAGACTTTATCCAATAGAGTACTGTAATGGAGTAATAATAGAAGAAATAATGGAGTATTTAATTTATTTATGTAACATTATTGAAATAAGAGGCCTGTATCAAGTCGGGGTGATTCAATTTCACCCAAACCCGAATTTGGATTCGCTCTACATTTTTGCAGCGGTTCAGATATACCCTATTATTTTTAAATTCAGAATAGAAATAATTTCTTTTAAGATGAAAAAAATCATAGATTTGAATATGAATTATGAGCATATTTATATTTATTTTGATTCGTGAAATATAAAATTAATATTAGAAATATGTGTGTAGACTATTTTCCAAAATTGTATTAAAATATGTATTAATTATTATTATTATTTTAAATTCATGTTCTCCGATCAGGTTTAAGTTGAAGTATGTAGAGTATGAGTCGGCTAAAATTATTTTACTGTTTTTTTTTTGTTTGTTTGTTTTTCTCGACTTTTCAGTGGAATTAAAAGACTAATATAAAATCATTTTTGAAATGGTAAATTTAACAACCTTTTATTAAGACTTTAAACTTTTGGTGATAATTAATAGATTTTAGTTTCTTTTCATTTATATACTAATTTTTTTTATTATCATTAATTTATTTTTATTGATATATTCACGGTCATTGGTTTTACATTTATTATCAGTACTTCACGAAATCGTGATCAAGGTAAATGATGTGAAAAATTGTAAATGTGATACATTAGAAAATCGAAATCATGGAGTTATTTTAAAGGATATGTTGGTTTAAATTGAAAATGTTTATAGACGCTGTCGCTAGAAGAAAAAAAATATGAGAAGGAATTCTTGAGCTAGAAGGTTTAATGTGAAAGATAAATTTTTTTTCTCTATAAAACTTGAATCATTATGGGAAACGTTAAAAAAAATGATTTACAAGCATTGTTTCTTTGATTGAAAAACATAATTTTATCCTTTTTTTTTTTTTGTGTGTGTGTGTGTGTTGAGAGCATAGTTACGTACAAAGCATTTTTAGTTTTCTGGCTGCTAACTGATACATAAAATATGTCTGTATAATGATTTATATAAATGTAATACAATTTAAGCAAACACAATTCAACAAACGTAATTCAAAAAATTGCCGTATCGATTTTCACTGTATAAATATTAAAATAATAGGTCGATAAATCATTATGATAATTACCTCACCTGAAGCTTTTGAAAAAAAGTAAAAGTAAATGTATGCAAAAATGTATGCAAATATGCAGCAGGTAATTACTCATTAATTCAGTCATGTTTTTCTTGATGTATCTTAGAAGAGAAACCAGTTTCTTTACCTGAGGTGCAGGGTAGATGGAGAATTCTAGCTTGGACTTCTTTCCGTAATCTACGGATAGCCTTTCCATAAGCAGAGATGTGAAACCAGATCCAGTGCCCCCACCGAAACTGTGGAAAATCAAGAAACCTTGAAGGCCTGTACATTGGTCAGCGAGTTTACGGATTCTGTCTAGAACTAAATCGACTATTTCTTTGCCTATCGTGTAGTGACCTCTGGCATAGTTATTAGCTGCATCTTCTTTGCCGGAGATAAGTTGTTCTGGATGATATAGTTGGCGGTAACCTCCTGTTCTGACCTCATCTATGGAAATTTAAAAAAGGGAAAGTTTTAACGCGAGTTAAATTTAACAATTATATTATATAATTATTTGTTAGTATCAGAAACGGAAAAAATTGTGTTCATTTTTTGTAGAATCGAAATATAAATCAAAAAATAAATAAGAAATCATAGGTAATAAAACAGGAAATAATTGCAATAAAATGTAAATAAATAAATATATAAATAAATAATAAAAATCTACATTCTATTAAAAAGTAAATGAAAAAAATTTAGCGATTTTAATTTGAACTTCAAGAAAGAATAGCTGTGTCTAAGGTATAAAAAATCTTTCCCTAAGATTTCAAGATAAATAAAAAGTCGAATTAAGAAAAAGCAATTGATGTTGAAATTATTAAATGCGCCCTCTTCCTCCAAAGAGAAATAATAATAATAATAAAACATCATAAGATACAAATATTCCTAACGTGGCATTTAAATTTGTAGTAAAATCAGCAGCAAAATACTGAAAACGACCAGTAGTCGGTTATTTCCAAATTAGAACATATAACAAAATAATTTTTAAATGTTCAAAAAGTTGACGGCAAATTAATTTGGTAAAAGTGTTATTAATGAACATCATTTCATGTCTTTAAGTATCACTCGAAATATTTATTTCATCATGTTAATAAAATTTGTGACGTCTTTTAACACTATCTTAAAAATGGTGCGTTTCCAATTTGAATTTTCGTATTTTTGATATTAGAGTTATGTGCATCAAATAGGCAGTTAACTTACCAACTACAGTAGGTTCTAAGTCAACAAACACCGCTCTTGGTACGTGTTTTCCGGCTCCAGTTTCACTGAAGAATGTGTTAAAAGAATCGTCTCCTGTACCGACGGCTTTGTCACTTGGCATGTTACCGTCAGGTTGGATTCCATGTTCCAAGCAGTAGAGCTCCCAGCAGGCATTACCGATTTGAACTCCAGCCTGACCGATGTGGACACTGATGCATTCACGCTATAAGATAAATAAATGAAATGAGATATTTGCAACTAAACAATTTCAACAACATGATATCAGAATGTAGTAAGAAATTAATGCCGCATCTAATTTTTTTTTTTTTTCAAAATTTGCGCCGCAATTAAATATGTGTATAAATCACATGCCACACCTACGAATATTTAATTATGATCTCATATTCACTTGCGAATAAAAGACAAAACTGGACATTTTCATTAGTGACCTGTAGCCAGTAGTATCAATTTTATTAGTGACCAGTTTTTTGTCCCCCCTTTTTTTAGTTCAAAGTACTAAACAATAAATTCTTGTTAAAATCTCTATTAGCATTCATCTAAAATTAAAAAGCCTAAATAAATATGTCAATATAAACATATTCCAACCAGCAAAAGTGAAATCATTGATGACATGCAAGAAATAATCTCCCCTAGTAGTACAGATTGCCATAAGGTGGTCGCTGGCATATAATTTTTTATTAGCCATTTTTTTTTTTTTCATTTAGTGACATTGTGGCAGGAGCCGGCACTAATTTTTCTCTTTACTGCAGAAATGATACCGTAAAGTTTTTTAAAAATTATTATTTTAACGATTTAATTACCATTATCTGATAAACTGCCTGCAAAGCAATTTTTAATTTCATTCGATGAATTTTTTGTTGCTGTTGTTGTTGTTTATTTCTTGCCTAGACAAGATTCGAAGAATTTTTTGTGAGATTAGAAGCCTTAATCTGAGTACGTACGAAGGGGGAAATTTAGTTAAAAAATTCGCGGTAACGAGCTTATGATAAAAGTTTTGTGAAAAATTATTTTTTAAAAAATTAAGAGATTAGAACGACATTTTCATCAGAGAGGTCGTTTTGAATACGGCTTTTAGAACTCAACTATCTTCTGAAAGAGCACAGCTTAACTAATTATACGCTTAAATCTAGCAAAAAGTACATATTTACTTTAAATTAAAAAAAACTACAAAAATATTGTATTGGGGAACATTTATGAGAGATATTCATAGTAAACTAGCGCAGACAATTATTTAAATACATAATGTATTTTTACTAATACTACATCTCTATAATAGTTAATCAGGGAATGTTGACAACTCATCTCCAAAATATTATGGATTTTATGCAAATATTGCGGGATAAATATTAAAGATATTTTACCTCAGCAGATTAATTATACACAACTGTAAAATGTAATAATTTTTAATTCAATATTTCTTTAATATTTTCTCATTATTAACCCATATTGTTTCAATGGTTATTAAAAGATGCTAATTGCCTCAAATACACTTATATATATATATATATATATATATATATATATATATATATATATATATATATATATATATATATAAAGACAAATGTTTCTTAATCTACGAAAATATAATATAACCACGAACGAAAATATGAAATAGCCTCTTCCGAGTTACTAACGATTCCGAAATGCGTGCATTATATTTAGGAACCTCGGAAACCTTCCGAGATTTAAGAAGCATTTGTCAAAAATACATCAATAAATAAATTATTTTTCTGCCACCGATTTTCGAAAACGTTTCCGTATAGTTTTTATAGTGTATTAATCATTTTTCTCAACAAGAAAGTTTTTCATATAAGTTTTTCAGATGTGAACCCGGAATTTCCAATCCGGAATATAGGTTTTTCGGATGCGAACCCGGAATTATCAATCCGAAATATATGTTTTTTGGATGCGAACCCGGAATTCTCAATCTGAAATATAGGTTTTTCGGATGCGAACCCGAAATTTTCAATCCGGAATATACGTTTTTCGGATGCGAACCCGAAATTTTCAATCCGGAATATAGGTTTTTCGGATGCGAACCCGGAATTCTCAATCCGAAATATAGGTCTTTTGGATGGTAACAATTCCCAAATTAACATTTTCATGTTTAACAAACATGTTTTACAGACAAACATGAGAAATTAGCAGTATTTACATTAACATTAAAATTGAGATTGCTTTGTTACTTTTGCATGTATAAATTTAGCTACGCAGCTAAAAATGTTTCATTGAGAATTGATAGCATCCAAAAACTGATATTCCGGTTTCAGAAAACTGATTAATACATTATAAAACAACTAGGAAAGGCTTCCGAAAATCAGTGGCAGCAAAAGAAACTTTGTTTTTCATAAATGCTTCTTTAAATAAAGAACGCTTTTCGGTAATATCGGATAACTCGGAAGAGGTTATTGTGTATTTTCATTCGTGGTTATAATATATTTTCGTAAATTCGGAAAGATTTGATTTTTTTTTCAATGTTGTAATACAATATGTTGTTGTGTACAATAAGTAATGGGGATAGATAAAATGCAAATTTTTACGAAACATCAGTTCCTACAATATCCTTAATTTTTCAATATTTTCTTTCTTTTTTAAATGAATTGCTTTATGCAAACACAATAAATTATATTATTAACATTTTCAACAGATGCAACACGCACTGTTTAATATTCTTTATTTTTAGCTTTTTATTTAAATTTAAATAACTTCCTATCTAAGTAAAATCATATAATAAAAAATTCCCCATTTCTGCGGTCGAAAAATGTTTTTTTTTCCCCTTTAATGGATATTTTCTTTAGAGTTTATTCATCCACCTACGCCTATGGGATGTATCACTACCAGTTTATTAGCTTCCCGCAGTTATGAGGTAACCTTCACCTCACACCTACATTGCATCCTACATCTGAAAAACACCTCCACGATTCACAATCCTGTACATAGAAGCTGGCCAATAACTTCTCGATACAAAAAACGAGGTTGCAGTTCCATAAATGGTAGCAAAATGAGAAAACCTCTTTCGGTTCACATACTAACGAGATCCATTTAGGATTTCGCCGGTTCACTGACTTAATTATCTTCAGCTGTAGAGTAGATCTGTTACTTTCACAATGTATTTGTTTCTGAGATCATTATTAATTGACTGTATTGATTTTTTTAATGTTTATTTTAGAATTTTTATGTTTAATTTTTTATGTCTTAAATTATGCACTAAAAATATTCCATCTCAGTCATTTTTCCATTAATGTAAGAAGATAGATCAGGTTTACATGAAAATCATTGAAATTTAGGAAGGATTCAGTTATTAAAGCTGACTTATTAAATCAGTAGTTATTGGCCTTTTTATAAAATATTTACAAAAATACTTGGATTAATTAACAAATATTATTGTTTATTTTTTTTCTCAATCAATTATTAAATAATATACGTATATATATTCTACAATCGGTCAAATGAAAAAAAAAAGATATATAAAGAGCATCCTATACATTTAAATCACTAAATTGTTAATTAAAAAAGAAAAAAAAAATCCGGATTTTATAACCTGTGGTTTGAGGGCCACCAAGCTACCACTATTTTCGTATGAGAAAATTTGCCTTATTTAATGACAGAAACTTTGCGATTAAATAGGGAGAACATTAAATTTCTGAATTTAATGTTGCAAACGACTAGAAATTATATTTTCTTTCAATTTATGTTAAAAAAAAAAGTTTTTTGTACCGAGTGCCCTTAAAAAATTTAAATTTTGTAAATTGAACTTTTAAAAGGAAAAATGTTTTTGGGGTTCGTATCCAGACTAGAAAAGTATAGAAAAAAAAAATTAGATTCCGTTCCGATGTTCATTCCGTTAGAAATTCGAAGTTCAGATTTAAACACCACATTTAAGGGGACAATAGACTTTCAAAATCACAAAATTCGGCAAAAAAATCATTTTTCTTTTAATTTGATGAATTAGGAAACTAGTCTAAATGCTCAAATTCATCTGATGCAAAAAGAATATTTCAATTCTGACGCTTCTTCGAAGAGATAAACACTTTTATATTTGTAAATTGCAAACAAACTATGTATTTAAAAAGTTGTTTATGCGCACATGCCTAATAATTCTTTTGAAATTTATAGTGCATATCCTCTATACAATAATAAATAAATGATATCACAAAAAATTGCATTTTACGGGTACTTTAGTGTTGAAATTTATGTGGATATGGCAATGTGTAACTCTTTTTTTTTAGAAAAAACAGAGTATAATTATAAAAATATTTTTTCTTATATTTAGTTAACTTTTACAATTTATGTCAACTCCCATTGTAAAATATGAAAAGTATCTCATAAATAAATATTGTCATATTTTATGCAAAAGAAATGCACGTGGAACATGTTGAAATATTGTCAATTTTATGTCGTATTAAAATATTTAAAATTCAATAAGTAAAAATATTTTTAATGTTCGAATTTTAAATTTTGTGCATAAGTATTTTAGCCTGTTCTCAACAACTTTCTGCAAAATTTCGAGTGAATCCATTAAAAATGTAGTTTTCAAGGCCCATTGACGCCTTAATTTCGTTATTGTATCACATTTTCCTTTAAAATAGTTAACTATATAGTTAACTATATAGTTAAGTAAGAATATCTGTCTAGTAATATACAGTAATGAAGGTGCGTTAGCTGAAAATTTTTCCACTTCAATTTTCGAAATAAAGAATCTTTATTACAGCAAATCTTCGAATAGAACTTGGTGCAAAGCACTTTGAAAATGAAATCTTTTCACCCAAAAGCAAATGTTCATTAGATAAAACGTTGCTTTCGACATGCTATCCTTTTTATGTCGATCATAAAAAAGGACATAACTAGCAACATAGTGCGAGTTCTCGCAGTGAAAGGTCATTATAGGACATCTTTTACATCATCTCTTTTATCAATATTCAATAGAATGGTGGAATATTTTAACTTCCGAAATCTAGTATTACATTAAGATTTATTAATATTTCATAGAATAATTCTATAGTTGAACACTAAGCAGTGTGCTAAAATCGAATATTTTGCTTCATTTTAAATATAATATCTTTATACAGTTTTATTTATTTTTAAATTGAAATAAATGGTAAAATATGTTTGAAGAAATATTCAGGTTTATAATAAAAATTTTGCTCGAAATAAAGGAAAATGATTAAAATATTGTTTCAGTTTAAACTTAATTAAATCAGTATTTAATTTTCAACGATTTTTTAAAAATCGTTGGAAGAAAATGATAGAATATGTTTAATAATATATTAATATAATGTAATGTTTATATATATGTTTAATAATACTTAAAATGTTTCACCGAAATTATTTAAACAAACTGATATATTAGATGCAATTTAAATATTTTGTATATTGTTTAATATTATTTTATTTTTAAAAAAATAAATATTATTTAGTTTTTAGTGTCTTTTTAAGGATGGTGGGATTCATCCAGTTTTAAACTATCAAAAAATATTTTTTTATATTAAAAATATATATAATTATGAATAAAACAGAACAAATTACATGAAAATATTCCAATTAGAACCGGGTAAATTTGAAAGTGATATATTTATCGAGAACTTGATTGTTTTAACACAGACTTTAATTAATTTTTAAACTTCGATTTAGCTTTTCTGAAAACTGTGTTTTTGTAACTTGCGCGCATTGTAAAAAAGAAAAAAATCGTTTTCAGACAGATAATTTATTTTGCACAGATACGTATAAAATGACCATATCTACAATATACATGTACTGTTTGTGAATTAAGCGACGCAAATGTTATTAGTTGTGATTAGATTGTGCATAAAAGTTTTTTTTTTAAATAATTAAAGAATACTACACTCTGGTTAATTTATTTTAATACGAAAAAAATATGTCAAAAAGTAAATAATAATAATAATAAATAAATAAATAAATAAATAACGATATCGATTAAACCAAATGTGATATTTGCTTGAAATTTAAATTAAAATATTTTGAGCAAAGTTTTTTTAAATTGTTTAAAATTCAAAATAGACATCAGACATATTTCTGTACTAAATTAAGACGCAATTATATTTAAGAAGTTGGAGAAAGAAGAAAGATTAAATCGTGAAAGCGAAAACGGAATTTGGCAATACATTGAAAAAATAATATTTTGTTTAATTGCAAAAACATTTTGTTTTGTTGAAGAATTTTTACTGATGATAATGTAAATTATTATAACATGATAATTTTTATTTTGTATATCTCTAATCAGCATTAAATTAACCCAAACACTTTTAAACTAGAGAAAAAGAAAAAAAATGTTTTATATGTAGCAGCACAATAATTATACTAATATACTGCAAGGCGAAATAGCTAGGAAATCTGGAAATATGTTCTGGAAAACAGTTGAAAAAAAAGTTAAGTCCAATCTTTTTCGTTTATTTTTAATGATTATGAAACATATTTGCGTGAATTATTCGTATTTCAACATACGCGCAGTTTTTCTAAAGTGCTATTTTGCACCTATTGTAGCTACTATTTAAGTGAGTGTTCCAAACGTAACTATTGCGAATATGAGAACATTAAAAAATATTGCTTAACCCTTTTAGTGCGGGAGTCGACACAAGTCGACACAAGGGTCCGAGTGCGGGAGTCGACTAATGTCGACATCTAGGAGTTGGGTGCGATATATGCTTGGCAAAAAATTCCGCACAGGGCATTAACCACCCAAAAAAAAAAAAAAAAAAAAAAAAAAAAAAAAAAAAAAATCCGCACTGAAAGGGTTAAGGAAAAGTTACCTTTGTACAAAATAATTTCTGATAGCTACATTTAATTGATTTAAGACTTACTAAAATGTTCAGTAACTTAAGGTTCCCTGATACTTCAGATAGGTAAAAGGTTCCCTGCTACTTCATGTAGGAATTTCAAATTGTACCATTTTTATATTTAAAATACACACACACACGCAAACTAATTTCCCTAAAAAATAACGATTTTGTATTTTTATTTATTTTTTAATAATCTTAGAATGATTTAGGGTTTTATGGTACATTTTGATATACATCTAAAGAACCATTCAGTTATTATATATATTTAAAAAAAGGGAACTTTTTTTTCCTTGCTCCTACCTTTTTTCTCTATTTATAAAAAAATATAAAAACATACAAATAAAATGCCACAGCTTTTTTAAAAGGTCATTTTAATAAACAACCTTTTTGATATGATATATAAAACTTTTTTTATCCGTCTTATGACCGTCTGTTCTAACCAAATCCAAAACGAGCTGACATCCTACTTTATTTAAGTTCATTCTAACAAGGACATAGCACAAGAGAAAAAGAAAAACAGGAATATTTTAACATCATATCAGTGGCTGTTAAAACTTAATAACATTTGCTTATTTCCCTTTTCTTCTTTCGAGGTCAAAATCTAGGAACAAATGGCCGGAACAGGGCATGACAGTAGTTTTGGCCAAGGTTAAAAACGGCAATTAAGTTTTTCTGTCCCCCTCCCTCATTATATTAAAACAATGCAACAAGTTGTTGCCAATATACACATGTTAAATGCAATGGACATTTATATCCGTATCAGATAGTATTTTATGGTATGCAAGAGCATTAAAATGTGGAAACTGGGAAGAATTTAAAAAAAAAAAAAAAAAAAAAAAAAAAAAAAAATCTTGCCTTCGTGACTAGAAGCAGCTTTTACTTCCATTTATGAAAGCATTTTTTAAATTGTAAAATTGTGATTTGAGCACATTGATTCCTACGAAAAATTCAGTTTAAAGAAATTTGATTTCGAATTTATTATTTTTGTAAATAAAAATTAGAAATAGAAATACAGATAATAAAAAAGTAGATCTATTACATAAGTATTACAACTTTCTTTCAATCCTTTTAATAAAATATAATCTAAAAATATTGGAGAAATAATGGCAAACTGAAAGGGTTTTTAAAGAGGTTAAAAGGAAAAGTTTAAGTGAAATATTTATATGATAAGAATATGGATGCAATTTGTATTCTTGTATTATATTTTATTCCTTCTTTTTAACAGTTTTCAAATAACCTCCAGGTTATAACATTCTTATTGCATCCAAAGCTCATGAGCCCGATTGATTTTTTTGTAGGGTGAGTGGTTATAAATATGTTTATAAAATGAAATTTGTCGCTATTCCTGTTTTATTCTCGTCGAGCTACAGTAAAATTATCATTAAATACATATGTTTTGGTTAATATGAATAGAGGAAAAAAGACATCAACATTTCCACCTTCTAAAACGAACTGTCTTTTTACCTCTACTAATATGCCATAGGAAAGTACAATCTTTAACATACATCTGAGAATTTTCATTTCAATTTATTTTCCATAAACTAATTTTAGTTTTTTTCCATATTATAACTACCCTCCAGCCCAGTTTTTCATTTTATAAAACTAATTTGAAATTTTCTAAATTTAGAACCGAGAAATTCAGGAAAATCAGTGAAGTTCAATTAGAGTGAATCCAATAATTTTGTGCAATTATTGCAAAATCTTCATTCAAGAAATGTATAAGAGACAATCTCAACTATACAAGAGCGGCCTAAACTGAATTAAAGGTATGTAAGTAATAAGATTATAGAGTGAAAAAAAAAACATTTTTTTTTGTTACGTTTCAAATTAAAATCAATTTACATTAAACCAACTGTTCGCAAAATAATAATAATGATATAATAATAATAATAATAATAATAATAATAATAATGGTAGATTGCAATTTTGTAATAACGAAATTTCATTTCAGCACGAGCTGTCTCACGAAATTCGTTTTAGTGGAACCCGACTTACACTTCCTATTCCAATTTTCCTGTTTTTAGTGCCTGATTAATACGAATTATTATTTTATTTGGCCCTATATAGGGCGGATTTTTTATTCTGGGTCAGATATTTGTGGCGGTCAGCTGACCCTTCTGCTTGCTCAAGCATGGAATGAAATCTGGTATATCGGCTTCACGAAATGCGACTAAGCGAAAATTTTAGGTAAAGAGAATCACTTAATTGTTAAAATAAATAATCTCCAAAGTTGTTTCCATCAGTACAACTATTTGTAGATTGTAATTATTTACGAAAATATTACCAAAAAAGTAAAAAATGTTTGGAAAATGTTTTCAAAAACTTATTTTATGTCAAAAATAAAATAAAATAAATCTGCTGTCAAACCAAATTATTGGTAAAAAATACTTCATCCTAATGCCTTAAATCGCCGAAAACTTCATAATTAATTTTCAAATATTTTTTATACATGTTAAGATATCATTTTATTCTTTCTATAAAAATTTCGGAAATCATTTTTCTGTACATGGTACTAATGTAGGACGCACATTACTTAATTTAGTACAAACATCGTAAAATGTGAAAAATGTTAATTCAGATAATAAAAAAAATATATATCGAATGAAATTATTTAACTTAGTCTCAAAAAAAAAAAAAAAAAAAAAAAAAAAGAATGTTAATAATACAGTTACTGAAGTATTATATGCAGTAAAACCTCTGAATAACAGACACCTTGGGAGATTGGAATTTGTCCCCTATTCAAAGGTAAAAATGTACAAATATGTTGTTGGGGGTCGAAAAAATGTCCGCTAAATAGACGTATCCGCTATTTGACAATGATAGATTGATTGGACACTATTAAGCCATTTTGAAAATAATAATAATAGTATTAAAAAAAAAAATAAAGACTAAAGGATTAAAAATGACGAAAATGTCAATTTTCCAATTTTTTGCTTAAAATGTATTTAGAATTTAAGCGTTTCAACCTTGGTTGAAAGAAAGTTGTAATACTTATGTAATATATCTACTTTTTTATTATCTGTATTTCTATTTCTAATTTTTATTTACAAAAATAATAAATTCGAAATCAAATTTCTTTAAACTGAATTTTTCGTAGGAATCAATCTTTCAACCTTTAAGCGTTTTCAACCTTGGCCAAAACTAGTGTCATGCCCTGTTCCGGCCATTTGTTCCTAGATTTTGACCTCGAAAGAAGAAAAGGGAAATAAGCAAATGTTATTAAGTTTTAACATTCCTAGTATATTCTGGCAAAGTTACGTAAAGATCCAATGATTATAAATGTGTGAAAAAGGCTTTTTACTGTATCCAATTCCAAATGATTGAGAATTGCAATCGTTAAATTAATTTTCCCAGTTTGTGTTTTTTCGATACATCTGTATGTTGAAAATGCTAAATGTACAATATATATTTCTCAATTTGCATGTTTTTTTTTTTTATTATTATTATTGACGTCCCGGTTCTTTATAGTGTATTTTATTAAATTAAGGATAAGATTTGCAGTAATATAAGTAGTTATTTTTTTAAAATAAAAATGTTAATTAAAATATCCTTTTTTCTTTGCTCTATTTTTACAATTTATTTTTTTTCTCTTAAATTAGTTGACTTTTTGATAATCTGATTATTAAAGTTATAGACAACACTTCTAAGAACAGCATAGAAAAACTACTGCAAAATATTCATGTCTATAAGAGAAGAAGGGTTTTAAAATTTAAACTATTTTCATATTGTACAGACAGAATTGAATATTTTATTATTGAAAAAATTTTCCACCATGAAATCATTTAATAATATGTCAAAATGGTATTTCAAAATATTTAAATTACTAAGATTATTAATTGGCACCGAGCCCCTTAAGATTTTTTTTTCATTTTATCTTAGTATGGGCGACTGCAATGTATGTAAAAAAGACAAATGTTTCGCAATCAACGTAAATATAATATAACCACGTACGAAAATATACAATAATTTCTTCTGGGTTACCGACGATTCCAAAAAACGTTCTTTATCTTTCGAAACCTCAGAAACCAATATATTTTAGAGGTTTAAAGAAGCATTTATAAAAACAAAGTTCATTTCGTGGTCACTGATTTTTACAGACGTTTCCGAGCGCTTTTAAGAGTGTATTAATCAGTTTTCTCAAACCGTAATATGGTTTTTAAGATGCTTATCAATTCTCATTTAAACATTTACAGCTGTGTAACTGAATTTATGCATGCAAAAATAACAAAGTAATCTTAATTTTAATGTTAATATGAATACTGCTAATTTATCATTTTCGTCTGTAAAATATGTTTGTTAAACATGAAAATTTTAATTTGGGAATTGATACCATCCAAATCCGGATTGGGTTTGCATCCGAAAACCTATATAACATGTTTGTTGAACATGAAAATGTTTACTGGAATGGATAGAATAATAATAAAAAAAAATCTATATTCCAGGTTAAGCAAACTGATTAATATACTAGAAAAATTATTCAGAAACGTTTTCGAAAATCAATAACAGAAAAAAAAAAAAACAAAAAAACCTTTGTTACCAAATAAATGCGTCATTAAATCTAAAAAATATATTAATTTCTGAAATTTCTAAAAATAAAGAACGCTTTTCGGAAGTGTGGGTAACTCAGAAGAGACTATTGTATATTTTCGATCGAGGTTATATTTTCCTAGATTAATAAACATTTTTTTTTTTTTTTTTACAGTGTAGATAAAAATCTTATTAAACAATCTTAGATTTATGTTATGTTACGATGATTATGTTTTTTCCTCATCCTAACTTTAGTGTGTCGCGGAAGTTTAACTGAATGTTTAGGTGTGCCGTGAAGTAAAAGAAGTAGAGAAACACTACTATAAAGGTATTATTTCCAATTTCTGAACCTTCTTCGAAATTCCAGGGGTCGATACAGGTTTTTTTTTTTTTTTTTTCTTGGAGCCCATTTTGTGAAAAGTAAAGTTTATTTTTGTAACATTTATTATATTTTTAGGAAAAATAAGATTTTGTAACAAAAATTGAAATCCAGTTACTCAAATTCAAAATTCGATAAAAAAAAATGTATTTGACAAGAACTTTTTCAAATCCTTTTGCTGAAGTTTTCTTCTCTGGTGAGCTTGTTTGTTTACAAATTCACATTTTAAAAGTCACAAAATAATAAATAATTTTAATAGATAGTAAGTTTTTATAGAATAAAATTTTGTGAAAAGGTCTATTTTATTAAAAGGAATTTTGTAAAGGAGCCCATTTTATCAAATTGATTTTTGTGAAAGGAATCATTTTATCAAATTTATTTTTGTGAAGGGGTTCATTTTATTACATTTATTTTTGTGAAGTGGACTGTTTTATTGAATAGATTTTTGTGAAGGGACTCTTAATTGGCCTGAAATTTTGCCTTGCATTTTGGACGATGACTCTTTTGCACGACACGATGATTATGGTTGATTATGATAAATAATAATAACAAAAAAATTACAAAAAAACCCTTCTTTTGATATTCATTTCTCTGTTACTATGCGTATATTTTGCCTCACCTAATAATAGGAATTATTACTTGATTGCTCCCGAAATTATAATCATGCAAATTCTTTGTATAATTGTTTTTTTTTTAATTTTCTGTGTTCTTTTATTTGCATTATTAATTATCCTTTGTCTAATTGTTTTTTAGTTTTTCTATGTTCATTTAATTGCATTATTAATTATATTTTGTATAATTAAAAAAAAATCTGTGTTCAATTAATTGCATTATCAGCTTTCTATTATAATTTTTTAAATGTTCAAGATTAGACATTATAATATATACCATCACCCCCACCTTTTTAGAAATATGCTATATTATGCAAAATAAATATATATATATATATATATATATATATGTATATATTATCGAATTTACTTTCAACAATGAATATAAAGCATAAAATATTATCATTGTACTAAATGAATTCAAAAACTCTTTTCAAAAATCATGCATAGTGAGATCTGGACAGTGTATCCAAGTTGGGGAATTTTTTTAATTAAAAATGTCTATTACTATTTTAGAATACATATTAGCTTTATTTCATGACAGACATTCCACGATTAAATACAACAAAGATTACTAGTCTGAAAAATCAGAAGATATTATTAATACAAAAATTTCCCAATTTGGCAACACTGGATCTGGGCATTTAAAAAAGAGGCGTGGCCCAGATGACACATGAGAATTAGAATGTTAGAAGTATTTTAATTTTAAAAGTTAAACTCTTGATTTAGAAAATTGTTAAATATGAAAACAAAACATAACTTACCATTTTGTTTTTTATAAATTAAATAAATGGACGATAAACGGAATGTAAGGGAGGGAGGGACGAAGATTTTTTTTTGTTCGAAAGCGGCGGAGGTTCGAAGACTCCAAGCACGAACGGAATGACTGATTTAGCCGCGGTCAGAGAGACTACTTTTATAGAACATAAGTTTCCTCCCCACGCACTTTTGGCGCAGCGATGCCTCATTGGCTGTTCGGATCTTTCAGAGTCCGGGGGCTAGACAAGTTAATGGGGGAAATTGTTTAATTGAAATGAATTGTTTATAGATCCTTTCTTTGGGTTTTCCCTTTGCGCGCAGAGTCCAATGTAGTTAGACAATTGGGGAGTTGGAAAAGCGAGGTTCTACCGTATATGACTGTTGCATTGGTATACTGTATTGATAATTTCTTTTGAAATTTTGTATAGCTGTTTTGAATTAAAAAAAAAAAAAAAAAAAAAAAAAAAAAAACAATATGCATCCCCCCCCCCCCCCCCTGTTATTTGAAACATATGTTTTAGAGATTTTTGCACGTTTTAAAAGAGCTATCTCTTTTTTCTTTTGAAGAAACTTAAATAAATGTTATAAAAATAACAAAAACATTTAAAAAAAATTCCTGAAAAAAGGTTAATAAAAGTTAGTTAACAATAATAATTCGTTTATAAAAAAGTTATGCCAATATCTGCAACACTTTCGGTGCAACACTCTTATATTAATTGTAAGAGAATAATCCAATTTAGTAGACTAAACTATCCCCCCCCCCCCACCAAAAAAAAAGAAAAAAGAAAAGAAAAGAAAGGAAGAAAAGAAAGATAAATGTAAATAAATAAGAATCTTGCAATAACATGTCTTTTTTTTTTTTTTTTTTTTTTTACTTGAAAATGTATAAAAAAATATTTTTTTATATTTTTAGTTAATTATCTAATTTATCTAATTATTTATCAGCTGTTTTATAAGTCAGAATCCAATTTTTTAACTCAAAAACATTTTTTTAATAACTGATGATCAGTTACATTACCTCATATAAAAAAATAAATAAAATTACCTGATATTTAAAAAAAAAAAAAAAAAAAAAAAAAAAAAAAATCAGTTTTTAATAAATTTTATTTTGCAATTATTTTTTACCCTTTAATAAATAATATATATTTCTTTAATCCTTAAAAATAGATTAAAATGTGTAACAATTATATACACATAAAATCTTGAAGCATAAGATTTATTTTTGTAAAATAAGATTTTTCGCTGTAGTTTTTTTTCTTTTTTAATTATTCGTTTTAATTTTGATTAATTACCAAGTTCTCATTTATTTAGACGATTATTATTCTTGTACTAACTTGTGAATGCATTATTGTTTTTCGTAAAAAATTTCGTATCAATAACTGAAATATCGCGAAAATAAGGAGACTGCTTTTCTGCATTAGCCGTATTATTGCCGTGAAAGGGGATTTACAGGCATTCGTACGGCGTAATTGGCGTAATATGAGCATTATTATTATTATTTTTAAATAGACTTTGCTTTAGGTTATTTTTTTTACTATTAAGTTTGATTAATTACTGAAGTCAAATTTCTTTAGATTGGACGATTATTATTCTTGTATTAACATGTGTATAAAGTTTTTCCCCTTTAAAATAATTCGTATCAATAACTGAAATATCACGAAATTTCTGAGACTTTTTTTCTGAATTAGCGATAATATTGCCGGGAAAGTAAGATTTACAAGCCTTTATAAGGCTAATAAGTGCCATCGTTATTTTTTAAATTACTTTTTTTTTTTAATTTACTGTTTCTCTTAAATTTTATTAAGTACCGAGAGACTATTTCTTTAAGTTTAGACGATTATTATTTTTGTACTAATTTGTGTATGGATTATTATTATTATTATTTTTTTAATGTATTGATAATTAAAATATTGCGCAAATTTCGGAGACTATTTTTCCGCATTAGCCGTAAAAATAGATTTACCGATACTCATACGGTTAATGAGAGTCAGTATAAATGTAACTATTTTTTTTAATTAGTTTTTCTTTTTGGTTTTTCTATTTCTCTTTAATTATTAAATCATCATTTCTTTAGATGATTATTATTTTGTACTAACATAGTTTCTTTCTTTCTTTTTTCCATAAATTTCTGTACTAATAATTTAAATATCAGGAAATTTCAAAGACTACTTTTCTGCATTAGCTGTATTATTGCTATAAAAGTAGCATTCATAAAGCTAATGTGCGCCGTTATGAACATTGATGTTTTTAATAATAGTCTTTCTGTTTGGTTTTCTATTTATTAATTCTTAATATCTGATTTCTTTAGATTAGACTATTTATTACTTCTGTATTAAATGTGTGTAAAATTTTTTGTAAAAAAATTAATATCGCGAAATTTCGGAGATTAATATTATTATAATTTTTTTTTTTTTCATTAGCAGTGGAAAATTTGTCGTGAAATTAGATTTAAAAGTATATACACAAGTACAATAAAAGACTATAAACACATTTTTTTTTTTTTTTTACGATTTGGCGTACAATGGTAACTAAATTTTACGATTTTTTTTTTTCTGGTTAATTCCAGGAATGCTATTTAGAACTAATAAGAACCAAGAGATATGCGGAATATTCTAAATAATTTGAAATGATGTATTTTAATAAAATAAGTTGATATATCCAGAGTGTGTTTAAAGTCAGGTGAGTAGAATGGATTGATATTAAATTATTTTTCCGCATTAGTAGTACTATTGCCGTGGAGTTAGATTTACAGGCACTCAAAATGCTAATGAGAACTGGTATGAACGTAGATTTGTTTTTAACGATTTGGTATATTTTGGTAAAAGTAATTTAAAAATGATAACGATACACTGTAAATGCAGTAAAATTACGGGCAGAGGCCGGCAGCAGAGATTCCAGTCATACCCCGTAAAAAAAAAAAAAAAATCCATGCCCATCATTTTGTGCAGCCCATAATTTTACGGGGCAAAGTAATATAGCATTATAATGCACAGGATATAATGCACTTTAAAACACAATAACACTTTGCTTACTGTTCCGTAGCACGTAGCACGTTACATAATCATCACAGAATCGTTGTTTTGGCGAGTTAAAATTTTCGAAACACGAGTAAAATGAAGGGTTACACCCTAGCGGAGGACAATGTATGGGGTCGTACCGTATTTTTGCTAACATATGGGCTAGAACTGTAAAAATATGTGGATTGCTCTTAATTTTCTAAGTATCTAAGGGATAAGGCCGCTTATTTAGTAGATCAGACCGTGTTTCATCAAATAAGGCTGTTGCCCGTGAAAAATGAAGGGCAACTGCTCATAAATTTACAGTTTTTTTCTGAGAGTGTATCAAAAGACAACCCCACCCCTCCCCCTAGAGATATCTTACGATATCAAGTGCCTGCCCCCCCATCCCCCCTAAACTAATAATGTTATATATGCACAGCCCCTAACTTGAAATGATGTTTTTTTTGTTTTTTTTAATCAAGTTGATGTATCGGGGGTGTTTTTAAAAAGCAGCCCGTCAGTCAAGTGAGTAGAATTGTCAGATATTAAGTTAATAAAATTTTAGAAATTTCTACTGATGATGGAGTAGTTAATATTCTTAAATATTTTTTTTTTTTTTTTTTTTTTTTTTTTAGGTTTTTGATAAGTGATTTTGTGGTTGATTTTTTTTTTTTTTTTTTTTTTTTTTTTTTTTTTTTGCTTAAGACAATTTTGTTTTCCCCATCATTTTCTATTTGCAATCATTATTAACTATATATTTTAACACCTTGGAGACGAGCGACACGTATACGTGACGCATAAGATGCTCAGAATTCTCAATTATTCCCACCAGTTATTTTTTATTGTAAGCTTTGCCTTATTAAATCTTAGCATTTTTACGATTCAATTAGGCGAAAATTGCTGTTTTGATAAACCGGTGGTAAAAGATTAAAAATTCTGTAAAAGACGCTCGTCGCGAAGGGGTTAAAATGTACTACTCATTGCATAACGTGGGCAATTTTTTCACAAACTACCCGAGCAGAATCAAAACTGCTTTTGTAGATCATTTTATCAAAATCAATTTGCCAAATTTGCTTTCAATCCCAAAGCTTTGGTTATTGAAAGATTGGGAAATTGCCAATGACAATAATGAAAATAATAATAATAATAATAATACAAGTGGACTCTTGTTAACGCACGCAGACAATTTTGTTTTTCCCATAATTTCCTATTTGTAATTAATATTAAAGGTATCGCTTACAGCATAGTATAGGATGTACAACCTGGTGCCCGCTATTCAGCAGAAAATTCTTACAGAAATACTTGCCCTATTTAATCTTGAAATATCTCCGATTAAATAAGGGAAATATTTCTGTAAGACTTTTCTGGTGTATAGCGGGCGCAAGGTTGAACAGCTCTGACTTACAGCATACTACTCATCGGATAATGCGAACATTTTTTCACAAAGGAACTTTGATGTAACTCTGTTTATAGAGGGATCAAGAAATTGTCAGTAAGAATGATGAAGAGGCAGAAAACTTCCTACCATCAAAAACGTAAGAGGTTCAAAATTTGCTAATGACTGTTTGCCGATATGATCCATCAAAATGTGATATAACAGACCAAATTTTCGAATGTATCGCAAAAGTGGAGTGTTAAAAAGTTCATTTGTTCAAGTAACGCAAACACACACACACACACACACACACACACAAAAGTGAGAGATTACTTTAATTAAAGTTAAATTATGTAAGTGTGACAATTTATTTGCTTGTTTGTTTGTCCTCAGTAATTTATTCCTTCGTTATTCAAAAAATTGTCACTAACTCTCTTTTTAACTAAAATTATCAAATTAAAGAAAAAGTTGTTTATTATAGCCACTAAGTTGGTAAGTTATTTTATTTCTGCGTAAAACTGAAATCAATTTATTCAATGAAAAGGATTTTTTTAAAACCTTCAAATGTTTACATCAATTAATGTGGACTTCAGTTAGTGCGGACAAAAAACAGCCTCCCTTGGAAGTCCGGCACTAACGAGAGTTCCCTGTATACATGTGTGTTTTATACGTAAACATATTTTTGGTAGTTCCTATCTAAAATTTAAAAATTATGCCAAAATAGTCAACATTTCCCAGGTGGCGTCTTTGCATTTGTTGCATCTCTTTCCTGCTACCACGCTCCTCAAATTTAACTTTAAAATTTGTACAAACATGTTTTCTTTGTGAAACCTATTTGTTTATTTTGAAGATACACATTTACAAATCATTCAAACAAACCAGCGGAACGGAATTAACTTTGTGTCTGGTCCCTTAGTGCCGTAGTAGGCCCGATGACTTCCATATAAGAGGAAAACGCTATGCTGAGTCAGCTCGGGCATCTTTGATGACACTTCCCCCTCCTCTTCGATATCTGTCTGAAATAGGAAAACTGATTTACCCCGCAAAAATCAACGATGATTCTTCGCATCTGGTGCTGTGCTGGGAAAAAGAAAATGTTTTGATAAGACTCCACGTCCACTTATCTTGTTTGAAAATGTTTCGACCAAATGAAATAATATATATTTTTAGTTGATAAAAATATTATTGATTCTTCTTCTTTTGGCATAAGTTTGATTAAGTGGAAGTCGCACTATTTATTTTGCAAAAGTAAATAATAATAATAATAATAATAATAATAATAATAATAATAATAACAGAATAATTTTGAAAAAAATTAGAAAAAAAAAAGTAATTAAGTAATTTTGTACTATAATAAGTTTGTTGATTTATTTTTTCTTTTCTTTTCTTTCTTTTTTTTAAAAAAAACTTTTTTTGGTCATTGGGTTGTATTACTGAATTCCACAACTGTCTATTTTTGCTAACTGGTTTTTTAAAAAATCTTTAGTTATTTTTATTCTAAAAATTTTTATTGATTTGGTTTAAAATTTGGTTTTTGGACATGCATTTATACATAGAATAAAAAAAAATATTTTGTCAAAATTAGATGGTGGAATTAAGAATTTAAAAGTCAGTTTCCCTTTTAAGATGTAGATGATTCACAAAGATTATTGGTGCATGCTATTTATTAGTAAACATTATCCCAAATCAATTAGTACGGACTAATTAGTGATTATTAGTTTTATACCATATGATTTGCAGCAATATAATTTGTAGCGGAGTGTGTTTACTTTTCTCCCAGGAGGATCATTTCTAATATGACTATGTGTATGCATTGTTATTTCCTGTATTATTGTTAATTATATACTAAAATCTATCAGCGAAAATCATTCATAAAAAATATTTTTTTGGAAATGACAGTCAAAGACAATTATGTTCAAATTACAAAGGAGGATATAAAACATATCTAAGAAGAGAGGAAGTATTCCTGATATAAAGTTATTTCTAGCCTTAAAATCGTTATATTCCTTATAAACCTTTATATCTCAATATTTAATTTTCATATTATATAATTTCATTTAAAATTTAAAAACATTTTCATATGTTTTTGACCGTGTCACTTTTCGAATTATCAAGTTTTTGGCACATTCCTTCATATCTTTAATTTTATACCAAAATAGTTTAGTTTGTAAAAATGTATAATGACATAATATGATCTTAATATGATCTGATCATGGAGTGTCAATCATGACCTATTTCACTTGATGTAAAACGAGAAATTTTCTGTTTATTATTATTATTTTTTTTTTTTTGTATAATAAAAAAGTTTTTTAAAAATTAACAATACTAATCTTTACATGATTTACCATCTTCAAAAAAATTGTACTTGTTTATATTCTTTTAGTAAGAAAAAAAAAATATATTGATCACATCTAAAATGATACATCTTTTATAAAAACGAGGGATAAGTGGAAGTTCTGAATAGTGGAAGACTAATAATAATAATGAGAAAATAAATTTTGAAGAATTATACACTGAAAAAAAAAAAAAAAAAAAAAAATTGTTGATTTTACAATGTATATCACTGAAATATAATGCATCTCAGATGCTAGTATTATATCGTAAAATTAACTGTAATAAACAGTAAAATAAGCAGTAATACACTACCGCGCATATAATACTGACAGCTGGGGTGCTAACTGTAAAAAAAAATCAGTGTATTAAAAAAAAAATAGTAATTAAGTAATTCTGTACTGTAATAAGTTTATTGATTGCTTTTTCTTTTCTGTTGTCAGAAAAACATTGCAATATGATGACCATTCTAATTTATTTAGAATTTAAATCGCAATCGCCAAGTTGGGAAAATTAAAAAGAAGATATTGTTTTATTTTGTATGGCTTTTTTATTGTATAATAATAGTTTCTTTATAATACGCAAAGATCTATTTTATAAGGTGTTAGTGATAATATCATTATTGTATAAAATTAAACCACTTTTTAATGCAAACATAAGGTCAAGATAATTAAATAAGGAAAATATCCATACATGCAAAATAGATGCGTTTGAAAATAACGCATTTAAGTCAAGTGATGTATTGGTAAATTATTCCACACATAAATTAAAAAATAAATGTTTAAAAACATTTTATACTTTTTACTATCTTTAAAAAGGTTTTGTTGTGATAATGCAGCTTTTTTACCCATCCATTATATTTTAACGTTTCCTTACTTCCTTATAATAATTTTGTATTACATTCACTGCTTAAGGCTTTCAAAATCCATAGCACTATTTGACATGAGTTTCCGTACTTTTATATTTAAAAAAAAAATATCTGTATATAAAAAAAAAAGATGATTATACATGCTTAGATAAAACAGAATGCAAAATTCTCTTTATTTTAGTCTGTTTACACATTACGTAAAGATGAAGGTTTTCGAAATTTTTAGTGTATAATTGTAATAAATATTCAGAAACCTTTTTATAGATCATTTTAATCTACTGGAAGTTTGATTATGATTGCCAGTTTTCACACTTTAATTGTTATTAATGTACAACTCTTCTTTTTCTAAAAAAGTATTACCAACAATGTTTAATTACCAAATCAATTCCAAATAAATCGAAAAGTACCATTCGATTAATACATAAGTAGGTCTGCTTTAAATAAGTCTGCTTTACATAAGTAGGTCTGCTTTAAAGTCTATGTACACAGAATATGTTTAGAACGTCCTTCCCACATTGAAATAGAAAGGAAACTTTAAACTTTTCAATGTTAACACAGATATACATCTTCAAAGTAGCCGGAGAAGAATAAGAATTTCGTACATGTTCTTCTGGGATTATTTAATGTTTAAAATGGAGGTAATGCTGGGGGTGTGCTCTTAAAACTAAAATTCATTGCTATAAATTTCATATTTAATACAAATTTTATTAATACTTTTCAATGGAAAATATCATTACTGATAGAAAATCACCAAATAAATCATTTAAACAGTTTTAAAAATAATTGAGATAACTGTTACAATTATATATAATATATTAAATTATATTACATAAAAAAATTAAATTACATAAAATTATATTACATATATTTAATATATGTAAATATATGTAATATATATATATATATATATATATATATATATATATACAGTGAAACTTCCATTTAACGAAGTCTCATCGTTACACTTAAACACTTCGTTATGAGGAAAATTCATTAAATAGAAATCAACTTAAATTCATGAAATTTTTCTTCAGATATGACAAACAGGTATCGGATTCAAAAGCATTTTATTCAGTTTTAATTATGATGCCGTCTTTTACAAAACAGTTGTGTATGGTCGATGAAATCACGTCACATTTCCAAGCTTTGGCTCGAGCTTTCATCAGCTCTGATAGATACACAGGTTCTCAAACTAATGTTTTCACTACGTTGTCTTTTTCGATAATGTACTTTAAGATTTTTTATTATTTCTTAGACTAATGGTTGAAGTTTAGAAGTTGTATTGGAAGGAACAAAAACAACTTTCATGTTCTTCGATTTGCTTTTTGAAGCACATTCTTGTGGATGTACAAAACAATTGTCTATCAGCAATGAAAGCTCAGAATGGTAAACTGTCTGACTCTAATTTATATTGTTTTGCTTCAATGCATCTGACTCACTGCTTTTGCTGCCATTGCGTCACTGCATCTTCTATATCATTGAATGTAAAAAGGGGTCTTTTGACTTCCTCCAACTGTCAGCGCTGGATTCTCGGTGTGGGAGAGTAATGATAACAAGTGTTTTTCTTAGTGCGAAAAAAAAAATTGGTTTATTTAGAACCAAACAGAATTGGAAATTATTTAAATGTGTTCATTTTCATACAATCCGCTGAAATAAACTCGCATATCCATCGCAACAGTAACCTCTTAGTTTGAATTCTGTACACGTACAAAAGTAGAATAAACTTCGTTATACAGAATATATTTTTCGTAATATGGAGATTAATTTACATGCTAATGGTGTTCAAAGTCAAAGTTCTGTAGAAAATTTCTTTAAATAGAAAACTTCGTTAAATAGGGACTTCGTTAAAGGGAAGTTCCACTGAACTGTTATCTCATGGTAATTTCGTGAGGTGTTAAATACAGTTTTTGGGATAATCGATGTGAGTGAAATATATTGTATATTCTTAATGGTTTTTTATTTCCTATTTAAATATTTCCAAATTTTAATATTTCCAATTGTTGTCTGGTAATAATTCAGTGTACCTGGATGATTCTACTGATCTTAGCATTTTGCCAGTAGAATTATGAAACACTGAATTATTATTTAAAACACATGTGGGTGCATCCAGGCTGATGAGTACATGTGCATGTGTTTTTTCATATCCAATTCATATTTAATTCTCATGTGGTCCAATTTTCCAATGTATATGGTTCATATTTAATTTATTAATCCATTTGTATTTACTTAATTGCAACTCCAATTTATAATTTTTTTTTCCCTTTCTCTCTATTTTTTTTTTCTTTTTTCAATATTCATTAGGTATGAGTAAAATTTGGCCAATTACCATTGAAGCACAAGCTATGGTAATATTATGTTTGCACATGTTAATTATTAGCTATGTGGTATTCTGTATACACAATATCATTAATTATCTCTTTGGAGATTTAAGTAGAATGATAATAGTACTTGATATGTTTTTTGAAATTCATAGATATTATAATTATTATATATATATGTATATATATATATATATATATATATATATATATATATATATATATATATATATATATATATATATATATATATATATATATATATATTATTATTATTATTATTATTTATTTATTTATTTATTTATTTATTTATTTTTTGCGATGGCTGTATGGCTTTTCAACCTGTTAAGATAATTTTATTTTTAAGTCCAACTCCCAAGCTTCTTAGAGAAAGGGACTTAAATTTTGCGTGCACATACTACAAAAATCTGCAAATAGATTTCTGATAAAATATTTATAGTTTACAACTTATAACTTTTTCAAATATAATTTTAATTCAAAAAATATGAAAATGCATGAAAATTAAACAATTACATTTGAGATTCTTAAAACTAACATAACAGAAAAAAGTCTGCAATAATAAAATAATTATGACTGGAAATTAAAAAAGTTATTTAACATTCGGAGCTCAAAATTTCCTATCCCTACAATTCCGAAATTTCTTTATAAAATGCTTTGAAATTTGGTATCTAAAACAAAAATTTACCGCTGCTCGAATATGGGTATTGCTAGTGAAAATCTTTGTGTTATTTTTTGTTTGTTTGAATACGGAGACGATATATTTATAAATAAAATAAGCGTAAGGGATTCTTAAAATCATTTATAAATAAAAAATTCTAGAAGATGCAATTTTAAATCGAATGGTAATTTTTAAAACTCTGCAATAATTTGCGAATAAATAGTATAATGCGTTAATTTTTTTTTTACTTTACTTTATTTTTATTTATTTACATATATTTATTGATCAACTGTGCTGTATAGAAAATACATCTGTCATTTATATTTTAAAATGTCATTGTATTATAATTTTTATTGTAAATAAATTCTGAAAATTATCAAATTTAACTAGTTACACCGCTCATATTTAGAACTAAAAAATAAATTAAACAATTGATTTAGCTTTGGTAATAGTGCAAGGAATTGAATTTAACAAAGGTAAAATAGAGCTAACGAAAAACAAACAACTTGTATCACTATGGGGGTAGTTACATCAGACTAAATAAAATTGAAATAAACGTCGTCAAACACTACATTAATCGAAATACTATACTTTTTTACTCTGGTTCAATAAAATTCAAGTTAAATTGATTTCTGATTAGCTAGTTTAGAGATTCGTCTATCCTATAGTAAACATTCTTTGTCATCAGTTGGTCTTATAAGAACCACATAATTCATTTACTCATCCACAATTAATTGTTTTGTGGTATAAAAAATATACTGACTTTTTTCATGGCCTGTAAGTTAACTTAAGCAAAATGATTCGACTTAAAAATATCTTAGATTTCAAATCTTTTACAGTATTTATATTTTTCTTATAATCAGATGATTTACTTTTTACAATACAACTGTATATACATTTTCGATTAATTGATAATTGCCGGTAGTCATATTTTCATGATCCATTAAACAACACAACAAAATTTTATATTAAAAGCCAATTTCTCTCTATATAGAAGAGAAAGTACTACACTAAAGAAAAAATATAAATTTTAATTTGTAACGAATAATGTATTTTAAATGTTAAATGTAGCATTAGAAAAATAATTTTGAGTGAAATTATCTTTTATAGTAGGAATCATCCTATAATTTGAGTCATATAATGAAAACTACCATTCAGTTCATAGTCGAGACTTTATAAGATTATAAACGCATCTATCAGATAGGCAAAGACACATTTAATGCTGAAAATGTCTTCTATTAATGTTTCATGAAAGTTTTTCAATTGGGAATGACAGTTAGTGTCAGATTTTTTACGTTGAAAAGTATGAAATAGTCAACTGCAACAAGCGAGTCTTTGTTATAGTAAAAATAAAAGACCGGCATCTGGAAGCGTAAGAAAAAATATATACCAGAAAACAGATGTTACGTATATCAATTTCTTTTTTGAAGACAAAATAGTTCACTTATATTTCCATTAAATAGAAGTCGGATAGAGAAATTTATTTTGACATAAAGGAGACCTCAGCTCAAATATTTATATGTTTCTTTTCGAAAACTGATGTTATTATGTCCATAATATCATACGAATGTGTGCTTGTCTGTACGTTATATTTCCTAGATCTTAAAAATGCCCTATCAAAATGAAAATTTTAAAAATTATATCCTTAGGTAGAGAAAAATAGATTATTGGGTCATTCCATGTCAAATAACTTAGGGGTTCCTGCTCGACCCCCTTCAATTTTGATGTAATCGCAAAAGGTTATATAGTATATAAGTTTGAAATAGACATCTTCAAACATTCCAGGTAACAGCCTTTTCCTTATAAAGATTGTCTGACACATAAATAAATTCTCTGAATACAACAATAAATGAAATTGTAGCTGATGTTTTGGAATCGAAGAACGGGCCAGCAGTAGAATCCGACAGCGATCCTGAAGAAGAGGAACCTCCCAAACCGATTATTGCAAAGAAGAAAGCATTCATTAATGAGCTAATGAGCTACATTTTGTATTTGAATGAAAGTACAGATAGCAAATATAATATGCTATATTCCTTAGAGGAAAAAAAACCTTTGATTTCAGAAAAAATAACATCAAACAAAAACAAAAATAGGTTCTTTTTTTTTTTTTTTTTAAAGGAAGTAACAAACGAGTACAGATTAAATTGTACTATTAAATACTACGTAACATACTTACTTACTATACTTTCCTTAATTTGACATCCATTTTACGAATTCTAATTCTTAATAGATTAATTTTAAAATATATTAAAGGGCCATTCCATGTCAACTAACTTAGGGACTCCTGCTCGACCCCCTTCAATTTTGATGTAATTGAAATAAGTCATATATATAAGTTTGAAATAGACATCTTCAAACGGTCAGAGTCAGAAGCAGTATAGTTGGGGCACAAGGGATGCTTCTGTTACGTTCTGTATTTGACTGTCGCAGGCAAAAGGACCAAGTTACCAAATTTGTCATTTTACTGATCATGATACAAGAAACTTTACTTATTGTACATGTGTTATGTGGTACAATTTTTTGTGCGACATAATTGAAGTATTAAAGATAAAAAAATCAATACATTCATCGCCAATTGGCCTCAAACAAGGCCTTAATGACCTGTCGTAATAAATTTGACTTTTATTTGAACAAGCTGTAACTACTAAACGCATTGAATTAAAAGTAAGCTACTTTACCAACTACATGCCTAAACATGTCATAGAGCTACTGAAGTCGTTTCCTCCCTACCTAAATATTGATTAATTTATTCATCTTTGAAACTCCTACAAAAATTAAATCCATAATTTCAACTCCATTTTCGGAAGTCTATATCTGAAAAGGGACTTCTGATTTAATTACCATTAGTACTATTGAAAAGAACACACCTTAATTGACGAGAAAACTTTTCTTTCACTTTGGGCCTCTTCACTATAAGGTAAAAACAGCAAGGTTCAAAACACCTACTTTGTGTTAAATTCGATACTGTATACAGGTGCAAAGTAAAGTCCCGGTATACACTCAAATATCTCATGAACGGATAAAGTTAGAATTGTACAACAAGTGTCCACCTATAGTAAAACGACTATACACCAGGGATGCACAACCTATGGCCCGCGGGCCAAAAGTGGCCCGCGATGCTTGTTTCGTTGGCCCGCCAATCCCAAAATAGATTAGTTTTTTTTTTTTTTTTTTTTTTTTTTTTTTTTTCAATTAAAAGCTTGCATGTTTTTACTTAATTTTGCAACTGAGAACTGCTTGCGTTTTTAAAATTAAAACAATCGCCATCTTGATTGACTGGTTGGATGACGCGATAAAAGCATGCTATTTGTAACTTGCACGTATTCAACTGTCAAGTTGCGATATATCGGCACTTCTTTAAGATCGACAGAGAGAAATTCGATGCGAGCGTATCGCATCTACAATGAGACTAAAACTGAGCTCTGATTGGCTGATAGCATGTAACGAACGAAGTGTCTAGTGGCTGAAGGAAGGTATCTTCTCAACTCTACGTTTATCTTTGGAATGCTTGCCGGTCGGCAGTCGGTGGATGTTTATTACTTGTAGATGGAAAAATGAGCGGTGAAAAAAGAAAAGGCGATTTTCCGAATCGAAAATTTGTTGATTCGTGGACGGATAGGTACTGTTTTATTAATCATAATGGTCGGATTATTTGTCTTTTGTGCAATTCTACTATAGCTGTAGCCAAGGAATATAATGTGAAGCGACATTATGAAACGAAACACATGGCGTTCTCATCTATTCAAGGATATGAACGATCAGTAAAAATTGAACATCTGAAGAAATCTTTGATAAACCAGACCAGTTATTTTCAAAAACAGACATCTGAATTGGATTCCTGCGTTGAGGTAACCCTGAATATTGCCCAGCTGATCGCTAAACGTGGAAAACCGTTTACTGATGGTGATTTTGTGAAAGATTGCTTGTTAATTGCTGCGGAGAAACTTTGTCCCGAAACAACAAATAAATTTAAAAATTTAAGTTTGAATAGAATGACTGTTCAGAGAAGAATTCAACAATTAAGTGAAGACATTGTAGATCAAGTAAAGCTTGCTGCTTCACATTTTGAATATTTTTCACTTGCTGCTGACGAATCTACCGACATTACCTCAACAGCCCAACTCCTTGTTTTCATTCGAGGTATTAACAAGGATTTCTGCATTACAGAAGAACTTCTTGGAATGTACCCTATGAAAGGCCAAACAACTGGCAAAGAACTTCTTCACAGCTTATTAGAATTATGTAATGAAGCTGCTTTGAATATGGAGAAAATTGTTAGCATTACAACAGATGGAGCACGATCAATGACTGGTGGAATTATTGGAATGATAACTCTGCTAAAAGAACATCTGGGAGAACGTGAAATGGGGTTACTTCAATATCACTGCATCATACACCAACAAAATTTGTGCGCCAAAGAATTAGGTCATGAACAGCTAATGAAGCGTGTTTGTGAAGCAATCAACTTTATTCGTAGTAGTGCATTGCGGCACAGAGAATTTAAAGAATTTTTGGCTGAATTTGAGGATATTCCTAGTGATGTTGTGTACTACACAGAAGTAAGGTGGCTCAGTCGTGGAAAAGCACTTAAACATTTTATGGAATTATTTGATAAAATTATTACGTTTCTCAAGGAGCGTGGAAGGGAAACCAGGCGCTTGGAAGAAGCCAGTTTTCAGTGTGATTTAGCATTTTTAACTGATATTACAAGTCATTTAAATGAACTGAACATCAAACTACAAGGAAAGAACCAATTCATCTTTCAGTTGGTAAACAATGTAAATGCTTTTAAAAGAAAGTTAGTGTTATTTCAACAACAGTTACGGGTAAAAAATTTTGCTCATTTCCCATATTGCAAAAAAATGAAAGAAAAATTTCCAAAGATGAAAATGGATTACGAAGATCAGGTAAAAATTTTAATCAATTCATTCCATGATAGATTTTTAGATTTTGAAAAATGCCATTGGCAAATTGAGTTATTTTCAAATCCATTTACAGTGGATGTCAATTTGGCACCTGAAAATGCTCAATTAGAGCTCATTGACTTACAGAGCTCAGACTTTCATAAAAATGAATTCAAAGAAAAGTCATTGCTTGAATTTTATAGGAATTTGCCTAATGAATTTTCCTATTTAAAACGCAATGCATCTATGTATGCAACTATGTTTGGAAGCACCTACATATGTGAACAATCTTTTTCTATGATGACTGTCAACAAATCAAAGACTAGAAACCGACTAACTGATGAAAACCTTTCAGCCGTTTTACATATTGCTACTGCAACTTTAGAACCAAACATAACAAAAATAGCTTCAAAAATACAATCCCAACCATCACATTAATTGTCTCGTCTGTGAAATAATTATGTATGTATATTTGGCTTATTAAAATTAATTTATAAATGTATATATATATTCAGAATTGAGTATGTTTTCATCAAAGTGGTATATTGACTTTTTATATTAGATTAGAAAAAAAATATGTGTTTATAAATGCAACGCTACATTGGCCCCAGGTAAGGTACTTTTTCTTTTTTTTGGCCGCGGGTTGAAAAAGGTTGTGCACCCCTGCTATACACTATCACAAGAGAGTGACTTTAGTGTCCCCAAGTGGTTAAATTTGGAAGCTATCTTCTCGAAAAATATGAGAAATGGAGAAAAAAATGTCAATTACAAATTGTATAGCATACTCAACTTAGTATTAAATGACGTCTAACATGTAAAAATAATTTTATTAGAAGTTCTGAAATATTAATATTTCGATAACTAATCACCAGCTTAAATACGTCATTAATCGCTTCTAAAACTATGGCATTATCAGGAAATGTATATTTTTTTAGTAAAACTAACAAGCTTAAACAAGTTGTAATTTATTTTAATAAGAAATTAAAGTTAAGTATGCTCAATGTGTCCACCATCGGAAGCAATACGCATGTACTAACGTACATTTATCATGGATGTATTATAAATACATCCATGTAAATGTCATGGGTGTATTTATAATACATCCATGACATTTACATACATATCTGCAAATATATATAAAAAATATTTATAGATTGCTTTGGGAATAGGACATTAGCACTTTACAGCTTTTTTCCCCACTTTAAATACAAGTAGAAGTTATAAGAACCAGAACCTATAAGTCAATAGATGTTATATGAAAATTTCTGATGACTCATAATCTACCCATATGATTCTTTCTTGCAATAGAAAGCAGAAAAGATTTTAACAGACATGATGCTGTGCCTCTCTACAGAGCCATGCGTTCACTAAATCTTTAATAACTATACTAAATGTCCTCCAATCAGTACAAAAACAAAATAAGTCTGTTTCTTACAGTCTAATATTTTAAACAGAAATATCTGTTTCACAAATTCAAATATTTGATCATTCTTTTGTTGGAGAAAAGCTAACATATGTTTCAAAAGAGATTTTAAAGAACATACGAAGGTCAGAACATTGACTCTTGGTGAAACTCAAGAAAACCGGGTCACTTGCACGGAGAGGAACAAAGTCAAGTAGGCGAAAAGCTAAGTTCAATTCCTTATATGGCGTGAGTGACGTAGAGAGAAAGAACAAAATAGTATATGAGAAATAAGTTCGATTTTGCTCGGAAAAGAATAAATCGACTAAGCCGAAATTTTTTTCATGCATCTGTAAAATTTGCAGGCCTTTAAAAGCGGTTTTATCCAGAAGAATGGGTATTAAAAAGAAAAATGGCGTTGTTGTACCATAAAAAACGAATGCTATTTTTGATAAAATGTATGTTTGATTTAGAGAACTGCTATCATATTTAAGAGAAATACTGAAATAAATTTCCAATATTTACATTCGATTTTTGGACATTTACAATTTGTTTCATGCAATCTGTTCCCTGCCTATTTTTGGTTGCTTAATTGTTGCCCAAATCAGATTGAAACGTCACTATTACTTCTGGTGGCAGCCCGAACTCATTTCTTCATAGTTAAATCTATTCCCCATGGTCTAAATAGCATTTACACTAGCGCTTGGCTTGGTCTCCTTTTTTTAAATATATAATCGAGCTCTAAACACGTCAAATTTAATTTTGGCTGCCCTGTATATAATGTAAATGTTCTTATTAAAAAATCCTATAAGAGTTTCATATTTTACAAAAGATTTAAACTATTTTCAAATTAAAATGATTATTTCAAGATAATCATGATTCTAAAGTAATTGAGATTTTAAGACACATTATATTATCCTAAAGTTAACATTTATTATTATTAAAAAATAAAGACAGAATTTTTTTTTAGTTATATTCGAAACTAATAAATATATGTTTTTTTTTTGTTTTTTTTTTGAGGTTTTTATTTTAGGTTATTTAATTTCAACAGTTTTATTCTGAGAATTTTTCTCTTATTACTATAGCCAGGCTTCGCCCGTCTAGACGATTGGTTCGAGGACCAGGTTCGGAAGCAATCACAATAATTTTGTTTTCAGTTTTCTTTAGAAAACCAAAACCGAATTTCTGCTAAATAGATGACAAAATATTGATGTTTTTAAAATCTTAACAAGAAATTGTAACACAAAAACAAAAAATCATCTGTTTGGTCAATTTTTGCTCATTTCAAAATCTATCACCGTTTTAAAACAATAGGATATTAATGGGGATTCAGCATTACACTCGGTATTAATAATCACAAACTCGTAAATAAAAGCATTTAAGAAAATAAATAAAACAACAACTAGTAAATCGTTTTTTCTGACAAATACAGTAAAACGTATAAAAGCTGAACCTGTCTGTAATGAAAGCATGGCATAAACGAACAAATTTCATTCTTGTCAAAATACTTCTCTAAAACGGATTTTTTTCTGACCCCTCGCGATTTGGATTCAGCAGGTTTAACTGTTATTTGTTAATATAAACTAGTATGATGTGGCCACCGCTAAACTTTCTTCTATATAAATCAAATAAATTAAATTATTTAAGTAGTACAAGAAATTACATTAGGTTTTAGGTAGCTTTCATTCCAAAAAGCTGCCTATTGCAGCCGTTCGGAGGAAAGCAATTCCAAAGAAATTTGGTGTATTTTCACCGATTATGATCCCCAGACCCCCAAACCACCTTCTGTTCAAATGTTGATTTATATATATATATTTGACATATGTCATGCTGTAACTCTCTTATTTATGAACCGATTTTGGATGTGACTGAGTATGTGTATAGGACATACCAAGATCTCGACCGAGTTCGTTGGCCAGCTTCATCCGCCATCTTGTTTCAAAATGGCGGCAAGTTAAATTATTTTTTTTAATTCAAAAAGATGTATAAAAAAATATAAATTGAAAAAATTGTTTCCGTTAAGTGATCGTGATACAAGGATTCCGGAACATTTTTTGTTTTGGCTTTATCTTAAAAAATGGCTGAGATATGGCAGTTTGAATTTCTAGGGTGGCTGATATTTTGAAACAATCTGATTTTTGTTATGCTGTAACTCTCATGCTGAAATTCTCATTCAAATTCAGTATTAACGAAAACCGGGATTGAATTTTCTATAATCGAGTTTCAAGCAATTTAGCTTCGGATGTTTGAGTAAAGTGAGTTAAATTTTTAAGAACATGGACCCTGAAAGCTACCTTTTCCTCCCAGTACAGGCCGGAAGGACTTTTTTAGGTAGATTTCGTAAGAAATACTGCCTATTACATTCTCCTCTAAGTTGGAATTTCTGAAAAAATTTTGCAGATCTACGCCGATCATGACTCCTAGAACCCAAAACAACCCCCATTTCAAAACTTTATCTATCTATCCATCTATCTATCCATCTATCTATCTATCTATATCACTTTTTTTATGGACACGATAACTTCCATAGTTCTGCACAAATCTCTTTCAAACTGATACATAAAATCAAGCGGTGTAAAATCTCAGTCAAGTTCGTTAATGGGCAAAATCGGACAAAGGGAGGGAAAAGGGGGGGCTTTTTGTAAAACAGAAAATACCCCATAACTTCTTAATTATGATACATATAGAATCCGTTTAAAAATTGTTCTTACTTCTAGGAAAAAGGGCAAAAAATTATGTATGACAGATTTTTGATATAATTAAAAATGGCCTAAGGGTAGGGGGGGGGGAAGGGAATAGGGGTTTAAAAAGATAAAAATTCACAACTTCGTCAATTCACAAGATATCAAATCCGCTTAAATTTATCGTCTTAATATTATCTACAACTTTTATATTGACAAGTTTTTTATAGGACCAACTCTTACAGTAAAAATAAAATAAAATAAAATGAAATAAATAAGTAAATAAAAACAAAAAAAATCAATGCTGGCTCTGCCTACAGGAACAGGTATATTTCGAAGTGGGCGGTCCCAAGTGCAGCATCATGGCAAAAAGACCTTTCTTCTGCAATTCCCAATAAACAGGCGCCCCACGGTCTGCGTCTTCGATATCTACCTGTGCCTGTAGGTCAAGCTGTCAGGGATTTTTTTTTCGGCACCCCCTCTTACATGTCTGCAATCAAAATTGGATGATAATGTGTTCCCATATTCCGAGGCGAAGTTTCATTGAATTCGATGCATTTAAACTGACGATATAAACATCGCATATTTCGAACAAATAATCGAATTTCGACACCCCTCTTAGACGACCGCAACCAAAATTGAATGACAATCTATTCCTACCATGGGGATTCAAAATTTGATGTTTCATTGAATTCTGCGCACATAAACTGAAGATATAAGCATCAAATAAATTGAACAAATCATCGATTTGCGCTATCCCCTGTAGGAGGATTTTGCCCAACATCTGATAAGCACCAATTCACTTAAGGATAGAATTTAATATGAAATTTCATCCTATTCTACGCTGTAGTTCGTGAGTTAGAGCGCCCACAAAATTTGTGTCACATACATACAGACAAAAAGACTCTCGGACAGATATTTTCTAAAAACAGCCACATCGTGTTCAGAAACTCCTACACTGAAAAAAAAAATTGATTCTACGGTATAATACTGGCATCCCAGCTGGAAGTATTATACCGTAAAATCAACAGTAATAAACAGCAAAATAAGCAGTAATACGCTACCGCGCATAAACTTTGATGAGTTTTTGTCTTTTGCTCTTTTACCGAGTTATTTTTATTATTTTTATTTCCACCATTCTCTTCTTTTCTTCTCTTTTCTTTTTTAAACACCTGTAAATAATTCTACGATCGTGATATTACTGTTAAATTGGTGATTCGCCACTTACAATTAGTTTTTGATCACAAATTTTTATTCGCAAAAAGTGTGGAATACATGAACAACAATAATTATACATCACGATTCCTTATTAATGACTATTCTACGAATCCTATTTCTAATGTTCAGCATTTCACACTCATCTTAGCAGTTGTTTTCACTCCTGAAACAACTCACGTTTTATTTTACAAGTAACAAAAAGAAATAGAAAAAAGAAAAAAAAAAAAAAGAAAACCTCCAGATTAATTATGGTTTTTTAAATTACCTTTTTTACGTTCTTTAACCAATTTTGATAAAGAAAATGTTATTCGATATTTGCTTTATTTTCTTCTTCTTTTTCTTACTTTTTTTTAATGTATAGGGTGCCCACAAAGTCTGCTTACAGTTTCAAACTTTTATTATAAACACAAATGGACAGATACATGCATGGAAAGTAGTACAATATTAATAGTATACAGGGTGAATCTTGGGCAAAATTTTAAGGGGTGATAGTACACATCAAGACAAACAATATTAAATAGGAAACTAAGGGTCCCAAACGTCTTCCGAAGGAGATAGGCGCCATTAAAGTTTAGGGTCCAAAATTTCAAATGCTTATAAAAAACGGAAAAATTGGTCGATTCGTTTGCGGTTTTCGCTAAAACTATTCTTTATGTCAGTATTTTATTAAAAATAAATTTTAAAGATAAAGGTAAAAAAATGCCGATAGAAGGCGCTTTAGACTTTGGAGTAACGAAAAACTATTTTTTACCGTTAATTTTTGTATCTCATTAAATGCTTTCAAAAGCTTAGACTTAAACTTAAATTTTGAGCTCAAAATCTGAATCGTTGGGAGTGATTAAGTAGCGCAAACTGAACTGCGTTCAGGAGTTGAAATTTGAAACACCTCCCCCCCCCCCCCACTCCTGAACGCAGTTTAGTTATTCCCGATCTTGGTGTCGTAGACCAGGCAGAAACAATATGAGTTGTAATTTTCCAACTGGAAGAAAATGTCCGGGCCAGGATTCGAACCTGGGATCTCTTGGCTGAATAAGCTGCCATGCTCTACCAACTGAGCTATCCTGGTTGAATCTGGAGGGCATAATTCATCCAGTTCATGCCCTCCAGATTCAACCGGGATAGCTTAGTTGGTAGAGCATGGCAGCTTCAGCCAAAAGATCCCAGGTTTGAATCCTGGCACGGACATTTTTCGTGCAGTTGGAAAATTACAACTCATATGATTTCTTTACCAATTTGAATAATTGTGTTAAAATTAATCCAGGCAGAAACTACTACCTCCTACACGTAAAATAAACGATAGAGTAATGACAAAATTAAATAGAAAATTTATATATAACAGACATGAGCAATTTCTCCGCGCAAAATAAAAAGAAACAATTTGATGTATGCATGTAGTGCGCAATATGAATGAAGGTTGACACGTAGAAAATAGTACACGCATGATGTTCGGGAGGAATCACAAAAACTGCTCGAAAGAGTGCCCACCAGGAACGATGCAGGCCTCACACCGCCGGCGAAGGGAGTTGCGAACATTAGTGAATACCCCGGGCATCTCCCGGATATCGCCTGCTACGACGGCAATCCTCGCAACCAGGTCCTTGTCGGAGTCGACGGTAAAAAATAGTTGTTTATTACTCCAAAGTCTAAAGCGCCCGCTATCGGCATTTTTGAACTTTATCTTTAAAATTTATTTTTAAAATAAATTTTTTATTTAATTTTGTCATCCCTCTATCGTTTATTTTACGTGTAGGGGGTAGTAGTTTCTACCTGGTCTACGACACCAAGTTCGGGAATAACTGAACTGTGTTCAGGGGGGTTCAAATTCCAACTCCTGAATACAGTTCAGTTTGCGCTATTTAACCACTCTCAACGATTCAGATTTTGAGCTCAAAATTTAAGTTTAAGTCTAAGCTTTTGAAAGCATTTAATCAGATACAAAAAATAAGGGTAAAAAATAGTTGTTCGTTACTCCAAAGTCTAAAGCGCCCTCTATCGACATTTTTTTAACTTTTTCTTTAAAATTTATTTTTAAGAAAATACTGACATAAAGAATAGTTTTAGCGAAAACCGCAAACGAATCGACCAATTTTTCCGTTTTTTATAATTATTTGAAATTTTGGACCCTAAACTTTAATGGCGCCTATCTCCTTCGGAAGACGTTTGGGACCCTTTGTTTCCTATTTAATATTGTTTGTCTTAATGTGTACTATCACCCCTTAAAGTTTTGCCCAAGAGTTTAGATTCACCCTGTATATTGAAGTTCTTTCTGAATCAATTAATAAACCTCTATGTTTGCACCACTGGTAGCTCGAAGCACGTCAAGGTGATAATCTTCGAAGGTTTTCTGTGATACTCTTTTTCGTCCATGCTTATTGCTTTATCCAATATTGAGCCGGACTACAGGAATGTCTTATGTTTACGTTTATCAGTTCATGAAGGGCACATGAAATTCATGGAGACCGGCTCAAAATTGGATAAAGCAAGGAGTGGACGAAAGAGAGTATCAGGGGAAAATATTACAGTATCGACGTGGCACAGAAATCGCGATTACTTATTACTTGTTTAATGGTAACGCTCGAATGAAACGCATCTCATTGGTTATTGTGTAAAAAGCCTTTGGCAGGATTTAGGTAAGGCTTTTTGACCTGTTAGGTGCTGCCATCTACAGGAATAAAAGCGAAACAAAGAATGATTTCAAATTGTAATTATAATTTGTCAACATTAAAAATTAAATAGATTTATTTTTATACATTTTCATTTGAAATATTGATTTTTGTAAGCATTTAATATTTATAATTTAAAAAATACAATCAGAAATATAAAATTTAAAATGTAAACAAAACAATGATTTTTAAAAAGGGATTTTTAGTAAAAAGGGAAAACGTCGAAAATTATCGCCCTGACATGCTTCGTGCAACCAAAGGTGCGCATATAAAGGTTTATTAATTGATGCAAAAAAAAAAAAAAAAAAAAGCTTCAATGTATACTCCTAATATTGTACTACTTCCCATACATGTATCTGTTCATGTGTGTTTGAAATAAAAGCTTGAAATTGTAAATAAAGTTTGTGGACATCCTGTATATTCACGTATAACTTATGTAGGATACACCGATTTCAGTATATTTCTAAAGGGTTTAATTTTATTTTAGTAGGGTTTAAATTTTATTTAGATAGGGTACAGTTCACTTTTGCTCCAATTTTCTAAATTAGCCGTTTTACATTTTAAAAAACGTTATTGTAATATACATGCAGTTATCTCCCATTTTTACGCGATGTAAGGTAACTACTTTTCAGTACCACTTTTCTGAAATTCGTCTTATAAATTCAGCGATTAAATAAGAAGAAAACTTCTATTCAGAAATAGTGCCATTAAAAAATAATTACCGTACATTGCGTATAAGTGAGAGGTCACTGCAGTTTTTACACTGTTGCATAAAAATTCGTTTTTACACTCTTTTATTTAACTCAACTTGGTTTTTGTATGTAAAGATGGAATTTTATAATCGATTTTTCACTCCCATCCTGATATACTAAGAATTGTAAATGTTCACAGGTGAGTTTCCGATGACAATACAATATTTTAATATTTTTAGAACTTAATCATAAATTAATACATTGATTTTAAACTATTTTTCCGTTAGCCCGCCTCAGAGGATAAATCGCCAAATATTCTTTATAGTTACAATAGTTTGTATATAAGCTACAACAACAATGGACTTAATTATTCGTCAAACCACTCTCGACAAAATAGGCCAACTTGGCTGTGAAACTGTAACAGCGAAGCCTTTTAAACGCTATATATATATATTTTTAAAAATACTCTTTTAATCAATTAATAGTCTACTATAATTAAATTATGATTATACGTTCAGAAAACAACTTAGAAATCTTGAATAGTTTAAGTAGCGCTTTTTTCCGCCTTTCCTGTTATCATATTTTAAAAAAGAAACAGAACAAAAATTATAATTTTTTGTATATATATTCACAAGTTTGCGCTTTCTATCAAGCGTAAATCAAAACAGTGAATCTTCAAGAATAGGAACCCACGATTAAATGTCGTACTTTAGCCTTTCTAACGGTGCAATCCGTTAAAAAAATATCAATATTAACCCATTCAAAAAAAAAAAAAAAAATTCAAACGTCTTTTTCGTATTTTTGCCTTTGTTTTTCGAAGCCTGCATCTGGTTAACTATCCGAAATACGAGAGAAAAAAACAAACAAACAAACAACAAAAAAACAGTCTACCAATAACGGTGCAAGCTGTTTGTAAAATATAAATATTAACACGTACAAAAAAAATTCGAAAGCTGTTTCAGCGATTTTTATACAATTTTTAAAATTCTGCATTTGCTTTCATAAACAAAATACAAAAACAAACAAACAAAAAAAAACATTTATAGATAGTACCTTTTCTTTTCTAGAGGTCAGAGGGTTAATAGCCAAAACCCCTCCGAAATTAAAGGATAAATCTTTTGCACTAAAATTGACCCAATTCATTTTGAAAATTATTCTACTTTATTGGCACTACTGTATTGGCATGACAAAATTCAGTTGTAGAAAATTAAGCAGAAAATTTAGTTGTAGAAAAAAGGAGCATATAGCTAATATTAAGTATAATAGAAAAACCACAGCCCTGACAAGATTATATCAAGAAGAAACCATCCAAATAAATTTAAATGACAGTAAAAAAAAAAAAAAAAAAAAATCTCTCCAGTCTATACTATCCATCCATAATAAGAGAAAGTATAGAGATTGTAACACATAAAATTTCGATACGTAACGATGCAGCGTCATTTAACTTACCAAAATTATGGGTTGAATTACTCCAAGATTACGAATATGGAAATAAAGATCCAAGTAAAAATAAAATAAAATGACGTGTGTGATCTGAGAGAGTACGTGGAAAATTGAATGATGGCATTTCAAATCATTACATTATAGATCGTGCAATTCTTATTTGTTTTGATAATGGCCTCGATGGAGTCGAAACACATAAGCAGTTTATTAAAACCTTTTTCACTGTTTTTATTTAACACCTTTTAGCAATTACTGAAGTATATTATCTCTGCGTGTTGTGATTTGTTATATGAAGCTCTCATGAATGAAAGATTCATTCCAATCTTTCTATCGTTACGTTTCATTCGCCATGACAGGATGTTAAGTATAGACTTTGAATTGAAATAAGCCTAAACTTTGAAGCCGGATTTTTCTTACTTTTTAAGATAGATTAACTTTTAATATTTGAAAAAATATATACTTTTTTTTTTCTTAAATAATAAATATGTTTAAAAATTGTAACGCTTCTAGCCTTACAGCATAAGAAATGATTATATCCTTAATGTCACAGAGATTAGGAAGATCGAATACCGAGTTAACTGAAAGAAACTAAGAAACAACTGTAAGATATTTGAATTCGGGTTTTATTTTGAATAATCTCTCTATTTAGCTTTATTTTACATACCTATTCTAAACTTAAATGTCAAATAAACACTCATGCTTAATATTTTATACTCTTTCTTTGATTTTGTTTATTTCTTTAAAATATTTTTTCTCAATTTACACAGTTGCGCAAATAAAATATTACAGCTCAGCGAAGAAAACAAAAATGTAAAATAGTTATATTTTATTTTAATTTCAAAACATTTTCAAATATCGTCTGAGGCTACGTCTCAGCGATGCATTTGGTTAATAATGGTGATAAAAAAGAGGGTGTGGTGGGGGAAGAAAAACTGGCGAGAGCGTTGAAACATTTATTACCCATAAATGATGATTTATTTTAGCTTTTTAACGTATTATGGAGAGGAAAATTTTCAATTACGACAGTACATTTTATTATAAGCATACCACATAGTCTTTCTGAATATCATTTCACCTTCGTTGAATTCTCGACATTCTTGTGAAAGTTTGGATTCAAAACATAAAACTTTGCCTGCTATGTTAAAAATGCAAAGAAAAAAGGGTCCATTTTAAAAATAATAATTTAATTATTATTATTAAAAAAAAAAAATCAGCACTAGAAAATCTATTACATTTTTCAAAATTTTGAGTTTGTTGCTAAAATGGCATATAGCTATAAATAAAATTAGAGTCATTCTCCTGGAAATTCACAAAACGATGTCACAGAATCTATATTACAAAGCAACAAGAACGAAAAATCATGCGTCAAGCATAGATTATGAATCACTTTCCAACACAGCTAGAAAACTGCAACGAAACTTCACCGTTAAATAAGGTGAAGCATGATGTCTAAGTAAACAATTTGGAAAACGTATAACACATTTGAAAACACACTTTCAGCCCTTACCATCTATAATCGAAAAAATATCCGAATTATTTTGTGCAACCCTGTATATGACATATAGATTTGTATATATACTAACATAGTATTGCTAAAATTTAGTTCAGTTAAGAAATGCATAAGCACATTTGAAATTCATCTTCAGAAATTTCCGTTAATGAAAGGAAATGTACTCGAGATCTTTTATACAGCCCTGTATATTATCTATAGAATTTATACACATCAAGTAATATGCAAAAAAAAAAAAAAAAAAAAAAAAAAAAGTTAAATTTAAAAACGCATATCACAATTGAAAATACACTTCCAGCAATTATTGTTTATAGACTGTACTGCAACTAAATTATTTTGTATAGCCCTATAAATGAACGACAAATGCTATATCCACACCATATTCTATAGGAAAAATCTTGTAGCCCACCTCAGGGATAAGATATCAAATTCAATATGTTTGAAATAGTGTAACATCATTAAAATACACAGCAAACGATATTTTTTTTCCATAGTCCGAATGTATAGCGGAATTCTTTTGTGTGTTTCTGTAAACGAACTATAATTGCTATACACTTCATTTTTACTACCGTACATGCCATAGTAAACCTCAATAACATATATCCATTTCATGGCAATCCGATTATATTTCCGCATGGACAGACAGACGAACCGAATTCCGAAACTTCAATTATAATTGAAAGTGTTAAAAACATGTCTATGAGTATACCGCTGATATCATACAGACAGTGGCAATGATTTAAATAACCCATTTCCCTTTTTTATTTTTGTAAATTTAAATACTTCTAAAAATCGCACAATTTCAATTTTTACATCGTAAAATAGGAAAAAATATGTACTTTCAAATGCAATTTGTTTGAAAATTTTATCTCTATTTAGTCATTTTCTATGGTTTTTAAAATAATTTTCAAGCATGATTGAAAAAAAATCTATCTCTTTCACGTGCAGCTTGATTACGGAAGATTAACCTGTTTACACTTAAAACAATATAAACAAATCAGCGTTTGTTTCCGGCTAATAGTCCATAACGAAATTAACACTTCATAAATAAATAAACCTATTCTAAAAAAACTATATTAACGTTGTCGCTGTTGTTACCGTAATTGGATCTACTGTGACCTTTTCATTTTCTCGGCTTATCCTTTAAAAACTATTGCTTTTAAAAACATGAAAACTGGTAGTTTTATAAAGAAATGTATGATAAACACCCTGAAGTAGGCAGTTTTAAAATCGAAGAATGATTTTAAAGCGCTATTTAATGTTGAAATAGGTCAATATAGTTCAGTTATATAAATTTTATAGGATCAAACCTCTTTTGCAGCCATACACTTGGCTAGATTTCGGTGTCTAATAGCTTTTTTAATTTGTCTAATGTTTTGGGATGTTTTAAAATTTTTATTAAAAAATTCATTATCTGAACATCAGAGATTTAATTCACATTTTGAAATACCCGTTTTTATATACATTTGACACGTTTTAAATATTTGCTCACATTTTAGATAATAAAAATGTGTATTTGACTGCAATTATGTAAGCCAAGCGCAGGTGGTAAATCGCCAAATATTGACCCTATTACCATTTTTTTCGCATTGCATTATTTTTTTTTAAATGCACAACTTTAATTTAAAATACATATATTTCATGATGAATTTTTTTTATTTTATTTTCTGCTGTTTAGTGTTTAAAATATTTCATTGTTGTATAGTTTCACAGCCAAGTTGGCCTATTTTAGCGAGCATAGTTTGGCGCATAATTAACTACATTGTAGTTGTAACTCGTATACATTTGTAATTAGATTAAAGATTTCGCGATTTAGTACTAGCGGAAAGCTAACGGAAAAATATCTTAAAAGTAATTTATTAATTTATAATTAAGTTCTATAAAAGTATATTAAAATGTTGTATTGTCATCGGAAACACGTGTACATGATTTTTATAATTTTAACATATAAGGAAGTAAGTGAAAAGTTGATTACAAAATTCCACCTTTACATACAAAACCAAAGTTAAGTTAAATAAAAAGGTGTAGAAAGAAAAGAAGAGAAAAAACGGAAAAAAAGAAAAGAAGAGAAAAAAAGAAAAAAAAGAAAAGAAAGCCTTTTTTTCCCGGCTAAGACTGTAAACGTCGTTTATTTTATTTGCTTATAGGTAAATCTTTATCAGAAGAAAAAAAATACACAGAAAGCAAGAGAAAAATGCGTAGGAAGCCGTTTGAGTGTTGGCGTTTGCCCACTCACTTAAAAAAATGTATATCAATAAAAATTCTTAATTCTTGTTTAACCACGCATAATGTGTTTTATGTGTGTTAGACGCATGATTATTGCTAAGATTGTTAATAACAATAATAGTATGTCATCAAAACCACTTGTAGTTTTAAGTTTTTCTAAATGTGTAATAATATATGTTATATGCAATAGTCTTTGTAGAAAATAATATGGTTTCTAAATTACTCCCTACATAGGCTTTTAATTATAATTCGTTTGGGCAAATGAAAGCAGATAATTGATTTTTATGCACATTTCATTTTTCCATAAACAAAAGTAATATTTTCTTAATTTAGTATTCTTAGTGAAATCTTATTGTCAAATAAACGCACTTGTTTTTATGTTAAATAGGCAGAAATAACTATTCCATTCAAAAGCTGTTTCCAGACTGAAATCACAGTGCTTGGTTTATTAATTTATTTTTATATTTTTAATACTAATGGGCACTGTTCCTTATGAGCTATGCTTGCCAATCCCGTCCAGACCCTGCAGGCTCTAAAAATACGCTAATTTGCTCTGTTTTAAAAGATTACCCGATTACGAAAAATTAAATGATATTATTACGAACAGTGGAGTTCTTCTGTAATCGGGTTGCCCATTTATTTCTCTTTGAATGAGGGATTTTTCGGTGCTCAAGGCCGCATCCAACGTTGTCGCGACAGCTTACGGCTGTTTTCGTGATTTATTAAGAAATACCAATTACAGCATTTGGAAATCAGTTTGTATAAAATATTTAAGTAAAAACAAGGCGCTTTTTTGGACTTTTATAACGTTTAGAAGACAATTTTTCTTTCAGATGCTATAAGAAAAACGTTTAAAATATGACATTTATATGTATCGTTTTAAATGTGACGTAATTTTCACCGTTAAATGATTTTTGCACGTAATAGTCTAATTATTTTAAAGTATTCTTTCTTTTTCAATATTCACGTGTAAATATATATTTCAATTAAAAGTTACTGTGCTTGGGAAAGCTATTAGGAAATTATTTTACATATGATGTTTTAATTATATCGTTTTAAAAATGACTTTTAAATATATCGTTTTTAATATGATGTAATTTTCACCATTTAATGCTGTCCGCACATAATAGCTTACTTATTTTAGTTTTCTTTCTTTATTAAAATTCACGTCTAAATACATTTTTCAGTTGAAAAGTGTTTGTAAATATTTTTTGGGCATTTTTAAAATCTGGTAGTAGTAGATAAAAACTGGCTATTTCAAATTGAAATAAACTTTAAAAGATAAATTTAAAAAATTGTTTTGTAATTTTTATTCCTGGAATAAAATTTTAGAAATATATTTTTTTTTCTTTTTTTTTTTTTTTTTTCAAATGATATCGTATTATTTAAATAACTAGCTGACCCGCCCGGCGTTGCCCGAGCCCTTGTAATAAACTTAAATCTCTTAAAAAACGGAACTCTGGCCACGGTCTACGATGGCTTCAGAACCGTATACCAGGCATGCTCGTACGCTCTAGAAAATCTTTTATTTCCCCCTACCACCGCCAGGGGAGCATTCTGTTCTAAACAAACCTCTTTCCGAACGAACTTCTGAAACAGGTCACCGCTGCCTACGTTACTGTATAGTAGGCGCACTACAAAATTGAGCTGGTTTCGAGAAGATTGGAACATTATTAGCCCAGTTATTGCAATAAGGCACAGTTAGAGAAAATAACCTTGAGTGAGGTGCCGAAGGGAGGAGATGTTCGAGTGTCCTTCAGAAAATGACTAATTAGGAGGCCCACTATGCATGCATAAATATTCGTTCGTTTTGTTAAGCTAGGAACTTAATTACAAAGTTGGCTTAAACTCTTATTTGTAAATAGTGGTAAACGCTACTCATAAATTTAATTTAATGTTATAAAGGGTGACTATTAAGTTAAATATAATGTTTGGAATCACTTGCGTTGAAATCGGAAAGATAGTTGCTGATATATAGAAACGGGGCATAGTTAGAGAAAAACCTTGAATGAGGGGCCGGGGGGGATGGTTGTTCAAGTACCCTTGAGCAAATGACTAATTAAGAGGATCACTATGCCTCTTTCGAAATTCGTTCGTTTGCTTAAGCTAGGAACTTAATTACAAATTTGGCTTACCCAATTATTCGGAAATAGTGGTAACCGCTACTCATAAATTTAGTTTAATGTTATAAAGAGTGACATTTAAGTTAATTATAATGTTTGGAATCACTTGTGTTGAAATCGGAAAGATAGTTGCTGAGATATGAAAACGGAGCATAGTTAGAGAAAAAAACCTTGAAAGGAGTGCCGGGGGGGAGGGGTTGTTCAAGTACCCTTGAGCAAATGACTAATTAAGAGGAGCACTATGCCTCTTTCGAAATTCGTTCGTTTGCTTAAGCTAGGAACTTAATTACAAATTTGGCTTACCCAATTATTCGGAAATAGTGGTAACCGCTACTCATAAATTTAGTTTAATGTTATAAAGAGTGACATTTAAGTTAATTATAATGTTTGGAATCACTTGTGTTGAAATCGGAAAGATAGTTGCTGAGATATGAAAACGGAGCATAGTTAGAGAAAAAAACCTTGAAACGAGTGCCGGGGGGGGGGGGGGTTGTTCAAGTACCCTTGAGCAATTACTAATTAAGAGGAGCACTATGCCTCTTTCGAAATTCGTTCGTTTGCTTAAGCTAGGAACTTAATTGCAAATTTGGCTTACCCAATTATTCGGAAATAGTGGTAACCGCTACTCATAAATTTAGTTTAATGTTATAAAGAGTGACATTTAAGTTAATTATAATGTTTGGAATCACTTGTGTTGAAATCGGAAAGATAGTTGCTGAGATATGAAAACGGAGCATAGTTAGAGAAAAAAACCTTGAAAGGAGTGCTGGGGGGGAGGGTTGTTCAAGTACCCTTGAGCAAATGACTAATTAAGAGGAGCACTATGCCTCTTTCGAAATTCGTTCGTTTGCTTAAGCTAGGAACTTAATTACAAATTTGGCTTACCCAATTATTCGGAAATAGTGGTAACCGCTACTCATAAATTTAGTTTAATGTTATAAAGAGTGACATTTAAGTTAATTATAATGTTTGGAATCACTTGTGTTGAAATCGGAAAGATAGTTGCTGAGATATGAAAACGGAGCATAGTTAGAGAAAAAAAACCTTGAAAGGAGTGCCGGGGGGGGGGGGGGAGGGGTTGTTCAAGTGTCCTTCAGCAAATGACTAATTAGGAGGACCACTATGCATCTTTCAAAAATCGTTCGTTTGCTTAAGCTTTGAACTTAATTGCAAATTTGGCTTAAACTATTATTCGTAAATAGTGGTAACCGCTACTCATAATTTTAGTTTAATGTTATAAAGAGTGACAATAAGTTAATTATAATGTTTGGAATCACTTGTGTTGAAATCGGAAAGATAGTTGCTGAGATATGGAAACGGAGCATAGTTAGAGAAAAAACCTTAAAGGACGGGCCGGGAGGGGTGGGGGAGGGGGGGGGGGTGTTTCAAGTGGCCTTCAGCAAATAACTAATTAGGAGGACCACTATGCATCTTTCAAAATTCGTTCGTTTCCTTAAGCTTTGAATTTAATTGCAAATTTGGCTTAAACTGTTATTCGTAAATAGTGGTAACCGCTACTCATAAATTTAGTTTAATGTTATAAATGGTGACTATTAAATTAATTATAATGTTTGAAATCACTTGTGTTGAAATCGGAAAGATAGTTGCTGAGATATGGAAACGGAGCAGAGTTGGAGAAAAAACCTTGAAGGACGGTCCGGGAGGGGTGGTGGTGGTGGGGGGGGGGGGGGTTGTTTAAGTGGCCTTTAGCAAATAACTAATTAGGAGGATCACAATACATCTTTAATGATTGATTCATTTGGTTAAGCTACGAACTTAATTTGAAATTTGGCTTACTACTTTTACACTACTATTCGGAAATTCTGGTAACTGCTTTCTAGAAATACACCTTGAAGCTTAAATGTAATTAGACGCTTGTCCCTCTTAATTCCCGCAAATATAAAAAAGAATCTGTTAAATAAAGTTTTCTGTTTTAACTATCTCCATCATAATAATAAATGTCATGTAAAAAAAAAAAACTTAAACCCGACTAATTGTCACGAAGAAAAATATGCCTGCAAAATATTTCAATCAGTGGGACGTATGTGTAATTTGTCATGTACAGGTGGCGTGACATTCGCATGGCTCCTTTACGCTAATAACTTCAATCCATGTTGACACTATTTAGTTAGAAATCCTTATTTGTGCGTCGCTACTCTGGTTTATTTAATTACTTCTGCGAAGAATCGATGCAACCAACCAGTGAACCAACCAACCCAAGAGAATAAAAGCGTATTTTTAATGCGAGTTCTTTGTGCACTTTAATTAATATTTCAGAAAGTAATTAAAATATTAAAATTCTGAAGTAATGTTGCACCAGGAGAAGGTTTGGACTACCTAAATCTAAATTTCCAGGCTTCTAGGTGGGCCAGATTTTCCTAGCCATCGCCAACAGACACACACACAGACACACAGACACACAGAGCGAAACTTTCTTTTATTAGTTTAGATAAGTTTATTCATTAACACTTATATCCCATAATGGTACTCTTTTCTCTTTTCTGTCGTGATCCAATTAATATTTTTTGCTTCAATTTCTTGCTCCTTGATTCCCGCATCTGTACATTGGAGGGACATATATTATAAAATTCATTTCATATTCAAAAAGTCAAAAATTCGTTTTATAATATCTATCCCTGAAAAGGAATGTTAGAAATGTGTGTTTTTTGTCTTTTTATTTTTCGAATGATCTCGTATTTATTTAAATAATAAGCTTATATATTAACACTTATCTAAGATAATGGTACTCCTTTCTCTCTTTTGTTGAGATCTGCAGCGTTTTTCTTCAAATTCAAGCTTCTTCATTCTAGATCATTGTTTCAGAGGGATATACATTTAAAAAATTCATTTTATAATATCTATACCTGAAATGAAATGATACAAATGTGTTTTTTTTTTCAAATGATCTCGTATCATTTAAATAATAAGTTTATTCATTAACACTTATATCCCATAATGGTATTCTTTTCTCTTTTTTGTCGTGATACAATTAATAATTTTTGCTTCAGTTTCTCGCTCCTTGATTTCTGCATCTATATTTTGAAGGGACATATATTTTAAAATTCGTTTTATAATATCTATCTCTGAAATGAAATGTTAGAAATATTTTTTAATGATCTCGTGTTTATTTAAATAATAAGCTTATACATTATCACTTTTCTAAGATAATGGTACTATTTTCTCCCTTTTGTCGTGATCTAATTCATCGTTTTTGCTCCAAATTCGAGCTACTTCATTCTAAATCATTGTTTCGGAGGGATATACATTAAAAAAAATTCATTTTATAATATCTATACCTGAAATGAAATTATACAAATGTGTTTTTTTTCAAATGATCTCGTATCATTTAAATAATAACTCTATACATTAACAGTTATATCCGACAGTGGTACTCTTATTTTCTCCATTTTGTCGTGATCTAATTCATCGTTTTTTCTTCAATTTTGTTCCTTCTTCATTCCACATCATTTTTTTTAGAGGGATGTACATTTTAAAATTCGTTTTATAATATCTATACCTGAAATGAAATGATAGAAATGTGTTAATTTTTTCTTCAAATGATCGCGTATTAATTAAATCAGGCTTGTCAAACACGTGGCCCACCGACACCTTATCTGTGGCCCGCGAAGCCTTTGGCATTTCACCTGAGTACCATTTAGTTTTTATAACACACATACTGAAAATACTCTTTGCACAAACACCAACTGTGGTCTTACAGATGTCAAATATCAGAAAAATATGTATATCAGTGTTACCAGTTTGGCGGGCTTTTTATTATTCAGAATGCTACCACTATTTTTGAATAGTAACATTTGTATTATTTATTCCGTCATTAAATAAGAAAAACATTTCTCTTCAAAATGAGATAGCAGTCTAAATTTAAACAAATTCTGCTCATCTAGCAACAGTGATGTATAGAGACAGATATAACTCAATTTTACATTTTATCACAAAAATAAAAACGTGTGGAACAAAGATAATCAGTCGGACCGTAGCAAAACGCGGGATATAGAGTTTGAAAATTTAAAGATTTGTAAATTTTTTCAAATATTTTATTTATAATTTTTTTTGTCCTCTGCCGAAAGTAATATTTTATTTTACTACTCTCCTCGATTTTACACTACTTTAGAAAATAATATACTGTATTTATTAGATACTAAGAAATGTATTGTAAAATTAATAAGATCCGGCGCTAATTAAGAATTGTTGAAATACTTAAAAAATCAAAATATAAAATTCGACAGTTTTAAAAGAGTAGCTTTGAAAGTGACAACAAATCATCGCTTTTGCGTTTGAGACGAAAACTCCGAATATGTCATCCATGTCCTTCACTTGGGCTTTAATCGAACATATGGATTTTGGATTTAAGCACTTTAATTGTTTTCAGTACTTAGCTTAGTAATTGTGTCTGATATTTCCGGAATTATGCTTGATCTTTCTTTCCTTTCTTTCATTTTTTATTGATATGTAGACACATTTTATTGACACCTCACACATCTCAGGATTTAAAAAATATATATATATAGGTGAAAGCTCTTTACCACTACGAATAAATATGATAAACTGAAAATGAATATCGCAGGGTTTTTTTAAAGGTGATTTATATTACAATTATATTCAAAGGCAAATTGGAATTTGATGTTTGATATGTAGACGCTGTTGGAGTTTGGAAAGAATGTAACATAAAGAGGTGCTGCAGCACAAAGTATAAAGAAAATTCCCAAAAATCTGACTAACGCTGGAAAGATAAACTGTCAGAATTGAATCTGATACTTAAGAGAATCAAAGAGGAGAAATGCATTGAAGAAAATGCTTTTTCTTACAGAAAAAAAAAAAAAAAAAAAAAACTAATTATTGTCTTTATTACGTTAAATCTCCTGCGAGTCGAAATCATTCACTACGAAATTGAAGAAATATCTAGAGCAGTTAAAGAAATTTTAAAATACTGTAAGATACTGAAATTTGAAAATACCATTGCTAGAAAGATTTTTTTTTTTTTTTTTTAAGTGGATAGATTTACAAAAGACGAATATATGCTTAAAATCTTATAGTGTCCACAAACTTGCATTATATTCGTACGCACATGCTTAATTATCGTCAATGTAGAAAGTATCTTGGAAATATGGTTAGTGGAGAAAAAGAAATCTATACCTTCTTATACTACTTACTGTGACGGCTTTCCATCACAAAGTTTTAACTGTTGACATCGAACTGTTAAACAACGTTACAATTTTCATTTTAAATTGACGAACTAGGAATGTGGATTATTAAAGGACTACTAATAGATAAAGTACTTGGAGTTTTCATTTGAAATTACAAAGCATCTGAGTAAATTTCAACTTCCAAGGCAAATTTCATAATGCTATTTTGTTGTTTGATAGTACATTAGCATTTTCAAATAGAATTTATTATTTTGATAAACATTTGGAATACAATTTTAAAAAAGAAAATGTATTTCATTTTAAATGCCAGCTATTATTACAAAAATCATATCGGAGTAAAAATCTTTAGAATATAAATATATTAAAAATGAATTCTAAAGAAGATTTTTGAATTTTAAAAATATGAAAATCAGTTTAATCAATTTTCTTCACATCTAATGATGTTGAAATTATTCTTCAGAATTTATTACTGCAATTAACTAAAATTCAGTGCGATTCCATATTAGAGCGATAATATATGTGTATGGGGTTTCCAAATTTCTGTAATTATTCAATCAACTAATTTTTTAGAATATTTACCGTAATAATGAAAGGATTAAAAATATTTTAATTATTTTTCTTTTTAATATTTAGTTTTTCAAAGCAAATGTGTTCTCTTCAATGGGTTTGGTGAAAGCTCTTTGCTTCTCTTTTAAGAAGTATCAGTTTCAATCCTGACAGTTTATCTTTCCAATGATTAGTCAGAATTTAGTGGATTTTCTTTGTATGTTGTGCTGTAGCACTTCTTAATGTTACATTCTTTCCAAACTCCAACACTGTCTACAAAACAAACAAAAAAATTCAGTTTTCCTTTGAATAATTGCATTGAAATTGCATTGAAAATCACCTTTAAAAAATCTGTTATGCACATATTCAGTTTATCATATTTATTTATAGTGGTAAAGAGCATTATCATATATATATTTTTTAAATCCCGGAATGTATAAGAGCATGTAAAGACCCGCTCGCTAATGTTAATCCTATGAGGCATTATTTTTCTAATATCTCGTTTTCATTTCAATTTTTTTAAACGATTTTTTTTTTTGCATTGGATAGCTGAGATAAATCTCTATTTCCGCTGTTGATTACTTTAGATTCATACGCCTTGCCAGCTTAAAAAGAGACGCATCAGCTCGAGAGCGCAGAATTTTGCTGACTGATTTGCCTAAAAAACTATGCTGCTTGCAGTGAGAGAATTATTGTGTCTTGGAATGCACTTCTTATTCTAACATCTAAGTTTACTTGATTTTTTTTTTAAAAGGTATTCACGAAAATATGAAAATGTTCTAAATACTTATAATTTATATAAGTTAATAAAGTCTATTCAACTCCATAACGGCGTTTTCTCTTGGTAAATCTTCTACATTCACCGTCCAGGCTGAGTAAACATGGAATTCGACTGCAATTTATAAATTATTGATAGGATACTGTGATAGTTACCGCAGAATGTGTAATAGACTAGCGAGAATGATAACTTTAAGTTAAATGGAATGCTCATATCGTCACATATATATGCAGGGTGGTTCAGAACAACATGTCAAAAAAGTAAAGGCAGGTAGAGGGGACCTAAATAAGCAGATTTTGTATAGGAATGTGGGTGTGGAAATCCAGCGTTGAGCCAGTAGAGGGCGCTGTTGAGTTCGGTGGATGAAAGCATATACTGTTCAACCACGCTTCTAAGAATTCCGGTTGGCAGAATGCCAAGCCAATTCCATTAACACTGTAGGGAGAATAGCCATGGCAAAAGAAGCTGAAATCATCCCTCTTTATCTTAGGCAGCGCAGCGTACTTACAGCTTACGGACTTCCCCATTTTCGACATGGACTCAGTGCCTGATTTACGGCAGGGCATTCGGGGCACGGGCCCAGGGCCCCCGATTTTCAGGGGCCCCCAAATGCTACTAAAGATTTTTCAAATATTGGCCAAAACAGTTTTAACTGTCAAAAAACAAAATTAAAAAAATGGAAAAATCTGTTTGTCAGAGATTGTCTATGATATGTCAAAGTAACTTCGTTTTTTGCTGATTGTCTTTTAACAATTTATGTGCAGTAATGTACAGAACTCCATTTTGGGGATCGCCATATTATTTCATTTTTATTTATTTTACATGTAAGGCCCTCATGGTTAACATGGACAAAGCCGTGTGGTTCTACTAGTTCCTTGTGTAAATTTAGTTTTTTTTTTTTTTTTTTTTTTTTTTCCCCGTACAAAGCTTGTATTTGAAAGAAAAAGTTATTTTATTAATAGGATATGCTAATATTTTAAACAATTATAGCTTGGTACTGCGGTAAATTTATTATTAGTTGTTGCATACTTTATCATTCCAGATATATGGACTTCCATAAAGAAAGGTAATCAGCACCACACAGTTTATTATGAAGTTCAATTAAAAATTCATAATTATCAAATAATTATTTAAAAGTAAATTAATGATTATCAAATTTATTTTTTTTAATTAATATTTTAAAGAAATTATCAAAGTCAATAGTGGTTATCTTAATAAGTACTGCTTTCGATATCATATTTTTTTATTCAAAGAATCTGTGCGAGGGGGCCCCCATACGCATCTGTGCCCAGGGCCCCCAAATTTCTAAATCGGTCCCTGCGACTAGCCACTTTCGCCCATGCGCAGTTTGCTCCAGTTTTCTATCAAGCGTGGTGCATCAGTAGTCATGAATAGTCATTCCCCGCATAGAATTGCATGCATCGTTACATCAAACAACATGCATCGTTACACCAATGCGAAACTTGCCGACATCCATTTCATGTATGGGGCTGCGCAAGGAAATGGAGCGGCTGCTCAAAGGATGCGCACGTACAACGTCTCTCGAGCTTGTTGATGGACTATCCTCTACTGTGCGTAATACTTTTTCTTATACTGCAAGAATTCTGCGATATCTTCCAGTGCTCGTATCACATCTGGAAGCATAAAACGATTCACTCGCGCACGACATCAGATGAAGATGACGTTACTATTGACCTCAGGAGTTGTCGGGTCAGATCAAACGAAACGATCGATTCCCGATGCTGAATGGCGTGGACATTTTAAGAACAATAACCGAGACTGCCTGGCACCTAGTCCGACACTAACGGATTCATTACTCTCCTTGTGAGGTCGCAGATGGAGAGATTCCCAGAGACTTTCGGATGCCAAGGGAAGTCCTTTAAAATCTGGGAATGAGAACCAGAGATCCACTACGATAGGCTGCCGTAAGTTTAAGAGGCCGGGATGAACCTCCCCCCGCCCCCCTTTTTTCGGAGGCGAGAGGAAGAAGAGAAGACGAGAGGGGATGGTTTTTCGGAGGCAAAAGGGTAGGACGTGACCCTGAAAAGCGGAGTCTTGCAGTGAAGCGAGAGCGAAGTGAAACGGAGGGAGTACAGACGGCCAGGTCTGTGAGAGGAAAACTCGAAGGAGCGATCCGTCTCGATCACCCAAGGACACCCTGTCCTGTTTAATTAGTATCACCGAATACAGAGAACGGAAATTAAGTTTCGAACGAGACTGTCTGGTGTAGAGACCTAAGGAGAAATTAGAGGACTTTATGGAACTCGTTTATAATCACCTGTACCTACGCATTTCATCTTATTTTATTTTGTTCTATTTTATTTAAATAATGAAACCTGTAGAAGGAATGCTCTGTCCTTCGAGCTTCGAATAAAAAAACTTTTCTTTCTACAAATCAACTTGAGTAATTACTCCGGTTAGCCACAGCTACCAGTTCGAATTTTTATAAATCCCGCCGGAGTTTTTACACCCCGCATAGAATTGCATGCATCGTTACACCAATGCGAAACTTGCCGACATCCATTTCATGTATGGGGCTGCGCAAGGAAATGGAGCGGCTGCTCAAAGGATGCGCACGTACAACGTCTCTCGAGCTTGTTGATGGACTATCCTCTACTGTGCGTAATACTTTTTCTTATACTGCAAGAATTCTGCGATATCTTCCAGTGCTCGTATCACATCTGGAAGCATAAAACGATTCACTCGCGCACGACATCCGATGAAGATGACGAAATTTTCAGTGATCCCGCAGATTCCTACCCGGGAATCGTTCCTTGTACGTCCTTTGAGCACAGAGGCGGATCAACTACCTCCCGGGCCCAAGGCTTGGCCATTTCTTGGTGGGGGGAGAGGTATCTCCTTAGGCTTAACCTTTTTTTTGGTGGGGGGCTCCTCTCTTTCAAAGCAATATATATCGGGTAATTCAAAATACATGTTTGCTTAGTTATCACCTAAACCACTGGTGATGGAAACTTATACTTCCATTTACAAAAAGTATACAAATCAAGTACAGATTTTAGATATGGAATTTGGTTTACAAGGGAGTGTACACGTTTTAAAATACGGAATTGAATTTTTATACCACCCCTGGGTCCTAAAAGTTATATTTAGAAAATTATATTTATATTTTCTTATTATTTTGCAATCAAAATTTATTAAATAATGATACTTCAAATTTTATGAAATTTCAGTTTTTCCTGTCACTTAAAACGGAAAGAAGTTTTTTTTTTAGTGCAGGTAAGCGTTGTAATAAAATTCAAAGTTCTATAATTCAAAAGTTTTGGTCGTAACAGAATGAGATTTTTAAAATGTTCTTCTTAGGCGGAAAACAACTTTAAGTTTGATTAGGACCTAGGGACTATATAAAAAATAAAATTTCGTACTTTAATATGTATACAGTCATTTATAAAACAAATGCCATATATAAAAGCTGTAATGGATTTGTACAATTTTTGCAAATGGAAGTATATTTCTATCACTAGCAGTTTAACAGCTAACCGAGGAGACATTGATTTTAAATCACCTAGTATAATAAAATAATGAGATTTTTTAAAAATCTTTTGCATAGATTTTCTTTCAAATTGTATTTACAGTAATTTCACAAATTAACATATTTTCATGTAGACATTTATATGGAATCTCTAACCCCAAAATGACTTTCTTAGTTTAACAATGAATTAAACTGGAATAAATGGGCGAGATTGGGTGATCGGTAAAAACTAAGGTGCGGAAAATAGGTAAAATTCTTGATTAAAACTTAATAAACGTTTTAATGGACATAATTCATAGAGGTACTGACAAAATTTCGCCCTGATAGCGTGGCTACAGAAGCTGCCTAGCAAATCCAACACAAACTGGATTCCAAAAAATTTCATGAATCCAGTACTTTCTTCCTATGAATATAGAAGAAATTAAAAGGGGAGTAGCATTTGGTTATCTTAATAACCTAAAAGATTCAATAGATAAGTGAAACAAAGAATATTGCACATTAATTTATTTTTTACATAAAATATTAGCATGATATGAAGAAAAAACTCGAAACAAAATCTTAGCACCGGGGCCCCGTTTCTTCCGGGCCCCTAGGCTTCAGCCTACTCAGCCTAATGGGTAATCCGCCTCTGTTTGAGCAGCCGCTCCATTGCCTTGCGCAGCCTCATACATGAAATGCATGTCGGTAAGCTCCGTATTGGTGTAACGATGGATGATTCTGGAAACCCTTGCGGGGAATGACTATGACAATTCACGCCAGCGAAGCGCTTTCATCCGCCGAAGTCAACAGCGCCCTCTACTGCCTCAACGCTGGATTTCCGCACCCACATTTCCATACGAAATCTGCTTATTTAGGATGTCCCCTCTACTTGCCTTTACATTTTTGACATATAGTTCTGAACCACCCTGTATATACAGACACAATAAGCTTACTTCATACTTCATTAAATAAACTTAGTTTATGTGCACATCAGTGGTTCTTTCTTATACAGAACTACTCGGTATTCGGCGTCGGTACTCGGTCGAGTACTGGGTACTGGGCTACTCAGTCAAAGTACTACTCGGTACACTGCTAGTATAAAACACAAATAACGAAAATTAGCAAAAATGTCATGGAATCGGACATCCCAAAGTAAAGATGTATTCGGTAATCTTACGCGTGATGATAAGTTTTGTATGCTTTGCTTTTGTGTGTTCCAAACAAGCTATAAGATTTATATTCTCGATTAGCGAACTCATCCAAGAAGAACTCATCCAAAATAATAAATAAGGAAATTGATTTGAAAAACTTTTTTTATAAATTTATTTTGGAATTGAAGGGGGAGGGGGTGTCAACATTCATGTTTGCCCTGGGTGAACAACAACAAATAAAAACATACTTCCAACCTTAGTAAAATAATATCGACCTTGACTACTAGTTTCGTGTGTACTGAACTATAATAGGTCTATTTATTAAAAGGTTTTTAAGCTTTTACGTTTACTGTAATCAGTTTTAGAATATAAATTTTTATTTTAATGATACTAAATTATTTTCTTTATATAATTCTATAAATTATGTAATTAATAGAATACCGATTTTTGTTTAGCCAGAGTTGCCAAGTCTCCGGATTTTTGCACACCAGTAATTTTTTAGAGAAAATGTTGTTCTCTTAAATCGCAAAATGCTCTGATTAAATAAAACAACATTTTCTGTACTAAATTACTGGTATCCAAAAAGCCGGAGACTTGGCAGTTCTGGTTTAGCTATATATACAGGGTGGCCATAATTAAAGTGACAGTACTCAGCGTGCTCTGTAGCGCGATCTAATTGCGAGAATGTAGCCAAATTTTGTATTAGGATTAAACAAGATGGGGGGACGAAAGATTCCAAAAAAAAGTTCCTAAAGTCAACGATAGGTGACGTTGTGTAATAGAAAAGATAGTAAAAAAATGCAGGATCAATACTCAAATAAAATTAAAGTGCTAAATAAAAGTTAATTTTATTTCAGTATTGATTCTGCTTTTTTAAAACGCTACATTTCCACTTAGCGGTAGCTTTTGGAACTAAATTTTTGTTCGCGGAATCCATCGTCCCCGTCTTGTTTAATCATAATACAGGGTGGTCCAAAATTATTAAACGCATCTCATGTTTGAAAAAAAAAAAATGTGGTATATTGTTATTATTGTTATTGTGGCGATTATTATTATAGCACTTTGGCAAAATTATTATTACAGCACTAGAAAAACTATTCAAAAAGATTTCTGAAATTCAGCGGCAGAAAAAGAAACTTTGATTTTATAAATGCGTCATTTTAAAATTTGGCACCATTCTCGCAATTAGATCGAGCTACAGAGCAAGCTGAGTACTGTTACTTTAATTATAGCCACCCTGTATATTTGTAAGAAGGTGCATATATGTAGTGCATATATACATATACGCCAATCTTTGTGTGTATGTTCCTTATAGAAATCTACAATCTTTGACCGATTTGCACGAAAAGTGTTGGCTGCTTTGCAAATTTTCCAGACCACCCTCACCCCCTTTTTTCAGTCACCTGCCATAATGTATCTTTATACAAATCTTTTTTTTTTTTTTTTTTTTTTTTTTTTTTTCAAATTCACTTTTTCTTTTTCTTTTTTTTTTTTTTTTGCTACAAAAAGGAACTGTATATGGACAATATTTTATAAGCTAATGAAGATTCAGACTCACATGGTATATTTTTGCATTTGAAACTGTCGTCATTCTGAGCAGATAATGATGCGCATTTTTTTACATAAAATTAAAAAAGTACACTGTAAATGTATTAAAATGACGTAGTACTTTCATTTAAATGTATTTTGAAATAAATTTAATTTAAATTTAATTTAAATTTAATTTAAATTTAATTTTAATGTTATATACATCTACTTTAATATTGACATTTCAATTTAAAATAATTATCTCCTAGATATCCCGTCACTTTCCCTGGAAGAAACATATTAAATATGTATATTCAAAATATTATATTTGAATATTCAAATAAATCATAGTATTTAGAGCCTCCATGGTTAACACGGGTAACGTCGGGTGGGTCGGTTAGTTTTACTTAGATCCATATGGGATGCTTATGATCACATATGACAGCACATATGATCTAGTCACACAAGGTATTTCTATGTTTACCATGAATAATTTTATTTCATTTTCCAGACAGATGTATAATAAATGATATAGATGGCAGCACCACCAAAAACTTTATAATCGGCCGTTCTCCTTTACTTCTCAAATAAAATACATGAATCTATTGAATGATATAAAATTTTAATGTTATTGAATAACAATTACCGCCAATAATATAAAACTCCTATGAATTAAAAAATGTAATAACGTAATCTTCTCAACACGCAATATACAATCTTTCTAAACTTATTTTTCCAGAAGTAAGAAAACATGGGGGACATTTCAGCCATACAATGGTCATTAACTGAGTATGTATTCATTTTTATTTTATAAAATATAAATAGTCATTACCAGAGATTTATGTGTATCATATGCAAATCAGTTTAGTTAAAGCAGAACACTTTACAAATTTTAATTTTCTACACATCTTAGATAAAATCATATAAGTGAATGAAATTTTAGTCGTTTTGTGTTTAATTTTTATTCATGGAGTGAATCAATATGTACTTTTAATTTAAATTAATCATTGAAATAGAAAAAAAACAAGAACATGTATATCTATCGGATGTAGTTTTGTTTAAACTTGCATAAAAATTAAATAAAAAAAGACTCAAATTTATTAATTTTTTAAAAAGATAATGAAAACGGAATCAACTAAATTTTTAATTATTGTAATGTGAGCATTCTTATCTCAATTCTTTTGATATAAAAATTAAAATTAAAATCCTTAAAAAAAAAAAAAAAAAAAAAAAAAAAAAAAAAAAAAAAAAAACAGTATTTGGATGTTTGTTTTTTTCGATTTACCATAGATGGCAGCACTACAGACAAATTGCTAATGGACTTGTTTTACTTACGTTTTATAGACAATGGATTGTATCTGCAGTCGATAATATAAAATAGTTATTTATTGAAAAGGAAATAAAACAAGTTTTCCAAAACTGTAACTTTTTTTAAAAGTTATGTCGATAGATAAATAATAAAAACAACGGATGTGTCGTCCCTAATTTCACATGATTTTGATATTGTTTCAATAGATAGTTGCATTTAGAAAATATTGATTTATGTGAAATAATTTGTACTCAAAATTAAACATGAATTGTTATTAGTGGTATCTTTATGTTTATTTTTAAAAGGAAAGCTGGGAAAGTTAAAGAAAAAACGCTTGCTTTTGAGATTTGTCCCCAGTGTCGCGGGATATTTCTCTGCACTAGAGGGCGTACATTTAGCAAAAAGAAAGACAGAAAAAAAAAAAAAATATGATTTACTACTAAAAAATAAAAAATCTAACCAAATTTTCATAACATTATATTTTAATATCCCGATCATATTAAATTTATTAGTGTAAAATCAGATCTGCAGATTTGTTTTCCAGGATTTATTGTGTTTTACATATATAGATGGCATCCACTCCCTGATGTTGATGTTTCGCTGAAGCTGTGTATCAGGTCATGGTCGTTAGTCCATTTAATAACTCTCGGAAAATTGTTTTGCGCATTGTTAACAGCTGTATTATTTGCATATGTAATAGTATGCACTTTCATGACAACAGTTTTTTCTTAAACTGATAAATACTTTCATTTCTGTGAATTTTTACAGTGTGGATTTACTACATAGACGCCTAGTTTTTGTGACGATTTAAAGCTGTGCTTATTTCTTAACAATAGACTTCAGGTACCATACAAAATATAAGGTAAGCTTTTTAATGATCAAAATAAATAAATTAGTGTAAATTATGACTTTAAATTATAATAGTTTGGATATGTTTTATAGACTAAAAAAGTGTATTAAACATTGTTTCTGCAATCGTAATTTAAACATTTCATTTGAATCGCCGGTTGTTTTAGTGTATTTAACATTTCATGGTTTGTTCATTATGTTAGTACATTAATTACTTTATGAGAAACATATATAATTTCTTTTGTTGCACATATAAGCTGAGTAGGGTTACCAGCTATGTCTATTAAAAATCCTGAAGATTTTTATTGACACTGTTTTGTTTTGATTTTATCACACCCTACTAAACTATGCTGAATGTGTCAATGATATCTTCTTAAAGATTTTATGTAAAAACGGTTCTTTATTAATAGTTATAGTTATTATTTTCTAAAAATATGTGTGTGTTAACATATTCTGTCGACATGGTTCAATTAATTTTGCAGTCATACTTCCCACTGTGAATAATAATAATAAAAAATTGTAGCAACAAAAACAAATCAAAATTCCCTAATAATTATTAATAATCCTGAACATTTTAATAATGGGATCCCTCCCAAAAAAGAAAAGTTTGTATTTTAATTTAAAATAAAATAATAAAATAAATGAAACATCAAAATTTAAGATAAAAATATAGTGGTACTAAATAAAACACTTTAGATTGGAGTTACTTTTAGCTTACAATAATATCAAGTTTATGTAACAGCATGACAGTAAAATGGAAGTCAGTCTTAATTTATGTCATCATCTGAAGAAAGTACTGTACAATTATGACACAAAAAGTCTTCAGTATGAAATCATTGAATTATTTAAGGTAAGTAGTATTGGGTTGTTCAGAAAATTTGTGCTGGTTGTGAAAATCAATTTGTACCGGAAAATTCTATCATTTAATTATTAGACATTAATTCCAATAACTAATTTATAATAGTTAATGGGCAGAATTTTCCAGTACAAAATGATTTTCCCAACTGGCACAAATTTTCTGGACAATCCAATATATCCAGGGTGACTTTAATTAACCTACAACTTTTAACTGAAATAACTGTTCAGAGTCATTGCAGATAGCACTACAAACGATTTTTTATTGAAAGGAATTTAATGGTAAAGGAATTTAATAGATTACAAACTTTTTTTTATTGAAAGGAATTTAATAGATAAGGTTTTCAAAGTACGAGAACCTCCAGAGGTGATACAATAGCGCAACTTAGTCACAAAGTTGCCAGTAACAAAATTGTGCATTTCTTTTCTGATGCTTGAAAATGAGTCAGTTATGTGGAACTTTTTAGGCTAATAAGGTTTGTTGGCTTCTTCTTGTTAACCAAATCTTTCATATGATCCCAAACATACAAATCGCATGGATTCATATCTGGTGATTAAGGTGGCCAATGCAATGCACCAGGATAACGATAGCATAAATTAATCTTAATGATTATTTCTTTCAAAATAAATCTTCAGATAATATGCTTCTATGCATGTACATGTAATTTTTAACCTTGTTGCTTTAAAAAATATTAAGCTTTAAAGTGTTGACAGATTCTAATTATGTAGGCAGGGCTGCGGAGTCGGTGGGAAAAATGACCGACTCAGACTCCTGAAATTTTAAAGGAACCGACTCTGACTCCGACTCCGGGATGGCTAAAGTACTAGTTTTGCCTGTTGATTCCTATTATTCAAATTGCTTTATTGCTGTCATTTGTTTTGAAACAATAATAGTCGCTTTATTAAATGTGATTAAATAAAGGAAATATTACTATTTAAAAAAAGTGGCAGCAATCAAGCAATCTGAATTTTAAAAAAACCTCAACTGGCAACACTGCAACCTTCTGTTAGATTCTTGTTTGACCTTGAAGCATATAATGTACATATCAACCGATAATTTTTTTTTTTCACGTTTCATTTTTTTTGGAGGAATTATGGGTGTAATCTGTGATAGGTAGTCAAGACTAGGACTCATTTACTGCAGCGGCAAACTTCCGACAGTATTTTAGTATAAAAAGTTTCACCTTTTCTTTCAAATTCAGATTTTTTTTTTTTTAAATAAGGCAAAAATATTCTTATAAAATGCCTGTGGAACTTTGCCCCTACATTAATTGGCTCTGGTCAAGACTGAAAATATTTTGAACATTCCCACCCCCCCCCCCCCTCCTCCTCCGAAACTCTATGCACATGCACTCACACAAAAACATAATATGCATTAAATTTTATATGTGGTAAAATTTAATTATGTAAACACTCTGCAAAAACTTCATTTTAAATATTTATATGCATGTAAATTACAATCGAAAAGTTGAACTTTAAGCTATTGAAATCTAATAAATCTCCAAAATTTACTTTGAACAACACGCACAAAGATCTATCAGATGAATCCAAACAACATATAACATGTTGGTATATTATTTTAAGACGATAACCAAAATATTTTATGCCAAATCAAACATATATTGTACCAAAATATGGGTGAAAGGATGTTTAATTTTCGTTTTATATCTATTCCTGCAGACCCAAAAAATAAGAGACAAAAATTTTACAATTTAAGCATCATTTGGGGTCTCCAGAACCCGAAAAATTCTGAGAGAATGCAAGAAAAATAAAGATGAAAATTTTATTTTTCCTGCATTAATTTTATAATTTTGGCTTTATTTCGGGTCTTCTTGGGGGAACTATGCACACGAAAAAAAAAAGGGGGGGGGGAGAAAATTTAAAATTTCAGCATTACTCCTGGTCCCACAGACCTGAAAAATCTGAGGAAAACAAGAAAAAAAGGGAAAAATTTCCAATTTTCGCATTACCTCGGGTTTTGCAAACCCCAAAAAAACCTAGAGAAAGGACTATATACTAAATATAAACTAGAGATTTCAATTCAAAACAGTTTTCAAATATGCTGTACACTGGACAGTATATTAGGCCTGTTTAACCTGAGTTTCCTAGTATATATAGTCCAAATATAAAAATAATAATTCAGTTTATAAATTTAAAATTACATAGAATTGGTTTAATTTCACTTTAAACTGTCTAAAAAACAAGCTTGAGTCGGAGTCGACCTGTTTTTTAGTGACTCCGACTCTTTTGTCCTAAAATAGGCCCGACTCAGACTCCACGACTCCCATTCAGACTCCGCAGCCCTGTATGTAGGCAATCATTTTATTTCAATATTTCGAAATCGGTTTCCTATTGCAATGCAATAATATAATCAAAGGCAATCACTTACATCCGTTATTTTAAAAGCCTATCCGAAATAATAACAGCGTTATATTTTTAAGGTTCTTAATTGATAAGTCTCCAATCTGGAATACGCTTGGCGTTACATTGTTCAAAAATGTAATATGCATTTATCCCAAATGTACAAAAATTTGTGGCGCGTTGGCCGATTCACAAGGAAAATTGTGGAAATGCAAACTAAGCTAATTACTCACAGATCTTATCTGACCATCGAAGAAGGTTATTTTTTAATGGATTAGGTGTAGACCATCTCTCCTCTAATAACAACTTGATGTCTTATTATGGCCAATAAAGTGTAAATTGCAAGTATATGCTGGCTTTTTATTCATTCTCTTTGCTACTATTTTTTTAAATAAGGGATTACGAACTTGTCAATTTTATGGACACAATGCTAGAGGGACAATGTACCAAATTATCCGGCCATGCAGCATTTCCCAAAATCCTGTTTCATACAATCCTTCTAAACTTCTATGGATGCATATCTGCTTTATTACAACGAGCAATCACAACATCATAATGCCCTCTCTCAATGCACACGTTCATGCAGCCATCTAGCGAGGCTCTGAGAAGTTATTTCAGTTTAAAGTTGTAGGGTAATTATATATGTCACCTTGTATAATGAGTTATTTAAAATAAATGATATATAATAAAAACCAGAAAAAATTATTGTACAGAAATGGTTTCAATGTCAATAAGACACAAAAATGTACAAGTTACGGGAAAAACATATAATGTGACACAACAATAATGCTGAGTAAAAATGGGATTTTTGAGCTCGAAACGTTAACAGAATGCACAACATAATAGATAGCATCTTTTTTACTTAAAGTTACTTTAGATTTTAACCATGTAGTTTAATTAGTTCTTAGAGATGTTGTAAAATTATTATTAAAAAATTAAATGGAGTTTACTATTATGTTTGTGTAATATTAGTTTCACTATTCTTTTAACATTTGAATGCATGATAATTCTGTTTTTTATTTTGGTTTGCTATAATTATGTATGTATTGTAAGTTAATTATTGCATGCAGTGGTTTAGTTGTAAAAAAACAGATGGTATATGCTATAAGAAGAGGGTAGATACCAGAGTAATGCTGTAATTAAGAAGGGTTTACAGAGTTATTCGACTATGTCCAGTATTGGATAGAAGCCATTGGCTCAAGAGTCTTACAGAGTTATCCAGAAGGTATATGAAGTACACCACCATATACCTGTTAATTTCGACTGCTAATTTTGAATATTGTTGAGGGCTTCAACACCTACTTTGCAAAATGCATTTTTATTTTAAACTCATTTTATTTAATATTTCAAATTTTCAACCTGCAGTTTAATTTGTTTCGTAATATTATCCCAAGTAAGTTTTCAAGTAGTTGCAGGAGATTTATGAGTTGTAAGTGTGATACATGCATTCATACTCAGACTGTTTTTTTTTTTTTTTTCTGTGAAAATATTTTGTTATACCAAATATATTAAAATGGGAAAGATCTCCTTAAACCCCTTGAATTGAATTGGTTGTGATTTTTGTCGTTCTGAAAACCACGGTGAATAATATGCACTCTGTTTGCATCCAGATAATAAAATGAGAAAGGACTTGACATCATTCGCCTATGAACCAATGAAATTCAATTTTAGTTTTAGACAACTCTTATTTTTTGCATAATGATTTCTGAAAAGCAGAGAATTATGTCATGAAATGACTGTTACTGAATGACTGTACCTTACTGTTACTGGCTTGCTGGAAATTAATACAGTGGCAAAAATTATTTTGAAAATTTTTTTCTCCATTGAAATCTTGTTAGTTGAGGCAGTTAATTTGATTGGACGTGCATTCTTAATGAAATGGAATAACAACTTTGTAATGAATGCATTCAACATTAAAGATACCAAATTTTGACATGTTGCATCTTTTTTGCTACATGATTATCAGATTATTGATCTATTCAATAATTTTCAATAATATCTTTATTTAGTTGAGTCATTTTTTCTTAATGCTTGCAAATATAAATAAAATAAAAAAGGGATTTCTTTCTTTTAACGAATTGTTTCAAATTTGTTTAAAGAATTGTTTGTGCTTCCCCAATTTAACTTAGTTTCTCATCACATGATATAATAAGATTACGCTTTTAATTTTTAGCAATGATACAATGAAATCCCGAGGTTGTATTGTGACAGATGTTTAGAAAGTAACTCAAATAAAATCAAAAGTGTGTGTTTATCATTTTTTTTAGTCAAGAGATGACAGAATTAGGATATATATATATATATATATATATATATATATATATATATATATATATATATATATACTATTCAAAATATTAGTGTTTGTGCGATCTTATTTTCAAACACGTAATAATATCTAAAAGAATTGGTTTTACTGGTATAAGAAAAAGTTAAAGAGAATAATTCCATTCACTGTTAACTGGAATTAAATTAACAAAAAGACATTTTCTCTGGAAATGAAGCTACAATCCGTTTTATAAGGAATTATGTTTGTAGATATAAAAATCAAGAAACTTTATTATTAAAAATATCCCAAATATTTTTAAAAAGATAGTTAGATATCTTTCCAATTATAAGAAAAAAAAGATTTTTGTCAGTTTCAGATTATGTATGATTCTTTTTCACTTTTTTTCTCTGGATTATGGCTAAAAGTGAAGGAGGGGGGGCGGGGTCGTTTTTCTCAAAAGCGATTTCTAGCTATTTTTTTATGTAATTTCTACATTACATAAATTAGAATACATTTTGAATTACTCTATTTTAGTAGATTTATTTCATTATTTTAAATATTAGTGCTACATAAATATAGATATCACATTCAGTTAAAATAATGATAATTAAATGATTTTTCGATACAAATTTGTCGGGGGCTCATGAATAAATTTTATTTTATTTATATCACAAAATCTTTATTTACATGCCTTTTTGCTATAATATACACTGCTGTAGATAGTGTGCCCCCTGTAAACGTATGAATTAAAGGTTATTGAGGTTCATTAAAGCATAATCGCTATTGAAAATGAAGTGTGTATCATTTATAGTTTGTTTACAGGATGACTCAAAAGAATTCCCTTTATTCTACATTATGGTCTATGGGGAAAAATCGTTTGCAGTGCATTTTAATCCTGTTACACTATTTTAAACATAACAAAATTGATATGAATTACTGAGGTTCACTAAAAGTGCTTTCTATAGAATATGGTGTGCAAAGCATTTAACATTCATTTACAGCAGTGACCAGTGATTCTCAATTCTTTGTATTTCATGCCCAGTGGTTGGAAGTATCATGCTTTACAAGTATCAAAACTACAGTAGTTGCTAGTTTTTTTTTATTTAGTTAGTAGTGTCGCACTATACATTGTGAAAAATGTAATGTAGCCAGTAGCACGATACAAAAAATCGGTAGTTTGTAGCAAACAGTGACGCTATTTGTAATGCTACTTCAGGGGGAAAACGTGTCGTTCTTCTAGTTCTAGTCATATGATAGTAACTATCTTCTTTTGTGAATGTCAGCAACTCAGCTGCAGTGTTTAGTAACGCATCATATGACGTGATGGAACTTTTCATTGACACTTGCTGGTAGACTTGTTGGTTTGGAGTGCCAAAGTCCAAATCAAGAAATTAATCTTCTTGCTGGAAACACTTGTCTATTTACTCATTATTAGATCTTCATGTTTCGATGCTGTGTTTCTTCTGCAGGAATTGCTCTGGTCAACATATTAGTAATATGTGCTTAAAGTAACATTTTAGAGAATAACATAAAACATTTTCTTGTATGTTATCGTTCTTAATTTTTTTTTATTGCGCTCTATTTTATCGCTTTCATTTGATTGTGTCTCGGCAAACGCGATGTAACGAGGGACCATTGTGTTCTACTTAATCCGTACCCTCAATTTAAGTATAGATTGAATCCTTTGACAAAATCTCAAAGTACAGAAGTAGCGACTATTTTTGAAAAATAGTTTGTAGTCGCCAATTTTCAAAACAAGTAGTTGTAGTTGACTACATTTTCGATAAAGTAGCAGTCTGTAGTTGTTGTAGTCAGGGACCGATTTACAAATTTGGAGGCCCTGGGCACAGATGCTTATGGGGCGGGGGGGGCTTGCACCGATGCTTAACAGCGGTCTTGAGTAAAAAAAATATATCATTGAAAGCGGTACTTATTGAGATAACCACTACTGACTTTAATAATTTTGTGATATTTAAGGATTTTTTTTTTATATATGTTCTTCTCAATTTTTTAGCAATAAAAGTTTTTATAACATCCTCATAATCAATTTCTAGTGTTCTACCTCGTTCAAAATCGGTTCAGAAAGTGAAAGTATCCTAATAATAATAATAATAAAAAAATAAAAAAAAAACCTGTAAACAAAATCGAAAAAGTGAAAAATGGCCTTTGTATAGATTGATCTCAACTATTCAATGGAAAAAAATCTTTTAAAAATATTGAAATGCAAACGAGATATTAAAAGAAAATCTCCCATAGAATTAATATTAGCTAGCAGGTGTTTTCGCTTGAGTGAAGTAATTATTTTTAAATGTAAAAAATAAATCAGATTTTTCCCCATTAATTTTGTTTTTTAATAGTTAAAACTTCGTCAGAGTTTGGTAAATAATTTAAAAATCTTCAGTAGCATTTGGAGGCCCCTGCTGCGGCATATAAACTTATGATGATGAAAAAGCACATGAAGGGAATATAAGCTCGTTTTCAGTTTATTTATTAACACAAACGGAATGCTTCATTAGAGTAAAAAAAGGCAAAATAATTTATTATAATTTTTATTAAAAATAATGTTAAAATTCTTATAAACTTATTTTTCATAATTCTCTTTAATATATATATTTAAACAGAGATAGCTGAGCTTGATTTAATTTAATTTGAATACTTACTTTGTAAGATAGTATTTTAATAATCAGAATTTTTAAATAACATTTTGCTTGAAAATTTACCAAAAAAAAAAAAAAAAAAAAACTTTCAAATGAATACTATGGTAAGTTTTGAAAGCAGAAGAATTACTCACCCCTGAAAGGATTAACACATTTCTCCTTTCTCTCGAAGCTCTAAAAATGTTACTTTTTCCCGAATTTTTGTAAAACAACTTCGAATAGCAGAAACACTATAAGTTTCCATCAGCACTGCTTTTAAATATCTGAAAACCAATATAAAAAAAAATATCTGTTTCATAAAATTGGTGTAAATTTAAGATCATATTACTTAATGAGGAAAGACAGCTGAATCGGGTCGGTTAACCCGATTTTATCCGAATCGCAGGTGGTCGGGTTGACTTGACGATAACTTTTTTGTTGCGGGTCGGGTCGGTTTTGACTCTTTCGGGTTGACTCGATTTTTCAAAAGAAAGAAAGAGCTAAATATTTTTTCAAATGAAAAAAAAAAAAAGTCATAAATTGAATATTAAATGAGTGTATATGTGTTCATTTTTCTACAAAAAAGATAAAATTGATATTAGAGATATAATTGTAGACTACTTTTCCATAATTGTATTAATATATGGATTAAATTTCTTTCACTTCGGGTTCGGGTTTGGATCGTGTTTCGGGTCGACTTAAAGCAGAAGTTTCGGATTCCCGACCTGAACCCTGCAGGACGCTAGTTATGTCAGAATTATTTGCTTTTTTGATTTAAAAAAAAAAAAAAAAAAAATCAATAAATAAACAGTCAATTATTTAAATTAAAAGTTATGAATAGAGATGGCAACAAAATATCGATATATCGCGCAAAAAAATATCTGTTTAAACGTTCGACTTTTACACTTTGTTGACTGGTGACGAGTGTATTCGATAATTATTTAGGCTATATTTTAATTCAAAGTATCTACCACAAATTTTGATTAGTAATCTTTGCATTATTTATTCAGTGAATTAATTACGCAAAAATTATTGCTTGAGATTTCTGGTAGCTATTTTGAATAAAAAAAGCACGCTAAATTGACAACACTACCTGTTAACAATGTCCTAATGTTACAAATAAGTGTATTAAAAGCATTTTTTTAATAAAATATTATTTAACATAAATAGGGACAAATCATTCCCTGTATTATATAACATTCAGTAACAATGAAAATATATCGATATTTTTGTCTTATATTGTTCGGATATCGAAGTCTTTAAAACGTTTGAAAATTTTTCCATCACTAGTTGTGAATGCATCAAAATTAAATTGCTGATTTTGGATAAATTCACTGTTAAAAAACATCTTTTTATTTCATTGTAATAAAATCCGGCTTTCTTTAAGTTGTTAAAACAAAAAACAACAAACTAGTCGGATGTGTCAATCCCAAAACTTTCTTCTATCTCACACAGGTTTCGCATATACTAAAAAGAATCAGCACCAATTTATATCAAGGTCTAGCTGAATCTAAAGTTTTATTAAAGTCCGTGCATTAGTTCTTGAGATATGACTGTTGCTAAAATCGTGTAAATCCTGCAAAATGCAGCATAGCAGCTCCACTTGTTGGGAGATTTAGAACAAAACCTAATCAACAACAACTTATGTCAACGTCTAACTGAATCTGAAGTTTGATGAAAATCCATGCATTCGTTCTTGAGGTATAGTTACCATGTTAATAATGAAAAAAGTAACATAGCAGCGCCACCTGTTGGGCTATTTTCACCAAAACGTAAGCAGCATCTATTTATATCAAGGTCTAACAGAATATGAAGTTTTATGAAATTTCGTACATTCGTTCTTGAAATATAGCTATCGTAAAAATCATGAAAAAAGTGGTATATCAGCGTCACCTGTTGTAATATCTACACCAAAACGTAATCAGCGTCTATTTATGTCAAGGTCTAACGGAATCTGAAGTTTGATAAAAATGAATGCATTAGTTCTTGAGATTTAGCTATTGCGGAAATCGCGAAAAATGCAGCATAGCAGTGCCACTTGTTGGGCGATTTTCACCAAAAACTAATCAGCACCAATTTATATCAGGGACTAACTGAATATAAAGTTTTATTAAATTTCGTAAATTAGTTCTTGAGATAGTGCGCCCACAAAATTTTTGTCACAGACAGACAGAAAAGATTCACAGACAGACAGACAGACAGTCACAGACTCACAAACACATTTTCCAAAAACAGTCAAATCGTGTTCAGGACCTTCTAAAACGTATAAATCCATGGAAAACCGGAAGTGAAAATTTTCATGAATCCAATACTTTCTTCTTGTAAAGATAGAAGAAAGTAAAAAGCCATCAGTTTTAAATTGGCTTGGCTAAAACCCAGTAACCATGCTAACAGCATATTTTATACATAAATATTTGTACATTATGTACATTTCATCTAAAATATGAGCTAAGTATTAACATTGTTCTATGTACTTTTACCCTTTAAAAATTTATTTTAGAAGCTTATTTCACCTCAAAAGAACGAACTTACATTTCTATCGGAAATATATTTTTATTGCTAATTCAAATAGATTTATATGCAATTTGAATTTGATTAATAAAACTGCAGAGCTCAGCAAACATTCCCTCAGAATGGAAAATTCAATAAATGAATTTAAACTAAGAAATTTGACGAACATCCCAAGAAAAGATTAATTAAATAAAGAAGTGTTATAAAACTTATGAAATGTACATTTGTTATATAGAAGTTCATCTGTATTTTTTAAAAGTAAAACTAACAAAAAAAAAAAGTATATTATGCATAAGATTAAACGGATTTTTTTCTTTTCAAGACACAAGACAATAATTTTATTCAATTTAATAATTTTATAATTTCAGAAATCATTATGAAGGTAGTATAAATAACGTTAAATTTTGTATTATGTCATTAAATACGATTTAAACATGAAACATGGTATTACATTCTGCATTTTAACCCAAAAATTGCAATGCTTGCTTTAATTATATTTCTTAAATAAGTAGCAAGGAATTATATAATATCATTAAACAAATTTACGTAGCTATGTTATACAACTCAGAATGATATACTTATTAGGAGATTTTCTAATAATGGACTAAACTAAAATTTTACAATATTCTCTATTAAATATATTTAATATAATATATTTTTAAGAGTACATATATATTTTATCCTGATCCTGAATTTATTTGGAATATTTAGTCACAGGTATTCGACCAAAAAGCCAAAAATCTAATAGAGCTGGAATATTTATTATACTTTTCATTATACTACAACTGAAATTATCATCCCGGTAAGTGAAAATAACCATTAATACAGACTGCTGACAGAAGTTAATAAAAAATTTATGAATCCATGTAATTAATGTAATGCATATTCTATAATTAAATGTATAAGTGACTTAAATAAATGGATTACTAGAATTATATCCATTAGTGACTTCTTCGTATTAATGAAAACTCATTTGTAAATGCTGTCTATATCGTTATCGAAGATAAAATAATGTAGTTGCAGTAGAATTAAGTGATTAGTAACAGAATATTAAGCCATTTTTGTATAACAAACAAAGAAAGAAAGGGGAAAAAAAATATTTCGTAGTAATTGAGGAAAATGATGGTAATAGTCTTTTATTAATTTCATGAGGTTTTATCTATCATGCAGTCTATTGTTATTGACTATTTTTTTTTTATCAACTTTTACATATCAATTGCCGATGTGACGAATAGTGATTTGGCCGAATACCGAATATTCGGCAGTCGAAATACCAACTTTTTTTTTTTCCCAAGAAGGAAAATAACTTTTGATTATACAGGCATCCCCTGACTTATGTATTATGTTTTGCGTAATAAATCTCGAAAATTTCATTAATGAACATACTATCTCACTTGATACGCGTTGGGTCATTCCATGATAACTTACGTTACATTTAGAATAATTGACTTCAGTAAATTTTAGTAATATAACACTAAAAAATATTCAAAATGTAATGCTGATGTGATTTGTTGATTAAACCTAACACAAAGCGAAATTTGGGTGAAAATTACTTACATTTAGTGCTATTTCTTGAACTTTGAAAATTATATTTAATATGGTAACTTACGTTACTGAAAAAAAGAACGTTAAGTTATACCATACTAAATATAATTGCCAGTGTTCAGGAAATAGCACTTAAGGTAGGTAATTTTCATCCAATTTCGCTTTGGATAGGTATATTTAACGGATCATATCAACGTTACATTTTCACTATTTTTTGGTGTTATATTACGAAAATTACTCTAAATGTAACGTAAGTTATCATGGAATGACCCGTTTGCGTACTTTTGAAAATTAGTTTATAGATAAAATATGAGGATAAAAATCATTACATAATATATAGAGATTTATATTTACATTGGTGTTACGAAAAAATTAAAATAAGACAGAAAAAAAAATAAACACCCCGAAAAACCTCTGGTTCAATCGTTATAATTGTGTTTTACTGAATTCCTTGCCATTTGGAATTCGTGTAGAAGAGGTAAGTCAGTCCTCTTTAATTATTTCCTATTTCTATAGTCACTTGATGTAGATTCAAAATTCGTTAGGTATAAACCGATTCCCCAATGTCAAATTTATAATTCCCGTAATCCATACGATATTTTTAATTTGAAAAGTGTTCTTTCAGCTTGTTTTTATATTTTTTCATGCTTTTATTGTTTACTAGCAAAATCCGCGGCTTTGCTCGCGTAATTCTTGAAAAATGTCAAGTGGTATTCGTTGGCCTATTTTCATTAGAGAAAATTTTACTGCCACAGGTAATTCAGAAATTACTAATAAAGCCACAGTAATGTCGAAAAAAAAAATCGAAATTTTAGAACGTTTTTCGCTCTTTCACTCCCCTGAATCTGTGGTAGTGTCACCGATATAAAATAAAGCCTATGTGACAGCAGGGACGGTAAATATCAATTTGCCACCATCAATTTTGAAAATGGTTCTGTAGTTCCATAGAAATTGTAATTTAGAATGTTTTTAGAGCGCTTTTCGCTCATCTCACCCTTTTAAATTTCGAATATTTTTAGAATTTGTTCTTAGAGAGCATTTACATTTTATAAATAACTACCATGCCAAATTTCAAGTTTCTAGTTCCTTCAGTATAAAAAAAATCGAAATTTTAGAAAGTTTTTCACTCTTGCACCTCCCTGTAATAGTGTCACCGATATAAAATATAGCCTATGTTAAAACAGGGACTTTTACCATCAATTTGCCACCATCACTTTTGAAAATGGTACTGTAGTTCCAGATGTTCCATAAAAATTGTAATTTAGAATGTTTTTAGAACGCTTTTTGCTCATCTTAGTTTTAAATTTCGATTTTTTTTTTAGAATTTGTTCTTACACAGCATTTGCATCTTATAAGTAACTACCATGCCAAATTTGATGTTTCTAGCTCCTTCAGTATAAAAAAAAAATCGAAATTTTAGAACGTTTTTCACTTCTGCACCCCTCTGGGGGTAGTGGCACCGACATAAAATATAGCCTATGTTGGAGCAGGGATTGTCACCATCAATTTGCCACCATCACTTTTGAAATCGCTTTAGTAGTTCCAGAGATTACCTCCTACAAACAAACAAACAATCTTTACTACTTTATAATATTAGTATAGATATCCGAGTAAATACTGTTGCATGGTGCTTTATTTATAAAACTAGCGGCCCGGTCCCGTCTTTGCACGGGTAGACAATGTAATTTTTTTAGTACATTTGTTTTCCTGAATTTCGCGCTCCTACCAAAAACTGTTGCTGAGATATGGAGAAATGATCTAAAACTTTCGAATCCCCCTTTAACCACTTTGGGGTGGGGGGATTTCTAAATTAGCTGAAATACGTGTTTATTCATTTGTTTAGTAGATTTGTTTTCCTGAATTTCGCGCATCTACATAAAACAGCTGCTGAGATATGGCGAAATGTCCTAAAATTTTCGAAACTACTCCCTTTAAAACCCTTCGGGGGGGGGGGGATTTCTAAAATCACTGAAATGGGTGTTTATCCATTTTTTAGTAGATGTGTTTTCCTGAATTTCGCGCTCCTACCGAAATCTGCTGCTGAGATATGGCGAAATGACCCAAAACTTTTGAATACCCCTTTAACCACCTTCTGGGAGGAATTTCCAAAATCGCCGAAATACGTGTTTAACCAATTTTTTAGTAGATTTGTTTTAATTAATTTTTCTAGAAAATTAATTCATTTTTTCTAGAAATGAAAAATGATTCATTTAATTCATTTTTCTACATAAAAGCTGAGATATGGCGAAATGACCTAAAAAATTCACCCCCCCCCCCTTTAACAACCTTCTGGAGCGAATTTCCAGAATTGCTGAAACACACGTTTTATTAATTTTTTAGTAGTTTTGTTTTCCTGATTTTCGCGCTCCTAAGAACTAAAACTGCTGCTGAGATATGACGAAATGATCTAAAATATTCGACCCCCTTGTAACCCCCCTTTAGGGGAAGTTTCTAAAACCGCTGAAATACGTGTTTAACCAATTTTTTAGTAGATTTGTTTTCCTTAATTTCGCGTTCCTACATAAAACTGCTGCTGAGATATGGCGAAATGACCTAAAACCTTTGACCACCACCTTTGGAATTTCTAAAATCGCCGAAATAGGTGTTTAGTCATTTTTTTAGTAGATTTGTTTTCTGGAATTTCAAACTCCTACTTATCACTGCTGCTGAGATATGGCAAAATGACCCAAAACTTTTGAATACCCCTTTAACCACCTTCTGGGAGGAATTTCCAAAATCGCCGAAATACGTGTTTAACCAATTTTTTAGTAGATTTGTTTTAATTAATTTTTCTAGAAAATTAATTCATTTTTTCTAGAAATGAAAAATGATTCATTTAATTCATTTTTCTACATAAAAGCTGAGATATGACGAAATTACCTAAAAAATTCACCCCCCCCCCCTTTAATAACCTTCTGGAGCGAATTTCCAGAATTGCTGAAACACACGTTTTATTAATTTTTTAGTAGTTTTGTTTTCCTGAGTTTCGCGCTCCTAAGAACTAAAACTGCTGCTGAGATATGACGAAATGATCTAAAACATTCGACCCCCTTGTAACCCCCCTTTAGGGGAAATTTCTAAAACCGCTGAAATACGTGTTTAACCAATTTTTTAGTAGATTTGTTTTCCTTAATTTCGCGTTCCTACATAAAACTGCTGCTGAGATATGGCGAAATGACCTAAAACCTTTGACCACCACCTTTAACCACTTTCAGGGGGGAATTTCTAAAATCGTTGAAATACATGTTTAATCATTTTTTTAGTAGATTTGTTTTCCTGATTTTTGTGCTCTTAACTAAAATTGCTGCTGAGATATGATAAAATGACCTAAAACATTCGACCCCCCGCCCCCTTTAACTCCCTCCGGGAGGAGAAATTTCTAAAATTGCTGAAATACATGTTTAATCATTTTTAGTAGATTTGTTTTCCTGATTTTTGCACTCCTACCTATAACTGCTGCTGAGATATGGCGAAAAATGTTCTAAAACGTTCGACCACCCCCCTTTAACCCCTCGGGTGGGGAATTTCTAAAATCGTTGAAATATATGTTTAATCATTTTTTTAGTAGATTTATTTTCCTGATTTACGCGCTCCTACCTATGACTGCAGCTGAGATATGGCGAAATGACCTAAAGCAATCGACCACCCCCCTTTAACCCCCTTCTGGGGGGAATTTCTAAAATCGCTGTAAAAGGTGTTTAATCATTTTTTTAGATTTGCTTTCCTGATTTTCGCGCTCCTACCTATAACTACTGCTGAGATATGGCGAAATGACTTGAAACATTCGACCACCCCTTTAACACCCTTCGGGGGGGGGGGGGGAATTTCTGAAATCGCTGAAATACGTGTTTAATCATTTTTTAGTAGCTTTGTTTTCCTGATTTTCCCACTCCTACCTATAACTGCTGCTGAGATATGGCGAAATGACCTAAAACATTCGACCATCCCCTTTAACCCCCTTCTGGGGGGAATTTCTAAAATCGCCGAAATAGGTGTTTAGTCATTTTTTTAGTAGATTTGTTTTCTGGAATTTCAAACTCCTACTTATCACTGCTGCTGAGATATGGCAAAATGACCTAAAACATTCGAAACCCCTTTTAACACCCTTCGGGGGGGGGGGGGCATTTTCAAAAATCCCTTCTTATTGCTTGCCTAGGCCATAACAGCAATCTACAGTCCAAATTGCGTGACCCTGACTTTAGTAGTTTCGGCTGGGCGTTGATGAGTCAGTCAGTCACCGTTTCCTCTTTATATAATAGTATAGATAATACAGTTTCTTTTGAAATTATACTTCAGAAATTTACAAATTTGTCTTACGTAAAATTCAAGTTACATAAAAGTCTACGGAACGCATTACTTACGTAAGTCGGGCGATGCCTGTGTGTATATATATATATATATATATATATATATATTTAAACACAAATTATGTTTTATTATTTTTGTGTTTAAATTTTTTAATAACTTGATGTGTTTCTTAAATTATTTAAAACACCTTGGAAAATATTTTTATTTAAATATCATTGCATGCACCTCTTATGTAGAACCTAAACAACTTAATATTAAAATCTAAACTTCTAATCAAATTAAAAATAAGTTAGTGTTCAGCGATTTTTAAAAATCGTCTCCTTAAATTTTAAGTATTTAAAAATTCTTATTATAAACTTTGACATTTCCATTTGATGGAAATTTATCATCTTCTTAAAAAAAAAAAAATACTTAAAATTTACGGATACAATTAAAAAAAATACGCACATAGTGGTCATTTGAAGTCTACATTCTGATGGTGAAAACCGTATTTTATTAATAATTATATTAGGTAATGAATAATCGCGCTTTTAAGTTTTCCCATAGATTAACTTGGCATGTGAACGAGAGTATAAGATTTCAAACGCTTTCTGGGGATTCAAGTAGATTAGGCTTGGCAGTAGAGTATGCCCCACTTTGCATTCGCTTATGTTCTTTATATTTGTACTAATTATTATGCTTTTAAATACTCTTTAATATGTTTTCACATTACGTGTTTCCTGAAAGTTTCTTTGCAAAAAAGAGGTTGCGCGTAATACACCTAAAAATAGAAAAATACAGTCCCAAATCGTAGGTGCGCGTTATACGCCGGAATATACGGTAATTACCTAATCAATAATACAATAAGCAAGTGGGTAAGTGTGATCGAAGATTGCACAAAGGGTTTCGTTTAATATTCCTTGCAAAACACTTTAACCTTTAATTAATAAATTCATTTCATTAATTTATAATTATCCTTATCATTTATCAATACACTTTATCATTAAGAACACAGATGAGAGCACCGTTAAATTTTTATAATAAAATGTTAACAAGTCGAAGCTATTTTTAAATCAAATTAAAAAATATTAAGCACATTTAATTATACGAATGTTTTAGCTCAAAAAAAAAAAAAAAATCTTTAAAATGGCAAACAAACGAGCAAAAATACGGGAAGTTCTTTTAATTAAATCCACCAGACAATGAAATTTAAAAATCGAAAATGTCACCTTCCGTTGTCTGGACTAGAACCCGGAACTTTTAGGTGAGGAGGAAAACGCTTTACCACTGAACCACCTAACCTTCGCGAAAAGAGTACATATATATTTTATCCTGATCCTGAATTTATTTGGCCAAATGTCTAACAATATTTAATCACAGGTATTCGACCAAAACACCAAAAATCGAATAGAGCTGGAATATTCATTATATTTTTAGCTAATACAACAGAAATTATCATCCCAGTAAGTGAAAATAACCATTAATACAGACTGCTGAGAGAAGTTAATAAAAAATGATGAATCTATGTAATTAATGTAATGCATATTCTATAATTAAATGTGACTTAAATAAATGAATTACTAGAATTATATCCATTGGTGACTTCTTCGTATTAATGAAAACTCATTTATAAATGCTGTCTATATATCATGTATTATCGAACATAAAATAATGCAATTGCAGTAGAATCAAGTGATTAGTAACAGAATATTAAGCCAGTTTTGTGTAACGAAAGAAAGAAAGAGAAAAATAAAATCTTTCATAGTAATTGAGGAAAATGATGCTAATAGTCTTTTATTAATTTCATGAAGGTTTTATCTATCATGAAGTCTATATTGTTATTGACTATTTCTTTTAACAACTTTTACATATTAATTAGGAATCTGACGAATAGCGATTTGGCCGAATACCGAATATTCGGCAGTCGAAATACCAACATTTTTTTTTTTTTTTTTTTTTTTTTTTTTTTCCAAGAAGGAAAATAACTTTTGATTATATTCCTTTCTTTTAGCTTACAATTATGTATGTATGTGGCAGTCAAATCTTGTCACTCATTTTTCACCCATTTCCTGTTGACATAGAGCTTTTGAAATTTGGAATATATATGTATTCTTGAGGGCAATACATGAATTGGACATTGTTTATTGTATTGGCCCTTTTCAGGGGTGTGCACGGGTCTGGGCCTGGCCCGAAACCCGAACCCGGCCCAGCTTTTTTTCATGAGATTTGGCTCAGGCCTGGCCCTCACTCTTTTTCTGGGCTGAACCCTACTTTTTTCTGTAGACAGACTTCTTTTTTACTTCGGGCCGGGCCGGGCCTGGACTTCTCTCATCCTCCTCTAGTGTTGCCAGGTGTCCCGGCGGTTGTACGGGACGTCTTGATATTCAGGAGTTCCAAGACCCGTCTCGCGTGACTACTGCGCGGGACGCCGAAGTCGTCCCGATTTTTCACGGTGCACAAATTATCTTGCATTTCTTTTTTACCATTCTATTTATTCGTTAGCATGCATAGAGTGGAATTTAATACAGTAAAACTAGTAAAAACAAATCCTGTCTATAACGGAATTTCTTTATGATTCCGCCAAAAGATATATTGCACAAATCTACCAGTTAAGACGAAAACCTGTCTGAGACTGAATATTTTTCTGGGTCTTTGTCGATTTTGTTTTTACAGGTTTTATTGTACTTTGTTTAGTAAAACATGTGAAAATGGAACTTTTTTATAACGGAATCCTGTGTAAAACGCAAAAATTACATATTTCCTACTGAAGGAATACCACACAACTATAATTGTACAATCAAAAACCTCTCCAAAACGAAATTTGTTTCGATGCTTAGCGATTCTGCTTTTACAGATTTTACTGTATAAGATTGATTATCGTTTTTATTTAGTATAGTAAGACCTACTAAGATGGAATCTCATATGATCGGAGAGAAAGATACCGCTTTAGACAGGTTTTTGTCTTAGCATGTATAATTGTAAAGTATTTCACCTGTAGGGACCATTTAATTTGTCACGTTTAAGGTATAATTCCATTATCGACGGGTTCCGTTTTCATAGGATTTACTGTATTTTTATGTCCCGATTTAGAAGACATTGTCCAGTTTTTTCTGACACTGGACCCGGCAAAACTACTCTTTCCCCCATTTCCCTTCCAGCCCACGTGGGCTGGCATTTTATTTATTTGTTTTTGTAAAAAATAAAGTGATGTTGTACATTCGTTTAACGAAATCTTTAGAAATTCAATTTGGTTTAGTAAATTATAGAGAAATATTTTTAAAACCTACTTTTTGTAGAGCTTTTGAATCGTGATTTTTCTTTTACGATATTTTTCTTTCGTTCTAAACCACGTTAATTTTCTTACTGAATCATCATTTGAATCTAATTGTCTAAGTCATTGTTTTTAATGAGTGTCTATGTACGTAATTGTCTAAGTGGTCATTAATAGTATTGTTATTCCGTGTTCCATGAATATGAATTACGGTGACATATAATCTGAAAGTAAAATAAATGTATAAGTAAATGTGTGTTGTGAATAATTTAATTGTAGAATAATGCTGCTTCAGAAATATCGGCATGTTTTGTAGAAATTGAGTCAGGTCAATATCAGGCCGAATTTTTAGATTTTATATCGGTTAGGGCAGGGCTGGGCTGGGCTCGGGAATTATTAGCTTTTATATTGGCCGTGCTGGGCCAAAAAGTTTTTGTAAGGGCTGGGTTTGGAAATTTCGGCCCGTTACAGATTTTTAATTACATGATTGTTTATTTTTTGTATATTTATTGTATCGGAGAGGCACTGCCCCGCACCTGAACTTCCGGATATCTCATTAAATCGACATTTATAACTCTTTAAATATTCTACCTAAAATAATTAAAATATCGACTTCGTAATAAGGGCATTAATAAGTAGTTTGGACGATTAATTATTTTCATAAATGTTTTATTAATTATCGATAATCTTAGTTGCTTAATTCATTTGAAAATGATTACTTGAGACTTTTTCATAAATTTTAAATTGCTACGCCACTGATTGGAGGAGCTAAAAAAAAAAAAAAATGTAAAATTCAATCTCTTGCATGCATCTTAAAGTTCGAGCTTCGCCATTTGTTTTTTTTTTTGTTACAACAATGATCGATTGATGTCTGGCGCAAGCAAGCTAAGAGTAATTAAGGCTGCATTTTCTAAATTTTTAATGCTGTAAAAATGAATCCAGGTTTCTTGTGTGTTGGAAGAATCTCGAAATATTTTGAGCGAAATATTGTAGCTGCTTTCTTTAGTGGTGCATAACATTTTGAAAACTTCCGGGAGAACAATTTTGTTTTAATTAAAGACACACAATTTGTGTTTCATTTTCTATCATTTTATCTGCCATCACATATTTATTTTCTTTATCATGGGTTAAATACCGTAGAATTTCTGGTAAAATAAGAACTGAAACAAATATAAGAAGAAAAACTAGTCTGATGTGCCAATTCTAAAACTTTCTTCTATCCCATGCATTACTTCAAAATCCGCTATCACAGCTCCAGTAAAATCAATATTTTTCGTTATTCTTTTGTATGTCATCTGCTTGCAAAGCGCCGGGTTACCTTCGCTGCATTAGCAGTCGATTTACAACAAAACTACGAAAAATCGAGAAAATCTCACAAAAATCGCTATCACAGCTCCCCTTTCCGACAGAATAGTTACCATATTCAATTGCGACCTGCAGACAATAATAAAAATATACACATAAACTTCGGTTCAATTCTATGCCAAACTTTATACACTTTTCCATGATACTACAATGAAAATGGCACGCTATTACAGCGCCCCTTTCCGGCGGGATATCTCCAAATTCAAGAAGGACCTACTGGTCTTAGTCATAAACCTATATATAAAAAAAGTGATTTAATTCTATGCATAACTTCATACTTCATACAGTTTTCGGTGATACAATGAGGACGGACAGACAAATATTTTGTATAAAAATGTTTTTCGGGATCTCTGACCCATGAAACGTGTAAATCCGTCGAAAAAAAAATTCGATTGCAATATTTTCTACTAATTATAGATAGAAAAAAAAGTAAAAATCGGAGTACAGGAAGAATTAATTTTACATCAAGATTTGTACTTTTTACATGGTTTGTTATATTGAATGAGAAATACCATTGTTATAAATAGCAAAATATCGGGACTTTTGCAATTGGTTTTTATTATCCTGCTGGATAAAGTTAAAAATGTACTACGTTCTAACGTGGGTTTTAAATGTACTAGCGAAATAATGTAACGATACCTACATAATAAGTCTTCTCAAGTTACACTTGTCAAAAATTCATAATTTCCAGAGAGAGGGGAAAAAACGTTTCTGGATAGGCGATTTTTGTGCGGTAAGTGGCTAGAACGTAGTGGCGCGGCCAGCATATTTTATCGGAGAGGGCTTACAACTTTTCATTTGAATGAAAATTATTTTCCTTTTACTCTCTTAACCCTTTGTATCACCGCGTTCCCAAAATTAATGTTACTTATACAGGGGTTTTTAGAAGACGATTTTATTTATTGACGTTATCTCCTAACGTTAATATAAATTGTTCATATAATTCTCAGTAGACTACGATACTGAGTTAAGTTTTCATACCAAAGTTTTATTTATCATTTGAGCAGTTTCGCATCGTTATTGTTAAAATGAACTTTTTAAAATTTGTAAAATTAAAAAGGTTGGAGAGAACTTTTTAAATTTTGTAAAGTAAAAAAGGCTGGAGAGAACTTTTTTAATTTTGTAAAGTAAAAAAGGCTGGAGACGTCCAAAAAAATTTTTTTGTCAAAGGTAATTTTGTATATTTTACAATTTTGTATTAGAAAATTGACAATATTTATGAGAAGGATGTCATGTTTTGTTTATTGTAACTGTGAAAAAAGTACCTTTTTAGTCAATATATATTTTTTATATTTATGTTCTAAATTTCTTTAAATTATTTTTGTTACATGCTTAAAATGATGTATTTTAACATCTCAGTAAATATTTTTCCAATCGAAGTTGTTGAGTCGCAGTTGTTGAGGGTTAAGGGTCCTGTCCCCTCATGCGGAAACACCCGCTCGCTAATGTTAATCCTATGGGACAGTTATTTTACCATATCTCGTTTGCATTTAAACATTTTTAAACGATTTTTTTTCGCATTGGATAGCTGAGATCGATCTCTACAACGCCTCTTTTTTACCTTTTCGATTTTCTTTACGAATTGTTTTTAGAAAGACACTTTTACTTTCGAAAGTGAAAGTATCCTCATAAAAAAAAAAAAAAAAAAAAAAAAAAAAAAATCCGCAAACAAAATCGAAAGAGAAAAAAAAAAAAAAAAATCTGCAGATATTGACCACAGCTATCCAATGCAAAAAAATCGTTTAAAAATATTGAAATGCAAATGAGATATTATAAAATAACTGTCCCGTAGGATTAACATTAGCGAGCGCCTGCTTTTGCGTGAGGGGACATGACAGGACCCTTAAGGGTCCTCTACCCCCCACGCGAAAAGACATGCTCGCTAATGTTAATCCTACGGGACATTATTTTTCTAATATCTCGTTTGCATTTCAATATTTTTAAATGATTTTTTTTGCATTGGATAGCTGAGATCAATCTCTATTTCCGCCGTTGATTACTTTTTCGATTTTCTTTGCGGATTGTTTTTACGAAGATACTTAGATACTTTTACTTTCGGAACCGGTTCCGAATTTTTGGTGTTGAGTTTGGTTTTAGAGCATTGTTATAGATCCTAATAAAGAAGCAGAAAAAAAAAAGTGTACCTCTTTTAAAGTGTACCTGGAACCCGGAGTTCTTTTAACTTTTTAAGCTCACGAGCTTTTTTCTTTTGCGTGCATGGCTTTTCTATGGCTTTTTTGTTAGTGGGATTGATTCACTTCTCTATTTTAGTCTGCAGAGTATCTCTTTGATATCTCAGTCTAGGAGCAGAGAGGAGAAAAACGAGGAGCGAAAGAGATAACGTATGGTTTTTGTGAAAGGAATACCAGCGGGAGGAGAACGGTTGTGACTGAGATTAATGTGTATTGTTTGAGTGTGTTGAATGATAAAATGCGTGGTGTGACGAACCGTAACTCCCATGTCTAACATTTGATCTCTTAACTCCACTTTTGTTATCATATGTCTGGCTCTTACTTTCGTAACAACGTCTTTTGTATTCGCGTGCACTTGCGAAGCGAATACTATCGAAAACAACAAGAGAAAAAATCTTTATAAAAAAAAAAAAAGAAGAAGAAAATCTATTGAAAATCTATCTGAATTTAATTTCAGATAGTTTTGTGTGTTTCAATTTTCAAATACAGTAAAACCTGCTAAAACGGAATGCCAAGCACCAGGAAAGAATTTTATTTTTGACATGTCTGTCTTAGAAAATTTAATTGTACGATATTTTTATCGCGAAGATTTAACTGTACGATATTTTTTTCGCCATGAAATACAGTAAAATCTGAAAATGAAATGGCTTGGGACCGAAAAAACCCCGTTTTAGACGAATTTCCATCTTAGCAGGTATGTATTGCTTCAGTTGCAAACATGAACATTTTCCGTTGAAGACAGGATTCTTTAACAGACGGGTTACGTTTTCACAGGTTTTAATGTATTCTTGCTTAAGGCAGAATTCGGTTACAGACAGGTTATATCTTTAACAGCCACCACAATCGCAACGACCTATATCGTCATTCACTTGGGTTCAATGGGAGTGATGTGCAGGTGGCGGTGCTTCCACCGGTTGCAGCGCATACAGGAGGACCCTCCTGGTCGTGAGCGATAAATGTCCCTCAGGACTTGGGTACGACGGTTGACGTGCCTGACGGACGGCACAGCTCAGTTTTATATCTTTAACAGAGACTTTGTTCTGATTGCACCAGTTACCTGTTCTTAAATTGCAATTGTAAAATAGTTGTCTCTTATGTTTTTAAATATTGAAAAGCTTTGTTATTATTTTTCTTACTGTTTATTTTTGAGTTATGAATATTTCACTGTATAATGATTCTTAATTTAGAAAATACAGCAAACTTGTTACTAGTAACCTCTTTTCGAATTCGAAATTATTATCATTTTATATGTGATCTTATTATTTAAATATTTCAATAAAGGTTCGATTTTGATTACTAGATTAAAACGTATTTTGACAGGACGATTAAAACTGATTTTCTCTATGGTTAAAGCCAATATACAGTACATGGCTGATTTTTAAAATTTGCGAGAGAATAATGTAAAATATACCAGTAGCTTCCCATTGTGCTCAACAAAATCGAAAGAAATTTTTGCTCCCCTCCCTTCAAAGAAAACTGCCCCCCCCCCCCCAAAACAGAGTTCGGAAATGGTGCTCTTGTTTGAAAGACAAAATTTCCGACAGAAATTCAGTTTAAAGTTCATCAGTAGAATCTCAAATTCTCCTCGCTAATGTTAAACCAATAGACGCGTGATGTATTCGTATTTTTAAAATATCTCCTTAGGAAATTGATATTTTTAACTTCTGTTTTCTGTGTACTGTTCTTAAAGGATGTGTCTTTCTTTCTTAGTTGTCAAATTATTTCTAAAATATATACGTAATTTATAATTTTATGTGTTAAGATGTTAGCGACACTGAGTGAGATTTAAACACTTCAAATAAAATTGAGCATGTATTTAAAAAATATTTTGACAACGTATCAATTTCCTAAGGAGATATTTTAAAAATACGAATACATCACATGCCCATTGGTTTAACATAAGCGAGGCGAATTTGAGATTCTACTAAGGGAAGAGCCTTATATGGCAGAATGAGACTAAACATTTCTTTAACGAAGTTGTATAACTTGTTAATTGACAAGTGCGCTATTGTCTTCGTTTTTTTTTTTTTTTCGGTTTACAAATAATACCGTCTGACACGGCCTGACATATTCTTGGTTATTGACTTTCTCATTAAAAACTTTCAGGGCTTCGTCATCAAGGAAGATCTGACGTCCATTTCCTTGAAAGGATTCATTCTTGTCTCTCAATTTTCGAAGTCCTCTTCGATTTGGACGATCTTTTGCATCCTTTTTCTCCGAATGAAGCAAATGTGACTAGGCTAATTGTTCCTGCTCGAGGATTAATGCTATCAAAGATATGGGGATAGTAATAAGCCGAGAATCTGTGACAATGTTGAAAAACTGCATCAAAGGATCTACCCTCATTTAGGACTAATTTTTTTTTCTTTCTTTTTACTGACAAAAAATCGTTTAGCAAATTAACTACTTGTACTGTGACAAGGATGCATGCGTGTGAAAAGGTTTAAATAACAAGAATGCGTGTCACAGTTAATGAAAAAGTTGAGCATTTGTTGTTACTTGTATAGCAATGACAATGCCGAGCCTTATAATTTATAAATTCTCTTCCCGCCGAATTATCGTAACTGACAAAAATTTAAATTCTACGGGCGATTCAATTTATTTACCATTTTTTCTCCAAAGACTAAAATTTTGAAGAGTCTAATTAAATAGAGTCTAGAGTAAATACGAAGATTTTTTTTCAATTAAATCTTTTGGAAGCATATCGGACTTTCCTTAGTATTTAAGAAGTATTGACAAGGTCCGAATAGTATATTCATGAGAAAAATCTCAAAAATCATCATTCATTGGCTAAATACAGTATAAACTCGCAAATTTGTGGTTAATTATACTACCCAAAATATTCGTAATGAAAAAAAAAAAAAAATGAGACAGCTATTCTAATTCTAATGGTTCATTCTAATTAGATCGCTTGAGTTTGTGAAAAAGAAAATATATTGTTAGTAAATAATTACGTTTTAAGAAATTTTTAAAATAAAACAAAATTCGTGTTAATTGTTGAACTGATGCAGTAGATCTTTGTTTAGAGATTTTAGCACTTGCTAATAACTTATACGGTAAAGCTTACTATTTTCTTTCTACTCGGAATTATGGGCGTAATATATAAATGGCCTTAAAAATAATTGGTAGATATTGTGTTAAGTTTTTCCTGTTTCTTAAAAAGACTCGTCATTAAAAGGAAGTAATATCAACCTCAAATATACTTATTTCATTTGTTTAAAAACTAACATTAAACAAATTTTTATCATAATCGTCACGGATAATGGTTAATAAGAAATACTGAATTTATTGCTTTAGGTATTTAATATTTTCTTCTTTTTTATTGTTTATTATTTTCTAAATAATTGAGTACGGGTTCTTGAAGAAATTAGCAATTTCCTATGTAACGTAAATTCTCAAAAAAAAAAAAAAAAAAAAAAAAAAAAAAAATGTCTCGATGTTTTATATAATGCAGGTGCCAAATTTTAAACAAGCCAAAAGAAAAAAAAAAAAAAAAAAAAAGAAAAAGAAAAAAAAAAAAGGTCGGCCGGACCCTACTTTGTTTTAATCACTTAAAATAAACCGGCTTTTATTATTTTTTTTTAAATTGGTTTACAGTTAATTGGCATTAAATTTGCATTAGTTTATTTTTAATTCATTCATAAATGTCTTCTACTAAAAAAATTATAAATTTCTATTAAATATTATCAAATAAATAAGCCTTTAACTATGAAGGCAATATATCTAAAAGAAAAATCTGTACACTTTGAGGAGAATACATTGAATGAGACTTAGGCATAAAAGAGTTCTTCCTGAAGGAGGACTTCCACCTTTTTTAAAAGCAATTTTCGACATTCTATGGATTGATGTAAAAATGCTAAGAAAGTAGTGGAAGCATATAGGAGGAAAGGGGAGGGGGGGGGGGGTTATGGAAAATTTAATAATCAGACATTTTGTCTAGTCAAATCTTTGAAGTTTGTTTCTGAATTGCTGTGTAAAAGATTCATCGAAGATGAACTTTTAAAAGCATCTGAAAGTCATGTAAATAAGTTGTTTAAAGTGTCTTTCTAGTGATTTTTTTTTTTTTTTTTATAAGACTAAAAGGAAAAGGAAATTTCTATGAGGTTCTATTTTAGAATAGAATATTTTGTCCTATTTATGCAGTACTTTTAGTTAATTTCAGTGATGCATTTTTGAAGATGTCTTTCTGGAGCTAAGAACAATTTAACACGCGCGTTCATTTATTTTGTATGGAGAATTTTTTTTTCTTTTTAAAGAAGGAGAAAAATCTTAACCCTTTGTGACTCAACTCTGATTTGAAAAATATTTACCCAGCTGTTAGAATACATCATATTTTAAGCACGTAAAACAAAAACAAAACAAAACATATATATATATAGTCTAAGAGTTTTTTTTAAAAAATCTTCAATAAGCAGAAAATTACATATTTCTCATAAATATTGGTAATTTTCAAATACAAAATTGTATTTGAAGTATACAAACTTACCTTTGTAAAAAATCTGTTTTTGGACGTCTCCAGCCTGTTTAATTTGTCAAAATTTACGAAGTTCATTATAGTAATAACGATGCAAGACTTCTCAAATGATAAATAAAAGTTTGGCATGAATAATTAATTCAGTATCGTCATCTGTTGAGAATTTTATAAACAATTTATATTCACTGCTGTGTTCAGAGATAGCAGCAATAAATAAAATCACCCTTTAAAGCCCACTGTCAGGAGTCTGAAGTAGCACTCTACAAGTAGCGAAACTACAGTAGTAGCTACTTTTTACAATAGTTTGTGGTGCAGCGCGCTACATTTTGAGCAATGCAGCGTAGCCAGTAGCGCAATACAAAAAAATCAGCCAGTTTGTAGAGAGAACCGGCGCTACTTTTAACCCTACTTTAGGAGGAAAATGCGGCATTCTACAAATCAGGGGGTCGTAACTTGCTTCTTTTGTGTAAAATGTGTTCCGCTCAACAATTTGCGAATCTCATCTGCAAATATCAGTTGCAGTGTATAGAAAAACATCAATGAAGTCATAGATTTTAATCATTGACACTTGCTATTAAAATCAAGTACTAACCCACTAAAGGAATTAATTTTCTTGCTAGCAACGAGTGGAGTCACTCCAAAATTTATGTAACTGTATTTATATATTGATTGTATTATGTATATCTCAGAATTCAACTCAGATTTAAATAAAAAAAATAAAATTTCATTTAGAATCCTGCAGAAACTGCATCAACATATTTTTAAAAACAGTGATTGTTGATTTATTTTTGTCCGAAAGGTGAAGCGTTTCTCTTCAACTAAAATTTACCCAGGCTCTAAACAAGAAAATGGCTGTTTGTAAAATTCATCTGAAGGAAAAGCTGCCATTTCAAAGAAAGAGAAAGTTTTTCTTCCCATTGGAAGTGGGGGAGAATGATGAATGGGTTTATCTTGTGTGGGTTTGAACCGCTCCCTGTTTCCTTTTGTTCAAACCCAGCCCACTCTCAAACTATAGAAGGGGAGAATCCCCTGGTATTTCCCCTTCTATTCCTGCTTTGAAAAAAAGTTGGAGCATGCGCGTGTATGAACTAACATTTTGGCGATAAACACAAAATATTTTCTTGTATGTTATCTTTCTTAATTTTTTAATGCCCTCTGTTAAATCGCAGTCATTTTATTGTATCCCGGCAAACATGATATATTGAGGGGTCACTGTATTATTTAACTCATGTCTCTAGTTAATTGAATTCTTGACAAAATCTGAAAGTAGCGAAGTAGTGACTTACTTTTAAAAAGTAGTTTGTAGTCGCTATTTTTTAAAACTAGTAATTGTAGCTGTAGTTAACTACATTTTCAATAAAGTAGTTGTAGTTTGCTACAATAAAAATGTAGTTTTTTCAACCCCTGCCCACTGTGTATAAGCAACATTGACTTTTGGGGTATGTAACAGATATGCAAAGCGGTGATACAAAAGGTTAAATAGCCAAACCATTCAGAATAATATTTGTTTTAAAAAGTTAATCACTGTATACGTCACATAATTTCATAAGATATGTTTGAATTTCTACACTTTAGCAAACTGTCTTCAATTTTCTTTTTGATTCAATGAATCTATGCAAATATATATTCAAAGCTAAAAGAGCATTTTTTTTCAGATTTCACATGAAATTGACCTCAATGCGCATGCTCCAACTTTTTTTTCGCGGCAGGAATAGAAGGGGAAATACCAGGGGAATTCTCCCCTAGTTTGAGAGTGGGCTGGGTCTGAACAAAAGGAAACAGGGAGCGGTTCAAACCCACACAAGATAAACCCATTCATCATTCTCCCCCATTTCTAATGGGAAGAAAAACTTTCTCTTTCTTTGAAATGGCAGCTTTTCCTTCAGATGAATTTTACAAGCAACCATTTTGTTGTTTGGAACCTGGGTCAATTTTCGTTGAAGAGAAACGCTTCAACCTTCGGGCAAAAAATAAATCAACAATCACTGTTTTTAAAAATATGTTGATGCAGTTTCTGCAGAATTCTAAAATGAAATTTTATTTTTTTTTATTTAAATCCGAGGCGACCGGATCCGAAGACAGTGGGGCGCCCAATCCTTCGACCAGCGCACAGTGGGGCGTTTTGTAGATCTAGGTGGACAAAATTATTGCATTGAAGAATATTTAGGTTTTGCTGGGTTTTGAATGCATCAGTAATAAAATAATCAAACAGTGATAAATATTTGGCATATTTAATTATTATTATTATTTATAATATTATTTATATTATTATTATTTATTTATATTATGATATTGTATTGTCATTGAAACTACACATGTATTCAAAGTTTCAGCTCAATCGAATAATTAAAAGTGGTTAAAATTGACTTGCAAGATTTGAATTAAACACTCAGACACACACTTTAAGTTAATATAACTTTTAAACATATATAATTAATTAATAAACATACATACATACATTCAATACAATAATCCAACATGGAGTGAAAAATTAGCCAGAGCCAGGAATCGAACCTGGGTACACAGCGTTCCGGACTGTTGCTCTAACCACTGAACTACTCCGGCCGACCCCTGAATCTGCAATTTCCCACTAATAAACCATGTTGGAAAGAAGGTCACCAGCCATCTACCAGACAGCCAAGACGACCGGACAACGGTGAATAGATTTTACTATTCCACCGATCTACGAATATATATTAAATTACACACATATTTAACGTCTGCAGTCATCGTTATTTTAAACATATATAATTAATTAATAAACAGACATACATACATACATACATTCAATACAATAATCCAACATGGAGTGAAAAATTAGCCAGAGCCAGGAATCGAACCTGGGTACACAGCGTTCCGGGCTGTTGCTCTAACCACTGAACTACTCCGGCCGACCCCTGAGTCTGCAATTTCCCACTAATAAACCATGTTGGAAAGAAGGTCACCAGCCATCTACCAGACAGCCAAGACGACCGAACAACGGTGAATAGATTTTACTATTCCACCGATCTACGAATATATATTAAATTACACACATATTTAACGTCTGCAGTCATCGTTATTTTAAACATATATAATTATGTAGATGGCTGGTGACCTTCTTTCCAACATGGTTTATTAGTGGGAAATTGCAGACTCAGGGGTTGGCCGGAGTAGTTCAGTGGTTAGAGCAACAGCCCGGAACGCTGTGTACCCAGGTTCGATTCCTGGCTCTGGCTAATTTTTCACTCAATGTTGGATTATTGTATTTTAATGTATGTATGTATGTCTGTTTATTAATTAATTATATATGTTTAAAATAACGATGACTGCAGACGTTAAATATGTGTGTAATTTAATTAATATAACTTAATGATTCGCAAACTTTCGCAGAAGCTTTCTTAAGTTTTCAATACTTTAGGAATGACAGTTTGATTTAAAAAAATGCTTATTGCTTAATAATGCTTAATACTGTATTAAAAGTCAAGATGAAGTTTGAAAACAAGATGGCGCTTATTTTCAAACAACAATAGGTTAAATCGTGTGACAAACATGTGACATATGTCCAGTAAACTCCTGCTATCGAATAGAACAGAAAACTCACGACTTGCTTTCGAACTTACATAAAAATAATGCAACTGTTGAAAAGTCTCTCAAATCAACTGCCTTCTTTACGGTCGTAGTTAATCGACACATCGGGTTTTTTCGACAAAACTCGTACGGATCTCGACGAAAGAGATATTCAGCTACCATACGTGGTCTTGTTAAATTCCGAGATAATCGGAAAAATGAATTTTGTCCACCTAGATCATCAAAACGCCCCACTGTGCAGCGTAGCGGGCGAAGCACCGCTAGTTTATTGTTAATTTAAATTTGTTGTTTTTTGTTTATAATGCTTTCTAAGTTACGAAAAGAAAATAGCAATCATGCGTACAGTTATATTTCATTTTATTGTATAAATAACAGTTAAAATATGTCTAAATTATATAAGAGTTTGGTGCCATTGTATAAATGGAAAAAAATTTCCACCTTTTTCCTTATTTCTAATTTTCGTGCCTGCATTAAATTCCAAGTTGGTGTTTTGAAACTCTATATTACATAGCTCTACATATACTTTGCATTTTAAATATTATATTTAATTAAACAATGATAAATCGCCGCACATAAGAAGGGAATTCTTACATACTGCTTTTTACTTTTAAAATTGATTAAAACTAAATCATTTATATGTGTTGTTTAATAAATGAAATTATCTGATATAATACTTGAGAATATCCATATTTAGTTAGTAATCAGTATTCTGATGACTTATAAAAATGATATATTTTAAAAAGTTTTTCTGCTAACTAAAGCAATTTCATAACTATTCCAGATAAGTCCATATGAAGAGATTAAATCGTAGAATGATCGATGTTGAAATAGGAATTAGAAAAGAGATAATATTTGAACAGATTTTAGTACATGCAAGTGTAGAAAAAAAGAAACAACAGTTATAATTAAAATAAAATACTGTTTTCAAAATAAAACTCGTTAAAAAAGAGTATGGAAATAGTTGTTGCTATTCAAAAGAGGTCATTACGTATATCTTATTACTAATAACTGTTTCCCATAGTAAGGAATAGTGTTTTTCATTAAATCACTTTATGAAGAATTTTAAATATTTATGAAAAAATAAGACTATTACATATTAATAGCTCTTAAAATTAGTTAATAAAATATATAACTAAGCAACTCCCAAAAGTAAAATGTTTATTTAATTAAAGCAGTAATTTTTTTTTTAAGTGTTAAAAGCCAGTGTAAACCAAATAAAGCAATTGGTATTTCTTTTTAAAATTTAACTGACATATTTGCAATTCTGACTACAAATCGTGTTATTCCAATATCAATAAAGTCTTCATTATTGAGAAATTATGTTACTTATTAAATTCTAACCCAATAAAATTTCTTTAAAATTAGTTAAAGAAAACACTTAAAAGTGTGCAGTTTATAATTGAAATTCTTCATTACATAAAAGCTAATTTTGGCCAAAAAAAGCCCGTTAAAAGCAATAATGTCACTAGCGTGGATTTTTTAAAATTTTAGCCGCTTTTTGCAACCTTACCTTTAGGGGTCCGTCCGCGGAAATTTCGCGCTCAAAGAACATTTTTTTTACTTATTTCTTACTTAAAATATTTTAGAAAAGTCTTGTAAGTAAAATAAAAGAAATAAATTAAGAATACTGTTTAAAAAATACAGTATCATTATGAGTTTATACTGTAAAACGAGTAAAAATAATATAGCTAGATACTTGAAAATAAGTCTGTTTTTTACAGGTTTCCGTCTTATCAGGCATAATTTTGTAGTATTCTTTTTATTATTAGATTATGATTCTTTTTTCGTTTAAGATATTCCGTTATAGACAGGTTCCGTTTTCATAGGTTTTATTGTACATCTTTATTAGTTTATTATCATGTATTCAATCTTCTAAAAAAATTAGTGCTGAAACTTTTGAAATATGAAAGCCGGTCCGTGTTAATTAAGCGTTTAAAAAAACCACTGTATACTATTTACTTTTAAAATTTTCTATGTGAATCCTATAATTTCAGATTTTCCTTTTATTACTACGCAAAAATTTAATTTATCTCTGTTCATATGACATTTTATTGCTAGTGAAATTGGGACCACAGCAGGGAATTATCTTCCTCAACGTGAACTAAAACTAATTTTCAAAATGAAAATTTTGTAGAAAATAAAATCTTAGTTGAAATTTCGTGCCATATTCCTTAAAAAAAAGGTTCAAGTACGTGCGTCTGAAAAACATGTATGTCCGCGGAAAAAGCTTAAAAGCAATATGTTCATGCAAATGTACTTCATAAATTACATTCTTCCACTAAAAACGTGCCGTTATAGTTCGGAAACGTGGTACTGGATTTTCTGATCTGCTCGATAATGTTTTTTTAATGTAGATTTGAAGAAAAAAAAAAAAAAAAAAAAAAAAAAAAAAAAGTGAATAGTTGTTTTCTTTGCTCACCTGAAACTTCCTTCCCCTAAAGCAGGTATTGGTGAGACGCGAAAATTTAAAAATACTATTAACTAATTATCTTTTGGTTTATTACTTTTTTATTTAACTTGGTTTTTGTATGTAAAGATAGAAATTTGTAATTGATTTTTCATCCACTTCTTGATTTGCTAGGATTATAAAATTTAAGTTCACAGGCGTGTTTGCGATGACAATGTAACATTTTAATATTTTTAAAAGTTAATGATAAATTAATTAATTTAAAGGCAATTTTTCCATTGGCCGGCCGCAGGTGATAAATCTTTAAATATTCTTTATGGTTACAACTGTTTACGAGTTACAACGACAATGGAGTTAATTATGCGTCGAACCTCGCTCGCTGTGAAACTGCAACAATGAAATATTTTAAACACTAAAAAGTAGAAAATATAAATAAAAAATAAAGAGTGTAAAATTAAAAAAAAGCTCTGTAAGGATAAACTTCCAAATAATACAAAAAAAGTAATAGAATTTTTTTTTTCAATTCTCAATGTCATGTTCCTGTTAAATGAACTGTTCTGTAATGAAGACTTAATTGTAAAAATCAATGACATCTAGAATCCTAACGTTGACAAAAAATTTAATAAGTATTTCTATACCTAAAGTATGAGTATTTCAGACCAACAAAGAAGGTATCCTTCTATATTAAAAAAAAGTAATCTGGAACTGAGCCAAAACGATTTAGAAATGGACCAATCAAATTCTGCGTAGATATTCCGGGTTATTCTCATCGCTTTTTTACCAGGGACTTTTTTGAGGAGGTATTACTTTTTTTCTAGCTATCCTACGGATTCGAAAATCATACCACCAGACGCGAAATATAACAAGCTTTCAGAAATTAAAAAAATTATCACGGTCGAACAATAAAAACTCAAAAAATCCTTAAAAATTGAGTAAAAAATCTTTTATTGAAAAAGTCATTTTTTTATATTGTTGCCAATTTCTAAATAAGCGCAAAGGATTATGTTTTATCTCAAATAAAAAATGTATTTGCGCGAGACTATTGAAAACAATAATGAAAGTTTAAAATAATAATTAAATGATCACGTGTTGAAAGCAGGAAATAAAGAAAATTACATCATAAAAATCGTGTTTACACATGAATATTAAAAAATAAAAAAGATGAATTAAATGAAAAAGCATTATAATCTGATTACAGAAGAAAGTCGCCGTTCGTGATATCATCAACATCATCATATTTTTAAAACAGGATACATTACCAGGTTTTAAGAGGCTGTGAAATCAGAACGGGGATTGGTGAGCGTAGCGAGCAGGGGGCAAAGCCACATAGTTCTAAAAAAATATATATGTAAAGCTACGATATTTCAATCAGTTTTAAAGTACAATAAACAAAAACAAAAATAAGTTGCAAAAGAAATTCAGTTATGTTTGTATTACAAATTATACTTTTTTAATATTTGATCAAGTTAGTACATTATATTAGTGTTAACTATGTATAAACTTTAAAAATAGTTTCCATATTTTTATCAACATAATTTAAGTGTGCCTTGGAATTTCAGTTATAGGTTTTCGCGTGCCATAAAATATAAAACGTGGAAAAATACTGCCCCAAAATTTTACTTTTCTCCCTTATTAAGGTATAGATTATATTTTAAACATACTCTTTCTCTTTTTTGTTATGAGTTAAGAAAAATTTAAGGGATAATTATATATGCTGAGTGCAGACGTAGAGTAGTAACTCTTAATAATCGCGTAGGAAACAAACATGAATACATTGTCGCGCATGTGCATACTCAAAATTATCATTTTAATAATCTAAACATGGTAAGTTGTAGATAGTGATAACATAGATAAGTTCGGGATTTTTTCTTTTTTTTCTCTGAGCACGAGCCCGACGATTCGAAATCAAAGCCAGCCCGATACCGAAAGTATGCCGTAAAAAATTCTTAACATTTAAAAATTATTTCAAGATTAATTTTCTCATTTAAAAATCTCTTCTTATAATATAGAAATAGCTATTAATCTTATTAAATACTCTCCCATGACTTCGTTTCGCGATTGAATTTTAGTAATTATTCTGAAAAAGAACTTCAAACAGAAAGAGAAGGATATCTTATGGTTTCTTTATATATTATTAACACTGACCGTTCCAGAATCTAATGGAATGTTTATTTTTATATCCTGTTAATAGCAGTTCAATTCCCTTTCAAACCGATTTTAAAGAGGATTGTAAAACTATTTAATAAAAAGAAAAGTGCCCAGTTAAACTGATGGCATTGAGCCCGAAGGCTATTCACACTAATTGTATATTATACTCTTATTTCAAAGAATAATGCCCCTCAAAAAATAAAGAAATCGACAATAAATTAGCCCTCCTCCCCTCCTCCTATTTTTTCTGTTTGTTAATAAATAAAATTTTCAGTTAGAGCCCGAACCCGAAGATTGGTATAAAAATCGACCCAGAGCCCTTTTCGGGGCCAAGCTCTGGTTTGGGCTGAACTCCTCTCATCTCTAATCTATAAATGTGTGCTTCACAAATGAAATTTAAGAAATTCCAGTTTCGTTTTCTTATGTTTTTAATTATAACTTTCTATCTTTTTTTTTTTTTTTTTTTTTCATAATGTTGAAATTTCAAAGCATTTTAAGTTTATAATGAAAGAATAAATAGAACTTTAGTAGTTAACAAATCTTTCAGATGTTTATGAATTTTTTAAAGTGATTTTTACAAAAAAATAATCGCTCATCTCTATGCCAGGCGTTTTTTCCCCCCTTGTACTTTCATTTATGCATTTTCTAATTTATATGTAGTAAGAGAAGAGTGTGAAAAATATTATGAAAAGTTTTTTTTTTACATCATTGTTTTAAAACATGTTGACGGAAAAATTGATTCTTCATTGAGATGATGAAAAAAGAAAGAATATTTATATTATATCCGACATACATTACGAAAATACTTTATAAATGTTAGACGCGTTATTTTTACTAAATCTTAATCTTTAGGAACGGTAAAAGAATGTCTGTAAACGAACAAGTTGGTATTCTCGTTCAAAGAATGAGTTAATTAAATTAATATCCTTTAATTACAATGCACTGTCACTATTAGTATGATAAAATTAATGAATATAGAGTTATACAAAATAATACACTTTAGCTTTTTGCTGAGGATTTGTATTAATTTAGATAGATTTTTGTAATTTTACGGAATTTTTCTTAATGTGATGTGAGAGTTAAATATTTTATTTCTTTAGTGTATAATATTCTTGATATAGCAATGGATAAGTTTGCACTATAAATATTTGAAATACTATATTAAATAAAGAGTCATATTGTATTTTCGTACGTCTTAATATTTACGAACGGTAAAAGAATGTCTGTAAACGAACAAGTTGGTATTCTCGTTCAAAGAATGAGTTAATTATATTAATATCCTTTAATTACAATGCACTATCACAATTAGTATGGTAAAATTCTCGAATACAGAGTTATAACAAAATAATCCACTTTAGCTTTTTGCTGAGGATTTGTATTAATTTAGAGAGATGTTTTGTAAATTTACGGAATTTTTCTTAGTGTGTGGGACTAAAATATTTTATTTCCTTAGTGTATAATATTCTTGACTGTAATGAATAAGTTTGCACTATATAGATATTTGAAATACTATATAAAATAGGAAATCATATTGTACGGATTATGTAATGTATAAATGAATATGAACATTACAATAAAAATACAATGAACATATATATTTTATGTACATCAAGTTTTTTTCCCTTTTTTTTTTTACCGTCACTATATTTGTTTTTAGACAATTTTTACGTTAGATACTGTAAATTCAACGATAGAAATATTTCCAATTTATATCGAATTGTAAGGCTGAACGTAGCACTTCTGTTACTTACTAGTACTTCGATTTCTCCATTTGCAGCTGGCGGCGAAACCTTTAAAATGCTTGTTCGGCAAGATATGAATACGAAATTGCTATCTAAAAGAGAAAAGAGAATAAATTTGAATAAAATTTGAAATCCAGACACCCTATTATAGCTTCCTTTTAGAAAAAAATGAAGACAAATCGCGCAGTATGGGAAAACAATTACAACAAAAAAGAAAAAGAAGAATGCCAAGAGTATGTTATGATTACATATGTATGATGCATTTATCGAAATTTGTTACATTGGAAAGTTGTTGGATTAAAAAATAAGAAAAAAGGTAAATATATATACAATTTATATTGTTAAAACTGTCAATAAAGCTAGCTGATTTATATGTTTAAAAGAACTGTTAGTGTGTGTGGGGGGGGGGGGGGGACAAAACACGTGAGACAAATTTGGCAAAAAAAAAAAAGGAATCTATATTTATTTGAAGAAATTAATTTAATATGTAGTTCTCATTCTAGAAAGAACAAGAACGAAAAATCATGCGTGAAGCATAGATTACGAAACACTTTCCAACAAATTGTGAATACTGTAACACAATTTAATTGATTAATAAGGTGGAAGATGATGTCTAAAAAAAAAAAAATAATAATACAAAAAAAAAAAAAAATTTGGAAACGCATATTACGCCTGAAACTTAATTTCAGCAATTACCATTAAAGTTTGGAAAAATATTTTTTGTATGCAGGCCTGTATATGAGCAATATACTACATATTAGTAATGCTAAAATTTAGTTCAGTTAGAAAACGCATAGCACTGTTGAAAATAACTATTCGGCAATTTCCGTCAATGAACGGCAATGTACTCGAGATCTTTTGTGCAGCCCTGTATAGCATCTACACAATTTATACACACCCAGCAATATGCGAAAAATTAGTTACAGTTATTGATCATAGACAGTACAGTCAGTAACCGAATTCTTTTGTGTGTCCCTGTAAATGAACGATAAATGCTATGCACACCCTATTCCATAGTAAGCATCTTGTAGTGCACACCAGTGAGATATATACACTGTTGTCCAAAAATTAAGGCGCAGTAACCGGACGCTTTCGCTTTTTACACGGTTTGTCGAAAATCTACTGAAATTCTTGACAAATTGTCCCTGAAATTCGAGGGTGTAAAGCACATGTTTGACTTCAAGAACAGTAGAAACAGTATTCTGCAATTAAAAAATTAATATGTTGAATATTTGATGAGAAATGGGCATTTGTATGAAATAATTTATAACTGCGCATGCGTGAACTATACCAATGATTTTTTTTTCATGATGTGTGTAATATCATGACGCACTGATTCTTCTTTTTAAAATTTAAATACAGAGTTTATTAAAAATGAGAGCTGGTATTTACAATAATATACACTATATACATTTTCACTATTATTCATAACAATTCAACCAAAACCACATTACTTCTTAAAATAACCAAAATATACTCGGATGCATTTCCACATCCTACTTACTCCGAACAAACCACCATTCCTTCTCCCTTCTCTTCACTTCTGTTTACTTAAAAAAAAAAAGGGTTGGAATGATGTTGGTTGCATGACACCCCCCCCCCCCCCGATAAGATTGTGCTACGCAAAGCGACGCAAAATCTGACATATAGCAACCATACAACTATACAGCATAAAATATATATAACAACACAATTCAAAACAGATGTATAGAAGCCTTGTTATAATAGTTATAATGAATATATAAAAAAAATATAAAAAAACACTAACAATTCAAAACAGATGTATAGAAGCCTTGTTATAATAGTTATAATGAATATGTAATAAACATATAAAAAAGGGTTGGAAGGATGTTGGTTGCATGACAATGTGGTAGTCAATTCTATGGAGTAACTCATATAAAAAGACCAGTTAAATATCGTGAAAACTCCATGGAATCCATGGAAAACTCAAAAAGATGCCAGCAATACAGTGAGCTAATTGACAAATTCGGAGGGGGGGGGGGGGATATCCTGTCAAATGATTCATACGTCAAGAATTTCAGTATATATTTGAGAAACCGTGTAAAAAGCGATAGCGTCCGGTCACTGCCCCTCAATTTCAGTGTGTTTGAAATAGCGTAACGTTATTAAAATATACCGCAAATGATCTTTCCCCATATACCGTAATGTTTCAGAATTCTTTTGAGTGTCTCTGTAAAAGAACTATAAATGATACACACTTCATTTTCAATACCAAACCTGCCGTGAAACCCCAATATCATATATCAATTGCATTGCAATCCGAGTAATATTTACGCGAGTTAGATCACACAGACAAACCGAATTCCTAAACAACTTTGTTGGAAAGTGTTGAAAAGGGCAGGGTTTAGTGGCTGAAAAGGATTATTATCGTATTTAGTAAAGATAAAAAAGAATATATACATATATATATGTATGTAATTTTTTGCTATTGTAAATAAAGTAATATTAATTTCGAATGATTCTAAGAATTATTAAAAAACAGAAACAAAATTACAACAGTATTTAATAATTTCCTGTGTTTTTCTTTAAGAAATGAAGAAATTCTATACTTTTTGTGAACTCTCGGACATACGGATTTATATGTCACAGTAGAGCGCAGATTATCCGGATAATTGGACAACTTTTAAAAAACGGCAATATTTTTTGGGTAACTTCCCTTCACACTTTATCCAGGCTTAGGACTGGCACTTGTAGTGGTGCAAACTTTAGCATATTACAAATGGCATGTTTAGATTTTATTTTCTACAAAATTGGTACAAAGTTATGCATAGAAAGTTATTTATAGAATGGTTATTTAACGGTTAACTTTTGTGACATACCTACCTAAAGAAGTTTCACTTCAAAAATTTTTGAGAAGGCGGGAAAAAAACGCATGGGTCCTTGATCGACCTGGTTAATTGGACAATCCGGTTAATCGGCGCTCTACTGTATTGTGATATTGGAATAATTTTTTACAAGAGATCTCTGAATACAACTAATCCGTCAGCACACGTGCTGGGATAAAATCTACCGTGACTATAACGTCTTATATAAGACGTTCTTGCTTGAAAAAAAGTATAAAGCTCAGAATGATAACGAACGAGTTTCTCACATTTAAAGTAATGATTCTGAGCTGGGGTAGATTTTATCCCAGCGCGTGTGCTGACGGGCTAAGGGTGTATTTTACTATTTTTTAAAAAGAGCAGGGTGCTGCATCCTTAAAAAACTGCCTAGAGGCTACTAATGTGTACTAATATGCTAATTTTTAAACGATTCGTATAAGAATCCCTTGCTTTATATTCTTCTCAGACTCAGGTATGTTGTATTGAAATGACGCACTAAGACTAAATCCAGATTTCCTTTCACAAATCTTGCCAGAAAGGATTTATATTTCCTATACAATCGTAATTTCTTGGTTCGCTTGAGACAAATCTGTTCATCCATATCGATTTTAGTTAATGTTTATTGACATGAGACAAAAACTTTCAAAGTCATTGTTAAGGTCGTTTACACGAGGTGTTACGCAGTCTGCACGATTTTGAAGTCCGTTTCTTATCTCGGTTATTGCGTAGATACGTCTTGTTGACGAGAGAACATTGTAATTTGATGAACTCTAACGAGGTAATTGACAGTTTAAATTAAGTAATAGCTGTTTGTTTACAGAATATGATGGTTGGTTATCTCTCGAATGTTGTTTTAACTGATTTTCCTTAATTTTAGAGTCGTGTTTTATTTCATTAGCGATTATTTTAATAATAGTAATTCATTTTTTTGTCCAGTCGATTTTTAAAAATTTTTATTATACTAAATACTGTTAATACGAGAAACAAGGAAATTAATTATAAAAGTCCTCGTATTAACCGTTGATCGTAATACCCGTGAAGACAATAAAAATCTTAAAAATACACACATAATTAAACTATTTACCACTATTAATTGCTCTATTTATTTCAGTGTCAAAATTAACTTAATATGATAAAGTTTCTGGGAAAAACTCGGCCGACACTGAAATTTTCGAGCTGTAGTTTTCACATTCTTTTCATAGTTTAATATGAGGTACGAAGAGGTTGGTTAATATGACCCAGAGTCCGTATTTAAAGAAAGAAACAAATAAAGGTTTCCTCTTTTCTTCTATGCCCTTACATTTTATTTAAAGAGAGAATCAAATAAAGGTTTTCTCTTTTCTTCTGTGATGCCCTTTCCATTTATTTAAAGAGAGAAACAAATAAAGGTTTTCTCTTTTCTTCTACGCCCTTCACCTTTTATTTAAAGAAAGAAACAAATAAAGGTTTTATCTTTTCTTCTATGCGCTTTCCTTTTATTTAAAGAGAGAAACAAATAAAGGTTTTCTCTTTTCTTCTATGTCATTTCCTTTCCATGGCTCAGTTGAAAATTTTACAAAAGGGGCGGTATTTGAAACGTTCTTGTACGTCCCTTCCTTCTTTCATTCTTTCAAGACTTCAAGACATTCCTTTGCATTTTTTTTTTTTTTGTGTGTGTGTGTGTGGGGGGGGGGCTTCTTGAAGGTTGAAATTCTGTCTGGTAAAGCTGATAATAATGCTACATTTTGACAAACCGTTGTATTGTAGAAATATTATCGTTGAAAGAGAACCGTATTCGATAAGAAAGTGATTTATTTCTTAATTCTATCCTACACTTCGCCGAAAATCACAGTGAAATGAACAGATGTTTTGCTCGTAGTAGCCGTGATCCTGCTTTTGTAGCTCGTAAAAAGCGTGAAAATCTCAATATAGGTTCAATAATAGAACTATTCTTAACGTGTAAATTGCTCGTTTTACCCGAGCTCGTATTAAACGAGTTCGATTGCCTTTTATTAAAATTTAGTCTTAAAGTAAAAAAAATATTCTAAAACCCGAAAACGATTTTTAATTTCAATTATTGTGTATATATATATGTATATCTGTGTTCATTTTTGTAGTACTAGGGGGCTCAGCCCCCTACTCGCTAACGCTCGCCAACCCCCGTGAATAGCGAAGCAATTCACATTGAGACCGCTTCGCGGTCACAGCTCGCTTCGCTCGCTCGCCCCTTTTTTTCAGCAATTCTAGCCAGAATAAGTTCTACCATAAAACATTTGAACATATGAAATTGACAATTTATTTTAATGTAAAAAAGTAATTCTCCATTGAAAACACAACTGAAAATGTATTTATTTGGCGCTACCAGTGGGCATATAAATCATTTAAATACTATGAAAAAAGGATTTTTTGTACAGCACGACTTAAATTCATTAGAAAAAACTACGTTATAGGAAGATAGTTTGTTTTATTTCATCAATACACCAACAGATGGCGGCAGGTGATATCTAGACAGTTGATTTTTTTTTTCTCCGTCTTTTGAGTGATTGAAATTCGTAAATGAATTCTAAATCAGAGTTGAGAATTCATTTGAAATTAACGATATTGCTCATAATTAAAATTAGGAATCATCTCAGATGCTTTGGATTACGTACATGTTATTTTATTTTTAATAATTGCAAGTTTGAGTTTCAATCTATGGTTTCACTTCTCTCACACTGACCGCCATATTGGACGGAGGCGGAGCTGATCTAACACAATCTAGTCTGTTCATTGGTCTGAGCTCTGGAAACTACAGTTGTTGCCAAATCATAAGTTACAAATTCAGCCCTTTTTTCGCGCCACGTAAGACAAATATATATATAGATTTGGCAGCTTAGGTAATCTTGGCATGCTTATCTCGTTCTGAATTATATTCGCAAATATACTTAAATATTGCTCCTTTTGTAATGTTACCAATTTTCATCCATTTTTTTCTGGATCGTTATGTACGATAGCCCAAATCTTGTGAGCTTATTATTGCTCACGCAAGGATGAAATCGTACATGTTTTGTGGAATCTGTAGTAATTTAGGCTTGATAATTCTACTCTAATTTTCACAATTTTTTTCAATATTTTTATTTTTGAATAATTTATCATAACATGTATGAGTTTTATCTTCCATCGTTCCCGCCATTTGTGTATGAATTATAATGTCGTCTACATTATGATTATATATACAGTCGAACTAGGCCAGGGGTCGGAAAAACTACTCTTTTAATGTAGCGAACTACAACTGCTTTATCAAAAATATAGTTAACTACAATTATTTGTTTAAAAAAGTAGCGACTACAAATTACTTTTCAAAATTAGTCACTACTTCGCTATTTTAACATTTTAAGGTTCAATTTACACTAGAATTGGAAGACACGGATTAAATAATAAAACGGCCCCTCGTTATATCGCGTCTGTCGGGATACAATTAAATAAATGCGACATAACCGAGGGCATTAAAAAATTTAAGAAAGATGAGATACAATAAAATGTTTTGTGTTTGTCTCCAAAATGTTAATTTATACATTACATTACAAATTTTGTAACAAAATTAAGAGATATATTTATAATCTAGAACTTGATTTTAGAAGCAAGTGTCAAAATTCTAAGACGTCATGCGATGCGTTGCTATACACTATAGCTAGGACTTGCTGCTGAGAATAGCAAATTGTTGAGAAGACAAATTTTGCGTAAAAGAAGCAAGTTTCGGCCATGTGATTTGCAGAATGGCACATTTCCCCCTTGTCCTGAAGTACAGTTAAAAGTTGCGTCAGGTTTTGCTACAAACTACTGTTTTTTTTTTTTTTTTTTTTTTTGTATCGTGCTACTCGCTGCACAACATTGTTCAAAATGTAGCGCGCTACACTACAAACTACAGTAAAAAGTAGCGACTTCTGTGCTGCTTGTAGCGTGCTATTTCCGACGAACTCGCTTAATACGAGCACAGATAAAACGAATTCATTTTTAAAACGAACAAAGTTGCGCGTTAAGAATGATTCCTTCATATAAATTACATTAAGATTTTCACGCTTTTTACGAGCTACAAACGCAGCATCACGGCTGATACGAGTTAAACATCTGTTCATTCCAATGTTATTTTAAGCGGGAAGTAGAGTTCAACTAAGAAAGAAATCCCTTGTTCACTGCTCTCTTTGCACACTGTTCTTTCTAAGCGATAATATTTCTACATTACAACTGTCTTTCAAAATGTAGTAATTTACCAGCTTTACCAGTCAGAATTTGAACTTATGAAAGAAAGAAAGAAGTGAGATAAAATGAGCTCGCGCCGCCCGGCGCCCACGAGGACGTAGGCTCGCGTTCCGACCATCGCTCCCAAGTCTCTAAAGGACTTATATCGCGCCAGCGGCTTTGTCTCGCCACGGCTCTGCGATCGGCCTGGGGCTGCTCCCCACTGCGGACCCCCCCAAGCCAATTTACCAAGTGTCGACGACACAGGTCGCTACGAGAGTAACCCCACGTCTCGGAGGAAACTTCCGCAGGAGCGGACACTTGATGAACCGCCGAGAACACCCAGCGACTTCGCCGCCGAAACGCCAGGAGGGGAGCCGGTTTCTAGGTCGTATGCTGGGCTTCACGACTTCTCTTGCTTTACCACAACTCGAGGGGTGTGAAAACCTACAAGTCCGCTTCCAATATCGCCCCTTTGTAAGATTTACAACTGAGCCATGGAAAGAGCGCGGAATAAAACCTTTCCCCCCATTTAAATATGTACTATGGGCCATATTAACCAGCCTTTTCTTGTCACTGATTGCAATGCTAAAATGAAAAATGTGCGTGAAATAAATAGCCTAAAATTGCAGTGACTATTGCTGTGTTAGTCGATTTTTTCCTACAAAAAGCTAAGTGATCAGTTGCATTTCTGAGCGTCTGTTGTTCCAGTTCTTTAGAATTACTAATTCTTTAACTGCTTTGACTTCAGTTACTGCCATTGCCATTTTATCTAATGGAACTGACACTCGCAAAGTTAAGTCTGAATATTTTATATTAACTTAATGATATTAAGTGAAGTTTAGCATTGAGACAATTAGATCAATTAATAGTAGTAATTAATTTAATTATGTGAGTGTGTTTGAGAATTTTATTATCTCCACGGGTATTATGAGTAGCGGTTAATATGAGGACTTTTACATTTCCCTTGCTTCTCGTATTAACAGAGTTCGATTGCATGTATATCCGGTGTTAGTCATTAACACAATTTGTATAAAACTGTGTCAAAAAACACCTTTTAGAGGAATCTCTTCCCCTATCTCCTTTTGAATTTAAAGGCAGCCATAGATTTTCTTTTTTTTTACAAAATATTAATATTATTTTCTGAAAAATTCGTTCTTTTTATAGAGAAACAAAAAACGCAAACAAACCATTTCTGTCATGAGGTGTATTTCGACATCTTCAGGTTTTTTTATAACATTGTCTAATCTCTCTCGCTCTCTCTTTTTTTTTTTTTTTTTTTTTTTCCTCTCATATTAACACCAAACACTGTTTCAATTCTAATTTAAATTGGGGAATTTCTACTCAGATTTAAGGATGGAAAAAGATAGAAGGAAAACTTCCCGCTATAGCTTTTATATTGAATATTGTAAATATTAGCGCATTGCTAATGAGATTTATTTAAATTAAACTGAAAAATTTTTATATATAAAAAATAAAAAATAAAAATATAGCTTGCCATTATTCAGTCATTGTTATAAACTCAAAAACAACTTCTTTGACGTCATTTTCTGAAAAAATCGTATTCGTTACTTTTATAGAGAAACAAAAAACGCTATTCGATTTCTTAGACCCTGAATAACAATACCACCAATTTTTATGGCTTTACCAATAAAGATTTTATGAACGTATCAGAAAATAGTGACTTTAAGCTTGAGGCCTTAAAAAGTTTCAATAAAGGTGACGTATTCGTTGTTTATTGATGCTATAATGTGGGACATTTGAAAAATGCTTATACCTAAGTTTTAGATACAAGGTTTATGACAGTTGGTGGTTGTCTATACAGGCATCAGAATGAGAAATAAAAACGTGCAAAACTCAGTTTTTGCAGAAAAAGAAAAGTACACGTGGAAACCATATTTTGCACACACAATACAAAGAAAAATATACGAAACTAAATTGTTCAAGTATATGACGAAACAATTTTCTGTATTAGTGAAAGAAAGTATTGCGTGTGTGTACCATGGAAATAAATCGCATGTAAAGGTCTCATTTTTTATTATTTTTTTAAGGACATGTGCAAGGTCTTGTGCAACTCAAAGTTCGATTTTCAAACTTTTGATTATATAGTATATTTTTTCTTATATCTTTTGTGCTTTCGACAATGTATAGCGACTCAAAAAAGCGATCGAATTTCAATCTATATACCTACTTCTTAAAATTCTGAATAAATTTTCTCTTTTCAATAAACTGAATTTGGATGCCGTAAACAACAATTTTTCGATTTTTAATTTTTTTTTTTTAAATTCGAAAATTCGATCTAAATTCGATATTTTGAGCTCGAGCCTGCAGACTGGTGTATAAAAAGTCGAGTCCAATAGATCCGCTTCATCTCTAATCGTTAACTGTTACTTCACAGGGTTAATAAATATGATATTTTCGAAAAAAAAAAAAAAAAAAAAAAAAAATCTATTTTGAGCTCGAGCCTGCAGACTGGTGTATAAAAAGTCGAGCCCAATGGATCCGCTTAATCTCTAATCGATAACTGTTTGCTTCACAGGGTTAATAAATATGATATTTTCGAAAATATAAAACGAAACTCGATATTTTGATATATATATATATATATATGGTATTTTTGACATGTATATCTGATATTTTCAAAAAACTAGATTCATTTTAGCACAATTATTCACATTGGTAAAGAAATCATACGAGTTGTAATTTCCCAACTGGCGAAAAATGTCCGGGCCAGGATTCGAACCAGGGATCTCTTGACTGAAGCAGCCAATGCTCTACCAACTGAGCCATCCCGGACGAATCTGGAGGACCTAATTCATCCAGTTAAAATTATTAATCGTAGCATCTGGTCTGATATCTGAATCAGCTCAACATAATAAATCGCAGGTAATGGAACTCCAATAAACGCTGGATATGTGATTACGCTAGATTAATTTTAACACGTGTTAAAATTAATCTAATGTATGTTATGATCAATAAAGTTACAACTCATATTTTCAAAATAGTCAATTTATTGGCGATTATAAACATTTTCCGGTTTAATATAAATTAAAAACAAAAACATATTGCACTTAGCACGAAAACTTAATAAAACAGTATTCGAAATGTCGTTTTCTTTTTCCACTTATGTAACAAAATTGAAGATCAACTGATTGAAAACAGGCACAATTTGCTTTATACACTCACAAGAAATAAACTATAGGATTCAGTATCAAGAAAATTTTATGGTTTGTACAACAAAAAATTTAAACACAAAATAATTTGTTTTTATTGAAAAAAATTTAACATAAATGTAAGCTTGTCTTATTTTTCATTCCCTAACCTGTTCACCAGTTTAAACTGAACTAAACCAAAATCGGAGAACATTCTTTCTAATGAAGCTGTATAACTTTGCAATGGCTGTTTTAAGTAAATGTTGCTCCACATAATTATTGGTTTTACATTTGAAAATTCAACCTCGAATGTAAAGCTTGGGAAAGTTTTTTTGGTGGGGGGAGGAAGGGGAGTAAAAAGTCACTGTCAGAACAAAAAATTCTTATCTACAGAACGACACAAGTCAATAACAGTTGAAAAGTTCATTAACACTTGTTTGACTGAAAATATCAAAAATATACACAATGATATTTTGAAAATAAATATCAAATATATGAAAATATCAAATATCGTAATATTATGAAAATAAATATCATAATATATATCAAGAGATATATCCGTTGGTATATATCACCGAACATTGTATGCTTCACAAGTGAAATTCCAGTTTCGATTTCTTACGTTTTTAATTATAACTTGGTGTCTTTTTTTCATTTGACAATTTTTATGTTATTATTACACGTTAGATACTTCTACTTAGTAATATAATTGTCGGATTTAGAAAATTAGTTACCGTTTTATTGTGTGATAGCAGTACTGACAAATTTATTATTATCATAAATAAAGAAATCGTTTATTCTTGAGGGCATTTTGGTTAAAAATTTGGCAATTGTTGAAAATGGATGTAGGATTTCTCAACAGATGTTATGGAAAATTTAATGTGTGTGTCACTTGTTTCCCGTTATTCTCAAATTCATATACTACGCGAACTTGATTTCCTATGACCAGGGCTTTACAAATTTGGTAAAATCTGGTAGTCAGCAAAAAATTCTAGTTGCCATGAACCCCCCCCCCCCCCCCCCCCCCCCCCCGCCCCTTCTTTTTCAGCATCATTGATTTTCAAAAAGCACAAAAGTTTTCTAAGAATTAATTGAGAAAAAATAATAAGCATAGTTTAGAATTATTTTATTACATAGTTTAGAATAATACCGAATTGTTTAATATAATTTTTTATGCGATTTTTAGCGTTTGTTAGTGTCCTGCGGTTTTTTTTTTTTTTTTTTTTTGACATTCTTTAAAGGATTTTAGCTCAATATAGTAAATTTTGTCCCTTTTTAGATTTTTAGTGTTTTTTCGCGTTTCGCTGCGATTTTTCAACATTAGTAAAAGGAATACGGTTTTAGTTTTTAGCCCAATATATTAAATTTTGTCCCTTGCGATTTTTGGTTTTTTAACGATATCTTATGTGTAGCTTTTTTTCGCGTTCCGCGGCAGTTTTTTGACGTTTGTAAAATGAATCCGGTTTCAATTTTTTAATAGCCAGTGTAGTAAATTTTGTCTTCAGATATTTTGGAATTTTTAACGATTTTTCGCATTTTTTTTTTTTTGCGTTTTACGGCGATTTTTAGACATTAGTAAAAGGAATCCGGCCGAATAAAGTAAATTTTGCTCTCTGTGATTTTTAAATTTTTTCATGGTTTTTTTTATGGTATTTTTAGCGTTTTTTCGCGTTTAACGGCGATTTATTTCCGAAATGGTAATAACTCTCCGGTAACTATTCTAAATGCTATTTGTGGGCATTTCTTAGGTAAATTTTTGTACAAAGAAAAAATAAAAGCAAATCGCCAGATTAAGCTTAGTCGCCAGAGAAAAAAAAAACTTGGTCGCTAATGACGACCTGGCGACTGCATTTGTCAAGCCCTACATGACCACTGATATTTTCTTAACAGAGTTCTGAATAACAGTATTCTAATCCTGACCACCCTGTATATGGATTCATGCATATATTTTCCCCATTCAATCTATCCAACATTTTATTTCCTCGTTGATTTCAATCTGACTGATTTTAGTGATTTTCAAAAATCTTCTCTACGAAAACATCCGGAGGTCAAGCATTGTATGCGTTACGCGCAGGTGAACATTTTCCAGCTAAGTTGCGCACACTTTTTTTACGAACTGTGTAATGAATTCGAAAGATAGTGTAAAAGTGTCTTTTAATTGTATTTGCACTTAATGCTTGTAACCTTTGGATGAAGGAGAAAATTTTATCGGAAACTTAGCGTAAGTATTTTAATTATATCCTTCTAATTTTAAAATTTGAACCGTGATTGGCTACGTTGGCTACAGATATTCATATTATCATATCCAAAGAAAGGAAAATTTACTTATAAGCAGTATTGTTTTTCCGTGTATTTTGTCTAATAGCATTCTTAGACGTTTTATGTATATGTTATTCATAAAGTCACACGTTAGTCACCTTTATGATTGTAAGACGTCACATTGACTGGCACACATCGAGGGGATTGCTTTTTTCTCTTTAAAATAGAAGTAAATTTTTTCTTTTCTTTTTTTTTTTTTTTTTTTTTTCTGCTGTGCTATTTTTTTTTTTTTTTTTTTTTTTTTTGCATTTTTTTAATGTAATTTTTCATAATAATAATAAAAAAAAATTAAAAAAAAAATATATTTAATTCTTATGTTACGTTTGCAAACTTTTCCTCTAACATTGGAAAAAAAAAATCCTATTCATTAAATTTTCAAAACAAACAAAAAAATATATTTTAGAAGGTAGTAATGGATAATAGTAACAATTATCATCTTAATATATGTGGTTGAATATTTACCGGGCATTCAGCTTCATTAAAAGCTTGTTCAAATTTGCTTCTTTCTTTTCTGTATATATTCTGTTCACAATATAATATATTGATATATGTAAAATATAATTAGCATTTTGTATTTAAAGGAGTGTTAAAATAAAGACTACATCAAAAGCCGAATTTTAAAGTAAAGCTACTTACAAAATACACTCGTAAAAATAAAATTCATACTAACGTGAATCCTAAAAAATATGACAGATGATAATAATTATTGAATAAATTAAAATCTTAATTGAATAATTTGAGAATTCATAGAAACAAGCATTAGTAAAAAACAAGTAATATAAAATTTTTTTTAATTCAATTCCTACTTTTTAATCATAAATATATAAAATAAACCCGTGCAGCATTAATGTCCCACGTTATCTTTATTGAACATTATTTTATAATCATCGTTGCGGTATTTTATTTCGGTGGCATCACTCATTTGAGATAAATCTTTCATTTCATTTATGAAAATAATGGGAGGATTTTTTTTCTCCCATTTAAAACTAAAATTAATTAATTAAATTTAATGAATGAATTAATATTTGAAAAAACTATATTAACATCAAGTGTCATCCACTACAAGTTAAAAAAAAAAAAATGAACTTGAGTGGATAAATAGAAAATATTTTATTAACGATTGAAAATTTGAACAAGATATATATATAGAGAGAGAGTGTGAGCTAATAGTAGGAATTTAATAAAATAGGTTATATAAAAATAATAATATTTCTACTGGATAATAGTTTGCAAGAAGGTAATAAATATAATATTAAGCTCATAACAAATGTAACGCATTTCTAGATGCAAATTTATTTAAATTAAAATTCTTTTAAGTTTTACAAGAAGTTTTAAGTTTTACATTTCTGTCCTTGAATGGACGCATAGTAATACTCTGTTTGTTCTTTCATGATAGCCAAAGTCCACACAAATCATTCACGATTAAAAAAATAACTTCCATTCAGTTGTAAAACACAGTAAATTGTCAATCAGATTTAATCAGCAATCTCGCCTGATTTCATCCAATTGACTAAATTAACCATGCCCAGCCTTTTTTACATTCTTTTATTTTCCTCAATTTTTGTTTTTATATGTAAAGATGAAATTTTGTAATCTGTTTTTCACTTACTTCCTGGATATGCTAGAATGTTAAAATTGTGTACATGGGTGTGTTTCCGATGACAATGAAATGTATAATTAATATTTCTAGAACTTAATTATAAATTAATAATTAAATTTTTAAGATGTTTTTCGTTAGCCAGCCGTTGGTGATAAATCGTCAAATAATCTTTAAGGTTACAACTGTTTGTGAACTACAACGATGGAGTTTATTATATGCCAAATCACTCTCGCCAATATAGGACAAATGGCTGTGAAACTGCGACAATGAAATATTTTAAGTTCCCTGTAAATTACACCTCTAGGGGTACCTAGTCAGGTGAAGGTCTCGTCACCAGTTCAAGGTTCTAAATTACGAGACCAACTCGAGTAGTGGTGGCATGCAGCGCGGAATTAGTAAATATTCCAGCATCTCACATCTGTCCGGCTTGACTTTGCTACACTGTGTAGTGCTGGACCGTCTCATCCAAAATCAATTAGCATCCCGCCATCTAAGAAAAAGCAATTTAGGCAACAAGATGCACTGAAGCCACGTCGGCCTATAGATTTATCAAACACATTTTTCACCATGCAGGGAGAGCAGGCGAATCCTCGCCCCGTTGCCAGGCATCAACCCGTTAAGCAAGGCAAACAGCTGGCAGGTAAGGGCCTGGTCAGCGGTCTAAAAAAAAAAATGTAGAAAATATAAATGACGACGTGAGTTTCAGAACTCGCCTTATCCAGAAAATAAAATTTTGGGAAATCGCGAAAAACCCCTAACTGCTTCCATTGGGTTTCATTGTAAACCAAGATTTTACAATGCCAGAAATACATGCTAAAACTAGTTTTTTTTTTTTTTTTTTTTTTTTTCTCCAGATTGTAGTGTTTTTTCAGTGCAGATTTGTCAATAGAATAGACTGATAGAGAAAACACGATTTTTTAAATTTTGGATAAGGCGAGTTTTGAAACTCACATCCTCAAATAAAAAGTAAACAGTGTAATAATGATAATAATAGTTTTAAAAAAAACCTCTTATTATTAATCGTTTAATGTTAATTAAATTGTTTCTTCGTTGAGAAAACAATTAAAAAAAATCATGAAATTTAAAAATGCTTTTTTTCCTTCCTGTTGCCATACCTTAAAAATAAAATAAAATGAAATAAAAACAACAAAAATTATTTTTCTTAATGAATTCACGAGTTCGCACTTTATATCAAGCGTAAATCAATGGGTGAATTTTCAGTAATCGGGGTCTACGCCAAAGCAACGTATTGCAACGGAAGTTTCTGGAACTACATGAATTGCAGTCATGAAATGAGGCGTGATTTTAAAGATAAACATTGAATGCTTATAAAAGAGAAGAGTGACTTTTTAAAAAGTACTTTTACTTTTATTAATATTAAAAGAGTAAAAAAGATTTTTTCAGAATGATGGGTAATTACAGTTGAATAGGACTTGATTTCATTAAGGGGACCAAAAAGTAAACAGTGTAATAATGATAATAATAGTTTAAAAAAAACCTCTTATTATTAATCGTTTAATGTTAATTAAGTTGTTTCTTCGTTGAGAAAATAATTTAAAAAAAATCAGGAAATTTAAAAATGCTTTTTTTCCTTCCTGTTGCCATACCTTAAAAATAAAATAAAATGAAATAAAAACAACAAAAATTATTTTTCTTAATGAATTCACGAGTTCGCACTTTATATCAAGCGTAAATCAATGGGTGAATTTTCAGTAATCGGGGTCTACGCCAAAGCAACGTATTGCAACGGAAGTTTCTGGAACTACATGAATTGCAGTCATGAAATGAGGCGTGATTTTAAAGATAAACATTGAATGCTTATAAAAGAGAAGAGTGACTTTTTTAAAAGTACTTTTACTTTTATTAATATTAAAAGAGTAAAAAAGATTTTTTCAGAATGATGGGGAATTACAGTTGAATAGGACTTGATTTCATTAAGGGGACCAAAAAGTAAACAGTGTAATAATGATAATAATAGTTTAAAAAAAACCTCTTATTATTAATCGTTTAATGTTAATTAAGTTGTTTCTTCGTTGAGAAAACAATTTAAAAAAAACATGAAATTTAAAAATGCTTTTTTTCTTTCCTGTTGCCATACCTTAAAAATAAAATAAAATGAAATAAAAACAACAAAAATTATTTTTCTTAATGAATTCACGAGAATGAATTTTTTCCCACACCTTACACTGATGAAGGGGATCTATGCATCTTTGAAACGGCCGTATGTGTTTTAAAGTTTTTTAATGTGTGTGCTTCAACGTTGTTTTTAGCTTTTTCGGACCAAAAAGGTTAGAAATGACAAAATTTAGCTGAAGTTTGATTGTATATTAGGAACCCTGCAATTAATTTAGACAATTAACCTTTTTTTTTTTTTAATGTTTTGTAGAAATAAAATATGCTGGTTATAATAATATGATAATATAATAATATAATATAATAATAATAATATAATAATAATAATAGCAGAAGTTTTAATAATGTACGACAAAATTAGTTTTGCAACGATTTTGAAGTCCGTGTTCCATATTTTTGAGTCGTCATTTCAGTTTAATAGTGCTTATTACATTGTCTCACAATTATACTTATAAAAAATAATGAAAAATTTAAAATCCATAGAAATTATTTTTCGTTATATAATTTGAAAAAAAAAATTGCTTTTGTTTTTCAGGTACAGTTTGTAGAGAATTTAATTAGCCTTATTATTATTATTGTTTTTAAAGAAGCATGTGAATCCGTCAACTTTTTCAAAAGTCATCTTGGCAAAACTGCTGAAAATCCTTGTTTCAAAATAAGATAAATGTACCAAGTGTGGACACTTGAGCACACCATTTATCTAATTATCATAAAAATATTAGTGAATACATAAGATATATATTGTTTTAGTCTAGTCCTAACCTTTATCTATCAGAATAAACATTCAAGGTTTCAAAATATATGCCGTTGGAAAAAAAAAATAAATAAAAAACATTACCTTCCTCCCTGCACCGGTAATGCGCATAGTAAATTTCTGATGTACCAGTAGAGGACCTCCAAAAGTGAGCCACTCAAGTTTTAAGCGTAGTGTGTATATGGAAAATATAATTTATTTTACACTCTTAGAACTAAATATATACTATAATAAAAAGGTATGTAGAAGTTTAGATGTAAATATATATATATATATATATCATCACAGCCAAATTAATGTATTGTAACGGATTTTTTTTTTTTTTTTGAAAAATCGCGATTTACAGTCATGAAATTACCCCTATAAAAATTCCTTATAGAATTCTATAAAAAATATTTATAGAAAATGCATTATAGAATTCTATAGAATTATGGCCCGTTTTTCTATAAGCTTGTTTAATCTAAATCTATAGAAATATCTGTAGAAGTTCAATAGAAATGTCTGTAGAAGTTCAGTAGAAATGTCTATAGAGATTCTATAAAAATATCTATAGAAAAAATATAGAGCTTTTATAAAAATATATATATAATCCAGGTGATCACCCTCCCAAATAGTAACCCCACTGGATGCTGCTTGACTTGAGTGATCGGACGAAGAACCAATACTTTCAGTATGATACAACCATTGACGGTTCCAAAACTCTTATTACACTATTTAAACTTTATTTCTTTTGTGATTTAGATTCCCCAATCATATATCGTCTTGTACAAATATTTAAAAGTCTAATAAATTATTTGTTAAAACTGGAACAATTGCCTAAATATTTATACTTCAGATTAAAATATTTGAATAAAAATTACAATACTATTAAAGTGAATAAAGTTTATTAAATTAGATGGATGATTTTATAAATTTAACAAGAAATTAATAAATTATTATAAAATTAACAAACAAATTAAGGAATTATAAAAAAAATTAATTAATCATTATTTAATTTAGTAGTTCAACTGATATATTATTACATTGACAATTGAATCACAATGTATTAGAATTGAATTAAATTATATATATATATATATATATATATATATATATAATCATATTAAATCTATGGAGTACTTTATATATTAAATTGATGTATTACAAAATTGATTATTATTTTTTTATTTTAATGTATAGTTTTAATGTATAGTTTATAGTATAGTTATAAATAAATTTATTTATAACTATACATTAAAATTAAAAAATAATTTGAATTACTACACACATAAATTTTAAAAGACCAAGAAATATATATTTTTTTATATATATATAAAAAAAAAAAAAAAAAAAAAAAAAAAAAAAAAAATCTATAGAATCATTAGTCCATAGAACTTAATTCTATAAGGTTTATAGTACTCTATAGAAAAACTGTTCTATAGAAAAAAAATTTACAGAACTTCTAAGAATTCTATAGAAACATTTTCTTTAGAAAAAGTATTCTATAGAACTCTTCAAAACTCTATAGAAATATTATTCTATAGAATGGCTATTCTATAGAACTTGTAAAGAATTATATAGAGTTCTATACAGCTCTATGAACTATTTTCGTAAGGGTAGGCGTGATTTTCAAGGTAAACATTGAATGTTTATAAAAGAGTGTATTTAAAAAAAAAAAAAAAAAAAAAAAAAAAAAAAAAAAAAAAATTACTTATTTACTGTCTTAATTAAAAAAAAAGAGTATCTGTATATATTTTTTTTTTATTAAAGAGTAGTATACTTTACTTTTGCGGAAAATATAAAATGAAAATAAGACGAGCTTGACCCGTATAGAATTATTAATTTAGTTTCGGAGTCACAAATAGCATACTTCTTTTACTGAAAAGAAAACTCATAAATAATTTCTTTCAAGTATCTCTTTAGCGGAAAAAAAAAAAGTTAATGTATGTTGCTATATATAGTTTGAAAAAATATTCCTTAATGTAGTGAGTAAAATGTTGAAAAGGTGTTTTAATTTTGGCTGGCATAATTAAAGAAACGTTCCACTCCACCATTCTCCTTCTGTTTTGAAAATTTCTTTTTATTTTATAAAGAAATAAAAACCAAACTATGAATAATTCACTGCTAACGTTTTATTCGTTCGTTTTCTGAGCCAAAAATAGCCATTTCTTTCTTTCTTTTCTTTTCCTTTTTTTTTTTTTTAGAAATGAAAACTTAAATATTTTTATGGATAACATTAGCAATACTGCATTTGATAAAAGTATGTTATTATTCATAATTCATGCCTTAGAAGATATTTTGCATCTAGTTTCATTTCTGTTAATGGGATTTCATTTCTCTTGCATTTGTTCATTTCGCTTGACTGAAAGATCATTTGCAAGACTCATTCAATTTAGCTATTAAAGTATAAAATTAAACTGCAGTAGTATTATGTGTGGCACTTTTCTGAGTTCTCTTAGTCTTTTTAACCGACTTCCCACAAAGAATGTTATATAATTAGTTTGTATTGCTTATACAGGAGTCTGTTTAGACTTTTCTTACAGGACCTACCCCCCCCCCCCTTTTTTTTATTAGGTGCGTTCGTAATTATATAAATACGTAGCACCTATTGTCGTCGTCTGGTCCATCCGTCCGTCTGTCTGTCCGCATATAACAACGCAAAAACTACCCAACCAAATGGTTTGAAATTTAAGATATATTATCTTTGCAGAATTTTGTCGAGACATTTCAAATTTTATGAAAATCGAATCAAAAGTTTATAAGATATTAATACAAATATTTATTAAGAAATTTGAATTAAAAAAAAAAATCCGTGCTTTCTTGTTATAGGAGCTATTCAGGGTTAATCGTCAAGCGACCGAGATACTTATTTTATGACAGAAATTAATCTGCATACGATATAATTCATTTCATAGAATTATTAAAAATCATCAAGATCTGGATATTTATATAACTAAATATAGTACGAACGCACCTTATTTGTCACTTTAGACGTACAATTTCCAACTTGTTTTAAATTGTAACAGTTTTTAATACTTGTAAAAAATCTAATTATAATTTAAATTTCTTACATTCAGGCTCATTAAGGTTTTTAACAAAGTCTTTCATATTTATATTATAAAGCAAAAACATGAGTAACTCTGACGTCATATTGACGATGGCAACATCTGATCAATAAATTTAGCTTTTATTACAATTTTCTGTAATTTCTTAATATCGCACAATTTCAATTTTTACACCGTCGAATAGAGGAAAAAAATGTTCTTTCAAATGCGATTTGTTTGAAAACTGTATCTCAATTTACTGTTGTTTTAATGGTTTTAAAAATATTTTCAAGCGTGATTTTTCAAAAATCTATCACGTGCAGCCCGATTACGAAAAATTAACCTTAACCCTTTTGCACTTAAAACAATATAAATCGTTCAGCATTTGTCTTCAGCTAATATCCCATAACGAAGAACAAAACTCCATCAATCAATAAGCTAGTCGTTGGGGGCCACCGTAATACTTACTCATCATGGATATGCATAATATAAAATATGAAAATAAAACATGTGTAAACTACTTATAAAATGCATTGCAATTCGAATAAAATCGTGGCTTGATGACGTCATAAACTTTAAATGTTCTATTACTGAATTACGTAAAAGAAACATCCTTATAACTCCAAAAATGTTAATTAACTAACGGTTTATTGCGTCGGATTAAGCGTCTCATTTCCGATTAAAATATATCTTTGAAGTGAAAGTTGGATGAAATATACAGGATCATGAAAAATCGAAGAGTGTTGAAAATAGGATTACAAATATCACGGCAACTCATTATCCGATCGACTTCATTCTTTATGCAAAATTTATGGTTTTTTATTGTCTTTTGTATTCACTCCTTAAAATAAACAATTTCGAAAACTTTTATATACATTTTATCTGAACAAATTTTTCGAGAGTACGAAAAAAATAGTTCCGGATAATCGAGGTTACTGAAATTCAATAAGCTTCTTCCGATTATTACATACTAAGTAACACACCAAATTTCAAGTCTGTATCTCAATTTGTTCGGGAGATACAATGTTTACAGACAGACACACAGACGACAATTTTTTTTTTTTTTTTAACTAAAAATATGTTTTTCGGAATCTCTAGTAGTCTGAAACGTGTAAATCCGTCAATTTTTTTTTTTCGATTTTTAAAACGATTACAAGACTTACCCTATACTGGGTCATTCCATGGTAACTTACGTTACATTTAGAATAATTGACTTCAGTAATTTTAGTAATATAACATTAAAAAATATTCAAAATGTAATGTTTATATGATTTGCTAATTAAACCTAACAAAGCTAAATTTGGATAAAAATTACTTAAATTTAGTACTATTTCTTGAACGCTAAAAATTATATTTACTATGGTAACTTACGTTTCTGACAAAAAGAACGTAAGTTACCATAATAAATATAATGGCCAGTGTTAAAAAAATAGCACTAAAGGTAGGTAATTTTCATCCAAATTTCGCTTTGGATAGGTTTAATTAACAAATCATATCAACATTACATTTTCAATATTTTTTGGTGTTACATTATGAAAATTACTAAAGAAAATTATTCTAAATGTAACGTAAGTTACCATGGAATGACTCTACTACGTATGAGTAAGTAAGTAATAAAATAATATAAATAAAAAACGAATTTAACAGACATGTAAACGATTTGCCCGCTTAAACCACTGAAATGATCAGATTCAGCAAGGCTGCTGTAAGTTAGCGGCGATTTCTTCGGTTATTAACTTTTGGCAATCTGCTCAAAATCAGCTTAAATGACTTGGGACGAAGTTATAAAAATGAAACTGAGGAGGGAGAACTTCGTTAAAAAGCAAATATTGAGTATAAAAAGCAATATTATAAAGTACGGGTGCACAACCTTTATTATAAGAGGAGGACCACTCACAAAAACAACTGGCATGTCGAGGGCCCACCATCCGACTCGTTCGACGAAATTCGCTATTTTTACGCACCCGATTGTCGAAATTCACGATTTTTACGCGCCCGATCGCCGAAATTCACAATTTTTACGCGCCTGATCATCAAAATTCATGATTTTATTTTCTGTGACCTATGGACAAATTTTGCAATTTTTTTTCGCGACTAATTAGCGAAATTTGCAATTTCTGGAGATGTTGGCATGCGGCCCGCGGGCCTCAGGTTGTGCATCCCTATTATAAAGCAATAATATAGTTTGCTAGTTGCCTATTAATATAGGTACCAATTGGTATTCCGACTATGTCCATGAAAAACAGCCTTCGTTGTTAAGCATGATTCTTTACTATAAATTACTGTAAGTTTCGTCAACAATAAAATAAAATATTGTTCTTATTCGTTTTTTCAACCATTGAGATTGATGGAATAGACATACTGAAATGCTAACTTGCATTGAAAATTTATTTTAGAGGAGAACATTGTCATTGATAACACTATTTATGCACCGCTAAACAAGAGAAAGAAAGTATTTGAGAATTTATCTAATACTAAGAGATCTAACCTGAATTTTCCGAATTACGTAATATATAGGTCAGAACATTTTTATTGAAAACTAATCATTTTTTTAAAATTTAATATATATTTTTTTAGACTGCCCCCTACTAACCACCAAAAAGCATTTTTATATGAAAAGTACCATTTATGTATTCAAATAAAAGATTTGAAATTCATTAAAACAATACTTTCGCATTATTCGCATGCTAATAGTTAATAGCTGAATAAATCGTCAAAGATTTCGCAACTTGCCGCAGACTTTTTTAATTCGCATATCAGTAGTTTAAGCGCGTAGTCCGATTATATGTCTATTAAATTTGTGTTTTATTTGTATCATTTTATTGATGGATTTTTAATTTTGTTATGGAATATCAGCCGGAAACAAATGCTGAACAATTGAATATTGTTTTAAGTACAAACGGGTTAATCTTTTGTAATCGGGCTGCACAGCGATAAAGATAGATTGTAAAAAAAAAAAAAAAAAAAAAAAAAAAAAAAAAAAAACATGCTTGGAAATTATTTTAAAAACCATAAAGTATCAGTAAATTGAGATACAGTTTTCAAACAAGTTGCATTTGAAAAAAAAAAAAAAATCTATTCGACGGTGTAAAAATTAAAATTTCACAACGCTTTGAAGTTAAAAGATAAATTGCAATAAAAGCAACATTTATTCGTCAGGTGTTGCTACCGTCAATGTGACGTCAGCGTTACTCGCAGACATGTTTTTGCTTAATAACATAGATTTATAATATATTTAAATTTCCATGCTATTGTATGGCGATTTTCTCTTATATTTGAAACATGATCTGTGTCTTTATTAAAGGACATTTTGATTTGACTTCTTATCATTAGTATCACTGCGATATAATTAGTGGTCTCTGATCCATTAACGAAACCATAATCTGTCTAATAATTTAAATTTTAGAAGATTTTAAAACGTACTTGAAAGGCGCAACTTTTATATTGTTACACATTTCTATCTGACCTGTTATGATGAATCTTTTCGAAATTGGATCCCTAGAAAAACTGAAATTTGGTTCGTTTTACGGTAAGAAAATAAGCAAAATTTAAGCGAAAAGTTAAGGTTATTCAACTACGTGTTAAATTATCGAGAAAATGGATCTCCCCTTTGTGGACAGCGTTTTTTATTTCAAGGATTGTTTAGTGGATTTTTCATTCTTCTGAAATCCATTTCGCGTTTTTGGCAAATCGCCATTTACGAAACGATACAAAGAAATGTCTTTACTTTCGTGTGAACTGCGTGAAGTGCAAATAGTTTTTTTCCTTTGCGTGTCTTGAGAGAGAGAATGCTTGTTTTAATTAGTTCTCATCGGAAAAAATATAAAGAAGTTTCAGGTTAATCATTTATTGTCGTTCATTTTTCAAAATTTACTTAAATATTCTTCATTATTTATTTCAAGAATAACTTTAGATGGAAAACTAAAGTGCATTTTTTACCTAAATTTTACTTTTAACTAGCAAACCTGCCCGATCCCGTCCCAGAGTTGCCAAGTCTCCGGCTTTTTGAACACCAGTAATTTTTTAGAGAAAATGTTGTTCTTTTAAATCGCAAAATGCTCCGATTAAATAAAACATTTTCTGTACTAAATTACTGGTATCCAAAAAGCCGGAGACTTGGCAAGTCTGCCAAGAAAAATTAAGTTTAGGGCCGCACGGTGGGAAATTTACCGATTCTAGCTGGCCAAAATTATTTTCTAAATTCTTTCAGTTGAACTCCATGTTTTATTTAAATAAATTTTATATTAAACTCATTTATACAAAATATATTACATTTTAAATCAAAGTTTCTTCAGAGATGGTTACTTTGAATTGGAAATTGATTAATTTGAGACATTAAAAGTCAAATCTGTGTTTGATACATTTATGTATGATTCAATTAGGTGAAACACCTTTAAAGCGTTAAGACAGGTAATAAATTAAGTTAATCTATTTACTTAATAGCTATTTATTGATAATCTTAATGATACTTTGTTAACAGTATGGAATTTAAAGTAATAAAAAAAAATTCTATTATAATAATAGCAAATTATAATTTTTTTCTAACAATCCATTAGAAATTCAGATACCAGACAAACATTTTACAGCTTTAATGAAAATTGCTTCGAAATTAAATTAAACACTTCATCACCAGAAATTTCTTAATTCTTGCTCTCAGAATAAAGTGCCTTTTATTCTATTTCTTTGAAAATTAATAATGCAATGGAGAATGGCTCTTTGGAAAAACATATCAGTTTTAATTTTTATTTTGTTATTTTATTAGTTAGGAAAGCATTTAAGGTCAACAATAAATATTATATTAAGGATTTCCTATTTATAGGATTTTTTCAAGAACTTTCTTGTGAAATTAAGTCTATAGGCACAGAAATGTATAGTGTCGATTTTTGTATTCTATACATCCATTTCAATGAATCTATTGTATAATATACCCATAACAAAGAGTGGTTTGCATTTTACAGATCCCCCCCCCCCCCCTGTCTTTACAAAATTATCTAATTTTGCACAAAAAAAAAAAAAAATGTAAGTGGTAACTGAGAATTGGAATTATATCAAAGAGATGTAGAGAAACTGCAGTTTAACAACTAAATATATTTTGACTAATGATTAGTCATTTAAATTTTAAAAAAGCGGGGGGGGGGGGACGAAACATCATGCATCAGGCATAAGTTATTAAACACTTTCCAACGCTAACAGATTATTATTAAGAAATTTATTTTTTTCATAGAATGAAATGATATATCTGAATAAGCAACTTAAAAAAAATACATAACTCAGTAAAAATAAATTTTCAACAGTTGCTGTTCATATACGGTAATGTGTGTAAATGCTTTGGTGCAGTGTATATACATATGATCTATTGAATTTATACACCCACATAATACACTCAAAATTAGATTCGTTTAAAAATGCATACCACACCGGAAAATGTAACTTGCAGCAATTATTGATCTTAATCAATCCTGTAACCGAATTTTTTTGAGCGTCTCTGTAAATGAACGATAAATGCTATATATACTCCATAATCCACAGAAAACATGTTGCAGTGCAGTTCAGTGATTTCATTATGTTTAAAAAGTATCATAACATCATTAAAATGCACCGCAAACGATTTTTCCCCATAGACCACAATGTAATGGAATTCTTTTGTACATCCCTGTAAACGAAGTATAAATGCTACTTTTTCTAAACTCCTAAAAAAGCATGTTCTTGTCCATCTCAGTAATACAATCAATCTCATTATGTTTGAAATATCATAACATCAATAAAATGCACTGCAAACGATTTTTCCCCATAAACTATAATGTAACGGGATTCTTTTGAGTGTCCCTGTAAACGTACTATAAATGCTATACACTTCATTTTCATTACCGAACCTATAATAAACCTCAATGACAAACAAAAGATTTTCATGGGTGTTACGAAACGTACAATTTTTTCTTTATTTTTAGTTTTTCAACCCAATTTTTCTAAATATTCTCCTTTTTTAAAAGTAGTAATTAAAAAAAAAAGTAATTAGCTATTTGCCTGTGATGATTATTTTCAACCATATTCATAAATCTAAACAATATTTTTAATTCAATATAAAAAAAAAAAATCCCCCATCTAAATTAATCTATTTTACTTAATATCATTAAATAAAATTTATTTTATCAGTTCTCAATGGGAATCCGTGTATATTTTACACGAGTTAGAGCACGGACGAACAGGCAAAATTCATAAACCCTTTTTGACTATGTTGGAAAGTGTGTGCGTGGGTATGAGTTTGAGGGGGAGTGGGTGATATGATACGGTTGACATGATTTGTCTCGATAACGTCCATCAATAGCCCATTATTTTGCAATCTTTGTGAAATAAAAATCTATTTTGTCTCGCAATAAAACTCTCTATTTTCCGCTATTATTGTGCGTGACCACTAGCTCATTTCAAGGCTCGGCTTGCCCTAGAATCCTAGTTATTCGCGCTTTTTTCTTCCCGCATATTCCAAAGAATCCTATTCATATGATGTCATGGTTAAGCGATGTCTGAAGTGAAAGTAAATCACCGACGAGATTAAATACTACTCCATTTTATTTCGAAATCGCAAGGTGGAAAATTCATTGTATAATAGTGGGTCGGAGATGCTTTTATTGCAGACGAGACCGAGTTTCTGTTTGAAGTGTATTTTGATAAGTCTTTTCTCATTATATAAAATATGTAATTTCTGTAACTCATAGTTTTTGCACAACCTTAATGAAAAAGTAAATTTTGTATATTTATAAATTTTGAAATTATATGTTTTTTTACTTAAATTTATTCTTTTACTTGACCATGTAAATGACACTTACTTGTTTAATATTATTTATGCAGATCTCATAATAAAACGATGTATGCCATTTTTAGCAATTTTTGATAAAGTAGTTGAAAATGTTGACTTCGGGTTGTCTGTCTGATCGTCTGCAGTAGCGTAGCTAAGGGGGGGGGCAAGGGGGGCGACGGCCCCGGGCGCCGCTGCCAAGGGGCGCCAAATTGAGAGGCGGTTTTAACCGAAATTATCTCTCATTTTTTGACAATAAATAAAAACTGTTGACCTTTTTTTTGTGTGTGTGAATGTTTTCTTTAGTAAAACATTTTATTATATTCAAATAATGAAAGAAAAAGGTTCTGTAAATTTTCTAGGGATGGCTCAACACACTTCGTACTTTACATGATTGCGTACCTCAAAGGAGGCGCAAAATGATTAAATGGACGAGGGGGGGGGGGCGCCCAATTGAAAGACACATTAAATCAAAACTTGTAGGGAGCCCAAAAAGGCCCAAGCATTAGTTTTGAGCAGTTCCCTAAGATGAAAACATTTTAAAACGTCCTATTACTTAGCGCTTTAGATCTTCAGTTAGTCGAAATTAAGCATAGATTATGAATTAATCATTATAATAAAATTTTAAAGAAATGCGCCAAAAATGGGGGGAAATGATTAAAAAAGGTCCCTAGGAACCTAACAAAAATATGAGGATTGTGGCCCGAGGAGAGGAATTAATACAAAACTTTAAAGTTATGCATTGAGAGAGGGTGACACAATTAGGGAGGTGAAAAATGCACAGTGTAAAAAAGTTCAAGGGTTCCCGGATCGGGCCCCAGGGTCTTAACTGGGATGTTGAAATGGGGGAATAACTAAATGGAGAAAAGCTCCCAAAATGTGGAAGATTGGATTGAAACGTTGACAAATATTATTCACAATTTAGAACACAAAAACATAAAGTGGCCTAGGAGGCCCAGGTCTTAAAAAAATAAAAATCTGAGCCTTAGGTACACCAGGACCTGCCCTGGGCTATTCACACCCAAATTTCCAGACTTCTGCGTGCATTAGATTTCGCTAGCCATCGCACACAGACAAACGACTTTCTTTTATTAGTATAGAAAATTAAGTTCTTAAAATATTAAAATGCTGTATTGTCTTCTGAAATACAGCTGCGTACATAATTTTTATTATTCTAGTCTATCAGGAAGTGGGTGAAAAATCAATTAGAAAATTTCATTTTTACATTACAAAAAACAAGTTAAATGAAAAGGAAATAAATAAAAATGAATTCATGTATTATTAATGAAATCTTTATTTATTGAGTAAAGACACAAGTATAATAGATGAATTCCAAAGTTAAAGATAATGCTAATCATAGATAATTTTATAACTAAAATGTTTTATTAGACCTTCAGATATATATTTTTTAAAAGAGAAAAATTTTATAAAATAAATAAAAATAAAAATTCCTTAACTTTTAGAAAACGGGCAGTCCATAATCCATATGCTAAACTTTTGGAGATTTAGTATATTTAAAATCAAATTCCTCGCTCGTTGTATCCGGGATTTATTCTTAAGTCAGATATGCTATTGCATATATCATTTGCATATTTTTTATGGCTAAGCCACAATATTATAAGTTTCGGGGACGCAACTGAAGTTACGCCACTACTTTTAAACAACAAGCTCATGAAGTTTGTAAATAGTTTTTAAGATTGCGTTTCAAACCAGGATTAGCCATCATGATTAAAAGAAAGAAAAAGAGACATAAAATAACATAATTAAATCTGATTGGACAAATATATATCTCTTTCTCTTTATGTTAATCAAAGTAAAAATTTTACGATAATAAAAGTTAGCAAATAAGGTGCACCGATGTAAGTTTTAAGATGCAGTTTTTGTTGATATTATAAAATAGTTTTGTGAAAGTTTTATGATGTAATCAAGCAAAAGGGTAATTCTTTAGGTAAAATTCATTTGTGTTAAAAATATTTCATTAGAAATCTTTTAAAGAAAATTTCAAAACCACACTTTTGTATAATTCTAAACTTTTCGGAACATTTTTCTTTCATACTTTCCTTACAAATCTGTTAGGGGAACCGTCGATAGCATAATTAATTTTCTATCTTAATAAATTGTTATATCAGTCTTCATATTTTAATATACATTTTCATCTTTCGATAATGGTAAAAAAGGTTTGTTCAGCTTACCTGAGAACTGCTTTTGCGCAAAGTAATATCCACAATAATGCACTGATATTTATCCTTTTGATTCATTGAAGTGTCGCTGTATGGGAGTAATAAACAACATTATTAGAAGAAAGTAATATTGCGTGAAGTAAGAAGTAGATCCATTTTTCTTTGAATATAATATTATTATTGTAATTCTTGGCTTTATATACACATTTAAATCGCGTTTTGGAGACTGCATAAAAAAGCTCCAATTTTACATTTTATTTGGGATATTTACAAGGGCGTCTTAACTGTTCGGTGACATTTTAGATTCTGAGGGAGAATAGTTATTGAGTTCTCGAGCGCACGGTATCAGCTGTAGGTTGAAGTAGGGAGGTCTGCAGAATTTCTCAGCTGATCAGTTTCGACAGTCTCTGGTTTTATTCACTTTGGCTTGGTTTGCAGCTGCGGTTATCACTTGAAGTACTTATAGTTAATTGGGGTCTGGTTTTTAACATGTTCTAAGTGTTCTTTCGATCGTTCACAACACGTGGAGATTATTAATTGCATAAAAAGGTTTCTCCGTCACTCCCCCGTAATCTCCTGTGTGGGGAATGGTTGAAGGTTCAGTTTCTTACGGTGTTTTTCGTACACAGGTTTGGGAGTGGGTTTGGTGAGAGTGTCGGCTGTCATTTCTTCAGTGGGGCAGTATTGTAAATCCATTTTTCCTTCTTCTTTCATCAGTTTGATGTTGTGGAAACGTATGTCGATATGTTTGGATCGCTTAGTATCTTTATCATTTTCAGTCATTTTTGTACAGGACATATTATCCTCAAATATCGTGATTGGTAGTTTTTGTGGAATGTTGAGGTCGCTATGCAAGTTTGTTATCCAGCTTAATTCTTGTGCTGCGCTGCTAGCTGAAACGTATTCAGCTTCGGCTGACGAATACTCTATAACTGTAAGGATCACATTTTCAATTAGTTAAAATGTCATGACAAATGTTAATTAGTTAAAATGTCATGACAAATGTTAATTAGTTAAAATGTCATGCCAAATTTTAAAATAAAATACAAAATACATTTTACTTAACCTTTTTGTTTTAGAAAAAAAACTATCCATATCGTATTTTTAATTTTACGAAATGCACTTTAAAGATTTCAAAATAAGAAAAAAAAAAAAAAAAAAAAAAAAAAAAAAAACAGGAGTCAATTGAAAAGTATTTGTTGCAGTTTTATCACTTAGGATTATGAAACTCCTTGTAATTTTTAAAGAGTGTACGCACCTTGTAAATGAAACAAGGCAGCAGATTTATTTTCCATAATCGGGTTTAATTTAGGAGTTTTCGCAAACGTGATTTCTAGCAAATAATTTACTTTCATTGTTGTAATCATTGTTGCTACTGTCATACTCTTAAAACTGCATAGCTAAACATCTTGGAGGTAAAAATAGGTTACCATAAATGAAAATATATCATAAATGAAAATGTCGTCATAAATTCGCGATAGCTGACAATTTTTCAAAGTCCCCAAATATTGACGAAATTTAGGAATCTTCTATAATCGTGTTCTACGCACTTTACCTTCTTTGAGTAAAATTCGTTTAATTCTTAAAAACAAGGAAGAGGAAAGCTACCTTTACTCCAGTACAAGCCGGAAGGACTTTCCTTCCGTCTTGAGGAAAAATTCGGTTTTTTTATTGGGGGGATGGGGGGGGGGGGCGCAAAATTCCTTCCTGCCCCGGGCGCCAAAAAACGTAGCTACGCCACTGATCGTCTGCGCTTGAAATTTTACTAAACGAAAAGAAGTAAAACTAGTCGTTGGGGGCCACCGTAATACTTACCCATCATGGATATGCATAATGTAAAATATTAAAATAAAAATGTGTAAACTACTTATAAAATGCATTGCAATTCAAATAAAATCGTGGCTTAATGATGTCATAAACTTTAAAGGCTCGATTACTGAATTGCTTGAAAGAAACCTCCTTATAACTCCAAAAATAATAATCCTGTTAACTAGCGGTTTATTGCATCTGATTAAGCGTCAAATGTCCAATTGAAATATATCTTTGAAGTGAAATTTGGATGTAATACAGGGTCATGAAAAATCGAAGAGTGTGGAAAATAGGATTCCAAATATCTCGGCAACTCATTATCCGATCGATTTCATGCTTTATACAAAATTTGTTTTTTTATTGTCTTTTATATTCATTTCTTAAAATAAACAATTTCGAAAATTTTTATATACCTTTTATCAGAACGAATATTTTGAGAGTCCGAAAAAAATTGTTCCGGTTAATCGAGGTTATTGAAATGAAATATGCTTTTTCCCTTTATTACATACTAAGTACATACCAAATTGCAAGTCTCTATCTCAATTTTTTTCGGGAGATAGAGCGTTTACAGACACACAGACGGACGGCAAATTTTTTTTTTCTAAAAATATGTTTTTCGGGATCTCCAGTGTCTGAAACGTGTAAATCCGTCAAAAAAAAAAAAAAAAAAAAAAAAATCTATTTTCAAAACGATTACAAGACTTACCCTATACTACGTATGATGGGTACGTAAAATGCTTGATGAGAAAGGATTGTCATTTTGGTCACTTTTCAAAAATTTGAATTCGGTTGGTACGTCTGTCTTTTATTACTTACTATCTGATCTGCCCGGCTTTGCCCGAGCTCAAGATAAATAACCTTAAATGCACCTGAAATCAGTATTGAATGATTTAATTTGTAAACGAAAATCTTTCCAAATGAACCTAATTTTGGGACATCCTCGGAATTGTATGATTTTATATATTTTTGATTTTAGATTTTAAATGAAAATCTATCCAAACGAACCTACAGTTGGGACCTAAGCATATGCTTAAGTTTCGTATTTTTGCGTCTTAAAAGCTACAATCAGTTCGAAAAAATGTTATTGTTAACCCTTTAAAAAATATGTTTAAATAAGGGTAGTTTTCACGTTTGACTTTTTCTTCCTTTCAGCGACGATCTTCTAGGCTCGATTTCAGAGACACCGATTCACAAAAACTACCTATTTAAATCTGATACCTTCTTCTCTTCGACAGTGCAGTCGATTTTAAAAAATACGAATTTTAACACTTAAAAAAATTTTGCGATTGCAGGTCACTTTGGGCCTACCGAAGAAGATTTTTTTTAGAATTTCTTGGCATACCGGATTTACATCACTTAATTTTCAAAACGTTCCGATGTGTAGAAGTATATTATTATTTTTTTAAATATATCTGAGACATTTTTGATGAAAACGCAAAATTGTGAGATGTTTCGGTGCAGTTTCTCTAGGTTTTGACTCATGTTTTCATCGGGCAACGCCGGGCGGTCAGCTAGTCTATAATAATAAGGAAAGAAGTTAGTGTGTGAGTGTCTGTGTGTTTTGAAGAGACCGCTGCACGCAGAGTTATAAAATTTGGCAGGAAAGTGCCTCTATTTTAGTTATGCACCTCGAAGCCCTACTTTCGATTTTTCGATTTAATTTTTTATGCGATTTTTATCGTTTTTCCCGTTTTGCGGCGATTTTTTTACATTATTAAAACGAATCTACTTTTAATCTTTCAAGCTCACTTAGCAAATTTTGTCCTCTGCGATTTTTGAAATTTTAGCGTTTTTTCGCGTTTTATGACGATTTTTTAATATTCGTAAAATAAATTATTTTTCTAAATTCTAGCCTAATATAGTAAATTTCGTTGTTCACAAATTTTGAATTTTTAGCGATTTTTAAAGCGTTTTTTTGCGTTTCGCTGCGATTTTTTGACATTAATAAAAGGAATTGGGTTTCGAACTTTTAGCATACTATAGTAAATTTTTTCTCTGCGATTTTTCAATTTTTAGCAATTTCTAATGTGATTTGTAAAGTATTTAGCATTCCATGGCGATTTTTTGACATTCGTAAAAGTAATTAGATTTCAAACTTTTAGCCTAATGTAAGTAAATAGTGTACTCTGCGAGTTTTGAATTTTTAGGGATTTTTCAATGCGAATTCTAGCATTCTTTTGCGTTTTGCAGCGATTTTGGGACATTCGTAAAAGACATTCGGTGTTAAACATTTTTATTTAGCGTGTGTGATTTTTCTGAGTCACACACGTAACGACGACTTCACTATTTTTAAAAATAAATTGTTATTACTTTAGAGAGACTGAAGGTGTCACTACAAGAATGATTCTGTATGTGTCCAGTAATAGCAATAAAAGTAAAACGTTATCTAAATAATTTCAAAACCAAATTTTTCTCAATTTACAAAAAAAAAAAAAAAACACTCTCTAAAAGTCACACATGTAACGGTGGAATCGCCCTGAAGGAGAAATTAATTATGCGCTGTGTTCTGTGTTTCCTATCCGAACTAAATTTTGGTATACTATGTAATGTACAGTATATACAAATCTGTAGATCATATACATGGTTGCACAAATGGATTGGATATTTTTCCGACTATAGATGGTAATTGCTAAATTGGGTTTTCAAATATGTTATGCGTTTTACAAATTGTTTACTTTAAACATCATTATTCACTTTATTAAACGGTGAAATTAGTTTACAGTATTCTGAATGTGATGGATGGTGTTTCATAATCTGTGCTTGGCGCATTATTTTTCTTTCTTGTTTGCACAAAGTTTGAAATTGAGACGTATATTTAGTTAACTAATCATATTGGGTAGCTGGTGAGGAGGATAAACTTTCCGTTGTATTAAAAAAAGGTATCATAGAAGTAATAGTGTGTCCGTCTTTTTAGTTAATACACCCCCCCCAACCCCCCCCCAAAAAAAAAATATATATATATAATACTGGCACCCCAGCTTACAGTATTATACCGTAAAATTAACAGTAATAAACAGCGCGGCTGTGTATTACTGCTTATTTTACTGTTTATTACTGTTGCTTTTACGGTATAATACTGGCAGCTGGGGTGCCAGTATTATACCGTAAAAGCAACAATATTTTTGCAATGTATTGTTTTTTTAACTATTACAACATTTTTATCTTTTCCCCCCACAATACGCTATTTTTGGCCTAGCCTTGGATTTGATTTTTTTCGAAATCCTGTAACAGCTTTTAAAGACTTTATTACAAAGATGGTTTTGATTGAGTTATATGAAGAAAAATAAATAAAGTTTTGCGTAGTTTTGGAAAAGAAAGCTGTTATTAACGTTGAGACATTTGATATGTTTTTTATAAAGCGAATCCGAACTTCATTTATAGCTCCGAAAGAAGATAAAATTTATTTAATCTTGATTGACTAATGTTGATGAAGCTATTGAAAGTCCTTTGTGTTTTCTGTAGTTAAATATAATTTTTTTTTTTTTTTTTTTTTTTTTTCAAGGCTAGTTTATATTTTATTGTCTCCAGTGTACAATTTCTCAGAGACTCTTTTGAATCGGATCGGGTCTGTGTTAATTTCTTTCATTCCAGTTCGGGTCGGGTTGACTTCTGTTATTTTGCTGCGGGTCGGGTTGACTTTAAATGTTTCGGGTTTGGTTTTGAATTTTGCGGATCGAGTTCTGGTTGATCCGATTTTTCAAAAGAAAATCTAAAATATTTTTTCGGATGGAAAAAACTGATGTATACTTAAATATTACTGATTATATATAAATTCTTTTTTTTCTTTTTTTTTTACATAAAAGATAAACATAAGTAAAATACAAATATATGTGCATAAAATAGAAAGTAAATGATAAAATAATAATACAGAGCTGTTTTACTACAGTGAAATTTGAACCAGTATCATAACCTGTATCACTGTTCACCAGGTGCATTTGCTTAAACTAAATTCTTACAAGAAAAAAAAATTACATTTAAACTTCCTAATTCGATTATATGTATGTTCCTTTTTTAGTTTTAAGTAGGGATGCACCGAATATTCGGTATTAGGCCATATTACCGAATATTCGGTTAGACCGAATATCGAAATATTCAGCCAAACTGTAAAATGAAGCTGTCCGCTATTCGGGAGTGTCCATTATGGAGGTTTTACTGTATCTTTACTTTTCAGCGAATGCAACAAACCGGTAACAATTTGTTTTATTTATACCGATTATTTTATTTAAATTATGTGAGAAAAAAATTATTACGTAGCAATATAATTACGTATCAACAAAGTAGTTTTTAAATTCTGAAAATCCAACCTAAGATCTTTTTCGAAACATTTCCAAGACTAGAATTATTTTTCATTTTTGTATCACTCGATTCGGAATAGTTAATGGCATTTCGGTTTATTATTTATTTTAAATTCAAGGTCGTTAACCTTGTGTTTGGAAAACTCTAAATTGAAAATTACTGTAACCCCGGAAGTTTGGAATTCTCAATTCATTAAATTTTCCTTGCATGGTTTCGTCCTTCATTTTGTTTTTAATACGGACAGGGAAAATAATTTATTTTTAATTTATCAATTCGAATATTTATTTTCTTTAACAATAGTTAAAAAAGAAATATTTTCTATTTCAGATATCTTTCTTTTCAGGGTTGGGTTTTTGACGTCAAAAACTGGTTTTTGACATGACAGTGGTAAAAACCGTGTTTTTACCGGTTTATTCCGTCAAAAACCTATCATTTTCGATTGTCCTCCAATTTATGGTGTAAGTGTAGCATACAATACATTTCTAGATTTATTTTACCTTGTTGTTACAATTACATTTTGTTAAATTTGTTTAAAAGAAGATCATTTCCTAATATGGGAAAGATTTAAAAATACAAGAGTAAAAGAAAAGAACAATGTCATATTCTTCACTAATATAGATTCTACTAACTGCAATTAACATTAATATTAAATGATAATAAAAGGTTATTATAATTATTAAATAACATTCAATATAGATTTTTAATAAAGTACATTAAAATTATTTTAGAGATGCAAAAATGCTGTTACATTGTATGACAATGAGATGTTAAGCATAGACTGGCAGTGAATAAATTTGAATATTCTTAGATATAATATTTTAAAATGCATATCTTAAGTATTTCATAAATACAATTATGGTGATTTTCATTTGCACTTCAATAAGTAGAATCTTAAAGTTTTGTTTTCAACAATGTAATAAATTGTACCGAAATTATACACATTGTTTAATCTAATACTTATAAGTTACAGGATTTCTTCGAAAAATCTAATTTTTTTAGACTATGCCAAATAGCTTAAGATTATTATAGAGATCTTCTAACAGAGATGTACACGTATTATTCTAATGCAATTCTTTTTTGTTTTTCTTGGATGCATAAATATACTTTAGAGCAGCCATACTCAACCTTTTTTTCTCGCGGGCCACAAACATATGTTTGCGATGTTAGGCGGGCCGCAACACACTTATAAAAGGGTAAAAAAAGTAATTAAAAAAATAAGTTAACATAAGTAGTATAAAAAAGCAATATAACAAAGTTAATATTATCAGTAGTTTTTAACGTTTGAAATGTTACCAAAGAATTTGAACACCACTATTTCCAAACAATAAAATTGAGGTAGATTTTTATTGTAAACTAGCTAACCCGCCCGGCATTGCCCGGGCCCAAGATAATTACAATCTCGGAGAAAGGCATTAACCCCCTCCCTCCCCATACCCGCAAATATAATGAATAATTTGTTCAAGAGAACCACCGTCACCTACATTAACGTGATCATTAAAAAAATAATTACATTTTTCTAATAATTAGAACATAACGAAGACGCTACGCTAAAAAAGCCAGCAGATGACACCCCCTTCCCGACCTCAATTTCAAATCTATATCTTAATTAGTTACCTAAATATTTGTTCATTAGTAAAATTTGGCAATTATTTCCTTTCATTTTCGCAAACTAAATGAGAGGGATCGGCCAGAGAAACAGATCTCTTTGTAGTTCAGTTTTTAATGAAAGCCGATCCCTGTCTGAAACTTTCTCGGATCGTTTTCAATGGCGCCAGCAGATTTTTAGCAGTTTTTTGCATAAATTAAAAAAAAAAATTACCGACCGAATTTTTCAAAAATCACATAGGCAGATGAAGAATATTTTTTTACATATGCTCAGAAATTTTCAAATTTATATCGCAATTAGTTTTCTTAAAATTCGCTAATTAGTAAAATAATTTCGCATTCGTTCATTTCCGTTTGCAAACCCAATGCGCCGATTCGTTTCTTTCGCCATTTTGCTTTAAAAGATAGTCATTTTAGAAGAGATGGTTAATAAGAATCTAATTAATATCTTGGGTAATTATCAAAATATTAAAATTCTGAGGCTCAGGTGCAACATGGCCAGACCTTGGACTATCCACACCTAAATTTCCAGACTTCTAGGTGGGCTAGATTTTGCTAGCCATCGCCAACATACACACAGAGACAGACAGACAGACACACACACACACACACATACACACACACACACAGAGCGAAACTTTCTTTTATTAATATAGATGTTGTAGGAATATGGCAGAGATTTTTGTTCTTTGAAAAAGTAGTGGTGTAAAGATTTTCAGTACCATTTTATTCCACGACAAACGTTCAACTCTAAAAAGAAATATTAGCTATATAATAAGCATAAAACAGAATAACAATGCAAAATTTAAAAATTCTAAAGAAAAAAAATGCCAGAGATTTTCTCTAATAATTTCTCTAATCTTTTGCCAAAGCAAACTTTTTCTTATTTTTATAAATTGTAGAAATATATAGTGCAAATTTAATTAATTTGGAATAATGTTTGATTTGTGTTGAAGATTAAGACATGTTCACACCACTGTGACATATAAAGCTCAAATAGGAGTCCATGTAAAAAGATGTACATCTACATGTAAAAAGAACTTCTGACTAAGAAAACTGCATTTAAGATGTTTTAACATTATTTTAAATTAATTATTCATTAAAGGACATACGTATTTTGTCTTCTCATGGAAAAAAAAAAAAAAAGAACAATACTGAATTTCTTAAATACTTATTATACAATTAATTTTATAATTATGGATCAATGAACCAATGATTATGAACCAATTAATGGTTTTGTATCTCGGGCCGTACATAAAAGGTCGCCGGGCCGCATACGTTCCGCGGGCCGCAGGTTGAGTATGGCTGCTTTAGAGTCTTTTTGTTACTGAATATTTCATGTAAAACAACTTGATATTAAAGATAGAATGAAAAAAAAATGTAAAAACAAACTACTAAAAAATGGGTTTTTGACAGTTTTTGACATTTTTGACAAGGAGGTTTTTGACATGACGGTAAAAACCATGGTTAAAACCGGTAAAAACCGTCATGTGTCAAAAACTTGCCAACCCTGTTTCTTTTTTTCTTTACTAGGGGTGAATGTAAATTGGTGATGTTGTTCTTTGTTTGAATAAGCCTTCCAAGGAATGCAATATTAAAATGCCACACACATTCTGCAAAAGAATTTCGAATTTATTTTCTTCGGCAAAACAAATAGATGTTAAAAGTTTTTGGGCTTTAGATGTTAAAAGGAGTGGAGAGGGGCGAATATCACTATAGATTTTTGATGCACGTGATTTCTCTCTCTCTCTCACCCTCTCCCTATCTCTCCTCTCTCCCCCCCCCTCCTCCCCCTCTCTCTTTGTGTGTGTGTGTGTGTATTATAATTTAGGATGTATATTTAGTATATTTATATTTATTATAATCTCTCTGATTGATTTTTGTTTGAAAATTGTTGAAATGTATTATGCCAGAACAGAAACTTAGGTTTATTTAGCAAATTTTAATGCATTTCAGTTATATATATATTGTTGTGAGCTCGGGGTTCGAAAGGACTGATGCCAATATATAAGAACAATAAAAAGGCTTTATTCACTATAAACAGTGCAATACGATCACAAATATCTTCTGAAAATTACAAGATATTCAGTAATCTTCAAATCCAATAAAAGCTAAGCAAAATTTCACACAGAAACAATGCGTTCAATACGACGTATCAACGACAAAATCGATCCGAGAAACACAGTTCTCAATGCAAAGCCTCTCGTATGAATTCAATCGCAGTTGACAGACAACTCACTAACTGGACTGGTGGAGGTCCCTTATATAGGCTTCAGAGATCTTTCCAGATTATTCCAGAGCTTTCAGATGCTAGAAATTACCAGAAAGTGCTTTAACTTTCGATAGAGAACCCAAGCAAGAAAGGATCCCAATGTATAGGTATAAGGGGGATGTGGTTGCACAAAAAGTCGCCAAATCCGTCGCCAACTTGGCGATATATCGCCAAATTTGGCGACAAAAATAAGTCGCCAAAACCATCGCCAACTTGGCGAAAAACCCATTCCTTGGCGATTTTCCAATAGAACTCCATTATAAAACCGATGCTGTAAGGTTGTTTTTCTTGCAAAGCACCTGAGGCCTTTAGCATTGAGTTACATGATGCTCAATAGGAAATACATTAATAATACTGCAATTTTCACAATAATAAAATAAAATAAATTTAAACAAATGGAATATTTACAGATATATACAAAATTCATAACAATATATATATATATAATCCAGCAAAAACATGATTTTGGCCTGAACTAGCACCACCCCCCCTCACCAGAAACAAGACAACACAATAAAACACTGTAGAACATATATGTAAAAATAAACAAAAACAAGCTGCGGCCTCATCAGCAGTGGGTAAATTCAAAGGCAGCCAAGCATCCGAACAAAAAGATTAACAATTAGTGGCAGTGGGTTTCGGCCAGAGCTCTGCGTAGCAAAAATTCAAAATGTACAGAAACATATTTGAATACTACTTAACAGACGCTCCCCCCACCGTACCCTACGCCACAATATAAGCGAATGCTGTACCAATATCACAATACTGAATCACCATAGTTGAAACAAATGTCTCTTCGAAAATACACACAACCAATTCAGCCACGTTGCCACAATTAAAAAAGTTGGTAAACGTGGCTGAATTGGTTGTGTGTATTTTCGAAGAGACATTTGTTTCAACTATGGTGATTCAGTATTGTGATATTGGTACAGCATTCGCTTATATTGTGGCGTAGGGTACGGTGGGGGGGGGAGCGTCTGTTAAGTAGTATTCAAATATGTTTCTGTACATTTTGAATTTTTGCTACGCAGAGCTCTGGCCGAAACCCACTGCCACTAATTGTTAATCTTTTTGTTCGGATGCTTGGCTGCCTTTGAATTTACCCACTGCTGATGAGGCCGCAGCTTGTTTTTGTTTATTTTTACATATGTTCTACAGTGTTTTATTGTGTTGTCTTGTTTCTGGTGAGGGGGGGTGGTGCTAGTTCAGGCCAAAATCATGTTTTTGCTGGATTATATTGAATTTGTGTTTATATTGAATTTGTGTTCTAATATGCAGCTTCTGGCGCTGTTCATACGAATATATAGCTGTTTTGTTTGTGATGTGATGGTTACTGCTTATATATATATGAAATGAATGTGAAAAAGTATGAAAGAATTTTGAATGTGAACGAATGTGGATTGATATGAAAGGATAGTTTAGTTAAACCCATTCCAAATCAAAAACTAAAATATAAAAATTCAAAGTTTAAAATCCCTAAATCGTGTGTCAAAATTTTAAAGCCCTGCCTTCATTTCTAGTTGCCCCTGTAACTTAACTTTCCTTACGATACATTTATTACGAACAGATATCAATTTTGAATCGTCGTTAAGATTAAAAGTGCTGACGGTAGCGCATCTCTCTTCTCCCGGTGGCTACATCTTGCATGTTAATTATCTGGGCTGCTTACCCAGATATGAGTCAAGGGCTAATTAGCCAATTAAATTACATTATTTCATAAGTTGCAAAGCGGTCTCTAGCGGTGGTCCGGCCGTATATAATGTGAGGAGCACGTTTTTGCGTGGCTTTTGACTCTAATCACTCTCCACAAAAACTACGGCCAGTATTCTTCGAAGTGCGACGGCATCCTTGCCGTTGTAAGTCCGGCAATTCGCCGAAATATGAACGATAAGACGATGTTTCCCCGGTAAAAGACTCTTCAAACTGTCCCCTGGGCCTAGCTTATGAAGAGACTTGTAATTAATTGGAATAAAAGCTAGTTCCCAGGAAAATGCCTGCTTATTTCTCCTACTTGTGCACGACTACATTAACGATGGATATCTATTACTGGGATGTGTGATAGCGGTGATCGACCGCTCGTTACAGAGAGATCGATGTGTGTTCGTTATATCGAGGTGCGCCCGTTATACAGAGGCGTATCGATATCTTACAGTGAGTCTGCTTGGATTAAATACCTGTCATGGGAAAATCCTTTCTTTTAAATAACTATTCATCAATAAGAAACATCGTAATCGAACCAACCATAAAAAGACTTTATTTTTAATCACCGGGCCTTTAAAAGAAAATAACAGAAGACTAGTGTGTTTAACTGAAAAGAAAAAGTTTGTGTCCAAAATAAAGAAATAAATATCTACGATCAGTTAATAAAAGAGCTCCTGCTTCGTTCCTCATTAAGCTATCAAATCTCGGATAAACATTTTATTTCGCTGCCTACTTAAAATAAACAATTTTTCTTCAGCGCTTCACTCCAAAAGAAAAACAGTTTTGTTCATTCACTTTCAATAGTTATCTCAAATGACCTACTATCCAGCGAAAGGGATGGTTCACAGATGGTTTGTGGAAAATTCAAGGTCAACGATCTCCTGGCAGAAGGAGGAATGTTCTTTTTTTTCTCCCTTTCTTTGCGTGTGTCAAGAGTCCGTTGTTTGGTTGATGCTTCCTGTTTTGGTTTCGTTTTAATGTTGATATTTTTTTTTCTTTTTTTCACGTGAGTATTCTGTGCAATCAAATGGATTTAAAAGAAAAAGAAGAAATAGGTATGTTCGATTTTGTTATTTTTTAAGAAGAATTTAAAAGCGGACAGAAACTTTCTATTTTTATTTTTTGAAGCAGTAAGAGAGAAAAACAATTAAAGAAAAACAATTTGAAATTTTATTATTTTTTAAGTGTTAATTTTATAAAATATATTATTATTATTATTTTTATTATTATTATTATTATTATTATTATTTATTATTTTATTATTATCTCTATGTTACAACTTAAGTGATTAAATGAAGCAGATTATTTTTGTGTATTATTTTTGAAATTTAAACGGGATTTGATGAAAAATTAAGAGAAAAAGAGGGCAAATTTTTTAGAAAAAAAAATATTTTTTTTTAATGTTTTGTTTAATGAGATTGTAAAAATAAGTAATAAAAATGAGTGTAGAAGATAAATCCACTCAAGTAGGTGAAGGTAGCGAATCTTTGAAAGAAAAAAACACAGAAGTTGATAAAAGTAGAAACCCTTTTAAAGGAAGTTCCCCTGTAAATATAAATGGAGCTATCAGTCAAGAGAGCCAACAACCTGTTAAAAATCAGGCCCCAACCCCTGAATTAGAGTCAATAAAAAAGGCCGCTGTAGGTAGCTATGCAGCAAATAGTGTGGAAAAAACATTGAAAGATCCGGAAATTATCCCATTTTCACCGGAAACAAAGATGATCTTTGCTTCCTGGCTTGCTTATTTTGAGGCTGTATGTATTGAATCCAAAAAAGATGATGTTTGGAAGATAAGAAACATCCAGAAATTTTTAAAAGATAGTGCCCTTACCCTATACATTAACAACTGTCTTAATGTTTTGCACTGGAATGAGTTTGTTTCACTATTCCATGAAAATTTTTCTACCCCAGATACACTATCACTAAGCGACTTTGCTAGTATTCGGTATAGGTCAGGTGAAGGCCTCAACGAGTACTACCAAAAGAAAACGAAAATGGGTCGTAATCTGGGTTTAGATAACAAATTCATTCTAGAAGGGTTATCAGAAGGTTTGCCAATCTCGATGCAGAGACTTATTGTGACTAATGCCCCTAAAACTGCCACAGAATGGAGAGAATTAGTTTTTAAACTTACTAAGCTTGAAGAGGCAGGCAAGAGTCCTGAAAATAAACCAGACCCAACTCCCCAAAATCAGTTCAGACAATGGCGACCATATCGCCCTAATACCCCTGAGCAGAATTTTCCAATGCGATCCTGGAATTATAGATACCCTTATCAAAACCCCCAGAATCGCCCAAATGTGACTAACCCTCAAAGAACTTTCCAAAATGTGAGACCATTTCAACCGTCTCCTCCCAGACCAAATATACACTACCAGGCTACATTGCCACCATCGCCATGCCATGTATGCCTTAATCTTAATATTCCAAATGCTTACCATTGGGTACGAGATTGTCCTTTTCGAAAGCAATCTTTAGAGGCCTCTTCTCTAACCCAACACCCAAACATTCAAATCCAAAATCCAAATCAGACACAAAGTGATTTTTCTGCAAACCCAAGTAGTAATATATGACAATTAATAGTACCCGGGTACATAGAAAAAAGAAAAGGATCCAAAGAAAACCCAAAGAAACGTCAAATTACTACTCTAAGGATACCAGAAAACTCAATACCCTGTTTGATCGACTCAGGAAGCTCATTAAGTGTCATTCCATTACATTTAGTCCAAAAATTCCAGTTAAACACTTCCAAAATTCGTAAAGGTCTATCGGTCGCTCAAACACAAGGCATTCTCACCTTGCAGGAAAAATGTCGTGTTAATTTGAAAATTGGCCGCATATCCAAATATGTTGATCTTTATGTTATTGATAATAAATTACCCTATACCCTTATTGGACTTAACCATTGCCAAAGTTTCCAGTTAAATATTGATTGTGTTAAGATGCAAATTTTCCAAAATAACCAAAGAGTGCCTCTCCTGAACCAATTACGAAATATTCCAATAGTTAATTCCTTGCACGTGTCAGAACCTAATGAAGATGTCTCAGAAAAGGAAAATGCAGGGATATTTGGTGAAAATTATGAGCCGGAGTTTGTAAACGCCACTCAACCTATCCAAGTTCAGTCTGCACCTAACAAACTGCCTACTCTCTTAGCCAAATATGTCGGTATTTTTGCCAAAGATAAATATGATGTAGGATGTGTCAACATGGAACCACAGAGAATACATTTAACTTCTGACTTACCAATTTCGCTTAGAGCTTATCGTACTTCCCCTAAGGAAGAAGAAGAAATTAGAGAACAAGTTCAAAATTTGTTAAAAGCCGGTATCATCAAAGAAAGTCATTCCCCTTATTCCTCACCTGTAACCTTAGTTTATAAACGTGAAGAAGGAAAGAAAACTCGGTTGTGTGTCGATTTCCGAAAATTAAATGCCATAACCAAAACAGATGCAGAACCCTTACCCCGAATCGACACTTTATTGGACAAATTGGTGCAAGCTAAAGTGTTTTCCACTCTTGATTTAGCAAGTGGATATTGGCATATACCTATCCACCCTAAAGATACTGAAAAATTAGCCTTTGCCACAACGTTTGGCTTATTTGAGTGGAAGAGGCTCGCGTTCGGCTTGAAAAATGCGCCTGCAAATTTCAACCGTATCCTTCGAAGAATCCTAAATAAATATAAAATTGACTTTGCATGCAGTTATTTTGATGATATTATTGTATTCTCACAAAATGAAGAAGAACATTACCATCATTTGGAAATCATTTTTGATATTTGTGTCCAGGAAAATCTTAAATTAAAGCTGTCTAAATGTAATTTTGTTAAGAAGACAATTTTCTTGGATATGAAGTGTCGAATGGTTGTATTACACCCGATAACCCAAATATTGAAACCATCAAGAGGTTAAAACCACCAACCAATGTTAAAGAGTTACAACGCTTTTTGGGATCTATTAATGTTTATAATAAATTCATTCATAAATATGCTGGGGTTAGATATCCTCTAAATAATTTGCTAAAGAAAAATGTTCCTTATGTATGGGACCAGGACTGTCAAAATTCTTTTGAAAAATTAAAAGCAGCTCTAATTCAAAAACCTATCTTAAGATTGTTTGATCCCAAAACACCTTGTAATTTATTTGTAGATGCATCAAGTCTTGGAGTGGGATGTGTTGTGAAACAGGCTGATGAAAATGGTATTTTGCACCCCATAGCATATCATTCTAGAAATCTTCGTGACTATGAAAAAAATTATGCAATTACTGAACTCGAATGTTTGGCAATTGTGGATGCTCTAGATAAATTTTACCATTATTTACACGGTCAAAAATTTGTCATTCATAGAGACCATGCGGCTCTCACTTGGCTAAAAAATGTTAAAAACTTAAGAGGACGTCTTTTCCGCTGGTCCCTTAAACTGAGTATGTTTGACTATGATATTAAATATAAAAAGGGCTCCACTAATGTAGAGGCTGATATGCTGTCTAGATTACCTGTTTCAGAAGACCCCCCACATCATACACATTTACTCAACTTGAATGATATCAGAGAAAATCAGAAAAAAGAAAATGTCAAGGTAGATGGTAAAAAATATGTTGAAATTAATGATGTTATTGTGATTAAAAAGAAAAGTTTGTATAAGATTGTCGTCCCCATGGCTTTACGTTTACCCCTCTTGGAAAAAGCCCACACAGATTTTGGACATCCTGGAATTTATAAGATGATAAATTTAATTACAAATCAATATTATTGGCCTAATCTTAATAAAGATATTGAAAATTTTGTAAAACATTGTCATACCTGCCAAATCAACAAAAAAAGTAGGCAAAAAAGATTTGGTTTGTTGCAGCTCATGCCCCCAACGGATATACCTTTTGAATGCTTGGCATTGGACTCTGTTGGCGGATTTAATCATTATAATTCGGCAAAGAAATATCTGCATTTGGTCATAGACCATGCAACTCGCTATGTGTGGGGTTTCGCGTCAAAAAGTGTAACAACTGAAACTTATACAAACATTTTGAAACAATTATTTCAAACTCAAGTACCAGAAAAAATACTTACTGATAGAAATGGAGCATTTACAGCTTCTAGATTTAAACGTTTTCTTCGTAATTATAATGTAAAACACCGATTAACCTCCAGTCATCACCCGGAAACGAATGGGAAAATTGAGCGTTTGAATCAAACTATTGTCACCAGATTAAAATGTATTGTAAATTCATCACCAACTAAATTACCTTGGACAAAATTTTTAGATGAAGTATTGTATCAATATAATGCTACTCCACATTCTGTAACTCAATTTCCACCTAGTTATTTGCTGTTAGGAAAATTACCTTATGATCCTCTTTTGCCAGATAATGATTATTACCCTCCTGTTGAAGAAGCTAGAAAATTAGCTAAGGAAAGAACAATAGCTTACCATGAAAAAAATAAAATCCATTACGATGCTCGTTTTCTTCCTGTAAAGTTTAAAGTTGGTGACATTGTAATGTATGAAGAATTCCACTATCCTAATACACGTAAATTGACTCCACCATATTCTGGACCATATACTATCTTAAAACAACTATCTGATGTAAGTTTTGAAATTGATAAACCCAGTATACATTTTAAGAGAGATTCTGAAATAGTGCATGCTTCCAAGTTGAGATTCTATAACCCTCCTCAAAATTTAAAACTCTACCATGAATAACCCCCGTCTATCCCTTTCATCTTTCAATTTTTTATTTTTGCTTTCCTATCGTCCCTCTATCATTTTAGTGTTTGGATGAGGACCCAGCTGGATGTTAATTTAAAACCCAGCGGTGTAGTTGGCGGAGCAGTTTTAAAGTACTGCTAACCTTTTTATTTTTTTTATTATACAATGACAAAACTAGGAACACGTTAGGGGTCCTCCGCTCCGTGGCCTCCCGTCTATAGTCGAACTGTTTTCCCATTTTCTCTTCCCATGTAGAATGGAGAATTTGGCAAAACTGCTTCGCTTTCCCTCTGTAGGTGATTATCGGGCATCCACTTTTCCTTTTTCCTTGTGCAAGAGACACATTTTTTTGGATGGTAATCACCTCAGAGTTTAGAAATCCATGTCTCACTGAGCATGGTGGAAAGGATAGCCTAAATTTTTTTTATTTTTTGGTTAGAATTTCCTATTTTTACAAAGTTTTCAAGTTCAATATGTTTTTCTCTCCTGAGAATAATTCCCACTAGTGTCCTATAAGCCCAAAGATGCTTGTAAGTAGATATTTTGGAGTAGTAACAGACCTTGTAACTGCTCATATGACATTTTCATGTTTGTGTTGTTTTTATTACATTTATAGTAATTGTTTTGTCCTATATTTACAATATATTTGAAATATCTTTTATGCTATATTTTTTTAATTTAATGTTTTGAATAAGTGTTTATATCATGTTGAAGTATTTTTATAAGTTTAAGTGCATATTTTAATTGTTTGTGTTTGTAAATAATATAAGTAATTGCCATAGTATATTTCTGCTTTAAAGTATCATATTATTTAGTTTTTATTGTATTATATGTTTAAAGAAAGGTGCAATGTTTACCTTTCCTGATGAACCAAATATAACCCACGAACAATTCTAACAGGACATATTGGTTAACAAAAACTTTTGCAATGTGCTAACAGACTTTAAAAAAAATAGCACACAATGTTCTCGCGAGAAATGTTTAAATTTTTTTTTGCTGCAGCTGTGTGTTTTGTTTACAATATATGTCATATGTTTAATCTTCAGTGTATATCATCAAATAGTACCAGTATTTTATGTAAAAGTAAGCCCAAGCAGTTTGAGAGTCTAATTAGAATTCCGTAGAAAAAAAAAAATTCGATAGCCTAGTTTAAAATGTGTTTAACTTATGGGGTTGAGCCCCACAGCCCTTGCTGGCAAGTACTGTGGCGCTCATTTTTAAAGGGGGGGGATGTGAAATGAATGTGAAAAAGTATGAAAGAATTTTGAATGTGAACGAATGTGGATTGATATGAAAGGATAGTTTAGTTAAACCCATTCCAAATCAAAAACTAAAATATAAAAATTCAAAGTTTAAAATCCCTAAATCGTGTGTCAAAATTTTAAAGCCCTGCCTTCATTTCTAGTTGCCCCTGTAACTTAACTTTCCTTACGATACATTTATTACGAACAGATATCAATTTTGAATCGTCGTTAAGATTAAAAGTGCTGACGGTAGCGCATCTCTCTTCTCCCGGTGGCTACATCTTGCATGTTAATTATCTGGGCTGCTTACCCAGATATGAGTCAAGGGCTAATTAGCCAATTAAATTACATTATTTCATAAGTTGCAAAGCGGTCTCTAGCGGTGGTCCGGCCGTATATAATGTGAGGAGCACGTTTTTGCGTGGCTTTTGACTCTAATCACTCTCCACAAAAACTACGGCCAGTATTCTTCGAAGTGCGACGGCATCCTTGCCGTTGTAAGTCCGGCAATTCGCCGAAATATGAACGATAAGACGATGTTTCCCCGGTAAAAGACTCTTCAAACTGTCCCCTGGGCCTAGCTTATGAAGAGACTTGTAATTAATTGGAATAAAAGCTAGTTCCCAGGAAAATGCCTGCTTATTTCTCCTACTTGTGCACGACTACATTAACGATGGATATCTATTACTGGGATGTGTGATAGCGGTGATCGACCGCTCGTTACAGAGAGATCGATGTGTGTTCGTTATATCGAGGTGCGCCCGTTATACAGAGGCGTATCGATATATTACACATATATATATATATATATTAAATACTTATAACACAATCATAATTTCTTTGTGTTGCACTTTATCTACATATTAGCATACAAAAGAAGTATGGTTGTCTTATGAGCGCTTCATATAGAAAAAAAAAAATTCGCTGTTTCTAAAATAGACCAACTGGCTCTGAAATTGCAGTAATAAAATATTTTAAGCACTAAAAAGTAAAAAATAAATAAAAAATAAAGAGTGTAATATATTTTTTAAATACGCTTTTATCAATTAATATAGTTTAATATTAATCTATGATTATACGTTGAGAAAATAATTTAAATATTTAACAGATAGTTTAAATATTGTTCTTTTTTGTTTTGCCATACCTTAATTTTTTTTTTTTTTTAAATTAGTTTGCACTTTCTACCAAGCGTAAATCAAAGCGGTGAATTTTCCATAATTGGGGCCCACGTCAAATTAACGTAATGTACCGGAGATATTTTGGAAGATAATGAATTTCAGCTATGAAATTAAGCGTGATTTTTATTAAGATAAACATTGAAAGCTTTATTTATTTATTTATTTATTTATTTAAATCTATTTCTACTTTTACAGTTATTTTCAATAGTAAATAAATATATATATTTACACCACGTTTTGTATTTGGTCATTTATCTCTTAGAAGGTTGTCCCTAATTAAGGCAAATTCGTATAATTTGGTATAAAATAGTTGTTTTGATTAAATATCAAAATTATTTCCATAAGAATTGATTCGGGACTTTCTAAAGGTATTTACTGACGTATTTATAAACTGCCATTGACGGAAGATCTCACTAAGAGCACGCAGATCTAACATACATTAACCCCTTCGCGACGAGCGTCCTTTACAGAATTTTTAATCTTTTAACACCGGTTTTTCAAAACAGAAATTTTCGCCTAATTGAATCTCAGAAATGCTGTCATTAAACAAAGCAAAGCTTACAATAAAAAGTTACTGGTGGGAATAATCGAGTATTCTTTGCATCTTATGCGTCACGTATACGTGTCGCTCGTCCCCAAGGGGTTAAAGGAAGAATACTATAAATATTATGTCTTAAGGATGTTGACCAGTGAGATCTCAAATCCCCCTTGCTAAACCTATAGACGTGTAATGCTTTCGTATTTTTAAAATATCTCTGTAGGAAATGACAATTTTTAACTTCTTTTTAGGTGCGTTTGTAATTATATAAATAACGTAACACGTATAGTCGTCTGGTCCGTCCGTCTGTCCGCATATAACAGCGCAAAAACTACCCAACCGAATGGTTCGAAATTCAATATGTATAATCGTTGCAGAATTTTGTCGAGTCATTTCAAATTTTGTGAAAATCGAATCAAAGCCTAAAAAGATATTAATAAAAGTTTTCTTCATTCTGTTAAATCCTGCCCTACTTAATTCAATAATATCCCGTGATAGGTAATGATTTTAGATTGCCATGGTGATTACTTCCTATTTAAGATGGAATAATATTATTTCCGTATTGCTGAAATTTAAAACCGAATTTGTGTACTTAAATTGTTTAATTATAGCAATCCTATAAACTACCGACAGTTTTTTTGGATAGATGTTTCCGGAGAAATAGATATTAAATGGAGAAAGAGTCTAAATATGGATTTCAAGTTTTGAAATTTTCAAAGTTAGGCTTAAGTTTCCCATTGGAATTTTCAGTAAATGTCAACAAAAGATAAAATGTTGCCTACTTAAAATGTACTTATTTTATTACCGAAAATAATCATATCGTTATAACTGACAATATAATTCTTTTTTTTTTTTTAGAGAAATAATAACGAAGATTTTTTTTTTACATTGTCATCTGTTGGATATTTGAGCATAGTATATTTTTAATGTAACAAAATTACAATTGATTGTTTGTAAAAGTGTATTGAAACTTAATTTCATAAAATAAAATTAATATTTATAATATGAAAATCTACACATAAAATAAACTTTGTATTCATGTATTTTTGCATAAGAGTGCAACAGTTATTGCACCAAGATCTGAATATTTATAAAACTAGTTATAGTATGAACTAGTCACGTTATTACTCACGTCAGTACTCATTTCAGTCAGTCACGTCAGTACTAATTTGTCACGTTTGTCGTACAATTTTCAATTATTTTCTGTGTACTGTTCTTAAAGGATGACTCTCCCTCTCTCTCTCTTTTAATTTTTTTTTTTTTTTAATTGTTAAAATATTTATAAAGTATAATGTTAAAATCTTAACAAAGCTGAGAGGTAAGATTTTAACACTTCACATAAAATCAAGTATATTATATTTTAGAAAAATTTTGACAACTAAAAATAACAAAGGCATACTTTAAGAACAGTACACGGAAACAAGAAGTTAAATATATTAATTTCCTGAAGAGAGATTTTAACTAGAACAAAAAATCATGGGTCAAAAATGGATTTGAAACACTTTCCAACACATATACAACTGTAACAAAACTTCATATTTTATTAAGTAAACACATAACACATTTGAAAATCCCATTTCAGCAATTTTTACTACCAACACTCGACAAAATATCCGAATTCTTTTGTGCAGCCCTGTATATGATCTATAGATTTGTATGTATATATACACAGTATGCTAAAATTTACTTCAATTAGGAAACACATAGCACAATTGAAAATTCCCTTTCAGCCATTTCCGTCAATAAACGGAAATGCACGTGAGATCTTTTAAGCAGCCCCGTATATGATCTTTAGAATTTATGTACACCAATTAATAGGCAAAATATTAGTTACATTTAAAAACGCGTACCAGAACGGATAACGAACTACCAACAATTAATGCTCATAAACAGTACTGTAACCAAATTCTTTTGAGTGTCCCTGTAAATGAACGGTATATATTCTATGCACGCCACATATTCTACAGTAAGCGCCTTGTAGTGCACTAGAAATAATTTTTATCAATTTGAATATGTTTAAAATGGTGTAACATCATTAATACGTCGCAAACGATTTATCCCCGCAGACCGTAACGTAACTGAATTATTTTGAGTGCCCCTGTAATCTAATCATAAACGCTACACACTTCATTTTCAATACCAAACATGCCGTAGTAAATTCCAATAACATATATTAATTCCATGGCAATCCAAGTATATTTACGCGAGTTAGAGCACGGTCAGATGGTAGATAGACATACGAACAGGATTCATAAACACTTGTCAAACTATATGTTGGAAAATGTTAAAAATAGGTTAAAAATTAACGACCGTGACATAACCATGATTTTTTATTATAAAATTTAGTATTTTATCCTTATAAAAGGACGAAAATTATATGTTTTTCATCTTAGCGACTGTGTATTATGCTATCGTTTGGTTAACTGTCTTGTGAATCGGCTGTATCAGTTTGAGATAAAAAAAAATTACAGACACCTCAAAAAATAAAATAAACTATCAATATGGTTTTATTTAAACTACAAAGAATTTTTTTTTTTTATGAGAAATAATAATATAAAAAGAAAATGTTTAATTTAAATATGAAAGGAATGTTTGTTCCGCTTTTATATTTGGCAATTTAATCATTTTTGTTGCTTATATTTGTCACCTGGATATGATAAAAAATGTACTTTTAGGACCTCTTGCTTTATGATATATATGAAAGTTGTGACAGTCGCAACAGACGATTTAAATATATATATACAGTGTCTCACATAAGTGATGGGACACTTGTGCTTTACAAAAGGAAACTAATCAAATAAATTAAAAAAACATGTACACATTTTTTTTGTGGGTGTGTTTCATACTTAAATTTAGTAAAGATTATTACATAACATACATTTTGTCAAAATATTAAAATATTAATTTAATAAAAATACAAATGTTTAGAACGGAGCAAAAAATAGCTCACATAAGTGATGGGACACCATTATATATGCAACAAAAATCGCCTGAAATAAGCAATAAAAATATTTTTTGGGGTTTTATTTTTACTTAAAAGCAATTGGCAATAATTTATAAAATCGTCTGCAGTATTTCTCTCCAGTTTGTTTTGGAATTTTTGTGTTTTTTAGCTCTGTGTAGTCATGAATGCTAAACGAAAAGAAACTTCGCCTGAAATTCGAAAATTAGTTATTAATTTGCATATTGAACGTGGAAAATCTATTAGAAAAACTGCTGAAACAGTTAACTTGAGTCGTTCAACAGTTTTCAATATCATTAAACGATATAAAAAGAATCATATGATTCAGGATAAAAGAAGACCTGGCTGACCATCAAAGCTATCCAATGGAATAAAGCGAATTATCGTTCGAAATATTTAAAAAAATCCAAGAATTAGTGCTTCAAAAGTTGCTGCTGATTTACAAGCATTATATGGAATAATTGTTAACTATTAGAAGGGTAATTCGATCTGCTGGATATCACGGTAGAGTAGCCAGGAAAAAATTCTTCGTAAAAGAATAGAAAACTCAGACTAGCTTTCGCAAAATCCAACATAAATAAGAATTCTGATTACTGGAATAAAGTTATATTTGCTGATGAGAGTAAATTTAATATATTTGGTTCTGACGGTAGAATCTTGGTGTGGAGAAAACCCAGGGAAGAACTTCGCAAACAGAACTTGGTACCAACAGTAAAACATGGTGGAGGAGGAGTTATGGTATGGGGGTGTATGTCGTCCGCTGGAGTTGGTAATTTTGTTTTTATTGACAGTATAATGGATCAGTACAAGTATATTGATATTTTAAAGCAAAATTTGAAATCTTCAGCACGAAAATTGAACCTTCATAACGATTTTAAATTCTACCAGGACAATGACCCCAAGCACACTGCTCTGAACGTTAGACTCTGGCTGCTATATAACTGTCCTGAAATAATAAAAACACCACCACAATCTCCAGACTTAAATCCCATAGAGAATATTTGGCAAGAATTGGAATCAAGAATTCGCAAACACACCATTTCTTCAAAACAACAACTAAAATCGGTGCTTCAAGAAGAATGGGGTAAAATCACTCCAGAAATCACAAAAAAAATAGTCGAATCCATCCCAAAAAGATTAAATCATGTTTTAAAAGTAAAAGGAAATCCAACAAAATATTAAAACCTTTTAAAAAGTAAAATTTGTGGATAAATATTTGATGGAAAAGTAAGTGTCCCATCACTTATGTGAGCCATTTTTTGCTCCGTTCTGAACAATTGTATTTTTACTAAATTAATATTTTAATATTTTGACAAAATGTATGTTATGTAATAATTGTTACTAACTTTAAATATGAAACACACCCAAAAAATTTTTGCACATGTTTGTTTATTTATTTTATTGCAGTTTCTTTTTATAAAGCACAAGTGTCCCATCACTTTTGTGAGACACTGTATATATATATTTTATATGCATGATGCATTATAAATTTTATCTCTCATTTACAGACGATTTTTGTATTCCCAGTTGGCTTTTTATGTATGACGTCGACAGTGTTTTTTCTTGATAGAATAAAAGAAAAAAATTCAAATGTAATCTGTATTTGTATGTTATTTTTTTATTTGTGCAAATTAAAAGTGATGTTCAGTTTGAACTTTACAGATAAATATATTTAGAGGTATCTTTAAAATATCATGGCACACGTGCGAAGCACTTAATGATATAAAGCGGTTAAATTTACATCATTAGAGACGGGGAGTTGCTCACATATTTTCATCTCTCTCGCTCTTCTATTGTGTATATATATATATTCCTCACTTTTGTCTTAATTCCATCATTCTTCTAATTGTGCATCCTCCTCTTATTGTTCTTGCAGACTCTGCGTCTGGCTTTCCACGATGCTATGACTTTGATCCAGAGGAATGCCAGGTAAGAGGCATCGAACATGGATGATGACGTCAACCGCAGTTCCGATTCCTTGCCCACCAGTGAAGAATTCGAAGTAGTTGGTTGCATCGAACCGAAACTTCACATTTCTGGCAATGGGGGCGAGGAGCAATTGAGAGAATCTATGAAAGAAGTACTGCAAGACATTGATGACCAGATGCTCGATACCACTCCACCTTCAGCGATGACCACTACTGGAGCCATGGTAATCTACGCTCCGTTTTGAATAATAAAAATAATAATAATTTTGTTTTGTTTTAAGAATGTTAAACCTTCAAAGTCATGGTTACAATGTTTTATTTTGTTAAAACTTTGTTACCGCTCTTTTGTATAGAGGATAATTATTTCTTATTGGAAATAAATGTTGATTTAAAACCAGTGGTCGACCCAGGCAAAATTTAGGGCTTATTTAGGGGCCCTTCACAAAAATCCATTTAATAAAACAGGGATCCCTTCAGAAAATCCCTTTTAATAAAGCACTTTCCTTCACAAAATTCATTTTAAGAAATCAGGCCCCTTCACAAAATTCCTCTTAATAAAATAGGCCCTTTCATAAAACCCCATTCCATAAAAACATATTCTTCATTAATTAATTTTATTTTATTAGGTTTTAAAATGTGTAATTTACAAACAAAGCAAATTCACCAGAAAGGAAAACTTTTGCAGAAGGACTTTAAGAAGTTATTAATAAATACTTTGTTTGAATTTGAGTATAGATTTCATCTTTCGTTACAAGATGTTATTTTTCACAAAAAAAACTTTTACTTTTCACAAAATAGGCCTCAAGAAAAAAAAAAATCCTGCATCGATACCTGAAAACATTGTTCATACCCAGAGTTGGGCAAAATACATCGATTAACCATTTTCAATACAAAATATTTTGGTTTTGGAACTTAAAATACAAAAAAACAAAATACTTTTCAAATTAAAAAAATTTCAAATACAAAATACATTTTTTTTTTAATTATTATTATGTATTAGGTTGCACTATGCAAATTTTTTTTTCTGATTTGATACTAATAGCTAAAACGTGAAGTACTTTTGTAAAACTGATTAAAGTCTTTGAAAATATAAATTTCCAAAATAAAGAAGCAAAACTGATAAAAAAAAATACATATCAATTTATGGGAAAACACATTTTATATACTAGCAAACAAAGAATACTTACAGATAAAATTTTAAAATGTGTACGGAAATATGAATATTTTCATGGATGTAATTCAGCTTCATTTTTAAAGCACACAAATAAAGGTTATGAAAAAACTTAATTGCCATAACAATGTTAAGAATTATAAAAACTTTTTTTTATAACATTTCATCAAAAAAGTTTCTGCAAAAGCTAAACTTCATATTCATTAAGATCCTTATCGTACCAGACTTGAAAAAATACAGTGTCTCACAAAAGTGATGGGACACTTGTGCTTTATAAAAAGAAACTGCAATAAAATAAATAAACAAACATGTGCAAAAATTTTTTGGGTGTGTTTCATATTTAAAGTTAGTAACAATTATTACATAACATACATTTTGTCAAAATATTAAAATATTAATTTAGTAAAAATACAATTGTTCAGAACGGAGCAAAAAATGGCTCACATAAGTGATGGGACACTTACTTTTCCATCAAATATTTATCCAAAAATTTTACTTTTTAAAAGGTTTTAATATTTTGTTGGATTTCCTTTTACTTTTAAAACATGATTTAATCTTTTTGGGATGGATTCGACTATTTTTTTTGTGATTTCTGGAGTGATTTTACCCCATTCTTCTTGAAGCACCGATTTTAGTTGTTGTTTTGAAGAAATGGTGTGTTTGCGAATTCTTGATTCCAATTCTTGCCAAATATTCTCTATGGGATTTAAGTCTGGAGATTGTGGTGGTGTTTTTATTATTTCAGGACAGTTATATAGCAGCCAGAGTCTAACGTTCAGAGCAGTGTGCTTGGGGTCATTGTCCTGGTAGAATTTAAAATCGTTATGAAGGTTCAATTTTCGTGCTGAAGATTTCAAATTTTGCTTTAAAATATCAATATACTTGTACTGATCCATTATACTGTCAATAAAAACAAAATTACCAACTCCAGCGGACGACATACACCCCCATACCATAACTCCTCCTCCACCATGTTTTACTGTTGGTACCAAGTTCTGTTTGCGAAGTTCTTCCCTGGGTTTTCTCCACACCAAGATTCTACCGTCAGAACCAAATATATTAAATTTACTCTCATCAGCAAATATAACTTTATTCCAGTAATCAGAATTATTATTTATGTTGGATTTTGCGAAAGCTAGTCTGAGTTTTCTATTCTTTTCACTTACGAAGAATTTTTTCCTGGCTACTCTACCGTGATATCCAGCAGATCGAATTACCCTTCTAATAGTTTCAGGATTAACAATTATTCCATATAATGCTTGTAAATCAGCAGCAACTTTTGAAGCACTAATTCTTGGATTTTTTTTAATATTTCGAACGATAATTCGCTTTATTCCATTGGATAGCTTTGATGGTCAGCCAGGTCTTCTTTTATCCTGAATCATATGATTCTTTTTATATCGTTTAATGATATTGAAAACTGTTGAACGACTCAAGTTAACTGTTTCAGCAGTTTTTCTAATAGATTTTCCACGTTCAATATGCAAATTAATAACTAATTTTCGAATTTCAGGCGAAGTTTCTTTTCGTTTAGCATTCATGACTACACAGAGCTAAAAAACACAAAAATTCCAAAACAAACTGGAGAGAAATACTGCAGACGATTTTATAAATTATTGCCAATTGCTTTTAAGTAAAAATAAAACCCCAAAAAATATTTTTATTGCTTATTTCAGGCGATTTTTGTTGCATATATAATGGTGTCCCATCACTTATGTGAGCTATTTTTTGCTCCGTTCTAAACATTTGTATTTTTATTAAATTAATATTTTAATATTTTGACAAAATGTATGTTATGTAATAATCTTTACTAAATTTAAGTATGAAACACACCCACAAAAAAAAATGTGTACATGTTTTTTTAATTTATTTGATTAGTTTCCTTTTGTAAAGCACAAGTGTCCCATCACTTATGTGAGACACTGTATGTATATAAACTTCCAGAAACGAATTCAAAGACTAAACAAAATAAACAGGCATGTATATTTTCCTGCTGTGAAATTTTAATTTGCGATTGAAACACAACAGTTTGAAAATTATAGACATGTATTTTGAGTATTTTTAAAATACAAAATACTTGACAAAACCATTTCAAAATACATTACCAAAATACTTCAGTTTTATCAGTTTAAAATACAAAAATACAAATGTATTTTGAAAATGTATTTCAAATACATGTATTTTCGATACTGCCTAACTCTGTTCATACCACGGCCCTACTTGAACAAAAATTGTTTTTTGCTTAGATCGAGTACGGTCATGTTCATACAATACCTTTATTTATTAGCGTCATGTTGAAATGAATAAAATAGCATGCTAAAACGATGAAAACGTGTAAAGAAATATGACCGAAAACAAATTATTGTTTAATTAAAATGTAGTATTGATAATTATAAATGCATTTTATGAAGGAACACAAACTCATGCTTCCATTATAATAAATATTGTGGACAAGTATATAATAATTTTTGCTGTATTTGTAAGACGTTTATACATTTTGCTTTCAATTATTCAAGAATTAATTTTTAAAGGGTACATCCACACATGTGTAATACTGAAATTCTAAAGGGAAGTCAACGTCGCACAGGCATTCTAATAATCCATTAGGTATAAAATCTCAGATTTCACAATTAAAAATAAGTAAAATATATATATATATATATATATATTTTAAAGACATGCATTCATCCCACTCAAAGTCAATTTTGTGAATAAACCTTTAACTTAGCGCTATAAGAGCATGCACAGGGCCTTATTTATTACTACCTAAGTAAACTTTTACCACTTTTTTCGAAAAAAAAAAAAAATCGTCTTTTTTTAATTGCCGGATAGCGAAATTTTCTTTTTTAAAAAAGGTGGTGTGTTTGTCCAGACAACAATCAAGCCCTGGGCATGTACAAACAAATTTGTTCACGCTAATTTTTTTTTTCCTTTTAACAAATGCCAGTGACTACTAAACCTATAATCTATTAACATGTGTATTATTATTTCCAAACAGTGGAAGATGGTTTGGACTTGATACTGTTTCATAGTTCGGCAACCCAAATCTTCATACCTACAGTATAGATTTGCCTTATAAAGCAAATGATGGCCATACCAACTTAAGCATGAAAACTTAAAAACTTTGATTAAAGTCTGGTCAGAAAACCTTTTTCTAGAACCAAGCAATAAATAAATAAATAAATTAATTAATTAATAATAAAAATTAAAAAAAATTAAACGAAAAATGCGAAATAGTTGAAAAGAATATTTCAGAAATGTTATAAAAATAACCCGATTGTTTGTCGCATGAGGTTGATTTAAAATTAATTGTTTTTTATTAAAACTTCTGGTTAAAAAAAAGCTGATAACGTTCTTCATATATAATATCAATTATAGAGAAAGATCGAAAACTTTCCGACAGAGTTTTAATCTTTTTAAGAGGCATAACAACACTTTCTAGATTTGTAATAATTGAGTCAATATCTTGAAAATCTCCGGGTTTTTCTGGTTAATTATTAGTAAGATAGTTAACCAGAGTTAACTATTAGTAGATAGTTAACCAGATGTTGTTACTGGTATATGTATATATATATTGGGGGGGGGGGGGGCATTTGTATGTCTATTTTGTTTCGTAAATAAAACACAAATAAAAAGTGATTTTTTTTTTGTCAATTTTTTTTTTTAATTTTGCGAGATATTTATTATGTTATAACAACAATGTCAAATTCTAAAGGATATACAATTTTTTTTCTCATTCTTAATTGTTTCATTGATTTATTGATAATCATATTAAGAATAAACCGTATTGATATTGTGAGCGTTTTCATGTCTTGCCTCTATCTGGTTGCTTGACTGCAGGTTCTTATCTTTTAATCCTTCGCATCATAAAAGTAATCTTGATATCTCAGTTGTACATCGTAACACTTATATTATCCCAGCTTTTTTCAGACTCAGTACAGTCAGATCTTGTTTAATGCTGCTAAGTTTAAAGCTACTTCCGTATGATGCGTTATTTATTTCTTTAATTTGATTATACAGTTTTCCTCGACCATTTTTTATCTTAATATATATTTTGCTATTGTTATTGGATAAATACCGTATTTACCCGCGTATTTTTCGTGGCTTTTTTTTTTTTTTTTTTTTGGCCATTTCTTTGTTACCAAAAGTAGGGGCTGCGAAAAATACGCAAATTAATTTTTATGAATGTAATCTTTTATTTACTAATTAATATTAACTATGAAATATTCAGATAAAAAAAACTTTCTTGAATGCTTGTAATTGTGGCACTTTAGATGATATATAACACAACTCTCATTTCGAATTTTCTAAAAATTAGATCATTTAGTTCATTAGAAAAACGCGAAATATACATTGGAATCGATTAAAAATCAAGAATATATAGATTGGAAGGGACATGAAATAGATTGTCATGAGGCAGGATTTTATGATATTTGAATCCCGAGATATTTTTGTAGGAAGGTAGCATTTAAGCTAAGGCTATATCCTTTTATCTCCCCGGCTTTTCGTGATAAATAATAATTTAAAAAAATACAAAGATCTCGGACCAAAATTACCAGTCAGACAAGACAAGAAAATCTCATAACCTCGAAATTTTGTACCCTGATCCCATATCCATATGTATTATGATGTATGTAATTAAAAACCCCTTTTCGCACCAGATTATTGCATTCTAAGTGTACAATTTTTAAAAAAATGTGCAAATTTTTACTTTTTTTTTTTTTTTTTCATTTTTAAGAGCAATTTACCACAAAATAAAACAACGCCACACACTTTAATATTATACCTGACATACGGGTAGTACGTCTGGTAGTAGGGATGTACGATAAAATCGTGACGTACGCAGTGTACGTCTGGCGCTCAAGAGGTTAATCTCACTCTGTTCGATTTCTTCTCCATAACCAAAATACTTTTTCTATGGACTTCTTTTCACCGTACCGTATAACAATTGCATCAGCATTACTCTAATATTAATATTCGATGCATATTTTTAAGTAGATTCTGTCCTAATATATCACTTAATGTTTCTTTCTTTCTTTTTTTTTTCTTTTCTTTTTTCTATCTGCTCTTATTATTACGTTCGCTGTGTTTTTGAATTTAGTAAATGTGCTTCGTTGCAAGGCTCAACTATTTTCCTTTGCCTGTAAAATATTTTTTACGGCATGGATCCACTGAATGCCGAAAAAATTGCCGGAGCCCACTGTTATTTCGCGTCTCGTTATAAAGATATACGTACGTGATAGAGTGAGCTGCTAATCGAAATCATTAGCACTTTGCAACTATGTTGACTAAAAGTGTTAAATCGTTGCTGAAGAATAAACATTTTGGCAAACTTTAATATAAGTTGTGAATTTTAACAGTAGTGTTGTGGAATTCGATTGCGAGTTAAGGTTCTCATCAGTGAACTTTCAAATTTCACTCGTTAGTGTTAAACTTAGGGCCGTGTGATCCATTCGTATTTATAAAATACTAGCTGAAGAATCCGGAGTTGTCCGGGATATTTAAGAATCTTGGTGTAGATAAATCAATTTCAAAATTAAACATGTTGTACAGAGAACTTCAAAATGTTAAAATATATCAATTTTTCCACAATCGTGTTTTTATCATGATTCAATACGTTTCTCAAACCCATATGACGTTATATTCACCTGCTGAGGTCATATCTACTTGCTTTCTCTATTACTCATACTGATACTCTCTTTGTATGATTCTCAAATATTTGAAAAAAGTCCGTTAAACTTTCAATATGACGTCATATTAATTTTCTTTTTAATTCTCAATTGACGTCATATTAACCTACTTACTCATACTCCTTGTATTATTGAGAAATGTTTGAAAATTTCCGTTATATTACTAATATGACGTCCTATTAATCTTTATTTCAATTGTTGAAACTTTTTGTTTCATTTTCATTTTTTTTTTTTTTTTTTTCACGTGGAAATCTTTTAATAGAAAATTAATTATTGTAGAAAGAATTTTATTGTGGGTTTTTAATTCTTGGCAACTGTTATAACGAAAAGTGTTTAATTTTGATAGGAAAAGGCTGTTAGATTTTTAGTTTTTTATTAATTAAAAATTAACTATACATTATTTCGATTCCGGATTACTTTAGTTGCCTCGGCCGTGTTTTAATACACCTATACGTAACATTTCACAATTCTGGCTTCCAAACTGTTGATTTGTATAGAAATGCAATATAGACAGACAAATTTTGATTTTTTTTATATTAAATTTCCTCAGTAAATTGATTTAAAAAAAATTATGTGTACTCTTCTTGAAAGATGTCTCCCCTTTTTCTAGTTATCAAAATATATGCTTAATTTTATCTGAAGTGTTAAAATCTTGCTCAGTTTCGCAAAGATTTTTACACATAAAATTATAAATTTAGTATACATTTTAGAAATATTTTGACAACTGAGAAAGGAAGAGATATCGTTTCAGAACAGTATACAGAAAAAAGAAGTTAAAAATATTACTATCCTGCGGAGATATTTTGAAAATACGAATTCACCACACGGCCATAGCCAGGGAAATTTGGAATCTCATTGATGAGGAAGGAGCCTTAAATCAAAACAGTAAAAATTAATGTCAATGATGTTGAAGAGTGCGGCCTTATTGGCCTTATCTATGCGTGATAAATGATTTTATTTTTTGTTCTGTACACATATGCACACACACACACACACACAAAAGCATTTAAAAAACAAAAACAAATTTCTGGTATTTTATTTTTTAGAAGACATTTCCTTGTTGAAATTGAATGGATAAATTATTTATACCCTTCAAGCACTGACACTAAAAATGCAGTGCATTAGAAGAAAGTAAGATACTGTTTACTCTAACCAGTCTGGAAATAAATCAATAAAAAAAGGTAACGCACTCTTGTAATGAAAAGTAAGAAAAGAAAAAAACGCGATCGAGAACGCAAATCGGCTGGAACGGCAATGATCGTGAAACTACCTGGTTTCAGATTGCGAGCAGAGATACTTGAGACGGACTCACTCCATTTTCTGTCACCCTCGAAAAAAGCCTTGTATAAATCTTTCTTCATTCTCACTCCGATGTCTTCAGCGGTAAAAACTGCCTTCGAAATTTCATTCCACGTAAAACACGTTACGGCTATTTTAAAAGATCTTTGATGATATTCTATTTTTGGAGCCGTTATTATCTGTGTCTTGATATATCTAGTAGTATTTCTGATGTTATTAATTCATGTGCTAAAGTAAAGTCTTATTCGCCGATATGGAATTTTATGAAAACTGTGCTCTAGTGGAAACTTTTGCCGGCAAAAAGGATATTGTCCTAGTTTTGGAAAATATCATATCTGAAGTAAGTTATTATTTTTAGTGTATTATTTTAAAACTGCGGCGCCGCCGGTAAGAAGAGGCAGTGGAAAGTCATTGCTTCTGCCTGGATTTTGAAATGTAGTTAAGTAAATTTTCTTTTCCTTTAATAATTAAAAAAAAAAAAAAATATTTGGTCTACGCGAGTTAAAATAATTACACTAACGAAAAAAAAAAAGAAAAAAAAAAGTTTTTCTTAGAATAAGGATTTTGCTTTTCTGAACCGCTCGTGAAAGACCCTATTTAGTTAATTTTAATCACATTAATGTAGATGGAAAACATATCTCAAAAAGGGGGGGGGGTCAAGAGGGGGGCAGCGCGACCCCCCGGCAAAGAAATGAAAAGACCATTTCAATTCTGCATTTTGAAAAACGCTGGTAGAAGCTTATTTTTGTATTTTTTTATAATTTCGTATTTGTTATATTTATGTATTGTTTTTATTTTACATTGATATGTTTAAAAATTGTCTTGAACGCGAGTTTTGGTTAAAAAAAAATTCTTAGTGTCTTACAAGGAGATGTTCCGAGGTCGGTGTCACAAAAGGCGGTGAGCGTTTATGTATCGATAGAGCATAGTTAGTATATAAATATATGAAAGCCGTAAAGCGCAATATCCAGGGGGTCTTGAGAAAAAAGGTTTCAAAGTTTACGCCACAGCTTATAATCGGATAAATTTCTTCCTTTTGGCAAGCGGCTTCGTAGCCTGGTCGGTAGCGAATTTGGATTCAAGATTTTTGTATTTGTGTTCGAGTCCCCAGCTAGACTTATTTTTCGCAACGAAAATTTTTATCAATTACTTTTGAACTACAATTGAAAAAATATGTATAATAATGGAAATTTACGAAAAATATAAATTAAATGTATGTTTTGTATCATATAAGTACAGTTTTAACTATGAAATTCTGAATGTTTATATATTTAATGAAAAAGAAAAAAAAAGACAATTTATATATCTATATACCAGAAATTTTTGCTGTTATTGTAAATTATATATATTTGTTTTAATACGAGAAGCAATAGAATTATAAAAAAAAAATCCTCGTCGAAATGTCCTTATCTCTCCCTTTCATTCTTTCAAGACCTCAGGATATTCTTTTGTCTTTTCTTGGGTGGGTGTGGGGTCTTCTTGAAGGTTGAAGTTATGTCTGGTATAACCGATAAATTATTACATTTTCACAGACTGTTGTAATGTAGAAATATTATCGCTGAGAGAGTATAGTGTTCGATAAGAAAGGGATTTTTATTCCTAATTCTACCCTACTGATACCCTTAATGTAGTTTAAATGATGAATTCGCTTTAACCGTTCTCGTATTAAACGAGTTCGAATGTATGATACCCTTAATGTAGTTTAAATGATGAATTCGCTTTAACCGTTCTCGTATTAAACGAGTTTGAATGTATGTATAATAGTTCGTAAGCGGTGTTTCTATAGTGGACTTTACAGAATTAAGGCTGTACCTAAATAAAAATTATATTAATTATTTTCAGCTATAATCACAAAATATTTTGCATTTGCAATTAGCATTTATCTAATTTAAATGTCTTTTTTTCTTTTTTTTTTTTCTTTTTTTTTTTTTTTTTTGTTAAATAAATTAATATTTAACTCTTCTAATTTAGAGAAACTAACTACATAAAAACAGCAGTAATTGGGTGACAACATACTAAAGTCAAACACGTTTCTCTTATTCATGAGTCAAAAAAAGCCAAACGTCTGACGTTTCAATTAGAATATTTGAAATTCTTACGTTCATGGATGAATGAAAATTATTCTGTGGTTGTGACGTGAAATTTACGCAAAAATGTGTCTTCGGGTGAAAGGGGATTAATTTAAGAATAGCCTTAAGTGCCCTGATAATCTTGCTTGTAAAGTCGAACTGACAGTGCGATCCGACTTCAATGATGCGTGTATTTGTTTTCCTCGATGAAGGTCGTACTAAATTTGCTTTCATAAGCTTGAGAACTGCTATTTAACGCTTTTATTTTTATTTTATGCAAATCACCAGACTGAGATATTAAAAATTCATTTGTACGATTGTTTTATTTCTAGTACTTTATTCATTGCAGTAATAATTATTTTAAGCAGATCTATAGTCAGAGCCGTCCTTAGTGAAAGCGAGGCCCGGTGCAAGAACTTTTGCGAGTACCTTTTCTTCCAAACTAGTTAACACCTCTCCAGGGACCGATTTACAAATTTGGGGGCACAGGTGCTTGTGGGGGCCCCCTTGTACCGATGTTTACAGCGGTCTTGAGTAAAAAATATACATCATTGAAAGCGGTAATTATTAAGATAACCACTATTGACTTTAATAATTTTGTGATATTTAATGATTTTTTCTTATTTTTTTTATAAATTTTCTTCTCAGTTTTATAGCAATAAAAGTTTTTATAACATCCTCATAATCAATCTTTAGTGTTTTATCTCGCTGACGATTTTTCGAAATAGGTTCCGAAAGTGAAAGTATCCTAATAAAAAAACCTATAAACAAAATCGAAAAAGTAAAAAACAGCCTATGTAGAGATTGACCTCAAGTATCCAATGGAAAAAAATCTTTTAAAAATATTAAAATGCAAGCGAGATATTAAAAGAAATTCTTAGAAGTAATATTAGCGAGCGGCTGTTTTCACGTGAGTGAAACAGTCATTTTTAAATGAAAAAAAAAAAAAATTAACAGATTTTTCCATATTAATTTTGTTTTTTAATAGTTAAAACTTTATCAGATTTTAAAATAATTGAAAAATCTGCAGCAGCATTTGGGGAACCCGGAAAATCGCGGGCCCTGGCCCGTGCCCCGAATGTCCTACCGTAAATCAGGCCCTGGCTATTGAGTATTTTCTGTCTTGCGAACACTGTCTTGCAATTTTCTGTCTTGCAATTTTAAAATATACTGTAAACTTTTTCCATAAATATTATGTATGCAGTATTCTTTAAAGAAATCTTAATTATATGCTAAAAATCTCAATTTTTTCGAAATAGTAGAAATTGCAGAAATTGTGTCGGGCCATATCGAGACGGGCCTGTTTTCACTGATTTCTGTACTGGTCGGGCCGGGCCATGAACTGTGAAAATATAAACGGGCCGAGCTCGGGACGAACTTTTGATTTTTACACCGGGGAGGGCCGGGCCTAGATAGGTTTCGTTCGGGCCGGGCCTGGAAATTCCGGCCCGTGCAGATCTCTACCCCCCCCCCCCCCAGAAACATGCTGCGCCAAGATAAAAGTTTAAAAGAAAAAGATAAATAGATAAATTTAATTAGAAATAAAAATAGAAAACAAAGCTTAATGAGAAAAAATGCTATCTCTATTATTGGCAAAATAGGAATATTAAAAAATGGCGCGGTTCACTTGGAAAATAACACGTAACTCTTGAGAAAAAACACTGAATCGTGTGACACATATTTAGAGCAACCGTAACTCAAAAGATATGCTTCTGAGTTTGCAGTTTGGAACAAATGAACGCAATTTTAAGCTTATGACATGCAGCTCTGTGAAAGACAAAATGCAAGCGTATTCAAATAATTTTGGGGCACATCATATAAAAAGAATAGCGGTACCAATCGACTGGGAATAACATCTACTACTAAACAGAATGCAGGAATTAAACTTTAGGGTGAAGAGGGGGGGGGGGGACAATGTTAAAATTTGAAATACTTTACTTTTAATATTTAACAGCAATATTCCATTTTAAGAACATGTTTTTATTTTACATGAAAATTTATGTCCAGATACCAAATTTCAAGCCATTTGAACTGAAAGTTACGGAATTATTCAAAGTTTTAAAGTTAAATTACATTTTTAAACTCTTTTCAACTGAAGTTCAAAAGTGTTTATGACTTCGGTTTGCGTAGCCCGTCTGTCTGCCTGCAGGACCATGCAGGACAGCAGTCCCGGGCCCCCCATGGGAATAAGTGGTATTTTCGTTAAAAGGGAGCCAAATGTTACAAAGCTGGCCAAAAGTGACCAAAATTCTTACTTTTGTAAAGATTTATGCGGTAGGGGAGGGGGAACCCTCCTTTCCCAGCTTCTGTACATGCCTTCCCCCTCCAAAAAACAACCAGCTACATCATCAGAAACCTGATGATTAAAATTTTACTGTAACAACTAAGTAATCCATTGTTTCAAAAGAAATTCATGATTGACTTTATACCCTCGTAACAAGACAAATTAAAACTTTTAATGATGACCAATTGGGGACATTTTTTTCTTTTAGACTTTTTATGACAGACATATGATATTTTGATAAATAGCCAAGAATGACAGAAAGACCTATATTTACATTTCAACGGCTTGCATAAGCTCTTATATTCCTAACCAAAGGAGCTACTTTCTGATGCATTTCTAAATTCCTACTTTTTCGGAAACGCATAAGATTGGAAGGTGTTCTTATTCAGAAACTGTGTAATCGAACGGCTTTTACCATTTTTTGATAAAAGCAATATATCTTTGAGAAAATACTGTCCAAATTAGCTTTTTTAATCGAATTTCCGGAAGCAACAGCATGGGAAAAGGGAAAAATCTGAAGCCACGTGACAAGAATCTCTTAAATCTCGATAAGTAATCTATTTATCAAAAATGGAAAACGCTAGTCTATTCCATATCCCTTCAGTAGTCAAGCTTGTAAATTTATGATTTTACAGTTAAAAATTAGTCAGAAAATGAGTCAAGGTGTCGCGTAAGTTCACTATCTCTATTAATACTTTTACAAAACATATTGCCTGCCCTACACATCCTGAAAACAGTTAAGTCCAGTTCCGGCCCGCCTCGACTATGTAGAAAAAAAAATGCAAGACTGATCTCGGCCCTGCACGAGTCTGCTAAAAATATTAAGCCCATGGAACTCTCCGATGTCGATCTCTACGGTGGACAACTTGCATTTCTGTATTATGTTGTCAAACTAAGAATGGGCTCGTAACGTCATTTATAGTTATTCTCGCGAAAACAATATTCTTTGAAAATAGCTCATATTTTACCAGGTCTGTTTAAATCTTTATATCGGGCCGGTAGGCCTGCTAAATATATTTATCGGCCCGGCCCGTTGAAAAGAATGTTCTAATTCTGCCGGCCCGGGCCGTTTCAAAACCGCCGGCCCGTGCAGACCTCTAGGGGGGATCTTGTGCCATTAAACCCTATACAACCAACCAACCAACCAGCCACTAATAATCATTACCTGTGAAATATTGGGATAAAAAATTATAGAAAATGCTCATAGGTAATGCATATTTTTATTATTATACAAAAGTATTATGTAAATTATATACATATTATATAATTAAAAAAAAATATATATATCAAATGAATTGCTATCCTAATGTCTATTCCATATATTATTATCATTGCAAATTGCAATACGTATGTATATTTCACACTCGCGTGTTTCTCTTCTTAACAAATTAAATTGCGGTCTAAATGCAGATTGTGCTTTTTAATGTCCAATGTAATTTATTATTTTGAACTGATATGGGCGACAAGTAAGTTTAGCGTGTAATTTAGAAGGTTGTGGTGTTGCTTTACTTGGCAAGCATTTTTCGATGCGAGAACGGAATGAATGAAAAACGTGCCAGTTACAACTTTTCATCGCGAAATGAAAGAAGCGGAATTGCACAATCTGAGACATGATTTTCATAAAGGTACGTGGTACTCTCAAATGGTTAAGCTGATCGTATAAAAATTGAGATGCCCACGATTGATTGTTCATTGAATGAACTTCATGGATGGATACTTGAGCATAACTACTATTTCTTTTAGTTTAATATTTGAGGATGAAAGGAATATGTTATTAAGATTACCTTGTATAACCGATGAACTGTTAAAATATACCTTAAGGGTCCTCTCTTCTCAAGTGAAAACACTCGCTCGCTAATGTTAATCCTATGAGGCATTATTTTTCTAATATCTCGTTTGCATTTCAATATTGTTAAAGATTTTTTTTTTTTTGCATTGGATAGCAGAGATCAATCTCTATTTCCGCCGTTGATTCCTTTTTCGATTTTCTTTGCGGATTTGTTTTACGAAAATACTTTTACTTTCGAAACCGGTTCCGAAAATAAAAGTAATCAACGGCGGAAATAGATTGATCTCTGCTATCCAATGCCCCCCCCCCCCTCAAAAAATCGTTTAAAAATATTGAAATGCAAACGAGATATTATAAAAATAATGCCCCATAGGGTTAACATTAGCGAGCGTGTGTTTTCGCGTGAGGGGAGAGGACTCTTACGGGATTTGGATACTTTTGAAATGTCGAAAGTTAGTGAAAATTTTAATACTCGTTATCGTAAAAATTATTAGCTCTTCTTATATAGAAGTTTAAAAAACTTTTTAAACATTTAACAACCCAACCCTAGTCTTTTGATTAGTCTTCTCAACCCTAGTCTTATGTGTGTTTCAGCGAATTTTTAGGACTTTTTAAACAACTCCAGTCTTCTGATTAGTCTTCTCAACCCTATTTTTATCTGTGTTTCAGCAAATTTCAAGGACTTTTTAAACAACTTTAGTCTTCTGATTGGTCTCTTTTTGTACAGTGGTTTACTGTGGTGAGAATTCTCTACGTTTTAGCGAATTTCCGACTTTTTTTTTAAATTTAATCTAAATCCCCCCCCCCTTCCCTCTTCGAAATTGCTGTTTCTCCCCTCTCTCCACAAGCACATAGTTTAAAATATATAAAACTCTCATGATTACTGTCCTATTTGTTACTTTGTTATAACAATCGTAATCCATCATATAAATCTTTGCAATCACCCCACCAACACCAGAGCATAAATTTAAAATCTTTAAACTTATTTAATTAAAAAAAAATATATATATCTCTGCCATATCTATTACTATGTAATACCAATAAATAAATATATTCAATCATCTACATCACCCTCCCAAAATGCTTTTATTTTCCATCTGAGTTTTTCTTTGCGCAGTTTATAAGTAGGTGGGTTTATTAGAATTATAATTTTAAGTCTTGAATCCGAAATTATCAGGAGAAAAAAAAAAAAAAAAAAACTATTTGAGATATGTGTGTTAATTTTTATTTAGTTTTTTAAAGAAAATTATATGTTGATAAGATAATCTTGAAAGAAGGGCGTACGTTTAATATTATAAGAAAAATATTTTGTCTTTTTCAGTCACATAATTTTGTGATCTAATATTTAATATTTTAAAAGAAATTTCTCAATATTGAAATTTGAAATATATGCCCTTATTTAGTTCACTGTAACATGGTATGCTTCCGTTTCAAATGTATCTGATATTTAACAGAAGTCTTAAAATAGCAAATCTCATTACCACCTTGTTCGGTGAATTGCGTGCATGAGTTTTGTAAGGCGATTATCAATTAAACAGCGAAAAACATCGATAATACTGTCGTCATTTAATAAACAACTGTGGAAAAGAAACTATCAAAATGGAAATAAACCACGACGTACATTCTGGGCTGGAAATTCTTTAGTTACAACAGGAAAGAGAAATCACGCATCCTGCATGGATTATGAATAATTATTCCATTACTAACAGATTCACCCGCCGTTCCCGGGCCCGAGAGAATAACCTTAACTATAGCTAAAATTACCTTACCATTTCAGGGAAATTTTTAAAATATCTTGCTACGCTAATTGGGTTTTCCAAGCGAATCTCTTTCCAGGCACAGAATAATAATTTTTAAAAAACTCTCGACCGCGAAGTCACGTGCGTCGTCATGGTGTAGCGGTTTTTGGCGATGAAGGGGTTACTTAAGAAACCAACGCTGGAACTCTTTCTTCGCTGCGTTTCAGAAAAAAAAAAAAAAAAAAAAAAAAGCCTTACTTTCTTAAATAATAATAAAAAAAAAACCTTTCATGTTTTAAAACTATATTTTTAACGATTTAAAGTTTGCTCCATATAGAGGTATAAAATTGGATGGTTAATGTATCAAATAGGTATTGGTTGATCAAAAACAAACTTCTTATTTTCGGCAATTTGGACACTTTAAAAAAAAATCGCGAAAAATTCAAAAATCGCTACACGTATTCCAAATAAATTGTATTGAAAAGAGGACAAAATGTGCTATATTTCGGTACAAGATTGAATTTGGATTGCTTTTTGAGTAAGTCAAAATCGCCGGCGAACTTAGAAGATTGGAGAAAAACGCGAATTGTTCCGTTCAATATAAAGTAGTGTGGCGGCACTTGAATAATTATTTAGAATTAATTTCTCGGTGCGGCACACAAGTTCGACAAAACACCACAAAATCTTCTTGGTTAATTTTTTTAATAATTTCATTTCTTTTTAAACAGATAAAACAGCGGCACATGAAACACAAATATAAAAGGAATGATATTATTATCTTTTTATATACTGGCAGTAATGAAAGAACACGCGATATATCTATTCCGCTACATAGCGACTCTACTTGATTGAGTTCGGCGAAACTCGCGTATGTAGATCACGTGATGCGCTGGGAAAGTCTATTTTTACTGGAAGGTATTTTTCCGCGTTACAGTAACTAAAAAAAATCTAATAAAAATATCCAAAATCTGAGGTTAAGGTGCAGTCGGATCTGTCTTCGTCTATCCTTATATCCAAATTTGCGGATATATATCCTTAGTTATCGCCATCAAAGAAACACACATACACACAGACAGACAAAAAATTTCTTTTATTAATATTGATTACGAGAATATTGTTATTCTACCATTATTGTATTGTAGGTATATTAGAAATTTCATGCATGGGCAGGCTTTGGTGTTTCGAAAAGAAAAATACCTCGGTGAATCAACCATCTTCTGTTTATTTATCTATCACAGACACATCATCTTAAATGTTCGGGGTTTGCCCAAAGCTCTTGGTTTGTTTTATTTAGATTTAATTGTGCGTTTCTGGGCATCTGATCGATCTAACGCAATTTTATGGAGGATTAAGGTTGGTGTTTTGTTTGATTTATCTTATTCACGAAAAATGTCGTATAGTTTTGACAATTCATCCGTACTTGCTTATTAATTATGTTTACTTAATTTCATTCATACTTACTTACTTAAAATTAATAAATTATAGAAAGTTTTGCCCGCTTATTTCTGCATTTTGTCCAAACGCTTTACACACTTATTTTTACCTAAAAAAAAAATAAGTTATGCATGCTTGCATACACTATATAGCCAATGATGACCGGTCACTTGCGATTTTAGACATTTTGTTAAATATCTGGAAAGATACATGAGGAATTATCCTGAAACTTCAGCAGTGTAAACTACATGATAGACGTCGTATATTTCCGCGAAGATTTTTTCCCGAAAACCCATGAGGAGCCGTCAACAAATTGAAGAAAAACGAATATCTTTTTGATAACCCTGTAAAAACTAATATCACAAAAGCGTTGAAACGGTAGCACATGCTTAGGAGGCTTCTTTTAATAAACTATGTTCATTTGTATGAGGATAGCACGTATACTCGTGGAGAAATTAAGGTTTTTATAAAATCAATCCCAAATTTCATCAAGTGATTTACTTATAATTATCAGAGTTCTTCATATAAAAAAATGCTCTTTTCAGAAACGATGACACACAACATTATATACAATACCCTGCCAGTGCCGAAACTAGCCTTTTTTGAGCCCGGGGCAAACATGGATTTTGGCGCCCCCCCCCCCCCCCCCCCCTCAAGTAAATTTACAAAAAGAATTTTACCAAGTTTCTAATAGCCGACTTATTCTAAACTTAAAATATGTAATCACAAAATACGTAATACTGAACTACGTAATCAGCTTTGTCAAATATTGATCAATTACTTTCTTAAGTGCTAACCAATAGATTATTTACTACTATTGTTACTAAATTGGAAATTATGTATACAATTTCTCGTGTTAAAATTAAATATTGCGGCAAATATAAATAAATAAAATTTTTTTTGTGAATCAAGAAGAAAGTAAGAATTCTTTAGTTCCGCAGTGCCTATATACAACCTGGCCCTGGTTTTGAAATCTAGGCGTGTATTCATTTCTTACCTAAGGTATTTAAATGAATAATGACTCGGGGAAATTTAAGAATTTATAAATGTGTCTCTCAAGCATGAAAGATTGAATTGTCAGGATTAGGGTTTTTTATGGTGTTAAAATAAAATTTTGATGATTCTAAGTTATGGTAGATATGAAAATAGCCTATTTTTAGAAAGACAATTATCCAAAGTTAAAAAGTTTAAAAATTCAATAAATTAAAATTATGATATTTTTTATATTTTAAGTTCCGACACCCTTTAACTTAAAACTATTCACGAAATCATAAATGATTACTTTCGGATACATCGAAGATGTAATTTTCATTCAAAAATGTGACATTCTATTTTAAATACCAAAAAATTTAATAGCATTTTTCATTTTAGAAAATGTTGTTATAAGACAATAATAGAGACGCAGAACGCGACAGATCGTGAATAATCAATCAACAATCTATTACAATTCAAAATGGATGGCCGTTTCTACCATTAGGCAAAACTACGCGGACATCTAGGGCTGAAAATGACATATTTTAGAGGCAGATAGGCTTCTTTACTAGCCATAGCGTACCGGGAGAGATTTTTTTCTGAACTCCTAGAAATAATTCTTAAAAATAATAAAAATAAAAAAGCCTTTTACTATTTTATCTTGCATATAATTCACCCCTTAGTTTTTAGTATCGTTGGCTCCCATTAAGGCCAGATCTGTCTGTAAAAAAATAATTGTAGTAAAAAGCATGAGTGGATTTTTCAGTTGTCGCCTACCTAGAAATGGGAAAAGGACGAAAAAATAAATTGACAGATTAAAGGCAGGGGCGGCTTTACTAGCCATGGCAACCTGCGTGAGATTTTTTTTCTGCATCCCTATGATGTATCCAAATGATGTATCCGAAAAAAAAAAAAAAATGTTTTACTAAGTATTTAATTTTGCGTATATTTTTCACCTTTTTGTTTTTAGTATCCCGAATAGTCATCCGACTTCTTCCTGTCTAAACCTGGATCTGGTTGCAAAAAATAATAGCAGCAAAAGGAATGGGGTGTCATTTTTTAGTTGTCGCTTAGGACGGCCAAAACACAGAAATGACAAAAAAGACAAGAAAAAATAATTTTGGAGATAAAGGTAGGGACAAGCTATAGCGCCCTGTGCGAGCTTCTTTTCTTAATCTCTACAAATGGTATATTCTTAAAAAAACGGTTTTATTATTTATTTTACATTTATTTCACTTCCTAGTTTTTAGTGTCGTGCCCTTTCAGACCGAATCTGTATGTAAAAAGTAATTGTAGTAAAATACATGGGCGGCATTTTTTAGTTGTTACCTGCTAGAAATGGCAAAAGGATTAAAAAAAAATTGGGAGTATAAAGGCAGGGGCAGCTTACTTGCCATGGCACGCTGCGCGGGCTTTTTTTGCGTACCCCCCACAAATGATATATTAAAAAATAAAATAAATAAAAGGTTTTACTAAGTATTTTATTTTGCGTATATTTTCTACACCTCTGTTTTTAGTATCCCGAGAAGTCGCCTGATCTCACCCCTTCTAAGCACCAAGGCTGGATCTGGATGCAAAAAAATATTTCCAGCAAAAGTAATGGGGACGAAATTTTCCATTTGTCGCCTAGGGCGGCAAAACACATAGAAATGGTAAAAAGAGGAGAAAACAGAATTTTGGAGCATAAAGGCTTTAAGCCATGGCGCCCTGTGTGAGATTGTTTACTGTACCTCTAACAAATGCTATACTCTTTTTAGATAATGATTTACTTCATGCGTTCCCTTTTATTTTTATTGTCCTGGAGTCCTGGGCAGTCGCTCGACCTCACCCATAGCAAAACGGGGGAAAAGAAAGCTTCACGCTGCTCAGTGAGAAAGAAAGAAAAAAATAGAATACCCTTCTTAGAATTTTTTCACAGGGAATCGCTGAGCAATTATCTTTGTTGGACACTGGACAGTGACACAAAGACATGAGACTGACCTTGAAAAATGTTAGGGATTCTTACTACACGGAAAGTGATTTCCCCGATAGATAGAAGACATAGGACATGGTGTATTTGGAATGTGATAAAAATAAACTAAGAGAACAGTTCTTCCTTCTTATTCATTTGCTATCTAGTACTTTAGGCAAATCTTTTTATCTATTTGTCAAATTTAAGGCATTTGGTTCAGTTTTTTTTTTCGCCTACGAAACATTTGTATCCAAATTTCACACATATATACATTTTTGTATTAAACGACAAACGAAATCCATTTTGGCGCCCCCTTCGGGTGGCGCCCGGGGCACATGCCCCCTCTGCCCCCCCTTAGTTTCGGCCCTGTACCCTGCAATCAGAATTAAAAATAATAATAAATATTGGACGAAAAATGAGCAGGATCACTAAATATTGTTTCACTGCGCATGCGCGAATTCAATCAAAATATACTGTGCATAATATATTAGCTAAATGTATAGACCAACTTCTGTGAAAGTCTCAAAAACATAGCTTGAAAATTCTGATAGTAATCGTCGATAGAATAAGCTCGAAATTCGCTGTTCCCAAAAGGAAGCCAAAAGATGAGGGGTTGTATCCAAATATACTATTTTTATAGCTTATGAAAGTTGACATAATAAGAATGAAGTGTCTCTCATTGTATATTTGAATACCACCCCTCATCTTTTTGCTTCCTTTTGGGAACAGCGAATTTCAAGCTTATCCTATCGACTATCTATCAGAATTTTCAATCTATGTTTTTGAGACTTTCACAAAAGTTGCTCTATACATTTAGCTGATATATTATGCACAATATATTTTGGATTGAATTCGCGCATGCACAGTGAAACAATATTTAGTGAACCTGCTCATGTTTCATCCAATATTTATTATTTTTTAATTATGATTGTAGTTTATTATATATAGTGTTTATTGTTATTGTTACTGAAAAGAACATTCTTTTATATTAAGAACTCTGATAATTATAAGCTTGGTAAAATTTGGGATTGTTTTTATAAAAACCTTAATTTCTCCACGAGTATACGTGCTATCCTCATACAAATGAACATAGTTTATTAAAAGAAGCCTCCTAAGCATGTGCTACCGTTTCAACGCTTTTGTGATATTAGTTTTTACAGGGTTATCAAAAAGATATTCGTTTTTCTTCAATTTGTTGACGGCCCCCTATGGGGTTTCGGAAAAAAATCTTCGCCGAAATATATGACGCCGACTATGTTGTTTACCCGCCTGAAGTTTCAGGATAATTCCTTATGTATTTTTCTAGATATTTAACAAAACGTCTAAAATCGCAAGTGACCGGTCATCATTGGCCATATAGTGTACATAATTAATCTGCCACCTACGAGCTACTCTCGCCAACCTCCGTCCAACAACTTCTTTAAGGTCTTCATGTCTGGAATTGATTTCCAAATTCTCATAATTTTATCATCGACATTTTTTTTTTTTTAATAATTCCTAGTATTTTTTTTCTTTTTTGATAGTTTGCAAATCTTCTACTTATTTGAAAAAATAAATAAATCAATAAATAAAATAAATTAAATTAAATAAAAATGAACCAATGTTGAACTAGATTGGATTCAGTCACAAAAAATTCAGTTTCTTAATTTCCAACCATTCGAATTCCGGCAACTCAGCTAGCCTAAAGTCGTATTTTAAGCAGCTTCATTGTATTATACCATATGTTCGTCGTCCAAGCCCTATCGCTTCTTGGTATGCAAATTTAAATTGTTAATTGTTAATTTGAATAATTCACATTCAGTTACGATTCAAGCTTTTTTGTGAGGCCATTAAAATCATAGACAGAAAATTCGATATTACAAATTATATTGGAGGAATAAATGAAATATTTATAATTAAAGTAGAATTACCCATCATGATCTTGTGTTAGTGAATATTTTTTGTTTCCTTTTCCTGTTTGTGGCTTTCAGCCGTACGTCAGATGATTTATTCATTTCACTCATATTCCCTTTTATTCTATACGACATGCATTATAAAAACTAAAAGTCTTTCTATAAAGCTCTCTGATCATGAGAGATCTTATTGCAATTTGTAAAGTTACAATAAACAACGCAGAAAGGTAACCAATAATTTGTTCATGTAAGTAAGAATTGATATGTATTGGAGTTTATAGGACTCAAACCTTCCCATTCAAATTACGACAATATCTTTAAGCTGTCCCAAAGAATATTATTTCCCATCCTCAATGTTTGATAATTCATACCATGAAAATAAAGAAAAAAAAATTCTATATAAGATGAAGCACTGTAAATATTGATTAGATTTCTAACGTAGGGGTGCACAACCTTTATAAGAGGAGGGTCACTCACAAAAATGTCTGGCTTGGCAATGGCCACCATCCGACCTGTTCGACGTAATTCGTGATTTTTACGCTCCCGATCGGCGAAATTCGCGATTTCTACGCGCCCGATCATCGAAATTCACGATTTTTACGTGCCCGATATTAGAAATTCACGATTTTTGCGCACCCGATCATCGAAATTCACGATTTTTGCGCACCCGATCGTCAAAATTCACGTTTTTTACACCCCTGATCTTAAAAATTCACAATTTTTACGCACCCGATCGACTAAATTCATGATGTTTTTCTGCGACCTATAGACAAATTTGCAATTTTTTTTTCGCGACTAATTGGCGAAATTTGCAATTTCTGGAGATGTTGGCGTTTAGGGTCTCCGCGGGCCACATGCAGGTTGTACATCCCTATATATTCTAACGTGCAAAGCTTCAGATCAAGGGCATCAATATCAGCTCTTCCAGTCGCATTTTTATTTTGAACTCTTTTTACTTAATATTTGAAACTCTCAACGTGCAGTTAGAACCCACCGTGGGTTGTGTTATACCCGACCGAACCTGATAAACGAAATTTCGTCAGAAATCCGACCTGAATGCAACACACCTGAACACGAATCCGAAATACTAAAATCCGAACCCGAAATGGAAGAAAATTCATTTTTAAATACAATTAAGAAAAAATAGTTTACAAGTATATATCTAATAAATTTTATCTTTTAATAGATGGAACCCGCCAAAACTTGACGGGAAAAAAAATACTATAACAATATCAGTAAAATAAGCTTCTTTATTATTTAAGAAACAGTCTTTCAAATATTTCATTTAAAAAGTTTTTTCCTCGGTGAAATACAGTACTATTTCCGATGCAAACTCCAAACAAACAATCCGTAAACAACTGTGTAAATAAAACACACATCTACCGCCCCCCCCACCCCCCTGTGATAACGCAAACAAATGAGATCCTATGAGCATGTGCATTGCATCTGCCCAAAGGCTTCGTCGAAATTCGACATTAAAAAAAAAAAAGTTTTTAAATGTTTAAATAAAAAGTTTTAAAATGTCATCTTTAATCATTGTTCGTTTCAAATCCATATCTTAGAAAACGCACCCATTGTTTTAAAAAGCTAATCAATTTTTATGTAATGATGAAGAATTTTTTTTATAATAATAAATCAATTTGCAGATGAGGGAGATTTTTAATGTTTTCAAGTGTAATTTATTTGTATGGTTTCTTCTGTCCCTTTACATAATCAGGATGATTTTCCCTTTTCCATCACAGTCGGGGATCTTTTCCCTCTTATGCAGTTAAATACCCAATGAAAACTTAAAAAAAATAAGAAAATACAATTAATAGCATATTCTGATGCAACATATTCATCAACGAATTCAACATATCACATTTATGTTAAACAAAAAATAAAAAAAAGTTTTTTTGACAGATTTTAGTTTAGTGCCAAAATGCTCTTATGGATATGTATCTTATGTAAAGTATATGTATCTAAAGATGATTATGTATCTTATGGATAATCTGATCTTATGATTTATCAGGGTTTTTATTATTATTCACTTTTTATGATGGTTAGGGAAATCTATTTTCAATTGTCGAACTTTTCCAAGGGCTATTTTACATTATTGAAGCAAACTGATGGTCATTGTTGAGATATATTTGAAAAATATTTCATGCTTGAAAATTATTTCAAAAATCGTTAAATTAAGAGGCAGTTTTCAAATAAATCTCAATCGAAAGCTAATTTTTTTTCTAATTGATGATGTAAGAATTGAAATTGTAAAGTGTAGTAAAAAATAGAAATTTGTAGTATTTAGAAGTGATGTAAGCGCGATGAAAGCTAAAGCGATAGCGCCGTTTATTGTCACAACCTTTATACATTTCTAAAAATTGCCACTGTGTTTTGACTGGCATCCAAAAATAGACTACCATTTTTTGACATCGAAAGAGAAATTCACAGTGAAAGAAATATGACTTTGCCACTAATAAGGAACTGTTAAATGAACTCATAATAAACCTACCAAAATAATTCTTATAAAATATTAGCCTTACATTGTTTATTCTAGCTAAAAATATAATCATTATTTCTAGTTTTATTATTATTTTTTTTTCATAATACTATTTTTTATAATTTTAATTTTCCTGAAATCCTTTACTTTTGTGAATTTTTTTAATTAAAAAATGAAATCGGCTGATCTATAATTTAAAAAATTCCTGACGGCTCGGCCTACAGGCACAGGTAGATTTCGAAGACGCAGACCGTGGGGCGCCTGTTTGTCGGGAATTGCGGAAGAAATGACCTTTTTGCGATGATGCTGCAGTTGGAACCGCCTACTTCGAAACCAAACTTGTGTTATGACAGTTATATCTAACACTTGTTTGCAGGCGGAGTCAGCAAGGATTTTTTTTTTTTTTTTTTGCTATAAGAGTTGGTCCTATAAAAACATGTCAATATAAAAGTTTTAGATAATATTAAGAGGATTTATAATAAATTTAAGCGGATTTGAAATCTTGGGAATTGACGAAGTTATGAATTTTTTTCTTTTAACCCCCCCCCCCCCCCTTAAGACAATTTTTAATTATATCAAAAATCTGTCATACATAAACTTTCGGTCCTTTTCCTAGAAGTAATAATAACTTCAAACGGATTCGATACGTATCATAATTAAGAAATTATGGGTTTTTTCTGTTTTCATAAAAAGTTCCCCCCATCCCCCCCCCCCCCTTTGTTCGATTTTGCCCATTAACGAACTTGACCGAGATTTTATGCCCCTTGATTTTATGTATCAGTTTCGAAAAGATGCGGGAGTTGGAACCGCCTACTTCGAAAAATAACTTGTTTGCAGGCGGAGCCGGCAGGGATTTTCTTGTTTTTATTTTTATTTTTTTGCTATAACGGTTGATCCTATAAAAAACTTGTCAATATAAAAGTTTTAGATAATATTAGGAGGATTTATAATAAATTTAAGCGGATTTGAAATCTTGGGAATTGACGAAGTTATGAATTTTTTTCTTCTAAAACCCCCCTTCCCTCCCCCCCTTAAGGCATTTTTTAATTATATCAAAAATCTGTCATACATAAGTTTTTGGCCCTGTTCCTAGAAGTAATAATAACTTTAAACGGATTCGATACGTATCATAATTAAGAAATTATGGGTTTTTTCTGTTTTCACAAAAAGACCCCCCCATCCTCCCCCCCCCCTGGTTCGATTTTGCGCATTACCGAACTTGACCGAGATTTTATGCCCCTTGATTTTATTTATCAGTTTCGAAAAGATGCGGGAGTAGGAACCGGCTACTTCGAAAAATAACTTGTTTGCAGGCGGAGCCGGCAGGGATTTTTTTTGTTTTTAATTTTTTTTTTTTTTTTTTTTTTGCTATAACGGTTGGTCCTATAAAAAACTTGTCGATATAAAAGTTTTAGATAATACTAAGAGGATTAATAATAAATTTACGCGGATTTGATATCTTGTGAATTGACGAAGCTATGATTTTTTTTCTTCTAACCCCACCCCCCCCTTTTCCCCCCCTTGGGGCCATTTTTAATTATATCAAAAATCTGTCATACATAAATTTTCGGCCCTTTTCCTAGAAGTAATAATAACTTTAAACGGATTCGATACGTATAATAATAAAGAAATTATGAGGGTTTATCTGTTTTCACAAAAAGCCCCCCCCCCCCCCCCCTTGGCTCGATTTTGCCCATTAACGAACTTGACCGAGATTTTATGACCCTTGATTTTATGTATCAGTTTGGAAGAGATTTATGCAGAATTTTTTCAGTTATCGTGGTCAGAAAAAAGTGACGTAGATAGATCGATAGATAGATACTGTGTGGCTGAGATAAGAAAGACTCTGGAACTGGTCTCGGCTCAGTCCTGTTGCCAGGGTAACTGTGCAGTCGACTTTATTTTAGAGAAGTCCGGTATTTTCTTTTCTTGCCAATTTTCTCTCTTTCAATGGGTCATTCCAACGAATTATCGCAGTCTTTTATCCTTCCGCTCCTGCGGACGAGCTTCCCTCCCTACAAGTTTTGGAACCTTCGAAAACAGCAAACCTATTCAGGGGTTTTCTAATCTGAGCCACACAGTAGATATATATATATATATATATATAAAGTTTTGAACTGGGGGTGGTTTTGGGTTCTGGGAGTCATGATCGGCGTAGATCTGCAAAAATTTTTCAAAATTTCCAACTTAGGTGAGAATGTAATAGGTAGTATTTCTTACGAAATCTACCTAAAAAAAGCAATTGGTAATATGTAATCAAGGTATGCAGTCAAGATGCAGCAATCAATAAAGGCTCCAATTCTAATCTTTATAATTAAGAATAGAAAAATCAGTTAAAATTACTTCATGTTGACACAATCATGTAAATTTTTCTCTATAGTTTTATCAATGTTAAAATGCATTTCAGGCTAAGCATAGTGTCATTTTCACCGGCGCAAACTTTTCACACGTACTTTATATACGTTACTTTTATGTTTAAACACCATGTATACAAATACATATATACATCAACAAAGTTATAATGCATAATGATAAAATAAACCCAATGGACAATATTCCCGTGACGTCATAATAAATATGAATTTTAGTTCGCTTATAAAAATAAAGTACACGCGGTAAATATTTTTACCGCAATTTAGCTTGCAAATTAAAAAAATCCCTGACGGCTCGGCCTACAGGCACAGGTAGATTTCGAAGACGCAGACCGTGGGGCACCTGTTTATTGGGAATTGCAGAAGAAAGACCTATTTGCCATGACGGCTCGGCCTACAGGCACAGGTAGATTTCGAAGACGCAGACCGTGGGGCACCTGTTTATTGGGAATTGCAGAAGAAAGACCTATTTGCCATGATGTAGCATTTGGGACCACCCGCTTCGAAATATACCTCTGCCTGTAGGCGGAGCCTGCAGGGATTTTTTTTTTTTTTTTTTTTTTTTTTTTTTTTTTTTTTTTTTTTTTTTTACCGTAAGAGTTGGTTCTATAAAAAAACTTGTCAGTATAAAAATTGTAGATAATATTAAGAAGATTTATAATAAATTTAAGCCTATTTGATATCTTGGGAATTGACGAAGTTATGAATTTTTTTCTTCTGAAACCCCTATTCCCCCCCCCCCTCCTCCTTGGGGGCATTTTTAATGAAATCAAAAATCTGTCATACATAAATTTTTGGCCCTTTTCCTAGAAGTAATAATGACTTTAAACGGATTCGATATGTATAAAAATTAAGAAGTTATGGTTTTTTTCTGTTTTCACGTCTGCTTGTAGGCGGAGCCAGCAGAGATTATTATTATTATTGTTATTATTATTATTATTATTATTATTTTGCCGTAAGAGTTGGTCCTATAAAAAACTTGTCAATATAAAAGTTGTAGATAATTTTTAGGAAAAATTATAACAAATTTAAGCGGATTTGATATCTTGGGAATTGACGAAGTTATGAATTTTTTTCTTCTGAAACCCCTATTCACCCCCCACGCCTCTTGGGGCCATTTTTAATGAAATCAAAAATCTGACATACATAAATTTTTGGCCCTTTTCCTAGAAGTAATAACTTTAAACGGATTCGATATGTATAAAAATTAAGAAGTTATGGGTTTTTGACCGAGATTTTATGCCCCTTGAGTTTATGTATCAGTTTGGAAGAGATTTGTGCAGAATTGTAGCAGTTATCGTGTCCATAAAAAGTGACATAGATAGATAGATAGATAGATAAGTTTTGAACTGGGGGTGGTTTTGGGTTCTGGTAGTCATGATCGGCGTAGATCTGCAAAAATTTTTCAAAAATTCCAACTTAGGGGAGAATGTAATAGGTAGTATTTTTTTTACGAAATCTACCTAAAATCCCTGACGGCTCGGCCTACAGGCACAGGTAGATTTCGAAGACGCTGACCGTTGTGCACCTGTTTATTGGGAATAGCAGAATAAAGACCTATTGACCATGATGTGGCAGTTGGGACCACCTCCCACTTCGAAATCTACCTTTGCCCGTAGGCGGAGCCAGCAGGAATTTTTTTTTATTTTATTTTTTATTTTTTTACCGTAAGAGTTGGTCATATAAAAAACTTGTCAATATAAAAGTTGTAGATAATATTAAGAAGATTTATAATAAATTTAAGCGGATTTGATATCTTGTGAATTGACAAAGTTATGAATTTTTTTCTTCCGAAACTCCTATCCACCCCCTCCCCCCTCCTTGGGAACATTTTTAATGAAATAAAAAATCTGTCATACATAAATTTGTGGCCCTTTTCCTGGAAGTAATAATAGCTTTAAACGGATTCGATATGTATAAAAATTAAGCAGTTATGGGTTTTCTTCTGTTTTCACGTCTGCCTGTAGGCGGAGCCAGCAGGCTTTTTTTTTTTTTTTTTGGCCATAAGTGTTGGTCTTATAAAAAACTTGGCAATATAAAAGTTGTAGCTAATTTTAAGGAGATTTACAATAAATTTAAGCGGATTTGATATCTTGGGAATTGATGGAGTTATTATTTTTTTCTTCTAACCCCCCGCCCCCCTTGGGGCCATTTTAAATGATATAAAAAATGTATCATACATAAATTTTCCGCCATTTTCCTAGAAGTAATAATAACCTTAAACGGATTCGATACATATCATAATTAAGAAATTATGGTTTTTTTTCTGTTTTCACAAAAAGTCCCCCCCCCCCCCCCGTCTTTGGTTCGATTTTGCCCGTTAACGAACTTGACCGAGATTTTATGCCCCTTGATTTAATGTATCAGTTTCGAAGAAATTTGTGCAGAATTATTGCAGTTATCGTGTCCATAAAAAAGTGACATAGATAGATAGATAGATAGATAAAGTTTTGGGTTCTGGGAGTCATAATCGGCGTAGATCTGCAAATTTTTTTCAAAAATTCCAACTTAGGGGAGAATGTAATAGGTCGTATTTCTTACGAAATCTACCTAAAAATTCGGTCTAAAAGCCACGTGCCTTTAATATTTATTATTTATCTTGTATCTACGCAACCACAGAGTTTCTCGTTACTCTGTGCCTCGCAACCATAGTCCTTCTAATAAACCTTCTACTTACCTTTCCTCTGAGCTCGCAACAGTGGAAGTTAACCGATTGCCGACTTTATGACGTCATACGCAGAAGTAAAAGTTTAATTTTAAATTACGGCTAATTAATTACATTTTTGAACTAACGAATGTACGACAAGAAATCTGTGTCCACATATCTTTTATTTAAAAAAAGAATGATGTAATTTGATGCAGTAGTTTGTTCTCACGGACTGTTGAAAGAAAACGCTTAGCGTTTTAAATATATAGATGTTGAAAAATGAATATCTATATACTCATCAATGATCTAACATATAGTTTTTTTTTTTTCATTGGAAAAAAAATTACCCCTTTTTTGAAAAATTGGATTAACCCAACCCACAAGAATCAAATCCGAAACAATTAAAGTTAATCTGATCCGAACCGCGGTTTCGAGCGGGTAAGATCGGGTTACCCAACCCGACCCAATGCAAGACTCTACTCGCAGTTTCATTTCTTTAGCATTAATTTTAAGTAGTTTCAGGACATTTTACTATTGTGAGTTGTGATGGTTAAATACGATTATATGTACTGATAATACAGGACTGATTAGTTTATTTGAAAACTGTTTAACTGTTTATTATACCATGGGAGTTCTCCCCCCTGAACCCGTAATTCTCTAGAATTTTTTATTTGTGTGTGTGTGTGTGATAATGGCTATATTAGTTTGCAGGATTTGTTATTCTCTTGAATGTTTTATTAATTACTAGCTGACCCGCCCAGCGTTGCCCGGACCCGTGATAATAAATTTAAACAAACCTCAAGTTTGTATGATTTTATAGCCCGTTTTTGTATGAAATCATATTTTGAAATGAAAAATTCGCGAAAAAATATTGATGTTTAGTGGTAAAAGCGCTCGTAAGAAAATATTTTCTTGTTTTTTCACATAGGGTAATTTAATTTTTTTTTTTTTTTTTGAAAATGACCCTTTGCGTTTCCTTTTATAATTTTTGACGTTGATACGCCATTGTATGTATATTTGTTATAATTATGAGTCTTTGTAATTTTTAATATTTACTAGTCATTTGAAAAATAATTAGCTTTAGCTAACAATGGACCCTTTTTAATTGATCTTAATTCTACGAAATATGTTTACAGAGTGGTAATGAGAGAAACTTTAGTGTAGTTTTTAGTTTTTTCTTCCGCCTGTAGTCGAGCAATGGTTATTCTTAACCGGATATAATCGATAATTTTCTCCGTTCCTCTTTCTTGGAGATAAAAAAGACGAGGGCTACTGACTGTGCCTCTGTGGATAAAATACACTGTTTTCATCTAATCGCCTGACCAGTGAGTGCGTTGTTGTTTTTAGCGATTGTGGGCGTTTTATAGGGACTTTCTTTCCTTCTGTATTGGTTTGTCATAAGATGTCTTTTATATAGGACTTTTGTAAGTAAGTAGACATTGTGGTTTTAATTTTCGTTAATTTAAAAATTCTGAACTCTGGAACAAACAGTAATTTTGATTAAATAAATGTTAACAAAATGTTTCAGACAGAAAATTATATAGTCCTTCATTAGGTCAAAGTGCCTGTGGGAAAACTGGCGACGAGACATTTTCAAACCTGATGAAGGACTTGGCATAATTTTAAGCTCCGAAACGTGTAACGTTGTTTATTTTTGGGGACAGGGTAGTTATTAGTATGTTGTATTGATTATGGAAAATGTCCTAGTTTAAATGTGTTTGTTTATTATGTTATAATGTGTTTGTTTATAATGTGTTTGTGTTATGTAATTGTTTAAGTGTTTGTTTATTATTCTTATTTTTAATAAAACCTATCCCTGAGCAATGAATTAAAATTTTGAATAAAACACTTAGTCAGTTTTTACGCTTTGATCTCTTTATGATTTCTTTCAAAACTAGAATCATGCTTATTTGATTTCTATTACATTTTTTCTTTTATTATGCTTTGGAAAATATGTATAATTTTTTTTTATGATTTATGTTTTAGTTAAAAATGCATTTTTATATATACTTGGACTGAAATAGTAAAAAAAGAATTTTCGCGATAATTTTGTAAGTTATGTACATCATTAATTTGACCCTAAATGTTGGTAACATAAAAATAATCGAAACTAGTGCAAAAATACCCTTAAATTTGAAATATAAATATTTTTTATCTTTTTTTTACCATTCGATGCTTATTTCAGAACTTGATGGTGAACTTTTATCATTTTGAAAGCGACTTCTTTTACAAATAACTTTCATCTGAAAATATTTGACATTTCAATGAAATTCAAATATAGTATTTCTCCCTCTCCCCCCCCCCTCTCTTTTTTTTTCTTCCTTTCTTTACATTTAGTATATTTTCTTAGATTGCTCGACAACTACACCAAAAAGAATTCTTTTGGTACTTTTGCCGTATTTCAGCGTTAATTCCGAAACATTTCACCATTTATAAAACAACCTTTGTTATTCTAATTACTTCAGTATTTAAACGCGTAATTCGATTACATATATGTTACATTCGTATTTTATTTATTTATTGTGATATGTATTTAATTATTTATTGTGAAGTTTAAATTTCGTTTGACAATTTAGTTATGAAATATAACATGAAAACAAACAAACGCTGGATTATTTACGTTGTTTTAAGTGCAAGCGGGTAAATCTTCCGTAATTGGGTTGCATGCAAAATAAATAAATAAATCATGTTTGATAATTATTTCAAAAACCATACAAAAACAGTAAATTCATGCAGTTTTCAAACAATTTACATTTGAAAGTACATTTCTTTCTCTATTCGAAGGTGTAAAAATTGAAATTGTGCGATGTGTAGAAATTTAAAAATTTGCAGTAAAAGCGAAATTTATTAGTTAGGTCGTTGTCATCACCAATATGACGTCAGCATTACTCACGCGGATATATTTTTACTTTATAGATAGATATCCTTAGAAACCTCGAGTTTCTATAGGTAAAAGTGGGATGTTCGGCTTCAGCTCCATCATTTGATAATATTTGAGTGCCTTTGCATTTTTTGTTGAAATTACAAAAAGATTCATTAATTTCTTTAAATTTTGTAGCATTAAGATAAGTAATATACTGTCGGTTCTGTTCTGTTTTGAAAATTGATCTTTCAGCGTAAAAATGTCTTTTTTTTTTTTTTTCTTTCATCCATTTAGTGAATTTATGTTTACATAGGTTTTACTTAGAAAAAAAAAATATTCCATGTACTAAAAAAATATAGTTACTTTTATTACATTTTATATAAGAGGCCACGACCATTGCAGACTCGGTAAATAAACAGGAGATGAAAATTAAATATAGAATGAAATCTTTCTTTTCCTCCTGAAAAATCAATAGAAACTGAACTACAGTTAGTAACTTCGTTCGTCTAGTAAAGCAGGGAGCATTAACCCGAGTAAAGGTGAAAGAGGAACAAATATATGTTTTTACCTTTGACGAAGTAATTGCTTTTTGTTTCTGCCCCTGATGAAGGAAGCTATTAAGTAATTGCTTCCGAAACCTGGTTTTCTTGAACAAAAGATTAGTTTCCTGTGTATTAGACTCACTGGATGAAATGATTGTAAGCAATATTTTAAATACATTAACTGGAATCTGTTGCCATTAAAGGTTTTTCTCATTCAGTGGCCACTTTAAGGCCGTAAATTTTAAGGTTTTTCCGGAAATATTTTTTTAAAGATGTGTTAATGAAAGTTTATAAGTTTTATAAAAATCCATTTGCACAAATTTATTATGCTATTTGTTATACTAATTTATATTTGTCTTACGTGGCGCGAAAATAGGGCTGAATTTGTAACTTATGGTTTGGCAACAACTGTCGTTTCCAGAGCTCAGACCAATGAACAGACTAGATTGTGTTCGATCAGCTCCGCCTCCATCCAATATGGCGGTCAGTGTGAGAGCAGTGAAACCATAGAATGAAACTCAATCTAGAAATTATTAAAAATAAAATAACATGCACGTAATACAAAGCGTCTGAGATGATTCCTCATTTTAATTATGAGCAATATCGTTAATTTCAAATGAATTCTCAACTCTTATTTAGAATTCATTTACGAATTTCACTCACTCAAAAGACGGAGAAAAAAAAATCAACTGTCTAGATATCACCTGCCGCCATCTGTTGCTGTATTGATGAAGTAAAAAATAATTTCTTTTTGTATCTATAATCAATTAGAACAATAAAATGTCGAACGAAATTTAAACAATGACAAACAAACTATCTTCCTATCACGTAGTTTTTTTTTTCCTACTGAATTTAAGTCGTGTTGTACAAAAGATCCTTTTTTCATAGTATTTAAATGATTTATATGCTCATTAGTAGCGCCAACTAAATGCATTTTCAGTTGTGTTTTCAACGGAGAATTACTTTTTTACATTAAAATAAATTGTCAATTTCATATGTTCAAATGTTTTATGGTAGAATTTATTCCAGCTAGAATTGCTGAAAAAAAGGGGCGAGCTAGCGGAGCGAGCTGTGACCGCGTAGCGGTCTCAATGTGAATTGGTTCGCAATTCACGGGGGGTTGGCGAGCGTTAGCGAGTAGGGGGCTGAGCCCCCTAGTACTAATTTAATTTCATATTAAAGTAGAAAGTCATTTCTTTGTTTAGTTATAATATATAAAAAATGGCGGCTTGACAGCTAATGGGTGGGATGAAAAAAAAAAAACCTGACGGCTTGGCCTACAGGCACAGGTAGATTTCGAAGACGCCGACCGTGGAACACATGTTTATTGGGAATTGCAGAAGAAAGACCTTTTTGCCATGATGCGGCAGTTCGGACCGCAAATTTTGAAATATACCTTTGCCTGTAGGCGGAGCCAGCAAGGATTCTTTTAGTTTTATTTATTTTATTTTATTTTATTTTATTGCTGTAAGAGTTGGTCCTATAAAAAAAATTTGTCAATATAAAAGTTGTAGATAATATTAAGAAGATTTATAATAAATTTAAGCGGATTTGCTTTCGTGTGAATTGACGAAGTTATGAATTTTTCCTTCTGAAACCCCTATTCCCCCCCCCCCCCTTGGGGTATTTTTAATGAAATCAAAAATCTGTCCTACATAAATTTTTGGACCTTTTCCTAGAAGTAATAATAACTTTAAACGGATTTGATATGTATCAAAATTAAGAAGTTATGGTTTTTTTTTCTGTTTACACAAAAAGCCCCCCTCATTTGCCCCCCCCCCCCCTTTGGTTCGATTTTGCCCATTAACCTGTAGAACTTGACCGTCATTTTATGCCGCTTGATTTTATGTATCAGTTTAGAAGAGATTTGTGCAGAATTATGGAAGTTATATCCATAAGTCCATAAAAAAGTGATATAAATAAATAGATAGGTAAATAAAGTTTTGAACTGGGGGGTGGTTTTGGGTTCCAGGAGTCATGATCGGTGTAGATCTGCAAATTTTTTTCAGGAATTCCAACTTAGGGGAGAACGTAATAGGTAGTATTTCTTACGAAATCTACCTAAAAGGCTGAAGCGGTGGACGCGTAGACTCGACCTACAATAATGTAACAAAATAACTAGTTTCTTAGTCCAAAAGCTAGTGAAATACGCAGTTGTTTTAAAAAATATGCATTTTTAGCGAAATGGCATTGATTTAATTTAAAATGTAAATTTTCAACTACAATTTTTTTTATTTAAAGTTAAACAGAAGAACAAAGTATAAAAAAAAAAAAAAAAAAAAAAAAAAAAAAACTACATATTTCACTAGAAAAATATGTAACGATTCATTTTCAAAAATATTCATGTTGATTGATTGAAAATTGGCGTAGCAACCAATCAGAGTATCTACCGAATTTTAAAATGTTGTTCAAGGGGTGGGGGGGGGGGGGAGCTACATTTTTCGTTGCTGTTTACTCGCTATGGCCCGCTGTACTTCCTATAGCTCCAAAATTGCTCTTTCACTTTCGATATTGTTTTCTAACTAGTAAAATATGGTTTTTGTGTGTTCATAGACAGTAAAGCGATAAAAAGAAAATCGAAATTTTGAACCGGTCAATGTGATGTAACTGGAACTACGGGAAAGCCGACATGCACGAAAATTCCTTCAAAGTTTAATTAAAAACATTTAAATCCATTTTCAAAAAGGAAAAAAAAAAAAAAAAAAGAAGAAGAAGAAAGATAAGAAAAATCTTGGAATATCTTTGTGCCAAATTTCGTAGCGGCAAGACTTTCCGTCACAGCGTGAGGCTGCACACACAGACAGAGGAACTCTTTTATTAATGTAGACTTTCATTTTTGTAAATAAACACATGCATGACTAAATTAAATCGAAAAAAAAAAAAGACTTCAGAGTATCTACCGAATTTTAAAATGTTGTTCAAGGGGTGGGGGGGGGGGGGAAGCTACATTTTTCGTTGCTGTTTACTCGCTATGGCCCGCTGTACTTCCTATAGCTCCAAAATTGCTCTTTCACTTTCGATATTGTCCGTTGTATTATATCCGTATTATTGTTTCGATAAATCCTTAAAAGGTTTATTTATATTTGCGTGTTTTTTTAATGCATTTATTTGCACTTGCTTTTTGTGTCAGGGCTTTTTTTTTTTTTTTTTTCCCTTTACTGGTGTATTATATTTCTCTTTTGAAGAAATGGAAAATAGGGAAAACAAAATTTAAACGGTTTGATTCTCCTTGAAAATTTATTATATATTATTTTTTATCATTTATTCAGCTATTTAAATGAAGTACGCACTTACACTGATTGAAACAGTGTAATTCTCAATGTACTAAAACTTGAAAAAACGAAATCTGCCTATAATGAAATCGTGCCTTAAATGAAAAAAAAAAAAAAAATCATAAAGAAATACAATGCAAGAAATTTAGTTTTACAATAGACGGTGTATTTACTAAAACGGAAGACTGTGTAAATCCTTCTATATTAAAAAAAAGTAATCTGGAACTGAGCCAAAAACGAAATGGACCAATCAAATTCTGCGTAGATATTCCGGGTTATTCTCATCGCTTTTTTACTAGGGACTTTTTTGAGGAGCTATTACTTTTTTTCTAGCCATCCTACGGATTCGAAAATCATACCACCAGACGCGAAATATAACAAGCTTTCAGAAATTAAAAAAATTATCACGGTCGGACAATAAAAACTCAAAAAATCCTTAAAAATCGAGTAAAAAATCTTTTATTGAAAAAGTCATTTTTTTATATTGTTGCCAATTTCTAAATAAGCGCAAAGGATTATGTTTTATCTCAAATAAAAAATGTATTTGCGCGAGACTATTAAAAAACAATAATAAAAGTTTAAAATAATAATTAAATGATCACGTGTTGAAAGCAGGAAAAATAGAAAATTACGTCACAAAAATTGTGTTTACACATGAATATTAAAAATAAGAAAGATGAATTAAATGAAACAGCATTATAACCAGTTAAATGAAAAATCATTATAACCTGATTACAGAAGAAAGTCGCCGTTCGTGATATCATCATCATCATCTTTTTAAAACAGGATACATTACCAGGTTTTAAGAGGCTGTGAAATCAGAACGGGGGTTGGTGAGCGTAGCGAGCAGGGGGCAGAGCCCCCTAGTAAAAAAAAAGAAAAAAAAAAAAATCCAGTTCCTTGCGATTCCGTCTTAGCAGGTTTTATTTTGGTTAATTTTTCTGCCATACATATTTTTTAAAGTAAAAATTGATGTTGGTAAAATAGCATTTTTATTCACCACTAACAAAGTTTTAATATTGTTTTCTCTTTGTAAATTTCTCAAATTTAATAATTTTGTACACGTCAACATTTTTGAATTTTCCTTGCATCGATAATGAGCATTCAAAGCCATGTGAACAGGGCTGTAGCTAGAAGTGAATAGTAGGGGGGGAGGGGGGGCTCAAGAAAATGTAGGGGAGGCTCATATTTTTTCTCTCACTCTGACACATGCATGCACAAACACACACATAGATATATATGATCAAAGTAGTATATAGAAAGATAAATTAATGCATATTGTAGGCACTATGTTTCTTATTGAACTGTTTATATTAACTTTAATTCATACTAAAAAAATAAAAGGCTGCAAAATAAAAATTTCCAGTGTATAATTATACTGGTGAAATAATAAGTGATGATGTCAACAAGTAAATAAAAAGCTTACAGTTCACCTGTTTCATAAAGAGTTGCAAACTTTAGTTTTTTTTTTTTTTTTCCTGAATATTCCCTGCCCTTAAGAATTCTAAAGTTGTATTGTTATATGATAAAATACATTAACAAAATCAGGGATGTATTTTGGATTTAAAAATTGTCGTTTTTAAAACACTTAATTAAATTAATTTAAAACACTTATTTGCAGTTTTTATACAAATACTACAATTTAGTATTTGTGCAAAACTGTAAAAGAGCCCCAAAACTAAGTTTGATTTTGAAAAGGATTTCATTTGGTGACCTTGGAATCTTTGCCAGAGAGGGCTCACATTTTTTTCTCCCCCCCCCCCCTCCCCCCGGCACCCTTCTAGCTACGGCCCTGAATGTGAAGTGTCAAAAATGTGTAAATGGAATGAATTTCTTATGAAATAATAATAAAAGAAAAGCAAATTATAATGCTACAAATAATCAAATATATATAATATATATATAGATATATAGATAGATAGATAGATAGATAGATAACACAGCACAGAAACATCATACACAAATGGGGGAATGAAAATCAAAATTCAGTATATGAACACATACCTGTTTGAATAATATCCAGAAAATTTATAATATATGACAAAAAAAAAAAAAAAGAGAGAATTCAAACCAGAAAAAAGACTTAATGAAATATTTGTGGAACGTAGGTTTTGCTGGAAAATATTGAAGCTCATTTTTCCATAGACGTGTTTAAAACTTATTTTGTGATATGGCCATATTCCTTCCTATTTTAATCACATTTATGTGATTATCTTAAAGTTAACTGTCTCTGTGAGAAATTAAAACAAAATTACCTATTTAATGATAAAAGTGTTCACATACAAATGAGGACGGGAGTTTCAAAAGTCACCTTATCCAGAAAATCAAAATTTGGGAAATCACGAAAAACCTCCAATTGCTTTCACTAGTTTTCATTGTAAATCAAGATTTTACAATGCCAGAAATACATAATAAAATTAGTTTTTTTGCAGATTGTAATGTTTTTTAGGTGCAGATTTGTCAAAAGAATATATTGATAGAGAAAACACATTTTTTTTTTCAAATTTTGGATAAAGCAAGTTTTGAAACTCCCATCTTCAAATAATAAACATGTATATCACTTTCATATATTTATTCATTAATAATGTCTATCTTACACATCAGATATGAGACGGGCTCAGCCTGGGTCCTTCAGGCTCGGGTGGGTTCACAGTCATCTGAATTATCAAATATACATAACTACTTGCTTTGGATTTTTAGCAATCGATTTTGCTCATTTAAAAAAAAGGGGGAGGGGGGCAATTCATATAAACTATTAGTTTATTTATTTATGTTTATTCATTCAAATATGATTTTTAAAAAAACTTTTGACCTAAAATGCTTGTATTAAAATTTTTATAGTATAAATTTCCTTGTATAAAAAACAGCTCTGTTCTACAGCAGAAAAACATTTTAACATTGCTGACATACATAAAATCTCTATAATAAATTTATGTTTAATGGGTTACTATATTCAAACAGAAATCGTTTGCTATGTACTTATATTGTGGAATACAGCCCTTTATAAAGTCTTTCATAATCTTCTGTTTTTAGATTTTTTTTTCTTTTTTAATTAGTGCATTTAGCAATATTGGATATATATTTTTTCTATCATATTCTAATTATTGGTTAATAATTAATTTTGTGTCGATTATCTTCAGATTTAATAGTTAGATAAATTGGAACAAGTTATATTTATATATTGATTATCTAATTTGATTATTTGAAAAAAAAATTACTTTTTGTTGTATGAATAAAATAATTTTAATTTATGTAGTTTCTTAATTGGTGTTTTTTTTTTCTTTATTTTTAGGTCAATGAAACAAAAAAGACAAATATCATAGAAAATAATTATGTAACTAATGGCGAAATTCATGAAAATAACAATATAAATCATACTACAAGATATGAAAGAGTAGATTCAATTGAATCAAGATTAACCATGTATACTACGTCTCCTAGTCCTTTAGATGAAGGTAAGATAATAAATTAATAGGAAGATAATAAATATATATTTAATCGCTTACTATATTCAAACAGAAATCATTATATTTACTTATATTTTGAAATATTGCCCTTTATAAAGTCTGTCACAACATAAGTTTTCATTTTCTGTTTGTAATGTTATTACCTACCGTTTTGGGATTTTTTTTCTCTTTAAATTAGTGCAATTAGCAATATTGGATATATATTTTCTTAGTAAAAAAAAAAAATATGCCTTCAATAACAAAATATAATTAAAAAAAAGTCAATAATATGTTTATTTAACACATTTGAAAAATCTCCATTTTTGGTCTTATAAGAGTGAAATATTTTCTTTAAAAAAGCTTGTTCCGTCTAGCCCTAATTCTCTGAATAGCATTTCATATAAACTATTCTGTAAACGAAACTATTTTGGAGAAAAAAAGAAAAAACTAATTGGTATTAATTGAAATGTCTACATTTTATTCATCTGATCCAATCCAATGTTTATCATTGATAAAGTGAATCAAAGTGTATCAAGTCGTCATCCTACTTAAGAATGGGAAGTTTGAAAATTTTTATTTTAACCAAGGAGGCTACAATATCATTTAAAATATATATTATACTTTATGTACAATATATTCTTGTATTTCTCAGGGATATAAATTAAATTTTTTTTCATTTTGACTTTTTTTCAATTTAAAATATTTAAATATGAAATGCATTCCAAGTAAGATAATTACTTTTTTGCTTTGACCACTATGCTGGTCAGGTTTTCCAAATGCAGATATCGTCTATTGCACCTAAATAATGTTTGGGTGATTCATTTTCATTTGTTAGTAATTTTGTAAATGTTTTTCTTTAGAAAAGTAATTAATGTGATTTTCATTAAATTTAAGTAAAATACATATAGAATTTACCAAGATCATTCATTAAAATCACATAATATAATTAGATTTTGTATCACTTGTTTGTAAGGAAAACTTAATGTGGCGAAAACTATCATCATTAGCTCAGCACTTTTCCTCTATATTTCCTTCATTCAATAATTAAAACAGGAAAAAATTTAAGATTTATATAACACTCTTGTGAACACCTTCATTTTTATACAATTGATTCTCAATGCTACTAACAAAGTAAAGGATAAACCATAACATTTAGTGCCTTTGCAAAATTGGATTTTGATTGATATTTAGAAATTTAAACTAACTTTGAATGGCTTATAAACATTCATTATGTGTTATTTAAAAAAGTATAAATGGCGGGTAAGATTATACTGTATTCAAAATTGATACCACTTAAAATAAAATATTTTATTTATAGTTTTGCTTAAATTAACATTAAGTTTCTGTATAAGCCAATACAGAAATTGCAAAATTTTTTAAATAAAGCATCTTTCCTGTATATATATGTATTATTTTCTGGATGTTGCTCAGAAATCTAAACTAATTTATAGACCATTGATAATTTATGAGTCATATTACAGGGCTGATATAAGCTAAAACAACAAAATTTTGACCACCCTCATTTTATCAGCAGGTCACCTTATACTTCATAATGTTTAACTCTTTCGTCATATAATTTTTCATATTTTTATTTATTTTTTTTATGATTTAACAGAGGGCATAATTTTTTGTAGGTTTTATTATTATTATTTTTTACTATATAATTGTGACCTTTACTGACTCTTTGAATAGTACTTAATAATTTTTTGAAAAATGCAAAAATATTAATGTTTTTCGGGTGACAGGGCAACAATGTATGTTGAAGCTATACATTAATTTCTGTAATAAAGTGTAGCTTTTAAATTAATGTTTGAAAGTGTTGCTCCTACCCATTAAATGTGGGAGCTCCCCACTTAAGCCTGTGTTATGCCTAGAGTATTATGTAATTTTGCTTAGAAAGTTATTTTTATTAATTATATTAAAATAAAATTATCAACATATGTGAAATGTATTTAAAATTGTTCGTATTTAGCTATAAAACCCACACCACTCGCATGTGTACTGTCTTAGCATATTTATTTTTTATTGCATTTCAAACCACTTTGAATTGCACTTTTGAAGCATTTTCTTATGATGGCTGTTATAAAAAGTTACAGTAAACAATAACACAAATTTTAAAGGCTAAAAATATATTATGTTTGGTTTAAAGTTGCTTTTTTGGAGGAAACATTTTTCAGGTAATCTGTTTGGCAATTCGTGAGTGAAAGACAGGATTATTTAAATACAAATTTTTGTATCGTTGGTCAAATATACAGTTAATATGAAATAAACTAACTCCCACTTAAAATATGCATAAAATAAACAATATTTTATCTTAAATATGCTATAAAAGTGCATCTCATATGATCTTAATTGTATAAACTGACTGTCACAGATTTTTCAATATTAGACATAGACTGTGTCCCAAAAAGGACGGTTGAATTTCAAAAATAAAATAATGAAAAATTGAAAGAGATAAAAATGCAATGTTTGCTGCATTCTTTTTGGGAAAACTAGTAAATTTTCAGTTGCATAGAATTTCGAATTTAGTTTCAAAGTTTGCCAACAGATGGCACTGCTAAGTAGGAAAACTATTAAAAAAAGCTGTATGAACATGTTATGAAGAAGTCTGCAAAAACTAAACACAACAATATTTTTAATATATCCATTATTTGCAGCAACAACATGTCTGAAAACGAAATTTGCAGAAACTTGTGCTAAGGTGAGAGCCAGGATGGTCTCACATGCAGCAGAGATGTACTGTTTCAGTTTCGCAGTCATTTTCAGATTTTGGGGTCCTTTCAGTAACCCCCTCCCCCTTCAAATAAAGTCTGAGCAATGTCTGAGCAGCATACTCTAACAGCAGGACGACGAAGTACAGAATATAGATCTAACGCAGGCCACACACTGAGTCGTCAGCTTCATTAAGTGTGACTTAGGGGAAGAAACAGGTTGAAACAAAGGAGAAACCTGTTCCAAACTTGCTTTTTTCTTCCAAGTCAGGCTTCGTGTTGCTTGAGAAGCCTAAGTGTGCAGCCTGCCTAATGGAGTGCATTTTCTTATAGCTCTCTCAGATATCCTGAAACACCATCTGTTGGTGAACTTCATAACTAAATTTGTTGCAAATAAGAAAAATATGAAAAAGACTTCCGAAAAACAATTTTTTAAAATTATATATATATATATATATTTAAATAGTATGTCAAAGGTATCATGAATTTTTAAGTGCCCTCATTTTTAAAAAGGTCATCCTGGGCCACACAATTGCAATTTTAAGCAGTAGAAAAAAATGGATAATTTTCTTTCCTGTCTGTTTAAAGAACCATGTTTTCCCTGGACATGAGTAGAAAGGATCACAAGAAAGCTCATTTATTGGTGTTCAGTGAATGTTTTTAATTAATGTCTTGGCTAATTTTCAAAAAATCAAAAATCTAAGTCTCAGGTGCATTGGGACCTGTCTCTGTCTATCCTTATCCAAATTTGCAGACCTCTATGTGTGATAGATTTCACTAGTCATCATAAGCAAATAGACAGACATAAAGACAAAAAATTTCATTTAATAATATAGATCTCACTCTGTGTAAAAATGAAAATTTTTTTATGTAATAACAATAATTTCTGCTGTTGATGCTCTTTTGAAAATATTTTCATAATGAAGTGAACATATGTGCAAATTAATTCTGAAATTACTTCATATGATACCAACATTTTATCAAAATTTATTTCATGTTTAAACAGTTTATTATTAAGAATTCTTGCTGGAAATTTTATTATCTAATTTTAATTTTTATATTTCAGATTTAATGTCAATATCTACAAGTTTAGCTGATGGGGAATACACTGTGTTTGATCGAATTATCTACCTGGGAAGTGCAGTAATAACTGATCCTAAAGATGAGTATGACATTCGTAGAAATATGTCACTATTGAATGAAGAATCTTCAACTAATGCTATACATATATCATTGTCACTACCTCTAAATTCAGAAGGATATATCATGTAAGGGTAGTGCTTTATTTTATAATTTAGTAATTATTATTTTAAATTAATTTAATGTTTTTCATGGCTTTATTTATTTTGCTCAATTTTTTTTTATAAAAGAAAAAAAAAACTATTCTAGCACAGACTTGCATAAAATTTTCTTTATTAAACAAAAATGTGTAGTAATTCAGTATTTTTTATTCTGGTAACACAAATATTGATTTTTTTTTTTATATAACTAGGTACATGATTGTTATTTTTATATGCACTATAAATTATGTTTTGTAATTTATTTACCATCTAATGAAATACATATATATATGTTATATAAAAAATTTATTTCCTTCGTATCCTTCCATTTTATTCGCATTAATCTTTTAAAATTAATCTAACTTCTGTCATAGTCAGTATTTCCTTAATTCTTAATAATATCTATTCCTATTTAAAGTCCTTTTAAAAGTAAATATCCGTATATTAATAATTATTTTATTCCAAATCTTTTTCTAAAATTTAAGATCATTCGTAGCTTTTTTTCAGTTCCCCAATCTATAAAATTCTGAGACGCGTTCTCATTTCAAACGTTTTTTAAAAGCCATTTTCTTTTTATTATTATTATTATGCTAAATTTTTCGCGCGCTGAGGTAGTTTCACTCCAAAATTAATCCGCTACCAGGTTCGGAATTCTTTACCGTCTTAGCTCCTCCTTCGCACCTCATTTGCTGGGCTGGAGCTAGCCTCTCACTCATTGGTTTGTACGCTCGTGACGTAAATTACTGTATGTCTCCGCTGAAGGAACAAAACCAGGTCGCATCGGTCGGAGCACTAGATTTTTGACGTTTTCAGAAGCATAAACAAATATGTATCTGGTGTTTTTAATTCCGTAGAATACATCTGGCCCAGTAACATCTTAATTTAATGAAGTGAAACATCGTGAGCCCGGGGGCTATAAGTTTTAGACTTTTGGGAATTGTCTCTGCGTTGTTCGTCTTCTAAATAAAACTATTTGTCTGGAGATTGGCTGGATTTACTGGAGAAATTCTGTGATCTCATTTCATTGCCTTACTACTTCGCCATACTCGCTAAATTCGACTGCAACTTGCTATATCGTTGAAGGACTGCCATTTTCTCATCGAATATTATTCCTCATAAGATATCAACTTCGTCAAAATGCCACATATATATATATATTTTTTAATTTAGTATTGGATGTATTATATAAAGAAGGTGGTTGAAAACTTATTATTTGTTTATTTTTGTGTGTAAAAATACTATTCAGCATAAATTGATTGAATGTAACTTAATTAAAATTTTAATAAAAATATGCCTTTATTACAACTTTGTATGGTATAAAATTATGAAATATTTAAAAAGAAGTAGTTTGAATAATTTGTTGATGCTTAGGTTCAGAATATAATGTTATTTAGCACAACTTCCTAGTTGTATTTGCATGTAATGCAGAAATTTAAAATGTACCTTATCTTCATTTAGATACAAATTAATCTATATATATATTACACTATCGTACGTGGCACAGAAATTGCGATTATTTGTTAATTGTTTAATGGCAATGCCCAAATGAAATGCATCTCATTGGTTGGTGCTGCCATCTACAGGAATAAAAGCGAAACAAACAATGATTTATTGATTATAATGCAAATAAATTGTAATTATAATTTGTCAACATTTAACAATTAAATAGATATATTTTTATACATTTTCATTTGAAATATTGATTTTTGTAAGCATTTAATATTTATAGTTTAAAAAATATAATTAGCAATACAAATTAAAAAGGGATTTTTAGTAAAAAGGGAAAAGTAAGTGTAATAATTTTCCCTGACTGCTTCATTTTTTAAACGTAACTCTTATTTATTTATTTTTTACAAGCTTTTAGTATAAATAAATATTATCCAGTCTTTTTTTTTTATGAAATCCACTCCACTGTTATATTTTCAATGACAGTCTGTCCGGGCAACGCCGAGCGAGTCAGCTAGTAGTTAGTTATTTCAATAATGCTCTTGTATATATTTATGCAGTCTAGTTTTATCTGCTGATCTATTCAGAATTATTTTTAATTTATTATAATAAAATGCTAAATGTGTGATTTAGTCTCACTTCTTATAGCCCATTGGCTATATTAAAAAAAATATATATATTTAAAAAAAAAAAAACTTTTAGGTAATCCTTTTTAGAAACTTTACAAATAAAACTTTGTTTAAACTAATTCAATTATTGCTAAATTATATTTCTCCAACCACTTAATGTTTTCAATAATGCATAATTTAAAACTGTAATTGCTCTATCAATATTTGGATTTGGTTGTTTATTTACCTTAGCAAAAATGTTTACTTTCACATACAGTTGTGAAATACACCCAATTTTAATAATGGATGAAATCACTATAATTTTAAATTTGCTTTATGAGCTAAAATGTTACCTGGTATTTCTATTTTTTACATTTGAAAATGAATGGTAGAAGATTACATACAGTGGTGGATATAATTTTATTTTTCCTCCCATCTTCTCAATATTTTAATTTTTATAAATATTAGTTCATATGATTACTGTAAAATAAATTTTTACACTGATTTCCATTGTAACGCTTTTCAAATCTTTTTTTTATTATTATTCAGACTCTACCAGCCCAGTTCTTCAAATGAAATTGGCAGTTTTCCTATTGTACAGATTGTAGCTCACATTGCTGGTTATCTAGAGTCAAAAGAGCCAAATTGTTTAGCGCTGGTTCATAAGTGTAACCAGGGCACGATTCCTCAGTCAACAGTATTCCAGTGCCATGTTTTTAGATGTGAGATTCCAGAAGCTGTAAGTATGGTGTCATTGCTCAAAAATATATAAATACATTGATAAATAAATAGAATCATTCAATAGATAAATTAAGAAGAAAAAAATAAATCATTTATTTTCTTTTTTTATAGGTATGTAAAATTATACAGTGTTTATCAGCAGCTCTAAAAAAAGTACCCAAACTTCCTTTTCCTAAGTCAGAATCATTTGCAATTGAAAAGAATGGTTCAGAACCTGTAAATAAGAATATTTTAACGTGTATATTTGAAGGAACTCTGGAATTCAAAGAAGATGATTCAAAGGTTTATACAATTTTTTTAAATAATAAATAGATTTATGAATATTTATAAAGTTGCATATTTTTTGTTGTTGAGATGAATTTTGATATATCATGCTTCAAATCCTTCAATATATCTCTGTTCTGAAAAAAAAAAAAAAAAAAAAAAACTACTGCTGATGCTGCCTAATTGAATTTTTTGTACCCAGAGGGCTTTCTCGCCTTACATTAAGAAAACTATTGCATATAAAAATATGAAAACTGGTAGTTTTATAGAGACATGTTCACTAAACAATATACATAAATATTCAATAAGACAGTTTTTAAATTGAAGAATTATTTCTCCAACCACTTAATGTTTTCAATAATGCATAATTTAAAACTGTAATTGCTCCATCAATATTATGTTGAAGTCAGCCAAAATAGTTTCATTAAAAAAGTTTTATAGGATCAAAAACTATGTATAGCAATTTAACCATATTTCGCAGGTACGTACTTGACGAGATTATGGTGTGTAGTGTGCAATATTTTTTTTAAATTTGAATTTTTAACTTTTTATTAAAAATTCATTTGTAAGAGATTTATTTTATATTTTCAGTTTTGTTTACCTATTGTTGCCAAATTTTAAAGCAGCACAAATAATATTTCCTTTCAATTAAAAAATGCATTTACACATGAATATTAAAAAGAGAAAGAGAACTTTAAAATAATAATTAAATTATTATGTGTTAAATGGACAAACATTACATCATATTTAAAAAGTTCAAATAATAATATTGTCAAACAGCTTCAATTTAAAAATATATTTACATGAGAGATTTACTTTATATTTCGAAAAAGTAATTTTTTTTAGCTATTTTTGCCAAATTTTAAAACAGCGCAGATAATAGTATTTTCTTTCAATTTGACAGTGTATTTACACATGAATATTGAAAAGAGGAAGAAAACTTTGGTCAAAATTACATCTTCTTTAAAACATTTTTCTTATAGCATCGTTATAAATTAAAAAAAAAAAAAAACAGCAAATTAGCATGTTTTTAGAGCTTGCAATATTTGAATGGGGATTGGCGAGGGCAACTCGTAGGGGGCAGAGTACACATATTCGCGAAAATAAATAAATAAATAAATGTTCCCTGTGCTATCAAGATTAAATATATGTGTGTCTCATAACTTATCTTAAAACACATTTACTATCTCAAAATAAAATGAAATTTTATTGTAATAAAAAAATTTATATCATAAAAACTGCCACTTTTATTTTTTATTTTTTTTTATTTTATTTATTTATTTTATTTTTTTTTTTTTGGGGGGGAGGGGGGAGGGGTATGGATATTAAATATTTATTATTGTTTTTCATGGTCATTTTTTTTTCATATTAAAATTATTTTTAAAATACTTGGTATTTCCATTTCTGCCATTAAAAATGTTTTCTTAAATATCTGAAAACTTACATGATAAAAAAAAAAATGTCACTTCATTTAGCTTTAGCTAAAACATTATTTTTTTCTGAACTAAAAGAATGTCTATTTATGGGTCATTGCACAGAATATCGACAAAGTGTTGCTGGCCCATTTTTAATTTTTCTCATATATTGTATCTGGAAACTTATATAGAAAAGAAGCTAAAATTCATCTGTTAAAAAAAGTCTTTTTGATTAGATGGTTTTGAAGAGTGGGATTTTGTATGTTTTTACAAAGTTCAAACCTTGAATAATTTTTAAACTAATAAAAATAAACAAAAAATCCAAAAAGATCTGAAATCTACACACTTTTCTATTAGTAACTGTTGTGGTTTTACCTAAAAAAAAAAAAAAAAAACTTGAAATATTGGACAAAATGGTAAATTTTGAAAATAAATACAGTCGAGCCCGTTTACTGCGAGATCAGATGTAGCAAAGTATCAGTTAATACGATTTTCTTTTCTGTCCTGTTGGATCCCCAATACTTTAATATGTAATGTTAAAGAGATCGCTTAGAACGAACAACTGAAAACATCATTATCAGATATTGCGAAGTTTTTCTGTTTGAGAACAAAACTAAATCTTAACGATTTTACTGTCTGGGCTGAAAGAAAAAATGTGATTTTGTAAGAAAAAAGGCTTGAGAAACACAGGGAAGTGCCTTTTCTTGGAATGTTAGGCAAAAATGTGATATCGGAAGAAAAGTTTGAGAAAGGGATGGACAGATCCATGTATTTTCTTGCAATGCGGAGTGGAGCACCTTTATTGAGAATTTCACTCTGAGAGTGAAACTACAATCAAAGGGTCATTTTGACATTGAAATTTTACATGTCAGGAGCGCAGTCATTGAGATGTTTAGTTGCTTTTCGTTAAGGACTGAGAAGTAAGCTGTTTTAAGTGTGTTTAAACTATAGCAGGAGAAAAAGAAAGTGTTTGTTCTTAAAAACTATAATTGAAATGATAAGACTGGTTGATGAAGGTTGATTGAAAAAGTGTGAAATCGGAAAGAAATTCCGGATTCCAGCTAGTTCTTTATCAACAATTTTAAAGAATAAAAGTGAATTATTAAAAAAATATCGTGAAAGTCCTATTGCTTCCAACAGATAATGGTTTCGTTATTCAACATATGATGATGTAGAAGAATGCCTTTTTAAATGGTTTATGTCAGTAAGAGCAAAAAATGTGCCAATTAATGGACCTATTTTGAAAAAAACAGTGATACAATTTGCTAAGAGTTTAGGAAAAAAGAATTTTGTTGCGAGCAATGGATGGCAACAACGCTTTAAGGATCACCATGCAATTGTTTTTAAAACTAAGTGGAGAAAATGCACAAGTAGAAAACTCAATAATCGAAGAATGGTTTAGAAGTAAAGAAAATTTAATTAACCAATTTAAAATTTCAGATGTTTACAATGCTGATGAGACAGGACTTTTTTATAAACTTTTAGCAGAACACACATTTGCATTGAAAAGAGACACCTGTACTGGTAAAAAGCATTCCAAAGAAAATTTTGGTTATCGGAAAATCTAAAAATCCTTGCTGTCTCAAAAATGTTAAATTACCTGTAGAGTACCTGAATAATCAAAAGTCATGGATGACATGTGAAATTTTCAGTGAATGGTTGAAAGAATTTGATAACAACTTGTCAAAGCAGGATAGACATGTTTTGCTTTTAATTGATAACTGCAGAGCCCATGACACAAACATTCAGCTTAAAATCATTACCTTATGCCATTTTCCACTGAATACCACATCCAAAATTCAACCTCTAGATATGAGAATAATAAAATGCATCAAAGGAAAATACAGAATGAAGATAATCCACCGAATTTTGTTGAACCTTGAATTGAATTATAGTTTTGTTGCTGATGTTAAAATTGCATGTGAATTTTTAGAGTGTGGCGCTCTATTGAACCAAAAACCATTCAAAATTGTTGGAAACATGTGGGATTTCTCAATGGACAAAAAAATTTCGATTTCTCTCCAGAAACTAATCCTGAAGACAGTTTTCTTTGGGATAGACTGAATGAAAACAGAAATGTAACTAACAATGTTACACTGGCGGATTATATTAGCAGCAATACCAACCTAGAAATAGAAGATCAAGAAACTGATGAAACCATCATTGCTGAAGTCCTAAATCCATCTGAATCTGATGAATCCAAAGATTATGACATGGAATTAGAAAACAAAGAATCAATGTCATGAAAATGTGCTGTAGACAGTGTAAAAAACTTAAAAGTATATTTTGAAGGACATAATATTGACTGCAAACATCATTTATATGCAATTGAAAAAGAATTGTATAAATCAATTTTAAATTCAGCAATTCAAAAAAAAAGTTACTGATTTTTTTTTTAAATATAATAAAAGTTTAAAAACAAATGGATAATATTCTTGAGAAAAAATGGTAAGTCTCTTTCTGTTATTTTTTTTTCTATTTTTTATGGTGTAACAGCTATTACGAATATCAGTTATAGCAAAAGTTTTTCAAAGACTTCGTAATATGCGGGCTCGACTGAATCTCATAAAAGGAAAGAGTATTACTACTTCTAAATATGTCCAGAGAAAATAAGCAGGCTGTGTTATCTCTTTCCCTCTTGAATTAAAATAATTTAAATTTTGGAAAATTTCAAAAATCAGCATTTTTGCATTTTGTAACACAAAAGAAAAAAATGGTATTCATAAGTGCTTTGATTAGAAAAGATCTCTACATATAATGTCATAACTGCAAGTATCATACTTGTCTTCTAACTGGTTTGTGACATATAGAGTCTTGAAATTGGAGAAATAAAAGTCAGTCATGAAAGAAAAAAAAAACATTTATGAATGAGACACATTTTATTAAATAAATTTTCTGGGTTTATTTAAGAAGTATTACTGGTATACACTGTACTTTCTGTTTAAGAGACAGGCGAATTTCTTCACAGCAGATTTGATTCCTGTATTATACATGAAATTACTATTGTTATATCCCTATGTACAAACCATAAGAGTTCATGAAATCAAATGTTTTCTTTTATACATTTTTTGGATTTTTGTGTCAACAAAGTGCTAAGAAAAGATTTCATGGAATGATCATAGATATATAATTGTGGTAATTTCACATATTCAGTATTCCAATGCAGTAATCAAATCTGTTTTTATGAAATTTTTCTGTCTCTTGAACCTTTAATTGCAACACAAAGATACAGAGGATTCTAGAAATATTCTTTAAATAAACTCATAAAATTTATTTAATAAAATGTATCTTGTTTGTAAATATTTTTTTCTGTTGTGGCTGACTTATTTCTCCAATTTCAAGACTCTATAATATCTCACAGACCAGTTGGAAGATAAGATTGACACTTACAGATTATAGATGTTTTATGGAAAGGTCTTTCTTTGTCAAAACACTTATGATTCACTTTTCCTTTTTGTGTTATAAGCTCCCAAAAATGAGGATTTTTGAAAAATTTCAAAATTTAAATTTTTTATAAGTCACAAGGTAAAGAGAACAGCATGCTTATTATTTTATGGACATGTTTAGAAGTAGTAATAACACATATTAAAAGTCTATACTGTGATCGTTTCCCTTCTTGAGGTATATATTTTTCAAAAACCATCATTTTTGTTAATATTTCAGTAGTTATTAAAGTTCTTCTTATTTTATTAATTCAGATAAATCCACAAGATTTTCATGATCTGATAGAAAATAAAGATTTCCGATATTAAAAAAGAAAAAAAAATTGTTTATCTCTATTTGTTTAAAAATTATAAAAGATTTTATAAACCTTTTTGAATTTTGTAAAAACATACTCTTAACCCCCTCCCCCAATCTAATCAAAAGTATTTTAAAGTTTTTTGCAAGTGGGAGGTTTTTGCATACAAAGTACTGGAAAAATGAAAAATTGCAGGGCAATCCAGAAAAATTAAATTTTATCAAAATTGTATGGGATGACCCTTATGTAATTTTTATGAAATTTTCAGTGGATTTTTTTTTTTTCAGTTTAAAAATTTTATTAATATGTATTTTTAGTTATTGCTAATTACTAATTTATATAGTACCTTCATAATTATATCAAATTGCTGATCATCCTTTTTAACACTTTCCAACATAGTTGAAAAGTGTTTATGAATTCAGTTTGTCTTACATCTGTTTGCTGTGCTCTAACTCTTGTAAGTATACTCGAATTGCCATGAAATTTTTATTTGTTCTTGATGTGTACTATAGAATGTTCGGTGTCGAAAATTAACTGTGTAGCATTTATAGCTTGTTTACAGGGACACACTAAAGAATTTTGTTACATTAAGGTCTATGGGAAAAACTTGTTTCTGACGCATGTTAATGATGTCACAATACTTCAAACATATTGAAATTGATATGCATCACTGAGGTGGCTTAAAACATTGTTTCTCAGGAGTATGGAATAAGTAGCATATATAGTTCGTTTACAGGAACATACAAAATAATTCCATTACATTATGACTTATAGGGAAAAAGTTTTTGTGATGCATTTTAATGGTTCATGAGACTTTAAACATAAAGAAATTTAAAAGGATCACTGAGGTGGACTACATATTTTTTATAGATTAATGAGTGTGTGGTATTTATCTTCATTACAAAGACACACAAAAGAATTCTGCTGCAAGAAGGACTTTGATCCTTTTCATTGTATGGAAAAATGAAATTTCTTAATATTCTGTTAGTGTTGGAAAGTGTTTCATAATTTATGCCTGATGCATGACATTTTGTTCTTGTTTATTATTGTTAATCGTAATAGTCAGTTGAGAGTATAATAAGTTATATTTACAAATATATCTCTAACCAGTTATAATGAATGACTTGTATAATCAAGTAAATTTTGTAAAAAAAGAATAAAATATTTAAGTATTTTTCTGCATTTTAGCTTATGACATAAAATATTGACCTCATTAGTATTATTATAATTTACTTAATATATATATATATATATATTTATTTATTTATTTTTAGGGTGGTTATGCATCATGTCCCAAAGATAAAGACTACTTTAAATTGAGATGCAAGTTGGAGAAGTGTGTAACTCTTATCATTCAACAAATTTCAGAAAATAAAGAACTTGTTATTGAGAGGTAGGGTTAAAAGAATTGCCTCTTAGTTTTTATTTATTTATTAATGACTTAAGCATTTTTTTCTTTCATCCTGTACTATTTGTATTTAAAAAGTTTTTAATAATTAGTTAATAAAAATGAATATCCTAGATTATTTGGATTTATATAATATGTATATACTAGCTGTTACCCGTGACTTCGTGCACGCAACATTAAAAGAAGAATAAATACACTAATTAAGCAAAATATTTCACTCCCTATAATTAAGAACGTTAATAATTAACTAACTATTTAGCACATTTCATAGGAGACAATATGGTATTTTTTGTTATAGGGACCTTGACATAACTCCGTCTTAAAAATGTGAAATTTTGTGCCAAATAATCGCGAAAATGAAATTGCAACCAATGCAAAAAAGAGGGCCAAATAAAATCGTGGAAATTGAAGACGAATTGAATAAAAACAAATGTCAATTTTACCTGATAAACAATTTTACTTTTAACGCCTTTGTGAAACGTTTTAACAGCACATCCTTCAAAAAAACATTAATTGGAAATAGTATATGCTATTTCTTTAAATTCAAAACTGCCTCGTTGGTTTAATGTATAGCTGAAACAAATCTTGTTTTCAAAATGACAGTATGTTGACAGGCAATTTTTGTTCTCCAGAATAAATTGATTCATGAAGTTTGAATATGTGAAAATATGTTTTTATTTTTCGGATAATTTACTGAAATCCAGATTTTGTTTTCACCATCTATTCAAAATGAAAATAAATTCTGTTTTTCCGTTTTAATGAGAAAATGGTGTAAAAAATATACTGATCTGTTTTATTTCTCCTTTTTTATGCACAAATATGGAGTAATTTACTTTCAGTTTTTAGAAAAACTTCGTTAAAATTATAAAAAAAAAATCTTTGCATCTAATTTAATTTTTTAAATTCTGAGAGTTTGTGACAATAGTCTAGGAATAGTTTCGAAATACGAACACATGGTCAGATTTTAATTAATAGATTCTTATGATGTGATTTTTAGCAGAAAACTCTCATCTGTATATAACGGATACTCATGCTTAATAATCAGTATAGATAAAAAAAAAACATTTAAATTTTTCGTTATAAATATGGCGTGAAACTCATCTACTTTCTATACTTACTGATCCTTGTATTATTAATGTAAGGAGTTGATTTACACTCATTTTAAAACTTAAAGGAAAATTCCCGTTTTAATACAAATATAACGTTTCTTTTCCCCCAGAGAAATCCCTTTTTAATGACATAATTCTTGTTATTTTTCTTTTCCGGGCAATTAACTTCAATACTGGCATAGGGGAAATTATGTTACTTTAACGAAATAACATTAAATCTTTAGGTTTTATCAACAAAAATGGAACTGTTAACATTGGTCATTTTTTTTAGGTAATCGAGTTATTTCTTTTAGTTTTAAGAATGAAAAAAACTTTATCGCTATCCATGACATCATTTTCGACATGGATAATTTTGCAGAGAATATTATTGACATTTGCTAGCCATTTTCTATTGAAACTTCTTTTTACTTTTTTAAAAATTAAATTAAAAAATACGGCATAGTTATATTAGCCATGCGCAGACGGTAAAACGCAAAGTATTGTTACCATACAAAAGAAAAAGAAAAGTGAAGAAAAAACCCAAGATCGTTTTATTCCACCAATCAAAGCATATCCGCTTTATTTTAGATGTATGGCGTCATATTCGCCTGTTTCTTATGGTTACGCATATTGAAACCTTGTATTATTATCAAAAACTAAAAAAAGTACGTTTTATGTCTAATAATATTATTTAATCTTCTTTTTAATTCTTTAATTTTTTTATTTCATTTTCATTTTTCACGTGAAAATTTTTCAATTGTAACCAAATTGTTGATTAAAAATTATTATTTCGGGTTTTGAATTAGTTTTGGCAACGATAAATTATTAGCAACAGTAAAGTAAATTTAACCATTTTAAAATATTATACGAAAAAATGTCCATTTATTCTCTATGAAAATAAAGAAATTTTGAATTATTAAGAAAAATATTTGAATAAAATAAACAAAACCAAGCCTATGTTCATATGAGGGTTATAATTAACCTATATGCAAAGATACAGGATCATTAAATGCTCCATTTTGACGCTGGCTTCAGCCTAACATTTGCACACAATGAGATTTATAATATTATTAGGATAATGTGCACAAGTAAAAGTCTATAAGTTTTTAGATGATAACAATGAATCAGACAATTCCAATATTTAAGTAAATAGGGCCACAGCTCAATAATTGGCAAACAACTTAAGGCACCATTATTCAAGCCGTTGAGAACACACAACAATTTTATCTCACTATTAGTGGTAGTGATGCGCATACAATACATATATGTCTCTCTGTGGTAGCAATGACCAATATTTAAGTAAATAGGGCCACAGCTCAATAATTGGCAAACAACTTAAGGCACCATTATTCAAGCCATTGAGAACACACAACAATTTTATCTCACTATTAGTGGTAGTGATGTGTATACAATACATACATGTCTCTCTGTGGTAGCAATGACCAATATTTAAGTAAATAGGGCCACAGCTCAATAATTGGCAAACAACTTAAGGCACCATTATTCAAGCCGTTGAGAACACACAACAATTTTATCTCACTATTAGTGGTAGTGATGCGCATACACTACTTATATGTATCTCTGTGGTAGCAATGACCAATATTTAAGTAAATAGGGCTACAGCTCAATAATTGGCAAACAACTTAAGGCACCATTATTCAAGCCGTTGAGAACACACAACAATTTTATCTCACTATTAGTGGTAGTGATGCGTATACAATACATACATGTCTCTCTGTGGTAGCAATGACCAATATTTAAGTAAATAGGGCCACAGCTCAATAATTGGCAAACAACTTAAGGCACCATTATTCACGTCGTTGAGAACACACAACAATTTTATCTCACTATTAGTGGTAGTGATGCGCATACAATACATATATGTCTCTCTGTGGTAGCAATGACCAATATTTAAGTAAATAGGGCCACAGCTCAATAATTGGCAAACAACTTAAGGCACCATTATTCAAGCCGTTGAGAACACACATCAATTTTATCTCACTATTAGTGGTAGTGATGCGCATACAATACATATATGTCTCTCTGTGGTAGCAATGAGTTAACTTACAGAAAGAAAAAAAATAATAATATTACATTTAAGATTACAATTTTCTTGGGGGGGGGGGGGGATATCAAAATTCTTTGCAAGAAAAAGAGCCGAAAATGCCTTTATATATTCAAAATACTTAAAGGAAAAATATGTGCATAGTAAACAAATAAAAGGAAAAATAAAGAAAAAAGTTAACAACAGGAAATATTCAAAGGAGTGCCAAAGGAACCTTCAAATGGTGCGTATGAGTACATTTTTTTGGCAGCTCTGCAATAAATAATACCCAATAAAAATATTAATATAATTTGTATGTTGTTTAAATGTCAGCATTTAAAAAAAAAATCCTCATTACTATTAATGACTACCATTTACCAATTCCATAAATCTTTTATTAATGTCTTGCCAATGAGATACTGTATAGCAGGACTTTGGATCAGAACTGAACTGAATAATTCAATTTATATACAAAAAAAAAAAAAAATTACAAGCCATTGACATCAGTTACTTCTGGTCTTTAACTTTTTAATATAGGCTATGTCAAAAGTAAAATCCCAAACTATGTATACTGAAATAAATTAAACTACCAAAAATAAAAACATTTATTAATTAAGAAATAGGAATGAACAATGTCATCTTAACACACATGTGTCCAAAGTACCAAACGGAAAATAAACCTAATACTGACAAACTTTTTTCTTTGGTCTCTAATTTCAATGTTAACCTTTCTATGTCAAAACAATATTTTTGTAAAGTTGTAGAAAAACCTATTGCAAAAATAAAATAAAAATTTGATAATTTGATATGAAGATATTTTCTATTAGCTTTGGTGTATATCTTTTAATGATTTATTGAAATCAGGGCATGTAATCGAAAACTGAAAGCTAGGAAAATCAATATTTCTGATAGACTGAAAACCAGAACAGAACCAAATTATTTTATTTTAACTGAACCCGAGCAAAAAAATATATATAGCTCAATAACTTACTGGATAGATTGGAAAATTGGCAGTTATTGCTCTTTTGGGAAAAAAAAAATAATAAAAATAAAAAAAGCAAGAGGTTGAAAATGTTGTATCAGGTATTGATTTTTAAAACATTTTTGTATGAAAGAAAAGGGCAAAAGGGTAAAACAAAATATTACTTATTCAAGAATTTTATTTTTAAATTAATGTATAATGATAGTGTTTTTAAACTTTATTTTCTGCATATAGATTAACACAATTTATTATTATTATATTTACATTAAATATTTGGTTGTAATTTTTCCTTAGGAATCAGTTCATTAGTTTAGATTTCAACACTAATTTCAGTTGTGCATATTATTTAAAATGATGTTTATAGTAGTTAATATTAGGTATTCTTTTATATATTTGAAAATTTATTTCAGTATAAATTTAACCAATGTGAATTGATTTGAAATTTCATGTTACAACATAAAAGTTAAAATATCTTTTAAACATACTGATAATTATGGAATTTCATTCAGAAGTAATTTATAATAAACTTTTTTATTCATAGATGCTTTGGGTTACTAATTTCACCTGGTCGAAATGTTCGTAATAGTGATATGCAGCTCATTGAAATGGTAAATTTATAGTTTTTGATGTTTAACTTCATTTAGACTAAAATTCTGTGTAAAGAGAAATGTAATTTGTAAATGTTCTGTATGTTTGTTAATATTACAGATGTCAAGTAAAAAATGCTAGCTGTCTTAATTTTTTAATTACTATTTGTACCATATGGAAATATATTAAGATTTTGTGTTTTTAAATGGTTGTGTAGTGCTGAAACTTTTGCTTTTATAATATTTAATAAATTTAAAACATTTTATTTTTGTTATACTTTATTATATATATAAAAAAAAAAAAAAAAAAAAAAAAAAAAAATTCAGTTGTAATTTTTTGCACTGGGAAATGGTTAATTAGTTTAGTCTTAATTTCAAATTTTCATTTCAAAAATTATTTAAAATAAATAATTCCAGAAAAAATTCACAAAGAATTTAAAGTGGTATGATAAATTCACCTTGTAGTTAAAACAGATAAAATACTTATTACTTAAAAGGGGATGAAATGAGACAGAATTAGTATTAGTTTTATTTGAAAGTGATGTTATTTGGCTGAGATATATTATTAAAAATCCATAATTGCACTGTTCTCTGTGGAGCTTTATACTTATTTTCTTCCAACCAAAGTTAGAATAATACTATAAATACTCATTGATTGTTTTACATTTTTATTATGACTCAATAAATTACAGATTTATTTTTTTCTTCTGAAATTGATATTTTAGGGAGCTATTAATTTTAACTTTATATATGTAGACTTTCTAGATTTACACAAAAAGAAGTTTAAATAAATTAATCTGCAAAGCTTCAAATTTTATTACTGTAAAATTTCTAAATAAAAAATAAATAATTATGAAAATTACTAACATTTTTGGCTATGCTGTTTAGTAGGTATTTTGCAAAGTCAGATGACAACAACATGTATTTTATAAGGAAATCAGAATCCTGCCATTTATTGGTGTCGTTTTAAAACAAAAGCATTAAGTTATATAAAAATTAAGTTAAAATCTTAAGAAAATAAAATCAAGCGGTTTTGTTTCTATGAAGCGAAGAAAAGAATGGAGAGCAAAATTAATATAACCAGTATTAGCTATATAATAAGTATAAACAACTATATAATAATGTAGAATTTCCAAATTCTAAAGATAGAAAATCTGTGTATTTTCTTTTAAAAATTCAGACTTTTTCTCTTTGAAAAACCTTTTTCTTTTCTTTTTAAAATGTAAAAATAGATAGTTCAAATTTCATTCGTTTTAAATAACATTTGATTTATGTTGAAGATTTAAAAATTAAGATCTAAAATATTATGCAAATGAACGTTTAGGTTGTTTTAACATAATTTTAAGTTATAATCTAACAGGACAAATTTTGCCTTCCCATAGAAACATGTAACACAATAATGAAGGTGATAAATAATTATTTAACTGATAAGAGATAAATTAAATTCTATTTTTAACTTTGGGGCCTCTTTAGAAGGGTGGCATCTGCCCTATTTGCCCTTGTGATTATCAGGCCCTAGTCTCAAATCACAAGTAAAAGGTTTGTAGGCCACACACGAGCTACAGGACAGACATTGAGTTAGGCTTGATTAAACTAATAATTATACCTTTGAGATTGTTTAAAAATTGAACTTGCATGATGTACATTATCATATTTTTTCTTTGTAGTTTTAATTTTAAAAACTACAAACTTCCTATGTAGAGAAATTTAATCCCTGAGGTTTCCTTCAGAATATTTTCTTAGGCCACAGTTTTTATTGACAATTATTTTGTATATAAGTTAATGAAAATGATTTTTCTTGCGCTTTTGAATATCCATGTTTTGGATTGTTCAATTCTGTTTCATTGCTTATGACATCAAAAATCTAAACTTGCATTTAAAAAAAAAAAAAAAAAAAAAAAAAAAAAAAAGTTTTTATGTTATTAAATATTTTTACTTCAGATTGATTGATAGTGTGAAATTCTTGATTCCTTCACAATAAAAATATTTGTGTGTTGCTATTTTTTTAGGTTTCATTTAACAGACCATCTTCTGGTGAGAAAGGACCATATACCATAACTGGAATATGGGACCCAAATGAACCAGCTTTTGCTGTTTTGAACAAAGAAACTCCTAAAGGTAATGTAATTTCTTCTTTTTTTTTTTTTTTTTTTTTTGTTAAATAAAAATTTACATTGTAAACTACAGTACAGGTCTCATTTCATATTATATGAATTATTATTTTATTTATTTATATGCTAGTTTTTATAATTCATTGAGATTTATACATTTTCCTCACTGTTATTATTTTTTTCAGACACCCGTGTATATATGACTGTAGCAGCTGATCTTGTAATTTCTGGCATACAAGAACCTGTCAGATTTGTGATTGAAACTAAAGCAAAAATTTTCCCACCTACTGAAAGATTTTGGTATTTTTCCAAAAGGACGTTGTATGAAAACTTTTACTTAAGAGTGAAAGAAGTAAGCATATTTAAACTATTTTATCAACTATTTCACCTTATTAGGTAAGCTATGATGCATTTATTCTAATTCCCTTTCTACCCTGTTCTTTTGCTTATTTATAATGGGAAATTTAATGTTCTTGAATTTCTCCATTGATATTTCTTTCAGTTATTTCTTACTTTTTGAATTATTTATCAGTATCTTTGCTGTTTTTGATAGACTGTTTGAGTTTAATTTACATTATTTTTTGCCATAACGACTTTAAATTGAACTTGATTAGGAATATTGTGAATTTATTTTTAAAATCATCAATGATTTCTAAAACTTACTTGTAATCAGAGCTGTGTAGTGGAGAATATACAGAGTCTATGTCATCTGCTTTCTTGATTTTTTTAAAGAAACTCTGTATGTCCTCAGTTTCTAAGCTATTGTGTATACTCTCTAGTGTACACCCCTCTGCACAGAGCATATGCCCTCTTTTTTTTTTTTTTTTTTTTTTGTGTGTTTGTTTTTTCCAGACTACAGCGTGTTATCTAATCAAGTTTGTTATTTGTTATTGATGCAACTGTAATATTTGATCCATTAATGTCTTTTATTATCTATATATTTAAAATTTTAATAAAAACAATAATACAAGTGAAGGTCTCGGAAAAGAACCACAAAAGTCTTCCAAATTAAAATTTGAGAAAACCCGAATCTAAGTTTGAAATTTGTATAACTGTTAAGAGTTTTCTAAACTTTTCCATTATATTGCGGTGGTGAAATAAAGTATAGATGAGTTGGTTTTATCTCTCAAAACATTATACAGTAGTGCGTTATTATTTTATTGCAATAATATGGCTTGTTATCTTGAGGAGTTTGCTGAGTTACATGGAAAGAAAGTAGCTAAAATTATATAGGTGCTGATGAAAACTCTTTATTTAATAAAAAACTAGATTCTGTTTATTTCTATTTGTCACCATAATCAATGAATAAATTGGTCTAAATTAGATTTTACTGACTTCAAGAAGCAACTAATAATAAAGTATTTTGTTTTACCCTACTGTCCTGTTCATTATTAGTTATTTAGTACAGCATGGTACTTAATTAATTTAAACTTTATTAAACTCTTCTGATGGTGTTAACATCTTTAAAGAAATCTGAATTAATCCAGTTAAGGGATTTATGAATTTAAAATTTTCACAACTGGATTTAATTATTTTATCATCAAAAGTTGAAGCCTTAATTTGTAATTTAATATTTTTATTATTTTGTCAGAAGAGAAAAACACAGTGCATTTAATAGGACTTCCTCCCCTCTCCCTTTTATACTTTAATTACATTCAATGTTAACATTTCATTCAGATACTCTTGCCATTCCTTGATAATTATTTAATAAATTTATATAATAATTTTTTCAGAAATTATTTGTCTTTTATTCCCCCTAAAATCTAATAATTATTTTTATGAAAGATTTCTTGTAGTTTATTCTAGTCTGTTAAGAGATTTACAACTAATTCATATTCCTTACAATAGTTTATTGAAAAATATATTTTGATTTCCTTCTTTTCAATTATATCCTTTTGTTGTGCTTAGATTGAAACTGAATGTGGAGAACAACTGTTACAAGTTGTGAGTGTAACTAGTACTACAAAATTACAAAGCAAGAAGTCCACTTTAAATCTTCCCATTCAAAGTGCAGCTACAAAATCTACAAATATGCCATCTCCACCTAGTCCTGATGAAGATTCTCCTTCTGGTAAAATATTTATATACTTATATATTGAATTTTTTTACTGTTAATGAACTTTGTAATATACAAGGTTATTCAAAAAGGAATTATCTGATTTCTCAAAGTTAAGTTTCAGAAAGAAAAATATGTTGCATTTTTGCAATAAATTATCTTGTGGTATTCTTGGTAAGTGGTTTCCAAACTTTCCTGCCTATAAGTATAAAGAGCCTTTTGCTTAATATATATCATCAATAGGATGAACATTTGTACAGAGAGTATTCATAAGAACAGTAATACATAATCCTAAATGTGATGTACAAATTGAGTAATTGTAAAACAGAAACTTCTTTCATAATGTGAGGAAAAATTATTTTATTAATGTATTATGCATAGATGTCAACATCTCCGGAAATTCCAGAGTTTCTCCAGAAATGTGGGATAAAGTACGGTAGTATAGTAATAAAAGTAGCAAATATGAAAATCTGTGCCAACAATTTAAAAAAAAAAATTGCTAATTTCGTCAATCAGTCACCGATTTTACCAATCGGTTGCGGCAAAAAAGTTGCTGATTTCATCGATCGGTCATTGAAACATTGCATCGATCTGACGTTGATAAAATCGTGAATTTCGACAGTCACTCTTGGGAAAAAATCATGAATTTCGTCAATGAGTTTCAGCATAAAAATTGCAAATTTCATTTGTTTGTGGTAAGAAAAAAATCATCAATCAGTTGTGAAAAAGAATCGCAAAATTCATTATTTAATTGCAGAAAAAAATCATCAATCAGTTGTGAAAAAGAATCGCAAAATTCATTATTTAATTGCAGAAAAAAAAATTGTAAATTTTCACCAATTAGTGGTTGAAAATAAAAATTGGGAGTTTTGCCAATTAGTCGTTGAAGAAAACCACTAATTTTGTCAGTCTCTTGTGGAAAAAAGTCACAAATTTTATCAATCACTTTTGACAAAAAATCGTGAATTTCATCAATTACTCACAGCAAAAAATCTCAAATTTCATCAATCATTCATGGTAAAATATCGCGAATTTCACCAATCATTAAAAAAAAAGGCAAATTTTGTCAGTCAGTCACATAAAAATATCGCAAAATTCATCAATCAGTCATGGAAAAATATTGTGAAATTAGTCAATCAGTCATTGATAAATAATCGCAAATTTCGTCGATACAGCAAAAGGTCGTGAAATTAATTAATCAACAGCGGCAAAAAATTGCGATATTTGTCAATTGATCGCAGAAAAAAGAAGTCACATAATTAGTCAATTGGTCACGTAATTTCACACAATTAAGCTGATTGTGAATTTTTTACTCTGTAGGAATAAAAATTATTTAATTCCATTTTTATAAATTTACAAAAAATCATCTTTACTTAAAAAGTAAAAGTAAATTAACTAATCTTTATGTTTCTATGGATTAAATCCAAAAGCTATAAGAGGTGAGGATTTGGAGAATATTTGTAAAAAAAATATTTTAACCCTCTGAGCGTTTTGAAAAAGGGTAAAATTGTAATGTTGTTTTCTCCTCATTTTCTTTTAAATGCTAAAAAAATATGATTCTTTCAGCATTATAAATAAAACTTAATTACAAATATGAATGTAACCCTTGAGAGTATTAATCATTCTTCAATGTTTTGAAAACTCATTAAATCTATAGAATTATATTTTCTTAAACATTGCATATATTGCAGTGAAACCTGGAGCTTAGTGAACGGAATATTACGTTTCACATGCTCAGAGGGTTAAAATATAGTTTGAAAAAAAATTGTGTATGACTCCTGAAACACTAATATTTTACCCCTGAATTTTAACTAGTTTACTCCTGGTGTAATCTTTACAATATTGGCGTCTATGATTATGAACAAATATGTCAATGTGATTAATTATATTGTTTTACATCAACGAAAGCGTCTATCATAGTCAAGGCCACAAAAAGAGTGCTGCAGGCCCAGCAATGATTGGAATGCCTCCCTTAAGTATGGTACTAGAAAATAAACTTGTTGAATAGTAATTTTTTATAAAGTAATACACATTTTATTGAAATTTTAAACACCAGAGCATTAGAAAAATGTAAAATAAAATAAAAAACGTAAGTGGTCAAATGCCTTGTGGACATATTCCAATTTTTGGCTAGTACAAGACCCTGTGTATCTAAGGCCACTGGCATTTTTCCAGCTTTGCCACTCTATAGTTACACTACTACTGACCATCTATAAATAGATGGAAATTTTTGTTTTAAATGCTTTTTCTTTAAGCAGTGTAATAATATTAACGCATATGCCTTATTTATGAGACTCGATTTCTGACCTTAATAATTGCCATTTCTATCTGAAATTTTTACGTAAAAAAAGAAGTGCTTGAGTCTATTTCTTTGCTATTTTATTTAAAAACAGAACTAGAAAGAGCCCTTTAAGGGAGTCGGACCATGGTAATTTATAGTGGCAATACCCCCTTCTCTGTGGGCTAGATTATGTTTGGAACTTGTTAATTTTAGCCTCAAGTCTTCCTCTACATAAAGTTTAATAAAACTCTGTGTTTTCTCAAAATTATTTATATTATTTCTTTTAAAGTTGTAACATATTATGTTCATTATATTTTAACGGCAGATAAAATTAATGATATTTTTGAAGGAAGACTAACCCACCAAAATTTTACCTGTGCCCCACTGTCACAGCCAGTTTGGAGACCACTGTTCTAAATAAAATTTTAATTGCTATTTCAGAAACATTTTAGCAGTTTAATTCTAGTAAATTCATCCCAAATGCATTGCAGTACAATGAATATGCATGAAAACTTCATAAGTTGTTGTTGGACAAAGAAATTTTGATAACTTAAGTTTAAAAAGTGATATAACAAATAGCAATTGGTAACTTATGGGCATGGATACATTAAAAGTTAATTCAGGATAAATATAGAAAGTTCTGTAAATGATCTGATGGTACAGATAAACATGTCATAATTATTTTTTAAGGAATTATGTGTAACCATTTTAACTTGCAGCAATTATGTAAGCAGTTAATATTTTCAAAATCATGTAATGCCAGATATTTGAAAAATCTTGTTCCTTAAAAATGAAAGAGTTAAAAATGTAGTTCAGTAATATACTACAAAGAATCTCACTAAATGTATTTTTTGATATTTCATATCAAAGTAATTGTGTTTTGTCTTCTATTTTGCTTATTTTAATGAGGATTATTTATAGTGATATTGATTTACTTGGATTTAACTAATTTTAACTTAGTATTTTCTTTCTTATTTAATTTTGTTAAATGAAATCTTCGTATATTTTTTAAACGTTTGTATATGAAATCTAACTATAAAACTTCCATTACAGATCTTTTTTATTGTACAAATAGGCAAACGTGTATTTTAACTCTTATTAAAGTTTGCATACTTACCTTTTCTGTCTTTTGATTGATAATTAAAAAGATTTTAGTTAAAAGAACTTGTCATTTAGATTGATTTTTACAAAAGAATAAAATTAGATAAATATATGATTTAAAAAAAAAAAAAATACTAATCTTATGAGCATATTTAGGGTGGGACATATGGGACATTTGCCCTTTCTTAGTTCATATAGACCAAATGTTATTACTCTTTTTTTTTTTCCCTGTAAATAGTTTACATAAAATAATAAATATAGATGTAATGAATTGAAACAATTAACGACTGTGATTATTCTGATCACTATGAATATTCTGATTTTGTATAATAAAAAATATTTGAAAGTCGTTTAATTTTTGCTGCACCTAAAAATATAGAGGAAAAAAAAAAGCTGGCTGTGATCCTCCAATAGTTGACCAATCCCCATATTGAAATATTGCACTCCTATTATTTTGGAAATCATTTAACAAATATGCAAAAATATAATTATATGATTAAAAGATTTTCAAAAAAAGATAGTAAATATTTTTTATTATAATATTTAGAATTCTATGTAACAAATTGCCTCATTTTTTATATTTATTATTTTTTATTAATTATTATTAACCAGATTGTATCCGTCAAAACTTGACTGTAAATAACTTAAAGAAAAAAGCTTCATAACATCTGTAGTGTTTGTATTTCAGTTAATAAACTCTAGCTGGCAGCACTACAAATTATAAGGTGTTTGTTCGTTTGATTGTATTGCAAACAGCCAGTAAATGTCTTGATGTTGTGTTGTTTCGTTCTGTTTTGTGAATTGTAAATAAATATGGAAAATTGATTTCATTTGTCCACCTTCATTAGGTATGTGTACTTACTTACTTAAATTTATATTCAAGCTATAACTATTGGTGACATAAGACATTTTTTACAGAATATCTGTTAACAATAGTTAAAAGAAATAAAAACCTCTCCTTTTATAACTGGGCTGGCGACGGACTTCATATTAACTTTCTTTATATGGATACAGACAGCAGAACATTTTCCATAGAATTTAGTCTTCCGGTCCCAAAAAAGAGCAACTTCGTTTTTTTTTTTTTTTTTTTAACTTTTGAAAATAAAGAAATAAGTTAAAATTTTATTAGGTTTTTCAAATATAAACATTTAACTGCATTACATTACCAATAGATGGCACCACATATAACTATTTTGATATAAGTATTTTTCCTTCTTTCTGTTTATTTTCCATTAAACTACCGTATTTTCCTGCGTATAATCTGCGGATTATCTGTTAAAAAACCTCGAAAATTTTAAGTGCAGATTATCTGCCGGTGCGGATAATCTGGTGAAATTATTTTTAAACAGAACTTTGCGTCAGATATCCAATTTCTACCGGCATTATAAAATGTAAACATTTCACTCACACGTTTGTCCGTTTGCGGGACCGTTCGCGGAGCTGCTTGTGATTGGTTAAAATAGGACGTAAACGTGCTAGTGGGAGTGACTTCCGATTTTTAAGTAATATTTTTCTAATCTTTTGGCAACATACTTCTATGAAGAATACAGAGTTTCTCAACTCATCTCATTCAAAAATTGCAATCCAAATCATTTAGCTGAAACGTCGTATATTTGTCACGTGATAGATTAGTATTTTTCAGAAGTTTGTAGTTTTTTAGTTATTTTTTCAGAATCATGTCTAAGAGAAAGCGCGTAAGCTATACAGCGGAATTTAAGCATAACGTGATCAAAAAGGCAGAAGAAGTTGGCAATAGAGAGGCCGGTCGTCTTTTTGTTATTGACGAATCGAATGTTAGACTATGGCGGAAAAACAAAGATAAACTTTCTGGAGGTGGTGGTTCTAGACGATCTTTTCGCCATGGGAAAACAGCGTGGCCCAATTTGGAAGAGGATTTGCATCATTGGATTCTGGAACAGCGAGATAAAGGAGCACCCATTTCAACCATAAGTATCAGAAAAAAAGCGAAAAATTTGGCTGAAATTAGTGGAATTGAGAATTTTGTCGGCAGTCCCACGTGGTGCAATCGATTTATGCGAAGAAAACATTTATCGATTCCTAATCGCACCACTGTGGGACAAAAGTTACCTGACGATTGGGAAAACAAAAAAAGTAATTTTTTGGAATTCACCAGGAACCTAATTACCACATACAAATTTTCAGAGGGCGAAATTTTCAACATGGACGAAGTGCCTGTTTCCTTTGATATGCCTCCAAATCGAACTGTGGACAAAATCGGAACAAACAACGTAAAAATTTGCACAACAGGAAATGAACGCAATTCATTTACCGTTGTTTTGACTTGTGCTGCGGACGGTAGTAAGCTGACGCCGATGATTATTTTCAAACGCAAAACTCTACCTAAGGAAAATTTTCCGAGCGGTCTTCAAATAAATGTTAACCCCAAAGGTTGGATGAATGAAGACGTCATGATAACATGGCTGAAAACAGTTTGGAGGAAGAGGAAAAATTCTTTGTTTAAACCTCGGGCTCTGTTAATCATGGATTCAATGAGAGCGTATCTCAAAGAATCCGTGAAAGATGAATGCAAATCTGCCGGAGCGAAAATCTCCGTTATTCCGGGAGGTTTGACGAAGGTCTTGCAACCACTGGATGTTGGAATCAATCGTTCCTTTAAAAGTAAACTCCGTAGTGAATGGGAAAAATGGATGATGCAAGACGCCCACTCATTCACTGACGGAGGAAGAATGCGCCAAGCATCCTACGCGGAAGTTGCGCAGTGGGTGAAGACGGCATGGGAAGCTATTACTGTTTCAACTATTATTAATGCTTTTCGAAAATGTGAAATCCTCACAGAAAACTGCGACATTGAAAAGGATGAAATTGATGAGGAAGATGATAATTCTGTTTTAGATAGACAATATTTTGAATTTATTTCTTTCGGATACCGATGATTCCGAATTTGAAGGTTTTAATAAGTAATGTAATCTTTAAATTATTAAAAATTTATTTTTCGCAGTAAGAGATGTGTGTATTTCTACATCGTAATTGTGATTGTTTCTTTAATAATATGACAACTGCAAAGTAATTTTATTATTTTTCCATGTATTTTTCTTTACAGAAATTTTAAAACAGCAATTATTATTGAATTATTATTGATACTATCGATTATTATTTTAACTTGCAACTATCCTATAATTATTTATTTTATTTGCAATTATTGTATTACAATTATCATTTAAATACAGCAACTAAATAAATAGAAACTTGATTTATTAGTAAAAGAATGTTTTGGAATGTTAAAAACAATGAGTAAACATCGTATAATCCGCGGATTATACGCCGGTGTGGATTATCTGCTGAATTTTTTTTTTTAAGATTAAAATTTACGGCCGCGGATTATACGCAGGAAAATACGGTACTTTTTTTAGTATATATACTATATCAATCATGATAAAAAAAAATATACCAAAAGTTGTAGATCACTTCAATTTATTTAATCAATAATTACATACCAAAGCTTTTAATTTGAAATTTTAAATATTAAATCATTAATTTTAAAAAAATAGGGATGGTAAATTTCCTTAATATTAATGAAGGGAAAAACAAATTCTATAACTTTTCTTTCTGAAATAGAGTAATTTACATTATTGAACTGAGTAGTCAGAACACTAACAATATCTAAGAAACATCTTATGCCAGGAACGAGGTTCGAACTCACACTCCCTTTAGTGATCCAGAATTACTCTTTCTGGTGCATTAGGTCACTGGGCAATCTAGATTTATCTGAATGTCCTTCTGAAAAGAAACCAGTTGAAAACTGATTTCCCACTCCATTCATACCCTATGGAATTTCAATTGGCTTATCATGGATCTTCCTTATTCACCCCTTCATTGTCATTGCACTAGAAGATGTGAGTCCCTGGTCCCATTTTTCCCATGGCTATAATTGAATAAAGGATTAAGCTTTCTACTGATCTCAACAAGGGTAAAGGGAAAAAAATGGTCAGTCAATCAAATGCAGCATTACCATACTGACCGATAAGGACAGAGAAACTGACCTTGAGAAGTCAATTAAATTTACATATAGTGTAGCAAAAGAAAAGCACACTAAAGTGCTCAATGTGTGTGCTCAGATCTCCCAGAATCAGTCTTACAAAGTCCGATTTGTGTTTTAAATATGTAAGATGGATATAATGTTAGAAAAATCTGTCATTGTTTTGTTGTTTTTCCCCCTTGAGGATTCACTTGCTATTATTCATATTATGGAAATAAATTCCCTATTCTTGAATGTAAAATGTCTGGTGTTCAGTATAATATATACATGAACCCCAGGAGATAGATAAGACTGTTGAAGGGTGAAATATGAACTAAAAACTACTTTCCTGCTGTTGCTATTCTTTAATTATTAAAAATAGCTTTATATTTCCTTTGATAACACTTTATGAATGACTTTTCTAACTGTTTTAATTTTTTTTTTCGTTTGTTAGATAATGACGAACCTCTTTTAAGTGGCACTGGTAATGTTAGTAAAGATTGTACAGAAACAGAATTGGAAGGATGGTCAGAAGTTCTACTGAAATGGCGAGAAAACTTGTCTCAGAGGCCAAGGCACTTAACCAATTTAGTCAGAAAAGGTATTCCTGAGGCTCTCAGAGGAGAAGTTTGGCAACTGCTGGCTGGTTGCCACGATCAGAAAGAAATTGTTGATACATATAAGTCTCTTATTAATAAGGTATGCACATAAATTAGTAGGTTTTTTTTAGGGGCATAAATATAATTATAAAACTGTCTGATTCCATTTCATTTTCTTTTACAGGATTCCTCATTTGAAAGTATTATTCAAAGAGATATCAACAGAACATTTCCAGCCCATGAACTTTTCAATGAAAAAAATGGAACTGGACAAGAATCTCTATTTAAGATATGCAAGGTGATAAATTAAATTAGTGTATTTCTTATTTAGTATAAAAAAAAATATGGGAATAATAAGAAGTAGTAACAACAACAAAAATATGAACTCAATAAATTCCCAGAATGAGGTCCTGGGTTTAAATCCCAGCCGAGCCTCCAAAATTGTTGTGGGATTATGATGAATAATAGTTTCAACACAACAGAAGATTCTTCAAATGTAATATAAACAAAAAATGTTTAGTAAAATAACAATATATACAACTGAGGATTGGATTCAAATACAAATATATAACTAGATTAATGTTTATGAATGATACAGACATTCGTATCTCAATATAAACATAATTAGCAACTTCCCTCAGCATTGCATCAAAATTCCCATGGCTAAAATCTATAGAAAACTTGCTTGTGCTTATGTGCTTTTCTTCTTGCATTGCGTGAATTAATCGCCTTTATCACTGCTCATGGATATTATTAATTTATTGAGTTTGTAATGAAAAAAAAAATAGAAAAAAAAAGAGAGGGAATAGGAAAGATGGAATTAATGTATTTTCTGACATAGGAATTATAGATAGAATTTTGAATATTAAAACATAATTTTAAATTTTGTAATTTCCTAAAATAGATGAACAATAATTTAGCCAATGATCGAAAGTGGGAAGAATTAAAAATAAAAACAATGCGTTGTGAAAAGAAGATAAAAATTTGGAATATAATCAAAATAAATTAACGAATTCTTCATAGTAAAATGTAACAATTCTTACCTGAACTGAAAGATCTGCATCGCTGAAAACATAGATAAATACGATGTTTATAGTGCCACTAGAGATTAGGTGTTACTTTAAAATCTTCATATTATTAAATAATATTTATTCATAAGGTATTAAATTATTTTTAACATTATAAAGTTAGCTTTTAATTTTAAAGGCACTCTGTAAAAAAATACGTTATAAATATCAGATTGATAATAAATTATAAAACACCAAAGAAAGAGACATAGGTTGAACAACACTTATTTATTCATATATCAATAAAAATTAAAAAGATATAGTTTGTATAATATTAATGGTATGTGCACAACCTTACAAAATATCGTATTGACTTTAAAATTAGCTAGTTAGGATTTAGAATATAAGATGAATATAGACAAAACAAAAAATTAACAGATGAATTGATAGTATGAGATGAAAAGTTTATTACGAATATCACAAAGTTCATTGGCTAGAAATCAACAGCAAAATTTATCATGAATGACAATTGATTTTTTGCTTTAATAAAAAATCACGATTTGTATGTACTGTACCAGCGATAAATGGATGTTGAAATTTCAATAATTAGACTTCTGTATAAGCAAATATCACTAATATGATTCTTCTTAATCATACCATATCAATAGGCATTGTAGTACAGAAATATCAAAACGTAGTATATTCTTATTGAAAATGATTGTTCTCAGCTGCATCATAAGAATAGTTAATAATGAAAAAATATTACCACTGTTCAAGAACCTGCTATAATTTTCGTGAGAAAGAGGATGCTTTCCAGCTCATATCAGCCACTATAAGCCATAAAACCTTTTTCTTTTTTTTGGAAATAGGACATCTTTGAGATCTTTCATTGAATCAGTGATCATCAATGGCGGAGTTGAACTGAAACTTTAAAGTTAAATGAAAAATTTAAAATTAGCTGAATCCTAACCATACCTAAAACATAACACTTATATACCAAATGAGAAAAATATATATGTACTATTTACAAATGTAAAACAAAATCAACAATAGCAGTACTATCGCATAAAACACATACAATAGCCATGAAAATATTTGGCATCAAATTTGACTTCTTAAATAAATTATGTACAGTGCTATAGACTTAAAAATAGAAACCAATAAATGCCAAAACAAAAAAAAATATATATTACATACATATATACACACAAGTAAAATTTGTTCAGGTAAGTTGAAAAAAAAAATTTTTACCATGAAGAAAACAAGAGAAATTCATCCAAGACTTCAATGGAATATATCACACAAGGTAAGTGCATAAATTTACATATTGACAATTGACTCTCTAAAATTACCCAATATAACTTGCCAAGTACATTTGGCATTGTAAAAACTACGTAAAAATAAATAAAGCCTTAAAATGAAGAGCTTTAACCTTAAATTTATCAAATTTTTGCACATAATGAGATCCCTCCAGAGAAGTTAACGGGCCTAAATAACATCCCTAACATTTTTGTAAAATAAAAGAGTTATCAAAATATGTACTTGAAATGTGGAAAATTTTTAAGAAAAGAACAACATTCGAAAACTTTAAAGGAATTTAAATCAATTTTTTCATATGAAACTTAATCTACTGAGGAGAAACAGGACCGAAAATTTTTTGAGACCAATATCAATTTATAGCATAACACCAATTGTTGTCTGGCAAAAAGCGAAGGAAGTTTCCTTATGGCATTGCCTAACAATGGTGCAAAAAGTAGAACATGATTCTGAACTAGTACTTCTGTCTATATACATCTGATTTTATTAAAGTCTGCACACTGTGAAGAAAGGTTAAAAAAAAATATTGTATGCTCAACCAAAATTCAGAGTAGCCTGCGCATGCTATTGATCTCTAAATCTAGCAGAACTAACAAAATCTTCCTTATTAAAAAAAAATAGTAACTCTTCCTCAATTTGACAATACTATCCGAACAGACTAAAGAGATATACTCAAGAGAATGCAAGATAGCCTGAGGGCAGAAAAAAAAAAAATTTTAAACAAATCATACTACTTTTATCATATACTTTATCATTTTTCACTTTTTTCATTTATTTCTTTATTCATTTCATTTATTTTTCATTTTATATATTTTTTGTCTCAAAATCAATTATTTATCATTTGTTGTTGTTTTGTTTATTTTTTCAATGGGATGTTAAATGAGTACTCTTATTAGAAATGATAAAAATTTTTATATAAACAATTTTGCACACTCCTCAGCAATGCATATATCTATTTACATTAATGAAAAATTTTGACTGTAATTCTCTCTAACTGTGACACCAGAAAAATTAATTAAAATCTATTGTCAAAATTGAAACACAAATAACTACAACATTGAAGATTAACTATAGCAAAAAAAAATTAATAATAAAGATTCTATCAAAATTCTACTTTGCCACCCGAAAACTGGAGAGCTCCAAGAGGCATTATGCTCTTTTTGTGCGGAAACCCATGCAAGCCAGCTAGAATGCACGATTCTTACATCTGAGTCAAAAAAAAATTGTGCCTTTATAGTGGCCAAATATCTAGGAAATTTTTCCACCTGAGTTATCAAATGATCAGTCTCAAGGAACACAATCTAATTATAAAAACTCCTGACAAAATAAAAATCCAATAAAATAGGTACTTAAAATTTTATCTATTTCATACGGAATTCCTTAAAAATTTCACTCTGCCTGCGTTATCACAATAATCATTCACAAGGTACACAATCAATAAATTGTGCCTTTATAGCAAAGTTAGATTTAAAAAAACTTTCCTAGTAAAATTTAAAATTAAGGAGGATATTGAATTATTGCTATAGTAAAAAAAAATATCTAAGGGAAATTGGTGTCACGAGAGATAAAAATAAAGGTATTTATCAAAAGATAATTATTTTGAATTCCAAAAATCTTATTACAAATATAGCTTTGAATGTTAAAATTTTGCTCTGTCAGAAATTTATGAGATTTTTAATCAATGAATATTCCAAAACTTATTTTTTTATTTTAAACTGAAATATATTATATCAAATTTTAAGTAAACTGTAATTAAATAGAATTAAAAGATGTTTGAAAGGACAAGATATATTACTTATAAAAATTTCCACCAAATATAACTGATTAATTATTCATCAAAATTATAAAGAAATTAACTCCAATTCTCAAAATATCCCACAAATTATACAACTGCACCTTGAAGGAAAAGTCAGCCGAAATTCCCTCCTGTGTGCTTATTACACAAATCAGGAAAAATTGAAAACCAAAGATAAACCCAAATAAAATTTTTGCTTAGAAACCAATTACAGACTTTAATTACAAAATTATTACTAAAGTTAAAAATGTTATTGAAAATTTATAGTTATTGCTATATACTGAAAATATTAAAATCAAATTGAAAAGAAATTTATAATTAAGTAAATTTTAAGATAAATATCAGGAAAATGTCAAATTGAAACCTTTCACAAACTGAAACCCTTCATAAACCAGTTAAGGAATAGAAGCAGATAAAAAAAAAATTAAAATTCAAACATAAATCCCAAATATTAATAAAATTTACACGGACTGATAGTTCCATGCATCATTATCGGGTACTTTTTAGCAACTAGCAAGGAAAGTACCACTTAACCAGGAGGACATGGAAACTACCAATGAATAATACCGACCAAGGCATTATTTGAACATATTAAAAAAATTAAATTTGAGGAAGTAAATCTATGAAAAAATTTTTTTTAAGAAATTTTGCTTGTAGAGGTAGAAATAGTAATTTTTTTAAATATTTAACCTTCAAAATTATTAAAATCACCTATAACAGTCATAATTTTTTTTTTTTTTTTTTTTTTTTTTTTTTATAAACAGAAAGTTAATTAAAATTAAAAATATTGTCTGAGAAGAATAAATAAAGCCTAATATTGTAACAGAAAACAAAATATCAAAATCTACCCTTTAAGAATAAGTTTAAAAAATACAGAATATTTCATTTAAATGAAAACAAAATAATATATTTTATCACAGTCATTTTTAAAGAGAGTCAAAAAATTAAAATGCACCTTGCTGAATATTAGTATTAGACTATGTAAATTCAAATTGTAAAACTTAAAAATTTATGTACACAAAATACAATGCAGAAAATTATTCAAAATAAATATCCTGAAAAGAAGAAAAATTATGTTCAAAGATGATTTCCGCCAAAATGTAAAGATGTCTGGACCAGAGACACAATTATAAATAGGATGCAAAAGTGGTCAATTTCTGCAAATCCATGCATAAATCAACCTGAACATAAATTTCCAAAACTAATATAGCAAGTAAAATTATTGCACTCTAAAGTGATGTTAAATAGTTTTTAATATATAAAATCTTTAATTATATAAGTTATATTTATTTATATATATTTTAAATCACAACAGTAATTAAACATATATCATTTTTCTTATGTATTAACAAATACAAATATAGCAACAGGAAAAAAAAAATATTTTCTAAAGTATTTTATATTTGAAGTCATGGATAAATTTAATGAAATTTTATAAAGCATAACCCAGAAAGAACTCCCGAGATGAAAAAAAAATATATAGTAAAAAAAAATTTTATAGTTCGAGGGTTTGTTACGGCTCCATTTAATGTAATGAAAAAAAAAATAGAAAAAAAAAGAGAGGGAATAGGAAAGATGGAATTAATGTATTTTCTGACATAGGAATTATAGATAGAATTTTGAATATTAAAACATAATTTTAAATTTTGTAATTTCCTAAAATAGATGAACAATAATTTAGCCAATGATCAAAAGTGGGAAGAATTAAAAATAAAAACAATGCGTTGTGAAAAGAAGATAAAAATTTGGAATATAATCAAAATAAATTAACGAATTCTTCATAGTAAAATGTAACAATTCTTACCTGAACTGAAAGATCTGCATCGCTGAAAACATAGATAAATACGATGTTTATAGTGCCACTAGAGATTAGGTGTTACTTTAAAATCTTCATATTATTAAATAATATTTATTCATGAGGTATTAAATTATTTTTAACATTATAAAGTTAGCTTTTAATTTTAAAGGCACTCTGTAAAAAAATACGTTATAAATATCAGATTGATAATAAATTATAAAACACCAAAGAAAGAGACATAGGTTGAACAACACTTATTTATTCATATATCAATAAAAATTAAAAATATATAGTTTGTATAATATTAATGGTATGTGCACAACCTTACAAAATATCGTATTGACTTTAAAATTAGCTAGTTAGGATTTAGAATATAAGATGAATATAGACAAAACAAAAAATTAACAGGTGAATTGATAGTATGAGACGAAAAGTTTATTACGAATATCACAAAGTTCATTGGCTAGAAATCAACAGCAAAATTTATCATGAATGACGATTGATTTTTTGCTTTAATAAAAAATCACGATTTGTATGTACTGTACCAGCGATAAATGGATGTTGAAATTTCAATAATTAGACTTCTGTATAAGCAAATATCACTAATATGATTCTTCTTAATCATACCATATCAATAGGCATTGTAGTACAGAAATATCAAAACGTAGTATATTCTTATTGAAAATGATTGTTCTCAGCTGCATCATAAGAATAGTTAATAATGAAAAAATATTACCACTGTTCAAGAACCTGCTATAATTTTCGTGAGAAAGAGGATGCTTTCCAGCTCATATCAGCCACTATAAGCCGTAAAACCTTTTTCTTTTTTTTGGAAATAGGACATCTTTGAGATCTTTCATTGAATCAGTGATCATCAACGGTCCCTTCTTCCACACTTCTGTAGCCAAACTTGAGATTCATAATAGATGTCTTTACATAGTATTAATATTAAATTTATTTACATACTATAACTTAAATGATTGCTCATAATTTGTGACGAGATTGTACTGAAAGGACTCTACTGCTGGACCTGTTTAGTCCAATAGTAGGCCAGTCAGAAAATAGTATTTTTGAGGAGCGCGGAGTGCGGACTTGTTTCCACACCCACGTCCAGAAGCCAAGAGATCAGACGCTTACGGAGATACATTGAAGTCTCCCGTTTCGCGCCGAAACTTTAATAGCCAATCAGAGACCTCCACGCTTCTGCGGTGTTCAAAACTCCGGTGCAGATAATGCCACAGGAAAAATGCTTAAAGATTAAACGTAACGACTCGCAACTCAAGTTTGCGATCGCTAAAGCTAGTGCGTCGATGAAAAAAAGTTAATATACGATTGGCAACCGCTGATGAATTAAAGATGGCGTTTGTTTACTATTAAAAGAATACAGAATTTAGCGTTATGGTTGCCGATCAAATGAAAATAAATTTAGAAAATGGGAATTAATTAAAAATGGGAAATAAATAATTTAAATTTAAAAATAAATAAATTAATTTAGCATAAATAAATTTTAATAATTTTTAAAAAAAGTAGATGTTATGTTCGTGTCATAAGAGTTCATATTTTTGTTGTTGTTACTTCTCATTATTCCCTCATAAATTTAAATTTACCAGTGTAAAAACACATTATAGGTTCTCCCCACTCTACACAGTTTTAGTTACTGTGTTAATTTTTTTTCATTCAGTAGATCCCTCGATTAATGTGGGGAAATTTTCAATTAGTGTGGGGATGATAAGCAGGGAATGAATGATCTCATTTTGTCAGCCGAATGGCACCGAATTGTTATGACAATAAAATAAAAATCTGACCAATGGCACAATAATCATCAGATGTCTTTATCATCACATCTTTATTATGCAGAATTGAAATTAAAATAGACTTTTTAGTATTTCTTGATCATCAATTATTAAATTAGCTTACGTTCTAATGTTAAGAGGCTAATTCACCTGTGCAAAAACACCCGCTCACTAATGTTAATCCTATGGGACAGTTCTTTTAAAATATCTTGTTTCCATTTCAATATTTTTAAACAATTTTTTGCATTGGATAGCTGAGGTCGATTGCTACAATCGCCATTTTCTACTTTTCTGATTTTGTTTGCAGGTCTTTTTTTATGAAGTTAGCAAGTTTTAATTGACTGGACTTTCATTTTCAGAACCTGGTTTTGATGGGTTTATTATATCCCCATAAATAAAAAAAAAAAAACGAAAAAGTACCCAAAAAAAAAAAAGCGATTGTAGAGATTGATCTCAGCTTTCCAATGTAAAAAAAAAAAAAGAAATTAAATATGAAAATGCAAATTAGATATTTTTCCCCCCTATAGGATTAACATTAGCGAACAGGTGTTTTTGCATGAGTGAAGTAGCCTCTTAATGAAAGTTCATGTAACTTACATAAATTTTATTTTAAAAGTTATAAATTAAGCTCTAGTATGTACTTTCTAACAATAACATGTTGAAAAATACCATTGTAGTGCTTTATTATATTATTTATTTATGTATATTAAGTTTTAAAAAAGTTGGCTGTCCGTCTATTGTAGCTTTTGTATTGAATGTATGTTTCAGTAATATCGTGGGATTAATTAGCTGTACTAATCAAAGGAAACTTGTATATTGGTAAAAGAATAAGTTTTGAAGAAGTAAATTCTTCTTTGTATAAGAAACAACTTGAGTTATTAAAATAACTAAAGCTAGGTAGATAATTTCTTTGAAAAGTGTAGTTTTATTTTTATTTATTTATTTATTTATTTTGACAGTTGTATGTGTTTTGAAATTTAAAAAAAACTTTCAATACTTTTTCACTCTTTGCAAAAATTGATTATTATCAGTTTATATTAATAATTCCTTTTTGGAAATTTAACTTTAGGTGTCAAAAAATAATATTGTAATTACTTTTGTGTACTTTATGATTACTCATGATTTAATGTTAAAATAATAATAATGAAATATATGGTATTAAATTACAGCTTACTGAAAGTTTATTTTCTCAGATTTGTTACTTTCTATAAATGTTTTAGATTAATTATTCATTTTGATATTGGATGTTTTAATACTGTATTCATCTCCTTTTATAGGCTTATTCAGTTTATGATCCTGAAGTTGGTTACTGTCAAGGATTATCTTTCTTAGTTGCAGCTCTTTTGTTACATGTAAGCTGTATATATTTCTTTTTTGTGTATATCCAGTTAATATTTTTGTAATTTAATAATCGCCATTTCTTTCAATATTTTATATTAAAATTAAGTAGAAAATAAACAAGTTCAATTAAAACTTAGAGAGAGGAAAAACCTTACACTTAAATTGGTGTCAGATGTTCTGAGAATGTCTGTCATTGTGACTACTTGCTAGCTTAGGAAAAAAGTAAGATTTAACCTAAAATTTGGTAAATGGGTTTCTCTGTATTTAAAGTAAGTACAATGATACATATATAAAAATGTATTTTTCTTTATCTGTCAGCTTTCTTTGAGTATTTATTTTACTGAAAACAGGAGCCTATCCAGATGGGAAGTTGATGGGCTACAGCATCACGTCTTTCCGGAAATCAGTGCTTTTAATCTATGATGGATACAATTTAATTCATTTCTATAATCTCGTGTTAGGTTGTCCCTACTTCCCTCCCTCCCTTCCAAAAACAAAATTCTGGATGCTCTACTGACTGCAAAATATGTCTTTTTAATGTAACAAAAATGACTCAATCTATTTGATTTCATAATTTTTATAACTCAAAAAGATTTTAGCTAAAAGTTACAACATGTAGGATAGGAAAAGCTGCAATCATTTTTTTTTTTTTTTTTTTTTTTTAAGTTAATCGCAATTCAAGAAGTTTTTATTGTGAACTATCATTATTAAGTTACTAGCTGGCTTCGCCCGCCAGCGGGCCCCTAATTTACATCGGTGCCTCAAAACTTTTGTATTCACCGGCTCGCATCCCCCTCGAGGCGAACGAATCTCCGACCCGGGTCCCCGCTGCCTTCGGCACCGGATAATCCCTTAATTTGCACATTGAATAGTAGAAATCTCTAACCGAACGAACCTCCGACCCTGGATCCCGCTGCCTTCGGCATCGTATACCGGTCGTGCTATGCACGCACCGGATAATCCCTTAAATTGCACATCGAATAGTATAAATCTCAAACTGAACGAACCTCCGGCTTGGGTCCCCGCTGCCTGCGGCACCGTATAGCAGTCGTACTGCGCATGCGCTGCAGTATACGTTAGTTCCACCTTCCACCACCAGGTGACGCAAGCTGTTTATACGATCATAACTGAAATCGTCAAGGCTTTCGATGTCGAGTCAAATGAGCCATACCCCGTCATAATCCGGGCCATAGAAACAGAGATAATAAAACGCCCCCTGGTGGTGAAAAACGAACTAAAACCGATAAGCTCTAGTATCCTCTATTGATATCGAGTCGAATAAGCCAAACCGCGTTCCGATTTGACTCGTAGAACTCGAGATATTGTGAAATCAAAATATAAAATCTGATATTATTATTCGAAAAGAGTGGTATAAACTCAGAAACTTTTAAAAATGTTATAGAGGGTCCTTATTACTTTAATTATGATGTTTGGAATCAGTTTGGTCGAAATCCGTAACATAGTTTCTTAGCTATAGAAACGGACCATACTTAAGAGAAAAAAAACCTGAAGGGGGGGGGGAGGGGGCGATGACACTGCTTTTCCTCAAACGACTGATTTAGACTACCTGAGTTCTAGTTTAAAGACAGGGACCTGTAGAAAAACTTAAAACTGAAAAAAAAAAAATTCGATAACGGGCGAAGCCCGCTTTTCTCTGTCATAATATCTATTTGCCACTCTAAAAGAAAAAGATGACACTACTTTTCCTCAAACAACTGAATTAGACTATTAGACTACCGGAGTACTTGTTCAAAGACGACTTGAAAAACTTAGAACTGAAAAAAAAAAAAAAAAAAACTCTGAATTTACTATTCGAAAATACTGGTAATTTCTATACATAAACACAATCAAACGCTAGGGACGAATAAAAAAAAAGACGAAATGAAAAAAGAATGCGTTTTAAAAAAACAAATTTAAATATATCGCGCCTCCACACAAACACAAAATCATAAATCGGGAGTTAAACAAACTATATAGAATCCGATATATAAAAAACAGAAATAAAAAAATAAATAAATTGATATCTTTTGGAACTTTGGAAAAAAATAAATAGAGGAAGTATTTGAAGTGGAAAAGGCTGCTTCAGAATACAAATATCCTAGTAGAATAGAATTTTAACTATGAAAATATAATTATTTCTCAAAATAAATCATACATTCGGAAAGCCCATTCAATTCTGTACACAAAATGAACAACAATTTTTGATTTAAAATCGTTAATAAATAAGATAATTACGGCGAAACAAAGTCACTTATTACACTTTGATTAATCTGTGCTTGCGCCGAAAAACGCTTATTTCTGGAAACGCGTTTCACAAAAGAATTTTTTTGAAATTGATAATACTCGAATTTTTTTAACTGAAAGGTGTCTTTCTAGAGCTGAATGTATGCACTTTTAGCTTCTTCTCTAGGAATTTATGTAATTCGATAAAAAATTGCTGCGGCGGGAGTATACATTGGCAAATTAGAGGAAACACGAAAGTGATGTACGGGAACGATCGGTTTCTAAAGGGTTAATGTACATATTTTTTTTAACTGAAATATATGTTTCGAAGAAGAAGAACGTGGCTATGATCTGGTGTATTTTATTTGTCTCTATTCGCATTTTCCGAGTCGATGCGGATTTTTAAACATGGGCCGAAAAACGAAAATTCACGCGAGTGAGTTTCGGAAACCATTTTTTTAGAAGGGTTAAAAAACGAATTTTTCGAAACTGATACCTGATTTTAAAAGGAAAAAGAGCGTAGATTAGGCTCGGTATTTTTATTTTTTCGTATCTTGTTTAGAAGCCCAGAATTGAATTTTTAAAGATTGCAGAAATCGCTGAAAAACCGAAAGAGAGTTACGGAAAAAAACGTTTTCGAAAGGGTTAACTGAAATATTTTTTAAAACTAAAGGTTTTATAGTGATCTCGAAAGGGGGGAAATGTACTTGGGTGTGTTTGTTTGTTTTTTTGTTCATTCAGAGAGCCGATGCGCGATTTTAAAAATCGCAGAGAATTGGAATTTGCAAAAGTGAGTCTGCGCGCGAATTTTTTTCGAAGGGTTAATATTTGTATTTTTCAAAACCGATCGCAGATTTCGAAAGGAAAAAGAATGTAGATCTCGTCTGGTATTTTTAGTTTTCTCTAACTCGGTTGGAACCGCCTCTACGAATTTTTGAAAATTGTCGCAATTGCCGAAATCGCGAAACTGTGTACGGTAAATATACATTTTCGAAGGGTTAACTGACGTATTTTTTTTAATGGAAGGTGACATTGGAGAGGACAAAGACCGATCTTTTATTTGGTGAAATCCGTTTATCCGAATCTTTCTTAGTCCGGCGGATGCGAGGTTCGGACGAAGGGAGAAAATCAAAAACACGAATTCGACCCTTTTTCATTATTTTTTTTGAAAGTGTTAATATCGAAAATTTTTTGAACCGACAGGATCGCTAGAGACGTAAAAGTACGTTCTTTGAGAATATGTTGACGGTTTTTTCGTATTTTTGTCGGTTCGCCGTCGCCGAGTTTAGACAGTCGTCAAGCGAAACCGGCCGAAGCGATCTTTCCTTCTTCTTTTTGCGGAAGATGAGGATTGAGCTCTTCTGGGCATGCGCGGAGGACTTTCCACATAGGTTTCTTTTGAAGCAATTAAAACAGCTTTGTTCGTTAATAACTCCCTTAATTAAGGGCCGATTTTTTCGAAACTGCAATTCCTGAAGGCACGGATTTTTCTGAATTTTTTTACACAAAAAGCGCTTCGCTACTCGCTACGCTCGCAGAGTTTATCCGGGTACAGATACACAGACAGACACACAGACGTTTACGAACATTAATAATAATGACTAGCTGGCTTCGCCCGCCAGCGGGCCCCTAATTTATATCGGTAACTAAAATCGATAAAATCCCTAATTTACATCGGTGCCTCGGATTTTTGTATTCTCCGGCTCGCACCCCCCTCGAACCGAACGAACTTCCGACACGGGTCCCCGCTGCCTTCGGCACCGGATAATCCCTTAATTTGCACATTGAGTAGTATAAACCTCTAACAGAACGAACCTTCGACGCTGGTCCCCGCTGCTTTCGGCACCGTATACCAGTCGTGCTACGCACGCACCAGATAATCCCTTAATTTGCACATCGAATAGTATAAACCTCTAACTGAACGAATCTCCGACCCTGGTCCCCGTTGCCTTCGGCACCGTAAACCGGTCGTGCTACGCACGCACCGGCACATACAACAGTATAAACCTCTAACTGAACGAACCTCCGGTTCGGGTTCCCGCTGCCTGCGGCACCGTATAGCAGTCGTGCTGCGCACGCACTGCAGTATACGTTAGTTCCACCTTCCACCACCAGGTGGCGCAATCTGTTTATACGGTCATAACTGAAATCGTTAAGGCTTTCGATGTCGAGTCGAATGAGCCATACCCCGTCGTTTTCATGCCCGTAGAACCGAAGATAGGAAAGCGCCCCCTGGTGGTGAGACTCTGAGAAAAAATCGATAAGCCCTAGTATCCTCTATCGACGTTGAGTCGATTGAGCCAAACCGCGTCGTGATGTGACCCATAGAACCCGAGTTGAATAAAAAATCCTTTAATTACACCTTCCACCACCAGGGGGCGCAATCTGTTCTATACGAACATGACCGAAATCTGTAAAGCTATTGAAATCCAGTCGAAAGAGCCAAACCATGTCGTAATCGGGCCCATAGAACCCGATTTACGGAAGCGCCCCCCTGGCGGTGATGTTCCTGTGTTGACTCTATGGCTTATTTTACTATGATCGAAATGAAGTTGATTCTTTACATAGTGTATAATCTCTGATCCATCGAATAGATATTTTGTGTAACTCAAATGGCAACGTTTCTATCCGACGAAATGAAAAAAGGATGCGTTTTAAAACGACAAATTTAAATATATTGCGCCCCCACACAAACACCAAATCATAAACCGGAAGTTAAACAAACTATATAGAATCCGATATATAAAAAATAGAAATAAAATTTTTTTATTTTGATATCTTTTGGAGCTTTTGAAAAAGGTACACAAAGCTGGTATTAGCAGTGCAATCGGCTGCTTCAGAATACAAATATCCTAGTAGAATAGAATTTTAACTATGAAAATATAATTATTTCTCAAAATAAATCATATATTCGGAAAGCCCATTCAATTCTGTACGCAAAATGAACAACGATTTTTGATTTAAAATCGTTAATAAATAAGATAATTACGGCGAAAGCAAAGTCACTTATTACAGTTTGATTAAACTGTGCTTGCGCCGAAAAACGCTCATTTCTAAAAATGGGTTTCACAAAAGAATTTTTTTTTAATTGATAATAATCGAATTTTTTAAAGTCGAAGGCATCTTTCTAAAGCTGAATGTATGCACTTTTAGCTTCTTCTCTCGGAATTTGTGTACTTTGATAAAAAAGTCCTGCGGCAGGGGGGTTTACATTGGCAAATTAGAGGAAATCGGGAAAGTGAGGTACGGTAACGACCGGTTTCTAAAGGGTTAATGTACATATTTTTTAAAACTGAAATATATGTTTCGAAGAATAAGAACGTGGCTATGATCTGGTGTATTTTATTTGTCTCTATTCACATTTTCCGAGTCGATGCGGATTTTTAAACATGGGCCGAAAAACGAAAATTCACGCGAGTGAGTTTGGGAAACCATTTTTTTAGAAGGGTTAAAAAACGAATTTTTCGAAACTGATACCTGATTTTAAAAGGAAAAAGAACGTAGATTAGCCTCGGTATTTTTATTTTTTCGTATCTTGTTTAGAAGCCCAGAATTGAATTTTTAAAGATTGCAGAAATCGCTGAAAAACCGAAAGAGACTTACGGAAAAAAACGTTTTCGAAAGGGTTAACTGAAATATTTTTTAAAACTAAAAATTTTACAGTGATCTCGAAAGGAGGGAAATGTACTTGGGTGTGTTTGTTTGTTTTTTTGTTCTTTCAGAGAGCCGATGCGCGATTTTAAAAATCGCAGAGAATCGGAATTTGCAAAAGTGAGTCTGCGCGCGAATTTTTTTCGAAGGGTTAAAATTTGTATTTTTCAAAAACGATTGCAGATTTCGAAAGGAAAAAGAATGTAGATCTCGTCTGGTATTTTTAGTTTTCTCTCACTCGTTTGAAACCGCCGCAGCGAATTTTTCAAAATAGTCGAAATTGCCGAAATCGCGAAACGGTGTACGGAAAATATACGTTTTCGAAGGGTTAACTGACGTATTTTTTTAATGGAAGGTGGAATTGGAGAGTACAAAGACAGATCTTTAATTTGGTGAAATCCGTTTATCCGAATCTTTCTTAGTCCGGCGGATGCGAGGCTCGGACGAAGGGAGAAAATCAAAAACACGAATTCGACGCTTTTTGATTATTTTTTTTGAAAGGGTTAATATCGAAATTTTTTCGAACCGACAGGATCGTTAGAGACGTAAAAGTACGTTCTTTGAGAATATGTTGACGGTTTTTTCGTATTTCAGTCGGTTCGCCGTCGGCGAGTTTAGACAGTCGTAAAACGAAACCGGCCGAAGCGATCTTTCCTTCTTCTTTTTGCGGAAGATGAGGATTGAGCTCTTCTGGGCATGCGTGGAGGGCTTTCCACATAGGTTTCTTTTGAAGCAATTAAAACAGCTTTGTTCGTTAATAACTCCCTTAATTAAGGGCCGATTTTTTCGAAACTGCAATTCCTGAAGGCCCGGATTTTTCTGAATTTTTTGACACAAAAAGCGATTCACTACTCGCTACGCTCGCAGAGTTTATCCGGGTACAGATACACACACAGACGTTTACGAACATTAATAATAATGATATGGTCATCACATTTTCTAAAACTATTTCATTTTTAAAAATCTTCTTTAACCGTCCATAACCTACAAGGTTTTTCAAAACAGCTTTACTCATGCTAGCTTCAATAAATCCAAATTCTATTTATTTATTTATTTACAGAATAATTTAAGTAGATTAGGAGTCAAAAGCATTTAAAAAATAAATATTAAGCTTTTCAAAAATATTTATTAAGTATTAGAAGTCATTTTACTGTTTTTAATTTGTTTAAACTATTTTAAAATTTGGCACTAGAATAACTGAAATTGATTTTGTGAGTTTGTTGAACCCATATACAGATAATAAAAGGATGCTGTAGACCATGTTTTTTTGTTGTTGTTAAATTATTCTGTTATAGGCCAATATTCCATTGCAGACCATTATTCTACTAATAAGATGGATTATTATTATTTATTTATTTATTTATTTTTCAAAACAGTTGCAACTCATGCTGGGTTCAATAAATCGAAATTCTATTTATATATTTTTTTACCAAGTAATTTAAGTAAATTGAAAGAATAAATGCATTTTTAAAATAAATACATAAAATTTTTCAATTAGACATTATTTTTTTGTGTTTAATGCAGTTGAATCATTGAAAGCAGGTCTGTTCAATCATTAAGTAAGAGGGGGGTGTACCTCAGATTGTGACAAACGTGAAAGGTGTCGCTATTCACATGATTTGAAACATGCAACAATATCATTTCAATATTATAAGATACACACGGATCTCACAATGGTAGCCATAAGTCGCCTATAATTCAAGGCACCATACAAAAATAAATTGCAGAAAAAAAAATTACAATAAATTTAGTATTGCATTTTTCTGACTGAAACGATTTAACAGGTAGACAAAAATATGCTGCTGCCTATATCAGACAAAAGCATCTTTTAAAATGCTTTTTTATTGTTATAAGAAATTTGACAATATCTTTAGCACTAATGAAAAAAAAAAAAAAAAAATCGCACATTTGGAACATGCAGCTCATAAAACATTCTCGAAATATTATTTGAATTTTTTTTTTTAATCTGAAATTTCGAAAAAGAAATAAAAAGCAGGTATGGGATTAAAAAAAGCTAGTAACAGGATTCATTATGAAGGACGCCAAGAAAACCTTCAAAGGTTGCCATTGTGCCTCGTGCGCAGGACCTGCTTAAGACTTAAAAGTAGGGTAAGCCCGACGTCACACAGTATTATTCCCCCTTATTCCTATACTAATTTCTTTGTCATTTACTAAATCCATTTTTCATAATCAACTTGAAATTTTGCCATCAAAAATTCGATTAAATGACAATTTTAATCTGAAACTAACTACCTATATACCTATTACAAATTATTTTATTATATACATAATTATACATAACAAATTATTTTTGTAAATGGTTTCACAAATATGGAAGTACAGTATTTGAACTTCAAAATATCTTTTATTATTTACAAGTTGCAGCATTTGCCAATGTTAAGAGCAGTGCACGGACAACAAATGTTTGAACAGTAAATTTGGGGGGCCCTTTGTATTTCAGTAGGTAAGCACAGGCTTCACAGGCCTATTCGGTAAACAGGTCCTGCTTGTGCGCGTGAAGCATTGGACAGCCCTGGTCTCAAGTACTTTTAAATTTATGGCTAAAATGACTGAAATTGATCTTGTAAGTTTGTTGGACCTATGCACAAGTAATGTAAAGTTAACTTGATACTGCAGACCATTAACAGCTATTTATTCTTTTCCACTTAGATGCCTGAAGAACAAGCATTTGGTGTTCTGATGAAAATAATGTTTGATTATCATACTCGAGATATGTTCAGAAATGCCTTTGAAGAATTGCATCTAAAGTTTTTTCAACTCCAAAAACTTATGGAGGTATTTTGTTTGTTAGACCTAAATAGATTTACTCGTTTTTAATTATTAAAAATACAATTGTAGGACATATATATGAAATGCATTTGTTTATATGAGATCATTCTTTTAGGAACATATGCCAGACTTACTGGCTCATTTCGAAGATCTTGGCATTGAAGTTCACATGTTTGCATCACAGTGGTTTCTAACTCTGTTTACTGCCAAATTTCCTCTTAATGTTGTCTTTTACATCATTGATTTATTTCTGCTGCAGGTATATGCAGTTTTTGTTTATTTTTAAATAGCTTTTAAAAGATCTTTATTAAGATCTTTATGAAAATGCGATTAAATATCGCAGTTGGAGTAAATTATTTTAATTTTAAATTGGGAAAAATTTCTACCAAACTTTTAAAGTCTCTTTCATATTGATGTTTTTAAAGTATAAAAATTGTAATTGTTATGTATTATTCATTTGCAATTACTCACGAATAGATTTTAATTATTGTTTGAATTTACTAATTTGTTAAAAGTATAATAATATGTGTTTTAAGACTACATCAAACAGTTTGAATAAAATATATATTTAAACATATTAATAAACCCATGATAGTGCCTACTATTTTTTTTTTAATTATTATTACACTGCATGAAAATAATCTCATTTTCATTATTAATGATAATTTGATAAAATACTGCAACTTTTATTTCTGTTACCTTTTAAAAATTGTATTGCAAATTGATGAGTATATCAATTAGAAAATAATCACTTATAAGTAGTTTGGCTTGAATAATATAAAACTAGACAACTTTTTTGACAATTTACAAGTAAATCAAAACACATAGGGCGAAATGCAAATTTTCACCTTATTTTATTCATAAAATATCAATGTGAGATTCGATAGATCCCACTGTTACTTAACAGGTAGAGTCAGAAAGTATTCTCGGTATACATAGCCGGCTGAAAGTACTTGGATGGTTTTTAAACATCTTTTAACATCTATTTTGTGTCTTTTAAATGTCACCTGTTAAGTAACAGTGGGATCTATCGAATCTCATATTGATATTTTGTGAATTTAGAAGTAATTTGAAACTACTCCATAGAAATTAAATAGGAATTTGATTTTTTTAAAAATGAAAATAAAAAATTAGAAATAGTTTTAAATTATATATTATTCAATATTATGCTGCATTGCAGTTTGATATTGTATAATTCAGCTGCTCTTGGGTTTCTGAAAATATATTCTTGATAATATTATTATTTTACAGCTGTTGTATATCACAGGTACTAAGATTTATTGTGCATATGTGGGATTTTTTTTGTATAATTATTATTAGCAGTTCAAGATAATTTAGATATTTTGAAATAAGTGAGATTTTATTAATTTATTAATATCATAAAATTTTATTGGGTTATTTTACTAATATGTGAGTTTTTTCATTTAATTTTTCCTTTATTTATTATTTTCTTTAGTTATCATAATTTTTCCTTTACTGATTATTTCCTTTACTTTCATTTAATTTTTACTTTACTCTTGGGTTTTTACCCCAAGAAATCATTGTTATAAGACATCAAAACTAGAACACCTGGTATGTATTTTTATGTTTCAAGATTTTTATATATTATTGATTTGTTTTAAATCATGAATTATCATATTATATTTACACTAAATAAATGAAAGACAAAAGGTTGCATTCTATCTTTTCATCAAAATTTAAGGGAAATTATTATTATAGTTAAAACATTACATAAAAATAAACCACCTAAAAAAACCGCTAAAAAAAAATTACACTAATATTTTTTTTTTTTTTAAAAAGGAAAAAAGAAAAGTGTTTGCAGTTATTTGATTGTAAATTCTAGTGAGATGTCCTCCACTCCCTTCCCCACCCCCTTTTTGAAAAAATAAATTATAACTTTGATTATGTTTCTCAGAAGTTAGATTTAGTGACATTGTTAATTATTTTATTGTTAATTCAATAAACTGTAGTTTAAAAATAGATAATTGATGGTGTATTGAGATATTCTTTGACCTTTTTTTTAAACCAATTTTTTTATTATTATTTATTGACAACTAGATTGGTAGTAACAGCTTAAAAATGACTTTAAGAATATCAAACTTAAAAACATTAAGAAATTCTTACAAATCTAGGTAAGTAATTTGTTGATTTAATAATAAAATAATTTATAGATAAAGAAAGTTTTCAAATTGTATATTGTATTCTTATATAAAATGAAAATATTTCACTTTGTCTTTATGTCTAGGGAGAAAATTTCTGATGTATTTTATTTGCAAATGCAAGAATATGAAAATTAAATAATCAAAAGATTTTGATAAAAATATTTGTCCAACTGCACAATTATAACGGTATCTGAGGATCGTGATGAATATAAAAGGAAAAATTAATAAAGGGTGAATCACCAGCGACTCGCACCGGAGTGATTCAGAAAACCTAAAAATTTAGACAAAACATATATTCAACACTTTCCCCAAACACCATTATAGGCATGATCGTAAGTAGCAGCACATAATGCGATGCCAAAAAGTTAAGTTTAAAATTACGTTAAATTCATAAAGTTAATATTTAAGTTATAATATACTTATATAAATTAGGAAATAGAACTTATTCCAACATTTCAATAAGAGCTGAAAAAACAATAATATAAATAGAAATTAATGACAGACTCACCCAAATGAAGCTATACAGATGTTTATTATGATAATAAAAGTGCACTGAATCATCAAAATAAAAAAAATTAAGATATTACAACTTCAATTCCTTCACAATAAGCATTCTTTACAATCACATGCCTTCCTCTGTGCAATTATAACATATTATATGTTTATTGATATAAAATAGGTTGAACATTTCGTTTACGAAAAAATCTTATATATTATTGTAATCAAATAGCAATATTCTTTTTAAATAACATAATTTTTAGTATCAAATTCTACTGCTTTATTTAGATTTAAAGTCAATGCAAAGTTCTGTTCAGTGATCATTTAATATGGCGGGAACAGCCGATTTATCTACAATTCAAGTTTATCGTTAAAAAAAGTTATTAAAAGAAGTTAAGTTTATCATTTAGTTCTAATCGAACGGCTCACAATCACAATTGGAAGAAATTCATGTTGCGGTACCAGATGAAGAAACTCAGAATGCGTTCCAAAACAATGATATTCATGAATCGGTTAGTAGAGAACTTCAGGATGCAGATTCAAGATGAAGAAAATCAAATATAAAACTCTACGAAGTTGAAAACACTAAATGATTGAATACAAAATGGTTTTCATGCAGAAAATGCGAGGCTATAGGGAAAGTTACTTTCAAACTTCCTAATTCACTATGGCACCTAAGTCGCTTGTAGAAGTATAACTGGTTCCGTCAGATCATGAATCAGTGTTAAAAAAAAAACATCATAAGTAGATCTATTTTCTTTATAAATTATTTGTAACAGTTCTGGTATCAATCTTATACATTGATCAACTTGAATTTGTGCGAAAATGAAGAATAATATCTAAGATGAATTCATTTTAGGAAAATAACATTCAGGAAAATAACTCCAGCCGCAAACAAGGCAGGCAAGCCAAAATGGCTTAAGCCCCTAAGAGCGCAATTCAATTCACCCTACATCATGCCAAGTTTTTCAGGAACTGAAAGAGTCTTCACATTTTCCCACTCAGGCAGAACTTTCTGACGGTTACGAAACAACCAATCAAAAAATCCGAACCGTCTGAAAGTCACTGAACAAGCCCCAACAGATCATAGTCAAAGTTGCAGTCAAACGTTTCACTGACACTTCCAACCCTAGCAACAGCATTAAATAGTATTTAGAACATTCGATCGTGACCTTGGAGTGCTGTCAAAACGACCTTGTTCAAAATCCGCGGGAAGAAAGGTTCTTGTTTACTTGAAACATCTAAATACTCATCAATGGCGTCTGATCGCAAATCTCGACGAGATTCAAAACAGAAAAAACGAAAGTAATTAAAAATCTATAACTGCCAAACTAATGGATGAAAACAAATGAAATTTTAGCAATCTAAATAAAATTAAAATTTCTTTCCACCAGATATGTTTTTGAAAGTAAAATATTTAAATTAAGAAATTTTGAAAAATGATTATTGGACATAGAAATTTTGAAATGAAATATGGAAAAGTTCGTTATTCTGAAAGAATTTGCCCGAATTAAAATAAATGAATTTGAACTTTCTGAAAAGAATAAAATTAACAATTAACCAATTTTTTAATCAATATTATTAAAAAGGAAATATACTATATTTTAGAATAATTTATTTTAGACTGTATATTATTTAAAAGTTAGAAAAAGTAAGTTATAAATATTTTTATTTTAGATAATTTGAAATGAAGTCTAATTAATATTGCAAAGTGAATAAAATGTAAATAAACTTGAATGAATAGATATCCTAAAACATATGTAATGGAAAGATTCTGAAATTAATTTATATTCACCAAAAGTAAACAATTTAGAAAGAATGTTAGATTTAAAATGCAAAAATGAAATATAGCTTAATTAATTTAAATGAATTTTAATGAGTTTAATTAAATTGATGAATAAATTAAGGTTAAATATTAAAATCCTGAATAAATTAAGAGTCAAATTTTTAAATCATAACATTTTACCTGCAGAAAATGGAAAAAAAAAGAGTAAAAAAAAAATTTTTGCCAAAGGGTTGAAAATTTTTTAAAATTTTGAATAAGACACACTGAACCGAACCAGAGCAAAATGAAATAATCACATTATAAAACAATCACCTGAAAACACTAAAGTATGACATTTACCTTCTGAAAAATATAAGTAATATACAAACTTTCTAGAAAATATCTATTGCACATTTAAAAATTCATCTAACTTTTGCAGAATATACAAACAAATAATAATATTAACGTAGATCTATTTTCTTTATAAATTATTTGTAACAGTTCTGGTATCAATCTTATACATTGATCAACTTGAATTTGTGCGAAAATGAAGAATAATATCTAAGATGAATTCATTTTAGGAAAATAACATTCAGGAAAATAACTCCAGCCGCAAACAAGGCAGGCAAGCCAAAATGGCTTAAGCCCCTAAGAGCGCAATTCAATTCACCCTACATCATGCCAAGTTTTTCAGGAACTGAAAGAGTCTTCACATTTTCCCACTCAGGCAGAACTTTCTGACGGTTACGAAACAACCAATCAAAAAATCCGAACCGTCTGAAAGTCACTGAACAAGCCCCAACAGATCATAGTCAAAGTTGCAGTCAAACGTTTCACTGACACTTCCAACCCTAGCAACAGCATTAAATAGTATTTAGAACATTCGATCGTGACCTTGGAGTGCTGTCAAAACGACCTTGTTCAAAATCCGCGGGAAGAAAGGTTCTTGTTTACTTGAAACATCTAAATACTCATCAATGGCGTCTGATCGCAAATCTCGACGAGATTCAAAACAGAAAAAACGAAAGTAATTAAAAATCTATAACTGCCAAACTAATGGATGAAAACAAATGAAATTTTAGCAATCTAAATAAAATTAAAATTTCTTTCCACCAGATATGTTTTTGAAAGTAAAATATTTAAATTAAGAAATTTTGAAAAATGATTATTGGACATAGAAATTTTGAAATGAAATATGGAAAAGTTCGTTATTCTGAAAGAATTTGCCCGAATTAAAATAAATGAATTTGAACTTTCTGAAAAGAATAAAATTAACAATTAACCAATTTTTTAATCAATATTATTAAAAAGGAAATATACTATATTTTAGAATAATTTATTTTAGACTGTATATTATTTAAAAGTTAGAAAAAGTAAGTTATAAATATTTTTATTTTAGATAATTTGAAATGAAGTCTAATTAATATTGCAAAGTGAATAAAATGTAAATAAACTTGAATGAATAGATATCCTAAAACATATGTAATGGAAAGATTCTGAAATTAATTTATATTCACCAAAAGTAAACAATTTAGAAAGAATGTTAGATTTAAAATGCAAAAATGAAATATAGCTTAATTAATTTAAATGAATTTTAATGAGTTTAATTAAATTGATGAATAAATTAAGGTTAAATATTAAAATCCTGAATAAATTAAGAGTCAAATTTTTAAATCATAACAACAATATTTCTATTCTTAACATTATATATATATACACAGTGCTATGAAACTATTTAACTACAAGAACAACACATGTCCTTGTCATGATGTGATAAAGTTTTGGTTATCCTATAGAAACAACATTTGTCCAGTGGTGGCATATTTTCCTTTTTCTGAAAATTTTAAATTTGGGATGAGTGCTGCTTTTTGAATGCCTTTTGGTTTCAAAACCAATATCAGAATATCTTCTTTTTACATGTGCTAATGCTCTATGAAATTTTATTACTTTGAATTTCTACTACTTTGCATTATTTTGTATTTTATTTGCAAGTGTATGGAATTATTTATTATACTGAGCAAAAAATAAAAACAAGCATATTTTATCATTCATATAACAGTTAATTATTATATTTTCTTTCCTTTTTCTTCTATTTAATTTTGCTTATAATTTTAAAATCTATTTTGCTTTTAAGTGATGTGATAATTTGGATAAATATCAGCCAAATTTTGAAATTTAATGTGGATCTTTCCTTTATTGAAATTATACTACAATCTATATTTATGATTTTTATTTTATTCTTTAGGGCATGGATATTATTTTCCAAGTGGCTGTTGCTCTTTTGATGGTAAGCACCTCTACTTATATACCTCCTTGAATGTGACTGTTTTGTTCATCAATACAAGATTTTTAAAGTAAATTGTAAAGAAAAACTAGCTTTTCAGTTAGCTGCAGTTAAATCTTGATTTAACGATTGCAAAGGGTCTCTTGAAAATAATCATTAAATCAGGGTTATCATTAATTCAAGGAACACATTAGGTAAATTAAAACTTCATAAAAGTTGGTTATTAATATTTCAAAAAATTACCTATCTCTAGTATTTAATTATATTTCCCTTTTGCCGCATTAAATATATATTTTTAATAATTAAAATATATTGATGATTTGCTTTTTTCCTTAAATGTAGCTGATGACATGATTTTTTTAGTTGTTCCAAACTCATTATATAAATACCATTCACATCAAACTTAATTAAGTATTTTCTCGCTGCATCTAATTGTAATGTAGCATCTTGCTTCGTTTGAAGTAACTTTCAAGATTTTATTAAGTTCTGTGACAAAATCAGAATCTAAATCAGATTGATTTTGCTTGTTATTCTTGAACAATCTGTATTTTACAAGCAGAAACTTGAGGATCATAGTTCACAACATCTATAAATGAAAAATTCTGGCTAGAAAAGTCATATCAAACTGATGTTTCAAATTCATCTAAATCCTACTCTTTATCGTCACACATTGGTCAATAGATAATCAAAAGAGATAATCAAAATCTGATAATTTGTTTAAATAATTTTAAAATATATATATATTTGAAAATTATTATTAAATAAAGAGAAACTATCGTTAAAATGAGGATCATTCAACATAGAAATAAATATAGGTGAATCTAGACCATTAAAATTTATACTTAAATTGAGGAAAACATTAAATCGAGTTTATACTGTATTTATACAATTTTTATGAAAAATAGGGAAGTTTTGTACTAGTAAATTTCTTTTAACTGTGTTGATTATGTTAATTTCCATTAAATTGAAATCTGTTTTTCAGTTATCCCAAAAAGAACTACTAGCTTTAGATTTTGAAGGTATCCTGAAACACTTCAGAGTGGCACTGCCAAAGAAATATAGAACTGAAGAATCTTCCAGGGCTCTTGTACAGCAGGCTATTAAAGTTAAAGTATGTGATGCTATACAATTGCAATGTATTATTTGTGTTAAAGAATTTTTTTCTGTTGATAAAAGTAGGTTTTATTTTATGTAATATTTGAAATTCTTTTATGTATATAGTATTGATAATCATGAATGATTTATTTTACAGTAATAGCACAATTTATGGTAACTGGCATTTAAAAATTAAATTATTTTAAAGCATTTTATTTTTGCAAAAAAATTGACATATGAGGGAGTTAGAATGACAATGGAGTAAGTCAATATTTAGTAATTTGAGAAATGAAGGGTTTTGTGAAACTTGTCATATTGCATTGAGTAGTCCAACTTGTTTTGCCCTCTAGGGACTCCCTAAGTGAACTATGACTTATTTGACTGTCACACTGAATAGAAATTAATATACGTTCAGTGAACATATGGTTATCTAGATTTTTCAAAATTTTGACTTACTCCACTGTCATTTTAACCCACTCATATGTAGAAAACTTGATTTCATTAATTTTTGTAATTTTTATAGACAATCTTAAGTTGCCTGCAGAATCAATTTTTTGCTATGCTTATAATTTTGTTTTATACTAAAGTACTAAGTCTTACAGTAGTAAGATGTAATATAATTTGTATTCTTAAATCAAAAGCATCTGTATGGAATTTACTTTGCTCCGTTACTATGATATATATCTGTTCTGTTCATACAAAATAGTTTTAACTATTTTAAAAAGTCATATATAGTAAAACCTTTAATTAAAAGACACCTCAGGACTGTAAAATTTGTTCAGTATTCGGAGGTTTCTGCTATTCAGAGGTAATAATATATGCTTTGGGGATTGAAAAGGTGTTTGCTAAATAGTATGTGTAATAAATAGTATGTAGTAGGTCTGTTATGTGGGTTTTATTGTATTTTGTTACAAATATACTTTTATAACTTTTGACCTCCCTTTTGGATGTTTTATTGATAAGTTTTACAGTTATTTTTATTTATTTTGTAATGAACATTTATTTGGTTTTTTAATCATCTAGCAAAGGGTCATATCTTACTTTTGAGATCTCAAAATATGAGTACCGTGCATATAAAATCTTTTTGATTTTGCCTTTGTAATACTTTTCAAAATAGTTGAACAGTGTTTATGAATTCGGTTTGACTGTCTGTCTTTCCTGTAATTTGCATAAATATGCTTAGATCGAGAAGTAATTTTTATATTTGAATGAGGTTGACTATAGAATGTTAGCTATTGAAAATGAAGTGTGTAGCATTTATAGTTAGTTCATTTATAGATACACAAAAGAAATCCATTACATTATGATCTATGGAGTAAAATCATTTGTGGTGCATTTTATTTAAATATCTCATTTCATTGTAGGAAAAAATGAAATTTCTTAATATTCTGTTGGTGTTGGAAAGTGTTTCATAATTTATGCCTGATGTATGTTTTTAGTTCTTGTTTCAATTTAGTATTTAAATAGAACAGTTTGGTCATAGCATGATCTTATTTCCTCTTTTTATGTCTGTGCTGTAAAATTTTGATTTTGAAATGAGAAGTAAAATTGCAGATGAATTTTGAATGATTAGTTGTATTATAGTATCAAGGATAAAAAATTCAGAATATAAGATTTTATTTATGTCATAATCAGTGTATTTATAAAAATAAGTCTATTTTTATGCATAATAGTTTCAACTTAACTTGAAATATTATAGACTATTATTTATTAGAATAGTTTTGTTGAAACTCTTAGCAGAAAGTTTTCTTTTAATAAATAAATAAAAGACAAAAATTTTCATTGTTTCTATACTTTTCTTTTATATGTTATCTGCATAAAATTCATGTAAGCAAATTATTCTGATCAATAGTTGCTTTTAATTTTAATAAGCAAGTGTAGTAATTTATGATATTGTTTTAATTCTTCTTTCTGTTATTTTTGTCTGTTCCGTTCTCATATGTAGAAATTGGGAAATTAGTTATATTCTTTTGATATTCATTAGAAATTTTTTTAAAAAATAATAATGCTTCACTGGGTATAAAAAAAAATTTGATAGATAATTTTGGATTTTTCCATATTTTTATCATTTGGGATTTATTTATTTTCTTTTTAAAATCATAAAATAATAGTAATATGATTGGCAAATTACAGTGTTTATGATATTTTATCTGAAATCTAAAATATATATTAAAATGTTTTCAGTGTTAAAAAGGTAATCTATTTTAATTTAATCTATTTTTTATTATTGTGCTAGTAATTGAAAAAAAATTGCTTAACATCAGAAATATACAACATAATTACAGGTTAAAAGATTAAAAAGATATGAAAAGGAATATGCTCTTCAAAAAGACCAAGAGAAATTACAGGAAGATCCTATTAAACTTTTACAGGTTTGTTAAAGTGTTTATTATTTCGTAAAATGTAAGAATAATTTAATAAAAAAATTTCATTTGTTACTATTTCACTTTTTAAAAAAAATTAGGTGAGCATTTTAGTTTTTTTTTATACTGCATGAAATGTCTGTTGATAGCTTGTTTCTATTAAATTTTAACAGTTATAGAATTTTCCGAAAGAAATATTTTAATATAATTTTTCAATGCACTCTCACTTAGAAAGAAAGAAAAAAAAATACTGCTTACCTCTTACTGAGGGTGTTGATAACTAGGCTGTAAATATATCTAAATTATAAATGTTCTTTTGAGAGAAAAGAAAAATAATTCCAAAAAGTACAATATTTGACTTGCTGTTGTTTACAGGCTTCAGGATTCAAATTTATTATCCTAGTAAAAAGTATTTCTTAAAATAAGATTTTGCTGAATCATTATGAGTTAACCACTTAACTGCCAATGAAATATTGTGTAACTCGTTCCCCAGTGCCAGCGTTTTCTACACAGATGCTTAGCGACACAGTATGTTGTAAGGGAAACAGCAGCACACTTTGTTGCAGTCTAAATTACATGTATTGTTACAGTGACAAAATAAAAAGTACAAAATTTCAATTACATATAATAAAATATAAAAGTTAGTACTTAACTGTTGTGTGATACATCCTCAAACACGATTGAATACATAAACAAACATCACATTCAACACTATGATAGTGGAATTCATGGCAAATTTTCTTCATGGAGCACACTACACATTTCCATGATGCATTTTTCTTTGAAGAAGTTGATGGTACTATATCTGGGAAGTGTGCCCACGGAAGATGAGCCCAGTAGCTTGCCCTACTATGCATGTCTATGATCAGACGCCGTGGGAAAGCAAGGGCCGTAGAGATGTCGGACGTATGGTGGAGTCTCCGACTCCCTTATGGGGTTTCGGCTGTCGCTACGGTTCATCGAATGTCACTTGGGGAAGTCTCCTCTAAGAGTTGGAACTTCCGCCGAATCGTAACGACCTATGTTGTCAATGCGAGTAATCACTCGGGTAAAAGATTGGGAGGCTTCGCTGGATCGTGATCCTCCAAATCGGTCGTAGGGCCGTGGCGAGCCAAAGCCACTGGTGCGTTAAAAGTTCCTCAGAACTTGGGCACGATGAGTCGGAGTGTTCACTGGACGCCTGCGGCGCATTCTAGTTTTATATCTGGGAAGTGTCTAGCTGTAAGCCATAAGGTATTGTCATGCAATTTTCGTCTCTTGGTGTGTCATGGCCTAGAAGTAACATGGAATTTCTGAATAATTTGTTCCACCAATTTCATAAGAAAGTGATAATTGTCAATGTTTTTGAATTTTTTATTTTTTTGCAAAATAAATTTGTTTCAAATTCATAAAATTATTCATATCAAGACGTGCTTACTGTCTTGCAGCTTGCAGGGAAATGTCATTACTATCAGAATCCTCTTCATAAGATGAAATATCATATTTCTATAACTCATTCAGAAGATGATTGGAAGTGGTCATCTAATACACTGTCTGACATATTCATACAAAATATTGAAAATAACTTTTATTACACAATGCTACATGAAAACAGAGCAAAAAACATATATTAAAAATAAATGTACAACGTTAAATTAGCACAAATTAAAATCATTTATAATGGCAAACAGCTGTTTCAAAGCCCTTAAGCTCCATCTTCAGTGGCAATTCAAAAGGTAAAAACGAATTAAAAACTCCTAAGCTATGACCGCTTGCCTGCCATCTCTCGCCAGCGGCCAGATGAAATGGCGCTGAATTTTTCAAAACAACAGTCAAAATTCAGCGCCATTTCATCTGGCCGCGGGCGAGAGATGGCAGGCAAGCGAATGGCTTAGGAGTTTTTAATTCGTTTTTACCTTTTGAATTGCCACTGAAGATGGAGCTTAAGGGCTTTGAAATAGCTGTTTGCCATTATAAATGATTTTAATTTGTGCTAATTTAACGTTGTACATTTATTTTTAATATAACGGCACAAAGTTTTAATCCACCTTTTAGACAAAAAACATATAACCTATTGAAACATGTTCTCAGATAAACTACTACTTTCAAATTTCAACCCTTCAGAAACATACCTCCTACCCATTATCAGAAATGAGCAGGTCAGTGGCAAACAACCCTTTAAGGTCAATGTATCATTTTACAAAGCAGTGGGTGTAATTCTACGGCTATCAACAAGTTACAGTAGCAGGCGCTTTGTGAAAATGTATATATACGCCAGTGGCAATTAACGCTTTGACTATGTAAAGCGTATATATATATGCCTGTGGCAGTTAAGGGGTTAAATTAAATAATAATAAAAATGTCACATTATATGCTTTTAGCAATCTTAAATGTTGTTCTATTTAATTTTCAAATAGCTAAGTAATTTAGGAATATTTATTTCTATTATAAAACATTTTTTTTAAACAAATGTTTGGGACCTCTACATTTCTCAAATTTTTTCATAATTGTTTGTAAAATTGTTGTTAAATGCTTTATTTATAAGTTACTTTCTCTCCCCACACCTTTTAATTTAGAAAATAACTTTTTATATCTGGAAATTCCCATATTATTAAAATTTTTCAGGCCGAAAAATTACAAAATTCTCTGGGTAACTAATTGATCTATGTGCATAGTTGCCAACCTTCCAAAGAAACTTTTTTAATCAAATAAAACAAGTTTATTAATAACTACATAGAAACAAGAAACATTTAGTTTAATATTTTCTGGTTCAAATCATATTTATTTGACTTGGGTGGGGGGGAACCTGAATTTTGACAGCTATGTTAGTAGTTTCTTATTTATATTAACAATTGTTGAGATTATCAATATGTACATAAATAGGGCTTTATTGAAACATACAAGGAGTGTTCGATAAATCCGTGCAAAAAATTAAAAAGCTTTTTTTTTTTTACATAAATTTATTTATTTTACAACATAGTCTCTTTTTAGGTCTATACACTTAGTTCAGTGATGTTAAAGTTTTTTCCTTGTACCATCCATAAAATATGATTTATCCAAGCCCTCAAAATTTAAAAATTTGACCAAAAAATTTCAAGATTTAATTGTTTCAGCAATAACTTCTGTATTTGATGTAATTTCTTTTCCACAATCCATTTCTTCAAATTTGAAAATAAAAGAATGATCTGAAGGTTCTAAATCTAGTGAATAGAGTGGATGCAGAGGGATTTCATTTTGAAATTCAAACAGTTTTGCTGTGGCAATTGAAGACAAATTAGTTGGTGCATTATCTTGATGAAAAAGAACTTTTTTTTGCCAAATGAGATTATTTTTGTTTTATTATTTTCATTTAAATGATTCAGCAATAATTCATAATATGGCCCAGTAATTGTTTTACTCTTCTGCAAAAAGTGAATGGAAATTTATACCAAGGGAATCTGAGAAGACAGTGACTATCACCTTTCCAGCTGGTAGAACAGTTTTTGCTTTTTTTTTTAAGCTCATTCCCTGGATGCAACCCATTCTTTTGATTGTTTTTTCATTTCAAGTTGATAATGATGAATCTGGGTGACCACTGTTATGAAATGGCCTAAAAATTTCTTTGGATTTTGTTGAAATTTTTCCGATCCATCCTTGGAAAGGTTAACTCGCTCACACTTCTGACCAATTGTGAACAAACCGTACATCTATTGACCTTGCAGACCTTTTTTTTCATTCCTAAATGTTCATGTAAAATGTTGTGCACACAATCATTTAAGATGCCCTTATGCATTAGTGATCTCACGCATTTTTAATCTTCTGTCTCCATATCATAGATTTTTTTAATGATTTTTGGAGACATGATCTCAATAAGTCACTTGAGGAATCAGCATCATTTGTGCTCATATGACCACTTAAAAAATTTCCAAAACACCTGTAAATTTTTCTTATCACAGTTCTTATAGCAGACACTCGGTAATTATTATCCATTTTGTTTTAGTTTTTTTGTGCCTTTTTGCTTTTTAAAAAATGTTTTGTCATGACAGGAAATTCTTCTTCATCCATTCTTTTACAAAATGCAGTAATTGATTGTTTAAAATGAGTTTATAGAACAACATAATGACTGTATGTAAATGAAACTTCACATACCCACCTGCTAGACTTTCCAAATGCTGCAAATGTAGCTGTCATGGTACTTCTGGTGCCATCTATTGACTTTGCTCTTGTCAATCACCTCTTGTATGCCACTTGTTTTAAAAAAAGACTGTTTGTTTTTCATTAAAATTTCAAGTAATTATATTTTTTACAATTTATTGCTTTTTAATTTCAGAGAGACAACAAACGTCTTCTTGAAAGTAATATGAATCTTGAAAGAGAAAATGATGACCTCGCCCATGAATTAATCAATATCAAACTGCAGCTACGCAATGATCTAGTCAAAGTAAGTCTTTATTTTGATTTATCTTTCTTATGGTACAATTATAATCCTATATTTTTTCAAAAAAAAAAAAAAAAATCAAAATTTTGTATTTATTTCTACTCTAGTCAATCTGTGTTCTTCAAAAATTACTATTTTGTTCACCTTTGATTATTTTCTTCTTTTTGTTATTCTTAGAAGTTTCATCAAATATATTTTTTGTTCACTGATAGTTAGATGTGATATATACATTTCTTCAGATGCTTGTATTATTATTTTTTTTTAATTACATAATTATTATTGTCAAATGCTATTAAAAATTTTGTATCCATCCTTAAAATGTTACCTATATAAATATATATACAGGGTGTCTGAAAAGTCTGGAAACGGTCGCATAACTCGAGAAATATACATCGGATAGAAAAACGGAAAAATGCATGTTCAATATTTTTGAAATCTGTATTTAGGGATATCAATGTTGCACTTTGATATCCCTAAATAGATTTTTCAAAAATATTGAACATGCATTTTTCCGTTTTTCAATCTGATGTATATTTCTCGAGTTATTCAACCATTTTCAGACTTTTCAGACACACTGTATATTTATGTGCAGTTGGGGCTTATAACAATTAACAAATAACATATAACAATGCTTATAATGTTAACCTCATACATTTTTTTATATACAGTTTTAAAACACTTTTTTAAAATCTTGTTCCTTCATATATTATTATTTTCTTACCTCAAATCTTAAACAAGTCATTTTAACCATTTTTATTTGTAAATGAATGTTAGGATTACTTTTAAAAAATTAGTTCAGTATCTTAACCTCTAAAAGAAAAATCTGTTGTATATTTTAATGAATTGTATTGTATGAACAATATTGTTGAAACAGACAAATACTGAAATTTTCTTTTATTTATATGAATTAATTAATATTGTTAAGTGAGGTAAATGTAAACAAAACACTTAAAACTTTATACACTATCGTTACTTGCAAACTGAGAATATATTACAGTGATACTAAAAGTTTGATTTAGAACTACTGAATTTGTAATTCGTTACTGATTGAATATTTGATGCTTTCACTAAAGAATCTTTGTTATGATTAGTTCTAAAAAGAAAAATAGCTATTTTTAATTTTAACAGTTAATTATTAGTAATATATTCTGAAATTCAAAGTATATTTCAGTAAAAGTTCTTTTTTTTTTTTAATTGTATGCTGATGTTTTATTCTAATAATATTTGAATATGACAAACTGTACATGATATTTGAATTATAATCCTAACATTGAAATTTTTAAACTGAATAATTTTAAGAATTTTTATAAAAACACTCAATTTTTCTTAAGAAGTGCTTGTTTATAGTTTGAAATTTTATAAATTATGTGAAATGGCCCTCTGAGTATCTTACAAATTTTACTCTAAAATAGAGATCCATATACCGTAGAATGAAGCGCTCAAATTTGAACATAATACTGAGCAGGATAATGTATTCCAAGGAAACACATCCAGTTTTAGTCATTAAGGTATACAAATACTCTGCATATTTTGGGGCTTTCTGGTGTTGCTGTTAATATGATTTTGCTGTGGGAACTTTTCATAATGGTGGTTTGGATATCTTCATCTCTTACAAATTCTCTATTCATACCGATTTCTAAATTAAAAAAAGTTAAATGTTTTTTATTCTTAAACTGACATTTCCATTTAACTTTTTTATTTCTATTCTTTACAAAATTTTAAATGTGCATTTCATTTAATACATACTTTTTAGTGTATATCACATTTTTTTTTTGTGAATAATTCTGAAATTCAACATTTCCTAGAGCCATTTTGATGAGGGTGATAATTAAAATTTGTGTTGAACTAATTCCATACACTAATACATAAATTACTCTACATTGTAATTTCTGAAAATTATGGCTGCCCTTCTAAATTTGCAATCCATCATGCCATACAGCATATTTCTGTAAATTTCATTTATTATTTTATGTTAGTATTCATTCAAGATTAATTACATCATTATCCCACTGTAATAATATTAGGGTGGATCAAATTAAAACAGAACAGAAGCCACAGAATGAAATGACATGGTTTATTTCAAATGTAATCTGTCAAAGTTACAGAGGCACTTGATTCATGGTTTCATCAAATGGTGAATACCCTGATCCTAGAAGTCTTTTGGCTGAAATTGGAATCAGTTTTGAACATTGTCCATGACTTCGATGTCTGAGTAAAAATGGTGACCCATCAATTCCCTTTTCAACAGAACAAAGATATGACGATGTGACTATGTGATGATGAGGTGATCTTGACCAGGTTGTGTATCACCATTCATAGATTTGCATCCCTTGCAGAAATCTTTGAGCCAGTTCTTCAAACAAGTCAATGGCAGTGCATGTTCTCCATACACTGCCTTCCTTCACCAATGCACTTTTCAAACCCTCACTCCTTCTGCTACTAATAAACAAATAATACTACGTACTCTTTATTCTGCAGGCGCTGATGAATAACAATCGACTGCCTACAGGACGATGCTATTGTTCGGCCCCTAGCGCATATGCCTGAGGAAAAACTGCCCAGTGCAAATCCTTTTCCGCAGTAGGGATTGCCTTCCTTACTTCCTGCGCTACCTCTACACATAGTTGTCTCCCCACTCATACAAAATTAAACCAAATTATAACTATTGTTCCATTTTTATTTGATCTGCCCTAATACTTCCTTTCCCTTCTAAAAGTAGACAGTTTCTTCAACAAATTAGCTACAGTAATCTTGAGTCAGGTGAATTGATTTTGATATCATGAGTTGATTTAAGTCAGGATCAACCATTTATATACCTAGTTTACTTGCTTTTGATTAAATTTTGGAAACTAGGGAAAAAAGGGGGAGGGGAGGAATGAATGAGTCTCATTTGCATATAACAATATTTTTAAAAAGCATTACTACTGCTATTAACTGTAATATGATTTTTTTAGGTTATATTTAGTACATTTCTGTTATAATCTCTTGAAACCAGTAAAAACTATGTTGTACCTTATTATTTAAAAAAACTTCTCAGCTTTGTATTTTGAGGATCAAGGCCAAAATTAGGTTTGTTTTTACGGTTGACAAACATGGATTTTGGTGCCTCCCTCTGTCTTCCGTAAAGTAAATGTACAAAGATAATTTTACTAAATATGTAATAACTGACTTATTATAAAATTAAAAATGTGTAATCATGAAATATGTAATTTTGAACTATGTAATCAGCTTTGTCAAATATTTATCTAATAAAACCTGTGAAACTGAAATCGAAAGGAACAGGAAAAAATTCAGCTTTGTATTGATTTCCATCTTAGTATGTGTAATAGTTGATATTATTTCTGTTGGGGACCATGTAATTGTTTTATTTTAGACAGGATTCCGTTATAGATCTGTGATAGACAGATTTCATTTTCATATATTTTATTGTAGTGTTACATTACAATTGATCAGACATTTAATGTCATAGTGATATGAATCACAATGTCTTAAGAATTAAAAAACTAGAATTTTTTTGTAGGTATAACAATGCATTCCAATACCGTAAAATATCTTTGTGTGCTATCTACAGCCAGTTTAATGAAACTATCACTTATACCACTCCTCCAATTAATAGACTGATATGTCTAGATGCTTTCCTGAACTTATCGCTAATTTTCAAAATTATAATAGTGACTTAGAATAAAAGCAAACAAAGAAAAAGAAAATTATTAAGTTTTTACAAATTATGTAATTTTGTGAATTTTCCACCCTTAGTTTTTAGTGTTGTGGGCAGTCGTCCCTTCAAAGATTGCATCTGAATTTTAAAAAAGTAACTAATAAAAAAAATATTTTTTTAAATTGCGTATTTTCCACACCTTAGTTTTTAGTGTCTCAGGCAGCCATCCGACCTCACCAATCTTTTTATCTATTTGTCAATTTTATGCACTTGGCTCAGTTTTTCTTTTGGATTTTCCAGCTGAAAAACATTGTTACCCAAATTTTATATATATATATATATATATTTCAAACGACAAACCAACTCTTCATTTGGCACTCTCTCTGCCTTGGCACCCAGGGCGCATGCTCCCTCTTCCCCTTATTTTTGGCCCTGTTGAGGATTGTATCATTGTTGAGTTATTGTTTGTTGCCAAAGTTGTCATTTGAGTTCTCTCTAGTCTTTTAAGCATACGTGAACAAAAGCAGTGTGCATAATGTTAATAATGATAAATGAATAAAATTAAATTAACTCTAGATTAAAATCCTGTTTATCGAATAGAGTATACATTTCTACAATGTTTGGGCAAATTTAAATAAATTATATCTGGGAAAGATGTCTCAGTTCTACTTTTTTAGATTTTTAAATAAATATTCTGTCAGCTGTTTACAATATCAAATTTTTATGATTGTGTTTCATTCCAATGGATTTTAAATTCTGTGTGTAATATTAGTTAAGATAAATTATCTAATCCCAGACAGTTTTGCTTTCAAAAGTAAACATTGAAATGTGAAATGATCTTACTAATTTTATTTTTTATCTTTGTCTTTTATGATTTATATTACTTTTTCAGAAATTATTCTTTTATTTTTCCTCATGGTAAAAAGTGTCTTGTAAATGTTTTAATTATTATGTTACTCATCTATCTGCAGTAATGATTGGTATCAAAATTAATTATACTTCATATATTCCATATTTAGTCGGATGAAAAGGTTGAATCTCTGACAAAAGAGTTACAGGCAGCTACAATTACAATTTCAGAGCTTGAGGAAGAAAAGAAAAGGCTGTCATTAGAAGTAGCTCAGGTACTTAAACTAATTATTTATTATGTAACTAGATAATGGTTTATGATTTGTTCTCAACATAAGTAAAAGTTAATTTTTTCTTGAACTGGCTGACTCGCCCAATGTCACTTGAGTCTGGAAAAATAATATTAAATATACTCAAATCACTGTTAATACAGACATTTTATTTCAGAAGGATTTAGTGTCTACTGCCTTCAGCAACATACACCTTCAAATTTGTAAAATATAACGAAAATCTATCCAAATGAGCCTAGAGTTCATGGCATTCAGCCGTGCACACCCAGGCATGCTATGCCATGCCCTGATCTATTTCTGAAAACAAGCCCTGAATTTGTATGATTTTAATTTTTTAAACAAAAATCTTTCCAAATGAACTAAAATTCTCCCATTGTAGTGATTACTGTTTTATTTTCTGACATTTAGATATATTACTCTTTCAATTCTGGTCAAAAATTTCTGAGGAAAACCTAAATAATGAAAAAACAATGTAACCTTGGTGCAATTATTTTAAAATTCAGAATATCTTCAAAGACACTGGAAAAAAAAAAAAAAATCTGCAGTGATTGCAATAGACGACATCGAGAAGATGTATTTTTTTAAATCAAAGATACCATTACAACCTGGAAAGTGCTGTGAATAATAAGTTGGTATTTTTGTTGTTGTTGTTGTTGTTTTTTTTGTATTTTCATTCGAGAAACAAGGATAGAAATTTAAAGCTGGAAAAAAAAAAAACTCAGAAAAAATTAAGAACAAATATGAAAAATATGAATATCAGTATTTGGAAATGGTGTTTCACGGTTATTCTTAATCATGCTACCCCAAACCCCATGTTAATAATAACTGTGGGAAAAAGAAGCACTTGTTAGATTTTAAGATCATTATCATCTTTTAAGAAGAAATGCATTCTGGCCAATATTTAAACCACATATCCTGAAAAGGTTAACAATCAGAATAAACTTAAGCCTGTTGTCTTTTTTATATTTTATCATTAATAGAATTATTATTATAATATGTATATTTAACTCTAGGTACATAAGTATATTGAATACCACATTAAAATACATATGCAGCCAGATACAAAATACTCCTGTTAATGCATCCTAGGGTTAAAAGGTATAAAAAATTGTCTTATGAAGTTTAATTTTAATTCAGATTTTTTTTAACTGTTTTTAATAAAATGATCTTGTTATAACTATCATATGTGACTGCTTAGTAATTTAATTATTCCATGAAAATATAGGTAGTTTTTTGTTTATGAATATTAAAAAGTTATAAGTTCTATAAATTCTTCTTCTGCCCCCCTTTTTTTTTGTACTTAAAAATTTGATTCCATTTTGTAAAATTAATCTATACAAATTATTTTTCAGTTAAAGGAAATGTGCCGCAGAGAGCTCAAAAGAGCAGAAATTGAAAGTACTCGGAATTCCGCTATTATTGCTGATTATAAGTTGGTAAGTAATATTCATAAGAATTGTGGCTTTGCAGAATTTTCAATTAAATATATATTTTAAGAGAGTTGTGTATATGCAACATGGTAAGTCTATCATTGAAGTACTGGAAGTTGTGCTTCCGTATCTTGCTTTAATATGCATTATTAACATTAAAAAAAAAAAAAAAAAAAAAAAAAAAAAAAAAACTAGTTATGACTTTTTAATTTGTCCAATATATGCAACATTTAACCCATTTTTGCTCTTTGTTATACATATTTACCATTTGGGATAGTAGAGCTTCCCCATTTCCATGTCCAACACTTTGCAACTGTATGTACATCTTCATATTAGAAATAAATTTAACTCTGCAATTCAGTTTGTCATAAGATAGCTTCTACTTGCTTTTTTGTCTTCTTTTAAGCCTCCAACAATCTTTGAATAGTGTAAGTTATTAAAAAATTGTGTAAATTATTTGTATCATTCAATATGCTCATAAAAAAACCCGAAAGTTTAAGACATTATGGGATGTTTTTGAAAATTGAAGTTTGAAGAATATTTAAATGTTATGTTTTTTTTATAAGTTGAAAACTTGTCGATGCAAATTTGTATATATATATTTTTCTAAGAAAAAGTAAATGCAATTGTAAAAGAATGTATGCTTAATGATGTTCCTTTTAAATTGGGTTATTTGTAATTTTAAAGATAATTAAGATTGCTAATTTGTGACAAGTTGTATTTATTCAGAATGTTGATTTTTTTTTTCAGTTATTTACAGCACACTGTCTTATTTTTTTATTTTTTTTTTAGTGATTGATAGACAGAAATGTATTTATCCAATTTTTACTGAATTCTATTATTTTTTGCTTCTGCAGATATGTAATCAGTTGACCAAGAGATTAGAAAAAGAGCAGGTAACATCCAAAGAAACACTTGAACTAATCAAAGTAAGGAAGGTTGTAGTTAAGAAATTTTTGTTGTGGATAAATGTATTTTTCTCTTTTAGTTTACAATCAAGATAATGTAATTTTTTTTTTAACATTTTATATTATTTCTCATCTTTATTTTATTATTTATTTATATAAAGGTATAAATTTCTGTTAGATTCACGTAAATCAGTTTTATAGTTTTTTACCTTTTTTAATAAAAATTATCTCAGTAAAGATTAAAGTAATTTCACTACAGTACATTTTAAAAATGTGTAATTTGGTTAGTAGTTGTGAACTTCTCACCACATTATAATTTGAATACCACTAGTATTGAATTTGCTTTTCATTTTATGTTGTGTATGATGTCCTGTACCTTACAACTTCTTTACATATCTGTAAATATTGTGAAGTTGTGCTCACTATTTTATCTAATGTATTATGGAAAAAAAAAAAAAAAAAAAGAGGAGAGATAGGAAAGTTGGATTTAATGTATTTTCTGACATAGAAATTAACCGAGAATTTTGAATATTATAAACGTTAATTTAAATTTTGTATTTTCCTAAAATAGATGAACAATAATTTAGCCAATGATCAAAAGCAGACTGAAATAAAAACAATAACAATGCGTTGTGAAAAGAAGATAAAAATTTGGAATATTATAAAAATAAATTAACGAATTCTTCATGATAAAATATAACAATTCTTACCTGAACTGAGAATACTGCAACACTGAAAACATATATATATATATATATAATGTGCTAAATTCCGTGCCATAATTAATTTTAATATTACTGTATTTATAATTAATGTACTCTCCCAATTAATTTAAAAATATATATTTATCCAACACAAATTGTTTAAAGTTTCAAATCAATATGCTTAAAATTACTTTTTCTTGATGAACATGTATCTCAATTCTTTATAGACTACGTATTTTACTTAAGATATATCTAATGGCACATATTATTAAAAATAGTAATCCAATGGCACATATTATTAAAAATAGTAATCCTCTACCCCCTTTCAGTCATATATAAAAATGTACACAAAATAACAACACAAATGATATTAACTAAACTTGTTTATTAGTAAATATATATATATATATAAGAAGTAAAAATAGAAGTGAAATCTGCGCAGACCTTCTTACAAAGAATTCAAAAGAGAAATTTACTTACGTTATCATGTAATTGAAAGATACAGATGGACAGGAAATGTTGATATTAAACTAAATGATTTCATTTTAACATGAAAAAGAAAAAAACAAAAAAGAAAAACCAAAGTAAACACATCTTGTGTAAATATATACAAGTGAAATACTACTGGAGAGTTTCTTTCCTTATCAGCAGAGTTCATGATTTAACAGCAGAGTTCATAATTCTTACATTTTAAAATCGATGTTCTGAATTTCAAAGAAGCAACCTTAATGAGATAGAATTACATTATCTTTTAATTAAATGATCTGTATTGTTCGGTCACTGCATACAGAGGATAATAATAATATTGTTCTTCGAACAGTCGAACCTATTCTCTCTGATACACATCCAAAATGGGACTCTATGTCCGAACTCCAGAACGAATAAAAAGGGAAACAATAAAATTTACCATGACAGTAAGTAGACATCACACTGTGTCGCTGGAGCAGAAAGTGGGAATCATGCCTCAGAAGCAGGCGATGTTCAAGACTTTACCTTCTGTGTCATCTCTCCAACATGGTATAATTGAAGAATGAAGATTCTCAGATTCCATCAAATCATTGTGACAACTCTCATATAGCTTTCAAATCACGACCAAGGTAATTTACAATTTAAAAGAATAAGATGAATATAATCTTTGTTTCTATGGAGGTTTAGTTAAAAAAATTTTATTTAAAACGAGTTCCACCATCGGCCTGTTTAGCCTAATGGCGGAACCACCGTACCAGCAACCTTTATACAGAGGTCTTTCTCCCACGGAAGCCAGTTGAAAAAGAGAGAGAGAGCCATGACGCTAACGCTAAGTTGACGTTCGTGCGCCAAAACTCCCTAGCCAATCGGAAGATTCCACGCTGTTATGCCGTTCAAATCTCTCCGAATACGATGCCACAGAGGAAATGCTTAAAGATTAAATGTAATGACTCGCAACGCAAGTTTGCGATCGCTAAAGCTAGTGCTTCGATGGAAAAAAGTTAATATACGATTGGCAACCGCTGAATGAATTTAAATGGCATTTGTTTACAATTAAAAGAATACAGAAATTAACGTTATGGTTGCCGATCAAATGAAATTAAATTTAGAAAATGGGAATTAATTAAAAATAGGAACTAAATCATTTAAATTTAAAAATAAATAAATTAATCTAGCATAAATAAATTTTAATAATTAAAAAAAAAGCAGATGTTATGTACGTGTCATAACATAATGGTTAGTGTGTGAACCTGTAATCATGAAGTGATAACTTTAATTCCTGATTCATAGTAGTTCAAAATACACTTTGAGTTGTAGGTCTCAGTCTATATTTAGTTCATTATATTTAGTTATTATAAGCATAAAATGACCGTAAAACTAGACTAACTTTTCATATGGTCTTCAATTTTATAAGGTTATTACAATTTGTTGGAGTGATTATTTATTTAATTGTATTATCCATAGTTGATTTTTCGTCTTGGTAATTATTATTTGAATTTTTATTTTATAGTTTTTTTTTTTTTTCAATAGTCTGATTACAAAATAGTTTCTTGTTTTGTTTTTTCTTTTGAGACTGACTGTTGTCTTTGTGTTTTCTGAAAGCATTTTTATTAAATTGTTTCCTCATATGATAACAATTCATTTTATTAAGTAATTGAAGGGTTGTAATTCATAACTGCTGAAATTCCCAACAATTAAATTATTGTTAAAAAATTTCCAACTAAACAACATATCAAAAAACCTTAAAAATGAAATAACAGCACAATATTATTGTTCTCAATAGTACCTCCAAGCACTGTGAGACTGTTTAACTATATGAGCAATTCATGTCCTTGTTATAGTAAAAGCTATATTCGTCCCATTAAAAAAAAAAAAAAAAAAAAACTTGCCCAGAGATGTTTACTTCTCTTTCTGAAAATTTTGAAATGTAGAAAGTTGTATTTTTGAAAGCTCTTCAGTTTATTTAAAAAAAAAAAAAAAAAATCTGTTGGGCTTAAAAATAAATTTTGTTGGAAAAAAATTGCTAGATTTGTTAGTGCATTTGCTTAGATAAGACACTTATATCTACATATTAAAATTCCTTTAGTTTCTAATTTGGATGTACTTTTCACCCTTTTTCACCTAATTTTATGTATAAATGTAATTTATTTATATAGAGGAAGGATGAATAAAGGGACCACTCTAACATTTGGGGAATTTTTATACCTTTTTAATCAGCAGAATTATAAAAACATATACTAGTAGCAAATATAACAATTTAGGTTTCAATTGCTATTGTATTTTCATTAAATATATTTTTATAAACAAACATGTTACTTAAAAATAAAACTACTAAGTGGCCACTTTGTTCTAGTAGGCTGAGTAAAGTGGCAGCATAGATAAAAGAACATCCCACATACTTAAATAAACAAATCACATTGATTCAGAGTGTGTATTTAATAAACACAAGCTAAAGAACACACTTTAAAAATAAGCATCCTACTTTTTAAAGTATCTTAAGCATTATACTGTTACAAGATAAAGTAAATAGTAATCAATAAAGGGTTATCAATAAAAGTATATCAATAAAGGGTTATGCATAGGGCCTATTTGCAAAATTCACACTCAAACTCATCGTCATCTTCATCACAACTTGTGCACTCTTCATGTGACCACTTCTTACATTTTAAACATCTAATCCATCTTTCATTGTCTTTCAAGTTTGAGTAGTCTTCATTACAATGAAAACATTCTGTGTCATCATCCTCTCCTCCTTTTGCTTCAAAACTAATCTGTCTTTTTGTTTGAACTGCTGTTTTAGTTTGAGTTTTCTTCTAACTATTAAGTGGAAGGTTTTTTTTCCTCCATCGTTTTCTTTTCTTTGCCTGCACTTCTTTTTCCTGCTTTATTGTAATTAGCTCATTTTAAAAAGGATTAGATGTTATAACAGCAGTTCTGCCTTCAAAAAACTGTTTTGAAGAGTAGCAAATGGCATCATATTTATTTTTATTACTCCTATAGCATGTTGTATCGCCTCTGCATTCCACAACTATTAGATGGGCAGTCATAACAGTGCAAGCCAGCTTTTGGTCAAATCAGTATATTTTCTTATTTCACAGTGAAAATATGATATCTATGGGCACTTAAAAGAGTATAAGTGTAATGAATTGTTTTAGCTAGTGATCATAACAGTACAAGAAAGAAATGTTCGCTATTATATATACCACAGTACTCATTGCACAAAACCAAACAGTAACAATTATTACTTTTCACTATCAAAACGCATTTCACAGTTAAATACATTGATATGAACCAAAACAGCTGTACCTAGTTAAACCAAAAAAAAAGGCATAGATAGGTTTTTCCCTTTCCTCTAAAATTGCAATTTTGGACTTGTACTGTTAAAGCTAGTTAGTCAGTGAACTTCCCGATTTCCCTCACTAATGTTAAACCTATGGGTGTAGAACGCATTTGTTTATTTAAAATATCTCCTCGGAGAAATTAATATTTTTAACTTCTGTTTTCTTTGTACTGTTTTTAAAGGATATCTCTCTTTTTCTTAGTTATCAAAATATTTCTAAAATATGTACTTAATTTATAATTATGCGTTAAAATCAAAGTGAAACTGAATAAGAATTTAACACTTCACATAAAGTTAAGTATACATTTTAGAAAAATTTTGGTAACTAAGAAAAAAAAGAGGCATACTTTAAGAAGTATACACAGAAAAAGAAGTTAAAACTATTAATTTCTTGAGGAGCTATTTTAAACATACAAATATATCCTATGCACATAGGTTTAACATTAGCAAGGGGAATGGGGAAATTCCCTGACGAACAGCCTTAAGACCTAAGAACTGATGTGTATGTTTTCTGATGTATTTGCAAGGCATCTTGGTGTCCTGTAACAATGAAAAATGGTTGAAATAAGATTTTGTTCTTTAAGGATATTATTAAGCCAACAGGCCTATTTTAACTCTCATTCAGCTGTGAGTATAAGCTATATATATAGACGTTTGTATAGAATATTTATTTAGATGATTTTGCTGCCATTGTAATCTGTTGCTTTTGACAGATCACAAATATATTTTTAACTGATTATAAATAAATGTCAATTCACTTTTATATAAATGAACTTTTACTGTTGCATATTATAGTGTTATAATATTTAATTACTAAAAACGGTTGGAGTAACATTTTATTATGAACAGTGAATAAAAAATTGCCTAGTTTGGCCAATTTGTTTAATGGCCACTTTGCCTGGTATGATGTCGTAACAAACACTACACTCTAGTATCTAACCTACATGGCTTAGCACTTTCAAACACTCATCATTTATAAAGGTCATTTCATGTTGATCAAGCAACACAAGAGCAAATAATCATAACACTAGTTATTATTTAGCTATAATCAGCAATTTGTACCTTTTACTAAAATCAGACATGCGAATAAACAATAAAATGATTTTAGAACTATGAAAGTATAGCCTCCCACTTCAAAATCACAGACAACACTGACAGCATCCATGATGACTGTTTTGCCTGGCTTGTGCATTTCAGAAGCACAATACAGCAGAGGAAAATCAAATGGCCTCTTTGCTCCTAATATTTTTTACCTATATGCCAATATATATTTTCTCATTTTAAATAATGACTTTTTTAAAATCCTCTAGGCAAAAATTCAGAAATGCTCTGATTGTGTGAGTTATTTGGAAGAAGTCGTTCCAAATTTTGCTGCAGTTAGATCTCCAACAGAATCTCAACCTAATATTGCTGCTAAAGAAGCTGAAGATCAAGCTCGTGAATTAGAACTGGAGCTTGCCAGGACAAAGCTTGCTCTTGTAGAAGCTGAATGTAAAAATCAGGTTAGTCTAAAGTTTAAATTCTATCTTGTTCATGAAAGGTTACTGGCATGTTATATATTCTAAAGATGTCACTTAATTTTGTTTGTACATTAGTGAATTCATTTACTTTAGTTTTTGATGATATACTTATTTCCATAAAACATTAGTAAATTAGCAATTATGAAGAGAAATAAAAACTAATTTAGACCCTGTGCTTGGGATTTCTTGATTAGTTATCTTATTTGTAATTGTTTCTACAATTTGTTTTATGGGTTCATTGTGGAATGTTCAGATTGCAGTTGAATGTATTTTGCTATCCATATACTTAAAGCTAACCTGCTTTTTAGTTTTTCGTGCAAAAATGCCTTTTATAAACATGCGCGAGCATTCAGCTAATCAGCTAGAGGCTTTTACTATCTTCAGACGCGATATTTCAGCCAATGAGGTGAAGGCTTTTTCCTTTCTCTAGAAGCATATGTGGATTACTACGACTCCATTTGGTTGTTCGGTTGTTGAAACTTTATGGATTTCTTTTATTAAGGTATTTTTTCATTTTACCGTATTTATTTTCTTTTTAAGTCGTATGTATTTTATTACTTTGAATTTTTTATAACTAACCCCTTTTTTTGAGAGAGAGAGAGAGATTTCGTGGCACGAAATTCCGCGAATCGTTTCCGATGTAAACAAGTGTAAAATTTCAGTTTTTTAAACTTAATATGTAATTCTGTGTGATATGATTAAATTCAGGTTTTCTCAGCGACGATCACAGTATTTTTACCAAAAAATTTTTGTATTAATCAAGCTTTTTTGGTTATTAAGCATAGCTAAACACGAAAGAAAACTTTGTTATTTTAAGATTTTGATGTGAATTATTTGCGTACATTTATAAGGCGAGTTTCACTGAATAATTCAAGAAAAAAAAATCTCATCATTATACATATTTAGTTACGCATTATTAATTATTTACTTGGCCTTTACTTTTAATATTTCAAACTTACAGCTGAATGTAACTATTAAAACATTTGAAATACTGTATTCGTAAAATGAAATTTCAGCTTAAACACTCGACAATTACTTTTACTTATGCATTAATTATTTACTTGGCCTTTAATTTTAATATTTCAAACTTACAGCTGAATGTAACTATTAAAACATTTGAAATACTGTATTCGTAAAATGAAATTAGCTTAAACACTCGACAATTACTTTTAGTTATGCATTATTAATTATTTACTTGGCCTTTACTTTTAATATTTCAAACTTACAGTTGAATGTAACTATTAAAACATTTGAAATACTGTATTCGTAAAATGAAATTTCAGCTTAAACACTCGACAATTACTTTTAGTTATGCATTATTAATTATTTACTTGGCCTTTACTTTTAATATTTCAAACTTACAGCTGAATGTAATTATTAAAACATTTGAAATACTGTTTTCGTAAAATGAAATTTCAGCTTAAACACTCGACAATTACTTTTAGGTTAAATTCAGGTTTTCTCAGTGACGATCACAGTATTTTTACCAAATAATTAAAAGTACTACATGCATGCATCTATCTATCTATCTATCTATCTATATTAGAAATTGTGCAGGTTTCTGGTCACTGTTTTGTTTACATATTTTAAACAAAAATTTCAATTTAATAATGCACTGAAAATTATAATGAATGCTTACAATTAAACACAACAACACAAAACAAAAAATTTCACAAAAACACATTATTTCCCCGATATTTTCCCACAACTAATCAATAAATTTCATGATATTTTATTGCGATTTTAAACCATGAACTTTAGTACTTTTCTGTTATACGGACACTATGCCAAAATGTATGTATGTATGTAAATATATGTATGTATGTTTGGCGACAATGGTGTACGTATAACGGAAAAGTGCCTGAATTATTATTTTTATATATATATATAAAATATGAACATAATTGGCGACACAGCAAGTTTTCTGGATTTCTCCCTGGCTCTCTAACCACATTGTTAACAAAACAAAAAATTCACGAAAAACACATTATTTCCCCGATATTTTCCCACAACTAATCAATAAATTTCATGATATTTTATTGTGATTTTAAACCATGAACTTTAGTACTTTTCTGTTATACGGACACTATGCCAAAATGTATGTATGTATGTATGTTTGGCGACAATGGTGTCCGTATAACGGAAAAGTGCCTGAATTATTATTTTTTTATATATATATAAAATATAAACATAATTGGCGACACAGCAAGTTTTCTGGATGTGAAAGGCGGAGATGAATTTCATTCATTCAATGACCTTTTTAAAAGTTTCAAGTTTGGATTGAGTGCACATGAACATAGAAACCGATACCTATTTCTATGTTTATGATTGAGTTATTTGGATATCTTTTCGTATAGCACAGAAAATCATTTCTCCCGCTTTCGTAATACAGATAAATTCTGGTGTATTTTTTTTTCTTCTTTTTATATCATAAGTACTTTTCTACTTTAAATTTTTTTAACCTAATAGTAATTGTCGCGTTTATAAGCTGAAATTTCATTTTTCGAATGCAGTATTTCAAATGTTTTAATAATTACATTCAGCTGTAAGTTTGAAATATTTAAAATATTAAAAGTAAAGGTCAAGTAAATAATTAATAATGCATAACTAAATATGTATAATGATCAGAATGACATATTAAAATGTGTACAGAATGACATGAAAATTTTAAAAAACTGAAATTTTGCACTTGCAACTTAATTGTAAATTTCATTGTTTACATTGGAAACGATTTGTGGATTTTAAGAATTTGCGGAACTTCGTGTCACCAAATTACTAAATCTCTCTCTCTCACTCTCCAAAAAAAAAAGGGTTAGTTTAAAAAAATTCAAAGTAGCAAAATACATACAACACAAAAATAAAATAAATACGGTAAAATGAAAAAATTACTTTAATAATAGAAATCCATAAATTTTCAACGACGACATCAAACGAATGCGACAGATCGACGAACATTGTGTTTTTTTAAGCGACTGATCGACGAACCTTGCGTTTTTTGGGGACATATCGACGAAGTTTGCGTTTATTCCACAATCGATCGACGAAATTTTTCTTTTTTCCCTGACTGATCGACGAACTTTGCATTTATTCTGCAATCGATCGACGAAATTTGCTTTTTTCCGCAACTGATCGACGAACTTTGCGTTTTTTCCGCGACAGATCAACGAACTTTGCGTTTTTTCTGCGACAGATAGACGAACATTGCGTTTTTTAAGCGACTGATCGACGAACCTTGCGTTTCTTGGGGACAGATCGACGAACTTTGTGTTTATTCTGCAATCGATCGACGAAATTTGCTTTTTTCCCCCGACTGATCGACAAACTTAGCGTTTTTTCCACGACAGATCGATGAACTTTGCGTCTTTTCCACGATCGATCGGTGAATCTCAATCAAGTAAAATCTAAAGTCAGAAATTTATTTAACAACCTAATTGTTAAGGGTCCCTAACACATTTAATGGAACTTGAAAAATACACTGCATATATAAAACTTAACTTTCTTCCCTTTTTTATAATAAAAATAAACATTTTACATAATCATTCTCAGTTGACTTAATTTTTTCAATGGTATTTTGTCATGTCTGCATTAATGTAATTCTTTAAATAACACGTAAAATAATATTGGGGTTTAAAATTTTTTTTCTCCCTCCCAAACATTACAACTCCCCTCCATTTAAAAATGTTGGTAGGGAGACTCCCGTCCTTGGAAAAATTGAATTTCAAGCCCTGCCTATAATATGTTTGTGTGTATTGAGGTTTGTATAGATGTTTGTGTGTGTGCTGTTTTTAATAAAGACAGTTTCATTTTTCACACGAACCTTTCAAAAAATTCACATTCTTTGCACAATCCTTTAACAAAATTCGCATTTTTTTTCGTGATTCTTTAATGAAATTCGCATTTTTTTCTGTATCTTTTTTTTGTTGAGATTCACAATTTTTTCAGCTATCCTATGACGTAATTCGTGTTTTTTTTCAGCGATAATTTGACGAAATTTGTGTTTTTTCTGAGATTTTTTTTTTTCACGAAATTTGCGTTATTTTCCACGATTCTTTTATGAAATTTGCGTTTTTCTGTGATCCTTAGACGAAATTTTCTTTTTTCGCAATGCTTTGATAATAATCACATTTTCTCTGCTGCCTTTTGATAAGATTCATGAATTTTCAGCAATCCTTCGATGAAATTCGCGTTTTTTCAGCAATCTTTGAAGAAATTCGCATTTTTCTCGCGATACTTTAATGAAATGTGCGTTTTCCAGCGATTTTTTGATAAAATACATTTTATTCCGCAATTTTTAGACGAAATTTGGCAAGAAAGCGCTATCTTTTGGTGGAATTTCCTGTTTTGCGATTCTTTGACAAAATTTGCTCATCTTTTGCGTAAATCACGTTTTTCTGTGGCCTTTTAACAAAATTCACGTTTTACATGATCCTTTGATGAAATTAGTGTTTTTCCCGTGATCATTTGACGAAATCTAGGATTTTTTTCCCCGCGAAGATTCATTATATGTTTTTAGTCTGCAGGTGCCCTAAAAAGTTTGTGACGCCAAACAAACAAAATTCATCCTAAAGAATTATTGTTTCGTTTCTGGAAATGAACGACTGTCAACTCATTGGCTGAATTATAAAGGGTGAAATGTGTAGGCACTGAGTATCATCTATACTATTAACAGAGTTTCCCCCAGGTTTAAAAAGGGGCAAGGTGCTGCTGGTGAGAAAAAGGGCACTTTTTTTATTCTTAAGGGCACTTTTTGGATTTTTGAGGGCACTTTTCAGAATCTTAAGGGCACTTTTTTAATTATTAAAGCTTAAAGGTATTCTTTTGGTTTTTAAAGCCACTTTTGATATTTCAAAGTCAAAACACTCTTTTTAAGACAACATTGAGTCAGTTTTTATTATGAAACCAAATTTTTTAATGCAAAAAGGAGAAAGGGCACTTTTTTTACTGAGAGCAAGAAGGGTGCTAATTATTTTGCTGGAGGGGCCAAGAAGGGTGCTAATTATTTTGCTGGAGGGGGCAAGAAGGGTGCTAATTATTTTTATGAGGGGCAAGAAGGGTGCTATTTTGCAAACCAAAGGGCAGGCAGGGTGCAGCACCCTTCTCAAACTGTCTGGGGGAAACACTGCTATTAATGTCGGTAAACGTCTGTCTGTGTGTGTGTTGTTGTGTCTGGCGTCTGTAAGCACAAAACTCTGCATGCAGACGATGGACATAAGTGCTTTTGGTATAAAAAAAATTCGGAAGGGGAGTTTTTAAAATTCACAACATTTTGCGGGAGAAGAGGGGTGCGAACGAATTTAAAAAATGAGTCCGCATCAATAATTATGGCGGCGGGGGGAGTATGTTTTGCCCACACGGGGCGGAGACTTTTCTTTGCTGACACTCATATGATATATCGTTCGAAAGGCCTGCGACTGCCTTTTCATGTTATGCATCTGTGTGGTCCATCCCCCCCCCCCCACGTCAATTGGGGCACTTTTCTATATTTTGCACATACCACTCATGTTATATATCGTTAAAAAGGTCTGTGACCGCTTAATCATATTATGCATCTCCGGTGTTCATCCCCCACTTTGCCCCCCCCCCCCAAGGGGGTACTTTTGTAAATTTTTCACAAACCCTTCATGTTACGTATTGTTGGAAAGGTCTTTGACTGCTTATTCATGTTATGCATCTCCGGGGTCCATCCCGCCATTTCCCCCCTTTTAAGGGGGGCACTTTTCTAAATTTTGTTGACACCCCTCATGTCATATATTGTTGGAAAGATCTGTGACCGCTTAATCATGTCCATCTCCCCAATTTGCCCCCCCCCCCAAGGGGGCAATTTTCTAAATTTTGTTGACACCCCTCATGTCATATATTGTTGGAAAGGTCTGTGACCGCTTAATGATATTATGCATCTCCAATGTCCATCTCCCCAATTTGTCCCCCCCCCCTCCCCCAAGGGGGTACTTTTCTAAATTTTGCAGACAACCCTCATGTCATATATCGTTGGAAAGGTCTGTGACTGCTTAATCATATGCATATCTCCAATGTCCATCTCCCCACTTTGCCCCTCCCCCAAGGAGGTACTTTTCTAAATTTTGCAAACAACCCTCATGTCATATATTGTTGAAAAGGTCTGTGACCGCTTAATCATATTATGCATCTTTAATGTCCATCTCCCCATTGCCCCCCCCCCAAGGGGTCAATTTTCTAAATTTTGTTGACACCCCTCATGTCATATATTGTTGGAAAGGTCTGTGACTGCTTAATCATATTATGCATCTCCAATGTCCATCTCCCCACTTTGCCCTCCCCCTCCCCCAAGGGGGTACTTTTCTAAATTTTGCAGACAACCCTCATGTCATATATCGTTGGAAAGGTCTGTGACTGCTTAATCATATGCATATCTCTGATGTCCATCTCCGCACTTTGCCCCCCCCCCCCCCCCCCCAAAGAGGTACTTTTCTAAATTTTGCACACAACCCTCATGTTACATATCGTTGGAAAGGTCTGTGACCACTTAATCATATTATGCATGTACCGTGTCCATCCCCTACTTTACCCCCCCCAAGGGGGTACTTTTTTAAATTTTGCACACACCCCTCATGTTACATATCGTTTGAAAGGTCTTTGACTGCTTATTCATGTTATGCGTCTCCTTGGTCCATCCTGCCATTTCCCCCTCCCCAAGGGGGCACTTACCATTTACTTGCACAACAGCGCTAAATGTGTCAAATGCAAGAAATTCCGCGAGTGCATGTGCCAGTGAAACTTAGCCAATTGCTGTTCTTCAACTTAGCTTTAATTCAAAGTGGGTTTTTTATTTATTTGAATTATTCTGCAAAAGTTTCAAACATTTTAAAGCAGCTATGAATTTTATTTTTATGGTACTATCAAGTTTTTTGCTGTCAAATTTTGACGGGTTCCATCTAGTTTTAATTATACACCAATCAAGTGGCAATTATGCAGAGGAAGATGTTAGTTTGGAACTCTGCATCCATCTAAGTCTCTTCTTCAAGCTCATTTATGTAGCTTGTAACTGCATCTATGATTTCTTTTAGGAATTCAACATAAAATGGACTAGTTGCAATTAAATGTGTTCAGATGTCATTTTGGTGCAGTTTTATGGTATTTGGTTTGCATCTGTAGATTCCTGCACAAATCAGCAGTTTTTAAGGGGGTTTACAAATTTACAAATTTTAGATCCAATTGATTTAGAAAGTCATTTCTCAGGAAATATTTTTGTTGCTATTAGCAATTCAAACACTTGAATACACCATCTGGTCGAGAAAAGATGCAGGTTCTTGCTTTAGTAAAATTTTTAATTTCCAAAAGTATATTTTCAATTTTTAATTTACAGGTATAGTGAGTAAACATAAGTTGATCCCGAAAAAAAAAAAGATTAATATTAGAAAAAGGTGGTAGCTGAGGTTTAAGAAAATTTTTAGTTGTTTATAAAGTAGCTGGAGGATCCTAGAACTATGTTAAAGAAAATTGCTAGAGAATCAGATCATTTTTAAAGAAGCTGCACCAAGGGCCCCAAGAAGGAGATTAATATTGAAAATTGGTAATAGTTGAGTTCCAATAAATTTTTTTGTCTTTCTTGTAGTAGCTGGAGGACCTAAGAAGTTGTTAGGGGGAAAAAAAAACTAGTGAATTGAATGATTTTTAAGGGAGCTATAGTAGGAGGCCCAAAGGGGTTCAAAATTGGTGGTATCTGAGGTATAAGAAATTTTTTTGTCATTCATGTAGTTGCTGGAGAACCTAAGAAGTTGTTAGGAAAAAAAACTAGAGAATCGGACAATTTTTAAGGGAGCTGTAGTAGGGGGCCCAAAAGGGGCCAACTGATAGTTTTGAGCAGGGCCCTGTGATGAAAACGATTCTACGTCTTAGCGCTTTAGATGTTCAACTAGTCAAAATTAAGCATAGGATATGAATTAATCATTAGAATAAAATTTTAAAGAAATGCTTAAAAAAGGACTCTAGGGTCAAATAAATATATTAGGGTAGTGGCCTCGGGAAAGGAGTCCAAGAATAAACTTTAAAGTTATGCATTGAAAGGGTGACACAATTGGACGAGTGAAAAATGCATGGCACACAAAAAGTTCTAGGGACCCTGCACCGGGCTCTAGGGAGCCAGGGTCTTAATATAGAAATGGGAGATTAACTAAATGTAGAAAGGCCCCAAAAACGAAGATGATCAGATTAAAAGGGTGCAAGTTATTAACAATTTAAGGTAACAAAAACTTCAATGGGCCAGGTACCAAGCCCCAGAGGGCCAGGGTCTTAACTGGAATGTAGAAATGGGGAAATAGCTAAATGGAGAAAGTGGCCCAAAAATGAAGACGATCAGATTAAAATGAAGCAAGTTATTAGCAATTTAGGGCAAAAAACTTAGAGGCCCAGGGTCCCATGTCTTAAAAAATTAAAAATATGAGCCTCAATTGCATCAGGACCTGCCTTGGACTATCCGCATCCAAATTTTCAGACTTCTAAGTGCGGTAGATTTCGTTGACCATCGCACACAGACAAACAACTTTTTTTTTATTAGTATAGATAATCCAATTTGGCACTTGAGTAAGTTGAATAAAGAATAGGTTGAAATTAAATCTTGCAAAAATTCCATAAAGTGAACAGTCTCGGGAATAAAATGTTCATTATTTGAAAGATATTATGGATTAATTTTAAAAACTGCTAACAAGTTGCTATTTTAAGGTATTGATTATTAAAATTTTCCTTATGCTTCATCATGATATATGTTTGTAAATTTGTATTTTATCATGAAAACTTTACAAGCAAAATACAGATTAAAATCTACCAATGAAAATCTAGAAAATGACTTAATCGCCATGTCAACTAACTTTTATCTAAAAAAAATTTATGTAACAATTACTTCCTTCTCTTGCATATAGTTATCATTATTCCACAGGGAAGGGGTGCATTTCAAGTCAAGTAAACATTTTCAAACTTTATTTCATAAATGTAGTGAAATGAAATAAGTACTACCACAAGGAAAAAAAGACACATTTTATTAAATGCAGTTTCTGGGTTTATTTGATTAAAGAAAAGAATACAAAAGACTGGCAGCTATCTATATCCAATTTCTAAATACTCGTTTTAGTAAATTAAAATGTTTTAGAAAAGTAACACACAATGCATTTTTTAAAACTGATTTACTATCAATCATAGAAAAAGACTTTTAAAAGATTTTGCTTTATAAAATGTTGTTTGTAGTCTCATACAATCTTTACCAGTAAAGGTTAAAATTTATGCATTAGATTTATTTTTATTTTTGAAGGTGTGTTTTATATGTGGGATACTTTATTATTACAGTAGAACCTCAATTATCCGACATAATTGAGACCGAAACTACATCGGATAATCGAAATTTCCGAATAATCGAGAATTTATCAATAATCATCTATAGTCTGTTCAGGGAAAGAAGATAATGAAAGTAAACAAATGTGTTGCAGAAAAATTGCCAAGGAGCCACACATTTGGCACAAATCCCTAGGTTGGTGAATTTTATTTTTTATTTCGATTTGAAAAAACAGAAGCTCAAACACTTCAGACAGTCTGTTTGGTGCTTCTGGCACAGCACCAGGTTTAAGCATCGCCAATCCGCATGTGCATTTGTTCACTTCTGTTATCTTCTTTCAGCGAATGGAGTATAGTTTAATATATAACATCATCATCGAACTGCTATTATGACTATTTAAACTGCTAAATAAATATCTAAATTCAAATTATACATGAAAATATATTTTTTTGGAAACAATAAACTAGGAGTAGAATCGTCCACGAAGGGTAAGCGTGTCAATTATAAACGAGCAGTAAGTGAGTGCATAGTTTAAATATAACACTGATTTCTCCTCCCTCTTTTGAAATTCTGTAGCTGTGAAAATTTCTGTTCCTGAAAAGATGACAAAGTAGTAACAAAGTAGTAGTGACAAAGATGTAGCTTTTTAAATTTGGTTCCCTGTGCTTGCATACAATCAGAGGGTGCAATAACATTCGAATGTTGTGGCACTCATTTTGGCACGTTTGTGGCAGAACGGCCTTCCAAATTTCATAATGGGGAAAGTTTTTGTAAAGAACATGGACATGTATACAGGGATTGGGGGAGTGGGGGAACTTATATGGATTTAGAACTTGTGGGAGATCAAGCTAATTTCAAAGGAATTCTAAGAAATGGGAGCCAAAATATTTATCTGTACTTGCAGTTCGGAAACAACTGCTTGCATACACAAGGAATGTAAAAGTTTAAAAAAAAAAAAAATTAAGAAAAAAAGGTCAGGAAACCGACATTGGTTTATGTTTACGTAGACTTTCGGTTAAAAACGAGGATGGGATAATCGAGGTTCTACTGTATTTTTTTTTTATGTAAAAATTCATTTTAACTATGCATATTTATTTGTACATTATTTTGAAGCTTTTGCATTTCGTTAAACTAATAGATTTTTTCAAGTTATAAAATGATTGGAAAAAAGTTTATCTATTTAATTTTTAACACAATGTTTTAAAAATATTCTTAACAACCTTTGTTCGATACTGTGTGATTCTTTAGTACTGGAATTAATCAAATTTATGTGAAAAACTTTTTTTTTTTTTTTTAATCCAGTAATTTTAGTATTGTATTAAAGATTATTATTATTTTTAATCACTTCTAGGATCTTACCCACCAATTAAATTCTGCTCTGAATGAGCTGCAAACATCCAAGAACACTTGGTTTCAAAAGACTTTTTCTTCAATAAGAGATGTTGCCAAGAAAGAAAATCCTGTTAAGGACAAAGATGCTAGTTGAAGCAATTTTTGATTTTTCAATTTGTATCGATTTCTTATTTGACTAATCTAATTGTGTAGGGACCACAGTGAAGCTAATTTTATATTGTTGCTGTAGCTGATGTGAAAATTGTGATTGTCCTGTTTTATATTATAATGTACAGTCTAAAATATATTTTATAAATATTTAAATGTATATTGTGTATATCTGTTGTAAATTAATTTTAAAATGTGAATATAGTGATGTTTGTAAATTTTCATGATCCTAGCTTTTGTATTACCTAACAGCAAATAAAATCATATGTAAATCAATGGATGTCTGTCTGACTTTTTCCCTTTTGATTTTATGGCTGGATATAAAAAGAAGAAATAATAATAATAAAAATGTTTTCTTTGAAATGTCTATTTTTTGCATAGAAACTAATATTATTGTACAGTCAACATTAAAAAACAAAAAACATCCCTACTAACTCTGCTGTAAATCATTGTATAAAAATGTGACTGCTACCAATCGATTAGTACTGAAATCTACTAATTAATGCTATACTTAAATTTTACTGAAGGGAAGATCTACATATAGAAATTATATATATTTAAAAATTATTTTTTTTTAAATGTAACAAATTTTCTAACAGAAATAGATTTTTGGAAGTTCCAAATAAGTGAATCCAAAATTACAGCTCATTCTGCCTAGCAGTTTTAGAGTTATGCTTAAAAAACTATCCGCATTGCAATTTGTTTTGCAACAATTAAAACTGAATTTAACTATGAGTTCCAAACCTTACACCTTCATAATGCCTAAACTATTTGACTCAATGATTTTATGTTCGGTATCTGAAAGTAAAATTTACCAAAAAATCCAAATATAATGTAAAAATTAGGTGTCAGTATTGAAAATTTTAAAGTTTGTTACAATTTCCATGTGTGATCCCTTAAGCAAAATGTAAGTATAGCATTAATTGCTAGACATTATTACTAATTCATTAGTATCAGTTACGTTTTTATACAATTATTTATTTCTTAGTTAGTAGGTTATTATTTTATTTTATTTTGGGGGAGGGGGGGGGTCGTTCTTCTTGTGAAACCCTATTACTCCCACTTCGTTGTCTGTTTTAGGAAAATGAAATTTATTTGGATTTATTAAAGGAAGGATAAAGTGTTTTGAAAGGAATATTAAACGAAACCCTTTGTGCGATCTTCGATCACACTTACCCACTTTTTTTTTTTTTTTTTACACTGACTGAACTTAAAGTGATATGCTTTTTAAAATTTAAAAACTTTTGTTTTAAAAATATTTTAATCCATCAAGTTAACTATCAAAATATACTTTTCTGAAATTTTATACTATCTCTAAAATGCTTTTTTCAATTTATTAATGAGTGATTGATACTATGAATTGTTTTGACTCATACTGTAGATAAACTCTCATATTCTGTTACAGAAGACAGTAATTCTTTTTTAAATATCTGTTAGATTTGATTTTTTTAGCTTCACATTTATTTGAAAAAAAAATTATAAATCTTTCATTTTTAATTGAAATGTATTTATTTAAAAGATTATACAAAATTCTCTTAAATAGCTTATATTATGATATATGAATTGCATTTAAAAAAAAAAAATTGATAGTAATGATCTATTTTGAAACAAGCATTACAAACACATACAAAAAATATATCTTAATAATCAACATTAACATTGAGTAGATGAACCTATTAATCATGACAATATCGAGAAGCTCCCTCAGTGTTGAATTCAGACATTTTTCTCCGGGAGAGCATTTTGTAACTTTAAGGGGTGGGGGAGATACTGTGGTATTCTGGGAGCAAATTTGTACTTCTAAACCATTATCAAATACAAAATCTCAAATCTAAGGAAATATTTCCATGCTCTGTCGGGGGGGGGGGGGGGGGGGAATTACTAAGCTTCCTATTTTGACCTACGACAGAAGTTGCCGCCTGGTTTTTGGTGTACTGTTCTTTTTTTTTCTTTTCTTTTTTCTTTCTTTCTTTCTTTTTTTTTTTTTTAATAAGTATTCACCACAGCCAAGTTCAACAAAGATTATTGTGAAACCTTCGAACAATTTTTCTCATTGAATGTATATATAAGTAGCACTTAATATGCTGATGTTAACATACCATTCACAAATACAGGTTGATTGTCAAAAACAAAGATTTTAAGAGTGTAATGGAAAAAAAATGTAAGAGATCTTTAAATCCTATGCTTGAATTTGAAATTTTAAACCAATTTAATTGAAGTTTACATTAGTGCACTGATCATGTTCTTATGTATCTACTGATAACATGCCATGGACCTATATTTGCACAAAACAACTCAAGCAAATTTTGAATTACCTCAAAATTCTGAATGAATCTAAGATTTTAAACTCAAAAAAATTTTATATAATAAAATAATCATTATTACACAGTCCAGTATCTTAAATTTTATATATTCTAAGACAATGAATTAAAAAAAATCATTGATTTTTGTAATAATCATTGATGATTAATCATTGATGAATCATTCAATAATCATTGATGCTGACAGAACATCATAATTCATCATCAGAACATAGCTAAACAATTAAAATTTTGCGATGAAATTTTGCTGATGTAATAAGATAATTATTAAACAGTATCTCAATTTTCATATATTTATCTTGGCAAGTTTTGAACAATAGAATCTCAAAATTGTTAATTGACACTAACTCATTAACAGATCACACAACTTGTCATCATAACATATATCCAAGGGATGAGAATATTCATGTTTAGCAGTTTCAGATTTATGTTTGATATTTTTTTAATAACTTCATTGAAAATTTTTTCCCATCTGAAAAAATTCTGCTTCTACCCTTTGCCTTCCATCGCACAGTTTTAAAATTTTTAACTTAAAAAAAATCATTTGCCATACTTGTTGTTCTATAACAACAATAAATATTTACCATATGAATTATACCTCTTTCCACGAATTTCCACTTTCTCTTTTTTGCACTACCCAGCATACATAGTTAGAACTCTTTTATTATCTTTAAATGTCCCAATTGTTGCTCTCTAGTATCAGTAAATAAATAATCAGTCAACTAAGTTACCTCTTCCTCATGAATTTTCTGCTGTATTTCGTTGTGTTGATTTTCATTATTTTGTACTTATGGCAATGTTCTAATTGATATTATATTGGAAGTTGTGCAATTATGAATGCTTTGTTTGCTTTAAGATAATTGTGTGTTTTTATGAATATGATCTCTATGTCTGTTTCTATTAAGTTTTTGCAAATGATTTTTAGAAAAAGTTATCGTTATGCTAAAAAGGATACATAATTTTAGTTTTTCAACCATTTTTGTAAGGATTGCACCAAGTAATGTACATGCATTTAGCAAAACTGTGATTTAGTAAACCTGCATTAGTACTAAAATAAAATATGTAAAAATAATTAAGCTGGTTTAGGTTTGAACTATGACAAAAATATTAAACTCATATTTTAAAAATAACAGAAAAATAATTTTTATCAAAATTTCTTTGAAAAAAGAAAAAAAACCTTTTTAAATTTCTCACCAAGAATACTTGTTATATGCCTAACTTAACATATTTAACTTTTTCAAATATATTTTTTTATGCAATATCGCTGAAGATCACATTGAAATTATTTGGCAAATCATCTTTACATATTAAACATCAGTCATTATGTACACTATTTTTTTTTCTTTAAAACTCTTCAGGTAATGAGTGTATTACTTTATTTTATCAAGAACTGCTTTTGTCAAGAATGTTAATAATCTCAAGTAGAAATTGAATTGCAATACAATTGAAATCTACTTTAGAGTCTTGCATGGGTTGAGTTTTACCCAATCCAAATCCAAAATTTCTGTTTAAGTAAACTCTATCCCCCAAAAAAATTTGTCAACCCAACTCTAAGCTGATTCGAACTTGAATTGAAAGAAAATGAATCTATATTTGAATAAAATTATGGAAAAGTAGTATACAATAGCATCTCTTATATCATTTTTATCTTTTTTGTATATAAATTAACAAATAAACACACATTAATATTCAAATGTATAGTTTTTTTCATTCAAAAAATACTCAAGACTTTCTTTTGAAAAATTGTGTGAATCTGGACTCAACCTGAAAGAGTAAAAGCCCAACCTGAATCTATTAAAGTTAACCGAACCTGCAAAAAAAATATTAGCAACAAATTGACCTGCAGTTCGGGCTCAAGAAAATAGAGTTACCCAATCTGATGCAGGATTCTAATCTACTTTAAGCTTTAAGCAGGCATACTTAAATGTTTTGCATGAGTGGCCTGCATGCCATGTATTTTTTGCAAAGTGCAGTTCTATTGTTAAAAAGGTAAGATTTTTCATAACTGTTAGAAGTGACATGTTAGAAGAGCAATTAATAGATATCAGTAGTATAAATGAAATTTATATTTTGGTTCTGTTTGTGCGATCAAAGTTTCAGAGAAATAATGTTTGTCATAAAATTTTCAACAGCGTGTTTGCTGGCAAGTTAATGCAAAGAATTTTAATAGAAAACTGCACACATAGTTCAGTAATTGAATGAGAAGGGCCTAAGTTACAAATTAAAAATTTTACAAATATGAAGAAATAAAAAGAAAAATGCCCAGTTAAACTGATGGCATTGAGCTCACAGGCTATTCACACTAATTGTATATTATACTTTTATTTCAAAGAATAATGCCCCTCGAAAAATAAAGAAATCGACAATAAATTAAGTGGGATTCCCCCCCCCCCTTTATACTTAATCAATGAACCCCAAAACCAATTGGGGAAGCGCCTTATTACAATGAACCTATATACAAAATTTGAAGCAAATCTGATAATTTTGCATGAAAAACCCATTTATCTAAATTAAGGGGTGGGGGATTAGCCCCCGTTCCCCCCCTCGATACTTAGCCAATGAACCCTCAAAACTAATCAGGGAAGCGCTTTATCAGAATGAACCTATGTAAAAATTTTGAAGCTAATTGGATATTTCTATCAAGAGTTATCGTGTTACATACATTTAGCTCTTAGGCTTTGATAGCTTGTGAGCTAAAAACTATTAATGTCACTGATTAGTGATGTCCTGAGCACCTAGTGCTACACAGGTCCTTCTTCTGATCTTAATTACCCTTCAATTTTATCTTCATGCTGAGCCATGATAATAATAAAAAAACTTATTAGGTGGGTAAGAAAAGTAATAGTATTAGTTTTAGTTTATCGTTTTGTTTTTTATTTAAACCTTTGTAACTTAACAGCTCAGATTTGAAAATTATTTACTCAGGCATTAGAAAACTCTATTTTAAGCATGTAAAACATAATTTTAAAAATGTAGAACAAAAAAATGAAAATTATTAACTAAAGATGGGTTTTTTTCGTATCTGCAATAAACAGAAAGTTACATGTTTCTCATAAATATTGTCATTTTTCTAATACGAAACTGTCTGGTATACTAACTTACCTTTGTAAAAAATTTATTTTTGGATGTCTCCATTCTTTTTAATTTTACAAAATTTACAAAGTTCATTTTAGCAATACTGATGTAGAACTATTCAAATGATAAATAAAATTTCGGTACAAAAAATCAACTCAGTATCACTGTCTGTTGACAATTCTATGAACAATTTATATTAACTGTTGTGTTTTAATATAGCTTCAATCAATAAAATAGTATTTTAAAGTACAATGCTCAAAAGTAACATTTATTTTTGGGTATGGTGCAGATATGTAACACAGTGATACAAAGGTTTAAAGTAAACAAACTTGTATGTTATGAAATTGCAATTTTTTAACATTGCGTAATCATCAGTCATTCCACAAAAAACCCAAATTTCCAAAATTTGTAACATAGATCCTTCTTCTATACACCCATTCAGTTGTTTTGAGAGAAATTTGGTGTTTTTGAAGACAGGGCAGATTTTGATAATCCTATGAAAGAATCATATTAACACTATTTCTGCTGGTGTCAAACGACATCTTTTAAAGTTTTGATTTATGTTTAATTTATTTGTAATTTTTAAAGCTAATCTATATATTTAAAGCTAAAAGTTATTTTTTTTCAGATTTCATATGAAATTGATCTCAGTGTGCATGCTTCAACTATTTTTATAAGCAGGAGGGGGAAATACCAGGGGGATTCTCCCCTTCTACAGTTTGGGAGTGGGCTGGGTCTAAACAAAAGGGAACAGGGAGGTTCAAACCCACACAATGAGAAACCTATTCATCATTCTCACCCACTTCTAATGGGAAGAAAAACTCTCTCTTTCTTTGAAATGGCAGCTTTTCCTTCAGATGAATTTTACAAGAAGCCATTTTGCTGCTTGGAGCCTGGGTCAATTTTCATTGGAAGAGAAATGCTTTACACTTTGAACAAAAAATAAATCAACAATCGCAGTTTTTAAAAATACGTTGATGTAGTTTCTGCAGGATTCTAAATTAAATTTTCTTATTTTTTGTTTTTTTTATTTAAATCCGAGTTGACCGGATCCGCGCGAAGACACTGGGGCACCCAATCCTAAGTTTGTTTAATTCGAGGGCCATTGGGAATAAACCGACCAGCGTAGCGCTCGAACCTCCGCTAGTAAATATAAAAATAAGTCTTCAGTGTATTAAAAAGATTTGAGATTGTTTTAACGAAAAAATTACTAATAAAATAACTATAAATCAGTCTTTTAAAAGGTATCATTTGACACTGATAGAAATAGTGTTAAGGCTGTTAATCAGTAGTGAGATCACTAATGCTAAACCTGTTGACATATGATGCAATCGTATTTTTTAAATATCTTTTTGCGAAATAAATTTTTTTAACTTCTTTCTTCTGTTTATCCTTCTTGAAGGATGTTTCATTTTTTTTTTTTTTTTTGAGTTGTCAAAATATTTCTAAAATGTATGCTTAATTTTATTTGAAGAGTTAAAATCTTATTCGGTTTCTCTAAGATTTTAACACGTACAATTATTAATTAAGTATATATTTCAGAAATATTTTGACAACAAAGAAAATAGGAGACATCTTTTAGGAACAATATACAGAAAAAAGAAGTTAAAAATATTAATTTCCTAAGGAGATAAAAATATTCACAGATTTAACATTAGCGAGAGGAATTTGAGGTCTCACCAACTGCTTTAATGATGAGAAATTAAAATTCTTGTCTCCGTATTATTTGTCTTAAATGCTAAAGCTTTGTAAAAATAAGAAATAAAGCAGGGCTGCTGTAGAATGTGGTGTCGTTTGAGGATTCTCTTGGTGCTCCTTCAAATGTTTCATCTTACTAGATTAAAAGAGAAAGGGAGAAGATTGTTTTGAAATGTTGCTTTGAAATCAATCTTTACATTTTTTTTTATTATTAATATTACAGGTGGCATTGGAGTTTTTTGGGGTCTTTGTCATTCAAATTTTCTTTGAAATACCTCCCTCCAATAGAAAAATATAATGCTAAATTTATTATGATTTGTGCAATTTCTTTTTATATAAGATACCTGAATTGTTGAGTTCTTATAGCTAGTGAACTTGAAAAGTTCTGTGACGACATATAAAAATTAAAGAACTGTTAACTTCAGGGTGTCCAAAAAAAAAGACCCAGACCATCCTGAAACTTTATTTATGTAGTTTTTTTGGTTTTCATGTGTCACAGTGATTTTCATATCCATCCCAATTTTGTTTGGAGCACTCTGTATAAAAAAATGTTAGATATCCTTAGGCACCACGATGTACCTGTGTACGTCATGAAGTTTTCTATTTGTAAATACCAGGGCGTATATCCGTAAGTCCTCATTTTATGCTCAGACTGCATTGTTCTAATAATTTACCAATGTTCTAATGGTCATGCGGTTCAGTTGTCTTTCGTAAATTGTAGTGTTTCACTTTCACTTGCAACTCTGATATATACTGATTTTATACAATAATTATGTCAAACATGCACAGTGATTATGTTTCTAATTTTGATGATCACATAGACGATAATGATGAAAGCCTCGAACCTTACTTCTTTTTGTATAATATAAATAAATCTTTATTTCATCTCTTTACATTACATATAATTGAATTATTCACACATAATTAAAAATAATCACATAAACTAATTTTGACGAAATTTAATATATCTGGTATTCAGCATACTATCGCTAATTTTAATATAGAGCTTAAGGGGTTAATTGTTTGTTATTTGTACAGAATACCACACAGATATACTTTTTTTTTTTTTTTTTTTTTGAAATATTGACGTTCTTTCATAAAGGAAGCAGTATACATAAAAAATTCCACTGCAGGTTTATTTTAAGAACTATTATATTTTTTATTAAGAAAGCTTATTTCTCTTATTATTCTCTATGTCAGTTTAAGAAACAATAAATAAAAGAAAAGAATCAGTTGAAAAATGTTTGTTGATTTAGCTTATCTAGAACCTCATTATTTAAAAGAAAGAGACAAGAGTATAGAAATTTTCTTTTATTGTTGAAAACATATATACATAGTACAAAATAGTGATTTGATGGAATCCACATAAAGCTCTGAATTCCAGCACAATATGTACAGTAACAGGAACCAAATCACCTCCTCACCTACCCTCCATGGAAAGCATTAAACAATAAATAAAAATAAATAGGGACACAGTCTCACATAAATAAATATGAAAAATGAGTAAAGATGATAATAAATATAATGAAGCATGTTTTGCACATACATTGGATGATGGAATATGATTCAGTTGCCATGGAAGGAAATGAGCTTAAATTTCTCATTTTTAAGTACTTTAACTTTGATTTATTTCCAAATAAATATCACATTCCCCTGCTTTGGTTGTTTCTCCATCCATAATGGTAAAAGTTCATAATATTTGTTGCATTTCAAAGGAATAAGTGCGAGTTAAAATGTATGTATGATAATGAATCCCAAACTTTGATGCATGTTGTGCAACTTAGCATTTCCTTTTCAGAAATTGCAAAAACAACACTGCAAATGTTAAATATTTGTTGACTTGTTGGATGTTTATATTCCTTAATAAGAAGCAGAAAGTTAATAACAGGATTTCCACTTTTTAAATTTCTGATTTATACAAAAGTGAAAAAAATTTAGTATATAATTCGGAATGTTAAAAAGCATAACATGATTTATACTTCAAACCAATTTGAACAATTGGTATAAGTACTAACGGCTCCTTTAGCTTGCTAATTTTCACTTAGGAGTAAAATGCTAATTAAGATTGGACGATATTGCTTTTAATCAAATGTTAATTAGCAATTTTTCCCCAGCTTACTTATATAAAAGAGAAATGTCTTATAACACATTTCATTTGTAGTCATATTATTTTATGTGCTAGCAAAAAAAGTTTGGGTAATTGTGTTTCTGTCCGTATCCTTTGAAAAAAGTCTGGCATATTGCAGTTCTCATCGGAATTCCTTGGTCACTCTCCTTTGGGCTACAAAATAGGCCACTGTGCAGATGTAGAACACTAACAATAAGGCACTTGTAACACTTAGAGCCATCAGTGAAGTTTTAGAGGCACAGGTATCCATCATTAAAACTGATTCTCGATAGTGTGTACTCTCTGAAAAAAAAAATTATTGTTTTTATTGAAGTTGTATCTTTAATTAAAAAAATTTAAGAGTCCTCTCCCCTCGCACGAAAACACATGCTCGCTAATGTTAATCCTATGAGGCATTATTTTTCTATTATCTCGTTTGCATTTCGATATTTTAAAACGATTTTTTTTCTTTTTTTTTGCATTGGATAGTTGAGATCAATCTCTATTTCCGTCGTTGGTACTTTTTCGATTTTCTTTGCGGATGTTTTTAACAAAGATACTTTCACTTTCGGAACCGGTTCAACCGGAAATAAATTGATCTCAGCTATCCAATGCAAAAAAAAAAAATCGTTTAAAAATATCGAAATGCAAACGAGATATTAGAAACATAATGCCACATAGGATTTAGGTGAGCGGGTGTTTTTGCCCGAGGGGAGAGGACCCTTAATGTAGACTGTTTTTAACAAAATCTAAAAGCAAAAATTTTTTTTTTTTTAATTAAGGGAAATCAGTAAGAAATGTTAAGGTGGTTCTCAAAAATATATGCCCCTCCATCCCCTAAAAAGTGTGAATTTTTCTTAAATATTTATAGATTTATTTTTAAACGTAAAAGCATGAAATCAGCAGTCATAACAATTGAAGGAATTAGGTATGGAATTGCGTTTTTCATTTTTGGATAAATACATTACATCTTGAGTTTTAAAGCGATTGCTGTCTAATGACGATCTACCTTGGACTATCCACCCAGAAATTTTGCTTCGTCAAAATAACGCCAACTCTGACTGCACTTTCTGGAAAAAAAATGGAGAAATCTATTCAATTTAACAGTTGCTAATTTCTTGCCTATAAGATTTTAATTGACTTCGTGAATATTGTCAAAAAGTAGCCACTTTGTATTTCAGTAGAGCCTTAAGGCTGTTTTCAAATCCAAATTGGCTACTTTCTGACACATTTTTTAATTCATTTTTATTCGCAAACGTTTCAAATTGATAAGTGCTCTTTTCAGAAACTGTGTAACTGAACTGTTTTTTCGACTTTCCAGTAAAGGCAGAAGATTTTTCAGAAAATGTTGTAAAACTTGGCGTTATGAATTGAATTTCCGGACTTGACAGCGCAGGAAATGAAAAACAAAACTACCGTCATGTGACAACAATCACTTAATACTTAAGATGTAACTGATTTATCGGAAAGAAAACTTCTATAACAAATCACTTCAATAATTATGCCTGCAAGTATCATGTTTTTATGTTTAAAAATGAGTCAGAAAATGTGTAAGAAAGTTTCGAGTTGTTGAACGGGGAAATTTAACCATATACACCAAATATAATTTCTAGATATTAAAGCATAATTATTGTAAATAATGCTATAATATGCTGTTAACTTTTTTCATTCTAGGTGAACATTTCATAAATATAGAAAATGCTCTAAATGCAAGGGCATCGTTCATTTTAATTTCGCCTTTGACATCAATGCAACCGTTATAATTTTAGAATAATATTTTGAAATATAAAGATATATATGATTAAAGTTTATGCATTTTTTTTGACGTCCCCGGGCTTAAATTGATAATTAAATATATTATTTTTAAGTATAAATTAATCTTAATAAAATATCTTGGATCATAAAAATCATAAACGATTATCTACTTACCATTTACTGAGCTTACATCTCGCATGGCACTGACAGACTCGTCACCGAAGTCCAACACAAGAATTTCATGGCTCAGAGTCATTTCACTGTCCTCTTTTTCGATGGGCTGAGACCTCTTTCGTCTTCCCCAAGAGCTTGTCTTTTCCATTCCAAGTCCGCAATTCACCTTCATTCAGACAGATGAAGAACAAAATATGTGTTATTGATTCTTCTGGGCAACGACAACAAATAAGTTTATACAGGATATTCGAAAAATTGACCAACAAATTAAAGGGGTGATAGAAGGTCGCCAGAGGATGAAAACTTACCATAGAACATGGGGTCGCAAATCACGTTTAGTGGGAGAAAATCGCAAAAACATTTATGAAGGGTGTGACATCGAGTGTAATAAAAGGAGCCAATAATAAATAGAAAAAACATTTATTTGACGTAAAGTATGATTATAATGCATTACAGTTCAACATCAGAAAGGAGGCGACGAGACATTTTTATAGGAATAGGTTTTAACGCGTCCGGCAATCCTTCGTCCGACGGTGTCGTCTGTGCAATAACCTTCGTGGCCGCAATTTCGAAAAATTTCTATAAAAATGTGTCGTCGTCTCCTTTCTGACGTTGAACTGCAATGCATTGTAATCATGCTTAAGTTGTTTTTTCTACTTATTATTGGCTCTTTTTGTTCCCCTCGATGTCACACCCTTCATAACTATTTTTGCGATTTTCTCCCACTAAACGTGGTTTGCGACCCCATGTTCTATAGTAAGTTTTCATTCTCTTGATGCCTTTTATCATCCCTTATAATTTGTCGGTCAAATCTTGGAACACCCTGTATATCAACCAGATCACTAACATATATAATACAGTAAAAGATCTTTATACCGCACACCTAGAGGCGAGAGGTTGTGCGTATTATAGAATTTTGCGTTACATAAATCACATTTCACGCATCATTAAACTTACCTTGTTAAACATGACAAAATATGTCTGGAACATATCAATATATACAATAAAAGATCTTTATATTGCATTTCTTGGAACTAGAAGATGTGCAGATTATAAATGTTTGTAAAATATATAGAGGATTTCACACATTGTTAAATTATCTTGTAAACATGATACAATTACGCCTGGACTAAAGCATTATATTATTAATTTTTAAAAATTTATATTTTAATAATCGCAATTTTTTCATTAAAAACTATTGAATTAAGGTGGTAAAGATGAAAAATGTCTGAAGTCCTTTAGAGACTAGCAATATTTCTACAATATTGCAGACATTTCTTAATTGCAAAATTCATCTGAAAAGCTGTGCATTATATATAATTGCGTTATAAAGATCTTCTACTGTATTTCAAATCCCAAGAAATATGTTTTTTTTTTTAAGACCTATCTTTAATGTTATTATGTTTAATTAAAATTTTAATATCTAATTACTAATCTATTTTCCCTCATCAGCAATTTATCCATAAAAAATCTGAACGCTTTTAATTTAAATGTAGTATTTACCTATTAGATGTGTATGAATAAATTCACTCAAATGCCATTATAGAGTTAATATAAACATAAATTGTTAGGTGTGATGTAATACTATAATACACTAAAAATTAAAAAAATAATAAAAGGGGGTGGGAGAGTTCTCTTTTCTAGATAAAATTAGTAAATTCACGATAATAGTTTCGCGAGCAATTAACTGGCATTACTTTTTGCCAACTGTAGCAGGGAAGAGTTTGCTTGCAGAATCGGTTTAACATTCGCTAGAATAACTTTCCTCTGCCTTATCTTACGAAGGGAGCTGCTAATTAACTATTTCCGAAACCAGGGCTTTACAAATTTCATAAAATTTGGTAGCCAGCAAAAACTTCCAGTCGCCAGTAAAAAGTATTACCTGCCCTCTTTCCCCCGTCATTGATTTTCAAAAAACACAACAGTTTATGAATTAACTAATAAAAAATAATAACAAGCATAATTTAAAAATATTAGTTACACAGTTTAGAATAGTGCACACAATTTAGAATGGAATTATAAACGAAGTTTTCTAATTAAAGTTTTCAAAATTATATATCTCTTAAAAAAAAAAAAAAAAAAAAAAAAAAAACTTTAAAGGCTTAATTAACCGGCATGTTTGGGGAATGCTGATTGACGAATGCTTCAAATGTCCAGACAGGTGGGGTTTGGGGGGGGGGGGCATCGATGAAATAGTGAAGAAGGAATACAATTTTTTGTCTACTTTCCTGTCAAAGTCAGTCAAATAATTCTGATTTTATTATTTAAAAATTTGCAGATTAAATAACTTAGTCACCAGATGAAAAAATTTAGTCGCCAGTGGCGACCTGGCGACCGCATTTGTTAAGCCCTGTCCGAAATTATAATTGCGAATTTACTAATTTTATGGAATAAAGATAAAACATCCTTTAACACTTTGGCTTTTCTATCGCGATGATGTGTCTGAAAAATTACCTTTGGATGAACCATGCAGTTTCTTCCTCATCATCTCATAATTTTAACAGGGTTTCTTAGAATATTACAGTTTGGGATGTCAGTAAGTAATATTCTTATGAACTACAAAATTATTTGTAGGAAAAAACATGTTTAAGTTAGTGAAGAAAAGTAACGACTGTTAAATATATAAACAAATAAAAAATTTAAAAATAGTAAGATTATGACTGAAATTTTCAAGAAAATACTATTAATTTGTTATTTATATATCTTTGTAATAATTTTTTTTTTTTTTTTTAACGAAATGATGACAGGTAAACATGATGAAAATGAAGAAGACATAAATATGTGATATATGTGGATTTATAATTAGTACAATCTTTAGTAATGTAATACTCACGGGTTCACATTTTCCTATACAATATTTCACATTACACTGGAAGATGACACCGTATGATTCTGTGAATCGGAAGGCTTCATAGCTGCTCTCCAAAGAACTGGCCACTTCTCGGAAGCGAGGGAAAATATTAGGATCAACTGGACAACTGTGAAGAGTGAATTGGAAGAACCATTATTAAACTTCTTAAATTTCATTTACATTATCTTAATGCACTCTTTTGGACTTGCGGTATGTGTCTACCTTCTAAGGTTTTTTTTTTTTTAATTGGAAATTTTTATGAAACACGTGTGTTTTTAGTTAAAACAGAGAAAAAAATATGAATTCAAATAAAATTTGAATGGAATGGAATTTTAATTAACTTTTCAAATGCAGGCAATTTTAGTGAAATTTTAGTAAAAATTATGTTTATGTCAAACTTTTTATAACAAAATCTAACCAATATATTTCACTTCTTTTTTTCAACAAGATATTAGTTAAATCGCTTACCTGTGTTATGAAGTATAAAATAGTGCAATACCTCTTAAATTTACTAACTACATTTTGTTTCACAACATACCAATAAATGAACAGAACTTTGTGACAAAATTTTATTTCAATATATTAAAAACTTTTTAAGATATGCGATTTTTCGCGATTTTTTAGGCCAATTCCGGTTTATAATTTGGGCTAGAACTTTGCTTCTAATTATCGTTGAACCAAAGTAAAGTATTTTTGGAATCCCAAATGTTTAAACTTTAATTTAAAATAATTTTTAAAAAATCGAAATTTTTTGCAAATACAGCGATTTGAGGGTAGGCACATTCTTTAATATGAATGATCTCCAATTCTTGACCAGTGGTCAGAAGTAGCATGCAACAAAAATAGCAAAACTACAGTAGTCGTTACTTTTCGTAACTCGTTATAGTTTGAAAAATGTAATGTAGTGGGCAGCGCGATACAAAAAATCAGTAGTTTGTAACAAACATTGACGCTACTTCAGTGTAGAAAACTGTGCCATTCATTTAGTCATGTGTTAATAATTTGCTTTTTTGTGTAAAATGTGTTCTGCGCAACAAGTTGCGGATGTCAGAAATTCAGCTGCAACGTTTACCAATGCATGGTATGACGTCATAGATCTTTCCATTGGCACTTGCTGGTAAATCCAAGTGCCAAAATCCAAATCAAATAAATTAATTTTATTACTGGAATCACTTGGCTACTTACGCATTATTAGACTGGAAACAAATGCTGAACTTTTTATGTTGTTTAAAGTGCAAACGGATTAATATTTTGCAATCATCTGCAAGCGATACAGATAGATAAAAAAAAATCATGCTTGAAATTTAATTTAAATGCTATAATAAATGAATAAACTGCGTTACAGTTTTCAAACAAATTGCATTTGAAAGTAGATTTTTCTCCTATATGAGGGGGTTAGAACGACAGTGGAATGAGTCAAAAATTTGAAAAATCTAGATAATCCTATTTTCACTGATCATACATTTATTTCTGTTTAGTGCGACAGTCAAATAAGTCATAGTTCACTTAGGGAGTCCCTAGAGGGCAAAACAAGTTGGACCACTTAATGCAACGGCAATGCGACAAGTTTCACAAAACCCTTCCTTTCTCAAATTTACTAAATATTGACTTACTCCACTGTCAATCTAACCCCCTCATATAACGGTGTAAAAATTAAAAATATGCGATATTTAGAAATTAAAAAAAATAGCAGTAGCAAAAATCGCAAAGCCGAAATTTCATCGTCAACTGTTGCCATTCGCAAAATGACGTCAGCGTTACGCACGGACTTGTTTCTTCTTTATAATATAGATAGATAGATGGTGATTTTAGCCAAATACAGAATATTCGACCAATCATATAGTCCTATATTTCGGGGTTTAAAGATATTAAAAAGTTAAAATTTAAAACAGTTTTGCATCATATTTAACACAAATACTTCTTTATTTGGTTAACAGAACCTTTTCACAAGTAAACTTTATACATACACAAAAAAACTATGCTTTGAGTTATTATCTAACAAGACGATAGTCTTAAAACTTTTTTAATTAATAAAATTTTAAACTTCATGGTTTCATCTTTGAACTAACATACATGAATAAAATTTTCTAGTATTCTAATAAATATAGTTTAAAAGCGGAGAAATTTTGTTTTCTCTAAATCAATTATCCTTTTTATGAACTTAGTTCCCAACACCCTTTTCTCTAAGCTATTAATTATGTCTGACTGGAAAGAATTAAAACAAGAACGAAAAATCATGCGTCAAGCATAGATTATAAAACACTTTCCAACTCGTCCAGTATACAATAACAAAACTTCACCGTTTAATAAGGTGAAAGATGATGTCCAAGTAAATAATTTGGAAAACTTCATACCGCAATTGAAAATCCAATTTCAGGAATTACCATCAATATTCGGAAAAAAATATTTTGTGCTGCCCTGTATATGAACTATAGATCTGTATATACTACATAGAAGGCTAAAATGTAGTTAGAATTATAGATAATTAAGACAGAGAACACGAAGCACATTTGAAAATTCCCCTTCAGCAATTTCCGTCAGTAAACGCAAATGCACTCGAGATATTTTATGCTTCCCTGTATATGATCTATAGAATTTATACACACCAAGTAATATGCAAAAAATTAGGTAAATTTAAAAACGCGTACCAAAACTTAAAACGCACTTCCTCAATTATTATTAACATACAGTACTTTAACCGAATGTTTTCCTGTGTCCCTGTAAATGAACGATGAATGCTATACGCACAATATTCTATACTAAGCCTTTTGTAATACATCTCAGCGATGTAAATCAATTTCAGCATGTTTGAAATAGTGAAATATTATCAAAATAAACCGCAAACGTTTTTTCCCCATAGACCGTAACGTAACAGAATTCTTTTGAGTGTCCCTGTAAATGAACGATAAATACTATACGCACAATAGTCTATATTAAGCCTCTTGTAATACACCTCATTGATATAAGTCAATTTCAGTATGTTTTAAATAGTGAAATATTATCAAAAAAAAAACGCAAACGATTTTCCCCCATAGACCCGTAACGTAACGAAATTATTTTGAGTGTCCCGTAAAGGAATTATAAGTGTTATGACCACCATATTCTATTAGTAAGCCTCTTGTAGCACATCCCAATGATATATATAAATTTCAATAAGCTTTAAATAATGTAACATTGTTAAAATAAACCGCAAATTATTTTTTCCCATAGACCATAATGTAAAGGAATTCTTTTGAGTGTCCCTGTAAAGTAACTATACGTGCTACACACTTCATTTTCAATACCTAACATGCCATAGTAGTAAACCTCAATAACATATATCAATTGCATGAGAATCCGAATATATTTACGCGATTTAGAGCACGGACAGACGGCAGACAGATAGACAAACCGAATTCATAAACACTTTTCAACTATGTTGGAAAGTGTTAAAATGGATAATTTTGCAAGCATATAGTTTTTATTTGTTTGAAGGGACTAAAGGGAAAGATGAAAAATCTATTCAAATGATAATAACTGGAAAAAAAAAAAAAAAAATCCTGCTTTTGTTTTTCAACGATGAAGTTTTGAAGTGCACTAGCAAACAGTGCCTCGATTGAGCGATTATTTTCAAGCACTTGAAATATACAGGATATTTCTAAAATAATAGAACAAACTTTCTGGGGTAATAAGAGAGAGAGAGAGAGAAAGAGATCGGAAAAATAATGTATTGTAACCACAGACTTTTGTAACACACTCAAAAATACCATTTGTGTAAATTTCCCATATCTAGATTTTTTAACATTTGCTTCTAGAAATGAATAATTAAGTTTTCAACAACACAATCAAAATTCGAAGATTCTTGTAATTTTTTTTTCTGGATATTTCATCATCGCCATCATCGTTATGTTATTTGCCATTGTTTTTCAGTTAAAACTAAAAAAAAAGAGAAAAAAAAAGAAAGAAAGAAAAAGAAAAGACAAAACTGTTTTTAATGTTGCAATTTTGTTTTTGGTCCAATTTTAGTTTAATTTTAAAAAGAAAAAACATTTTTGATTCTATTCTTTGATTTTCTTTTTTTATGTTTTGCTGCGAAAAATATTGATATCAATTACACCTTTAAAACACTTAAAGCAATTTTAAAAAAAGACTTCATTCTAAAATATAGAAAATTCAGATCATTTAAATTTTACCCCCTGTCATCGATAACTTCAAAGACACTTCTGGCATCCTTGGCCATGGCGACGCAGCTTCGAGCAAAGATACCATAGGGCGCTGAAAGATAAAAACGTTCATATTAGTCCCATTTTTCCATGCTAATGGGTAAAGTTCTAACATTTATAATTATTTAAAATACACAAAAATAGCTTAAAAATTTTAGCAATGAGAATTTGTTGCAAATATACAATAGTAAATTAAATAAATTTAATAGCTTTAATATATATAGTCTTTATATATTTATATATAAAGACTGTTTGTAATATTAGCTACTTATATTTGCAAATATTTATAAGTAACTGAAAATGGGAGCAAGACAAATTGGGGTTCTTTATTTGGTACAGAAATACAGGTTGTTTTTGCATCCAGAACTTCAGCTTCCTCACTTTTTTCAGACAATGCACTTTTTAACAGATAAAACCGAAAAACATCATGCATATAGAAACATGTTTTTGATCACTCATATCTTTAAAAATTAGAATTCCATTCAGAAAATTATTTAAATTTGATTTTAAGAATATCGGATGAAAATTTCTTTAACTCATTACATGTATATATTACTGTTTAGGAATCAACAATATTAGTAAAATACATTTTAATGATTGCATTTACTTCTCTCCACAATACAGAATTTTTTGAATACATGAAGAATAAGGCTCTGAATTTGATATAAAAAAATAATGAGCTAACTTGTTTCTACATATTTATTGAATAATCTCTAACAAAAGTTATTTAAACATGCATTTTTAAAGGTTTTATATTGTAATTTGTTGAAACAAAGCAAAACAAAATGCTTAATTAGGAAAAAACATTTAAGAAATATATTAATGATGGTTTAAATATTCTGTATAGTTTTATATAAATTAATTCAATTTATACTAAATTTATATTTTATTTAAATTCACAGCAATTAAGAATTCGGAAATCTAAGTAGCAACTATTTATAACAACACTATTTATAATTCTTAATGAAAATGAATTATAACTCCAATTAATGCTCGAACAAAGTAAAATATAGAGAGATATTATCTGTATAAATGAAATGATTTAATTATTTTATTGAGTTTACCGTATAATTAGGATATCCATTTAGTTTTGCTAGATTACTTATTAATTTAATATTTTTATTTTTATATTTGTCTGAGCATAAATATTTTATTCTATGTAGATAATTAAGTAAAATATTTAAAAAAACAGATTTATGTAAACATGAATTATAATTTGTAAATATATTTACAATGAAAGGAAAGTCAGAACTTTTATCATAAATATCAAATGTTAATTTATTTTTATTAGTAAGCATGATTTTTAAGTCAAGAAAGTTTATAACATTGTTTATCATATAATTTTGATTTAATGTAAGCTGAATGGGATATTTAGTTTATAACGAGGTCTTATGAGTGTCACTGAAGTAAAAAACAACAATATCATCTATATATCGGTAATAAACGTAATCATTGTTATTTCCTAACAAATTTCTTTCATAATAATATAAATACAGATCAGAAAGAATACTTGAAGGAGTTCCACCTTAAATAAAAATTTATTTTGCGACATTTGTTCGAGATTAAATCTTTTTAATTCAATTTCTTGTTTGGTATCATCAAAATTTAAAATGTGCTTATGGCTCTAAATATATTGATATTTTCTGGTAAGTTTTATTAATTAAGATGTTTTCTGTATGCATTTTTTTGCTATAACAATTATTGTAAAATATAATTACCTGCTATCTTTAAATAGTTGATTCGATCAATTTTGTTATACGAACTTGTAAGGTTTTTTTTCTTTCAAAAAATATTATATATATATATATATATATATATATATATATAATATCTTTGAATTTCAAAAAACATATCAAGTTCTTGTAACATTCTAATTAAATCTCCAAAGAGATAATTAATAATAATGTGTAGACAGAGTACCACATAGTTAATAAATTAACAAGTGCAATCATAATTTTACCATAGCTTGTGCTTCAATGGTAATTGGCCAAAAATACTGAAAATATGAAGATTATTTAAAAAGAGAGTGAGAGAAAAAGAAAAAAAATTTATAATAAACCAAATATGTATATAAGGGGGGGGGGGGGGTGAGTCGATTTAAACGCGAGTCAATTAAAAGAACAAAACAAAACTTCAAATACTGCCAAAATTCTGGCTCTTTATGTGTAAGAATAATAAAATAATATTTAAAATATACAAATAATAATAATTTATCGAAAAAAATATTTCATTGATTTGTTTTTGTTTACTTACCACTTTTTCGCATTGGCGAATATCTCCTACCATATGGTGAAAGTAAAATCTTTGGTTTGATTTTATGCAAAATTGAAGTAAAAACTTAGGGGGTCGACTTATACGCGGGTTTTTGATCTTTTGCAGAATTTGCATTTAAAAGTTAGGGGGTTGACTTATACGCGAGTATATACAGTATATCTTCAAAGTTAAATTAAAGAAAAAAACTTATCGTGGCTTTCATCCGCAAAGGGTTTTTGTGGAAAGATTTTATTTTAATAAATAATTGGAAATAATAATTATGATAGCAACTCACTTCCTTCGGGAATTTCGATTCTGAACGTGAGTTTGTCTCCAATTCGGACTGTTGAAGCCTCTCTTCCTTCTGATCCCATAATAACAATTTTTGGTAGCGGAGCTTCTGGGGAAGCTGTAACTTGCATGGTGTCTGGATCCCTATTACAAGAAGAATAAATTGTAAAAACTTGAAATATAACTGAATTCATTTCTCTGAAACACAAAATATTTTTTTTTGCAGTGATAACATTTGTAAATAACTACATTTTAATAGTATATTGCATTGCTATAAATGCTGCTAAATAATTTCTAAGAAAGTAACTTTCAGGCAATAAAATTATTGTTTTATAAATTAATTTTTTCATTTGAAAGTATTTTAATATTTTATGGATATCTTTATTTGAATTGCTCAAATAAGGATTATCTAAAAATAATAATCATAATCACTAACGATCCTTGATTTGCAGAAAATAACGTATAACCATCATTTAATTTAAATATCATTACTTTGCTATAACAGATAAAATAATTTTTCAATTTTATAAACATTTGAAAACTAATCACATAACAGATATATTAAAAAAGCTTCTTGTTAAGAAAAAGAGAATTATACTACTAAGCGTAGATAATTTTATTTTCTTACCATTGTTTTATAATAAATTTATATAAATAAAAAGTTGGATTAAAATCAGATACTGATTTGATTTTAATCCAACTTTTTATTTTCATTAAGTTATACCGAAATGTTGATGTATAAACAAATGAATATATCAACTAGTATTAATATATTGCAATACCTTAAAATTTAAATTTTTCTCTCTTTTTATTTATTTATTTTTACAGTTGTATGGAACATATACACTGCTGGACAATTGCTAAGGACGGATCACAAATTGCAATGTAGCATAACATTAAGCGAGATATGAGGCCTAATAGGATAAAATATTGTTGCCACACTGTTCAGACATTAGAACAAAGGACATTTAGTGTTCTGGGAAATACAAAAGTGTATGAAACATCTGAAAGAAAAAGAAATGTTCATTTGATGCTGCATACGGAGAAATGAAAAAATGCATGTGAAAGTCAGCAGGCACTTTGGAGAAAGGTGTCAGTACGGGACATGTCCACCGTGGAGTGTGATGCAACATTCTACACGTCGTATCATACTTTGCACAACATTATCCAGTAGCTGTTGAGGCAATTTATCCCATTACTCTGTGGGTGCACGGATGAGGGTGTTCTTGTTTGTTGGAGGATAGTTTCGACTAGCAAGTTGTCTCCCCAAAGTTTCCAAACATTTTCAATAGGGTTTAGATCTGGAGAACGCACTGGCCATACGAGGCGTTGAATACCCTCGCTGTCTAGCAAATCCTGAACAGTGAGTGTTCGAGGACATGGTGCGTTGTCATCCATGAAAACAAATTTATCACCGACCGCACCACAGAAAAGGTGAACATGAGGAAGTAGAACTTCATCAATGTATCGTTGGTTCGTCATAGTCCAGTCACAACCACATGTAGGCGCGTGCGGCCATTGATCATGAAGCCGGCCCATACCATGACACTGCATGTCGGATATCGGTCCCTTTCCTGGATATTTTCTTGACTATAAGCAGTACCACTCTCACGCCAGATCAATTGGCGTCTACAATCCGATGACAGACTGAACATACTCTCATCTGAGAATAAGTCATGTTTAGTCCAGTTGCGATGCTCACCACACCATTGCAAACGGGCACTACGCTTCTGTCCGGGCAATGGGACACACACAACAGGTCTGCGGGCGTATAATCCTTCGTCCCTCAAACGTCTGGCTACCTTCGGGAGATCTGCTGTCCTGTGGCAGCAATGAACTGATTTGCCACCTGCTGAGCTGTGGTGCGTCGGTTCCTTTTTGCCGACAGGACAATGTATCTATCTCCTGCAGGTGTCGTACTTCTAAGACGACCTGCCCCGTGACGCCTGCTACACATTCCAGTAGTTTTAAATGATTTCCACAGCCGTGAAACAACGCTATGAGCGATGTAGAACTCCCTGGCAACAACTGTTATATTTTGCCCTTCTTCGATCTTTCCAATAATTCGGCCACGCATAAAATCATCTAAGTGATATCGGGAAGACATGCCGAAAATTTCAAGTTCGTCAATTAAGTCTTTCCTCTAAAACTTTGACTTGGAACAACAACTGTCCACACGCGTCAAATCCTTTAAAGATCTTATCAGCGCTATCACGTGATGAACAGACGTGGAAAGGAAAATTTGCATACGCACACCTCTTTTTACTATATTCCGCACTTATTCTAATTTTCCACATTTTGCTTCCTTTCATTTTGTGGTTGCTACGGGTGATTGTGTTATCCGTCCTTAGCAATTGTCCAGCAGTGTATTTAACAGCATACTAGAAATAGCAGTCTGTTTTTGGTTATTATTTTTACTACTATTTTACTATTCATTTACTATTATTTTTAACGCTTCATATGCACATTAGCGTTGTGTATTATTATTTTTAATTTATTTTTTTTTAATTTATTTACGTATGCCATAAATATTTATGTTTTTTTTTCTTATCTATTTTCATCATTATCCTTTTAAGTGATTTACCGGTGATTCATTTGAAATTTAAAGTAAGCTTATTCAAATGATTATATATATGTAAGTGAATGTTGTAATTCACGCTTATTAATTGTGCTAAAATTCTTGCCACACAAACACACAAGTAAATGACGACAGAGCTTGACCCAGGCAAAAATTTGGGGGCTTTATGGGGGCCCTTCAGAAAATTTCACTTAATAAAAGAGGCTCCTTCCCAAAATTCCTCTTAAGGGACCCCTTCACAAAATCGCATTCTATAAAAGTACACTCTTCATATCTTTTTTAAAATTTGTTAGGACTTGAAATGTATAATTTTCAAACAAAACAAGCTTACCAGAAAAGAAAACTTTAGCAGGAAGAGTAAAAGAAAAAAAGTGCGAATTTATAATTTAAGCTCGAGTAACCAAATTTAATCTTTCGCTACAAAATTTTATTTTTCACAAAAATTTAACAAATTTTATTAAAATAAGCTTTTTTTTCTCCACAAAATAAAGACACACGAAAAAAGTTAAAAAAAAAAAAAAAAAAGGAAAAAGAAAAAGAAAGAAAGAAACCTTGAATCGACCCTTGGATGTTTAGTTTAACATACTGCAAGCATAATCTAAAAATCATAATTTCTATTTTACCTGATAGGCATCATTCCAAATGATATATTTCTGGAGGTGACTTCATAGGTACATCTCACGTTGTATACTTTATCAGTACGTGTCATAACAACATTATGATGCTGAAGAACGACTGTATTAGTATACACACCACCCTAAAGGATAAAGAAAGGAATAAATAAGTGTATTGTATCAATAAACTGAAATAAAAAAGCATTTAGTTGCTTTACTAAGTTTCAATATTTAAAAATTATATGTATTTAAATTAGGTGAAAATTGTAGCTTATATTACGTTACATACTTTTTGGCTTATATTACGAATAAAGCTATTACTAGAGATAACTTTTATTTAAATTTGTAAATCAGTATATATGTATAATGAATTGAATCTTGGTATGGAGATGTTTCATGTAAACGCTCTATTTAGCTATTAACTTAAGAAATACTTATTTCATATTGTCAACGTGAAATGTGTTCATATTGGCTCATAATTTATTTTACATTGTTAGATTATATCTGAGTGCATTTGATGTTTTGTTTTTTTAGCTCCCTGGTAATTAATATGTACTTAATTGAGGGATTCTATAGTATTGATTTTCCTAATTAAAGTGCGAAATTCAGCAATAAATAAAATGTATGTTGCAATTTCAATTATAACTCAAATGATAATATTCCTTCCACCGCTGAAATTTTCCTAAGGCAGATGTAATATGAATTAAATAGTCATCCAAATAATCACCAGGATAGAGATCTTTTTACCGTGAAGCATTTGACAACAAACATTAAAAAAAAAACTGAAATAGTTTTTTTTTTTTTACTTTAGATCGTCATGAGTATAGAATGATCTTTCTTATAACATATTCTTCCTAGCAAAATAATGACTCTGCAAAATTTAATTTATACTTTTACTGTTTGATACACAACAATATTCGACGTCGAATCTGGAATTCCTAAACTTCTATGTACAAACTCAAAATTCAAATCACTTAACAAGGTCAATAAGGAGGGTGCAATGCAACACATGCAGGCCCCGCGCGTATTAGAACCCCCAAAGGGGCTGAAAGACTTTTCCCTTTTTGCTTCTGAAATAAAAATAAAATAGATCTAGAATTTTTTCACTATCATCCACGATTGATTCCTATGCTTATAAGAGCCTTCGATGAGAATAAAATATCTCCTTTTGTAATCTTTGAAGATAATTTACGCCTCCTCCCCAATTTTCTTGTTCCGAATTTCTTTAAACAGAAATGTGGCCCTACCACTGAGCTACCAGTGCTGAGTAATTAAAATATATTTCTAAATGAGTCAGGTTTCAGTAGTTTGTACAGCAAGGTAAAGTTAACATAACTAAACAAAGAAAGATAAAATTTATTTTAATTTATTTTTATGTGCAATGATTTAGCCCTTATAAAATATTTCCTAGAATAAAATATCTCCTTTTGTAATCTTTGAAGATAAGTTACGCCTCCTCCCCATTTTTTTTGTTCCGCATTTCTTTAAACAGAAATGTGGCCCTACCACTGAGCTACCGCTGCTGAGTAATTAAAATATATTTCTAAATGAGTCAGGTTTCAGTAGTTTGTACAGCAAGGTAAAGTTAACATAACTAAATAAAGAAAGATAAAATTTATTTTAATTTATTTTTATGTGCAATGTTTTAGCCCTTATAAAATATCTCCTAGAATAAAATATCTCCTTTTGTAATCTTTGAAGATAATTTATGCCTCCTCCCCATTTTTCTTGTTCCACATTTCTTTAAACAGAAATGTGGCCCTACCACTGAGCTACCACTGCTGAGTAATTAAAATATATTTCTAAATGAGTCAGGTTTCAGTAGTTTGTACAGCAAGGTAAAGTTAACATAACTAAACAAATAAAGATAAAATTTATTTTAATTTATTTTTATACGCAATGTTTTAGCCCTTATAAAATATCTCCTAGAATAAAAGATCTGTTTTTGTAATCTTTAAAGATAATTTATGCCTCCTCCCCATTTTTCTTGTTCCACATTTCTTTAAACAGAAATGTGGCCCTACCACTGAGCTACCACTGCTGAGTAATTAAAATATATTTCTAAATGAGTCAGGTTTCAGTAGTTTGTACAGCAAGGTAAAGTTAACATAACTAAACAAAGAAAGATAAAATTTATTTTAATTTATTTTTATACGCAATGTTTTAGCCCTTATAAAATATCTTCTAGAATAAAAGATCTCTTTTTGTAATCTTTAAAGATAATTTATGCCTCCTCCCCATTTTTCTTGTTCCACATTTCTTTAAACAGAAATGTGGCCCTACCACTGAGCTACTGCTGCTGAGTAATTAAAATATGTCAATGAATCTAAATGAGTCAAGTTTCATTACTTTGTACAGCAAGATAAAGTTAACATAACTAAACAAAGAAAAATAAAATTTATTTTAATTTATTTTTATACACAATGTTTTAGCCCTTATATTTTAAAATTCATTAAAATCATCTGCAAAAAATACTCTTAATTAAAAAAGAAATTTGTATAAAGTAAAAATGTCTCAATCACTACTGAACAATTTTCTAGAAACTTTTAGTTTATTTTATCATTTTTTCCGATCTTTCCGAGCCAAGAAAAAAGATACTTTGTAAGCTTTATTTCTTGATCTGTCATTCAGAGTTCATACATGGATTTATGAAGATAAAATTTGTATTATATTTGTAAGCACTAAACTAGATTACGTGATGACACTGAAATCAAAAGGCATGCAATCTTTCACGGTGAAGTGGTAATCCATTGTAAATCTATAAAGGATTCGCGTTTCTGTGAAGTATGACCTCTCCAACAATTCATTGAACATCGATAATGAACAAAGAAGGTCATGTAAATATTAGGGAAGAGGAAGAAGCTCATCCAGAACCTAAACATTTATGAAATGTGCTCCGAAGCTTGCATTTTTAAGTGATTTAAATTGTTTAGTACGAATTAGTTATTAAACACAAAACTCAATTTATGTCTTAAAAAACAAATTATAAATTTTTAGTTTCAAAATTTTCATAAAATGTTTTGTAAGTGAGTTTTGTAGTTATTGATATATACATTCAACAAAAAGAATACATTTTCTATTGTTTTATTTGATTTGTCAATTAACACATACGTTCACTGTGCACTTGCAGATTAAAGGTGTTGGTTAGGGAGATCTCAAATTCCCCTTGCTAATGTTAAACCTGTAGGTGTGAAATGCATTTGTATTTTTAAAATATAGGAAATTAACATTAAAAAAAAATTTCTATGAGCTCTTCTTAAAAAATCTCTCTCTCTCTTTTTTTTAATATTTCTAAAATATATACTGAATTTTATTTGAGGTTTTAGAATCTTACTCACAAATCGTTAGCTTCGCTAAGATTTTAACACATAAAATGATGAATTAGGCATATATTTTAGATATAGTGTTTTGTGAACTAAAAAAAGAGAGAGACCTCCTTTAAGAAGAGGTCAGAGGTAAAAAGTAGTAAGAAATATCAATTTCCTGAGGAGATATTTAAAAAATACGAATATATTCAACGCCCATAGGTTTAACATTACCGAGGGGACTTTACTGGCCAATGCCCTTAACCCATGTGATTTTTGCTATGGGATTATATCAAAGATCATGTGGCACAGGTTCCTATACATAAATGAAAATGTCATTTCGTTATAAATCCACAAGACAAATTAACCGAAGAAAAACTCAGTTCAAACTAAACATTTAAGAGTCTTAACTTACGTTTTTGAAGCGGGCGGCCTGGAATTAGGCTTGACTTCTCTATGATGCATTACTATGGTGTTTGAGAACGTTCACTTAGTCTGAACCAAGTTGTCTGCACGAGATTTTTGCTCTAACGAATGTGTTCAAAGGAAGAAATGTGATCTCTTAGTTCAAAACTCCTCTCTTCTAACAACAATCCAGTGAGAAGCATTTCTCTTTTACGGATTTTAAAGTGAATTTTGATATTGAGTGTCCCAGTCCAATTAGAGTCTTTTAATTGTCAACTCATTATCCTAATTATTCGCCCTAAGTAGACTCATTTCTATTTTGAATTTAAATATAATGAAAAAGATGTATTAAAAAATAGGTGTTCACCCATTAATGTCTGTACATATATTTATTCATGCACTTTACCAATTTCTCTCAGACATTACTTATAAAAAAGCATGGTCATAAATTCTCATTAAAAATGTCCTTCATTTAAAAAATTAAAAACAGTCTCTAATAAAAACTTCCACCACCTAACAAAAGCGCTTTCACCCCCTGCCAGGGCATCATCAGTTGTGTTCTCTATCCAACTTCCTCTCCATTATATAGATGACTGGTGGCTGTAGAGCTCCCCCTATCATATTTCAATATTTTCTCTCTCTCTCTCTCTCTTGTTGGATAGAGAACGCAACTGATGATGCCCTGGCAGGGGGTGAAAGCGCTTTTGTTAGGTGGTGGAAGTTTTTATTAGAGACAGTTTTTAATTTTTTAAATGAAGGACATTTTTAATGAAAATTTTTTACCATGCTTTTTTATAAGTAATGTCTGAGAGAAATTGGTAAAGTGTATGAAGAAAAAGATGTATTTAGGAAAAGTTTACTACCAATTTCATCATCAAAATAAGAGGTAATACACACACACATACGCGCACATATATATGTATATATAATTAAAGAAATCTTTACTCACCATGGACTGAGTGTTGCAGTCTTGCCCACTGAGAGAAAGATCTAACCTGAACTGGTTACTGTTAAGAACGTTGGCATGACAAGTCTCACTTCTGCCGAGGGCGTAGATGCGACCATGGAAATGACGGTTCGTCTTCACGTAGACAATGATCTTACTGTCGGTACACTGGATGGATACTGTAAAAATAATACATTGTTCTATGTTTAGGGAAATCTAATGGCTATCAAGTAACACTAAATTAGATAATTTAAAGGAAAAATATTCATTTAATTTTATCTAATAGAGTAAATATTAATCAATCGTATAGCAAAGTATTTATTATTATTATTTATTATAAAAATATATTTTTATATGTATAGTATTTTTTTTTTTTTTTTAAGCTATGGAAGAAGAAAACCAAAAAGTGCCAGGCATTTATTTAAAGAAGATTTTATATAAGATAAATATATTGCTCTAGATAAATTACTCAAAATAAAACAATTTGAAAACCCGATTTCCAGATTTTTCAAGAAGTTTTAAAAATATATTTTGATAACACTTGATTTTAAGATTGAAATTCGTGAAATCTCTGGAAATATAATTGTTTAAATATACGGATAATTTTAAAAACTAAACTAATATGGAACATTTCTTATTTATAAGAAAATGCTCTCATATTTAGACTGCAATTTTGCATGAATTTACATTGCAACTTTACGTAAATATTTTGCATGAAATGTTATCGTTTTTACAACAATAATTAATAAATGTCACTACAATCTTATTTATTTTGAGTTTTAATACTTTAAGAAAACTTAATCTCAATTTTAACTATTTTTAATGTTATGACATTTTTGGCGAAATATCATGTAATAGGAAATATTCCGTAAAAGCAATCTGTTTAAAAGGATGATAGGATTTAAAAATGAATGAAAGAAACAAAAAACAGTTTTTTTTTATATATATCCAAATTACCACCTATTTATAGCGTTCTCTGACTTATAGTCATTAGGTATACCGTTCAAGCGAATCATCATTAGATCAGTCAACTTTGATGTTTCCAGTCGTAAATTAAATTATTTTGGTCGCTAATGGTGATCTGGTGACCACATTTCTTGAACTCTGATTATGAATATAAAGTATAGTGCATTTCTTTAAATTTAACATGGACTTGCAGTAATCTAAGGTCCAGCTATGAAGTTCATCGCAAAAAGCATGACGCAACAGCGTCTTATGTTGAATGATGATACCCAAAATTGGATCAGCATAGTCCTAATAAACGTTTTACTTATTAAGTTTGGTGCAATCCCACCTCATAAATACCGATATAAAGACATCATGCAAGTAATAAAAAAAACACGGCATAGCAGCGTCATCTGTTGAAAGATATGCATCAAAATCTAATCAGCAGTAATTAAGTCAAGGTCTAATTAGATATGCACTGTGAACATACAAAAGTTATGTAACAGACAGACAGATGGGCAGACAGGCAAACAGACATTGGTCCAAAATAGTCCAGTCGTATTCAGGACGTTCTAAACGTGTAAAATCCATCAAAACCGGAAGTTGGAAATTTTCACGAACCCATTATTATAAATATAGAAAAAGTATAAATATACAGAATAATAAACATAATAGAATAAGTTATTTAGAACTGAAAAACATACTGAAATCAAATATAATTAAAAATGTTGGTTTAATTAGACGGATTTTTTTCAGATTTTCAGTCAGCCAACTGCATTATCTGGCGTACAAACGGACCTTTGAATATTTCACTGTAAACAAAAAATGACTTAATAAATTCCAAGAGTGGAGTTAAACCTGTGAGAAAATGGCTCTTTTGTATTCTTTCTTCCGCATCGGCGATCTTCCTTGTTATGTGAATGGACTCATGTTGTAGACATGTAATAGGAAATTCTTCAACAGATTATTTGGATTTAGTTATAAAGAGGAATGTATTTATCCAGGCTATTTTCTTATTTACTTAGAAATGGTTGTTTTTATCGTTCATAACTTTAGGCTAGATCAGCTTTTATGGAAGTCTTTTGGTTCATTACATCTTATGTTTGGATATTCGAGGAACATTTTTTTTAAGTGATGTTTCATAGATTTTTCCGATAAAATATTTTTGGAGGATTCGGTGTATTAAAAAGTGCCCACCAAGTGGAAAATGCCTCTTTGATTTTGTTGGCAATAATTGTGTACTTAAATTTGAGCAAAGATGAGTTCTATAAATTTTAATACATTTTAGCACCAAACTTTCATAAAATTACTCAATCTAAAAGTATGTTCATAAAAAATATATTAATTACACTGTAAAAAGAGACAAAATATAGGAAAAATATAATATAATCACGAACAAAAATATACAGAGTTATCAACGATTCCGAAATACGTTCTTTAACCCTAGAAGCCTCAAAAATCAATTTATGTATATTTTTTCGAGATTTAAAGAAACATTTATAAAAACAAAGTTTCTTTTGCTGACACTCATTTTCGGAAACATTTCCGAGTAGTTTTTATAGTGTATTAATCAGTTTTCTTAAACCGGAATATATGTTTTTCGGATGCTATTCATTTTCTAGTAAACATTTTCATGTTCAACAAACATGTTTTTATGGACAAATATGACAAAACAACAAGATTAACATTAAATTTAATATTATTTTGTTACTCTTGCATGTAAAAATACAATTACGCAGTTAAAATGTTTCATTGAGAATGGATAGCATCCGAAAAACTGATATTGCGGTTTGAGAAAACTAATTAATACACCATGAAAACTCCTCGGAAACATTTTCGAAAATCAGTGGTTGCAAAAGAAACTTTGTTTTTATAAATGATTCTTTAAATCTTGAAAATAAACTGATTTCTGATGTTTCTTTAAGATAAAGAACACTTTTCGAAATCGTGGGTGACTCGGAAGAGGTTGATATATATTTTCGCAAGTGATTATATTATATTTTCGTAGATTAAGAAACATCTGCCCCTTTTTTACGCTGCAAAAAAAATTGTTGATTTTACAGTATAATACTGGCATTCCAGCTGCCAGTATTATACCGTAAAATTAACAGTAATAAACAGTAAAATAAGTAGTAATACGCTGCTGCGAGCGCGGCATTATTGTTATTATTATTATTATTATTATTATTATTATTACTATTATTGTTGCTGTTGTTGTTGTTATATTATTATTATTATTATTATTATTATTATTATTATTATTATTATTATTATTATTATTATTATTATTATTTGGTATTAAAAAAAATAGCCTGATTCCTAAATACATCATATTCTGAAGAACGCCCCCCCCCCCTCCCTCAATAGTTAATACTTTCAAACGGCTAAATCAAATTAAGAATAAATTTAATAAAGACCGGGAAACTTAAAAATAATGTTGATTTTAAATATCTAAAAAAAACAGAATTAATCTGAACTATCGGCAGAATCCGTTTATGGTCATTTCAAATAAATCTTATAAATGCATGAGTCTAATGCTAATAAAATTTAACATTTTAACTAAGGTATTTCTTCCTCAAGCATATGTCACTTGTTGTAGACCACGATGTACAGGCGCAAATATTAGATTATGTTAGAAAACTTGTAATACTTTTCACAGGAACTTTCGCTTAAAAAAATATTTTAAAGCGAATATTTATGGAATTAAAAGGAAATAGTTATGAGCTTACATAATTTATAATAATATATTCCAGCAGAATTATTAGTTCAATAAATATATATTAGTTATGTTTTAGCCGAATCGGGAATTTTTAGAAAACAAATTAACCGATGAGCAATGCATTAAAATTTAGAATATAACGTGGTTTTCTTTTAAAATATATAATACTTTTTTTTTTTTTTTTGTAACTGTGTCATAATGATTTTTTAAGTATCTTTTTTAACTTAAAGTAACCCTGATCCCGGAAAAAGGGAAAAACACTTTGATTAGGGGAAGAAGACAAATAAAAATGTCAGAAAATTACAAAGGTGCTTATCTATTGTAAAGATTCTAAATCTGTCTCACTTTGAGAGTCCTTAACGCACTAACAAGATAAATATATCTTTAAAAAAATTATTATTATTAGACACTCTGATGTTCAAATAAAAATCTGCCAATAAGGAAGTTTCCTTACGAGTTTTTTTCTTTATTTCTTATGAAAAAAGTATATATTTTTAAATTGTTAAAAGGCGTAAAGTTAGAACATTTTAAACAGTAAAATACGTTTTATTAGACTGATGACATGTTTCGGCTCAATCTCAGTCATTATCAAAACAAATAAGGGTATCCTATAATTGTACGGTCTATCAAGTTATTATTTGAAACGCTATCCTTTATTTTTTTTACGTACTTTAAAAAAATTACGTATGTATTTTTTTTTTTTTTTTTTTACTTGGATGTTTATTTCCATATTTGTAAACATGGAGTAACTCGAGCCACGAATTTGGTAAGTTAAATGATGCTGCATCGTTACATATTGTATTCTTACGTGTTACAATCTCTATGGTTTCTCTTATAATGGATCGATTACTTTATTATTTTATATTATTATATTTATTATACTAATTACAAAAGCTTAAAAAGAATTATATTATTGTAAGGTGTTATAATTAGTTATATTTTTAAAGATTTATATTTTGGGAAAGTGTGCATTCTTTATTGCTATAAATGCTAATAAAAACAAAATAATAAGACATATCAACAATATTATTATTTGGTGGTATGAAATAACCTGTTATTATAAATACATTACATTCTCAAGAACTCTCCGCCCCTCCCTAAAAAAATAATGTTTCAAACGGATAATATAACGAAATCAACAAATGAAAAAATAAATAATAAGAAGAAATTTAATGAAAAACTGCTAAACTAAAAAAAAATAATAAATATTTTGACTACCAAAAAGTAGTAATAATGTAAAATGACGACAGAAACTGTTTATGGTGAGTCAAAATAAATCTTATAAATATATGCGTCCAATGATAAAATGTAACATTAAAAAAAGTTAGTTCTTCCTCAAACATATGCCAGCTGTTGCAAAACAAGATGTACAGGCGCAGTCAAGAGATTAAGAAAACTTGCAATGCTTTTCACAGTCACGTTCGCATGAAAATTTATTTTAAAGCAAAAATATATTTATGGAATTAAAAGAAAATAGTTACCTGATTAAACTGAATTATATCATTTATAATAGGATTTCACAGCAGAATTGTTAATTTAATAAATATATATTTGTCACGTTTTAACTCAATCCTGAATTTAAAAAAAAAAAAAAAAAAAAAAAACAGATTAATCGTATGATCAATGCATTAAAATTTTGAATAAAATGTGTTTTCTTTTAATATACAGGGTGTCCACTCTCAACGGTGGCCAATGGCTAATTCCTAAACCGTTAGTCATAGACATATAAATCCAATTACAAATATATTTAAAATGAGGTAAAGAAGTATTTTAAAAGCGATTTGGGTCAATAAAACATTTCTTTAAACATTACGAAATTTAAATTTTTTATACGGTCTCTCGGTCCTTTAAGTCATATTTAGTAAAAATTTCCTATTACACTAACAAGTAAGACAAAAAAAAGTCCCATTCTTCTACGATTAAAACTGACCGAGTAATAGCTGTTTAAAGTTGAAGCCTATTTTTTGCTGCGAAATAGCGGTCATTCAAAAAATTTACTAGAAATATAAACAATCGTGAGATTAAAAAAAATAATAGTTGAAAATAAAATTAACAGTACAATATAAATTTGAAATCTATTTTGATTTTGATATATTAAAGAAAAATATACAACTTGTACTAAAAATATAAGTGAAAAAATAAGAATTTAAAAAAAAAAAATGAAATTATGAAAAACAACAATCTCATTTTTTTAGAAAATCATACATATTTTATAATACTATTATATCACCTAATCTAAAACTTAATTAACAAAAATTAAAGTTATCTTATCACTTTCTCGAAGTGACTTTCTTAGGCTGCAATGCAGAAATATACACTTGAAATAAATCCTTCAAATACTTTAAGCACTTTGCGTACGATCCCTCGAAGCATGGCCCAACTCACCTGTGTTCAGATGTAGAAAAGCGGTGTAAGTCATGCAATTCAGAGTTTCATAACTCCGTCAATTTTAGTATTAGATGAATGGGAGGTTTTTTTTTATTATTTTGTCTTAATTGTTAGTGTAATAAGAAATTTTTACTAAATATCATTTGTAGGACTGGGGGACCGTATAAAAATTAAATTTCGTTTTTTTTTGTTGAACTAAATCGCTTTTAAAATACGTCTTTACATCATTTAAAACATATTTGCAATTAGAACTATATGTCTATGACTAACGGTTTAGGAATGAAGCCTATCTTTGAAAATTTCAGAACTTGAAATCCATATTTAGACTCTTTTTCCCATTTAATATCTATTTCTTCGGAAGCATCTATCCAAAAAACTATCGGTAGAGTATAGGATTGCTATAATTAAACAATTTTAGTACACAAATTCAGTTTTTAAATTCAGTAATACGGAAATAATAGGACTACATCTTAAATAGGACGTAATCACCATGGCAACCTAGAGTCTTTACCTATCATGGATATCATTCAATTAATTAAGTTTGATAGAATTTAATAGAATGAAGAAAATTTTTATTAATATCTTTTTTCAGTTTTGTTTCGATTTTCATGAAATTTGAAACAACTCGACAAAATTCTGCAGCGATTATATATATTGAATTTTAAATCATTTGGTTGGGTAGTTTTTGCTCTGCTATATGCGGGCAGACGGACGGACCAGACGACTACTATAGGTGCTACGTATTGATATAATTACGAACGCACCTAACAAGATATTTGTTCACAATTTCGGATAGCAGACGGTGTTCCATTATTTACCTATTTCTGTCTTCCTTCCCCCCACAAAAAAAAGTAATTTAGTTGTCATCGTTGGAGAAATTTCGTTAAAAGCTACAAAAAAATCCATATCTCGGAAAATAATACAAATTTTAAAATTCTGAGAGCTTTCATGATATCCTCGAGTCCATGCCTACAAATGGAGTTAATTTCAATGTGCTGCGTTACATATTCTTGGAGCAGTAAGATGCGAAATACAAACAGACAACCAGATTTGATTATAATGGTGACTTTTAGATACTCTGGTTCATAAATAAAAATCTGCCAATAAAACAGTTTCCTTGCGAGTTTTTTCCTTTCCTTTTTTTTTTTTTTTTACATTGGAAAATTATATTTTTGTAACGTGTGCATTCTTTATTGCTACAAACGCTAATAAATGTTAAATAATAACACATATTAATATTATTATTAATTGATGATATGAAATAGCCTGTTATATATATACAGTATCTTCTGAAGATTCCCACCCCCATTAATAGTTAATGTTTCCAAATGGATAAGACAACGAGAAAACGCCGAAATCAATGAAGGAATGAAGAAAAAACACGAAGAAATTTAATGGAAAACTGGAAAACTAAAAGAAAAAAAAATATTTTGAATATCTAAAAAATATAAATAATTTAAACTGCAGATAGAATCTGTTTATGTTGAGTCAAAATAAATCTTATAAATACATGGATCTAATGATAAAATTTAACATTTTAAATCGGTTAGTTCTTCCTCACACAAATGCCAGTTGTTGCAAAACAAGATGTACAGGCGCAGACATCAGATTAAGAAAACTTGCAATGCTTTTCACAGGCACGTTCGCATGACAAATTATTTTTAAGCAAATATATTTATGGCACTAAAAGAAAATAGTTCCGAATTTAAAGTTGAATTACATCATTTATAATACGTTTTCCCAGCAAAGTTATTACTTTAATAAATATACTATTACTTATTTGAATTGGGATTAAAAAAAAATAATAATAATCCACGAGTAATAAATTTTGAGTAAAATATGCTTTTCATTTAAGATATATCATATTTTTTCTTGTAATTGCGTCATAAAGTTTTGTTTTATGTTATTTTAAACGGCATGTTTTGCACGTAAAAGGTACTCCGATCTTGGGAAACTGACAGGCACTTCGATTATGGGTGCGGAGACGAAGAAAAATGCCAGAAATTTTAAAAAAGTAACTGTCTACTATAAACATTCAAATTCTGCCTCATGTGGAGATTTGTTGACCACCAGCTGACAAAATATATCTTAAAAATTCAAAAAGCATTTATTATTTATGAACACAGTGACACATAAATAAGAATCTACAAGGTAGTTTTCTTCCAATTGTCTTTTGTATTAAATTAGCATTTATTACTAATTATAAATTATGAATTAATACGTATGATTAAATTGAATCACACCCTTTTGAATTATTATTATTACTACCATCGTCTTTTTTACAACAACAACAACAAAAAAATCTTATATCATTTTAGATCTATTGATCGAATTTAAATTACGCCCCATATTTATATATATGTGTTGCAATATTGTTTCTTTCTCAACCCTTCTTCCTAATAACGGATACCTCAATTTGGCGAACAAAATATGTAGTTCCACCGTCGTCCTTATAATGTATTATTATTATTATCCTCTTAAAAAAAATCTTATATCATTTTGGATTTATTGATCGAATTTAAATTACGTCACATATTTATGTTATGTGTGTTACAATATTGTTTCTTTCTCAACCCTTCCTCGTATTAACGGATACCTCAATTTGGCGAACAAAATATGTAGTTCCACTGGTGTCCCTTATTGGAATGTTATAATGTATTATTATTATTATCATCCTCTTAAAAAAAAATCTTATATTATTTTGGATCTATTGATCAAATTTAAATTACGTCGCATATTTATATATGTGTGTTACAATATTATTTCTTTCTCAACCCTACCTCCTAATAACGGATACCTCAATTTAAGGAATAAAATATGTAGTTCCACCGGTGTCCCTTATTGGAATGTTATAACATATTATTCTTATTTTTTTAATATTGTTATTGTTATCATTTGATGTTTTGAAATAGCCTATTTCATAAATGCATCATATTTTAAAGAACCTTTTTCCTCCTTTTTCTTTTTTTCCCCTCTCAATCAATAATGTTTCCAAACAGATAAAACCACACTAAAAAGAAAATTAATGAAGATAAGAAAACATAAAGATATAGTTCATCTTGAAAATCTAAGCAGTAGAAATAATTTAAATTGAAGATAGAACTTGTTTGTGGTCTGTTAAAATAAATGCATCTAATTTTAATAAAATGTAATATTTGAAGTAAGTCTTCCTCAAACATATCCCAGTTATTACAAAACAAAATGTATAAGTGTAGTCCTTAGATAATTTAGAGGAAACTTTAATGATTTTCACAAGAAAGTTTGCTTCAAAAATCTGTATTATAAAGCAAAACATATCTGTGAGTACGCTGACATCATACTAATGGCGGCAACACCTGACCATAAATTTCGCTTTTATTGCAATTTTTTTTTTTCATTATAAACAGTTCAGCATTTGATTCCGGTTAACATTCCATCATAAAGAAATCAAAACTTCATGAATAAATAAATAAAATAACATAAATACTACAAATAAAAAACAAATTTAACTGACATGTAATCGAATCATACGCTTAAATCACTGAAATTATCATAATAAAAAAAAGCTATTTTGTAGGTAGACATGAATGTAAAAATAAAATATTAAAATTTTGCTGTTTTTAACGCTTGTTAATTTAAGTTTGCAAGTATTTTGAAAATTATAACGTAAAATAAGGTTTACTAGCAGACGTTTCATATAATTTTTTGCAATGAAAATAAAATATTGAAAAATATATAATATATTTTGGATGCATGACTTAACATTAGGTATTTAATTATTATAATAAAATTTCTAAATATATATATTGAAAAATAAAATGATTACTAATGATAACTAATGAATTATTTAATAATGTAATTATTAAAATAATAATACATTATAACTTTAAAAGAACCAGCTTTTTTTTTTTTTTTTTTTTTTTTTTTTTTTCTTTTTGTCAAACTACATTATTAAATGTCGTTTTATTTTCACTTGGATATGAGATTGCAATCTACATATATCCTGAATACTTCTAATTGTGCAAATTTTACTTTTACTTTTTGCATCCCGATTTACGGTTTTTGCTTTCCTTAATTACCTATAGCGGAGAGGAAAGGGAGGGGGGGTGCATATTTTCCTAAAGCTATGGGTAATCGTCCGAAGTTATGCAGGTTTCATCAGATGGCAAAAGATTGAAGTCTTTATTATGATTGATGACATATTTGCTAAAATTGCATGCAATTCCATTGAAGAAACATAAAAGAATGCTGTAAAAAGTTTGAGAACAACAAATGTTTTCAAGTTAAACAACTCCGAGGTTAGTCAAATTAACATTATTATTTATAATTTTTTCTCTAGATCCCATTGTTTTGTTAATAATGTACAAAATAACTTCCAGTCTAGTACGCAGTTTTAGAAAAAAAAAAAATGGTTTTAGGGCAACACTTTTAATTAAAAAAAATAATTTAAAAAAATAAAATAAAACAATTTTAATATTTTAAAAGAAAAACAATACTACTAATAAAAAAAATAGACTGAAAAAAAAGTTTTTATTTCAAAAATTAAATATATATATATATATATAAAATCTAAACTTTAAAATTTGTCTGATTTGTTTAAATAAAACAAAGAGTCATGAGTTTCCATGACTCTTTGTCAAGAGTTTCCATGAGTAACGTTCACGTTATTCATGGAAATATTTTTACTTTATTGTATAGATAACTTTGTAAATGTTATGAAAAAGCTGGATTTTACGATGAAATATTAAAACTATGTACTTTTTACGTGTTTTTTTTTTTTTTTATATCATGATTATGCATATTTTCCACGAAAAAATAATTGTTATCTTTACATACCATCATAACAAACTCCATATACATCACAAGATGGATCTTGGGTTTCTGGGAAGAACGGCAAAGTCGTAGGCTGCTGTGGTTGTTGTCCTTGATTCATGTTGATGGTACCCTTAGGGGGCTTGGTTCGCTTGGAAGAAGTGTCATCTGTGGGGAAGAAACGAAATTTGAATTGCATATTTTTATTAAATGCAAACTTTCACATAAATTACCAAAATCAAGACTAAAAACGAAGTTGTTCTAAATTAAGAACCAAAAAAGTTATAATTTCTATTAAGTGTTTTGATTTTGGCATTACAACCAATATGCGTAAAAAAAAATATATGCGATTTCCAAATGCAATTAAGATTGTTTTTGTTGTAAAAATCAAGCATAATAGAAAGACTTACTTGAGATTAAAATTATATCCATATTTGATAGTTTAGTCAGCATATTTCTGCTTTGATAACATTTGAAAAGTTACAGAATAAGATAAAATAGCTTAAATTTTTAATACAATGAAATTTGTAAGTGAATTATATTTCAATATAAAATTGTAAATAGATTTTGAGAGAGAAAAATAAATATAACTTAAAAAATATATATCTTTTTTTTTTCTTAAAAAAATTATAATTTTTTAAAAATTACTATTAATTTTTGTTCCAATTTATTTTAAATCTTTCATTTTTTTACACAAGATTATACACAGATTTTTAAATAACCGGAATTTAGATTTAATGTAATCTTTCAAAAGAGTTAGATTCCCGAAAAATGTGGAATATTATTAATCAGATATTTAAAAAGAAAAATTTTACACATTCTAGTACTAATTAAAGACACAATTGTATCAAATATAATTTAAAATGTACAGATACATGCAAAATATCTATGCATTTTGTCTACGATACAAGAGCCTAAGTATTTTTTGTAAATATAAATTTTCAATAAATCAACAAATAGAAAGTCCATTTAAAAGATTCAATACATAACAAAATGAAAGTGATTAAATAAAGCTACTTAACAAAGAAAATTATCATTATTATTATTTTTTTTTGTATTTAACAGATAAAAAAGTATACTAATAAAAGATTTTGTTAATAAATCAGGACTAACAGTAAAAACTACCATTCAATTCATAGTTACCAACTTTTATGTAATTAACACTACGAATGACAAGAAAAATTATCTTATTTAATCCTAAATTTTTGGCGATTAAATAAGCCAAATTTTTCTTTTAAACAATATTGGTAGGAAAAAAACGTAAAAGACATTTTTGTTGTCAAAGAAAAGTTGTATTATTTTAAAGTAAAAGCTTTATCAATACTAAATTAATGTAGCTTTGAACTAAATTAATTAGCTTTGAAATATCTATTTCATCTACACGTGTATGCCGAATATAGCATCAAGTTGGGGTAACAAGTAAGTTTTCGGATATTGTGTCTCTTTAGAAGGCAATACGAATTTCGAAATTCTATGGGAAAAAGCTAATATTCATGTTTTTTTTTTTTTTTTTTTTTTTTTTTGTATATATATATATATATATATATATATATATATATGGCATTATTTATCTTTAATATGTTTATGATTCTTCATATAGTGATATTTCCAGGTAAGCTATATTTATTAAGATCTTTTTCCAGATATACAACGTGCGTCAGAAAAATGTATACACACTTTGGATGATTATAACTCCACTTTTTATTCACATATTACTAATATTTAAATTTCAAAAGAATCTATATAAAATATATAACTTTTCCTCCTACCGTAGATGTTCAAAATGATTACATTTCTGGTCAATACACGGCTTATAACGGTGGGCTATTGATTCACAAACTTCAACAAACATTTCATTTGGTGTTCTTGCTCAATTGCGGTTCCGGAACGTTGTCTATGAACGTCCATTCGTTTCAAGCTTATCTTTCATCCGATGAATTGAAAGTCGCATAGGTGGATATGCCTGCAACTCCCTTGCGATATTGTTTTTGTACTTCTGCTATATTTTCTTACTTGCAGTAATATTTTAAAATAAATTTTCTTTTCCAAAAGTTAATTTTGGTCCACTCATTATTTTCGATTAATTAAACTTTGAAAAGAAAAAAAAATTAGAAAGTTATGACAAGTTAAACAGTGTATGTATACATTTCTCTGACGCACCCTACATATATTTTACTGTAACAATTAATGTAAAATATTATTTGCATGTCATCTTTAAATTAAAGACTGTCATTTTTGTTATACGAACTTGTTAGATGTATTTTTTTTTTCCAAATGTATTGTATCCTCTTATATATTGCAGAACGTATAAATGTGCCTTGTTCGCTTGATAGTTTCTATGTATTGAATAATTCATGTCTATCAAGATGGTATTAAATCAGTATAAACTGTCAAGTAAAATCAATGCAATTTTGGTGTGTTCTATTGTTCTTGAAGTGAATCCACTCTTACATTCATAAAAGTTGCGATAAATGATTTACATTAGTTTCACTATGTGACTGATAAATTAAAAAAAAAAGTGAATAGAGGTTAAATGCAGTGAAAAATCAGAAGGTATACGCTCTAGGTAGAGAATATACGCCAGAGAGTTTACTCTATAGCTTTAATTAAGAAACAGAGGGCTTACAAAGTCTCTTTAAAAAATCAGGATATACGGCGTATACCACCGCATACGCTCTGCTATAATCCTGCACTGTAAAAAAAGAGAAATGTTTCTTAAATTACGAAAATATAAAGTAACCCCTTCCAATTCATCCACCATTCCGAAGCGCATTCTTATCTTTAGAAACTCCAGAAACCAATCTATTTTCGAGATTTAAAGAATAATTTATAAAAAATAAAGTTTCTTTTGCAGACACTGATTTTCGGTAACGTTTTCGAGTAGTTTTTAGAGTATATTAATGAGTTTTCTCATACCAGAATGTCGATTTCTCAGATGCTATCTATTCTCAAATCTCAAGTAGACATTTTCCTCTTAAACAAATATGTTTTACCGACAAACATGATAAATTAACATCATTAATATTAACATTAAAAAAATATTATTTTGTTACTATTGCATGTATAAATTCAGTTACGCGGCGGGAAATGTTTAATTAAAATTGAACGCATCTTAAAAGCCGATATTCAGGATTGAGAAAAATAATTAACACACTCTAAAAACTACTCGGAAACGCTTCCGAAAATGAGTGGCAGCAAAAAAAACTGTGTTTTTATAAATTCTTCTTTAAATATCTGTAATATTTTAGTTTCTGAAGTTTTTTTTAAGATGAAGAACGCTTTTCGAAATCTTGGGTAACTCGGGAGAGGTTATTGTATATTTCCGTTCGTGGTTATATTATATTTTCGTAGATGAAGAAACATTTGTCTTTTTTTTTTATAGATACAGTATGAGCTCAGATGTTAGATTTAATTTCATATTAGCATACTAGTTATTAGGTATCTTACTTGCACAAATGGCTTCCAGATACACTCCTGTGCTATCTCCAGTATCTAGAAGAGGGAATGGGTTTGGCGTTGCAAATGTATCTGCACCATCAGGGAACATAATGTGGTCTAAATGGAACAACTTGCAGACAGCTTTCTTTGTTCTGGGATCTGCACGGAACAAAACAGAACGGCAAACAAATTCTCTTTCCAAAGAACACTGCTGGAGACATTCTTGTCGAGTATTAACCTAATCAATAGAAAGTAGTAATGAACGGATAAACAAATCTTTATAGAAAAGAAAACGATTACACTAGGTCTACAAATTGAAAAATAATTTTCGGAACATAAACGGTAGTAAATTAATTTTATATGCTTTTGTAGATGCTGAATCTGAAAAGGAAATCAGTGTTTTCCGTCACGCATGACATTTTTGTTATGCGATCTTGAGAAATTTCTGCAAAATTACAAAATTTGCAAAGTGAACAAGTCCATTAGTACATGAAATTGTGCAAAATGGAATATAACTAAACTTGTATAACTTGAAGAGGACACTTACTGAACTCGCAGAATTTAACACGGATTACCACACACAACTACACTCGCCAATGGTTTTAACTGATTCAGGGTGTCATTTCCAACAGTTTCCGTGGAGATGACTCTTTGTTTTTTTTTAACAACAGCAGATCGTTGCTATGTGCCAAAAAGGACATAATAAGAATATTTAAAGTTATATAACTAGAACATATGACTTGATAGAGCATTCTTGATTATATTTTCTGATTCAGTATTAAAAATACTTTATAAAACGCAATCCGAAAGCAATATGGCGTAGAAACAGTGGTCAAATGTTAAGTAGTGGCGTATTTGATTTTCTACATAAGTTACTAGAAATAATGGTGAATGGCATGAAAACTAACATAGAATTAATTTATTATCACTGCCAGTTTTATTGGTTTAGGGAAAAATACTAATTGGTTTAAATTTTTCACTAGAAACATAAAAACAGTAATATATTTTTTTCTATTAGTTACAAAAATTGTAGTAGTGGACCAATGGCAGATTTTTCATACGCTCAATTGAGCCCTCAATGATTTTTTTTTCAAATCGGTTTGTAATTTAATTCAAGAACGTTTTGAAAACAAAGAGACAGTTATTGGAAGTTGGATATTCGATTCAAACTATTGGATAATTTTTGGCAATATAGCTTAAAGTGGAAAGTTTTTATGGAGAACTTTTGAAAAGAAAGTGGTATGAATTTTCGTGTGACGAGAACTAAATCTTGTTTAATTACGCAGTCAAGCTGCACATTAATTGAATACGCGAACTGAATCTTCTAGATTTTCATTAACTGTAATCACATTAATACACATATGTAACAGCTTATGCATAATACTTGCATTTTTTCGACAAAATGACTTTAAATCTGTCCTATTGGTGAAATTGTATTTCTAAGTGTAGTTAAAAAATTTTCATCAAAAGACATTTATGCAGCTGATATTTCTTGCGAAATACTCATCATACATTTTGGTAACATGACAATGTAACTGTAAAAAAGAAAAAAATCAATTTGCTAATGATGTTTCACTGGCAACTTTCATCGCGATTAATAGACATTAATGTCTACAAATAGCGATGTCCGTATAATATTGTGCCGATTTGGATGCCTGAGCTTGAAAAGCTTGTGATTATTTAGATGATTTATCCAATCGCAATATTATTTTCTTTGGCGTAAAAAATAATCAATAATTATGATTAAATTGGAAAAATATGTAGACTACATGGATAATTTTCGATCAATGTGAGCATTTACTGCGATCTCAGCCATAAATGTATGATACATGAGACGATAAGTCCAAATCTATTAATTAAAATTTGCTCATAAAGGATTTAACACAAATTTGAATTAAATATTATTTTCTCAGGCCAATATACGTACCTCACAAGTAATTTTGGTTGGATTCAAATATTAGACCATTGAACCAAATAAAATAGTTTAATCAATAGCTAATGATATTTTCTCCTTTTAAATATTCACAGAAGCGAGAGTGAATAACCTTTTATAGCGATAACATTTCAATATTTCTATACATATTCATGTTGCAACAAGTACCTAATAATAATTATTCAAGCAAGTAAGCTGTTTTTTCCCCTTAATTAAAAAAAATAACCTCTATAACGTTTAGTTACGAATAAATTATTTATCTGGAATTTTTTGGGTGAATTAGCATAATCAGTCTTGCATTTTCACTTATTTTCTATTAATTTTTATTCAAAAGTGTAAAACATGTACTTTCTATTAAACCATAAATCATTAATTTTAAATTACTATCTCAGTTTTATTTGGCAAATATAACTTTTAAACTCCGTGATTTATTTGATCTTTTGAAATTATAATATTATGAAAATTATAAAAGGCATTGATTTTATAAGTAGCTGTATTGATACTTTTGCATTTTTAATTACTTTTGCATTTCGGATATTAAATCCAATTTTTTAAAACAATAACGTAAAGATCACAACAAGTATAAGTTATTCAAAATTCTTACCAGTATCTGCTTATCCAAGTAATAATTTAGATCAATGTAGTAAGTCAAGGATGTCTGTGGGAGATTTACAGGAGCGTAGCCGTAATTTTTTGGTCCTCTGCATACTTTATCCGCTGTAACGACAAAAACAAGGAAAGTTCTAATTAAAAAAACTAATGGTGACACATGAAACAAAATGTGAACAAGAATATTTTAAATATTACACGCATTAGAAAGTCAAAAATCAAATACTAAATAAAATGTTTTAACCGTATAATTAACCATATGATATAATTTCAAAAGTAAAGAAGGAATACTAATTTGAAGATATTAATCTAGGGTTAACTTTAATAAAAGGAATAAAATGTTCCTGATTTAATTTTTTTTTACATTTTAAAGCTTATTTTTAGACATTTTTTCTGCTTTTCTCCCCTCAAAGAAATATAATAAGTAAAACTATATTAAATAAAATTTTTACGTAAAATTCTAATTAAAAATTTTAACCAAATTATTATAATTTTTAAGCTGAATTTATTCTGAAAAACGAATGAACGATAGTTTAGATATAAAAATATTCCTATCTAATTATCTTAACTACTAAATATTTTAATTAATTTTCCCGATTTTTTGAATTATGTGTCTTGACACATTAGATACTAAAATAAATAAATACTATGATATTTACACTAAGAAAATATATATTTAACACTAAATATGTAATCAATACATATTTAATATTAATAAAATACAGTAAAACCTGCTAAACCAGAATCGCAAGGCACCAGAAAAAAATCCGATTTAGACAGGTCTTTGCAGATACACTATTAGAATTGTATAGTTTTCGTCGGTACTATGAAAATTTTCCGTTTAAGACAGGATTCCGTTATAGAAAGTTAAATTTTTACAGATTTTACTATATAAATAAATAATTATTAAAGTGTTTACAATTATACAAAGTTTCTTAGTATTTTAGATGTCAGGATACATCTTTTACATAAAAAAAATATATGACAGAAAAAGACACTTACGTTGCAGGCATGCATTCTCAAAGTAATCTACTCCTTGAGATTCAACCATATGAACATATACACCGGGTGATCTTCGATCAAACTCACTCAGCCTGCACTCTTTGGTGACGTAATTGAATTCCACAGATCTACAAACAAAGCGCACTTCTGAAAGACATGCCGAGAGACAGGCTTCTTTGTTGGATGTGAAGATGATGGCATTTTCCAGTCCCCTTAGACTCTGATTAGGAACACGTTCAAATGACCAAAGTCGGCTACATACACTTTCTAGAAAGAGCATAGTATTATGTAAAAACAGCCAATCTTTAAATGTTATGTACACAACTTTTAGATTTCTTTTTCATATTAAGTTTATATATACAAGATGTCTTAACATTGGTTTCAAATGTGCACTTTGAATTCCAAAATTGTTTCAAATGTCATTTTTCATTATATTAAAAGTCATTTACATAAATACATACATTTTTAAAGTTTAAATTTTTTTTATGAACCTTTGATCCTATAAGTTACATAAAAAAAAAAATCACTTTTGTATGAATAAAACGTTTCGAGTTATGGTACGTTGAACACGTACAGACGCTTTTTTAGTGCAGTAAAAGGCCATGAAGTCATAAAATTCAGATTACAATAACTCGGTAACTTTTATCATAAAATAATGAGTTTTGTTTTTGTTTTACTTGATAGAGCATGGAGTATATTTTTCTAAATATAACTTGTAGGAGCCAGGAACCATGTACAAATTTAAATTCCGTTAATTTCAACAAATAAATTCCGACAATAACTATTTTGATTTAAAGGGCTTCTAAGATGCTGAAGAACAAAATTTCATACATTTTTACAGTTAATAGTATGGCTCTAAAATTCCCGGTTTAGGAATTAACTATTGGGTTCTTGAAAAAAAAAATCTATTGATTTTACAGAAAAATGCAGTCAGCGAGAGAGCCAGTAAAAAAAAAAAAAAAAATGTTTATATCATGCAAATAATCTGTATTTATTGCAAAATTTCTGTTATTTTATCAAATTTTTCCTGTATTTAAGTAAGAAATACAGATTATGTCAGTAATATAAACAGTTTTTTACTGGCGTGACATATTTTTTCGGTAAAATCAACGTGTTTTTTTAAATTTACGATTTCATATCGATAGGGGGGGGGGGGGGTATCTTGTATATACACGGACACGCACATGCATATTGGCACACAACTTACGTGTTATCAAATAATTTATATGTGTCTAATATATACAGTAATCTACAATATATAATAATCTATACATAACTAAAAAATTGTGTAGAAAACAGACATTAACACACTTATGCATTTCTTCCTTCTGTTATTTATTTTTATAAAACATTCCGTTTTTAATTACGTCTAATATGTTATAATTTTTTTAAAAGCATCGACTCTTTACTATAAGAAGTGACAAGCAACATAATGCTCTAAAACAAAAAGTCGAATTTGTCGCGGCAAATGGTGCCACACGCTGAGACCATTTCAAAATGCAATTTTTTTTTTCGTTTTAACAATTAACAGAATGAAAGGTAAAAAGTGAGTGATATTTGATCCCTATTTATACATTAGCCTGAGCATTCTTAGATTCTAACAGTTTATGATAGATCCGCGCCATCTGTCGATGACATTTGGTACTAAAAGAAGAAAGCATACTAAAGAAATTCTTGACTTAGCACATTAATCTCCTGCAAGAATAACTTTAATAGCCTGTCATCGTTTTCTTTTTATTCCATTTCAGCACACCCTGTTCATGGAATTGCTTTAAAAAAAATAATAAAGAATCTAATGTGACAAATTAGAAAGTCTTGATTTTTTTAATTTAAAAATTTCAAAAAATTAGGATTTATGGATACAAAAGCTAATAAAAATAAATCCCATTGCTATAATATATAGTTCTATATCGAATAATTCATTTTGGAAAAAAATATATATCCAAATATATTACAGGTAAAAATTTGAAAAGTATTTAAATATAATTTATTTAATCAAATTGAAAACAAAAATAGCTTTGAAAATATTTAAAGTCTTCTCTATATACGAAACCAATGAGGTATTTATATTTCAACTAAAGAAATTAAAAATTAGTATATCCTTTTTCTTGAAGATGATTAATATATTTTTTTGACATTTTAATTATATGATGGAACATGGAAGACAGTCGTCTGTAAATTTTGTTATGTGTGATTAAAAAATAATAATAATAAAAAGAAAAAAAAATCAAATTTTGTATCGTTCGATTCGTGTAGTCATACTGTGATCATTTTGTGCATGCTTAGCTTTATTTAATACAGTAACATTACTTGTCTAAAATTGCATAACAATTGTATGGGAATTGTGCTTGGTCATATAGTAATCATATTTGATAATTCTAAGCAACTGGAAAACGATTGTGGAGCTCCGGTAAAATAATTTAGAAATCGAACCAGTAACACAAAATAAAGGATTAGCATTCACTCGCAATCGAGACATTCTTTAATTTTATTATGAAATAAATTTAATTACAAAATAAAATAAAATACGTTTCACTGCAAAAATTTTTGATAGCTCAAATTAAAACAATAAAATCCATCAAGTTGTTGAGGATTGGTTCTTTCTACGATTTTAAATAAGAAAGTTCCTAAATGAAATTACCACACAATTCATTATTTCAACATTAGTTTTTTCAATAAGAACAAGAAAGAAAAAAAGAAAAAGAAAGGCTTATTCAAAAAATTTCCTTTTGATGGTGACCTTTAATTGCTGTGAGCGAGCAGTTTGTGAGACTGACTACTCGACATTTTTTAACAATTCCTTAAAATGTACATTGATCAAATCCCTAATTTTTTGCTTTCTTAAACGAACACGCAAGGTCACATTCCACGTATGTTGTCCTGTCCATGTCCTGTCAGTTACCTGATTTTATTAATTTATTTTGTACATTTATTCGATGCATGCTATTTTTATTATATTCATTTACTTTTTTTATTTATTATTTACTTTTTTTTCATTATTTACCTCTTTTAATATTTACATTTTTTATTATTTACTTTTATTTGTTATTTGTTTTCTTATTATTTACTTTCTTATTATTTACTTTCTTATTACTTACTTTTGTATTATTTACTTTCTTATTATTTACTTTTATTTATTATTTATTTTTATTTGTTATTTATTTATATTTATTGTTTATTATTTACTATATTTATTATTTTTATTATTTTGTACTTAAGCGGTCTGTCAGACTAACAGCAGTTAAAGGTCAAAACTGTACTTCTTTAAATTGCTTATAGGTGAAAAAAAACTATAGTAACAGTAAAAGAGCTTTTAATAAACTGTTTACATGCTTCGGTTCCATCGAAGCCATTATTAAAACAAATAAGAATATGCTATTTGTATCTATTTGTTTTGATAATGGCTTCAGTGGAGCCGAAACATGTAAACAGTTTATTAAAACTTTTTATAACTGTTTTTATAGTTTTTATTTTACACCTTGTAGCAATGTAAAAAAGTATTTTATTCTGGGTGTTATGATTTGATATATAGTTAAAACTGTAATTTTTATTTATTTATTTATTTTTGCGCTATTTAAAAAAAAAAAAAAAAAGTAAATAAAATGAAAGGTGCAAGCATGTTTTCAAATCTTTAAAATTGTATAAATAATGATTAATAATGCTAATTTCTTAACTATTGTAATAGAAAGAAGGAAAAGATAATAATTACTTACATTAAAATATAATATTAATAGTTATATCAAAATATTATATATTTATATTTAATTAAAAAATTTGCATTTATTTACACTTTATCATCTGTTATAAAATCAATTAACGTTTTACCGTTTATAACTTAATTTATTTTATATTTATATTCTTATCTATTTATTTTATATTCTTAATTTATTTTATAACTTAATTTATTGTATTTAATTTATTTTATATTCCGAGTATAAGAATATTTCAAATTTATGTAATATTTACTTTCCCTTTTCATGTGTGTCCGTTTTCATCAATGAAGCAAGCCCCATTCCATCGGAATATACAATTTTGATTTAACATTTTTTTACTCTGACTTTAACTGTTGGATGACAGGTTCTTGCGTAGAGATTGTTTATCGTCGCTTTTCGTGTCCCTTACGTATTTACTAATGAGGGGCTCAGATAGAGAGCTCGAAATGTCTAATTTTTTAGTGTTTTTAATTGTCTTTTAACTGTGTGTCTAAAATAATTGTTTTTTTGTATAACTATAGTAATCAGACGTAATTTGTTTGTGTATCTTAAATTACCAAAGCTTTATTGATATCCTTTCTGCAAATTGTCCTATATGTAGGACGATTGTACAATAAAGTTTTCTAAAACAATACTTATCTACCCAGCTTCTTTACTCAAGATAGAAATATTGTTATCAATTCTCAGGCTACTATTACGCATTTTTATACTCTTTTATTTAGCTTGATTCATGATTGTAAAAATGGAATTTTCTAACAAAATGTTCACCCACTTTCAGATAGCCCAGAATTATAAAAATTGTGTACACAGGGTGTTTCTAATGACCAAAGAATATTTTAATATTTTTAGAACTTAATTATAAATAAATAAATTAATTTTAAATTATTTTACAGTTAGCTCTGTACAGGAAATAAATCGACCAATATTCTTTATGGTTACAGCTGTATAAGAGTTTCAACAAATGGTGTAACATTTCAACAAATTATGCGCCAAACCATCTGCGCTAAAATAGGCCAACCGGCCGAGAAACACCAATAATTAAATATTTTAAACATTAAAAAAGTATAAAATAAAATTAAATTAAAAAAAAGAGTGTAATACGTATATATATTTTTAAATACGCTTTTAATTTTTTCCAAAGAAAAAAAGTTTGGATCTTATGTAAGCATGACTTACCGGATCTCAAGTGAAGTTTGACCATAAAGTACGTATTTACGCTTCTTTGAGGCGATGCGTTGGGTCTGTTGGCAATGGTATCATTTTGAAGTTGGCACGTCGTTTCCTGTGTAGGGATGAGGGGATTTACTACAAAGCTGAAAGCTGCAGCGACGCACTCCGATTCTTCTCTGCACCATCCCAAGCATTCGTAAAGTGAAACATTCCACACTGTGTAGTAGACGTTACCCGCATAGTCTTGATTCGTAAGCTTTTCAAAAGCAACTTTGCCTAGAGAAAAAGAAAAAGTAAAAGTTTTAATAACATTTATAAACTTTTATTGCACTGTTCTTGATGTTTATTTCAATGAAAAATAATCAATCATACGTATCAATTCAAGAGAAAAAAATCTGGGGTGACCGAACTCACTGGTGTGCATGTCCAGAGAGTACAAAAAAAAAATTGTTAAATTTTTGACACAATGGAATCGGCTGGATTCGAATTCCAGATCTCCCATTTTGAAACTGGAAACGTTACCTCGGCGTCACTACCGCATGGCTACATCGCCACAACATTTATCATACTCTACCAAATTTCCCTGGTGATTTTTCTTATAAAATCGATCTCAAAATGGTTTTAAAGTGGATTAAATACCTAATCCATCGGCCGATTTGTACGAAAATCAACACAGTTTTTGCGACAGTGGTCTATAACATATTCGCCAAATTGGAGCTCAATCGGAAATACCATTTTGAAGTTATTGTGTTCACTTTCACACTTACAGACAAATCTTACACTATTTGCTCAAAAAGTAGAAATCAGGATTTTAAACTCATTATGTCGAACCAAAAATTTAAATAAAAAAAGATATAAAATACAGCTGTAATTTATTTTTAAAATAATGTATTATTAATGTATCATTTTAAACCATGTTCATTTTATCCTTTTTTATAACTATGAATAATTATTTTCGAGGATCAAAATACGATAATAATAATTCGATAGAAAAAATATAACCAATATTGCTAAATACACTGATATATACATACATGTAAACTTAATTATATTCTGATAAATTGTATTATTATTTGATGGACTTCATTTTTGAAATTTAGGACTTGTTCAGACTAAGTTGGATATTAAAGTATGTTCATTTGGAACACTTCCCTTGAATCAAGATGCGTAAAGTCGCATCTTGAGCTTGCTTTCAAATGGGTCTTGTAGAAAGCGAGTACAATTTTCCATTTTCTCAGGGTTTCTTTTGAAATATTCTTTCAATGCATTATACCGGCAGTGATAGACTATTCTTAGCAAATTTGCTTGTCTATTATATGAAATATTGCATTTATTTGTGATAAGTGGTGTTCTGCAGATTGATGATTAGACATCCACATATAGCTTTGATATTTTAATTTTCTATCGTTGTTTAATATTTATATTCCACTTTTTTGTTGTTTCGGTTTATATTTGGATTATATTCAGTACAATTTTATCCAGATTCCTATGATTTTTAAAAATATGTATTTGTTTCCTAATATGTTGGAATTTCATAGTGAGTTTTATTAATTATGATGTTTTGTAATTTTCCTATAACAAATGTGTGAAATATTACTATATGCAGTCTCTAAATTGCAGTTTTGGTCATTTTATTTTTTGAATATGTTAGCTTTTTAATTTCAAGTTAAGTATTCTATAAATAAATTAATTATATGCCATCATTTAATTAGATATTTGGTCAGATTTAGTAAAAAGAACTTGTTCGTTGTCTTTTGATTTCAAAGAAATTATATATATATATATATATATGGTTGCAATAGTTCTTCATTTGAGCTTCGGACTGCAAGGCACAGCAAATATTTAACTGAGGCTTGTGATTTGGGATCTAAGTTCTATGATTCCTGCACAATAGAAATTTGATGAGATATGCATTTTCATCGTGAGAAGATAGCAGATGAGCGAGAGCCTTCGGCCGGGTCAGGCGGATCGAGAGATTGCCTCTCTGTGTAATTTTTATGCCGGTCGGTGGACTGCGCAATTAACTAATTTTTAAACCCAACAGACGGTCGTATAATGTCATACCAGTTTAAATTATTATTGTAAATATTTTATATAGTTAAATTCTAACCAAGACATTAAATCTTAACGAAATTAACTTTGAAAACAGAGTAGACTTATTTTTCATTTCTCTAGACGCCTACCAAGATCCCATATATATAGAGGAAGGATGCGCAAGGTAAAGATTAATATCCAATATATATCAAGTGAAGGTTATAATCCCTTCCAGAAGTAATATCAATTAATTTCTGCATATCTGTAATACTGGAAAATACCGCCGCCCAACACACACACACACAGACACTATTTCTGTTGTAAATCATTGATTAAAAGTGATATGGTACCTACCGATTAAGAATAATGTATATTAGTAAATGGTATGCATGTATCAAGGTTTAGGGGCCGTCTACATATTAACATGTCAACTAACAATTAAATTTTAAAGGACAACACCCAAATTGGGTAAAATATGTAAACCTACGTTTAAATCTGAGCCCAGATACACATTACAAATTATTTGGTTCAAGAGTTTTAGAATTAAAGTTATTTAAAGTTTTGACCCTCTAATATTAAAATATATTTTTATATTTTTGCATATATTTACAAAAATAATAATATTATTATTCTAAAATTTTGTCTGAACTGAACGCTCTACTAAAAAACCCAAAGATAAAATATAGTATTCTTGCAATTATCATAATTTTAAGATATCAGACATGAGTAATGAGTCATGAAATTAATATTCAAAAAACTATTAACTATTTAATTAATTAAACTATTAATTATTAATATAATCTATTTTAAAATGTTGCATGAATTTTCACGTTTGCTTCTTATACGCGTGTACAAAATTGTAACTTTTCCCTCTGAATAGTTTTTCAGCTATCCTTAAGCAACAGCCCATAATACGGGCTTAAGGGCTGATTTATGAATTGAAAAAGTGACGGGTATTTGATTTAATACTATTTTAATGTATTTTTTTATATATATAAATATCTGTATTTATTATAATCTATATGTTTAACTAGCATTTTTCTTTCAGATTATACTACTACAGTAGCAATTGATAATTCACGCCATAGATTAAAGAATGGAATTATTGTTTATTTATAATGTAAGTTAGTATCCAACGTTGTAAAAATACTCATAAGCAATTTTTTTTTTAAGTTGTACAAGGTTTTCTATTATCCGATTTATCGGTTTATTAAATTGCATGGTCTAATACCTCTGTTTACGATATTGAATTAAAATTTTAATCTCCCTTTTTTTAAATGATTGATAAACGTCTGTCTAATTTTTTTTTTCGTTCTGTTTATTCATCTCTCGCATCCACCTTCACTGTTAGATGCTAAGGTATGGAATGTTAAATACGAAGTGACACCGTCTGTTAACTTCCTTAAAAATCGCATCCTAAAGGCGTCTTAACAAAGCCTTTCACACGTATTAGCCTAATTCCAGAGGCACTATTTATCTTCTATATCAATAATGTCTCATGCTGCCAATCTGCAGGCCGATGAAGAGAGAGCCTCTTGCTCTTCTAGCATTAGTTGTTCACTTACCGTAACCGGAGAAGTCTCTCCAGCAGGCAAAGTAGCATCACTTATTATGGGTGCGTGGTCGTTTAAGCGGCAAGAAACATACGTTACCTCTTTCGGAAGTATATGTTTTCCTATGATGCTACGCTTTGTTTGAAATCAGTGAGAATTTTTATTTTCGCCTTAAGGCAACAGAGCACTTAATGGACGAGTTAGTTTTGTCTATCCCTTAGAGCGGACAAATTGCAGAAAAATAAAAACATCTTTCGTGTTTTGTAAAGCACAGAATCTTGTAATTTATATGGGTTTCTATCTACGTTTCATGTGAAATTTAGTAGCTCTTTTTTAAAAGCTGTATATATGTGGTTGTTTTTTTATTTTTTTATTTGTCGTTTGTTATTGGGTTTATTTAAAAAATATATATATGTAAGGAGATAATAATATAACTAGAAGGGAAAAAAAAGTAAGAATTTGCCTTCCCATTTTTTTTAAACCTATCTAAATATCTATTAACGCAAATCATATTCTGAGGATCTCTCTATTCAAAATGTTAATGAAATTGCACAATAATAATAATATATTCTCCATAAAGCAATACATTCTTTATGGTGTGATATGAGCTTGTGACAATCAAAAATTTGTCCGATCTAATGCAACCAGACTTGTAGGGGAGGATCATACGGTGTTATATGCCGTATACCTTCTGTATTTTTTATAAAAAATTCCGTATACCCTCCGTAGCTACAGCGTATACACTCTATGGTGTATACCCTATGCCTATACAGAGTATACTCCCTGGTATTTTTAAGACTACATCACTGAATGCAACTACAGATGTAATTTGTTTTACTATAGGCACATATTTACTGTTTCACGGGATCTAGATGCATGATATTTCTTCCATGCGTTGATAATTTCACCTATTTCTTCTTGTTTAGAAATAGAAAAAAGAACTTTATTTCGAAAGCGTTATATCTATACGTCTTCTTTAATTGCTGTTATGTTTTATTTATTTATTTATTTTTAATTTTCTAATATTATTACACCTTAACTTTCGTAAAAATCCTACGTTTAGAAAAAGAATTGAATACGTGTTGTTGAAGTGAATTACAGTATGCTCACTGTAATCAAAAACTATCCCGTAATCAAAAATAGTTTTCAAGCAATCGTTTCAAAATATTAGAATTCCTATCGTCTATGGGAAAACTATTATTTGACGCGCATTTTCATAGCGATCTATATGATCTTTAATCCAACAAAATTTTACAATATCAATAAAGTAGACTCCATAAGATTAACTTCTAAAAATTATATGCAACCGATTTTTGTTTAAAGCTCTAGTAGAAATCTAGAATTAAAAAAAAATGTCTGCAGATGGGTGCAATTTGCATTTTAGTAAGAGTGTATTTAATAATGTTTAATATTCCCTTTTGAAATTTTTCTACAATGATTTCTATTAAAAATCAGTTTTCTAATCTATGCAGTTATAAATTATATCTTAATTGATTATCGAAATGGTATTAATGAATTTGAATAATTTAGTTTCTAAAATATGATTTTTTTATTTTTGTTAATTATGATAAACATTGCCATAATTAACACCAGGTTTTTTTTTTCTTTTATTACATGACGTGTTTCATTAGATTGAAGTTTTGCGATAAAATTAAAATTAAACGTATAACTTCCGGCAAAACCACTTTATTTATATTTATTAGTCTTTTAAATGACAACAAATACTTTTTGTAAACATTTTTTAAATGTTTTCTGGTTTATTACATAAGGATTTGTTTTATTAGACTAAAGATTTGCGATAGATTTATTAGTCTTTTAAACGACAACAATTATTTTTAAATAGTACCCTAATTTCATCTTTTTGGAACTTCTTTTTTCAGAATTAGATAAATCAGTTTAAAAAAAAGACAAAAACCTTTTTTTTAGCCAATTTATTGTGTAATTATTCCGTCAATAACAAAACAAAGCTGAGAAAGCCCCGAAGTTCACTTCAACTTAACTATCGAACCGCAGCCTGATTATTTAACTGCAATGAACCGGAGGATATCGGAAACCAGAGCATATCCCAAGTCTAATCACCGAAAAGGATCAAAGCGAAAGAAGCTATTACTTCTTAAGATACTACTCCTTCGCAACAAGGTTACGCTTTCTAAACGATTCTTTCATTCCAATAGATCCAGTTAATGACAGAAGTTGATTATTATTCTGCCATTCAAACTTACAGAAATCATGCTCCCTTTATTTTTTTTTGGATGCTACGGTAAAACATAACAGTGAGATACATTAAGCACCTGCTGTTCTTCCTGTTTCTTCGAAAATCGTCTAAATTTCACCGACCTTGTACAACTAAGTTGATATTTCGCTATAAAAATAAATAATCGGACTTAAATTAAAAACACAAGTTGGAAATTGTACGTTAAACGTGATATATGAGGTGCTTTTGTTTTATAACTAGTTTCACAATGTAAAAAAAAAAAAAAAAAAAAAAAAAAAAAAAAATCATCCTTATTATTTCAGTGAAATGAATTATATCGTCTGCTATGAATGAAATGAGCATGCCTTTTTTTTTCTTATTGTGTCTTATTATTATTATCCATGTTTACAAATGCGAATTCTTTTTCTACGTCAACCAGTGCTGCAAAATTCACCGTGGAGATCTTGCTTTGCGAATAATTAAATCCATGGTTTAATATTTCCGTGACTCACGATGAATGAATCTCTTGTGTTTATTTAATTTAATGGATTGAGATATTCGGCTGTTAACCTAATTTCCATTGAAGTTATCTCAGAATCTATACATTTTTGAATGAAACTCATATCTCAAGCAAACAATTTTTTTTTTGAACGATTTTTCTGAAAATGTAGCTTTTATGCAATTTTATTTTAAAAAATAATTTTGAGTGAAAATGACCGCCTGGCATATGAAAAAAAGAAGTGGTTTGCCCGCATTTGTTTTCCTCAGTCACATGACTTGCGCTTTTATTATATAGATTACGTACGATAGGATTTAATAGAATAAATAAAACTTTTATTAATATCGTTTTAAATTTTGAATCGATTTTCATAAAATTTGAAATGACTTGACAAAATTTTGACAAAATTGTTATATGCAGACGGACGGACCAGACGACGACTAAGGTGATTACGTATTTATATAATTACGAACGCACCTAAAAACAACAATAAGATACATTACAATTAAAAACAAATTAGACGTTTCGTACTATAAACCTAGCACCTCATCAGTAATAAAAGCGTCGATTAGCACGAAACGTCTAATTTGTTTTTAATTTTAATGTTACAATATGTTATGATCGTGTAGCAGAAAATTTTGTCTTGACTCATAGCATGCTAATATTTCGTAATAAAATAAAATAAAACAAAACAAATTTTTATAATTTTAAGATTTAAAGACAAGGTAGTAAACAATTAAAAAGATTGGATAATTTTTTGCATATAGAAAATTATTTTTTGTACCAATATAATAATTTTAATGTACTTTTAACATAAGACAAAATTTTATTTATTTTGCATAATTTTTATCATGTAAATATTATGATATAATTTTTGCACTATAAAAAAAAGACAAATGTTATTTGTCGTTTATTTTATTGTTTGATTTTATGTTTTTAACTTAAATCCGATTATTTATTTTTATAGTAGACAAATGTTTCTTAATCTATGAAAACATAATACAAACACATGCGAAAATATATACAATATCCTGTTTCGAGTTACCCACGATTTTGAAAAGCGTTCTTTATTTTTAGAAACCTCAGACACCAATCTATTTTTGAGATTTAAAGAAGAATTTATATAAACGGAGTTTCGTTTGTTGCGACTGATTTTTGGAAACATTTCCGATTAGTTTTGTAGTGTATTAAACAGTCTTCTTCAACCGGAATATTGGTTCGTAGGATGCTATCCATTCTCAATTAAACATTTTCAGCTGCGTGAATTTATGCATGCAACAGTAACAAAATAATATTAATTTTAATGTTAATGTTAATGGTGTTAATTTATCTTGTTTGTCTGTAAAACATGTTTGTTGAACATGAAAATGTTTACTTAAGAATGGATAGCATCCGAAAAATATATATTCCAGGTTGAGAAAACTGATTAATACACTATAAAAAACAACTCGAAAACATTTCCGAATATCAATGTCAGCAAAAGAAACTTTTGTTTTATAATTTTTTTTTTAAATCTCGTATATTGGTTTGTGAAGATAACGAACGCTTCACGGAATCGTGTGTAGATCGGAAGAGTTTGTGTATTATGCTTATAATACATGTTCTTAGATTAAGTAACATTTGTCTTTTTTATAGTGCAAAAATTATGAATATCATAATTTGTAAATGATAAAAATTATGTAAAATAAATAAATTTCGGACATAAAATGAAATTTTATGTCCGAACTACATGTTAAAAGTATATATTAAAATTATTACATTGGTATAAAAAATAATTTTGTATGTGTAAAAAATTATCCGAACTTTTTAATCGTTTACTATCTTGTCTTTAAGTTTTAAAATTACATAAATCTGTTTCATTTTATTTTATTTTATTACGAAATATTAGCATGCTGTGAGTCATCACAAAAATTTTCTGCTATACCATCATAACATATTAATTTATAATGCATTAAACACTATTAACTGCCAACTTTAACGCTTTTCTAATATCACTAAATTTTAATAGAACTTTTTGTTTTATTTAATCGAGGATTTTGGCAATTAAATAAAGAAAAAAATATTATTAAATTTTAGTGGTAAGAAAAACCCGTTAAAACAATGCTAACAATCATTAATATGAAATATCGTTCATTTCTTTGAATTTAACATGGTTTTGCAATAATTATTTTTACAAAAAAAAAAAAAAGAAGAAGGAGAAGAAGAAAAGAAAGCATGGCGCAAGAGAGCCTTTTATTAACCTTAAATACAACTCTTTGATTATTAATTTTAAACATAGTCTGTATTTCTATCGAAAATAAACTGAGATTTCATCTCAAAACGCATAGCATAATCAATAGCTCTGTTGAATCTAAATAAATAAATAAATAAATAAAAAGAAAAGTGCCCAGTTAAACTGATGGCACTGATCTCACAGGCTATTCACACTAATTGTATATTATAATTTCAAAGAATAATGCTATCAAAAAATAACGAAATCGACAATAAATTAAAGGGGATTCCCGCCCCCCCCCCACCGTTTCCCCCAGCTTATACTTAACCATTGAAGCCTCAAAACTAATCAGGGTAGCGCCTTATCACAATGAACCTATATACAAAATTTGAAGGAAATCCGATAATTCTGCATGAAAAACCCATTTATCTAAATTAAGGGAGGGGGATTAGTCCCCGTTCCCCCTTTATACTTAACCAATGAACTCCCAAAACTAATCAGGGAAGCGCCTTATCAGAATAAACATATATACAAAATTTGAAGCAAATCGGATATTTCTATCAAGAGTTATCGCGTTACGTACATGCATTACATACGGAACCTGCGTGCACATTAGCTCTCAGGCTTTGATAGCCTGTGAAAAAACAGAAAAGTTTTTCGTACACTATAAAAAAAGAAACAAATGTTTCTTAGTTAAAATGGGACTTTCTGCCGTTATTTATTTCTTGATAATTTTTTCTTATTCAACGAAAATATAATATAACCACAAACGAAAATATTCCATAGCCTCTACCGAGTTACCCACGATTCCGAAAAGCGTGCTTTATATTTAGAAACCATATTTTTCACATATAAAGAATAATTTATAAAACAAAGTTTCCTTTGCTATTACTGATTTTTGAAAACGTTTGCGATTAGCTTTTATAGTGTATTAATCTTATCAAACCGGAATATCAGTTCGTAGGATGCTATCAATTCTCATTTAAACATTTTCAGCTGCCTAACTGAATTTATGCATGCAAGAGTAACAAAAAAATATTAATTTTAATGGTAATGTTAATGCTGTTAATTTACCATGTTTGTCTGCAAAACGTGTTAGTTGAATATGAAAAATACTTACTTGATAATTGATAACATCTGAAAAAGTTATGTTCCTGGTTGAGAAAACTGATTAATACATAATGCTGAATTTAATGATGAATAATGTTGATGAATAATCTTTTATTTATTTATAAAGATTCATAATAATGTTCTTAAGATATAATTACTGACACTTTTGTGATTTGTATTAATGGTTACTATTTTCTGAATAACAAAACGGACTGATACAAATATATTTATTGTCCTCAAGATGCAAAGTGAAACCTGATTAGTGTTTTAATTACATGACTATCGTTTGAATATTCATGGATAGATTGAGTGCGCATCTATCATATATTTAAAACAAATAAATTATATGTAGACAAAAAAATTCTAAATTAAATAAATTACGTTTTACCATGCTGTGGTATATATTAAAAGAAACTTTTTAATATTAATTATGTTATTTTAATAAGCGACGTTAAAACAATAAGAAAAGATAATTAAATTATGGAATGTCTTAACAAGAAGTTTTTATTCATTATTATTATTATTATTATTATTATTATTATTATTATTATTATTATTATTATTATTATTATATTTACTCTGAATAAAAATATTTTCTCAAGCATTTCGTTCTACTGCTGTGAAATACGATTAACGAATGAAACTGCGGATAAAACAAAGGAAAACACATAGAATACACAGATTCGCATATTGACGCTCCAATATGAAGTTTATGTTGCGAGTTAGATTATGAAAAAATAATCAAATTGTTTAATTAAATAACTACATACAAATGTGTTGAGTGCAGTTACAGAGTGTATTTACACATATTTTTTAGAATGATTTCGATAAAGGATATTAAAAGTGCGAATACTTTTTTGGAGGGAGGATTTCTGGCAACATCCCATTAGTTGAAATTTGAAATTAAAATTATTGTCTGATACTTTCATATTTATTTTGCTTTCAAAACGGCACATGTAAACAAGCTGTGGATCTGAGGATACGTTTTTCCCCTTTCCAAGGAGAAATATCCTTAAACAGTAGTTTAAAAAACTGTGAAACGTATTGTGTAAAAATTTCTAAGTGCAAAATAAACAATGTTATTAATCGATAAGGGAAATCCCACTAATCAGTACTTCTACATGTCAACAAAACTCCAAATGAATACTCTAAGATGAATACCGGCATTGTTTCTAATATATTTTAAAGTGAAATCGTCGGTAACAACAGAAAATCCGCCACACGCAGAAATGAATTTCAATGTTTTTCAATACATCTGTAGCAACAATAGACAAAATAATAACCCAAGATTTGCCGCTTAAAACGGGAGAAAAAAAACAAAGCATAATATTCACCGTTTTTTGCCAAGCATGCGGCTAAACGCAAGGCATTTTGTAGAGCTCTGGACAGAGATCAGAATCAAATCAAACATAATCGAATAGAACACGATTATTAGGCTCAGAAAGGGTGGTCCACAGTTCAAACAAGTAATGACTTCTGCACGCTTTATAATGTGAAATATACAATCGTGAAGTCTATTGATCGCAGTTTCAAACACAAAAATTGATGAAAAAGGCCAATTCAGATGCTAGCGATAAGTGGAATCTGGGCAGCACGTTTGGAGATATAGTAGTATGGAAGTATATAAGAGATCCAGTTCACAAAATTGTTGTTCATTCCTTTACAGGTGCTTTATGAAAAGGACGTAAAATAACTTTATCGTGACCAGAAGTCTGTGGAATCCGGTAGCCATTAGATTTAGATCCAACTTCATCCCGTTCATGGTCCTTCAGCTCTAATTAAATCAAATGGAATAGACACGAATACATTGGAGTAGGACAATAGAGCAGTCATATCAAGTGACATAATCCAATGAGCCAGTTATCTAATTGTTTCACGGTGACAGTCCGGTAGATTGGAGAGCTTAGCTTACAAACTTTTTATCCCACAAGTATTTAAAACAGAGATTAGATTGCCGTTTGTGGGACTCGTTATGCTTAGAACAATAGATTTATTTTCACCCACTGTCCAGTCTTAAGCAAGCATCAGGGTTAGTATAGTATTCCTGTTAACCGTTATGTAAACTCCAAGGCTCAATGCTATGATAAATTTAATGGAATCTGTAGTTTTGAAAAGTTGAGTTTCCATCAATTTAAAAAGAATGAAAAGGTCATTTTGTTATTTGAAAAAGTTGTATCTATTGGATGAGCTAGTTCTGGAGAAAATGATAAAATACTGTTATAAACTTTTTATTTTTCCCTTTAAAGAGGAAGGAGAAATCCTATTTCAATTTTTACTGATATTCAAATTCAATCACCAAAATATACCGAAAACAGCTACATTTGTTCACATTGTTATGGTTGTACATTTTGTTCATATATATATATATGAACAAAATTAACAAAATAGGTCTGAAAAAATGTTGATTTCACAATAAAATAATTACTGTTAGCCAGTACGCCAGGAAAAAAACTATTTCTCTCTATATTAAAAAAAGTAACGATTTGGAAATGTGCCAAACGATTTGGAAATGGACCAATGAAAATCTATGTAGATCTTACCGGCGTTTTTTTCTTTCTACTGTTGCGAGGATAAAATAGAAATAATAAATATTAAAGACACGTGGCTTTTAGGTCGAATTTTTTTATTTGCAAGTTAAATTTCGGTGAAAATATTTATCCGCGTGCACTTTATTTTTATAAGCGAATAAAAATTCATATTTATTGTGACGTCACGGGAATATTGTCCATTGGGTTTATTTTATGATTATGCATTTGCTGATGCCATTTTTTCATTACAATTAAATACAAAATATATTTTTATTTGTATACATGATGTTTGGAAATGTGTCAGACGATTTGGAAATGGACCAATGGAAATCTGCGTAGATCTTCCCGTTTTTTTTTTTTTTCTTTTCTTCTAGAAAATAGGGATTGCTGCGGTATACCGAACGGACTCGCGAAGCGATTACGTGGGGGGTTGGAGTGCTTAGCGAGCAGGGGGCCGCAGCCCCCTTGTATAAAAAAATCTGAAAACCACTTATTTTATTGATCAATATGTTAAAATAACAGAAAGTTCGTAATAAATAGAGATCAATATTCGTAATAAATAGATTTCAGTATTATAAATGAATAGATTTTAATTTTACAAGAAAAGCAATAAAAATCACTCATATTATTAGAATCCATTTTTCTACATGAAAACTCAGCCAATATATATGGATGAGGCATTGATTGAAAAATTTTGTTTATTTAATTTAGTTAATGATATAGCTCGGGGATTTCCAACTAACGGTATGGGGGCCACATGTAGCACTCCACTCAACGCTTATTTGTATGGCCCACAGAGCTTTTTTTCAACAATATATAGTCTATAAAATTATTCCCTTTAAAAATGGAAAGTGTTTGATTGCAAATAAAGAAAATAATTTACAAATTCAACGATGTTCATCTAATAATACGTTTAAATAAGTTCATTTCTTTTCATGTGAGTCCTAATATGCATACAAAGTTTTGATATGCTACAGATGTTGAGGGTTGCCACATAACTACTGATCATTTGTAACACGCGAGCACGTATAAATTCGAAACTCCTATAATGTAGCTTATAGTTATTTTACAGGAATATAAAAATAATTCGAATACATTATGGGATGGGAGCTATGGACGAATTGTTTGAACTTCATTTTAATGATATTATTTAAAATTCATCGAAATGTCTGTATGTTATTGAGAGTCACTCTATCTATAAATATACATATATATAAATATACAGTGGAACTCGTTTACTACGAGCATGATTAAAATGAGCAATTTGCAAGTTATCAATTGTTCATCATTTAAACTATATTATGATTTTTACGCTACAAAACCAGGACCAAAGCTAATACGAGCAAAGCATTTGTTGACTTTTGAAGAAAAGTAAGGTAGAATTAGGAAAGAAATCCTTTTTTTATCGAACAGTGTTCTCTCTCAACTATAATATTTCTACATTACAGCTGTCTGTAAGAATGTATTACTTAATCAGTTTTACCAAACAGAATTTCAACCTTCAAGGAGACCCTCCCACTCCTGTTTAAAATACCAAGGAATGTCTTGAGAGCATGAAAGAATGAAAGAAGGAAGAGATAAAGTGTTTCAAATATCATCCCTTTGTAAGAGTTGCAACTGAGCCATGGAAAGGAAGGAGCATAGAAGAAAACTTTTATTTGTTGCTTTCTTTAAATACGGACTCTGGGCTATATTAAACAGTCTTTTTATGTCTCTTATTACACTGCTAAAATGAAAAGGCTATGTGTAATTGATAGCTCTAAAATTGCAATGGCTATTGAATGCCTTATATTCCTGGGCAAAAACCTGGTCCTGTCTATTTAGTGATCATTTTACTAAAGGTCTCGGTAAAAAAAAATAATAAGAAGAATAAGACATTAGCAAATTCCATTTTAAAATTACAAGACAATTAATATAGTCTTTCCACATCTGAATCCTTTTAGTAAAATAAATAGATGGATATATTAAAATTTGACTGCATAGTTGTATGAGAGACCTTAGAATGCTTTTAGGCCCGGTCAAAAAAGCAGATCTGTCTATTTAGTGATCACTTTTCTAAAGGTCGATAAGAAAAGAAAAATACATTAAAAAACTTCATTTTAAAATCACAAAGCATATGCATTCTTTCCACAGCTGAATGCTTTCAGAAAAATAAATAAGTGGATACATTAGAATTTGACTGCATTTTTGTACGTCACATACTCCTTCCAAAGTAAGAGAAATTGCCGCATTAAAACGATCATAAATTATTCGTAAGGTTCAGAAAATGTCATACAAACTCTTGAAATTTCGAAATTCATACTAATTTCCGAAATACTAATATTGTTTTTTATTTTTATTGAAATTTCTATAATGATGACAGTTTAATTATACCATTATCATGAAAAGAAAAAAAAAGCGAAATAATGGGGGAATCATTATATTCTTATTGATGTCATTTCCTTATTAAAAGAAAAATTATTTTTATTCTGAATATATATCGTAAAAAATGACCATGAATTAATAATATTGTTCAAAATAATTGGAAAAAATAAAAGTATAACTTGAAATATTGATGCTATTAGACGACTGTAGTAAAGTATTGCAAATATTGCTCAGTAACAGCGATTGATGGTGAAATAATGTTTTCTGCATTTAAAAAGGTTTTAGAAGATAAAAGTCAAAATACAACAGCTGAAAATTTAGAAAAAATTCGTAGTTGCATGACTTCGAAACTGTCCTGTTTTAGAATACTAGTGTTTTGTAAAAAATAAAAATCTTTTTAGATATTTCTTTGAAATTTTGCAGAAATCTACCCCGAAGGTTATTTCTCTTACAAATGTTGTAGAAACTAAACCATGGAAATATTTCTTAGAAAATACCGGTAGTCAAAAACCGGGCAATTATAATAATACCGGACAATACTATTTGGGAGCTCTGCAGTTGAGCACTACAATAAAAATTATTCCCAATGAGATTAACATTTTGTGATAATGTGTATATGTTTAAAATGGGATATACAAATTAATAATAATAAAATATTTTTATTAAAATTTAAATAATAAATTATAATAATTTTATTAAAATTTATAATAATAATTTATGATAATTTTCTTAAAATTTGAATTTATTATAAATGAAATAATAATTTTATTAAAAATGATATTAATAATTTATAACAATTTTGTTAAAATAGAAAATTATTATAAATAAAACATCTGTTTTAAAGTAATAAATATTAATTTGACTGTTAATTATGCTTAAATGTAATAAAATGAAAGAAAACAAGAAATGCATTTATTGGTAAGTGAATTTTCATTAAAAGTTATAAATTCATATTTTGGATCTTAACAGCATATTTGATGTTTTTTATTGCATATTTGCATGTACGTTTTGAGGGTTTTTAAATGCATATAATCCGCTGTCTGGTAATAAGCGATTTACTTTTAACGATTAACATTTTCCGCAGTTAAAAGGGTTTTAGACGATAAAAACAAAAAATCTAACAGCTGAAAATTTAGAAAAAAATTGTAGTTGTATATTAGAGCAAAAATTATTTGCAATGCTATTAATATTTGTGATAATGTGTATAAGTTTAAAGCGACATATGCACATTAATAACAATATAATAATTTTATTAAAATTTATAATAATAATTTTTAATAGTTTTATTAAAATTTATAAAAAATAATTTATAATAATTATATTAAAATGTATAATACAAAGTTATAATAATTTCATTAAAACTTATAGTAATAATTTCTGATAATTTTATTAAAATTTATAATAATAATTTCTAATAGTTTTATTAAAATTTGAAATAATAATTTATAATAATAATTTCTAACAGTTTTATTAAAATTTGAAATAATAATTTATAATAATAATTTCTAATAGTTTTATTAAAATTTGAAATAATAATTTATAATAATTTTATTAAAATACAAAATTATTTTAAATAAAACAAGTAATAAATAATTTCAAATAATAAATAGTGATTTTAATATTAATCATGTTTGAATGCAATAAAATTGAAAGAACACAATAAATACATATATAGATATGTGATTTTTCATTAAAAGTTTTAAATGCATATTTTGGATCTTAGCAGTATATTTGATTTTTTATTTATTTATTTATTTATTTTTGTAGTGCATATATTTACATGGATATTTTGAAAGTTTTTAAGTGTATATAATCATCTGCTGTCTGGTAATAAACGTCCATCTGACAAACAATAAGTGTAACAGTAAAGACATTCCTTGGCGAGAGGGGGAAAAAAAGGTAAAAAAATGCGGAAATCCGTGAATGGTCGAAGAGGATTATGAACAAAACAACTGTCTTTATCTCTCATCGATGGTTTGCGTAAAGTTATGTATTTCTTTCGCTTGCTATTCTGTCCAGATGCTTTCCCCTGAACATTAAGAAGGTGCGGTCAAACTGTCGAACAAAAGAACGTTAGCTTAGTGAACAAAAAAATAAAGAAGTAAAATAATAAAATAATAAAATAAAAAGGTAACAGTGTGGAAGAAAACAATGAAGGTCAATTTCGACCGATAAACTATATTCTGTTTTACAGAAAATAATTGTAGAAATGCATCTTCATTTGAACTAAGTGAAAAAGGCCTGATAAATCTGCCAATGAAGTTATGTTCATATCTATTTCGTATCTAATTGTAGACGCATTGTAATAGATAATGCTAATAGATGAGGCTAATTGTAGATGCAAATTGTTTAGCATCATCATGATAATAAATCATCATCATCGTCATCATCCTGATATTAAATCATCATCATCGCAATCATCATGATAATAAATCATCATCATCGTCATCATGATCAAAAACAGTTACTATTGTTATTTCTTTTGTTTTCCATCCAGCTTGTTTTGTTGGAATTAATTTGATTTTTACACGCTTTTATTTAATTTTACTTGGTTCATGTTTGTAAAGGATAAAATTTTGTAATCAACTTTTCACGAACTTCCTCATGTGCAGTTCTAGAAATTGTGTATAGTTGTGTATTGACGGTAACAATATTTTCAGAACTATTTATCAATTACTAGATTATTTTTAATCAAATTTTCGTTATACGTTGAGAAAGCAATTCTGAAGTCCTGAATGGGTAGCTTTAAAAATTTCCAAGCTTGAATTATTTATTATTATTATTATTATTACCACGCAATAAATATTTGTTTGTTACAATACTATAAAAGTAACATTTGCCGTAATATAAAAATGTACGTTTTTCTTTCCTATATCTAAAAGAAAAAAGAAAGAAAGAAACAATTGAATAAAAAATAAAATTTTTTGATAGCAATCCATTAATATTCAACCTTTAATATATATTTGGTTTTTAAATATATTACGAGATCATATGAAAATAACGTGAATATTCATTTATAAAACATGAATTTTAAAATCGGCGTATTTCTACTTATAAATATACTAATAAATCAGTGGTTTTTTTTTAAAACTACTTTTACTTTTATTAATTGTACTATACGTACTATCATGATGAATTAATCAGCCATTTCTTCAAATTCTAATTAAAAATTACTACCGAGTATTATTTATTGGGATTTTCTCTAAATTTGCATACACATGTTGACTTATTCATGTTTTCTGATAGTCATGCATGATGCAGATTTAATCTTTAATGAGTTCCAATAATAATTTAAAAAAAATCCTAATGGGCTAGAGTTCTTAAAATTGTATATATATATTTTTTTTCCTTTTTTTTTCTTTTTACCGAAAATAATTTTTTTACTGAATAATTCTAAAATAAATGCTCCTCCAACAATCTCACTACGACATTATGCCTACTAGAGATGAATTCGGGCTATTTTTTTCGGAGTCCGAGCACACCCGAGACCGATACCGAAAATAAATAGTAGAAAAACGTTAATACGAGGGGGGTTCAAAAAGTAAGGTAACAAGCCATCTGACGGGAGCACAAATTTCCCACAAGCATTAAATTTCCTGTCTATACAGCTGAGACGATCACAGCATTCAAACTATACTGGTATATGGAGCTAGTTGTACAGTAGTGTGCCGAAATCTCATAGTCCGTTGGGGGGGGGGGGGTGGTTATTGGAACATCCACTATACAGCCCGGCGTTTCCGAATCAATGACGACGTCCAGCAAGCCGTCTTAAAGTGGCTCCACAACCTTGACGCTGATTTCTTCTATGCCGGTTTCTATACGTTGGCGTACCGATGGAGCAAATTCTTTGACAACCATGGTGATTATGTAAAGAAGTAATATGTACCAGTTCCTTACTATGTTCTAAATCTCTTGAATTCGTGAATAAAGTTTTTCTTTCAGAGGGTTTGTTACCTTACTTTTTGAACCACCCTCGTAACATTGTAAAATTGGTTTAAAATTAATTTTCTCATTTAAAAATATCTTCTTACATAGAAATAAGTATTAATCCTTAGACACTCATGACAACGCTTCATGATTTTCATGTCAATGATGATCTGTTTAAAATAGTAAATTTTATTATTTATACCCAAACAGTGGCAGAAATCTACAAAAGTCACAATTCTTATTATTTTAAAATATCATTGTACAACTTTGGAATAAAGACTTGAGTTCTGTTTCCCGGTAATTCTGTAAAAAGACTTCAAACAAAAAGTATGGATGGACAAGGGATATCCCACGTCATCTTTAGGTGACTAACACTGACCGTGCCAAGGCTTCCGAATCAGATAGAATGTTTCTCCTTATACCCCATAAATAACAATTCGATTCCCTTTCAAACTGATTTTTAAAGGATTGTAAGACACTTTAAGAAATTTAGACTACATTATTGTTTCTCTCAAACAGAAAGTTTATTTTTATTTTTTCAATTTGTGAATAAATAAAATTCCACTTCGAGCCCGAGTTCGCCCGAGTCCGAAGACTGGTATAAAAATCAAGCGCTTGTTGCTGAGCCCGTCTTATCTCTCGTGACTGTATGTCTGTCTGTTTGTTTGTTGGTGATGGCTAGGGAAATCTACCACAGATAGAGGTCAACAAATTTGGATAGACGAAGGCAGATCCGAGTTCAGCTGAGGCTCAGATTTTGGAATGGATTTTGTATTTTTATATTGAACGAAACAGTTCGCCTACTTCTTCGGTCGCCCATATTCACCGACGATATTTACCCTTAAAAGCAATCCAAATTCAATCTTATAGCTAATATATTTTGTCCACTTTTCAATAAAGTTTATTCCGAACTTGTGAGGCGGTTTTTAAATTTTTTTCGATTTTTTTATTGCCCATTTCGCCGAAAATTGGAAATTCTGTTTTTTATAAATCAATATATTTGATATTTTATCTTTTCAATTTTATATTTTATACCTCTGTATAGAGCATACTTTCGTTCGTCGTTAAAAAGAGAGACAGAGAGATAATTCTTTTAAAATTAATTATTAAAATAGGCAAAGCCGTCGATTTTCTTTCTTTGAAACGCAACGAAGAAAAAGATAAAAAAAAAGTTTCAGCGCTAGTTTTCTAAATAATCCCATTATCGCCAAAAGCCATTACTATGACGACGCACGTGACCTTGTATATTCGGGGGTTTAATTATTATTAATAATAATATTCGGCTCGTGGAAAGAGGTTCGTTTGGAAAAACCGATTATCGTAGCACGTTATTTTGAAAGTAATCCCGCAAAACGTCAAGGTAATTTTAGGTATATTTAAGGTTATTATTCCGGCTCGGGTACGGCCAGTTCTACTAGCAACATATACATCTCGTATGAAGTTAAACAATGCTAGTGAAATACAGTAACAGATGGCAGAACCAATTTATTTTCGAATATTTGCCTTTGCTTCGAAAAAATTGCCTTTGGTTTCGGCCAAAAAAAAAAATAATAAAATAAAAAAAAATAAATAAATAAAAAGTGAGAAAAATGTGTTTTTTTCCTCTATTTTTTTTTTTTTTTTTTTTTTTTTACTATGTGATCTGTTCTCTGTGTTAATGCATCCAAAGTTTAAATTATCATAGAAGCTATTTAATAACTGCTAATAATAATTTTTTAGTGGTTGTAAACCTCACATGAGTTCCGTTTTGGGAGTTTGTAATGCATACAACATTTTTAAAAATTCCACATTATTCGTTCTATTTGTTTTCTATTTTAAACCTATTTTAAGTGTAAAATGCCTTTTTCATCCATTTAAAAAATAATTCATCCATGAAAGCGGTTAATCAAAAGATTTTAAATACAGAGAAATAAACAATTGCTGGGCGAAAACCAAACAAAACAAACAGAGAAACGGGGAAACGGGGGAAAAAAAAGGACAGAATAATTTCAAAACCTATTTTAAATACTCTAATAGGTAGCATAAGTACATCACTTCTTTTTTTAAAAAAATTAATCACTCTTCTCATTTATGGTTTTACAAGCCGTTAAACTAACATCTTCTACAATTTTCTCTACTTCACAGTCGAATGCATGAGAATTGAATACTGGATACACTAAAAGCTTTCCAATTATTGTAATTAAGAAATTTAAACAAGCATTTAGATTTTGACTGATTTTTGGCATTATAGAATTTTTAATGCCGTTGCTAAGTTACTGTCGTAGAAAAAAAAATCTGGCAATATGGAAGAAAAAGCAATAATCATACGACATTTAAATAAATAGTATTTCGATTTTTTTTTAAAAATAATTATATTTTGAAATATTATTTGTCACCGCGCTTTGTTTTCCTTTTCAGTTGCATGTGGGTTTCGCATGCAAAGAAATGTAGGTGAAGCGAATAATGGTTGAAATGTTTACTTACGTTTGGAAGAAGAAACAAAAATTTAAATTAAACTGAGGATGAAGTTATCTATCTTCAGGAAAAACACAACATAAAGAAAACAAACAAAAGGATAAAATCTGTGTTTGAAACATACTTTTTATCTACTATTACTATTGGGTTCTGCCCTTACGAGCTATGATCTCCAACCCCCGTACAGGCTCTTTAAACACGCTGATTTACTCTATTTTAAAAAGATTACCCGATTACGGAAGATTGAATGACGACCATTGGCTATCTTCTGTAACCGGGTTGCCATTAATTTCTCTTTGACTTTTTTTTTTGGTTCCCAAAGCCGCATCCACCACTGCCGCGACAGCCGACGACTGTTTACGTGATTGATTAAGTAAAATTGCAGTTAAGGAATTGCAAAAGAAGGACCTTTTTGCCATGATGCGGTAGTTGGAACCGCTCACTTCAAAATTTACCCATGCCTGTAGGCGGTTAAAAAATGTACATAAGTAAAGATGTAAAGTAAAGACAAAGCAGGTAGCGTAAATACATATGAGGTAACAAACAAAGATGATATACAAAAACATGATTGATAAACTTATCTGGACCTATCCAGATTAACAATTACAGAACCACATAATATTAAAAGGTAAGTTAGAGCAATATTAAAAAAAAATTATGGTAGACGGGAGCTGCAAAAAATACTAAATATGATCATAAAATCCTGCCTGTTTTAAAAATATCAATATATTTTCATTGGGATTTTTTCCAATCAGGTTGATTAACTGAGGTGATGACACTTTGAAGGAATCCCTGTACAAATGTCTCAGTGCAGGGCTGTCCATTAAAATGCCGTGAATGGTAAGTTCTGTAAAATAACAATGTGGACACATGGGAGCTGAATCCCGCAAAAAAATATGTTTGTGGGTAATCCTATACGCAGACGGGTCAGAAGTACATCCCCCTTCCTTGATGAATTGGAGGGCCAGAAGGTTATTGCTGGTTTTATAAGAATGCAACTTATTATAAAGTTCTGTATCCCAACGTTCTTTCCACTTATTTAAAATTACATTTTTTATTTTCATTTTTAATGTCAGAGAGGGTTAATGAAAGTTGATGAAAGTTGACATTAATGAAAGTTAATGACAGTTAATGAAAGTTAATGACAGTTAATGAAAGTTGATGCTTGCCCGGCTGCCACATCTACTTTTTCATTGCCATATATTCCCATGTTCCTGGTACCCAACAAAATGAAACCGACCTAAACCCGAAATATTTAAAGTCAACTCGACCCGCAAAACATTTGTGTAAACCCGACCCAACTCGAACCACGGGTCTTGTAAAATCGTGTTAACCGATCCGATTCAGGACTCTAAGCACGGCTTGTATGTTTGTCGATTTCACTTCCCATTAAATCGCATAGAAAGTGCAAGAATAATTAATAAGTTCTAAATATATATATATATATATTGATATAATTACGTCGTATAATATTCACTGATTCCTAAACTTAGTGTAAATCTATTTTTATGTATGCAGTAAAAAAGTCAAAAATTGAATAAGAAAAGCACATTTACTCGGTATTCTTGCTCAAATAGAAAGTAATCAAATGGAGAACCCTATTTTGCTTGAAACACAATTATTCTTTTACAAAATATTAGAGTCAATATTGTTATTTTGACACTATATACGCGATTTTTCATTCCTAAATGTTAGGAAAAGGCCTTCATCAAGAAGAAATCGAATACAAAATGGATCCCATCGATAGAAAAACGAAAAATTATATTATTTTCTTTGGCATTTCAAGAATAATTTCTAAAAATGCTATGCATTTACGTATCAAAATGTCTCTGTAAATATATGAGAAAATTTCGTATTGTTCAAGCAGAGAAAATGAAACATTTGAGATCATTCTTAAATAAGAAAACAAACTGAAGTCAAATTATTTAAAATCACTGGATTATTATTAAACGAGATATAATTTTAAGTTCCTAAATTAGTCTCAAAAGGTTAGATTGCTAATTATACACGCTTAATTTCATCTAATTATATGTTACTTAATTAATGAAATGTTTCCAAAAAGTAAAAAAGAAAATCACGGTTACAGCGTAACGCTTAAAAAAAGTTATTTTTGTTATAACATCTTAATAGATACTTTCGCATCATGCTCCTTTTTTGTTCTCTCTCTCTCTCTTTTTTTTTTTTACAATTTCAGTTAATGGACGGAAAAAATCGAAATTTTTTGCTATTTTGCAAAATGTTTGCTCGTTATATCCGAGATTTCTTCACAACAACCAATTTTTTAATATGTATTTATATTATATTAAATTTTTTTCTCGTTAAAATAGGCCTCTTTTATAAGTTAACAATATACGAGTTTGATTGTATTTGGATTAAATCTTTTCAAATGTTCGTAAGCACTGTGTATTGTGCGGCTAAAGACAAAGGAACAAAAATCGCGCGTATTTTTACTCTTTAAAAAAAAAAAAAAAAAAAAAAAAAAAAAATTCATGTATCTAAAGATGAATTTATAATCGATTTTTCACTCACTTCCTGATGTACTAGAATTATAAAAATTACACAAAAGTGTATTTTCGATGACAATATCCCATTTTAATATTTTGGAACTTAATTATAAATTAATAAATAAATTTTAAGGCATTTTTTCGTTAGTTGGCCGCAAGTGATAAATCGCCAAATATTCTTTATGATCACAACTGTATACGAGTTGCAACAACTATGGAGTCAATTATGCGCTAAACTACGCTCGCTAATTTATGCTAACTGGCTGTGAAACTGCAGCTATAAAACATTTTAAACACTAAAAAGTAGAAAATAAAATATAAATAAATAATAAATAGTGTAATAATTAAAAAAAATAAGCTTTTATTTCTAATATAAATATTAGTTTCATTTCATTTTCAAACAGTTAGACATAGTAGAAAAATTCCTCAGAAAATACTGCTGATGAAATGGCACTCTAGTAGCAAAACAATTTTGGATCAATATTATTTATATTGACTGTATTTTTGTGAAATCTATCAATATTGGCATGAAATGTTCCCTCAAATTTTGGGTGTTTACATTTTGCCAGTATTGGTGCCATATTAGCAAGAAGTATTTCGCTATTATTGCCAATATTTCCCATGTAAACTGAATATTTGTCTACAAGGCGGTTCGCAGCAAATATTTCCCATTTAAAACTAATTTTTAACAAATACTGGTATTTCACTGGAGATATTTTCCATGAATACCATCTTGCCGCACTATTGGATCCCAGTATAATCATTATATATAATATTAAATTTGCTACTAGAGCAGCATTGAACAGCAATAATAAGATTACGACATCAACGATTATACATCTAGAAAAAAATATTTTCTAAGATATTTTTAATAAATTTTTTGCAAGATTTTCAGCTAAGCAATTTAATATTCGACAATATGTTCTCGTTGAAATTTGTATGATAATCTCGCCTAAGACACACCTACTGAAGTTTGCAAACATACTTATATTCAAATTAAAGAAAAAAGGCATGAGAAATAGGTTTGTTTGGAAATTCAACTACTTTTTTGTTGTTGTTGTTCTGACTTATATAATATTAATATGACTTATGAATATTATTCCACCCACTACATTATTCTGTTCTTAACAAAGTAATATAATTATTTAGTCTTATAAAAGTGTTAATAGTAACTTTTAAAAAAAAAAATGTTGTATGAATCTTTCATAATTCTGTTTCAAGTGAAAGTAAATATATTAGAATGATGCAAAAGTTAGTACTTTTTGAGACTAGCTTTTAGCGGTAACTTCGTCCACGTAAGATTCAATTTTATTAAGTAAACATTAAAAAAATATTCTCCTGATAATTAAAAAAAATGATACCTCGATTACGGAAAAGCGGAAAAAAAAAGTAGAAAATTCCGGTACGCTTAATCCCGGGTTGTGCCAGCCGGGAAAATCGATAAGTGTAAATTTTCTAGAAATCTAAAATTTTATAAAATATAAATCGATTTTTCTTTTTAAGAAAGCAGTACACTCCTCTGGTGTATTTTTGTGCGAAATTTCGAATTTTCTATAGTCCTAAACTACAATTCAAAATCGTTATAACAATGTTTTTTTTTTTGTTTTGTTTTTTCTCCATGATCAGCACATTTTTACTCGTATATCATAAATGACAATTTTTTTTCGGTAATCGAAAGCAATAAGCAACCTCTGTCACTTGAAAAATAAATTATGGGTGCTTTTAATTCACAATTTCAAAATCACTTACTCATTCTCAGTATGTATTCGTTGTTAATAACGGCATGGATTTTCTCTTAGCTCTAGACATAAGTGATAGACGCATTGGCCTGCCAGTGATGCGTTGATTTGTTTCTCCGAGCGGAGGTCATTTCCTGTTAGAACTGTATCGTAGATTCGCAAATGAATAGCGTCGGGCCAGTGGGCGGCCACCGCTAGAATAGCACTTCTGTTTTCCGCTACTTCCAAATTCGTGTCTCAATGTCTCTTTTACAAGGTGGAACTCAGGAATCTTGGCTAATTTCACCTTTTCTAATAACGTGCACGCGTATGGGTTAATCACGGAAATTTACGAACTTTACATTATAGCATGTTGTTATGCTGCTTCAGAATTTGCTGTTCAATGGTACGGAAATAAGGTTGAATGGAATTTTGGGAGCGAACGAAGAATTTTAATGTGATACTTAAAAAAAAGAAAAAAAAAAAAGAAAAAAAAATTGATTTGTAGAAAAAGTGGGCTTATACTCAAATCGTCTCGTGGAAGTTTAGGCTTTAATTATCTATAAGAATTTGCCAACGCAGTAGAGTCCGATGAACCCGATGAATTGAAGGAAGTAGAACCTCGTTTGTGGTTAATTTAAACATAGCTCGAAGAATTAACAAATTGTCAAAGGATGAAGAAACTGAATTCTATGCACTTGGGAAAAATATACAAAACAATTTTGCATAGTATTTATGATACTAAAAAAAAAAAAAAACGATTTGTAGCAAAAGTATGATCATACCCAAAATGCCTCGTGCATGTTTAGGCATAAATTAGTTGTAAGAATTTGTCAAATACAGTAGGCCCCGATGAATTGAGGGAAATGCAACATCGTTTATGGGCCTTCTACTTAATTTAAACATAGCTCGAAAAATTTGCAAATTGTCATAGATACAGAAACTGAGTTCGATGTTGTTGGGGGAAAATGTATAAAAACAATTTTGCATAGTATTTATGATAGTAAAAAATCGATTTGTATTAAAAGTGGGATCATACCTAATTTTTCTCGTTTAGGTTTTAATTAGTTATACGAATTCATCCAACGCAGTAGGACCCGATGAACCCGACTAATTGAGGGAAGTACAACCTCGTTTATGAGTCTTCTGTTTCATTTAAACATAGCTCGAAAAATTAACAAATTGTCATGCGATCCAAAAACTGAATTCCAAAAGCAATTTTGCATAGTATTTATGATACAAAAAAAAAAAAAAAAGTAGTAAAACTGGTATCATACCCAAGTTGTTTCGTGCAAGTTTAGGGATTAATTAGTCGTAAGAATTTGTCAAACGCAGTAGGGCCCGATTGATCCGATTAACTGAGAGAAGTACAACCTCGTTTGTGAGCCTTCTAGTTAATTTAAACATAGCTCGAAATATTGAAAAATTGTCGTACGATGAAGAAACTGAGTTCGCTGCTGTTCGGAAAAATAGACGAAAGCAATTTTGCATAGTAATGACATAGTGATTGGAGATTGGATAGAGAGATTGGATTCTGAATCTGTTTGCACAATTCGTAGAAGGTGCAGTGTTTCTTTCATTTAATGCTATAAAGTCAATTGTATGATGAATTATTATGAAGAGCATTCGATGTGCTTAAGAAAATGCAGATGAGTTGGTAATTTGAAAAAAAAAAAAAAAAAAAAAAAAAATTCTTTATGAAGCTGATAGTCGCAATTTGGGGGACTTCCTGTTTTTCTCAATTTCGGGGCTCTTTCAAAATTTCCGAAGAGAAACCATGTTTTTTCTGTCTTTTCGGTAATCAGAGCTTAAAACTCGGAAATTCTTAGCATTGCTCGCAAGCCAAGAAACACTCTCAGGCTAATGTTAAACCTGTGGGAGCATTCTTTTCAAATTTCTCGCTTGCATTTTAATATTTTAATTTTATTTTTATTTTGTGCATAGTATAGCTGAGGTCAACTTCTAACGTTGTTGTTTATACTTTTTTGAATTTGATTGCAGTTTTTTTTTTCAATGAGGCTACTTTTACTCGGAACCGGTACAGAAAGTGAAAAAAGATTTATAATAATAATAATAATAATAATAATAATAATAATAATAATAATAATAAAATCTGCAACCAAAATTGAAAGAAAGTAAAAACTATTAAAGTTAGAAATAAACCTCAGCTGTCCTATAAAAAAATCATTTAAAAATATTAAAATAAAGTGAAAATTTTGAAAAGAACGGTCCCATAGGTTTAACATTAGCTTGTGAGTTTCTTCGCGTGACTAGCGCAGGTTCTTAAACTTTGGCTACCACTAATTAAAAGAAAACAATAATGTTCGTATAGTATATTGCTACAACATATTTAATAGGAATCCACCACGAAGATTATAATATAGAAATAGTGGTAGAAAATTGGTGATTGATATTTCGAAACAATAATTTTCAAAGAGTGGAAAGGGTGGAAATACAAGCATGCTTTATGCTATACATGGTGTTAACTGAAGTTATTTTTTTCTACAACCTTTGTATTGATTTATATGTATCATATGTATTTATATGTATATAATCAATATTTATAGTATTTCTTTATGCAATGAGTTATTTTTTCATAGATGAATTGTCAATCATTGAAGATAGAAATTATAGTATTTGGGGCAGCTTATGTAACTTAAAATAAATTGTCTCCGCTTGAATGGGAGGGCTTAACTTAAGCCCATGAGCCCCGCCCCTGCATCATAAACAATGTATAAAGATTCAAACATCCTTTTAATGTCTCTTTTTTTAGAAAAGTATATTCAACAGCAGAAATACAAGGATGAGGCAAACAAGGGGGGGGGGGGGGGTTGCACGAAAAAGTCAATAATACACTGCAAAAAAAAGAAAAATGTTGATTTTACAGTATAATACTAGCATCCCAGCTGCCAGTATTATATCGTAAAATTAACAGTAATAAGCAGTAAAAACAAGTGGTAATACGCTGTCGTGCATGAGCGGTAGCGTAATTACTGCCTGTTTTACTGTTTATTACTGTTAATTTTACGGTATAATACTGGCAGCTGGGGTAAAAGAAACTTTAATTTTATAAATGATTCATTAAATCTCGAAAAGATATTGGTTTCTCAGGTTTCGAACGATAAAGAATGATTTTCTAAATAATGGATAACTCGAAAAAAGTTATTGTACATTTTTTTCCTGTTTATAATGTTTAAAATGTTGTTGTGTAAAACTGTTTTAAATTGTTTTTCCAAGAAAACAATAAACATGTACCTACCTCATTTTGTTCTTTTTTATTTCAAACATGAAATGCGCTCAATAATTTTAGACCACCCCTGTATTTCTAATCTGGGATTATGGCAATTGTAAAATATCCACAATGATTATATTCATTCTCGGGGAGATGCTTATTTTATAACTTTTGAAAAATACAAGCTTTTGAAAAACCTCTATTATTTATATTCATAGAAAATATTCGTGTTAATATTAACATTTAATTATGTTACATACACGTAAAAAAAAATTGTTGATTTTACATTATAATACTAGCACCCCAGCTGCCAGTATTATGCCGTAAAATCAGCTTTTTTTTTTGCAGTGTATTACTACGAGAAGTTTAGTAGTACAGTTTCTTACTGGCTTACTAACAATAGTATTCAGTTCAAACGTGATTCTAACCTGATGATCGATTTTGTTGCCATTCAATGAAGTCAGAATCAAGTACACACGATGCATTAAAACCATTGACATTCATTCATAGCAGTTTTGTTTTGAATATTTGCCGTGATATACTGATTTTGTCACGTTATCATTGGATATGATTTATAGCTTTTGCTGCAGAGTTCAATAGAGCATGACGTCTTTTAAAGCATCAAATGTGATTGTTTTATGAGATAAATCGCGTTTAAAGAGAATTTGCTCGCTACTACTGTGAGCTTGTTTGTAATGTATCGCTTATAAACATGATACAAATAATCTTTTGGCCATAGTAAATTTCTTTTTTTCTGACTGCGAAGAGCATAGAATACTTAATAAGACATACTTGCATGGTTCATGTTATATTTGGTATGATGGTTAAAGTTATATTTGGAAGTGGTTAACGTTATATTTGCGACATTATCTTTGGAAAATATGCATGTTAACAGTTGTAAAATATATACATATCAAACATTTATTCGTAAAGTGATGCAACTCAAAAAAAGTAGTTTTTCAGAAAACTCAAACAATGTTTTTGAACATAAAAGAACAATAATTTTTATTTAGAAAAATCATTAATTAATTAATTTTTTTTTATCTATAGAGAGTCTAAAGTAATTCCTTTATTTTACTCTTGAGCAACGTTTCAGCTGAATATCTGAAAATCTGTCGTTAGTAAAGCTGTATAGCGTCAAAAAAAAAAAAAAAAAAGAAAGAAAGAAAGAAAACTGATATAGTTCTATTATTTAAAACAAAAAAAAACCTATTTAAAAGTTCTTTTAACGACAGATGTAGAAGTAATTTTCTAATACTGTACAAATATCTCAAAAATCACGGTTTTTTTTAAATCTTTTTTAGTAATATCACGTTACGAATGAGTATTATGAGATATAACACGTAGTGACACTGTTGTCAATTTTAGAAAATAAATTAAATACCTTCTCTTGATATTAAAGAAATAAATAAAAATGTATAATATATTAAAACTTACTTTCAACTGTTCCCAGGGCAAGATAAATGAAAGCACAGAAGAGTAAATAATTTAAATTCTTCATTTTCAAATGAGGTAGTAGACCCAAGTGATCCAACTAGTACCTAAAAAAATCAAGGTTTATTGATTTACAATGTGTTATGAAAAATATATCCACATTATACACATACATAATCACAATTTTCAGAAATGGATATCAAAACTTTCACTTATATTTGGCATTACTGAAAGATATTGGTAATTTTCAATATCTTTCAACGTAATCGACAAATTAATTTTTGTAATTTTCCTCAAAATTAACAGAAATTTCGGAATATTTAAGAAATATTATTTCAATTACCGTATTGTAACTAATATCAATAATGAGTTATATGACGAAAACATCAAATGAAAGACTGAATTCTAATTCGGAAGTTTTTTTTTTTTTAATCATCAAATCCCATTTTTTGATGCATGTTTACCCTAATAAAAAATTAAGGTACTTTTCGATTAGCCGGGTGCCAGTTATATATATATACATGTATATATACACACATATATATTAACACATATATCTACACATATACATATATATACATACATATATATATATATATATATATATATATATATATATATATATATATATATACACTTAAATGTATGACAAATTATTTATATGTATATACATATATAATTATATATGTATATATATCACTGGCGCTCGGCTAACCGAAAAGTACCAAAATTAAAAAATAATCCCTGTGTATCTGCTTACTTTTATATTTTTCAATATTTATCTTATAGATATTATGATGCACCTAACTAAGAAAAATTATCTTCGAATAAGTAGAACAAAGCTCTTAAAGACATCTTTTTTTTTTTTCCTCTTGATAAACTTAATGCTATTAAAATTTGAAAATTACCCGTGATATTAAAAATGCACAACTTGAATGAATACATGTTGTTAAGTTTGTCTTAAATCGAATTGTTAGTGTTCGGTGAAAGAAGCTACTGTTACTTAATAAAAATAATGTAAATAGTAACGAGTTTATGTGTATAATAATTTTTATGCTTTTCATATTACAATTTAAAAAAAAAAAAAAAAAAAAAAAAAAAAAAACATGAGAAAGCAAGATTTAGTACAGCCAATTTTACAATGCTAAATATTTTATAAAATGGATTTTTTTTCTCAATCATTTACGTGCTATTGAAGAATGTTCAGTGGAAATTTTTACTTTATTTAAATTGAGATATTAAAAAAACAAAAAAAAAAACAAAAAAAAAAAAAAAAACATCCTAAAAACATTATTCGTTAATTAATCTAGGATGTTGTAAATATTTAACAGAGCAGCCTGCAACGACAATTAAAAAAACGAGCTTTAATGGACGCATCTTTTTTTAATGTCGTGTTATTTATAACCTGAACTTTCTAATCCATATTCCAATACTAAGGGGGAAATTATTGGAGAAATTTTTTTTTATAACTCATAATTCGGAGTACAAAGGGTTAATTAATATTTCCGTTTAATTTTCTTTTACCATGGAGTTATTTGCTCCACCCAACCACCACTTCGACATGTAACCTTGTATTTCAACAAATAACTGCAAGAAGAATTCTTTTTTAAAATAATATCCCGCTCTGCTGTAATGAAAATTATATTTCTATTTAGAAGCTTTATCAATAAAAAGGAATTAAGCATTGTAATGTAAGACCAAGTGCAGTAATACAGTTGTGGCGGATTTGAAATTTCAAAAGAATGAACGTGTCGGGTTTCATATTAAAAACCCTTGCAAACCTCTACAATTCACTGAGCATCTCTAATCCTTCAATACCATTGATTTTAAAATTCCTGGATTCGTTTATATTTTGGTATTAGCAAAATGTTTAACAAATATTTTGTGCAAAGGGTATTTTTTTCTTTTACATAATGCTGATAATATATTTTATTTTTGGGTTATAACATCTTTTCCATTGACTTTTATAACATCTCTTTCTTTGATTTTCCACACATGTGATTTCATTTTAAATATTTACTAGATAATACCCGTCAAGATTTGAAGGTAAATATCTTGAAAGTTCCTTTAGAAATATGCTTTTATTTTTAATTAGCTGCTTTTAAATTAATTTAGTATTGAAAATTTTATGAATTGTTATATTGTGTAAGCGATTTCTACAGATATAAGACGATAGATTGTGTTGTTAGTCCAGCAATTTACATCCTGTTAATACTTGAATTAATTTATCAAGAAATTAACTAAAAATATCAATTAAATGATTTATTTTTACTTACTACAGTCTCAAAAATTAAAAAATATGTATCAATATTTAGTATTTTCTATTTTTTTTTTTTTTTTAATTACGCGATCTTTAAAATTTTTCATTAATTTTATTTTTATCAGCTTGACTCTAAAACCCATATAAACCATGGATATCCAGGTGATTTCTTTTATAATTCTTATATGGATATTTTTTGTTCTTTCTTTTCTCACTCTCTCTCTCTCTTTTTTTTTTTTTTTTTTTTAAGGAGAATAATCATATACTTTTCTTGGTTATACAAATATATCTTATTGATAATGGTCATACAAAATATAGATAAAAAAATCAATAATATATTAATTATAATTGATAAGTTTTACTTCAAAACTGTCCAAGTGAAATGGATAACAAACTTCCGCTTTCCGTTGTAGAAAATATCTGAATGAATGCATTTTTCTTTATACATTTGACATACGACTTTTAGATGTCATATGCTGTAGGTTTGCGTGACAGCTTTACTACAATGAAAATGTCTTTCTTCTCCACCCTAAATTACGTGTGGACAACATTTTCAGATTTAGAGGATGAGTACGACACACGATATAATGTCGATGAACCAAAACAGCATGAAGAAATTAGCATTGAAAGAATCGTTCAAAAGGTCACGAGGGCTGCTTATAATTCTTACTACATCCTTGACCGTTACTAACGGTATAACTGTAAAAGTAATAAAGGAACAATTATTAATATCGTTACCATTGTAATGACATTTCATTTGATTAACTTATATGTTCATATTTTTGTGCTTATATTATAAGTGTCTGTTATCCCCTTTTTGTTATCTACTGAAAGGAATCTAACAAGCAATCAAACATGTAATCAAATGTTTGATTCGAGACAGATACTCTGTTGAACTTACTCGTGAAAATTTATGATTATGCAAGGACAATAAGTTAAAGTACATTTATACTTTCTAATTGTTTTATGGAGATGTTATTAGTTTAATGACCGGAAGAAGTCAGCCTAATGTATAGTAATTATTTAAATTTTAATGAATCCGCTTTTGATGCTTGGTGTCATTCTTAGTTTTAAAAGTATATGAAAGTAATTACATTAAAAATAAAGATGTTGTTATGTTATATTATGCAATTATGTAAAACAACTTACATATAAAACAAGAATAATAATCATACTTGAATATATTTTTGTGTCATGATGTTAATATATTAATGTTTCAAAAAACTTTTGTATCATTAAATTAATTTATTAATCTTTAAAAAGAAAAAAAACTTTTTTGTAATAAATGGCTGTAAATGAATAAATACTTGGGTACCAATATTCGGTGACAGTTGTGATTTATAAATACATAGTTTAAAATTTAAAAAAGTGAGAATAAAAAATTGCAGCTTTGAAGAAATCTCGTTTATTACGAACAGAAAGTCTGTCCATTTTCTGTAATTAGGTAGAAGAGTTTAGAAATTAAAGTCGATAATGAGTCAACGAAAAAAATTCTTTCCTTCTTTTCTTTTTTTTTAAGTGACAGTAAATTGAATAAAAGTAGTTTTCTGATGGTACTTATGAATTTTACTTTCTGTTTTATCTTTGTTTTATTATGACACTTCCATTAGAAGTGTTTCCATTTTAGACTTTTCATTTAATATTTCATTTTAATAGCTTAATTGAAAATTAGTATTAAAAGAAAATAATATCCAGTAAAATATATTTTATAAACAGGATTTTTTTCTTTTCTTTCTCTTCTATCATTCCCTTTTTTATTAGTAAGTAATCCCCAAAATAAATTTGAGAAAAGTATTTTTTCCCGATTCGGAAGCATTAAATGGATTACATTAATACCATCTATTTTATAAAGCAAAAACACGCCCGTGAGTAATACTGACGTCATCTTGATGGTGGCAATGACTTGATCAATAAATTTTGTTTTTACTCCAATTTTTTTTAATTTCAAAACATCGCACAATTTCAATTTTTACACTGTCGGATAGGGGGGGGGGGGATGTACTTTCAAATGCACTTAAAAAAATTGCATATAAATTTATTCATTTTATATGGTTATAAAAATAATTTCAAACATTATTAAACAAAAAAAATCTATCTCTATCGCGTGCAACCCGATTATGGAAGGCAATGTTTTAAAAATTCTATCTTCTTTAAGGTAATGCAATGAATTTTTAGCTATGAAATAAGAGTTAAATTATTACTTATAAAATGTTAGTAAAAGTTCATCAGTTTAATAATGTTCTTTATTAAATAGAATTTGTGTAATAAAATATGCTTAAACATTTTTTATTTTGTTTTTTTTCAAAAAAGAAAAAGAAATCTACGTAATTTGAAATATGTACCCCATCATAAGTATAGATAGACATTGCTCTCAAGTTCATTTTTCCAATATTTTGCGAAAAAACTTTATTTTATCATTATTGATTTAGAGAATGTTGCCGATTGTGTGTACGAAACTAGTATATATGTTTATTAAAAAGTTTTTTAAGCCTTTAAGTGTACTGCAATCACTTTTATAATATATATTTTTTATTTTAATGATAATAACTGATTTTTCTTATATAAGTAGTTTATTTATTTATTTATTTTATGATAAAAAAAATCTTTCGTGACGAAAAGGGCTGATGATAAGCAGCTGAAATTTGTACCTTAATAAATTCTTTCCTTTAGGTCACGATGTATCTTATCCAAATTTATATAAGTAGTTTGTTTGTTTATTTATTTATTTTACGATTAAAAAAACTTTCAGGACGAAAGGGGCTGATGATGAGCAGCTGAAATTTGTACCATACTGAAATCTTTCCTCGAGGTCATGATGCACCTTATCCAAATTTATATAAGTAGTTTGTTTGTTTATTTATTTATTTTATCCACATTTATATAAGTAGTTTGTTTGTTTATTTATTTATTTTATCCACATTTATATAAGTAGTTTGTTTGTTTATTTATTTATTTTATCCAAATATATATAAGTAGTTTGTTTGTTTATTTATTTATTTTACGATTAAAAAAACTTTCATGACGAATGGTGCTCATCATAAGCAGCTGAAATTTGTACCATAATAAAACCATTCCCCGAGGTCATGATGCATCTTATCCAAATTTATATAAGTAGTTTTTTATTTATTTTATGATTAAAACAACTTTCATAACGAAAGGGGCTGATGATAAGCAGCTGAAATTTGTACCATAATGAAATCTTTCCTCGAGGTCATGATGCACGTTAACCGAATTTCTCCTGACCTGACAAAAAAAAAAAAGTTAACAAGGTTTGTATTTTTTTTTCTTTTACCAAAATCGTGTATTGGTTGACGTCATTAGACCTATGAAATGCAATGAAACGGCCCATAAATTGCAGTCTTTGGGCCAAATCCTTTCAATGGGCCAATGGGTGTAAGAAGCTTTGATCTGGAAAATAAGGCAGAAGAACTTCGAGGAAGTTAAAAAGACAGACCTGTCTTCTTAAGGTGGACATGACCATTTCGTAATTCTATTTATTTTTATTATATTTACTCGAGTGTATGTTTTCTGAAGCAGAACGACAGAGTATAACGATGTTATATAAACTAAAATAGCTGGTCTCTGTTATTGTCTTTTGAAATGCTATTTATTTTCTTTCTTTTTTTAAAGAAAAAGTTTATTTAATATTACATCATCAAAATATATATTTAATCAGAAATATAAGTGGTCAAAAGTTCAACATATTTAATGTAACATAGGTATATTTTGGTTTGCTGTTTATAAATTAAAGAACAGTACGATGTAAGTTCAGCTCTAATAAATGAATGTGAAAGCGTGTGCGACATGCTTTACGTAAAATAATAATAATTTATAAAATAAATATATGTTCCAAAACTTTAAAAGTCGGAATAAAAGAAACTATCAAATTGATTGTTCTTGTTATAGTACTTTCTTATATTTATTTTACTATTTGTTTATATTGCGAAGATATAATTGTTATTCCTAGGATATTTGCAAAGGTTGATGGTTATTCGTTACTATTATTCATTGAATTTTGCCACAAAAAATAAGCATTGAAAATAAAACACGCATATAAAATATTTTAAAATAATAATGTAAATGCTTTAATGTTTTAAATTTTTTTAACTAGTTTACCACTTTGCATATATATATATTAGATTACATTTGCTATAATTATTTAGCACTTTTCTCAATTCTTCACTTTCACCATATATAAAAAAAATATGTACTTTTCAGCATTTTTCAAAAAATAATAATCAAATTACAGTTGTTACTAGATAAAATTTTACGATGGCTATTTTACTGTACAATAAAATATTTTAATTTATTGGGGTTATATGAAATATACGTAGTAATCATATTAACATTTGTCTTTTTTAAATTTAATTTGTTATTTGAGAAGTACTTTTTTCCTAGTGTATTTTTTTGAATGACAATATTTTCGTGGTGCGAGTGGTACATGAAGGGATTTTTTAAAAAAGAAAATCTACATCTATACAATTTTTATGTATCGTATAAAATTCTGAGGAAGCTTAAGCACCTAACTAAAAATTTAGAATATTAACTAAAATAATATTGTAAGCTATCTGCACTCTTACAGTGGCAGTGGTCGCATAATAATGGTAAAACTTGTGGTAACTAATCGGTGGCGTATTGTGAATAAAACCCATTAGAAGGGGTTAAAACTTCTGTTCTCGAAGTCACTCTAACCTATAAATATAGGTTATTTCCAATATTTTGTAATACTCTCAAAGAAATTTAAATTCATCTGCATTCGGAAGGCTTCGTTTAAGAACAATATTATATAGATTAAGCTTTGGTGAGACTGATAATATCACTGGAATCATGCTAAGTGAACCTTAGCATAAGGAAGTATCAAAAATCGCACATCAAGGTGTTTTCATTGGAGTTTTGTTTTCTATGTTCAACCAGTGTGATTTTTCCCCTTTTCAGCATGAGTAAAAAAATGTTACAGTAATTATAAATGACACTATTATTATTTTTTTTTTGGAGGGGGGGGGGGTATTAGAAAAGCTTTAAAGCTTAAATTCATTAAAAAATTAAATAAATAAATAAAATAAAAATACTGGGTGTTCCCATAAGTCATCTTTTAAGTTAAAAGTCATCTTAAAAGTCCATAAATCATCTTAGTTTCATCTTAAAATTTGTCAAAGTGTTAAATTTTTTTTTGTGGCAAAAAGAAAAATATAGTTCATAGAGTCCGTTCACATTTCAAAAATTCATAAAAAAAATCAGCAAATTGTCGTATATTACAATTCCGAATTATCGTGTGGTTTGCACGATAAGATCTGCCAAAGAGTCAAACGAATTGTTCAAAGGAAAAAAGTTATTATTATTTTTTAAATTATTATATTGTGTCCCCCCAAAATCCGACTCTTTAATCAGTCTTATTTTGAAAACTGCACTTTAATATCACAATTTGTTAAATATTTATGAATTTTTGAAATATAAACTGACTTATGGCACACTTTGAACTATTTCCTTTTTCCTTTGCCACAAAAAATAAACTCTTTGACAAATTTTTAGATGAAAACCACACTCCTATACGACAATTTGTGAATTTTTGAAATATAAATGGACCTTTTGGGACATCTTACATTCACCACTCTTAGTATACCATTTACTGAAACATCTATTTCTGAAACGCGTTAATAGGCGGATAAATCATTTTGGGATGTTTATGATAATTAATAGCATAAAACGTACGCACTTCTATCTAGGAAATAATTTAAATTCGAATTTTTAGTTTGAACACTTACAGGTTAATTATAAATTAAGAAACACAAACGTTTCGATTGCTGTAAAGATTCATCATGAATGAAGTGATATAAGTTATAAATTAGCTGAATATTTTAATTATAAGTTTGAATCTACGGATTTAAAATTAAAAATGTATACTCATTTGAGCCAGAATACAAATTCAAGTAAGAATAAAATATTTATTTTAAAGATTAAAAAGATATTCACGAGGATGTGAGAATATTGCAAGCAATATGATCAGAACTATTGTATTCAAGTATTTTTTTTCTTCTAATAAATAAATTACGATATTAATGGTTGAATTGGTTTATAGAATATTTTTAGATCGGGAAAATTAATGTTTCCCTCAATGGATTACTAAACAAGATGCTTTAATATATTTCATATACAATTTTCTACTGCAAAAATTTCTACTGACCCAGAAATTATTTTAATTGTATTATGAGTTTTATACTTTTAATTTTTACTTTGGTTATTGCTATCGTATGAACTGATTATAGAATATTTATAGATCAGCAAAATTAATGCTTATCTTAATAGAGTACGTATAGAAGACGCTTTAATATGTTTCATTACCTTTTCAATTGCAAAAAGTTCTACTAATTCGTGAACTATTTATTGTAAGTGTATAATGATTTTTATGTTTTTTTTCTTCTTTCTTTGATTACTGTATGAACTGTGTGTATATATATAGATCAGAAAAATTAATGTCTATCTCATTCGGCTACAATGAAGTCACTTTAATACGTTTGACGCCTTTTCAATTGCAAAAAATTCGACTGAACTAGGAAATATTTGTCTTAAGCATATAATGAGTTTTGTGCTTTTTCTTTTTCCTCATGGTTACTGCATGAATTGATTATAAAATGTTTATATATCAACAAAATTTTGATTATAAAATGTTTATTGATCAGCAAAATTAACGTTTTTCTCAATCGGTTACAAAAGAAGACGCTTATATTTCGTATTTTTTTAACGGAAAAAAAAATAAATAAAACGTATTGACTTATGAATTTTATTATTTTATACTTTGATAGAAATAATAAAATAACAAGAATGAAAAATTGTGCGCTAAGCCTAGATTATGAAACACTTTCCAACACATTCAGAATACTGTAACGAAATCCCGACGTTTAATAAAGTGAAAGACGATATCTAAGTAACCAAAGTCAAAGTCAAACCGGACCAGGAGGCCTACCTTTCGGCTTAAGCTCAACTAGCCCAGTACATATCTAAGTAAACAATTTGGAAAACACACAACATATTTGAAAACCCAATTTCAGTAATTATCATTAATAATCGGGAAAAATATCCGAATTGTTTAGTGCAGCCGTGTATATGATCAACAGATTTGTATATATATTACAAAGTATGCTCAAATTTAGTTCAGTTAGGAAACGCATAACATAGTTGAAATTTCCCATTAGGTAATTTCCATCAATGAACGGCGATATACTTGAGATCTTTTGTGCAGACCTGTATATGATCTGTAGAATTTATACACACCAAGGAATATGCGAAAAATTAGTTAAATTTCAAAAGGCGTACAACAACTAAAAACGCACTTCCAGCAATTATTGTTCATAGTCGGTACTGTATAACCGAATTCTTTTGTGTGTCCCTGTAAATGAACTATGAACGCTATTTACTCCTTACTCTATTGTAAGCATCTTGTAATGCACCTCAGAAATTCATATCAATTTCATTATGTTTGTAACATTGTAATATCATTACCGCAAACGATTTTTCCTCATAGGCCGTAACGTAAAAGAATAATTTTGAGTGGTCCTGTAAATGAACTGCAAATGCTACATACTTCATTTCCAATACCGAACTTGCCATAGAAAGCCTCAATAACATATATCGATTGCATGGTAATCCGATTATATTTACGCGAGTTAGAGAACGGACAGACAGACAGACAAACTGAATTCATAAACATGTTTCAACTTTGTTAAAAAGTGTTAAAAATCGAAAAAGATAAAGTGTGTTTATTATTTTAAGTGTATAATGAGTTTTTATACTTTGTATTATTTCTTTGACTATTGCATGGATTGATTGTAGAATATGTATGTATCAGCAAAATTAATATTTCTCTCAACTGGTTACTAAAGAAGACGCTTTAAATACGTTCCAGACCTTTTCTATCGCAAAAAACTCTACTGACCTAAGAACTATTCATTTTAAGTATATAATAAGTTTTATCCTATTTTCTTTCCCATGATTATTGAACTAACTTCTTTGGTAGAACATTTACGTTGAATATCTAAATGTGAAATATAGCAAGTTCAACAATGACAAGTAAATTAGATGGTTTCAGAGTTTTCTAGTAAAATATCATTAAGTTGAAAAAGCTGTTATAATAGGGTTTCGCGTGACCAAAATAATTTGCATAGCACAATGTAATCTCGTTTTACGTAAAAGCAAACTGTTGGATTATCTATTTGTTTAAACAAATGCATAAAACTGACACACAAGCATAATAAGAATACTGAAATAGTTTTGTAACCAATGGGAAATTTTTATTTGTGTAAGACCATTTAAATGAACTTCCAGATTTACAAAAAAAAAATGTAAATAATCTAACAGTAAGTATCAAATGGGTACATTTTGAAATAAATATGGCGTTTTATAGAATATACTTTATTATTTTATTATAATTAATTATAACTTATTACTCCTTAAAAAAATACTTCTATCATTATGTTCTTTATTCTGTGAGTTTGAATTAAATATACTTCAGCTAACTTCGGGATTATATCGAATTACGGTGTATTTTTAAAGTGCTTTGAATAAACAATAAATATTCATTAAAATTACTTTAGTAAATCGATATTAAAAAAAAAAAAAGAATGTGACATTTTTTACAGTATACTTTATTATTTTATTCTACTTAATGAGGCATGTCTTTAAAAAATAATTCTATCGTTATGTTTTTTTATTCAGGAAGTTTGAATTAAATTTATTTCAACTAACTTTAGGATTAAATTGAATCACGTAGTATTTCTAAAGAAGTAGGTTGCATAAATAATAAATAATCATTAAAATTACTTCAGCAAATAGGTATTTTAAAAAAATAAATATAATGCCGTTTTATACACTATATTTTATTATTTTACTATACTTAGTGATTTAATTCTTTAAGAAGTATTTTCGTCATTATGTTCTTTTATTCCAATAGTGTGAATTAAATTTAGGATTATATTCAATTACGGTGTATTTTTAAAGAAATACATTCTATAAACAATAAATATTCATTAAAGTTACTTTAACAAATCGGTATTTTTAAAAATGACTTTGTCGTTACATAGGATATATATTTTTATTTTATTATACTTAATAAGGTAACTCTTTAAAAATATATATATATACTCCTATCATCATGTTCTTTTTGCCAGCGAGTTTTAATTAAATTTACTTATGCTAAATTTGGAAATGAATTCCATTACGGAGTATTTTTTCAAGAAATACTTTGCATAAAAAAAACTATATATTAAATCGACCTTAGCAAATGGATGTTTCTAAAAATAAATATATCGCTTTATAGCATATGTTTTATTTTATTATAATTAATGAGATAATTCTTTTAAAAATATTTTTGTCATTATATTTTTTTATCCCAAGAGTTTGAATTAAATATACTTTAGCTAAATTTAGGTTCATATTAAATTACGGAGAAATAAAAAAATACTTTGCACAGACATTAAATATTCATACAAATATAGTTATTTTTTCTCTTATGTCAGAGTTATACGTGTAGTGCGTCACTTCATGTATAACGTCAAAATGTATTGGCTCCGTATAATGACGTTATTTGCATTAGTAATCAAAATTGTAGGACCTGACAGCACCTCTATAATTTCTTACTGGCCTGCTACTAAAACATATTTATAGGGTATGAAACAAATAACGGTGTATTTTGGAGGCATTTAAGGTTAATGATACAAATAATATATTACAAACTGTGTAAAGTTTTATGGAAAAAAGTTTTTTTCAAGAAAAAGTTAAAATGTAATTAAATGTTATCAAAACAAGATTAAAGAAATTTACAGCATTGTACATCATTTTTCTTTAATATTTACCCATTTACTTCACTATGTTACTAATAAGCTAATAATTATTCTGATTCTTTAATCAACTATTATTTGTTATGGTACATAATAAAGACAACATAAACAGCTCTTCAGTAAATTAAATTTAGTAATAGACTGTTAAACGGATTATTGTTTTGTTTACACTAGTCTGATAGACTAGTCACTGGTCTTATAGATAAAAATCCTTTACATAAATGTAAGCATTATTTTAATTGATGAACTTAATTAACGTAGCAGAGATTTTATTTTCTTGAAGTGTTTTAATTTCACGTCTCGTAAGCAGAATTTTATTTTATTTTTTCAGAAAAATATGTGGATACCTTTATTTTTAATGTATTTTTTAGCAAATTGAATGTATTTAAATACAATAGCAAAAATTATATAGGATAAATTTGTAACACTGAGCACAAATATTCGACAGTTGGCTGTAACATTTTCTGGAAAGGATATTCAGTTATGGCATCCTAAACGCGAAATTCAAAAATGTTTGGGCCAGTTTAATTATTGACATCTGATTTTATCCTCTTGGTTTGTTATACTGTTGAGTAAATATATTCTTAATTATATTTACAATATTTAACAATATTCTGTAATTTTTCTTAAATATAAACTTGGGATGTTATTTTACGGAGATCAAAACAGTTTGGAAATGACGAAAAAATGTATTTTTGTTATTAATATTTTTAAAATACTTGAACTTTTAAGAATCTCGCACAGCTGGTCTGATAGATAAAGTCATAAAATTGCGGCCGTAAGAGGCGTATATGTGGAGCCGCGAACCGAAGGATACCTGCAAAGGGCAAAATTTTAAATTCAATTATCTCGAAATACTGTTTTTCAGCTGTTTTGCTACGTAACTCTTGAACAAGTTAACGTATTTACATGTTTATTTATTTATTTTTTTAAATAAAGGAAATGAAATTCTCTAAAAACTGTTAGATCTAAATTGCAAAATACACTACTTAAATATGTTGCAAGGCAGAGTAAGAAGCGCAGTAAATTAGGATAAATATATTTAACAGAAATACGATCAAGTAACATGAACAACCTACATATTATATGTCAAAATATAAATTACTAAAAACAGAAAACATACTTTTAAAGACAGTTTCCCAACCGTACAATTTAAATAAACATTTATAAGGCAGGTTGCACATGTGAACACATAGTTCAACACAAACTGTATCTTAAAAAAAAAAAAAAAATTACATTCTAACAAAAAATATGCTTAATTTGTATGGATTGAATTTTTTATTATGTATTTTTAGATTTTTTTTCGGGTATAATTGAGAGACAACGTAATGAATGCGCAGTATAAAATCAAAACAATGACTCAAAAATATGTAACATAGCTTTCACAATCGTAGCAAAATTAATTGCAAGATTAGTTGATTAAAGATCTTTTGCAAGATTAAGTTTGTCTTACAATATTAAAACTGCTTAATATTATTTAAAGCTGTACAATAATAAATTGTTTTCTACAATTATTGTTTATATTATTGTTTTCTACAATTTAAGAAACATTTTTTATCTCTATAAAACATAAATAAATGAATGCAAAAACGAAGTAATAGTCTAAATTAATTACAAGCTTCGTAATCAGTATCGAATTTTTGCCTTTTCGAACCTTTCTGGCCTCTTTAAAGTTTTACGTTCTTAAAAAATTACCTGTAAAAAAACTTTTGGTAAGAAAATATAATGCTGATGAGAAATAATATTAATTTAAACTACACTTAAATGTTGGTGGAGTTTTCATTTATTATAATCTCCCAAAATAGTAAAATGCAAATTGAATGCTGAAACTGATCTCGAAATTAGCTTTAACGAATTCTCAAAATCTTATAAAAGCAATAACCAGCTTCAGAAACTTTTCTAGGACTTTTTTCAAGAAGTGAAAATTCTCCTTGACTTATTTTTGAAGCGTGAATAAAAAAGTACATCATAAAAAGTACAAATGCAAAGACAACATGAAAGTATCTACTGCAAAATAAAAGATGGAGCACACGAGGATGAGGGAAGAGAGAAAGAGAGAGAAGTAAACTCATACTATTATAAATTTTATTTCTTAGCATATTCAACCGCAAATATATATATATATATATATATATATATATATATATATATATATATGTGTGTGTTTCAAGTATTGTATAACATGATGAGTAATTTTAGTAAAATTAATAATTTCAATATTTTTATAATATTAATTAGTTATTTTTTACAGTATGATATCATAACCTCATAATACATAAAAACATCTTATAAATACATATATAATGATATTTTAAGTTATAATAATAACACAACTTTGTCAATCTGTTATAAGGTTTAAGAATCACCCTTAATGCATTCTTTTATGTAATAAATTAAAACAATTTTCTAATAAACGTGAGATGAAAGTGGGCAAGGAAGAAATGTATTGGGTTGTCTGGAAAATTCGTGCTGTTTGGGGAAATTTGTTCGTACCGGAAAATTCTGCCCGTCAATTATTAGACATTAGATATCTGAATTAATGTATAATAATTAAATGATAGAATTTTCCACTACGAATTACTTTTCCCAAACTACACGAATTTTCTGGAAAACCTAATACATTCTTGACTTGATATTAAGATTTTTGTTGATGATGGAAATGTACATAATTCTTCTAGACATCTGAATATTTTTTTTAATAATTTCAAATTTTATGAATAATAACTGTTTATACTTGATAAATGGAGACTTTTGTTGATGAAAAAATGTATGATACGGTTTAAGCATTGAAATATGCTAAATTTTATTAAAAAATACAAAGCATGAAAATAATCATGGTTAAATTTTAAGACGTATTTTTTATTTCTAATCCGTGAAATACGCTTGGAAAAGCGTTAAAAACGTCTCTGACGATCCTCTAAAGAGAGAAAGAGGCTAAAAAGTATTAACGACGCTTTCGGTAGAATCTGTAAAGTTTGCATTTCCTCACAACTCTGAGCTCAAAAGCATTTTCTTCACATTCGGAGTAAGAGGAAAATACACCTACTCAGTATTCTCAAACAAATATTACTTTTACTGAATTTTATAAGGTATAAAGTATGATAAATTAGGATTGTTATAGTTAATAAAATGTACAATTGTTTATATATATATATATATATATTAGTTCCGCTTGAATTTTCCAATCTCATGTCAAATCAGTTTCCAAACTGAAATTAAACTTTTTCGCTTGTGTAAAATTTTTAAAAAGTATCCCGTGTTCCTATGATTTTTAATATCATTATACAATAATAATCCTTGAAAAAAAAAATATTGTTTGTTAAAATAATAATAACTACCATGTATTAAATTTAAAAAATCCATTTTAAAGATATGATCTGAATTTTATGCATATTTTTATTTAAAAAATTATTCACATAGAAAAAAAATCTGCATAATATGCCAGAAACCATTCCTATAAATTTAAAACCATAAATGATAATTTAAATATTTTACTTCAGTTATTTAATAAAAAGATTTAAATATAAAATACATCAATGTGTAAATATCACCCTTTTATTCATTTGTTAAAATATTAACGATGCCTTATTAACAAAATATTCGAATCTTTTATGAAAAAAATTCTTGAGGAATTATTTTTTACTTTTTATCGATGTTGATTCGAAGTATTTCTTATTAGTTATTTACTTAAAATTCGTACCTGATTTTTTGTTAATAGATATTTTACTTGGGGCGCGTGAAACGCTATTTCCATTTTCTTAACTCAATCTTGTGCCATTTCACTTTTATATAATAATAATAATAATAATAATAATAATAATAATAATAATAATAATAATCCAGTAAAATCATCATTTAAAAAATTAAATAATACAAAAAACATAGCCTTTCTTTCTCTGGTATTCAACTGGACATACTCTTTTATCCTTTCAGTTTCAATATTAAGTATAGCTTATGAAATTCTAGACTATGGAATTACATGAATGTTTATGGTATAATTTCTGAATATGCACAATAATTTTATCAGTAGTAATTTAAAATAGTTTCCTAATATTTTCTTTGGAGCATTTATTGTTATTATTACTATTATTATTATTTTACATTTATTTTAGTCGAATACTATAAAAAATTTTAAATAAGCAAAAAATATTTTATTTTTCAATTTTTGGAACACAATCTCTCTAGAAATTGTTTTTCACAAAAAAAAGAAAATTTGGCGTTCGTGTATGTATTTGTTTTCTTTTAATTTCAATTTTTAGAATAGCCTATAAAAATTCAGACTGATGGATTGCTTTCAGTGCTTTTTCTGCTTGATTATTAGCATATTTTACACATTTAAAGTTTCTATGAGGTAATTATTTTAAATCTATTTTTTTATATTTATTTATTTATTTATTTACTTTGATTATGCTATAAAAAATAACCAACTCAGAACAATTACATGCTTTTCATTTGTGAAAAAAATGGTATTTATTGTTAGCTTGATTTTTAGTATTTTTATTCCAATGCTGTGACAAATTCACAAACATGTTATATGTTTTTTTTATTCGTATATTAAAAATAATCTTTGTTGTTTATTGTATAATTTTATCCAATGAATAAATAAATATATATTTTTTTTAAATACCTTAGAATTTAATTTTAATGTGCACAAAATATTAATTTTTATTTCTATACATTTAATAATACTAAAAATATTATTTGCATTTTTTACTTTTCCAGATAATATTTTCACGAATATCTTATGTAATTTGATCAAAACAAATAAACAATTTCACATATTATATACCATATCTTTAATATCGTGAAACGTTTGCATCATACCGTCAAAATTGACAAAGCACTAAAATATTCCATTGTCCATTAAGTTAATAAGTAAAAACAATATTTACATTTTATTTCATAGCAGTAAAATATTTTATATATAAAAAATATCAATATTATCTGTTTTAATTTACGGTAACAATTTTTTTTTTAATTGTCATTGAAAAATAAGTATATTAAATTTTTAATTCTGACGGGATACATTTTCACTTAATAATTACTTTATGAAAATAACTCAATAATTTACAAGAAGCAACAAACGTATTTTTACGTATAACACAGTTAATTAATCTAATGCATTTTATAACTTTATAAGACATTAATATTATGACATTAACTGAATAAATAAATATATTAAAAATCTGAGATATTATATAAAAGGTATTCTATCAAATTTCAATGTCACTCAAAATAATTTTTCTGCTTATATCTTGCTCCAAAAACTTAACTTATTAACTTAAAATGTGCAAAAAATTCATTTTTATGGGAAAAAATGTTTTTCCGTTAATGCATTGTCATTTTTTTTAAATTCATATTACTGATTTACTTATTTATATTTTTTTCTTTTCTTTTCTTTCTTTCTTTCTTTTCTTTTTTTTTTCAAATTAAAAAAAATAATTTTGCTAAAATTCATAATAATGTAAAGAAAAAAAATAGTGGGAAAAATTTTGAAAATATTCTACATACAAGTTAATTTTTTGCTAAAATTTGTAATGTAAAGAGAAAAATCGTGGGAAATTTTTGAAAATATTCTACATACAAGTTAATTTTTTGCTAAAATTCCTAATAATCTAAAGAGGAAAATAGTGGAAAAAAATTTGAAAATATTCTACATACAAGTTAATTTTTTGCTAAAATTCATAATAATGTAAAGAGAAAAAAGGTGGGAAAATTTTTGAAAATATTCTACATATACAAGTTAATTTTTCTTGTAAAATTAAAATCTAACTCCGACTGAAAATTTAGACATGTACATAGTCTATAAAATAAATAAATAAATAAATTCTATAAATCTGGAATTTAATATTCTAATTAAATTAATAGAAAAATAAAATGAAATAAAATAAAACTTATCTTACCTAAGACGAGGTCTAAGAGAAGAGAAGAACACTTGGAGTATCTTCGGAAATAACCAAAATGCACTAAAAGTTCCGGGGTTTTTGATCTGAGTCCACAAGCTAAGAGCACTGAGCTGCTAGTGATCTATAATAAGTCCCAAGAATTCTCTACATAGTAAAAGAAGAGGTACCGTTGGAGTAACTTTGAACTTGACCGTGTGGTGGTGCGGAAGTCAATAAAGTGGCAACAGAGACCTTGGCCGCTTTTATACGCGCGACGATCGGAGCGTGAAATGAAAAGAGCATCTTCCAAAAGATTGTATATCGAGTGTACTGGTTCACTTGGCGCTCTGCTTGGTATCTCCGCACCGTGACCGGCGACACCCTAGGTTTTAGAAAGATGTTCGAGAATTTGTTTTTCTTTTCTTCTGATTGGAATTTATCCGTTATATTAAGAGTGGGTGGTATGATTGACAAGGGTGCAATATTTAAATTCGTTTTCATTCATCGCTCAATTGTGTTTTTTGAAGTTTTTGTATGATCAAAACTAGAGAATACCAAGCGTAACTACTTTGGTTTAGAAGAACCCTAACATGATGTTAGATATTTAATATTTTGATTTAGAATCTAAATATTAAAATTATTCTAAATATTCTAAATCTTAAAATGAATCTAAATTTTTCTTCTTCTTCTTCTTCTGATTGGAATTTTTCCGTAATATTAGGAGTGGGTGTTATGATTGACAAGGGTGCAATATTTAAATTTGTTTTTATTCATCGTTCAATATTCAGTTTTGAAGTTTCCTGTGACCAAAACTAGAGAATACCAAGTATACTTTGATTTAGGCAAGACCTTACATGATGATTCCTTAGATTTAAAATATAATTGGTAAAGTGATTCTAAATATTCTAAATATTAAAATGGATCTAAATATGACGTGTTTTTATTTTACTTATGATTCGAATTTATCCGTTATATTGGGAGTGGGTGATTGAGGTCTGGGTCAATTTGCATTCGCGACACTCGGGCCGGGACCGGGCCTAACTTTTTTCCAGACTGAGCCGGGAATGGACTTCATTCTTCCTAGAGGTCTGCACGGTCCGATATTTTCATGCTCCGTCTCAACCCAGCCCGTATGAAAATCATTGTCCGGGCGTAGCGTACAAAAATCAGTAAAAATTGGCCCGGCCCAACATTTTTTGCAAAATAAAAATGCATATATTTTAAAATCTCCATTATTCTACAATTAAATTTTATTCTTTTTAAAAAATAGTAGATATATTTCTATGCAATAAAACCTGTGAAAAAGAACTGGCCTATGACGGAATCCTGTCTTAAGCGTAAAAGTGTGTTGATCCATATAAAATGAATATAATAAAATGTGAGAAAAGACTATAATACACTTACAACAAACGACGTACCTGCTAAGAACGGAACACGTCTGCAACGATTATTTTTTCCTATGCGATAACGTCGATTTTACTGTATAGCATTTTTCAGATTTTTAAGTCTTCAGTTCATTGAATGTGGATTAACGATATTAAAGATAACTGAAACATTAACATACAAATAGAGATTCATTAAAAAAAATAAATATCGCACCCCAGGGCGCATTTTTAAAAATGAAGATCATAAACATGAAAAAAAGGTAAAGTAAGTATTTTTTGTCAGAACTCCTCGTACAAGACAATTTTTAACCATATCGACGTAAAGATTCATATTTTGTAGAAATTTAGTCGGTCCGGTTCAGGCCAATTAAGCTTTTGTGCGGGCCGGGCAAGGCTCGGGCCAAGATTTTACCTTTTATGTCGGACCGGGCCAAGCTCGGACCGAACTTTTAACTTTTATACCGAACGAAAGGGGGCAATAACTTTTCTGTACAAGCCGGGACGGCTCGGGCTCGGGCTCAACTGTTATATCGGGCCGGGTTGGGCTGAATTTTTTTCTATGGGTCAGGTCGGACCTGGGCCTGGAGATTTCAGGCCATGCTGATCTCTTGTGGATTGTATGATTGGCAAGGGTGCAATTTTTTAATTTGTTTTCATTCATCGTTCAATTGGGAGTTTTGAAGTTTCGTATGATCAAAACTAGAGAATACGAAACATGCGTTGATTTAAGCAAGGCCTTACATGATGTTAGATATTTAATACTTAGATTTAGAATCTAAATATGAAAATTACTCTAAATATTCTAAATATTATAACAAATCTAAATATTCTTTATATTAAAATGAATCTAAATTCTAAATATTAAAATGATTCTAAGTGTTCTAAATGTTAAAATAAATGTAAATATGACTTGTTTTTATCCTTCTGATTGGAATTTATCCGTCATATTATGATCGGGTGGTATGATTGACAAGGGTACAATATTTAGATTTGTTTTCATTCATCGTTCAATAGTGGTTTTTTAAGTTTTGCATGACCAAAACTAGAGAATATCAAGCGTACTTTGATTTAGGCAAGACCTTACATGATGATCCCTTAGATATATAATCTAAATATTTAAATGATTCTAAATATTCTAAATATTAAAATGATTCTAAATATTAAAATGAATATAAATATGACATTTTCTCTCTCTTTTGATTGGAATTTATCCATTATATTAGGAGCATGTAGTATGATTGATAAGGATGCAATTTTTTAATTTGTTTTTATTCGTCGTTAAATAGTGGGTTTTGAAGTTTCGTATGACCAAAACTAGAGAATATCAAGCATAGTTTGATTTAGTCATGGCCTTAAATGATATTAGATATTTAATATTTAGCTGTAGAATGTCTAAATTTATTTATTTTTAAGTATAGGAAAAAAGGCAACTCGTATTTAGCTTCATTTTATTTAGAATGCGTAGAATAATTCTAATATTTAAATTCTACAGTTAAATATTAAATATCTAATAATATGTAAGGCCTTGCCTAAATCAGAGTAATGCTTAGTATGATTGATAAGGATGCAATTTTTTAATTTGTTTTTATTCGTCGTTAAATAGTGGGTTTTGAAGTTTCGTATGACCAAAACTAGAGAATATCAAGCATAGTTTGATTTAGTCATGGCCTTAAATGATATTAGATATTTAATATTTAGCTGTAGAATGTCTAAATTTATTTATTTTTAAGTATAGGAAAAAAGGCAACTCGTATTTAGCTTCATTTTATTTAGAATGCGTAGAATAATTCTAATATTTAAATTCTACAGTTAAATATTAAATATCTAATAATATGTAAGGCCTTGCCTAAATCAGAGTAATGCTTAGTATGATTGATAAGGATGCAATTTTTTAATTTGTTTTTATTCGTCGTTGAATAGTGGGTTTTGAAGTTTCGTATGACCAAAACTAGAGAATATCAAGCATAGTTTGATTTAGTCATGGCCTTAAATGATATTAGATATTTAATATTTAGCTGTAGAATGTCTAAATTTATTTATTTTTAAGTATAGGAAAAAAGGCAACTCGTATTTAGCTTCATTTTATTTAGAATGCGTAGAATAATTCTAATATTTAAATTCTACAGTTAAATATTAAATATCTAATAATATGTAAGGCCTTGCCTAAATCAGAGTAATGCTTAGTATGATTGATAAGGATGCAATTTTTTAATTTGTTTTTATTCGTCGTTAAATAGTGGGTTTTGAAGTTTCGTATGACCAAAACTAGAGAATATCAAGCATAGTTTGATTTAGGCATGGCCTTACATGATATTAGATATTTAATATATAGCTGTAGAATGCCTAAATTTATTTATTTTTAAGTATAGGAAAAAAAGGCAACTCGTATTTAGCTTCATTTTATTTAGAATGCGTAGAATAATTCTAATATTTAAATTCTACAGTTAAATATTAAATATCTAATAATATGTAAGGCCTTGCCTAAATCAGAGTAATGCTTGATATTCTCGAGTTTTCGTCATACGAAACTTCAAAACTCACAATTGAACGATGAATAAAAACAAATTAAAAAATTACATCCTTGTCAATCAACTCCTAATATAATGGATAAATTCTAATCAAAAGAAAATAAAAACATATTCTCAAAACGCCATTATCTTCTATGCGTGTCTAAATTTTTAAAAACAGCTTCGTCGGCATATTTATAAAATATCAGACTTTCAAAAAATGCAAGAAAAAAAATGCATTTTTTTTAATCCGAAAACTTGCATACACTCGTAATGTAGTAGTTCCATTTTTTAAAATATTTATTTCGCCTTTGATAAACAAAACAATATCAGATGTTTTGTTGAAAACTGATACAACAACTTTATAGTCCGTCAGTTTGTTAAAAATACAAAATTTTAAAAAATCGTCGGACAAGGACTAATCAATTATGTATGATTTAAACTGATATTTTGCTTCGTTGGATTCAGGGAAAACTACTTAGAGAAATCTCTGCTACCGCTATACGCTACACTGTAAAAAAAAAAAAAAAGAGAGAGAGAGAGAGAAAAGAAAAGATGTTTCTTAATCTAGAAAAATATGATATAACCACAAACGAAAATATACAATAACCTCATCCGATTTACTCACGATTTCGAAAAAAGTTCTTTATCTTTAGAAACCTCGAAAACCAATATATTTTCGAGATTTAAAGACGCATTTATAAAAACAGTTTCTTTTGCCGCCACTCAATTTTGGAAACGTTTCCGAATAGATTTTATAGTGTATTAATCAGTTTTCTCAAACCCGTAATATAGGATGTTATTCATTATCAGGTAAACATTTCCATGTTCATCGAACGTGTTTTATAGACAAACATAATAAATTAACAGCATTAACATTAACGATAAAATTAATATCGTTTTGTTATTTACGCATGTATAAATTAAATTACTCAGCTAAAAATCTTTAATGTAGATAACATTCTAAAACCAATATTCCGATTTGAGAAAACTGATTAATACACTATAAGAACTACTCGAAAACGTTTCCGAAAATTAGTGGCAGAAAAAAAAATGTTTTTTAAATGATTTTTTAAATCTCAAAAATATATTTCTTTCTGAGGTTTCTAATGATAAAGGAAGTTTTTCGGAACCCTGGGTATCTAGGAAGAGATTTTTGTATATTTTCGTAAATTATAAGCATTTGTCTTTTTCTTTTACAGTATACATGCTGTGGAACATCAATAAAAATAGCAAGTAAAAATAGCACATTTTTCAATAAAAATTAATACAGATTTGGTTTCCGGTAGCTTAAAATATGTGTTTTGTTATGCAAAAATTGATATATCTCTAAATTTCTCGTGTACGTCAAAAAAGCATAATAAAGAATGCTTATTTTTTCAAACCGAAAAACTCTCATGTTCCCCTTAATCGACCAAGATGAGTTAGTTCTTAAAATATTTCTCACTTTACAGTTGCTCTTCAAATAAAAATTTTTAAATATTTAAAATTTATTTCATTTTGACTTTGAAATAAAAAAAAAAATCTGAAAACTGTAACTAGTAATATAAATTTCTTCTCAATAAAAACATTCTCTTACCTCGTTCGTGGAATTTAACTTCGTTATAATAGTCGATCTCTTGTGTATTTTTCTTAATCGATTTTTTTTTTCACTTATAAACGAATACTGGCACGAAAAAACAATAAAGTATATACAAGGAATCAATATTTGAACATTATCACTATGCGATCAAACTTTTAACTTATATATCAGCCGTTGATTTTGAAAAGGGGGCAAATACATTCAAAAAAAGGCATAAAGCTGAATTTTATTACAAATTAGCATAAAATTTATATTTTTAATCATTTCACAATAAATATCTTTTAATATCTGTATAAATCTGTTACTAGTTATTCATTGGGTCAACGCTATTTCAAATGCGTTGATTTTGAAAGTGAGACCACTCCACATTGAATAGAGTTTTTTTTAGGTTACATATTATTAACAAGCACAATCAGAATTTAGCAGTTCTACTACAACCGTGGTGAAATGGCAACATTTGAAAAACATTGTTTTATCATAATTTAATAATTATAGGCATACAATGTATTACTGAGTATTTTTTCCACTTTTTCCTATAAAATTAAATTTATTTATTTATTTATTGATTTTTTTTTTGGTTTTATCGTAACTTTTCTAAAGAAGAATGAAATATTAAAATAAGTAAATAAAATTAAATATTAAATTTTTGTTATAATTACATTTTATTCAATGAAAAACGAAGTTTTCAACAAATAATTGCTTTTGTAAGAAAGGCAAGTCCATTGGCGCATACATAAATCCATGATTGTTTTCAGCTAATGCGGATAACCATTATTGCATATACCGGGTGTCCCAAAAATGACTGATGGATTTTAAAATTCAATAACTAGCAAACGCTGATAGATATTTAAAAAATTCTTGCAGGAGGGTTATGTATGATGTCGGGAGTTTTTTTACTGTGATTCTTGAATTTAGTTCGAATTTCAAACAATAGATGGCGCTAACAGCGGTTGGCGCTCATTCGAGGGCGAAACTGACGTGACTCAGCATTGATGCGAAGAAAGGAGATTAAGGCTATGGAGTGGGTCTCATTCGCCAGTACAATCTTGCTCTTAGGCCCCAATTCTGAACTCATTTTATATGATTTCAATGGAATACGTTGTTGTCATGGAAAAAACAAATTCTTTGATAGTGGAATACAGCGTTCAGATCAGGGCATGAATTTAACAAGCAGTATTCGAGTTGCAGGCGATTGTACATTTATGAAGTTTTATTTTCCCGGATTAAATTACTTTTTATGGTCTGATTTAAAGAATATTTTATTCATCGTATTTTAAAACTACTACGTGAAATAAACCATTTTCAATAAATAGTGTACACTCTTTTAAAAGTACTCACTAGCAGATTGCGTAGAAAAATAACGAATGAAGATGTGATGGATTAGATTTCTGTGCAGCTCTCACATACCTGCATTGCCGTCATTTCGCAAAACTAAATTTTCATATTGGTTAGATAAAATTCCCATAAATACTCATTAATGTAAAATCGCCTGCAACTCGAATACTGCTTGTTAAATTCCTGCCTTGATCTGAACGCTGTATTCCACTATCAAAGAATTTGATAGAATTTGACAAAGAATTTGTTGTTTCCATGGCAACAACGCATTCCATTGAAATCATATCGAATGAGTCCTAAGAGCAAGATTGTACTGGCGAATGAGACCCACTCCATAGCCTTAATCTCCTTTCTTCGCATCAATGCTGAGTGACGTCAGTTTCGCCCTCGAATGAGCGCCAACCGCTGTCAGCGCCATGTATTGTTTGGAATTCGAACTAAATTCAAGAATCACAGTAAAAAAACTCCCGACATCATACATAACCCTCCTGCAAGAATTTTTTAAATATCTGTCACCGTTTGCTAGTTATTGAATTTTAAAATCCATCAGTCATTTTTGGGACACCCGGTATTTACATAAAATAAGACCACAAAAAATATATGTCTAGTGGGTTTAAAAATATGTTTACGAATATTTTTACGAATATTTTTAAACCCATTCAGTATCTATGAATAACAAAAATGGACTTGACCTACTTTCAAAATCGACTTAGAAATCTCATAAGAATCCATAGAACAACTTAAAAAACAAGAAATTCTTTTCAGTTCAATTCACACATTTTGTCGTCTGCGATCCACAGAGTCTGCAATAGAGTTCGAAACTACTACAGACATGCTTACATTTTTATCGCCATAAATATTTCTTTCTCCTTAAATGACGTTAGATGTCTAAAATCAAGATGTCAAATATCTAATTAGTAGAGAAAAAATTAGCTTCAACCATTTAAAACTCTGTTAGATAAATCAATCTAGATGAACGAGTTTTTCAACTGCTTCTCCCGAACAATTGTTCTCTAAAGAAAAAGGTTTTAATAAAAAGCATTTATTTCTTTTATTCTTCCTTAAAAATTTTATGAAGTAAAAAATTTTGTTTTTATAAAATAAGTAATAAATTAATAAGCCTCATATATAAATTCTTTTAAATTTATTTCAAACTTTAAATTACAAGCAAATTTCTGATTTTACTTTAATATTTAATACATTTTATTCGTTTCTAAACACATACATGCTTTAAAAAATAATAATATAGAAGTAAATATTGACCTTTTAATCACCGGAATTTTATTTAATGCTTTTTACAACTGTCTTAATTTCTCTAATATTTGATACTAGTTTTATATCCTTGTTTGAATCCTAAAAGTGTACCGTATGATAAAATTAAGTAGGATTAATCCAGTTCACATTCGGTATTATGTTTATTTGGAGAAGGATAAATTAAGTACGAAAACATAAACTGAGTTCATTAACAAAAATTAATTTCATTTGAAGAATGAAAACACAATTGCTGAATTACAGCCTTATTCATTATAACTTTCGAACACAATTATTTATTTTTTAAAAAGATACGCACTATTTTATGTTCTTAATTTCCCAATATATTAAAGAGTACATAATTAAAAGTGAATCAATTCATGATGAATGTTGATAATAAATGGTGAATCGATTGATTGATTTATTTGCTAATTAAATATTTTCCTATTGTTCTAAATCATTATTATAATGTGTATTCTAAAACTGAAAAACAAGTTGTTAAAATTTTGTTATAAATATTTTGACAAAATTTCAGTTCTTTCTCGTTCATCTCCTCCTCTCCACTCAGAAAAATAACAGGATTATCTATACTAATAAAACAAAGTTTCGCTCCGTCTCTGTGTGTGTCTGTATGTCTAAGATGACTAGCGAAATATACCGCAAGTAGAAGTCTGAAAGTTTGGGTGAGTAGTCTAAGGTAGGTTCTGATGCACCTGAGACTCATATTTTTAATCTTTTGATAATTAGTCGAGATATTAATTAAAAATTCATCAAAAACCCATCCCTTTCGTTGCGAGCCGGCAAAACCACTCGCGCATGTCCAGAACCATAGGTTGAAATGGTTCATGTTGAAATGAAGAACCCGCATCGGGATGAAATGAAGAAACGAATGCGCTTTTTTGTTGTTGTTGTTGTTGTTGTTGTTGTTTCGTAGTTTTAAATCGGTCTAAATTAGCCAAACCACTCAGTGCGGTTAAAATTGGGAGACATATTCAGAAAGATCGTGTTCTTACGTTTCAAATGCCGCAATTAGTTCGAAAAAATATTATTGATAATATTTTTTTTAAAAAAATTCAAAAAAGGTTGTTTTCCCGAAGGACGTTTTTCATCTTATGGGAACGCCCCTGCAGAGTGCAATTTTAAAGGTATCGACAAACCAAAAATATGTTCTTAAAGCTGAAACCCTTTTTCTAATTGGTGGTGTAACTGGTTTTAAAACATACAAATTTTAACCCTTTCAGAAACGCCGGGAACTTCGCGACTCACGGGAAAGTTCTTTTTAAAACACTAAAAGTAACTAAACGTCCGTATTTCAACACAATCTCTTTAGAGCATCTCGATAGACCAGATTTATATCTTCTACAAAATTTTCGAAACATTCGGACGCGTAAAAGTATTTAAAAAAAATTAAATCTAAGAAATTGTCGGAAAATAAAATAAAAAAAAAAAAAACGCGAAAGAGTGGTATGCATGTCTTTTCACGAAATTTTAAGGAGAACTTTGATACAGTTATATTTATAATTGATTATGAGAACTATTTTTTTATTGTTATGTTAAAGGAACCGAAACGGAAAATAAAAGCGAGAAGAAAACATATTTCTATTACAACTGGATAAGAATATTTTTTCACGAAATTTTTTCACGGGCTGTGTAAAAACCATTATATTTTTAACCGATAAAAATTTCAAAGAATTCGGACAACATTTTTTTTAAAAATTAACTTTGAATTGACCTTACGTGAAAAAACAAGAAAATGTCTTCCTACGAGCGCTTTTATCACTACATATCATTATTTTTGGGGGAATTTTTCATTTAAAAATATAATTCCATACAAAATCGAGTTAAAGATATAAAATCATACAAGCTTGAGGTTTGTTTAAATTTATTATCACAAGTCCGGACAACGCCGGGCGGATCAGCTAGTATTTAATACTAACTACTTAGCAACCCATTGTGTTCCATTTGTATTTTAAAGATCGTTCGAGTATAATTGTGGTTTAATTATTACAGCTTATAGGAGAAAAAATGTGTTTTAAAAAATAAGTACTTGCAACATGAAAAAGCTAATGATTTGCTGCTTAGCACCATACCTGTAATACATAAATAATGTCATGGTTACTATATCATGAAAATATTAATGTAAAAATGAAATGAAATAAAAACGTGCCATAAAACTACGTGCATACTTAAAAAAATAAAAATAATAAAAATTTTACAAGGTAAGAAATTTATGTTTAACAAATGAAGGGATGAAAAGAGACATATTCCATTTTTTTCCAATACATCACTTTTGTCACTTTGTTTGAAACATTTTTTTTTTCCGAGAAAAGATTAATTGTGATTCAATTATTACAACTTTTGGGTGAGAATGAGGTTAAAAAATAATTACTTGCGGTTACTTAAAAAATAAATAAATAAATAAATAAAACCTAATCTAAAAATGAAATGAAATAAAAGCGCACCATAAAACTACATGTATACTTAAAATAATAATAATAAATTACGAAGTAAGAACCTAATGTTTTTTTTTTTTTCAATACACCACTTTCGTCACTTTGTGTGAAACATTCTATTTTTTCTCGAGAAAAGATTAATTAGGGGTTAATTGTTACAGCTTTTAGGGACAAAATGTGGTTTAAAAAATAATTACTTGCGGTAAAAATAAAAAAAAATAATCAATTAATTAAATTAAATTGTAAAAAGCGAAGTATTTGCAGCTTAGCAACAGACTTGTAATATAAAATGAAATGAAATAAAAACGCGCTAATAAAACTACATGAAAAAAAAAAACATTTTACAAGATAAGAAATCTATGTTTAACAAATGAAGGGGATGAAAAGAAACATAAGTTGCTGCTGCATTTCTCCAAACGATTGCAAGAGCTGTTTTCTTCCGCCCTCCACATTATTCCAGAAGGAAGAGAAAAAACTTCCGAGGTGCAATCAAAACCCGGCCTCTCATTGTTGCGATACACCAGACAATATTCATTGGTGAGAGATGTTGAACTTTCTACAAAGTAAAATGTGAATGAATGAGTTTGAGGTTCAGAATGGCGAACAATCCCAGTTTGGATTATTGTTTTTTCATTAGATTATATATATATATAAAACTTTAAGTAAAATTTAACCATTGAAACATAAGAAACTGACCACATTATATATATATATATATATATATATATATATATATATATATATATATATATATATATATATATACCCTGCACGTATATAGTTATTTTAATGAAAATGTATAGTTTTGAAAGATTTTACCACTAAATAAATACAGTTGATCCAGGTTAATAGGAGAAATTAGAGGTTGTGAAAAATTCTCGGATTAGCTGCTACTCATAAAATCCGTAAAGGGAAAAAAAATGCACACATTAACTAATTACTACAATTATCTGCTGTATTTTTCTCAGTGCTATTAAAAATATATATATGCTTTTATAGCATTGAGATTATGTTTTAGTATGCTTTTCAGTAAGCATGGCTTCCTAGGGCTTCAATTTTTGGGCACTTGACGATTAGATAAGGCGAAGATTACTGTTAGAAAAAAAAATTAAGAGCATTTGGCAACTATGTAGATGCATTAGTACACTCATGTCCAAAATTAAGGTCATAAACATAAAATCTGTGAAAACGAATGAACTATTCACTGTGTTGCCACGAAATTTGGCACAGAGGTACATTAGAATGGGAGAAAGACTATATCAACAAAACAATACGGAAAAGATTTTATTTGAGAATTAAGATGCAGGGCATATCAAAAAGTGTTGAATCATGAATCAGAGATAAAGCATTTATTTCCGGAAAAGTCTGTCTAATATGGAGTGTGATCACCGTGCACTGCTATACAAGCCTTACAACGAGTTCTCATACTGTTTATGAGGGTATCAACAAATGTTTGTGGTAACAAAGCCATTCTTCTAAAAGTTCGGCTTTTAACACCTGGCGGGTCCTGGGAGTGGGGATACGCTGTGCAATGGCTCTTCATAGACCATCCCAAACATATTCAATAAGATTGGGGTCCAGAGATCTTGAGGGCCAATTCATACGGCGAATATCCTCTTCTTCAAAAAAATCATCAACAAAATGAGCTCTGTGTGGCCTCGCATTATCGTCCATAAAAATGAAGTCTGGGCCAACAGCCCCTAGGAACAACCTCACATAGGCTTCAAGGCTCATCCTATAGCGATGTGCGTTGACAGTACCTGCATCGAAGATGTGTAGTCGGTTACGGCTGCCTCACATTATGCCGCCCCAGACAAGGATTCCTTTGCCACCAAATCTGTCGATTTCTTTTACGTAGGAGGATGATAGCGAGCTCCACGTTCTCTCCAGATGAAGATTCAACGATAATCACTTTGCGTGGTGAATCGCGGCTCATCACTGAAAAGAAAACGCTCCTATTCTTGTTGTGTCCAAGACTGATGTCTTCGGCTCCACAACAACCAGGCTCTCCTGTTCGATGAGTGAAAGGGACGCACACGACTGAACGCCGGGCATAAAGGGCCTTCTCTGCTAGACGTATATATACCGTTTGCCTGGAAATTCTTATTCCAGATGCAGCAGTAAGGTAACGAGAAAGCTTAAGAGTCGTTACAAGCCTATGTCGTTGTGCGCTTAATGCCAAGCAGCTATTCTGTGTAAATGTCGTTGCTCTGTGGCGGTCTTGGCCGGCCTTCTTGGTGACATTGGATGTTCTAGGAAGAGCCATTGCACAGCGTAACCCTCCTGCCATGACCCGCCATGAGTTAAAAGCCGCACTTTTGAAAAATGAGCTTTGTTGCCACAAACATTTATTGACACCCTCATAAACAGTATGAGAGCTTGTTGTGAGGCTTGTATAGCAGTGCACAGTGGTCACCCTCCATATTAGACATACTTTCCCGAGAAAACTGCTTTATCTCTGATTCATGATTTAACAGTTTTTGATATACCCTGTATCTTAATTCACAGTTAAAATCTTTTCCATATTATTATGTTGCTATATTCTTTCTCCCATTGTAATATACCTCTGTGCCAAATTTCGTGGCAACACAGTGAATAGTCCATCAGTTATCACAGATTTTATGTTTATGACCTTAATTTTGCACATGAGTGTATCATATATTATATATATAAAATAAAACCTCTGAATAACGGACACATCGGGAGTGCAGAAAAAAACGCTATTCGGAGAAGTTCACTATTTGGGAATGTCCGTTAGGGAAGTTTGATTGTATATATATATATATAACATATTTTAATATTCTAAATTGTTTCTCCATTTTATTTGCTATTTTCCACCTTAAAATAATTTTTCTTTCCTTAACCTTTCTAAAATTTTAATTATTTGTACTCATAGTAATTTTTTCTTTCCCGTTTCAAACTTTATTCTATTATAGAATATTCAGCTGTAAGCCTAATTTTTAATTCTGATGGGGATGCTTCGAGGTTTTTTTTTCCGTATAAAGCTGGACCATAGCACACCAGTTTTCTCCTGCGCACCAGTAAAGAGCCCCGGCACGCCTCTTGATTAGTTTAGAACTCTTGGCGTAATGCCTTTTTCCGAGAATCTTTTACCTTTACGCGCAACCACCAGTAAAAGCTTCTGCGCAAGTTCAGAGCTAACTTTTTTCGTGTTTTCTTTCTGCCTTAGAATATGCCCGGCATCAGTGTCGGTCCCCCTCAATTCAACACTGATTACATTTGCCCTTCACTCCATTGAGATCGCTTTACCACCGATTTGATAGATTCTATAATTTTCTACAAATATTGACGCAGAAAAAGTTTTCGTCATTATAAAGCTTGTAGGGGGGGGGGGGGGGGGATTAAATGAAAATTTCCGAAAGATTTTTTTTTCTTTTCTTTTTTTTTTTTTCGTCGCTTATGTTAAGGTTTCTAAATAACCGGTTTAAAAAATTATGAACATAGCGAAATCCAACTTATTAATTTCCCTTTTCCCTAAGAAATTCCATTAACATTTGCAATAGTCGTTGTAATTTTTACGCCAACAGTTTCACATATCCTTTTCATTTTTACGAGATGAGTAAAATGATTTACAAATATTAGCGTTTTAGTAAAAATGAAAAAAAAAAAAAGAACCTTAACATTTAAATGTAAGAATCTAATTTTATAAAAGTAGAAAAAAAAAATGTTGAAGAAAAAACTTAAAGAAAGCTTGATGATATTTTTAAAGGTTGAATGACTGAGGATGACATATGATCACTTTTTACTAGGCGTTAATAACCTTATATCATAAAGTCAATAACCCTTTTCTTCAGAGTTTTGTGATATTTATTTATTCAGTTTAATTTTCGCAATAACACTTAAAAATGAAAATCTGTGACCAGTTCAAAAACATTGATATCAGAAACAAAAAATGAACATGTTTCCTTCTACTCTGAAATTTCATTTCTTTCTCAATCTATATATCCATTTCTCTCAAAGAAGTTATTATTTTAATGAAAATTTTCAAGTAAACTTTTTACTGAAATAATTATTATTTTTCAACTTTTTTGACAAAAATCAAAAGAGGATAAAAAAAAAATATTAGTGTAATTAGTTACAAAATTTGAAAATTACTTTACTTTGTTTTTGCTTCATTTGCCGACAGAATCCAAATGGACATATATCTATACTAATAAAAGAAAGTTTCGCTCTGTGTGTGTGTGTGTGTCTGTCTGCGATCGCTAGGAAACTTTGCCTAAAACGCACCTAGAAGTCTGCAAATTTAGATTTAGGTAGTCCAAACCCTCTCCTGGTATACCTGAGTCTCAGAATTTTAATATTTTAATAATTACTCTAGATATTAATTAGAATATCATTAAACATCGCATCGAAAATACCATCTTTTAAATCAAAAAGGCTAAAGAAAAGAACTGTTGTTGTGGATTTGCAAGCGAAAATGAACGAATTCGAAATTATTTTACTAATTAGCGAATTTTAAGAAAACTAATTAAGATATCAATTTGAAAATTTCTGAGCATATGTAAAAAACAATTATGCATCCGTCTATGCAATTTTTGAAAAATTCGGCCGGTAATTTTTCTTAATTTATGCAAAAAACTGCTAAAAATCTGCTGGCGCCAGTGAAAAAATCCCAGAAAGTTTCAGACAGGGATCTGCTTTCATTGAAAACTGAACTACAAAGAGATCTGTTTCTCTGGCCGATCCCTCCATTTAGTTTGCGAAAAAGAAAGGAAATAATTGCCAATTTTTACTAATGAACAAAAATTTAGATAACTAATTAAGATATAGATCTGAAATTGGGGATGGGAGGTGTTGTCATCTGCCGGCTATGTTAGCGTAGCGTTTTCGTTATGTTCTATTTATCAGGCGGGAAAAGTACTTTCCTCGTGACTTTCGGACGCGAACGCCGCGCGATCTCTGCCTGTGTGGCTACGCCAGAAAGGGTGTCAGGTTGATCATTCACCGACTCCTTATGCGTACATTAGATCGCAACCTTGGTCGCCAAAGAGCAGGCCGTAATCACCGAGCTCTTCCACGCCCACACTTGAACGCACTGCGGAATGCCCGTGGTCCCCACGGCGCAGGACGTAGAGGTAGAGGTAATGGTGCAATAAGTACGCAGGCTTGAGACTCGTCTCATAAGCCGGCAGTTGTCTGTGATAATATGGGCTAGTCACAGTTGTGTATATATATGTTGTTGTAGTTAAAGTTTGATATATATAAGCATGTTGTAGTTGTTGTTGTAAATTTAGAGTTTATATATGTTGTAGTACTAATCCCTTCTTTTTCAGGATCCACGGCAAAAGGGAACGTGACAACCTCTGTAGGTTGCCCACACCCCTCGAGCTGTGGTAAAGCAAGAGCCGTCGTGGTAGCTCGACATATGACCTAGCGACCGTCTCCCCCTATGGGGTCTCGCAAACGAAGTCGTCGGGGGTTCCATGGCGGTTCATCAAGGTTCCGTCTCTGCGGAAGTTTCCTCCGAGACGTGGGGTTACTGCCGCGACGACCTATGTCACCATACCTTGGTAAAATGACCTGGGGGTCCGCAGTGGGGAGCGGCCTCAGGCCGATCGCAGCGCCGGGCGAGACAAAGCCCTGGTGCGTTAAAAGCCCTTCAGAGGCTTGGGTGCGATGGTCGTTTACGCGCGTCGGCGACCCCCGTGGGCGCCTGACGGCGCAGGATAGTTTTATCAGAAAAATTTAATTATTTTTTTAATGATCGCGTTAATGTAGGTGAAGGTGGTTTTCTTGAACAAATTATTCGTTATATTTGCGGGTATGGGGAAGGAGGGGGTTGACGCCTTGCACTGAGATTGTTTTTATCTGGGGCCCGGGCAACGTCGCCGGGCGGGTAGCTAGTATATATATAAAGCCGGACCTCTATTTAACGAAGTCGCTAAATGCATTAAAAAAGTTCGTTTTATAGAAAATTCGTTAAATAGAGATCCAGCTTTACAAATATTTTAAACTACATAAATACAAAGTTTTAATTACTAAGCACTAAATCATTACATTTAAAAAAATTATATCCATTTCTTTTAGTTATTTTATTCATAAAAAAGGAAAAAATGGCATTTGTAGAAAAAAACAAGAATAGAAAAGCGCATTACTGTCCTGAAATACACTGTATTTTTAGCTTAAGAAAAAAAATTTACATTCAAAATTATTGAATTATTTTTTAATTATATTATCTAAAAATGCCGTATTTTACCGAAGGTGTTAAAAATAAAGAATAAGTTTGAAATGCCCAGAAGTATTTTTCGAAATAACAATTTCAAATAAATCTTAATTTAGAACGTTTTCCGCTTATTTTACCTTTTTAAATTTCGAATTTTTAGACCGTTAGAAACCGTTCTTTGGGGACATTTACATTTTAAAAGTCACTTCCATATGAAATTTCAAGTTTTTAGCCCCAGCAGTGTCACAGAAATTGTAATTTTAGAAACTGCTATGTGCAAGAATTTACGTCTTAAAAGTAACAGTCATGTCAAATTTCAAGTTTCTACCCCTAACAATTCCAAATAAATTGTAATTTAGAATGTTTTTAGAACGTTTTCCACTCATTTCAACCTTTTAAATTTCTAATTTTTTAGAAACTGTTCATAGCAAGTATTTACATCTTAAAAAGTAAACTCCACACAAAATTTTAAGCTTCTAACCCCAACAACGTCACAGTAATAGCACTTTTAGACCGTTTTCTTTCCCTGCATCATACTTGAAAGTTATTGTACTGACATAAAATGGTTGGAGCAGTGATGGTCACTAGCATTTTGGCGATTTTTTTTTAAAGAGTTTTACTTGTTAAGAGTTTTTAAGAGATTTTTTAAGAGTTAACTTGGTTTTTTAAGAGTTTCAATGTTCTCTATAATATTCCTTTTGATCGTACAACACAATCTTCGTTACTTGACAGACAATCATCCTCAGATTCACGTTCACTGTTGTCTGCCTCCCTTTATTGAGTTTCCGATTAAAGTTTCCTTCCAAATTCTAGTTTTTCAATAGAGATATTTTATTCTTGCCAACTCAAAATTTGTAAAACTGAAATAACTATTATTTTTAAGCATTCAAAAAATTCGTTAATTTGAAAAATTTATTAATATGAAATTCGTTAAAGTGAATATTTTTATAATGTCAAAGCATAGGAAGTTTTTTAACGCAAAAAAATCCAAAAAAACATTTGTTAAACTGAAAAATTCTTTAAAATGACATTCGTTGTAACGAGATTCTACTGTATATATATATTTAGATTGCCCACTAACAATATCAACAAGTTGGAAATTGTACGTCAAACGTTACAAACGAGGTGCGTTCGTACTATAGCTATTTATATAAATATTCAGATCTTGATGATTTTTAATTCTGTGAAATGAATTACATCGTCTGAAGATTAATTTCTGGAATAAAATAAGTATCTCGGTCGCTTGACGATTAAACCTCGGAAGCTCCTTTAACAAGAAAGCACCGATTTAAAAAAAAAAAATCAAATTTCTTAATAAATGTTTTTATTAATATTTTCTAAAGTTTTAAAAAATTTGAAATGTCTCGACAAAATTCTGCAAAGATAATATATCTTAAATTAGAAACCATTCGGCTGGGTAGTTTTTGCGTTGTTATATGCGGACGGACGGACAGACAGACGGACGGACGGATGGACAGACGGACGGACCAGACGACGACAATAGGTGCTACGTATTTATATAATTACGAACGCACCTAAAAAGCATTTTTATATGAAAAATATCAATTATGCATTCAAATAAGGTTGTGAAATTTATTAAAAGCCAAAGGTTAACAGCCGAACAAATTGCCAAAGATTTCAATACATACAGAAATCTTTTTAATTCTGGTAATTTCAGCGATTTAAGCGTTGAGTTTGATTGCATGTCTGTTAAATTTGTGTTTTATTTATATAATTTTATTTATTTATTGATGAAATTTTTATTTCGTTATGAAATATTAACCAGAAAAAAAGCTGAACTATTTATATTGTTTTAAGTGCAAACTGGTTAATCTTTCGTAATCGGGTGGCACGCGATACAGATAGATTTTTTAAAAAATCGTCCTTCAAAATTATTTTTAAAAAACATAAAAATCCGTAAATTAAGATACATTTTTCAAATAAATTGTATCTGAAAGACATTTTTTTCCCTATTTGACGGTATAAAAATTGAAATTGCGCTATGTTTAAAAGTTAAAAAAATAATAAAATAAATAAATAAATAAATAATAATAATAATAATGCAATAAAAGTGAAATTTATTGATCAGATGTTGCCACCGTCAATATGATGTCAACGTTACTCACGGGTATGTTTTTGCTTTATAATATAGATAGTTTCATATTCACTAGTTACATTTGTTTTTCAAAAATGAACGTAAGTAAAAATGTCATCGCTGCTTTTAAAATTAATAACTAATGTTCTTCCAAGAATTCCATTAAAAAGTTCTTTCTTCACAGCTCAATTTGTTGCGATTGATTTTAAATTTCATCTGACAGACAAAATACAAAAATCAGTAATTTGTTTGTAAATATTTGTTTGAATAATTATGTTGTGCAAGAAAATTAAAGTAAAAATTTTCAAACCGGACTATATTTTTTGAATATTCCCACTTTCGATTTCAGTTCTATTGATGTATCTTTTGTCATGATGATGGCATTCATATATATTCGGTAATTTCCTTTAACCGGATAACGAAATGGAATTTAACAGAAATCTGGAGTGTTTTTAATGAAAAATGGTTTGAAAAATATTCTTGGTTTAGTTTAATGTCAAATTTATTTTTAAATAACATTCAGAAAAATAAATGGAGATTCATGAACTTCATAATAAAAACGATTTATTGCTTATACATAGAAAAATGTTTGATCATAGAAATTGGGTTTGCAAATGTTTTTTGTTTCTTTGAAGAAATATATGAAAATGTTCGAACGTATGGTTTCAAAATCATAGATTTTTTTTCTTTTTTTCATAAATGTTTTGCTTAGGTTGCAAAAGCTAAGTATGAAAAAAAATCTACTTACTAATTTGGTCTTTAAAATGCATTGACTGTAATTTCAAAACTATACATTTAACAAAACATTTCTGTATCTTTTTATTATTACTTACCCATCATAATTAGTATAGGGTAAATTTTGTGATCGCTTTAAAAAATCGAAAAAAAAAATTGATGGATTTATACGTTTCAGACACTGGAGATACCGAAAAACATATTTTTAGACAAAAAAATTTGCCATCCGTCTGTCTGTGTGTCTCTAAACGCTCTATCTCCCGAACAAATCCGGATAGAGACTTGAAATTTGGTTTGTACTTAGTACGTAACAATGCGAAGAAGCCTAATGAATTTCAGTAACCTCGATTATCCGGAATTATTTTTTTCGGACTCTCGAAATATTCTTTCTGATAAAAGGTATATAAAAGTTTTCGAAATTGTTTATTTTAAGGAGTGAATATAAAAGACAATAAAAAAAACATAAATTTTGCATAAAGAATGAAGTCAATTGGATAATGAGTTGCCGAAATATTTGGAATTCTATTTCCCACACTCTTCGATTTTTCGTGACACTGTATTTGATTAAAATTTCAATTCAAAGATATATTTTGATTGGAAATGAGACGCTTAATCCGACGCAGTAAACTGTTAATTAATAGGGCTATCATTTTTGGAGTTATAAAGATGTTTCTTTTACGCAATTCAGTAATAGAGCATTTAAAGTTTATGACGTCATCAAGCCACGAATTTATTCGAATTGAAATGCATTTTATAAATAGTGTACACATGTTTTATTTTCATATTTTATATTATGCATATCCATGATGGGTAAGTATTACGGTGGCCCCCAACGACTAGTTTTTTAGCACGGTCATTGTAAATCAAATAGTAATAACGATACTTGCAGATTTATAATATTGCAGAGTTATCAAAAAGGTAATTATATTTTTTTGCTTCTTCTTTCTTTTTTCGTTTTTTACCAAATTTAATATTTTGGAATTAACCAAAGAATAAGTTCTATAATGGGAAAAATAATTTTTTTAATGAAAACTGTATTTTGAAAAAAGTAAGAACCTGTTTTTAAACGTTAGAAAAGAAAGAATTACTTTTTTAAAACGGAAAGCAACAGTTATTTACGAAGAACGTTTATACAAAAAATCGAAAGTTTACTTCATTACATTTATCCCTTTTAAATTCAGATTAGAACCAATTGTTTGATAAAAATATGTTGCTTGCTTGTCTCTCTCTCGGAATACAATTCATATGTCTGTGAGATGTCTACATACTAATAGCGTTTGGGTTACGGATCAGTGTGTTTTATTCTTATCCAATAATTTTAATTACTATATCTTGATAAGAGTATATGAAAAGGAAACTGCATCGTTAATGGAAGTTGCTGTATCTTATCAACGCCTCTTTGAAAATACAATCTGTTAGGATGAATGAAACTTTATTTCAAATGTGTACTTTGAAAATAAATAGATAAAGGCGTATATACTTTTCTATACTAGTCAAATTTCAACTTCTCTTATGGGTTCGGGCTAGTGTTCTGCATCGGGTCGGGTAACCTGATTTTACGTTTCCGAATAGATTTTATGGTGCATTAATCATTCTGAAACCTGTTTTCAGTTTTTCGGATGCTACCAATTCTCAAGAAAACATTTTCATTTTCAACAAACATGTTTAACACACAAACATGCTAAATTAATAGCATTAACATTAACATTAATATTATTTTTTTTACCCTTGCATGTTATATAAATTCAGTTACACAGCTGAAAATGCTTAGTCGAGAATTGATATCATCCGAAAAACCGATATTTTGGTTTGAGAAAACTTATTAATGTACCGTAAAAGCTACTCGGTAACGTTTTCGAAAATTACGGGCAGTTAAAAAAAAAAAAAAAAAAAAACTTAGTTTTCATAAAAGATTCTTGAAATCGCGAACATATATTGGTTTCTAAAGTTTCTAAAGATAAAAGAACGTTTTTCGAAATCGTGGATGACTCGAAAGAAGTTATATTATATTTTCTTTCGTGATTATATTATATTTTTATAAATTAAAAGTTTTTTTTTTTTTTTTTTTTTTTTTTTTTTTTAAGAGTTAATTTAGAAGAGAACTTCGGGAGTGCTCATTTTAGGTGCGTTCATAATTATATAAATACGTAGAACCTATAGTCGTCGTATGGTCCGTCCGTCCGTCTGTCTGTCTGTCCGTGCGCCCGCATATAACAGGGCAAAAACTACCCAACCGAATCGTTTGAAATTTAATATATATTATCGTTGCAGAATTTTATAGAGTCATTTTAATTTTATGAAAATCGAATCAAAACATAAAAAGATATTAATAAAAGTTTTATTTATTCTATTAAGCTCTATCATACGTAATCTACATAATAAAAGCGCAAGTCATGTGACTGAGGAAAACAAATACAGGCAAACCAATTTTTTTTTTTAATCGTATGCCAGACGACCATTTTTATCAAAATTATTTTTTAAAATAAAATTGCATAAAAGTTACATTTTTAGAAAGATCGTTCAAAAAAATTGTTTGTTTGAGAGATGAGTTACATTAAAAAATGTATAGATTCTGAGATATCTTCAGTGAAAATTAGGTTAACAGCCGAATATCTCAATCCATTAGAGTAAATAAACACAGGAGATTCGTTCATTATGAGTCATAAAAATATTAAACCATGGAGGTAATCATTCGCAAAGCAAGATCTATATGGAGAATTTTACAGTGCTGTCTGGTGTAGAAAAAATAGTCGCTTTTGTAAACGTGGCATACTTAATAAGAAAATAAAAAGGCATGCTAATTTCACTCATAGCAGACGATATAATTCATTTCATTGAAATAATAAGGATGATTTTTAGGTGCGTTCGTAATTATATAAATACGTAGCACCTATTGTCGTCGCTTGGTCCGTCCGTCTGTCCGTCTGTCTGTCCGCCCGTCCGCATATAACAACGCAAAAACTACCCAACCGAATCGTTTGAAATTTAATATATATTATCTTTGCAGAATTTTGTCGAGACATTTCAAATTTTTTAAAAATCGAATCAAAACTTTAGAAAATATTAATAAAAACATTTATTAAGAAATTTGACTTTTTTTTTTTTAATAGGTGCTTTCTTTTTATAGGAGCTTTCGAAGTTTAATAGTTTAATCGTCAAGCAACCGAGATACTTATTTTATTACAGAAATTAATCTGCAGACGATAAGATCCATTTCACAGAATTAAAAATCATCAAGATCTGAATATTTATATAACAAGCCATGGTACGAACGCACCTCGTTTGTAACGTTTAACGTACAATTTCCAACTTGTTTTACATTGTGAAACTAGTTATAAAACGAACGCATTTCATTTGTCACGTTTAACGTACAATTTCCAACTTGTTGTGAACTGATAACGCACATTAAATATGATTTCCTGACAGACAAACCTATGGATTATTTTAAATAGTTTTGTGATGCTAAAATCATATTTGACCGTAAAAAGTTTACAAGCACGTCACATTTTCCGTCGTGGTCATTTTTTGCTTCCGTACTCAAGCATTATTTGATATACATTTACAGTGTCATTCTAAATTCTGCGAAAAAACTTTAAGATATAGTAGAGCACACACCACAATAATAATAAAAAAAAAATGTATGGAAACCAGGGTTGTAATCAGTTCATTAATATATATATATATATATATATATATATATATATATGTGTGTGTGTGTGTGTGTGTGTGTATATATATACAGGGTATATATCCAATCCAAACATGGATTTGTGTTCATAATTTTAACATTTGAATGAAATTTGCAACAGTCTTATCTTCCTTTTTGTGAAATTTAACGATATCACGAGAAGTGGTAGATCCCCCCCCCCCCATCCATATCTAAATAACACTGTAATAGACACTTTATATTTCCGAATGCAGTTGACATTCCGTACGGTTTCACATACTGAAATACTGTGCATTTCGTGATGTCATTGCATTTCATATAATGCAAAGTTGAAAATTTCATTAAAATACCTTTATTTTTGTTAGAGTTGTGAACAATTCGGATTGGCTGAATAAAGGGATTAAGATCCTGGTATGCTCGGAGGCAGCATCACATTTTTGCAACCAATTTTAGCGTCGATGATTTTTGTATATAGGGTATTCGAGTCGATAGGGAATTCGAGTCGAGGTAGCATCATTAATCGGGTTGCCAGTCCTTCCACATTGCTGCGGGGAGTGCGATATTACTATGGCAACATCATTAAAAGAGATATAAATTTTATTTGTGCTAATTATAAAGTAAAACATAAATTCAAAAGTGTATTTACATTTTCTTGTCTAGTTTTTTACTATTTTCTCTTTTATATATAATTTAAACAATTTTACTTTTTTTTTTATGAATCATTAAATTCAGACATTATTAAGAAAGATATATATTTTTTGTGTGCTTATTATAAAGTAAAACATAAATCCAAAAGTGTATTACTTTACATTTTCTTGTCTAGTTTTTCATTATTTTCTCTTTTATATATAATTTAAACTATTTTACTTTTTTTTTTATGAATCATTAAATTCAGACATTATTTAGAAAGAGATATAAATTTTATTGCTGCTTATTATAAAGTAAAACATAAATTCAAAAGTGTATTACTTTACATTTTCTTGTCTAATTTTTTATTATTTTCTCTTTTATATATAATTTAAACTATTTTACTTTTTTTATGAATCATTAAATTCAGACGTTATTAAGAAAGAGATATAAATTTTATTGGTGCTTATTATAATTAAAACATAACTCCAAAAGTGTATTACTTTACATTTTCTTGTCTAGTTTTTCATTATTTTCTCTTTTGAACAAAAATTAAATTATTTTACTTTTTATGAATCATCAAACACATTCATTATTCTATTCACATCATCAAATAATTTGCGAAAAATTTAGCCTACCTCCGATTAAATTCAGACATTATTAAGAAATAGATATAAATTTTATTGGTGATTAAAATAAAACATAAATTCAAAAATGTATTATTTTACATTTTTTTTTGTCTAGTTTTCATTAATTTTTTTAATACAAAAATTCAATTATTTTACTTTTATGAATGATCAAATACATTCTTTATTCTTTTAACATCATCTAGTAATTTACGAAAAATTTAAACTTCCTCCGATTAAAATTCTGCTTCTTATGGATTTCTGAACGGAAACTATATGCATGAAGGGAAAAATCTCGTTCTCATTCAATTAACTCGTAAAGAAAGAGGATACTCATCTTCACTTTCAAATTCCCACTTAAATTATGAAATGGTATTATTATCTTCGCTCAATTCACATGGCATTATTCATGTTCGGCCTTTGAAGATTAACAAGATAAGATGTCACTCGTGAACCAAAGCTCTGAATAATGTGAAAAGTGTGTTGAAATTTATCACCATGTATTTCGCTATTTTTTAAATATATAATCTTAATCGCTTATAATCTGAAATGTGAAGACTTTATTACTACATTAGTATTAAATTATATATATATATATATATATATATATATATATATATATATATATATATATATATATAATTATAATATCTATGAATTTCAAAATACATATCAAGTTCTAATATCATTCTACTTTAATCTACAAAGAGATAAATAATGATATTGTGTAAACAGAATACCACATATCTAATAATTAACATGTGCAATCATAATTTTACCATAGCATGTGCTTCAATGGTAATTGGCCAAATTTACTCATACCTGAATAATATTTAAAAAAGAAAGAGAGAGAAAGGGGAAAAAAAAATTATAGATTGGAGTTGCTATTAAATAAACACAAATGGATTAATAAATCAAATATGAACATTATACAATGGAAAACTGGACCACAAGAGAACAAACAAGAATTGGATGTGAAAAAACACATGTAGATGTACTCGTCAGCTTGATTGTACCCACATGTGTTTTAAAAATAATTCAGTATTTCATAATTCTACTGGCATGATGCTAAGAACAGTAGAATCAACCAAGTATACTGAATTATTACCAGATAACAATTGGAAAAAATAAGATTGGAAATATTTAAATTGGTAATAAAATACCATTAAGAATATATAATATAATTCACTTACATCGATTATCCTATTCACTTTTTCTTTTTTAGGTGAGTTCGTAATTATATAAATACGTAGCACCTATTGTCGTCGTCTGGTTCGTCCGTCTGTCTGTCCGTCTGTCCACATATAACAACACAAAAACTAAGATACGTTAACTTGGCCCCGCCACTTTCGAAAATTTAAATTTCAAAGATACCAGGAATTAGCTCTCAATTAGCTCTAATTTGCTCTCTAATATTAGAATTTGCTCTGGTTATAGTACCGCGATATTCCAATTAGAATGGTGGGGGGCTAAGTTAACGCTAGCCCCCCCCCCCCACCTTCGAATATCGAAGTTTCAAATATGCCAAAATTTAGCTCTCAATTAGCTCTAATTTGCTCTCTAACATTAGAATTTGCTCTGCATTCGGTATCGAGATATTGCAATTGCAAGAAGGGGGGGCAGCCCCCCCACCTTCGAATATCGAAGTTTCAAATATGCCAAAATTTAGCTCTCAATTAGCTCTAATTTGCTCTCTAATATTAGAATTTGCTCTGCATTCGGTATCGAGATATTGCAATTGCAAGAAGGGGGGCCAGCCCCCCCACCTTCGAATATCGAAGTTTCAAATATGCCAAAATTTAGCTCTCAATTAGCCCTAATTTGCTCTCTAATATTAGAATTTGCTCTGGTTATGGTACCACGATATTCCAAATGGAATGGTTGGGGAGACTAGCGTTAACTTAGCCCCCCCACTTCCGAATATCGAAATTTCAAATATGCCAAAATTTAGCTCTCAGTTAGCTCTAATTTGCTTTGTAATATTAGAATTTGCTCTGCATTCGGTATCGAGATATTTCAATTACAAGAAGGGGGGGGGGGCTGCCCCCCACCTTCGAATATCGAAGTTTCAAATATGCCAAAATTTAGCTCTCAATTAGCTCTAATTTGCTCTCTAATATTAGAATTTGCTCTGGTTATGGTACCGCGATATTCCAAATGGAATGGTTGGAGGGGGCTAGCGTTAACTTAGCCCCCCAACTTCCGAATATCGAAATTTCAAATATGCCAAAATTTAGCTCTCAGTTAGCTATAATTTGCTCTCTAATATTAGAATTTGCTCTGTATTCGGTATCGGGATATTTCAATTACAAGAAGGGGGGCCAGCCCCCCCACCTTCGAATATCGAAGTTTCAAATATGCCAAAATTTAGCTCTCAATTAGCCCTAATTTGCTCTCTAATATTAGAATTTGCTCTGGTTATGGTACCACGATATTCCAAATGGAATGGTTGGGGAGACTAGCGTTAACTTAGCCCCCCCACTTCCGAATATCGAAATTTCAAATATGCCAAAATTTAGCTCTCAGTTAGCTCTAATTTGCTTTGTAATATTAGAATTTGCTCTGCATTCGGTATCGAGATATTTCAATTACAAGAAGGGGGGGGGGGCTGCCCCCCACCTTCGAATATCGAAGTTTCAAATATGCCAAAATTTAGCTCTCAATTAGCTCTAATTTGCTCTCTAATATTAGAATTTGCTCTGGTTATGGTACCGCGATATTCCAAATGGAATGGTTGGAGGGGGCTAGCGTTAACTTAGCCCCCCAACTTCCGAATATCGAAATTTCAAATATGCCAAAATTTAGCTCTCAGTTAGCTATAATTTGCTCTCTAATATTAGAATTTGCTCTGTATTCGGTATCGGGATATTTCAATTACAAGAAGGGGGGCCAGCCCCCCCACCTTCGAATATCGAAGTTTCAAATATGCCAAAATTTAGCTCTCAATTAGCTCTAATTTGCTCTCTAATATTAGAATTTGCTCTGGTTATGGTACCACGATATTCCAAATGGAATGGTTGGGGAGACTAGCGTTAACTTAGCCCCCCCACTTCCGAATATCGAAATTTCAAATATGCCAAAATTTAGCTCTCAGTTAGCTCTAATTTGCTTTGTAATATTAGAATTTGCTCTGCATTCGGTATCGAGATATTTCAATTACAAGAAGGGGGGGGGGGCTGCCCCCCACCTTCGAATATCGAAGTTTCAAATATGCCAAAATTTAGCTCTCAATTAGCTCTAATTTGCTCTCTAATATTAGAATTTGCTCTGGTTATGGTACCGCGATATTCCAAATGGAATGGTTGGAGGGGGCTAGCGTTAACTTAGCCCCCCAACTTCCGAATATCGAAATTTCAAATATGCCAAAATTTAGCTCTCAGTTAGCTATAATTTGCTCTCTAATATTAGAATTTGCTCTGTATTCGGTATCGGGATATTTCAATTACAAGAAGGGGGGCCAGCCCCCCCACCTTCGAATATCGAAGTTTCAAATATGCCAAAATTTAGCTCTCAATTAGCTCTAATTTGCTCTCTAATATTAGAATTTGCTCTGGTTATGGTACCGCGATATTCCAAATAGAATGGTTGGAAGGGGGGGGGGTAGCGTTAACTTAGCCGCCCCCCCCCCCCCGCCACTTCCGAATATCGAAATTTCAAATATGCCACAATTTAGCTCTCAAATAGCTCTAATTTGCTCTCTAATATTAGAATTTGCTCTGCATTCGGTATTGAGATATTTCAGTTACAAGAAGGGGGGCCAGCCCCCCACCTTCGAATATCGAAGTTTCGAAAATGCCAAAATTTAGCTCTCAATTAACTCTAATTTGCTCTCTAATATTAGAATTTGCTCTGGTTATGGTACCATGATATTCCAAATAGAATGGTTGGGGGGGGGGCTAGCGTTAACTTACCCCCCCACTTCGTAATATCGAAATTTCAGTGAATTGATAAATCCATATCTGTTTGAGTTTTACTTTTTTTTTTCATAAACTTAGCATAAATCTAAAATTATCATTTCTTTAAATTTAAGATTTGACTAATTTAATATTAACATTTTTTTTATTTTTTGTTTTTTTCCCTTTTTTTCTTAAGAAGGTGTTTTTAAATTTTCATAACTGCTTATTGTTTCTATTTACTAATATTAAAAGGGAAAAATAAACGTTTAAGCCATTATAGGTTAACAGAATAAACAGAAGGTAAAAAGCAATAATTCTCGTAATTATTAAAAAATAATTTTATTTTGAAGCCATAACTTTTTTTATTCTTTATACTGCTTTTATCCTTAACTTTCTTTCTTTGAATTACATATTATAAGTAATTTCTGTAAAATAAAATTATATTATTAACATTTTTAAAAATTATTTCTCCATGTTAAGCCTGCTCTTTATTTTCCTATTTTGTTCTTCTTCGACTGTTCTTTTTTCTTCGGTTTTGAATATTCTTTTTGAAACATAAAATATTTTCATTCTTAGATACATGGACATTTCAGATATTCTTATTTATATTACATGTAAGAAAATCAGTTCTGTATTTTATCTGTGCCAATGTTTAGCAAGCTACATCTGGAGTCGAACATTGAACAACGACATTTTATGTCTTTTGGATGAAGCATCAAATTTAAAGGTGAGTTTCATTTTCTTTAGTTTATTTTGAATATTTTCAAACAATAAAATCTTAATTAAAAATTTGTTTAACCCCTTACCTGCTTTGCCCGAACACTGCTCGGGCAAGAAGAGTTTGCTTGCTTCGTTACTAATATGTTTGGGATACTACGAATTTTTATCTATACTCTTCGATTTATTAATTGGCAGACATTTTTCGATTATATAAGGCAAATATTTTAGCACGGAAAAAGCCATGTTTTGTCCCTATTGTTAGTTTATTGTGTCAAAATGAAAACGAAACTCTTTAAGGGGTTAATGTTTTCTCTAAGGTCGTTAATATTCAACGTCTTGATGGAAGTGGTTCTTTCTCTTTTATTTTAAGCTTTAAAAAAAATCTTATTGACTAAAAATTTATGTAATCTATACGATAAGTAGTATTCATGTAATTTTTAGAATATGCATTAACATAAAATTCAGTAAATGATATGTTCGTTAAACTTTGGTAAAATGTAATTTTTGTCTTTACTTTAAATTCTGTAAACGTAAAAGTAATTTTTCTAAAAATTAGAAAAAAAAGGAGTTAAGAAGATATCAAATAAAATTAAATTTATTTCTTTTGAAAATATATTTACATTGACAATATTTGATAGAAAATGTAGCTAATTTCCATATTTCCGCAAAACATTCTGTTCTGAATTGAAATGTTTGTTATTTGAGTCCATTGCTATGTTATGACATAAAGATAAGTAAAGATTAATAATCAACGAGAAAGTTATTTCAAAATATTGAATTCCTAGGCATATATTTTCCCTTTTAATATTAGTAAATAGAAACAATAAGCAGTTATGAAAATTTAAAAACACCTTCTTAAGAAAAAAAGGGAAAAAAACAAAAAATCAAAAAAATGTTAATATTAAATTAGTCAAATCTTAAATTTAAAGAAATGATAATTTTAGATTTATGCTAAGTTTATGAAAAAAAAAAAGTAAAACTCAAACAGATATGGATCTATCAATTCACTGAAATTTCGATATTCGGAAGTGGGGGGGGGGGGGTAAGTTAACGCTACCCCCCCCCCCAACCATTCTATTTGGAATATCGTGGTACCATAACCAGAGCAAATTCTAATATTAGAGAGCAAATTAGAGCTAATTGAGAGCTAAATTTTGGCATTTTTGAAACTTCGATATTCGAAGGTGGGGGGGGCTGGCCCCCTTCTTGTAATTGAAATATCCCGATACCGAATGCAGAGCAAATTCTAATATTAGAGAGCAAATTATAGCTAAGTGAGAGCTAAATTTTGGCATATTTGAAATTTCGATATTCGGAAGTGGGGGGGCTAAGTTAACGCTAGCCCCCCTCCCAACCATTCCATTTGGAATATCGCGGTACCATAACCAGAGCAAATTCTAATATTAGAGAGCAAATTAGAGCTAATTGAGAGCTAAATTTTGGCATATTTGAAACTTCGATATTCGAAGGTGGGGGGGCTGGCCCCCCTTCTTGTAATTGAAATATCACGATACCGAATGCAGAGCAAATTCTAATATTAGAAAGCAAATTAGAGCTAACTGAGAGCTAAATTTTGGCATATTTGAAATTTCGATATTCGGAAGTGGGGGGGCTAATTTAACGCTAGCCCCCCCAACCATTCCATTTGGAATATCGTGGTACCATAACCAGAGCAAATTCTAATATTAGAGAGCAAATTAGAGCTATTTGAGAGCTAAATTGTGGCATATTTGAAATTTCGATATTCGGAAGTGGGGGGCTAAGTTAACGCTAGCCCCCCCCCCCCCCCCAACCATTCTATTTGGAATATCGCGGTACCATAACCAGAGCAAATTCTAATATTAGAGAGCAAATTAGAGCTAATTGAGAGCTAAATTTTGGCATATTTGAAACTTCGATATTCGAAGGTGGGGGGGCTGGCCCCCCTTCTTGTAACTGAAATATCTCGATACCGAATGCAGAGCAAATTCTAATATTAGAGAGCAAATTAGAGCTAATTGAGAGCTAAATTTTGGCATATTTGAAACTTCGATATTCGAAGGTGGGGGGGGGGGGGCTAGCGTTAACTTAGCCCCCCCCCAACATTCTAATTGGAATATCGCGGTACTATAACCAGAGCAAATTCTAATATTAGAGAGCAAATTAGAGCTAATTGAGAGCTAATTCCTGGTATCTTTGAAATTTAAATTTTCGAAAGTGGGGGGGCCAAGTTAACGTATCTCAAAAACTACCCAACCGAATGGTTTGAAATTTAAGATATATTATCTTTGCGGAATTTTGTCGAGACATTTCAAAATTTATGAAAATCGAATCAAAACTTTAGAAGATATTAATAAAAATATTCATTAAGAAATTTGAATTAATAAAAAAAAATAACAAAAATAGGTGCTTTTTTGTTATAGAAGCTTCCGAGGTTTAATCGTCAAGCGACCGAGATACTTATTTTATGACAGAAATTAATCTGCAGACGATATAATTCATTTCACAGAATTAAAAATCATCAAGATATGAATATTTATATAACTAGCTATCAGGGTTGGGTTTTTGACGTCAAAAACTGGTTTTTGACATGACAGTGGTAAAAACTATGTTTTTACCGGTTTATTCCGTCAAAAATCTATCATTTTCGATTGTCCTCCAATTTATGGTGTAAGTGTAGCATACAATACATTTCTAGATTGAATTTACCTTGTTGATTTTGTTATTATTATTTACAATTAAATTTGTTAAATTTATTTAAAAGAAGATCATTTCCTAATATGGGAAAGATTTAAAAATACAAGAGTAAAAGAAAAGAACAATATGTGTCATAATCTTCACTAATATAGATTCTACTAACTGCAATTAACATTAATATTAAATGATAATAAAAGGTTATTATAATTATTAAATAACATTCAATATAGATTTTTAATAAAGTACATTAAAGTTATTTTAGAGATGCAAAAATGCTGTTACATTGTATGACAATAGATGTTAAGCATAGACTGGCAGTGAATAAATTGAATATTCTTAGATATAATATTTTAAAATGCATATCTTATGTATTTCATAAATGCAATTATGGTGATTTTCATTTGCACTTCAATAAGTAGAATCTTAAAGTTTTGTTTTCAACAATGTAATAAATTGTACCTAAATTATACACATTGTTTAATCTAATACTTATATGTTTTACAGGATTTCTTCAAAAAATCTAATTTTTTTAGACTATGCCAAATAGCTTAAGATTATTGTAGAGATCTTCTAACAGAGATGTACACGTATTATTCTAATGCAATTCTTTTTTGTGTTTTCTTGGATGGATAAATATACTTTAGAGTCTGAATATTTCATGTAAAACAACTTAATATTAAAGATAGAATGAAAAATAAAAGTAAAAACAAACTACTAAAAAATGGGTTTTTGACAGTTTTTGACATTTTTGACAAGGAGGTTTTTGACATGACGGTAAAAACCATGGTTAAAACCGGTAAAAACCGCCATGCGTCAAAAACTTTCCAACCCTGCTAGCTATAATACGAACGCACCTCATTTGTCGCGTTTGATGTACAATTTCCAGCTTGTTTTCGACTGTACGTGTTAAGGTTTCTTTTGCTGTGACAAATGAAAAACGAGTTTATATACAACAATCGAAAGAAACTAAATTGACAGGTGATTGAACTGACATATAACAGGTCTTACATGGCACATTATAAGTATTACAAGTACATTAGTCATAATTTGAAAACGCTTAACATAAATTGCTCGAATTTTCGTATCATAAGTGAAATATTATTCAAAATATAAACAAGTGTAAACATTGCCATTAAAGATCTTTCAAGTTTATTTCTATTTAGAAGAAAGGTTTTTGTTGTTGTTATTATTTCTTTGTTTGCTTTGAGCAGGAATCCCTTCAAGGAGAAAGTTTTCTAAATAATTTCATGTGTAAAAGTTGTTGAGATTACAATTTCAAATAATTTGTTTTCGCTTTACAACAAATAAAAAGCTTCTATTTGCATTCTTTCGCACAGAAAAAAAAAACCATAATAATATTTAAATAATATTAAAATATTATAAAGTGTTCTATTTTCATAACAATTCACAATGCTTTATCTTTACTTTTGATTTTGATGAGAATAAAATCTCTTTATCTTTTAATATTTTCAACTAAGTTTTGTAATAAAAAAAAATCTGAATGTTGTTTGCTACTTGGTAAAATGAATTACTCCATATGCAACTTGCCAAAACACTCACTTAACATTACTGTCACGCCATAAAATGTTTCTTTTTCCAAATTATTCAATCACTACTAGTTGAGCTTGAATGCCTCTGTTTAATTGTCGAATGTTTCTCTTGTGATTTTGATGAACTCTTTAGCTGGCTGATTACATGCGGAAAACATTGAGAGACATTCTCATAAGAGAAATATACGTGTGTATTAACGATAACAGAAAATGTAGCATTCAATACTATTTTTTGGTGTAATTACGTGAAAAGTCAGAACAACTCAAGCAATTAATGTAGATCAGAGGTCGCCAACCGATGGTCCATGGACCATCCTGTGGTACGCGAGAAAATTTTGGTGATCCGCAGAAAACATTTGATATTAACAGGCAAGGATTTCGCATTGAAATCTTTGAATTGTTTTGCTGATATTTTTTTACTTACCCATCACACGTAGTATAGGGTAAGTCTTGTAATCGTTTTAAAAATAGAAGAAAAAAAATTTGGCGGACTTATACGTTTCAGACACTGAAGATTCCGAAACTAGTCGTTGGGGGCCACCGTAATACTTACCCATCATGGATATGTATAATGTAAAATATTAAAACAAAAATGTGTAAACTACTTATAAAATGCATAGCAATTCAAATAAAATCGTGGCTTGATGACGTCATAACTTTATAGGCTCGATTACTAAATTGCTTGAAAGAGGTTTTTCCTTATAACTCCAAAAATAATAATCCTATTAACTAGCGGTTTATTGCATCTGATTAAGCGTCAAATTTCCAATAAGAATATATCTTTGAAGTGAAATTTGGATGAAATACAGGGTCATGAAAAATCGAAGAGTGTGGAAAATAGGATTACAAATATCTCAGCAACTAATTATCCGATCGACTTCATGCTTTATGCAAAATTTATGTTTTTTTATTGTCTTTTATATTCATTTCTTAAAATAAACAATTTCGAAAATTTTTATATACCTTTTATCAGAACGAATATTTCGAGAGTCCGAAAAAAATAGATCCGGTTAATCGAGGTTATTGAAATGAAATAGGCTTCTTCCCATTATTACATACTAAGTACATACCAAATTGTAAGTGTCTATCTCAATTTTTTCGGGAGATAGAGCGTTTACAGACACACACACACACAGACACACAGACACACAGACGGACGGCAAAATTTTTTTTCTAAAAATATGTTTTTTGGAATCTCCAGTGTCTGAAACGTGTAAATCCGTCAAAAAAAATTTTTCGATTTTCAAAACGATTACAAGACTTACCCTATACTACGTATGATGGGTAAGTAAAACATATTTTTAGAAAAAAAAATTGCCGTCCGTCTGTCTGTGTCTGTAAACGCTCTATCTCTCGAACAAATTGAGATAGAGACTAGAAATTTCATATGTACTTAGTATGCAATAATGAAAAGAAGCTTATTGAATTTTAGTAACCTCGATTATCCGGAACTATTTTTTTCGGAATCTCGAAATATTCGTTCTGATAAAAGGTATATTAAATATTTCGAAATTGTTTATTTTAAGGAGTGAATATAAAAGACAATTAAAAAAAACATAATTTTTGCATAAAGAATGAAGTCGATCGAATAATGAGTTGCCGAGATATTTGTAATCCTATTTTCTACACTCTTCGATTTTTCATGACCTTGTATTTCATTCAAATTTCAATTCAAAGATATATTTTAATTGGAAATGAGAAGCTTAATAAGACGCAGTAAACTTTTAGTTAATATGACTATCATTTTTGGAGTTATAAGGATGTTTCTTTTACGCAATTCAGTAATAGAGCATTTAAGGTTTATGACGTCATCAAGCCACGATTTTAAACATTCTATCTACCAAAAAAATTTAGTTTTCATATTTTATATTATGCATATTCATGAGGGATAAGTATTACGGTGGTCCCCAACGATTAGTTTAATTAATTTTTAATTAACAGCAGTTTTTTTCAAGCAAACATTCCATGCTTACTTTAGAGTCATGTTACGCAGGGTTTTCATTAGTTAAATCGTATCTCATAAGTTTTTCTGCTCCGTCAACCCCTTCCCCTCCCCCTATTCATAACTTTCATTATTATGGTCCGATTTAAACTGGACCTGTTTTCATATTCTTCCCAAGTCATTTGGTTACCAGCTAAACATTGATAAATGGAACCGATACAAATTGCAACCAAAATTGAAAAAGTATAAAAGGGCACAGTTAGAGATTGACCTCAGTCATCCTACGGGGAAAAAAATGCAACTGGGAAATTTGAAAGGAATACTCCCATAGGTTTATCATTGGCTTGCGAGTGTCTTTGTGTGACTAGTGTAGGCACTTAATGACAACCTATCTTTGTTTTAAACAATATAGTTTGCCGGTAGCTCCACTCATGTTTGACACCCATGCCTTACCATGAAAAACTATTATGTAAGAATAACCTGCAGTAATGGAAATAAATCGGTTAAGAACATGTATAACTCACACGCAAAGGGTTCCGTACATTAAATTTATTAATTAGTAAACTCCTACTACCCTTAATTATTTCATAATTTTAGTTTCAGTAGATTCAGAAATAGGAGAGGGGGGGGGGGCATATTTTTCCAGTATACTTTCGATAATATCTCTAAAAATATAATGCCTAAAATTTAAACATACATTTTTGAGTTCAATGTTACGAGATCTTTCGAACAATACCATACACGATACATAAAAATAAAGTTATTTTTCAAAGTAACTTAATTAATATCCCGGCTAATTAACGACATTTTTTTTTTCAAAAATCATTATCAAATATCATTGGATGATTCTGCGTTGATAGATACCTTGAGCGTCCATCAACTCCCCTGGTGACTGCGCCCAAAATGTAAAGTTTCTGTGTAACAGAAAAAATGTGTTTTTCTGTGGGTAAAAATATGTGGGTAAAAAAGCTTTATAACTTTCTCAAGTGTAAATTTTGCACGTCCCATAGTTTACGAGAAAAAGGGCTCTGACAGGTGATCAGACAGACACAGGGGTGATCTTACAATGGTTCCGTTTCTTTTTTTTAAGTGCGGAACCCTAAAAATTAAGAATAACATAGCAAAAGACATAATGAATGATTGATATTCAAATAAATCATTCCAACATACACAAAAGCATAGCTGCTTACATTCTTATTATTTTTTATCAATTAAAGCCAGAAATTTTGTAAAACAAAAAGAATTTTAAGAGCCTTGACAACTGTGCTTTTGTGTATGCCTAAATGATTCATTCAAATATCAAAATCATTCATTATGCTCATCAGTAGAAATAACCAGCAAAAAATTTGTTAGGGGAACCGTCGGTAGCGTAATAAATTTTCTTATTTTTATAAATAGTTAAATCAGTCTTCAAATTTAATATACATTTTCATCTTTTGATATGTTAAAGAAGTTTGTTCAGCTTACCTGAGATTTTCCTTTTTGCGCTGAATATACCCACAGTAGTAATCCAAAGTGTTGTAGCGATATTTATCTGATCCATTGATTCACTTATATTGGAAGAATAATAAATAGTATTAGTAGAAAATGACAATTGTGTAAAATAAACAGAAGATTCATTTTCCTTTGAATATAATATAATTCTTGGCTAGATGTACATGTTTTAAGTCGCGTTTGGAGGCTGCGTATAAGTGCTCCAATTTTACATTATATTAAATATATTTACATCATATATGTACAAGAGCGTCTTAACTGCTCAGAAACATTTTTGAAACTGAAGGGAATGTTTTTAAGTTCTGTGCACACGCGCGGGATAAGACAGCTGTAGTTTGAAGGAGGGAGGTCTGCAGAGTTTCTCCAATTAGTTAGTTTCGACAGTCTCTGGTTTTGTTCACTATGTTTTTCAGCTGCGGCACTTGAAGTACTTATTGGTAATTGGGGTCTGGTTTTTAACATGTTCTTATTTCAATCGTTCGCTGCACGTGGAGATTATTCACTGCATAAAAAAGGTTTCTCCGTCACTCCCCCGTAATCTCCTGTGTGGGGAATGGTTGAAGATTCAGTTTCTTACGGTGTTTCTCGTACACAGGTTTGGGAGTGGGCTTCGTGAGAGTGTCGGCTGTCATTTCTTCAGTGGGGCAGTATTGTAAATCAATTTTTCCTTCTTCTTTCATAAGTTTGATGTTGTGGAAACGTATGTCGATGTGTTTGGATCGCTTAGTATCTTTATCGTTTTCAGTCATTTTTATACAGGACATATTATCCTCAAAAATCGTGATGGGTAATTTTTGTGGAATGTTGAGATCGTTAAGCAAGTTTGTTATCCAAGTTAATTCTTGTGCTGCGTTGCTAGCTGAAACGTATTCAGCTTCGGCTGACGAAAGTGCAATGCAATTTTGCCTTTTTGTAATCCAGTAAATCGGCGATTTTCCTAGCATGAATAGATTTCCTGATGTTGATTTACGTGTTTTCAAGTCACCTGCCCAGTCTGCATCGGCGTATGCTGTTAGGATGGGCTTGCTGTTTGCGCTAAGAGTTAAATTCAAATTTTCTGTAGTTTTAAGGTATGAAATGATTCTTTTCACTGCTGTCCAGTCCTTTTGGCGTGGTGTTTCATTTCTACGACATAATATGTTGACTGCTGCGGATATGTCAGGACGCGTGATTGTTGATATGTAAAGTAATGTGCCTGTGGCTTGTCGATATTTCGTGTTATTAGGTAAAAGATTATCATCGTCCTCAAGTCTGTTGAATCCAGCAATCATTGGTGTGTAATGAGGTTTCATGTCGTTTAAATTTAGTTTTTTCACTAGTTCCTGTATTTTATTGTTTTGATTTAGGTAATATGTATCATTGATTTTATTAATGTTTATTCCTAGGTAATTATTCACTTCTCCTAAGTTTTTTAGTTCATATTCTTTCTTAAGTTGGTTTATTGTTTCTTCGATGTCACTGTCCTTTCCTGCTATCAGGATATCATCAACATAAATGATGATGTATATCGGATTTTCTTGATTTGATTTAAAGTACAGACATGGATCATTTTTGCTCTGTATGAAATTATTGTTTGTGAGTGTTTCCGATATTTTGGTGTACCAGGCCTTTGCGGCTTGCTTAAGACCGTAGATGGCTTTTTGAAGTTTACAAACTTTTCTTTCATCGCCGGGTTTAATATACCCGTCTGGTTGACTCATATAAACAGTTTCAGTTAATTCACCGTGCAAGAATGCTGTGGTAACGTCAACATGTTTAACGTTCAAACTTTTGTGCAATGCAGAGATGAGAAATGCACGTATTGTAGCGTGCGAAACTACAGGTGCGAAAGTTTGATCATAGTCAATCCCGAATCTTTGACTATATCCTTGTGCTACTAGACGCGCTTTATAGCTTTGAATATTTCCTAAATTGTCCTTTTTTAGTTTAAAAGTCCATTTTGAACCGATAATTTTTGTTCCGGGTGGTGGATCTGTTAAAGTCCAAGTGTTATTTTTTCTTAGGCATTGGATTTCATTTTGTGTTGCTTTTATCCAATTTTGTTTATCATTAGGATTTTTCATTTTTTCGATATCTTCCCAATTTTCGGGAATGTTTTCAGATGAACTATTTATGAGACAAACATATCTGTCAGGAGGAACGCCTCTATTTGTCCTATTAGACCTTCTTGGTTCAATTGGTTGCTGTTTGGGCACGGATGGTGTCTCTTCGCTGTCAAGTTTTATTTCTAAGTGATTTTCATGTCTATCCGGTAATTGTGTATTGTCATCGGATGTTTTTGTGGTGATTTGTATCTCCTCAATGTTATCTGAGTGTACATTTTCATTCTCAAGAAATTTCACCGTTCTCGCTATTATAATTTGTTTTCCTTATGTGTGAATTCTATAACCAGTCGATCGTGTATCATAACCTACAAACGTTCCGGTTTGAGCCCTGTTATCGAGTTTTCCTCTATTTACTTTATCGACGTAAAATAGCGCTTTACAACCGAATGTTCTTAAGTGTTTTAAATTCGGTTTAACTCCTTTCCATAATTCGTAAGGTGTTCTGTTGTTGTTTGCTTTAGTTGGGAGTCGGTTTTGTAAATATGTTGCAGTGTTTATGGCTTCACCCCAAAAATGTTTGCTTAATTTTGCTTGTGATAGCATACTTCTAGTCATATCTAATAAACTTTTATTTTTTCTCTCCGCAACTCCATTCTGGCTCGGATTATGCGGGACAGTCAATTGGTGTAAAATTCCGTTCTGTTTTAAGTATTCATCGATCTCTTGATTTACATACTCACGACCGTTATCCGATCTAATTTCCTTAGGTTTTTTACCGAACTGATTGTATATCATCGTTACGTACTCTTTTATCTTTTCAGCAACTTCGCTCTTTTTAGATAATAAATATATCGTAGTATATCGGGAATAGTCATCAATAAGAGTCATAAAATAAATTTTTCCGCCTAAAGTCGGTGTATCTAGAGGTCCACACACGTCACTGTGGATCAAATCCGCAATATTAGTAGCTCGATTTGTTGCTGATTTAGGATACGGCATGTTAGTTAATTTAGTTTCGATACAAGTTACGCATGTTTTATTTTGATGTTTACATTTTCCTATCTTTATTCCGTCCGCAAGTTGATTTGTTATCATTGATTTAATCGCGTCATAATCTCTGTGACCTAGTCTGCGATGCCAGAGATCTATGCATTGTTTGCTGTCACAGTTATACGTTATGTTTACATAATTTTGTGGTTCTTCCACATCGTCTATTTCCTCAATAATGTATAAGTTTTTCTCATTTTTCGCCCTAATATATATTTCTTCATCAAAGATCAAATCGCATTTATTATCGTCGAAGATTAGTTTACACCCGTTTTTAGCGGCTTTACTAACCGAAATTAGGTTCGACTCTAAGTCTGGGACATAAAGCACTTCGCGTAATTTCGTTAGTTTTTCTTTTCCTTCGGGGGTTAATGTTTTTATAAAAACTTCTCCTGAACCTAACGCTGTCAGTTTATTACCATTCGCGATCGTTACTGAAGTTTTATTATAATCAATAAATTTACTAAATAGGCTTTTATCATTACAAATGTGCGAGGTAGATCCTGAATCGAGAATCCAGTTATTTTTTCCTACTTTTTGAGTGATTAATGCTTTATTTTGCGTCTGATCATTTGCGTATTTTCTTTCGTTTGGAACTTTGTTTTCCCTATGAGTTTCGTTTTTTTCATAACATAATGAAGATGAGAAATTCTTTTTATTTTTGAATTGATTGTTACGAGGATTTCCGGATTGTACCGTGTTTCTGCTCTTGTAGTGCCAGCATTCGTAAGTCGAATGATTTTTCATTTTGCAGTTGTTACAATATTTTTGTTCTCTTCTATTTTCAGTGTGTATATATCTCCTATTTGTTTTAAATGCTCTCTCATTGTTGTTATATCCGATATGTGATTGTTCTGACATTTCATGTCTACGATTATATTCATCAGTTAATTTGTTTTTGATAAAATCAGGGGTGAGCTCATTTTCTGGTCTCGCCTCCAACGCAGTTATCAAAGTATTGTAACTGGGGGGAAGAGAACACAGAAATAGCGCGGAAATATGTGAATCGCTAATATTTTCTCCAATGGCATTAAGTTTATCTATAATTTGCAAGATATTAGTGATATGTGAGATCATGTTTCCGCCCTCCGCTAATTTAGTACTGTATAATTTTCGTAACAGGTAAAGCTTACTAGATAAATTGCTTCTCTCATGTATATTTTTCAGCGCTTCCCATGTTAATTTTGCAGTTTCTAAGTTTTTTACATTTACGATTTGAGAATCATCGATGCTTAGGTTAATTAAAGCTCTAGTCTTGCGATCTTTTTTGTGCCATGCGGGATCGGGTGGAGCTGGTGGATCTTGTACTATAATATCGTCGAGTTCCTCTTTAATCAGGAACATCTGCATCTTGAACTTCCATGTACTATAATTTGTAGAATTGAGTTTTTCAATAAATTGAGTATTTTCTTTTATCACATTCATTTTTTTCTTTTTTTAGTGTTCTTTTATTTATTATTATATTTTTAGAAATTTGTTAAATTATCGTTTTTGATACTGGGATAATATTCTTTTTTCAGAATCAGTCTTTCATAATCTTTGTTAGGGGAACCGTCGGTAGCGTAATAAATTTTCTTATTTTTATAAATAGTTAAATCAGTCTTCAAATTTAATATACATTTTCATCTTTTGATATGTTAAAGAAGTTTGTTCAGCTTACCTGAGATTTTCCTTTTTGCGCTGAATATACCCACAGTAGTAATCCAAAGTGTTGTAGCGATATTTATCTGATCCATTGATTCACTTATATTGGAAGAATAATAAATAGTATTAGTAGAAAATGACAATTGTGTAAAATAAACAGAAGATTCATTTTCCTTTGAATATAATATAATTCTTGGCTAGATGTACATGTTTTAAGTCGCGTTTGGAGGCTGCGTATAAGTGCTCCAATTTTACATTATATTAAATATATTTACATCATATATGTACAAGAGCGTCTTAACTGCTCAGAAACATTTTTGAAACTGAAGGGAATGTTTTTAAGTTCTGTGCACACGCGCGGGATAAGACAGCTGTAGTTTGAAGGAGGGAGGTCTGCAGAGTTTCTCCAATTAGTTAGTTTCGACAGTCTCTGGTTTTGTTCACTATGTTTTTCAGCTGCGGCACTTGAAGTACTTATTGGTAATTGGGGTCTGGTTTTTAACATGTTCTTATTTCAATCGTTCGCTGCACGTGGAGATTATTCACTGCATAAAAAAGGTTTCTCCGTCAAAATTAATGACATGCCATAATGAAGATAAAAATAAAAAGAGTAACCTAACAATTGCTTCATTGAAGACTAATTCAGTTTTAATTAGTAATCCTTCATATAAGACATTAGATGTGTAAAATGTTTTATCGTAACAAAATATCATTTTGTATGATTCGTAAAATGTTATGTAGTAAAACAGTGTTCTTCTTTTTTATTATTTTATTATAGGTGCTGATCGAATAAATCAGCTCTTACTATTGTAGTGATAATGGAGTAGAATAATAAAAAATTGTTTTTGTACTGTTAAAGCCTGTTCAAAAGATTTTTTTTCCAAATAAAATAAAGTTTTTTTTTTTCTTCTTTTTTCTGTTATAGTTGTATTCTGTACCCACTAGTACTGTCATCTAGTTACTAATATTGTTTATAAGAAAAAAATGCTTATATTTTTATTGAGTGGTAGAGCTGCCACATTTGAAAAATATGATATATCCTAATGAGAAAGCATGCAATAATTTTTAGCATTAATTTAAATCATGTGCAATATTTAATTTTTGTAAAAGTGACTGTCTACCTTTTTTTTAAACTTAAAATTTTTCTTGCTTTTCTAAAAAGGCAAAATTGAGGAGGCAGTCAATTTGTAAATTTCTCTTCGTATCTGAAGCTCAGATAATTGTAAATATGGTAGTTTTTTGATGTAGGCAGACATGATTAAAAAATAATTCTGAGTGGTTCTTTCATACAATGTATTAATTGGAGTAATAATTTTGTACTGATAAAAAATTTTTAATTTAGTTCAATATACAAAATAGATTTTAAAACAATTGTCTAATAATTTTATCAAAAAAAAAAATAATGTCTTGTTTATATTGGGAAACTAGAACAAAATAAACAGAATAAGAAATTTATTAATTTGTGTTACTCCCTTTACGACGAGTGTCCCATACACATTTTTGAATCTTTTATCACTGTAGAAAATACTATAGTGTTTCCAAAAAGAAAACTTCACCTAATTTAATTATCATATGATAAAATAAAGAAAAAGTTACTATTCCAAAATATTGGTATGAAAAATTAAGGATTTTATGCATGCTGTGTGTAATGTATGTGTGACAATCATCGCAAAGTTTTTTTTTTTTTTTGGTAGATACAAATTTATCTACCATAAGTCTTTATTCTCTGCAAGAAATATTTGTTAACTTTAAATAATAAAAGGGAAAAAACAAACCTGTTAGCCTCTTTATTGTTGCAAAATACTGGAGGATTTAGAAATGTCTCCCAAAATAAAATTGTCAAACTGATTTTAAGTACCATATTTACTTGTGTACCTTGCTTTAGATAAGAAAATAATATTTCTCCTGTATAATACGCACCATGCTATTTTAACTTTAAAAAAAATCTAAGAATTTAAAAAAAAAAATCTGTAGAAATCATGACTTTTACAATTTTTTCTCGAACCTAAATTACTTCTGTATTTGCTGATGTATATTTTGCCCTCTTATTAAAATACCATAAAATTAAGGTTTTTCCTATATGTATATATTATGCATATATACTTTGTGAAAACGTGTGTGGTTTGCGTTTAATGTATACGGTTGTTAGAAATATTCAGTGTATAATGTATATATTGGTTTTTAGATCTGAAGTTGCGATAAAAATGTGCATTGTGCAGGAGTAAGTGAATATGGAAGTTTTTTAAATTCAGTTATGAGATTTGAGTGAACTGCAGCATTCATATTTCATTCGAAATATTTAAAAAAATAGTTGATGCTTTGATAAAATAAATTCCAATATAAATATGGGAATAATATTGATGTTATCGGAATGAAACATTACGTATTTTTATATACAGTCGCCTTTACCAAAATTATTAAACACTCTTGTATTTTTATTATAACTGACTAGCCGCCACTGGCGACCAGTTTGGTCTCCCTTAAATGTATGTTAAACATTGCAACACGTTACATTTATTCATAATTTAATTTTCCCTTAATCCTTCGCCAAATCGGAAGATTCTAATAGACAAATCATGAACTTTTGCGATCATGGTAGCATTTCGCATATTTTTTGGGCACAAATGTCACATACGCACGTTGGCGCGATTCCCCCCCCCCCCTCCCCCGCCAATTTGGCGAAAACTTTGTTATGGAAATTGTTGTTTATTTACTTTTATTTTTTATTTTAATTCTATAAATTATTTTTGATATGTATATCAATATTTATTTACAACAAACCATCATTTATTTATTTTTATTCTTTTTTTTAATTATGAGTATTTTTGTTAGCCGGGAGCAGATGATAATTCGCCAAATATCGTTCCCATCACCGTCATTCATACTACAATTAATTTAATTTTAAATTATAAACCTGTCACTCATTTCAGTTAAAATACTTAACTTTAATCTAAAATGCTTATATTACATAAATTTAAAATACTTCACACTTTTCATTTAAAAGAGAAAATAAATAAATAAATAAGAAATAATATCATAAATCAAAACATTTGATTTCAAAATCAAAGTATCATTTCTAATTTGTACACGCGATAAATAAAAGCTGTATTAGCGATTTTAAAAATGCTAAAAATCTGATTCATTAAATATTATTACATGAGTTCAATTTACGTCAAGAAAAGGTCCGAAATTTGAGTTGTATAGCACATAATTATGGTAAACTTTGATTGTCTCACTGGTGCGAATTATTTTTTTGACGCGAGGCAGCGGTCCAAAAATTCATTCGCGGAGAACTTGCTTTGCGAATGATTACCTCCATGATTTAATATTTTAAATGTTCACGACGAATCAATCTTTTTTTTGTTTACTTTTATGAATAGAGAATTTGAACTGCGAATCTTTCGACTGAAGTTATTGCAGAATATATACATAATTGAACGCAAGTCATCTCTCAAATATTAATTTATTTTGAACGATCTTTCTTAAAATGTAACTTTTATGCAGTTTATTCGAAAAAATAATTTTGAATAAAAATGGCCGCTTGGCATATGAAAAAGCGATGCGGCATCCCGGAACTGTTGAGGACAGTCACATGACTTACAGTTTTATTATAACTGATTTAAAAGTGTTAGCAGGCTCATGCTGGATATCTTGAAATGGCGGTGGACAGAGGGCCATGTTGGCACTTTCACACTAAATAATGTGCCATCATTAAGGGTGGCTCAGGCAGAGACTGCAGGGGCACCTATCCCTAAGTGTCAGCACGAGCCTGAATGCAAATATTTAACTGCATACAGTTATGAAATTCTTTGTTAACGCCACTGACGATTTGTACTAACATAAATACACAAGCAGGACACTCTATGTGCCATCAACTTTTAAAACTTAAATAACCTTTAATGATATCCTTGTTTAATGCGATGTCCAGTAGCGGTACAAAAGCAATAAACATCAAATTGTTAAAAAAAGAAAAATAAAAAAAAATTAATTCGGACAGTTTGTAGTAACACTTTGAAAGCATAAAATATAAACTTCTGATGATAAAGATTAATAGTGTCTGATGTCTAGTAATAGATATCACATTTATATATATATAAAAATGTTTAATTAAGAAAGAAAATATAATAGTTTATAAAAATTCAATGGCGGTGTATTTTGTACATCAATGGAAACTTACTGATAAAAATAATGAAAAAGTGGAACAAATTTTGAACTTCAACATTAAATTTTGAAGGGTGTTCAGGAAGAAGGTAAATGAAGCGCAGGTGTTCAACACACAATTATTTTAGAATTCACAACTGCTGTCTGTGTCTTTAACGGTTAAGTTATTACAATTAAAATGTCAGCATACTAATAACTCGACTTTTAATTAAACAATTTGGTTTAAAAAAATAGGTTTTTAAAAAAACTAAACTACTTTGTTTTTCAGTAAGTTTCATAATTTAAACTTTCATACCATAGCAATTGTTATGCTATGCAAGTTAATAGGTGATCACGACAATTAGAATGATTCTTACTGGAAAAGCCAAAGTACATAAAGCACTTACCTTAATGAATGAAAATATATCCTAAATCTTGTATCATTTTTATTAAGATATTAAAAATTAAAATAATAAAAATAACATTTAAATTTAAAGTACAATTTTAACAAGATTTCTTTATTTTCATTGTTGAAGACCGATTTCTTTATATTTTAACATTTTCTGCAATAATTATTCTAATTTTCATATAGATATACTTAAAACGTGCAAGGAAATGATGTCATTTCACAAGAAATACAGTCTTGGTTGAAAGTATTGAGCATCCCCATATTTTTAATATATTTGTAAAAGTAATAGTTATATACAAATATATAACTGCATATCATTAGGAACTTTCTTTTTAAGTTATTACGGTTTGTAAAAACACAATACAATAAGCGAGCAGCTCATCTTTTAATGAAGTCACTTTCTTTAAAAACCTACTTTTTTAAAAGTATAAATTACTTTGTTTTCTGGAAGTTTCATTGTTATGTCACGTAAGTTAACAGATAATCATGGAAATTGAAATAATTCTTGCAGTAAAAGCCAAATTATAAAACTTACTCTTCAGCAGCGTAAACTTATTTTTAGTATTAACACATGTTAAAAATTTAAATAATAAAAATTATGTATAAATGTAATTTTATTTTTTTACATAAGATTTCTTTATTTTAATTTTTGAAGACTAAGTTCTTTATTTTGTCTTTTCTTACAAGAATTATTTTCTTGATTATTTATTAACTGGCTTAACAAAACAACAAAACTTTCAGAAAACAAAATTTAATTTAAAAAAAAAGTTTTTTAAAGAAAATAGCTTTATTAAAAAATAAGTTATTCGTTTGCTATCTTTTTTTTTTTTTTTTTTTTTTTTTTTTTTACAAACACATTTTTTAAAGAGAAAATTCATAATTGTATACAATTTAATATTTGTATCTAACTATCATTTTTACAAATATATTATAAATATGGGGATGCTCAATACTTTTGCCCAAGGCTGTATTTCTGATGAAATTTCTTGCATATCCTAAGTATATCTTTAAGAAATATTGAATATAAATAAATAGACGTACATTAGACGTCTTATAGATGAGTATCAGATTTACCTAGATATCAATATAATCCAAGTCTTAAGTACGTCTATAATAAGTACAGCGTGTTGAAAAGTGATCTATGCTTGGATGTCTTATAGACTACCTGGATATCTTGGACGTCTCATAGAACTCAGAGAGATCACACATAACATCTCCATAGGATGTGAAAAGTGTGTATCATGGATATTTGTAGACTTCTTATAGATGTGTCGGTTTTGGGGGGTTTACAACTTGTAGATGTCTTATAGATGGGTGCTTGCTTTTTGGGAACGTGTTTTAATGAAATTTGAGTGCACTATGTCAAAAAACTGTTTACGTACTTATGATATGAGATTCCTATATTAAATTTTAACCTTCCCTATTCTTTATTTAAATTATATTTTTCCCATGTTTTTTTTTTTTTCAAAATTTAATTGTGTTAGCTATAACTTCAAGTAATAATCCCGCCGTAATTTAAACTCTATTCCTTTTCACGGTCACTTGTACTGGAGCGCTAAGATCTCACGGTCTTTCGATTAAAATAAAAAGAAAATAATTAAATCAGCACAGATGCCTTTTTGTAAGTTACTTTTCGAAACCAAGCTTAAAACACGATATACTCATAATGCATTTTTGTGGCCAGTGAGTCAAGTAAAATTATGTCTAGCATCTCATCCAAATCAGATACATATCCTTATTTGGTGTTAGTAGTAACTCAATCATTCACACCCAGTTCTAAAAATATATACTGGTCGCTAAAAGGCTAAACTGTTTTGACTTCTAAGATTCCATTCGCATGGGAAAGTATTCGACCGTTGCAGTCTTCTTGGCGATATTAAATTTCGAAATGAAATACGTTCTTATGCCAACAATCTGGAACCCTTGTTCGACAAATACCATTAAATCTGTACGTTCCGTCTGGAAGTGTTCTCGCCTAGACAATCTGTTAGCAACCCTATTTGGCGAGATATATGTCCCTCCGATTCGAAGTCGAGTCGAGAGAACAACTTCACTCGGCCTCCGATCTTCTTGCTATCAGTGTGCTTTTAATAAGGGGCTCTGATGCTGACCCCTCTTCTGCCTTCCATCATCTTATTTTGAAAGCGATCACTAAATAAACATCCTGATATTTACACTGGAGTTTTTTTTTCTTTTCTCATTCACCTCGAACCTGGATTCATCTTCGGATTATCTTCTTTTATGCATCAACAAAGTAACCCGAACAATTAAAATGCCATTATAGTACTTGTCGTATGAGACCTCATTCATCGTTGTGCGTTTTCTATGTCCATAGAGAAAAGTTGACAAAAGGAAGTTGGAATTTTATAGGTTTTCAGCTACAATGTCTTTATTTTAAATAGTAGTACGAGGGCGAGTCAAATGAAAGTGAGCCAACCCACCCCGAGCAATAATGGTTCGGCCCATTATCTGCGACCCATGTGCATGTGAGTAGCCTATAGACAGCTGTTGACTGCTGAAGGTGTTTCCCAAAACGAAATTAATCGCCGTATGACTGCCGTGTATGGCGAACATTGCATTTCATTGGCCACGGTGAAGCGTTGGAGCAAACGGTTCAAAGAAGGACGTGAAAGTTTCAAAGACGATCCAAGACATGATCAAAGCCACCGTGCAATCACCCCCAACACAAATGAAAAAGTTCAAGTGGGAAACGCTACAACATCCACCATACAGTCCAGACCTCTTGCCTTATGACTTTCACATTTTCGGACAGTTGAAAAAACAGCTCAAGGGAACCAGATTCGTGTCGGACGATGACATGAAGGATGCACTTGCAGACATTTTGCAACAACCCAAGCAGTTTTATGAGAAGGGAATCACGAGATCTGTGCATTTAACTTAAATATTTCGTTAAATATTCGTTAGTCAGTGGGACAAATGTCTAAATGCTCGTGGAGACTACTTTTAAATAAAGTACTCCGTTTGCTATATATTTGCATTGGCTCATTTTCATTTGACTCGCTCTCATATATGAATACATGCTTTCTCTGTTACTACGAGGGGAAAGCTTGCCCCCCCCCCCCATCTCCGTTGTGTATAAAGATTTGATACTATTTAGGTAATACATTTGAAACTATTATTGAATTGTTTTTTCAGATCTAACTGTAATTCGCGGTTGATGGGGTGCTTTTAATCCCCCCCCCCAATCCCTAACTAAAATTCCTCGTTTCCCAATGCACAGAAAAAAAAAATAAAACCCAATTTGGGTCGAAAGATTCTTAGGTGTGTGCCCAAATTGGGCCATGCCTGTTTTGGTTACCACGGTGTATCCATTTTGGGCACTATTAAATACCCATTTATTTATTTATTTATTTATTTATATATTTTTTAATGGGTATTTAACAGTGCCCAAAATGGATACACAGTGGTAACCAAAACAGGCATGACCCAATTTGGGCACATACCTAAGAATCTTTCGACCCAAATTGGGTTTTATTTTTTTCTGTGTGATGATGGTTGATGCAACTGCAATTCAACTGCTTCCAGCACACCTTTAAGAGTCTTTTTATGCATTGAAATTCTGTACTATTTTATTTTAAAGAGACATGTAGAGAGTATGGATAGATGCACATCGTTGATTTTAAAATATTTTGAAAGATGTTAAGTAGAATCGATAAGCATTTTATAATGTTTCTGATTTTTCGCAGTCTGTAACAACTGAGCGATTAATTTTTTAGATGGAGAAACCAGCCTACTAGGGTAATGCTCGTTAAAGAATAGATCTTAAAAAGCGAAAAAAAATGGAAAATACACCAATTTATTTCATCAATAATTATTTATGCTCTACAGAACAGTTATGCTCTAGTGAGACGAAATACTGAAAACATGGATAAATTGCCAACCAACCCCACAAAATTAAGCTAAAGTTTGTTCTAATTTTAAGTCATACTAACTAATAATCATTCAGTGCATACTTTTTATACTAATATATTTAATCTTAAGAAAAAAAAGAAAAGAAAGAAAAGAACATGTCATATAGGTAAGTTTAGTTCTAACAATGATACTTTTAAAGTTTTTATATACATATTATTTTATCATACGCACTTCTGGACATAAATTTTAATTTACAGCATTTTTCAGATTATATTTCCGCATTCCATGGAATACGAAATAATAACATTAATGATAACTTAGATATGAAGACAATAAAATATTAATGAAAAAAATGGATAGAGATAAAATTATTCGTTTACAGCCCTAAAACCCTAAAAACTTTAAAAATGTACATTGTTAAAAATATTTCTGAATAATTTATTAAACAAAAATAAATTTCTAGATGTTTCACTAAACAAATGTAAAACTTCTTTTTTTCAAAAAAAAAAAAAAAAAAAAAAAAAAAAAAGAAGAAGAAGAAAGAAGACCCGGAAAGAAGGAATTTCAGGTTAGGTCTAAATCTAAGAAAACAAAATTGGCCTGGAAAGTGTTCGGGTTTCGGGTTCGTCTGGATCTCTAATTCGTACTTCAAGATTGAAGAAAGAATTTCTGCTGTCAGAAAATATATCAGTTGTAGCCTAAGAAATGAAATCTCATCGAAAACCTCTGGAAAATCATTAAAAGTCTTGTTCAATAAGATTACAGGGAAATCGAAAATGTTCTGGTATTTGATAAAAAAAAAAAAAGAAGAAGAAGAAGAAGAACACACATGAACACAAATTTCGTCATCTACTTATAAAAATATAAAGTTATTTTTAAGAGAGTAAGTTACAGTCACATTACAAATACAAATTTGTTCATGTCTAATACTTTACGTTCTCAAACAAGGTGCTTCCATGGAACAAGGTTCAAAGTATTGAAACAGCATCGAAATTATTTTTGCCTCTGCCTTTCGTTAACAAATCGCGGTTTTAGAAAAATTAATCTACATTTTGAATATTTTATACTAGTTTTATATAATACATCTGGGTCATTCTATACAAAAACATTACTTTTTCGGTACTTAGTAGTTAATTTTTGGAAGAATGTATTTTTTTAAAGGGACATTGGACTCTTAAAATGTCGAAAAGTGAAAGAAGAAATTACCATTTTTGTAATTTAATTTCTTTAACAGTATACACAACAAAAACAAACATTTGGAAGGCAGTAACATAAACGTGCTTTTTCTTTCTTTCATGTTTTTACTTACCCATCATACGTATAGGGTAAGTCTTGTAATCGTTTTGAAAATCGAAAAAAAAAAAAATGACGAATTTACACGTTTCAAACACTGGAGATTCCGAAAAACATATTTTTAGAAAAGAAATTTTTGCCGTCCGTCTGTGTGTGTGTCTGTGTATCTGTGTGTCTTTGTGTCTGTAAACGCTCTATCTCCAAAACAAATTGAGATAGAGACTTGCAATTTGGTATGTACTTAGTATGTAATAATGGGAAGAAGCCTATTTAATTTCAATAACCTCGATTAACTGGAGCTATTTTTTTCGGACTCTCGAAATATTCGTTCTGATAAAAGGTATATAAAAATTTTCGAAATTGTTTATTTTAAGAAATGAGTATAAAAGACAATAAAAAAAACATAAATTTTGCATAAAGCATGAAGTCGATCGGATAATGAATTGCCGAGATATTTGGAATCCTATTTTCCACACTCTTCGATTTTTCATGACCCTGTATTTCATCTAAATTTCACTTCAAAGATATATTTTAATTGAAAATTTGACGCTTGATTAGATGCAATAAACCGCTAGTTAATAGGATTATTATTTTTGGAGTTATAAGGATGTTTCTTTCAAGCAATTCAGTAATCGAGCCTTTAAAGTTTATGACGTCATCAAGCCACGATTTTATTTGAATTGCAATGCATTTTATAAGTAGTTTACACATTTTTATTTTAATATTTTACATTATGCATATCCATGATGGGTAAGTATTACGGTGGACTCCAACGACTAGTTTCAGATCTTAATGGGGAAAATTAGTTTTTATAGGATTTCTTTTTAACTTGTCGTAAACAGTTGGAATCATACGACATGATTGTAAAATAATTTCTGCATGTAATTAAAAAAAAAGTTTTTTATCTTATTATACTTGAGAATTTTGTGCTTACATCACTGAGTTTAAAAAATTGTTTATTGACAGCATTTTTATGTTTTAAAAACAAAACTGTATCTTGCTTATGTAACGTTTTTAAAATTTTAGTAATATAATAGCAAGAAAAAAAAATAGTTTTTCAAAAAAAAAAAAAAGAAAAAAGAAAAAAAAATTGTAGGGTCACTTTTTATAGAGCCTACCATACACTATAATGAAAAAAAAAAAATATTGAAAAGTTTTTTCCTATCTTGAACATCATAGCTTACACGTTTTAACGTTTTTTAATAGGGTTGAAAAGTTTTTGTATGAATTCGGCTTGCCTGTTTGCCGTCTGTCCGTTTGGCCATACTTCAACTCTCGTAAATATACTCGGATTGTTATGTTATTTGTATATGTTATTGAGGTTGACTATAGAATGTTTGGTAATGAAAATTAAGTGCATTACAATATGTTTTCTACAGATTGTGGAGTGCGTAGCATTTATCGTTCATTCACAGAAACACGCAAAAGAATTCGGTTAGAGGACTGAATGTAATCGCTAATTGCTGAAAGTGCGTCTTCCGCTGTAGTATGGATGTTTATCTACTTTTCAATGTATTGAGTGGGGTGTATAAACTCTACAGATCATATACAGGGCTACACGTGAGATTCGTACACATTACCGGTTATGTGCAACAATTCCTACAAATAGATTTTGGCTGAGTTATGTTTTTATAGGGTTTCGCTCATCTCCTGAAACCCTATTCATCTCGATACGTTGTCTGTCCGTCACAGAGCCGATTCTCAGAAAAACTATATAACTTACAGACATGAAATTTTGTGTACTTATAGCTGAATAACCTACTATGAAGCTTAAAATCATAAAATTCGAAAAATCGTATTATTTTAATATAGAGAGATAAAAAATCAAAAATCTAACAACCTTTTCCTATTAAATTTAATCATTTTTCGTTATAGTAGTTGCCAACAATTAAAAATCCGCAATTTTTACAATAATTAATTTTCTATTGAAAGATTTCCACGTTAAAAATGAAAATGAAATAAAAAGTTTCACCAATTAAAAAAAAGATTAATATGACGTTATATTGGTAATAAAACGGAAATTTTCAAACATTTATCAATAATACAAGGAGTATGAGTATGTGTAAATACAGAACGCAGCTTAATATGACATCATATCGGGCTGGTTCAGATATTCGAAAAAACGAGAAAAATAGACCGATAAATTTTTACTTTATAAAAAACATATGACTTTTTTTTTTCTTTCTTTGAAAATGAAATTCATTTGGATTTATTAAAGAAAGGATAAAGTGTTTTGAATGAAATATTAAATGAAACCCTTTTTGGGATCTTCGATCACACTTACCCACTTGTTTAATTACTTATTTATTAGATACCTCATTTGATCGTATGAAAAAAAAAATGAAATTTCTTAACAATATTTTGTTAGTGTTGGAAATTGTTTCATACTCTATGCCTGATACATGGTTTTTCGTTCATGTTTTTTATATCTCCGATGAAAAGTCAAAATAATTTGTTTGAGCATTTTTAAGAACTTATTTTGTATAAGACAGAGATGTTATGAATTGCCAATGAATTAGTATAAAAATTATTCAAATTAATAATAATCTTTGCTCATCAGCTTTTTGATAAATTGCTCAAAGAATGTACAAAATAACTTTTTTCCTATTTCGTCTATGTTTTATTCTTCTACTTGTTCGTTTCGTAACCATATTACTACTGTATAATAAACAACTTGTTGAATTATTAGTCAGTCTTCTAAATGTTCTCTAAAGTAGAAATTTTGCACACTCGACTGAGAATCATCAGCACGTGAATAATTTTTAAATGCACTTAAAAACAAACTGCAAACAAACAATAGACGTGGCAAACTGATTCTCATTCTCAGCATAAAAGGGTAACCGTGTTCTGTGTTAATGAATATGGTAATATACTTTTGTTTAGGATTTACAAGATAATCTGTAGAAAATGTTGTAGCCTCACTGTATTAGGAGTGCAAACTTTATTCGTTCGTAACTTTACATTAAATATTTACATTTCACTTATTATACGTAGCTAAGATATTCCAAATATGCTGTTACAATGGGTAGTAATTTGAAAATACACTTCAATCTGTAATCCGTGAATAATCGTAGAAAGGTTTAGACGTTCATATTCAAATTAAATAAAAATTATATATTCCTTTATTACATTTGCTTTCCTTTATTATATTTTCTTAACTTTCCTTCATTTATTACATTTGCTTTCCTTAATTACCTTTATTACATTTGACTTTTTTCAGCTTTTTTATGCACAATTAATATTTTATCATTAATTTATGCGCAGACATACAATTATTTATTGAAGTTTCAAATGATATTTTGTATTTACTTGTTTCGTTAGACATTCATGTGTTTTTAAATTCAGAAGTTCCAAAGGCAAACTATTTAACCTAATATTAAACTAAAAAGATTTGTTATATTTAAAAAATTCAAGAATTCGGTTTCATAACTTGAAAACAAACGATTCTAATTATAACATTTTTAAAGCTTTTTTTAATATTTAATCATCTTACTGTAGAAAACAGTGTTTCGCAACCGATGAATCATAAAAATGTTTTTGGTCTATCATAACTAACCTCGTGAAATATTAAATTGTTTTTTAATTTTAGAATGTACACTTTAGTTTCAGCCCATTGAAAACATGGGTAAGAATATACAGAGTGTCCCAAAAAGATCGAAATGCGCTTTAATTTTTTTATCTGTTGTAGATAAGGCAATGTAAATTTCGAAAGTGTTCAAAATAAGGTAGTCATTAAGATTATGTTAAAGAAATATTTAAAAAAGTTAGATATTTTAAGTTTTTATACAGTCTCTGGGTCGCATAAGTTATAGTTATAAAATATCCATGCTTTGATAAGTACAACCATGAAAATTGCATTTTTCTACGACTAAAATGATACTTTGAATTTTATGAAAGTGTGTTTTTAATGCCGGAAAGCCCCTAAATTTCATTAAAGTGTCATAACTCGGTGAGTTTGGTCGTAGAAGAATGTAATTTTCGCTGTCGTATTTGTCAGAACGTGGAGAAAAAGTTTCTAACTACAGTTTATAGCAACCAGGGATCGCATAAAAATTTCAAAAGTGTAACTTGTTGAAAATTAGTGGCAGGAATATTTCATCGACAGAATCTTAATTTCTACCTTATTTTAAACAATTTTGCAATTTACATTGTCTACGTGTCTCCAACAGGTAAAAAAATTAAATTAAAGTGCGTTTCAATTTTTTTGGGGACAATCCGCCAAATACGTTCTGAGCGACGCCTTCCACACGTGAAAGTTTTATCAAACTGGTATATTTTTGTGTGGTGAAGATAAATACCATTCGCTGTAAAAAAAAAAAAAAAAAAAAAAAAAAAAATCTGATTTGCTAGTACAATTTCCGTATTTTTACGGATTTTTGAAAAGCGATTTCGTGAAAGTGTCAAAAAGTATTGTGAACATGGATTTGAAAATACCCTTGTCAGATATAGGTTTTTTTTTTTTTTTTTTTACTTTATCTAAAACTGTAGTGTTTATTTTTATTATGACACTGCAAAAGAAAAAAAATCCGTAAAAATACTTAAACTGTACTGGCGAAATACGAAAATTCTTTTTAGAATGGAAAAAATTACGAAAACCTTAGCGAAACCTTACCAAATCCTTAGCGAAAATGGCAAATTAACTAGCCTTTTATAGCACTATTCTGTGTCAAGAATATTCTTAAATTTATATTCACCATTTACAGTACTGACAATATACAAAAATTCTTTTTAGAGTGAAAAAAATGCAAAAAATTTAAAATTTTAAAAATTAAAATAAATTTCAAAGCCTTAGCAAAAATGGCAAGCCTTTTAGAACTATTATGTCAAAAATATTCTTAAATTTATATTCACCACTTTGTACAGTACTGGCAAAACATGAAAATTCTTTTAAACTGGGGGGGGGGGGGGGGGGGGAATTTCAAAGCCTTAGCAAAAAGGTCAAATTAACTAGCCTTTTAGAACTATTATCTGTTAAGAATATTCTTATATTTATATTCACCACTTTGTACAGTACTGGCAAAACACGAAAATTCTTTTTAGAGTGGAAAAAAAAAATTCCAAAGCCATAGCAAAAATGGCAAATCAAGTAGACTTTTACCTCTATTATCTGTCAAAAATATTTTTAAATTTATATTCACCACTTTCTTACAAATTCGCAAAATCATTTCATCGAACAAGAAAAAAAAAAAAAAAATATATATATATATATATATATATATATATATATATATATATATATATATATATATATATATATATATATATCTGTAAAATTACGAAAATTGCACTGGCAATCAAAGGATTTTTTTTTTTTTAACATTGTTGGACTACGTATTAACGTTGACCTTGGGCTACCAACCTACTACCTTTCATTGGACTTTAGTTAATAGAATTAACCTAAAGTACTTTTTAATTGTTGTTCTTTTAATTTACAGTATACACTTAACTTTTCATTGCAAATATGCTAACTATTACGTTAAATTATCACAATAATATATCAAAAACTTTTCTATATATTTTTTTTAAACTAACAGCACAGAGACACAAGCAAACAAATAAACTAAAATGTAAACGTCTCTCAAGTGTGCAAGAAAATTTGAAACGTGCTAAATGCCTGTAACTTTGAAAGGAAAAGAAGCTACAACGTGGTAAAATTACCGCTAGTTCAAACGGTTTTTTTTCTTCATCGAATCAAGTAGATTTCAAATAGAACTCCGCAGGAGCTTTTAATGCAGTGAGGCGTAAGCACAGTTAACGTCACCTCCAGAGTTCAACCGCGTAATAAAATGGAGTACGTATCTTTAAATATTCCTAAGAAAATGCCCGCTTACGAATTTGTGATGCTTGGTTGAATTAATGTGTTTATCTCAATAAGATTTATTAAAACTCGATGAAGTATGTGAGACATAGTCATACATAACTGCGAGAAAGTGAACAAATATTCCCTTTCATGTCATTATAAACGAAGAATACGTATCCGTGGAAAAACCTCTTAATGACTTAGGTCTTTGTTCTCAAAATCACCATAATAATGAAAGTGAAGCGTTATTTATTGCTAATTTTATGCGTAAGACAATTGTTCCGTTCCCATACTTAAATCAAAGAGTAAAAAAAAATAAAGTTTTTGCTGTATTAAGATATCCACTACATTAAAATAGACAATGTTGGGCAAATATGTCAAATTATTGAACGTTTTATTTGAAATACTGTATAATTAGCCATGCAAAACAATTTTTTTTTTCTTCGTACTATCATCACCATATATATTATTTCTGTTGTCAACATCCCTTTTTCTAAGCAAATAAAAAACGCAGAACGATAACTGAGATACCATATGAAAGGATTTTAAAGCGGCTTCGGACATAGTACACTCACATTTCTTTAAAACATGTATTTTGATCAAAATTGCAATTAATAAAAAGTTAAATCGGCATTGTTTTCATAAATGAAATGAAGGGTTTTCCTCAAATGAGTGTTGCCATAAAAATAAAATACCACAACAATGATTATAAAAAAAAAAAAAAAAATGTTCAATAAAGATAAAATGGGACATAGTCGCTGCACTTTTTAATTTTATATTTATGATTAAAGAGCAAAATTCAAATTCAAATTCAAATTTAAATGCTGAATTTATTTTTCTTTATACCATGTTTCTTTTTTCCGAAACAGATGATGTCACCCTCTAATGCAGTTAAATCTAATATGCGACAATATTCTGGCTTGATTAATGTTGTTTGCAGATATTTTAACCCCTCAAAAAAAATTTTTTTAGAAGTTTAAACCTGCATCTAAAAAATATTAGATACTGATAAAAATTATTACACTGCAAAATAATAATAATAATAATAATAATAATAAATAAATAAATAATGTTGAAAAATGTTGATTTTACAGTATAATAGTGGCATCCCAGCTGCCAGTATTATACTGCAAAAATTAACAGTAATAAACAGTGAAATAAACAGTAATACACTGCCGCGCAAATCACCTTTTTTTTTTTTTTTTGCAGTGTATATCAGATTTTTTTTTTTTTTTTTTTTTTGCAGTGTATATCAGATCTCAAACAGGAAGCGTGTATTTAAGGTAAATATTTGTAATATATTTTCATAAAAAACAAAAAATATAAATGTACTTTCGCAAAAACATGATTTTTTTTAGGAATAATCAATTATGAGGAACGTTTTATCTTAAAAAATTGTAGTCATTTTTAGGGTTTCGTTCATCTCACGAAACCCTATTGCTCCCGCTCCGTTGTCTGTCTGTCACAGAGCCATTCTCGAAAACTATGTAACTTACAGAGTTCAAACTACGTGTATAAATCAGAATATCAGCTGTGAAGAGCTGAAAATATTAAAATTTGAAAAATTCGTATTATTTTAATAAATAGAGATAAAAAAACCAAAATTCTAACAGCCTTTTCCTATTAAATTTAAACATTTTTCATTATAGCCGATGCCAAAAATTAAAAATCCACGAAGAAATTCTTTCTACAATAATTAATTTTCTATCAGACGATTTCCACGTGAAAAATTAAATAAAAAGTTTCACCAAATGAAAAAAAAAAAAAAGATTAATATGAAATAAAATTGATTGACGTCATAGTCGTAATAAAACGGAAAATGTCTAAGATTTCTCAATAATACAAGGAGTATGTGTAAGTACACATAAGATAAATACACGTCATTAGAGAATTATAACGAAAATCTGACGTCATATGGGAAGTTTAACTAATTTTTCAAGTGTTTAAGAATAATACAAAGCGAGTATCAATATAAATAATAGAAAATAGTAAATATATGAGTTTGAGGTTTGAGAAACATATTGAATCGTGATAAAAATCCGATTATGGAAATATTCGCATATTTTAACATTTTGAAGGTGTACAATCTGTTTAATTTTGAAATTATTTTTTTAAATATCGCATATAGTCCGCATGACAGATATTATTATGAAAGAATATATTAGCGGGCTGGTTTAGATATTCGAAAAAACGAAAAAATAGACCGGCAAATTTTTATTTTATAAAAAACATGACTTGTTTTTTTGTTGTTGTTGCTAAATGAAATTTGTTTGAATTTATTAAAGAAAGGATAAAGTGTTTTGAAAGGAATATTAAACGAAACCCTTTGAGCGATCTTCGATCACACTTACCCACTTGTTATATAAAACTGATCGCTTGCAAGTTATGTGATGTTGTGAATGTACTAAACTATCGATATAAATGTCTGACATTTTCCCAACATTTTACAGCTATTTTTATAAATTAACGTACAGAAAATATTTATAAAAGTCATCCGACACTGTAAAAAGAAAAGAAAAAGTTTTTTAATATAAGAAATTATAGTATAACCACAAAATAAAATGTACAATACACAGAAAAAAATAAAACCCAATTTGAGCCGAAAGATTCTTGAGTATGTGCCCAAATTGGGTCATGCCTGTTTTGGTTACCACTGTGTATCCATTTTGGGCACTGTTAAATATCCATTTTTATTTATTTATTTATTTATTTTTAATGGGTATTTAACAGTGCCCAAAATGGATACACAGTGGTAACCGTTTTTTTTTTTTTTTTTTTTTTTTTTTTTTTTTTTTTTAATGGGTATTTTACAGTGCCCAAAAATGGATACACAGTGGTTACCAAAACAGGCATGACCCAATTTGGGCACATATCCAAGAATCTTTCGACCCAAAATGGGTTTTATTTTTTGTGTGAGCTTCTTTCGAGTTACTCCTGATTTCGAAAAAACGTTCTTTATCTTTAGAAAATTCAGCAACAAATATATTTTCTAGATTTAAAGAAACGTTTATAAAAACAAAGTTTCTTTTGATGCCATTGATTTTCGTAAAAGTTTCCGAGTAGTTTTTATAGTGTATTAATCAGTTTTCTCAACCTGAAATGTAGGTTTTTTCAAAAGCTATTAATTTTCAAGTAAACATTTTCATGTTCAGCAAACACGTTTTGCAGACAAACATGGTAAATAAATAGCATTAACAGTAACATTGAAATTAATAGCATTTTTTAACTCTTGCTTGTATAAATTCAGTTACGCAGCTGAAAATGTTTACTTGAGAATGAATAGCATACTATAGACAGATATTCCGTTCTGAGAAAACTGATTAATACACTATAAAAGCTACTCAGAAACATTTCCGAAAATCATCGGTAGCAAAAGAAGCTTTGTTTTTATCAATATTTCTTTAAATCTTGAAAATATATTGGTTTCGGTAGTTTCTGAAGATACAGAACACTTTTTCAGAATCGTGGGTAACTCGGAAGAAGTTACCGTGTATTTAGTTCGTGGTTATATTATATTTTCGTAGATTAAGAAACATTTGTCTTTTTTTTTTACAGTGTAGTGTTGATTTGAATGGGTATATTTACGGAAATAATTATTATTTTACGGCTGAGATTGTAGTTTATTTCATTCTAAGTAACACAAATTGTGTATTTATTGAAAATTTTGGCGAGTATTGTTTTTTGTCGTCAGGACTTTTTTTGTCAAATATTGTATCGTTTTCATGATTATTATTTTTTTAATTAAAAAGAAATTACATCAAAATAATTTATTTCACAAATGAAATTCGCTGTTTATATACTAATTTATTTGAAACAATCGTTTTATTAAATTCGTTTTTTTTTTTTTTTTTTTTTTTTTTTTTTTTTTTTATAAAGACAACCAAAATGCACAGAACGTAGGTGAAATAAATAGCTTTTGATATATCCTCTTTAATAAAAAGGTATGCGTTGCTGACGACTGGGATTTTCGGTAATCGTTGCTACAGATTAATCTCGGAAAATAAAACATTTGAAGTTACTGAAAAAATTAATATCTCGAAAAGTATTTGTCAGAAAATTGTTAGACAAACTGCGTTAGAAAGGTAAAAAATTGTATTTTTCTTTATATAAATTTCAAATCGAATGATTATGCCGTTTTTCAAATATTGAATTTCAAAAATTACCAAATTTCACAATAGAGTACCAAACGAAACCTTAACGCGTAAAAAGATGGTGATAACGGCCATGTGTCCTGACGTATACTGGCTATAGCAGGAGTCACAAATTATAGTATAGTCTTACTATTCTGTTATATAAAAGTGAATTATGATGCCACGAGTGCATGGTTTTTATTTAATTTTAATATCATCATCTTAGAAACAACGTTTTGGAACTTTTTTTCGAATGGGACTAATAAATTGGCCAATACTGTATATTATTTTGAGTTTTAAAGAGGAAAGGTGGCGGGGCGCTTTATATTATTTAGGTTTCCTCAGGAACTTTTGGTCAGAATTGAAAGTCTTATATCAAAACGTCAGAAATTAAATCGACATTAAATCGGCAATAACTATAACGAATGTCCTTCAGTTAATTTGGATATATTTTCATTTAAAAATATTCAATCATTCAACATTGATTTTAGGCATTTTTAAGGTTATTATCACGGGCCCGGGCAACGCCTGGCATGTCAGCTAGTATATATATATATATATATATATATATATATATATATATATATATATATATATATATATATATATATATATATATAAGTATATTTTTTATTGCCTACTAATTACACAAAAAAGTTTTTTTGGTGCTTACGTATTAGCCAAGCCAGCGGTTAATCGCTAAAGATTTAACTATTTACAGCAACCTTTTTGATTCTGATTAAATCGGTGTCTAAGTGCGTAGTTTGATTGCATATCTTTTAAATTCGTGTTATTTCAACTTATTTATTCATTTGTGAAGTTATAATATCATTTGACAATTTATAGAATGTTACACGGAAACAAACAACTTACATTATTTTACGTGCAAACTGTTTAATCTTCTTTAATCGGATTTTGCGCCAATTTTTGCTGGACAGATTTATTTTTTTAAATTGTTTTAAAAACGATTTTAAAAAATCGCTAAGTTGAGTTACAGTTTTCAGACAAATTGCATTTGAAAGTAAATTTTTGTCCCTATTTCACAATGTGAAAATTAAAATTGTGGAATAGTTAAAAATTAATAAATTTGAAAAAAAAAATTATGTGAAATAGATTGGTCAGGTCGTTATCGTCATCCATATGACGTCAGCGTTTGCTTTGTAATATAGTTACGATGTGAAACGTGAGTAGGAAATCTTAACCCTTTGAGCTCCGAGTTATTAACATTTTGGAAATATGCTTAAAAAAAAAAAAAAAAAAAAAAAACTCTATAAATGTGTTTAAGTGACAGTATGATATTGGACTATATAGTTAAAAAAAAATTAAAATTCACCTCATAGGCTATGGGTGGTAGGAAGATAGTTTTCCCATCAGAGCTCTAGGGCATCATTTCAACGTGCAAAGACAAGAAATGACATTGCGAATTTATTTTAAAATTACCATAATTATAAAAATTTCAGCTGATACATATTATTTAGACAAATTTTAAGATTATTAAAATATGTAGTAAATTAAAAATTAAAATTTTAACAATTACAAAAATAGATTATAAAAAAACTAAATAATAACAAATATATCAAATTTATAGATGAAAAAGATAGTAGAAAGGTTTTTAAAAGTTTGTAGAAGTATTTGTGTTTCCCTATAAAACTACCAATTTTCATATTTTTATATACAACTGTTTTCACAATATAAGGAAATGAGAAAGTAAAAATGTCATAATAAATTCAATTACGTCAACAACAGAAGAATTAGTTACTTGTTTCTTAGAATAGAGAGATTTGTCTTATGATATCGCTAATATCATAAGATGATTAACCATTGACTTTTTAAAACAAAATTCTCACGAAAATCGGTCAAGTAAACTTCCCAGTTCGAAGAATTAATATAAAAATCCTTTTCGTTTTACTTTTATTCACGTGAAACGAACATGAGAACGAAAATCGCTAAGCTTAAGAAAATTTTCACTTGCTTTATCTTCATATTGATAAAATTATATCCATTCGCTATTTGCGAAAATTGCAGCTATTATCTTGAATTGAGAGCTACATTTTATTAGCTCCCCCCCCCCTTTTTTTTCCAAAATAAAGTATTTGCATTTCTTAAAAACAATATAACTTCCAAGAAGAAGAAAAAATTTTAACTTCGCAATAAATTTAACTTTCAAAATTGAATTCCCTACGTGTATAGTGTCACAAACACATCAGCCATTGACATCATTGCTGTCTGTCTCAAAATTGTAAGCACAACCAGAAAATATCGTTTATTATCCTCTTTAATAAAAAGGTATGCGTTGCTGACGACTGGGATTTTCGGTAATCGTTGCCACAGATTAATCTCGGAAAAGAAACATTTGAAGTTACTGAAAAAATTAATTGCTCGAAAAGTATTTGTCAGAAAATTGTTAGACAAACTGCTTTAGAAAGGTAAAAAATTGTATTTTCTTGATATAAATTTCAAATCCACTGATTATGCCATTTTTCAAATATTGAATTTCAAAAATTACCAAATTTCACAATGGAGTACCATAGCGAAAACTTCACGCGTAAAAAAATAATAATAACAGCAATGTGTCAGCACGAGTCACAAATTATAGTAACCGTATTATTCTGTTAAAATATAAAAGTGAATTATGATGTCACGAGTGCATGATTTTTATTTAATTCTCGACAAATACTAGATGCGCCATTTCTTTTTAGTTGTGAATAATATAGGTTAATTCACGTTATTAAAAAATGTAGGAATAAAATATATAAATCAATGGAAAACGGTAGGTAATAAATTGTAAACGTAATAGTAAACAGTATTAAAAATACATAACTTAGTGAAATAAGTATCCGTTTTTATGTTATTTTAGGATATTCCAGGTAAAGGTATAGATTACTTTAAAATACAAGGTTAAATTCACCAATATATTTCGTTTGATTCAAGGTTCTTTTGAAGAAACCGACCAGCGCAGCGGGCGTAGTCTGCTAGTATTAAATAATAACAATGCTAAATTAAACAAAAACGTAAGTTTTATTTAGTTATTTGATTCTATAAAATTATTCAGATAAATCATATCAAAATGAACAAATATGTATATTATCATAACTTTAATAAAAAATCATAAAAATATGTAACTGTATAATTACAAATTGTTTCAAAAGTATGATTATCTCAAAAGTGCATAGTGTCTCAAAAGTTTGGACACAATGGAAGAAAACATATCATTTAACACTTTTACATGATATATTAACAGTAGTTCCCTGTTTTGGGATAACTTCAAATAATTGTGTTTCTATTGTATCAATAAGTTTTTGAAATACTATTGTTAGCAGAGAAGACCATGCTTTTTCAATTGCCACTTTTAGTTCTTTAGTCCGAGTCATATTGCTTCCCATGGTTATATACTTCACGGACTAAAATACCCGAAATGCTCTCAATTGAGTTTATGTCTGAGCTTAAACCTGGACAATCTCAAACGTTAATATTTTGTATGGAAAACCACTGCTTTGTTCTATGTCAGTTGTGGATTGAAGAATTGCTGTGCTGAAATTTCCTCTTATGATCCACTAAGACAGCGGTTCCCAACCTTTTCTCCCTCATGTAATATTTTTCTCCGGCATTTTATATATGTGTACCCCTCCTCGAATAAACTGGGTCCCAAAAATGTTTAGTTTTATTCTTCAGAAAAGTTCTCATGTTATTATTAATGCCAGTTGCAGCTCTTTTAGGTGTTCCAGTTTTTAATCATTTATCCATTTTGATACACAAAATGATATCAACAGAAAATCGGTCAAAACTGTAAATATCAATTAAAACTTCAAACTACGCACTCATAATAAAAAAGGAACGAAACTACGCCTGTCAATACATGTTATTAACCATTTGATCATTAAAATTAACCTATTATTAATTTTTTTCCTTTTCATATTTCAAGAATCACTAGATAGAAATGAACATGAAAAGAAAAGTGGAAAAGGGGGGGGGGATAAAAGAACAGTACAGAAAGGGACAATTTTGGCGAAGAGGGAGGGAGTACATACGTAATCGCACGAATTGGCGGGACTAGTGCAACGAATTATTAATCAATTACTAGGTTTAGTCCTTTTCTTTCAATTATTCAATTAGTCCTTTTCTTTCGTACCCTCAGGGGTACGCATACCCCAAGTTGGGAAACGCTGCCTTGAGATATCACCAAATGGAAGTGAATGTGTCTCTAGTGTATCTTGATGCTCAGTTCAAATTTGTTTCCCGTAGAAAAAGACCAGGGACCATTTCAGCCAATCGGGTAGCAAACAATGAGAGACTTACCGCCTTGTCGTCTGTTGAAGAGACTGCTGTTTCCTGGGGTCATGTCAGTAGCAATTCCAGCCCATTGAACTCCATATATAACAGGAGATCTGTATTCCTATTTTCACCAACATGATTTCCATCGGTCAGCGCGGAAGGATACAGTGATGATAATTTTATTTCGCATTCATGGCCAAACATGCTGTTTATCGCATTGCCTTACATGATTAGAGAATCATTTATTAATTGGATAAGCATAGCTTAATCAGAACAACATACATTAAGAGAATAGTTAATAAATACACTAATATCTAACATTAACAACGCGGACTATTTTATACCTTTGCCTTACATGCTTCATTTGCCTTGAAAGCTTCTGACTGCCGATTCAGAACTCTTATTTATAGAGCTCAGTGTTCCAGCCATCAGGTCCATCCATATTCCCTTTATTTCCGTCGCTGAATAATACAGGGTGATTCATAAGTAAGTATACAACTTCCAGATGCTGTAAAAAAGGAACATTTTATGACACGTTCCAAAATGCAAAACGTAAGGTAGGTGTACTCATAAAGTTTTTTCCCGCTACTGTGAGAAGTGACATAGGCGATAGCTAGCGTGTTACGCGAATATCAGTAGTAAATAACTACGTCTGCAGTGGAGAAGGCATTTTGTGTTCTTTAATTGAGCAAAACGGACTTTGCCACCATTGTGCAACGGCATTTTCGAACACGATTTGGAAAAGAACCTCTAATCAGAAAATGCATTTGTAATTGGTTTAAAAAAATTTGAAACTACGGGCTGTTTGTGCGAAGTGGACAGAAATGCATGTGTGTCATGTGAGTTTAACATTTTTTTAAACCAATCATAAATAGATTTTTTTGGTTCGAAAATGCCTTTGCACAATGGTGACAGATCCGTTTTGCTCAAGAACACAAAATGCCTTCTCCGCTGCAGACGGAGCCATTTCTACTGATATTCGCGTGGCACGCGAATTTCAGTAGAAAAGGCACTTCGCATGGCAGCGTTAAAAAACTTTAAAAGTACACTTACCTTACGGCTTGCATTTAGGGAACGTGCCTTGAAATGTTCCTGTTTTACAGCATCTGGAAGTTTTATACATACTTATGAATCCCCCTGTACATTGAACCACTTATTCTCGTTCGAGCACAGTCCATTCTGGACTGTTTATGGTGGATATTTTAGGCACGGTTTGCAGGAGATTTCTTTAAACAAAGTTCTTGTATTCTCTTATGCGACTATGTATTGTGTCATTTGAGACATTGATACCGAGATTGTTTTTAATTTGTCTTATGGACATATTTTTCTTTGACACCAATCATCCATTTTTTTTCTATCAGTCCGAACACTTGTTACACGTGACCGCCCACATCTTGGTTTGCGGTGGAAATTGTTATTTCTAGCACGTACTTGATCTATTCATCGCTTTAAACATTTTAAAATTCTAGAAATTTCAATAAAATGCTTACCTTTGGATTTCAACTTAAAAATCATTAAAATTTCTGCTTTTGTAAATACCGTAGCCTTCAACATCGTATATAACCGACGGAAATTATGTATTCATTGTTATATCGCTCAGGGAAAACAATTGATGGGTTGGAACGGTTGAAATAAATCCAGCATTTTTTATCATTTGCATAATGTGCCTTTTTGAGACAGTGATTTTGTAGCAAAAATATAAAAAAGCGTCATTTTTAAATAAATAGTGGTGATGTAACCGTTGTAGTATCTCCACTACGTTTCATTTAAATTACATTTTGAATATGTATCGTAAAATATTTTCATATGTTTCTCCTTACAATTTTATTATCATATTTTAAGGTGGTGCTTAAACTTTTGTAACGGACTCTATTACTTACTGGATACATCACTAGCACAACTTCTATTTTCACATATCGTATCATCTTCAATTCTACACATCATATTTGATATTCCTGTCACTTTGAAACTTTTAATAACCATCTCTACAAAAACAGATTTTTTTTTTTTGAGTTAAGACTGTAGAGTTTCCCTAGCAATTGTTAAGATTTATTCAAATTCTTCGATTTTCTGCTCGAGGCCCCTTTATCATATTAACGTACAATAATATAGTAAGGGGGTTTGTTATGATAAGGGGGTCTCGTTTCTGCTATTAAAATATTATGGCGCGCATTATATATCAGACATTTTTTTTTCCAATCAAAACTATTCATTTTCACAATCATTATACATAAGTAAATACGGTATATTTTATTATTATTATTATTATTATTATTAATTTTACTGCCGTGCATGAGTGTATATGTCTAAACAATTAACTTTGTTAGACAAGTTCAACTAACACCTCTAAATGAATACAACTAATGATACTGTATACTTTTTTTTCTTCTATCTATACTAGAAGAAAGTATTGCATTCGTGAAAATTTTCGATGGATTTGAATACGTTCTTGAAGGTCCTGAACATGACCTGACAGTCTGTCCACAAGTTTATGTGTCTGTCTGTCTATATGTGATACAAATTTTGTGGGCGCTCTAACTCACGTACTAGTGTGTAGAACAGGATGAAATTTCATATGAAGTTCTATCCTTATGTGCTGGTTATTTTTTAGGCAAAATTTCCCAAGAGAGGGTGTCGCAAATCGATGATATATTCTATGAATGCGGTGCTTATATCTGCTGTTTATGTGTGTAAAATTCAACGAAATCTCAAATTTAGAATCCTCATGATAGTAATAGATTGCCCTTCAAATTGGGTTGCGGTCATCTAAGAGGGTGGGCCGAAATTCGATGATTTGTTAAAAATATACGATGCTTATATCACCAGTTTAAATGCACAAAATTCAACGAAACTTCACCCTTAGCATCCTGCATATGGGAATACATTGTGTAAAAATCTTATTTGCTAAATCGATATAATTTATTGTGCTATTTAAATAATTTAATTGATTTGATTTATATAAAAGAAAGTTTTGTGATGGCTTCAACATACAAGTTTTAATATTTGTAGTAAAAGTGCTTTTTTTCTATATTTATTAGTTCAATCTTTTTATTTAACAATACTGATTTCAGAGAATTTTTTCTATCACAACATGCCTCGCTGCAAAATCCGGATTTCGTCCAAAACACATTACGAGGTGTGGCTATTAAATAGACGGAATGACGTCATACAACTTTTTACATCACTAATTACATCAGAAACTTTAACACCTTCAATATACTCCCCATATAGAGAATATTATGCTTTTATCACTCCCGTATTGAGAGTTTCAATTTTTACCGAACAATGGGCTCAAAAACAAATTTACATCTGACAGAAAAAGAATAAATCAGAGAAAAACAAATGAACCGTTGCCACAGCAACCGACAAAATTTGGCTAGTAGCCAGGGAGGCATTCGCAACACCCCATTGCGATCCCTGCCCCTCTCCATCCAGATTTTCTACTGTGCAAAGCAGTGCTGTAAGTCCTCTTCTTTCAGCTTGTTGAGAATCTCCGTCGCTTTTACTTCGACTGATTCCATGCTCTGAAATATTGGTCCCTTCAACTCCAATTTGACCTTTGGAAATAAATATAAGTCAGAGGGGGTTACGCGGGTGAGTACAATGGATGATCCAACATGGGTGTTTTGTTCTTTGTCCAGAACTCCTTCACAGACAAGACGAAATGGGCTGGCACCTTGTCCTGGTGAAGGATCCAAGATACTTCATGTTAAATGTTTCAGGAAGAATCTGATAAACACTTCCTTTGTCGATTCCTGGCAACTCAGCAGCATCTCGGATATTCACACTACGATTTTCGTGGATTCGGCGATTTCGTTCAATTTGCGTCCGTTTTTGAGGTGCAGGGTCGTCCAGGGTGCGTTTCGTCTTCGGTCGTTTCTCGTCCCTCTTTGAACCTTTTAATTCACTCAAAACTTGAGTGCGCGATAAACATTCATATCCATACATGTCTTCTAACATAGCATACATTTCTGAGGCAATTCTCCCACACTCTGCAAGAAACTTGAAGTTAACCCATTGCTCCATCTAAATGCTTGTCGTTTTTTTCTGCGATTCAGTGGCACATGGTTCACATCGAGCAAATTCTACTATCAAACTAAGCAACACGTGACCTTGACAATTAAGCAGGAGATGAATGGGATACCATGTAACAGCGTCAAAGGAATTTCAACTATACCACGATTTATACGGAACATAAGCTGTTGGTGTATGCCTTTTAGCAAAAGCCTAACAACGCATCACCAAGACAATGCAGACAACTACAATCTATTTCCAAATTTACTACCAGCATTAAACACATCAAAGGTGAAAATAATATTCTAGCAAGCTCATTATCCAAACTTGAAAATATTACAATAATCGATTATGATGAAATAGCAAAAGTACAATCTCAAGACGAAGAATTTAAAAATTTACAAAAGTATAATACCTTAAAGTTTTAACAGTATTATCTTCCTTCCGGTTAGAATCTGTGGTCTGATGTTTCTACGTGCAATATCCGTCCTTATATACCCCATACTTACCGAATGAAGATTTTCCAGAAATTTCACGGATTATCCCATCCGGAAGTAAAATCAACAATTAAGCTAATAACGTCTATAATAAGGTGAACCCGAATATGAAAGATAAGCCTTTTTTAACAGTTTTACTGGACGAATTTTTATGAACTTACACAGTTTTCTATTAGATAATGTTTCAGGAATGGTTTTAGTATATTGCATATCGTTCTACGTTGCATAGTAATACAATATTGAAGAAATTTCTATAAACAGGGGAACCCGATTATGGAAAATTAGCCTTTTTAAAAAGTTCTGCTGAAGGGATTACGATGAAACTTGCACTGTAAGATAATATTTAAGGGAAGGTTTTAATGTATAACATATCGTTCTACGTTGCTCAGTTATAGAATTATAGGGAAAAGTTCTATAATCAGTTGAACCGATTATGGTAGATTAGACTTTTTAAAAACTTCTATTGGACGGATTAGTATGAGACTTGCATTATTAATTAGATAATTTTTTACTTCTCCATTAGCCCGTCGACCACTTTCCATTAGGAAAAAAAAAAACTATTGCCAAACAATGTAACGCCAAACAGATTAAAGGGCAAAAATGCATGATCGTGACTCAAATTCACTTGATGTCAGATTCGTTACACGTGTTTGTTAAATCATCAAATCTAGACACACGGCAGTGTGTCAGCCAAGTTCACAAAGCAAAAAACTCGACACACCGGCCGTAGGTATATTTACATGAACCATTTCGAGCTGTTTTCGCCAAATTTCGACGCTCTATTACTGAAATTCTAATTGACCTACGTACTTGTAATTTTAGATGTGTAGTAAGGCCCCCCTATTTATCCAGAATCCAAAATTTTATAAATAACGCATAATTAGTTTCCGAGATAATGATATTTGAAAATGTCTGATAATTGATAATTTTACCAGTGACTCACTCACTCATCAAAAAGATTTCATATATCTACAGCACTTACAGACTTAAAATTTGGTAAGAAGCTCTTTTACACTATAAGAAATCGAAAAAAAAATCAAAAAATTCTGAAAATCGATTAATTACCCACTTGGGGGTGTCCATTTTTACTTTAACGTTACGTCTATTAGGCGAGATTTTAATTTGCCAAAAAAAGCGCCAAATGTTGAATCCGGGCGGACCTTACAGCAAAATATTTGATCATCAGCCATTTTGAGTTAATTTCAGAGAATTAATTTTTTGAGTAATGGTGCATAAAATTTACCTTTTTAGACACGTTGTGAAAAAACAAAAACATCTTGAGAGAATACATATATCGAAATACGCATATATTTCGAGACATCCGCAGTTGAAATTCGTCTAATTCCAGAATTAAAAATGTAAACAAAAGAGAGTCATTCAAATGACTCAAATAAATATTGATCATGGATGATCTACCATGGGTCTAGGCAGTGTAGCTGTTTCAAAATATTAGCTCATTTATTCCATCAAACTTACAAAAAGGCACGAAAAAAAAATAACAACCGTATTTTAATTGCATCGAAAAAAACATGAGACAATCCATGGAGTCTTTCTCTCCTAAACAATGCAATTTCAAATTTGCTCTTTAATCATAAAATATAAAATAAACACGTGCGGAGATGTCACACTTAATCTCTTTTGTGCTAGTTTTGTTAATATTTACGATTTATTGTGATATCTATATATTTAAACCGCTACGCGTTTTCTTTCGTCAATCCGTGAGAACAAACTACTGCATCAAATTATATCATTCTTTTTTTAAATGAAAGATATTTAGACATAGATTTGTTATCGTACATTCGTTTGTTCAAAAGTTTTATTACTTAGACGTAATTTCAAATTAAACTTTTACTTCTGTGTATGACGTCATAAAGTCGGCAATTGGATATGCGAGGCACAAAGTAACGTGAAACTCCGTGGTTGCGAGGATAAAAGAGAAATAATAAATATTAAAGGCACGTGGCTTTTAGGCCGATTTTTTTAAATTTGCAAGTATAATTTGGGTAAAAATATTTATCACGTGCACTTTATTTTTATAAGCGAATAAAAATTCATTTTTATTGTGACGTCATGGGAATATTGTCCATTGAGTTTACTTTATCATTATGCAGTATAACTTTGTTGATGCCATTTTTTCATACAATTAAATGCAAAATATATTTTTATTTGTATACATTTCGTTTAAGCATAAAAGTAACGTATATAAAGTATGTGTGAAAATGCGCCGGTGAAAATGACGTTAGGCTTTTAACATTGATAAAACTAAAGAGAAAAATTTATATGATTGTGTCAACATGACGTAATTTTTACTGATTTTTCCATTCTTAATTATAAAGATTAGAATTGGAGCCTTTATTGATTGCTTCCTCTTGATAGCATACCTTGATTACATGTTACCAATTACTTTTTATTTTTTAATTATAGATTAGACGATTACATTTTTGAATAAAAAAATTCACAAAAGTAAAGGATTTCAGGAAAATTAAAATTATTTAAAATAGTGTTGTAGATGTGTTCTTTATTTAATATGTTTTTCTATTTACTGAATATGAGATGAACGTAGGAATATACTATTTGTGTGATATATCATAGGGCATGAAATTTTCTTTTTTGCCATGGGGAATATGGCGGTAATATTGAACTGATTTGCATTGCACAGTTGTTTACGGATTGTTTGTTTGAAGTTTGCATCAGAAATAGTATTGTATTTCATTGGGGAAAAAACATTTTACTGATATTGTTATAGTATTTTTTTCGTCAAGTTTTGACGGGTTACATCTAGTTTATATTTATTATTATATTTATTATTATGTTTATTATTTATAACTGTTTATTTATTATTGCATGCTATTTGTAATTAATATTCAAAAACAAAGTTTTCGCCAAATTGGCGGAGTAAAAAAATCGCGCCAATGTGATGCGTATATGACATCTGTGCCTATTAAAATACCATTTTTCTGTCGCAAATTGACAGCCAAATATTTTGTTGTAGGAAAATTGAATGCTGCCTGGTAAATAAAACAGTCACTTGTAAACACATTAAAAACCATTAAGTATAGTGTTTAAGTATAATGTAACTGTACAAAAAGTAATGAAATCCCGTCAAAAACATACATGTGAAAGAAGGCCAAGTTCGTTAACGGTTTCGCTAATAAAAGAAGTGAGATCTAACTGGAAACCAAGTTCTTTCGAAGCTCCTTAAATCATAGCTCCTGTCATACATAACGTTCTTCAATTGCTTAAAATGATTTGTTATGTTATTTGCTACTCAATAGAGCGACTTGGAAAGTTTTTCTCTTATTAGAATTTCTCTACTTGATTGATCTGAACTTAAAGTTAATTACTTCCTTAACTTATCAATACCTTAACTTCGACATACTTATTCGAATACTTGATTCACTACATCTTTGCCAATGACATACTAGACTAAATTGTACTCAAACTCAAAGATTAAAGTTGGTGGGTGAAAACTTGCCAAGTCGCTCTATTGAGTAGCAAATAACATAACAAATCATTTTAAGCATTTGAAGAACGTTATGTATGACAGGAGCTATGATTTAAGGAGCTTCGAAAGAACTTGGTTTCCAGTTAGATCTCACTTCTTTTATTAGCGAAACCGTTAACGAACTTGGCCTTCTTTCACATGTATGTTTTTGACGGGATTACTTTTAATTCGACATTTATCTGCATTTTTAATAAAGTTTTAATGGATTATTATATCTTTCGGTAGTTAAAATAACGTTATTTATTTATTTATTTATTTATTGTAATATTGATGAAATATGCATTTAAACATTGCTTCTTATTGTTGAAACTAGCTTTTTTATATGTATCTTATTAAATTTTGTGAAATAAAATATTTATATTTGATTCATTGAATGTAATATCTAAAAAAAACTTCTACTTGTTTATCATTTTAATTAAATAAATCTGCATTTAAATTCTTAAATCATTTCTTGTAATAACATTAATTAATTTTTATAAATATTTGTTATAAACAATTCTTAAAATCAATTACTTAAAAACCCTCTTTTGTCCAAAATCGTGTTGAATAAATCAAATTTTATATCCGGTATCTTGCTACACTTATACTATAAAAGCACCTTATTCTTGTGACGTTTTCATCTCTAAATTCATTAATTTTACTATCTGCAACTATTTAAAAATTTAGAATGGCAACATTCTTCCATTTGTTTATTGGGTGCAGTATTTTGACGAATACTTTGGCGACAGTTTTTTATAGAGAATGGTCTATAACGGGATAATGGAGAAGTAGCAATAATTTTTCAGGGGTCGTTTTAATATATTGCATATCGTTTTATATCAAATCCTACTGTACTAGCAATGAAAAAAGTCAAATCTATATATATAAATGAAATTCCTAACTGGGGAGAACATCAACGCGCAGCCCAAACTATTGAACCTAAAAATTGGGTGGAAAATACTTCTTAGGATGTAGAGGCGCAATAAGAAAGGATTTTCTGAAACTTCCCCTCTAAAATGGGTAAAAAAGACAACAAACTTTTAAAAAAATTCGTTAAAAATCGGGTAGTATAGTTATGTGACAAATGATAACATATTTTTATGTAGTTTTGTATGCTGAAAAGTACATTCGTCTAAGTCCTATAGTTCGTAATATATTGCATATTTTTGTAACGATTTTGTATAATCGTTCTTCGTTGCTTACTTATAGAATTAGGGGGGAATGTTCTATAATCAGTTGAACCAACATAAAACATTAGCCTTTTTTTAATTTCTGCAGAATAGATTTCGATAGAATTTGTATTGTTAATTTTCCAGGGATAGCTTTAGTGCATATTGTTATATCGTTATTTAGCAAATCCTACTGTAAAGTATTAACTAAACGAGTTGGTCTTTAATAGCCGAAATTTTGTGCAAAAGTTAGAAAATATAACAGCGCAAAGGCGTTCGTTTCGGTTTACAGCATTGTGGAAGGACATCAAGGTAAAGGTTCATATTGCTTTAAAACACAAGATCAAAATCACGGTTATATTTCGTTTGGAGAAACCGACCAGCATAGCGGGCAAAGCCGGCTAGTAACTTATATTTCTAACTTTATGTTAAATATAGCAGATAATGCATAAAATAAATAATTACGATTTTCTATATTTCGTGAGCTGATTACTTAATACTTTTCATCAAAAAAGTTTTATTCTTTAAATAGTTTTGCTGTAACTTTTTGTTAAACAAATTTGACGTGATCTGGTATACTTTATAATTCGTTAATAAACTGATTCTGTTAACAAAAATAAATAAAACAAACAGCGTCACTTGTTATGCATTTATATTCCTCTATAAATGATTTTCCAATCTCTGCTGCTTATCAACCAACATTATCTTAGGATACAAACATTTTCTTTCCGCAAACTGAACATAACAAGCGTTGTTTGTTACGAAAATAACAAGAAAAAAATGCAACCGTTCACCTTTCACGCACGCTATCAGTGACAGCATTTTAGTAAATACGTGGTTCAAACTAAAAGCCATATTTCTAACTGCCAAACGCAACATTGACAGCACGACAAGTTCATCTGGTGCTTTCGTGACAACTGTTTCACAGTGTAGTTAGGGCTGTCAATATGAAATTGGCTCCTTGTGCCTGAGGCGAATTTTAGCTTTTCTATTCTTTCCATAAGGAATAAATACTATCGAAGCCATCGATCTGGTGAGGTCGGTTGAGCAAAACTAGAAGGGCCTGACAGAAGGTTTTTCGTCCATGCAACTCATCTAATTTCCTGGCACGTCCAAAACTCGGTGAAGATCAGAACCGCTGTTAGTGAATTACTTACCTTGTGTAAAAAAAGTGCTTGTTCTTAGAAGAACAATAGGGGGAAGCATGGATGCCGAAAAGGAGGGTGGCGGAAAGGGCCATTTCCCCTCCCTGGATTTGATTTTTTTTTCTAATGATTTTTTTTTAAGTAGGGGAAGGTGGCCTAAAATGATCTTAACAGGCAAAACGATCCACATATGTTTTCTTTCAGACAGGTCGCGCTATCTACAGGGTAACAAATAAACTAGTTGTGATAAGTAAAGAAGAAGCAATAGTGGTATTCAAGCGATCGCAGTATTACGTGTCTGAATAGAATTCTTTGAAAAATTCGTTTTTATAACATCTTTCATAAGCTATGCACTAACTTTCATATTTGTTTAGCTATACAGTCTTTCATGTACAGAAATATGACTTGGTTTACTTAATGGAGTATGTTTTTAGATGTGAATTACACTTATGTATTGTCATAATTACTTTTATAACCTTTATTTTGCCGATAAAAAAACAATTTGCAGTTAATTTTAAATGAAGGATCATTTTGCCTTTGGGTGATGGTAAAATGATCTTTCGGACACTTTTTAAAAAATCTATTTGTTTCATTACTAAATTTGGATTTAAAATATTATTAAAATATGTTTATAATGCAAAATATAGTGTAAAACATACTAGCAAAGGGCCAAAGTCTTATTTAAAAAGTTATGTTACTTTACACAAATTTTTCCCTTAAGGGGATCATTTTAGGCCACCTTTCCCTACAATTTATTCTTCCCAAAAGACTTAATTTTTTTTCCGTCAAGGGTGCACTGACCTTTAAATTCTCCCCCCCCCCCCCCGCCCCCGACACACACACACAGATTTTGAAATTTAATTTACTAAATTTTCTTTTTCTCTCACGATTTTGACAACAATAGTAAAATTTATTCTTCCCACGTGATTTGCAATCATTAAATACTAAGATAAGTAGAAACTAAAGTTTTTTCGTCAGGAGTTGTTAGATCGCAGTAGAAGACATTTTTTAAAATTTTTATTTATCTTTTTATGCTCATGCGTCGAAAATTCATATTAAGGGTCAGAAAAATCTCAAATTCTCCTCGCTAATTTTGAACCTATGATCATGGGATGCATTAGTATATTTAAAATATCTCCTCATGCAATTAATATATTTGATTTCTTTTTTCTGTATGGTCATCTTAGGATGTCTCTCCTTTTTTTTTAGCTGTCGAAATATTTCTAAAATGCATACTTACTTAATTTTATTTCAAGTGTTAATGTCCTATTCACCGCAAATATTTTAACACATAAAATGTTAAATTAAGCCTATATTTTAAAAATATTTTGACAACTAAGAAAAAGAGATACATCCTTTAAGAAGAGCACACACGCACACAATAATAATAATAATAATAATAATAACTTCTTGAGGACTTTGAAAACAGTAATGCATTTCCCGTCCATAGGCTTAACATTAGCGAGGGGGATATGAGATCTCACTGACCACCAACCACCCTTCAATGAGGAATTTAGCTATAAAAAAGGAAAGAAAGATTGTTTCATTTCTCCTTTTGAAGAAAAAACAATTGAAACTCACTTTTTGTATTTTTAATATTTCTTTAATAATATCTTCTCTTATATATTGCGATTCTATATTGCTTTTTATGTTCACACAAGTTGTTGAGATTATGGTTTAAATTCATAGACTCTTTTGCCAGGTCAATTGACCTATTTGATGTCATGGCAACTAGGCTATTTTTCAAAAATAGGAAAATTAATTCCAGGGCAATTGACCTTGTCCGCCAAACTGGCATTCGAGTTTATTTCCATTCTGTATTGCCTAATTTAAACATAATCATGTTTAAAAAAGGCTAAATCGTTCACAATCGGGTTTCCCTGATTGTAGAACTTTACCCCATAGCTCTATAATTAAGCAGCGTAAAACTATGTGTTATATACAAAAACCATTCCTGAAAAATTATTTTAAACTAACGGTGCAAGTCCCATAACTTAATTATTATCTGTTTTAGAAGTTTCCAGATCTATAACTAAAAAACGTAGAACTATGTGTTGTATACTATTATATATATACCATCCTTGAAAATATATCTAATTAACAGTGAGTTTTAAAAAATGTGGAACGATGTGTTATATACTATTATAGATCATCCCTTAACAAATATCTAATTAACAGTAGAAGTCCTATCAAATCCGACCAGTGGAACATAAGCTATAATGGACGAAATGAAATACGAATTTGCATTTCATATATACTAGGGCATCTAACCCCGGGCTTCCCGGGATATAAAATATAAGTGAAAACCTTTTTTTTTCTTTTTTTTTTTTTTAACTCTAATATATTTTCACATTTAATAATTTTAGATTGCCTACTAACAACATCAAAGAGCATTTTTGTATATATGTCAATTATATATTCAAATAAAGTTTTAAAATTTATTAAAAGTGATAATATCGTATTGGCCTCGTGCCAGAAGTTAATAGCCGAAGAAATCGCTAAAACTTTTGTTATCTACAGCTGTTTTTTTTTATTCTGATAATTTCAGCAGTTTTAAGCGCTCATATCAATTACATGTCTCTTAAATTTTTGTTTTATTTATACTATTTTATTTATTGCTTAATGAAGTTTTAATTTCGTTATTGAATGTTTGCTAGAAACAAATTCTGAACTTTTTATATCGTTTAAAATGCAAACGGATTAATTTTTTTTAATCGTCTGCAAGCGATAGGGATAGATTAAAAAAAAAAATCTTGCTTGAAATTTAATTTAAATACCATAATAAATGAGTCAATTGCGATACAGTTTTCAAACAAATTGCATTATGAAAGTAGATTTTTTTCCCTATAAAACGCTGTAAAAATTAAAAATAAGTGATGTTCAGAAATTAAAAAAATTGCAGTAACAAAAATCGCAGAACCGAAATTTCATCGTCAACTGTTGCCATTCTCTAAATGACGTCAGCGTTACGCACGGACACATTTGTCCTTTATAATATAGATAGAAGATAGATACCAGCTTCTGCACGCCGCTCCGCTCATTTAGAATGAAAGTTTTGTAATTCAGAATGTAAATTTTACATTTAACTTTAATTTTTTTTTCACAGTTTATCTAACTAATAGGGCAACTTCCATCAAAATAATTTCAAATTATAGAACTTTCTTCCATAGCTTTAAAACTAAGCACTGTCGAACGATGTGTTATACACTAAAACCTTCCCCCAAAATTACGAAACTGACAATGTAGTCCCATAAGAATCCGTTTAGCAGAACGTGTGTTATAAGCGTTCGGAATGAAATACGAATTTACATTTTTTATATATAGTATAAGATAATGAAAGATTAGATTTTTAAAAATCTAATCTTTCATAATAGGGTTCACCTATGCATATAACTTTCTAGAATAGTCTAAAACTAAAACACTGTAGAAAGATGTGTTATACACTAAAACCTCCTCACCAAAATTACAAAACTTACAATGCAAGTCCCATAAGAATCCGTTTATAAGACTGTGTGTTATAAGCGTTCAGAATGAAATGCGAATTTACATTTGTTATACATATTATAAGATAGTAGATTTTTAAAAAGCTAATCTTTCATAATAGGGTTCACCTATGTATATAACTTTCTCCAATAGTTCTTATATCTAAAACACTGTAGATGAAAAATGCGTTATACACTAAAACATTCCCCTCAAAATTACCAAACTGACAATGTAAGTCGCATAAGAATTCATTTAGAAGACCGTGTGTTGTAAGTGTTCGGAATGAAATACGAATTTACATTTGTTATACATATTATAAGATAGTAGATTGTTAAAAAGGGAATCTTTCATAATAGGGTTCGCCTATATATAGAACTTGCTCCAATAGTTCTATAACTAAAACACTGTATATGAAAGATGTGTCATACACTAAAACCTTCTCCCCAAAATTACCAAACTGACGATGTAAGTCCCATAAGGATTCGTTTACCAAAACATGTGTTATAAGTGTTCGGAATGAAATAATAATTTGCATTTTATATATAATACTAGATTGTAGATATTTAAAAAGCTAATCATTCAGAATCGCGTTCACCTAATTATAAAAAAAAATTCCTTAGTTCTATAACTAAGGACTGTTAGAACGATGTGTCATACACTAAAACCGAACCCCGAAAATTACCAAACTTACAATGTAAGTCCCATAAAAATCAGTCTTCCAGAACATGAGTAATAAATTTACGGAATCAAATACGAATTTGCATTTTATATATGTAAATGTTTAATAATTGTCTTGCATGAGGGTCCTGACAAGGAATTGTTAATTTAATATTTCTCATGTTCATATTTTCCATTTTTAAAAACGTGGCCTAGGATACGACTCTGAGGCACATTTGTTCAGATACCTTGTCCCTTCCTGGATTTCTTTTCAGCCAGTGCCTATGACCTGACAGAAGGTTTTTCGTCTATCAATCTCATATAATTTCTTTGCACGTCCGAAACTCGGTGAAGATGACAGCCGAAGTTAGTGAATTACCCACCCCGTGTAAGAGAGTGGAAGAACAATAGGGGGAAGAGCGATGTTTCATTGTGTTTGTCTCTGTCGTCTTCGGATGCTGGTTTCCGCATCGTGGTAATTGACGAGCTCTTCCTCAAACGTGAGGAGGCATATTTCATAAAATTTAACTATGGTGTAATTTCAAAAGTAGTAGGAAACTGCAACTTAGATCAGTAACTAATAATTTTATTTTTATTTTGCATTTAAATGAAAGCATTTTTGAGAGAGTTCATGCTTATTATTGTCATGAACCAGGATGTTTTCAGAAAAGATACCTTTCTTTTGCTCGTGTCATCTGAAGTATAATGCGTAATTTTTTTAGACTTACTATCATAATGAAGTTTTGATTGCAAAGTAAGAATCATTAACTGTTAACATCATTAATCATTAAGGTAAGTTACAATGAATACTGGAAATATAAACACATATAATTATCAACTCTAAATAATTTTGTCACAGAAAAATGATGAAAGTAATGAAAATAATTTTTGCAAGCACATTTGTTTGATATTATATTATAACATTATCGTTAAATGCAAGATATAGACAATGAAATTTATAGCTAAATACAACGTATGGGTAGTAGAAAGCTGGTGTAGGCCCTTTGACTCTACATCAGCTAAACCTGGGTGTCATTATATTCACATCCTTTGTTCCTTTTCACTTTTTTCTTACATTAATTCATTTTGGAAATTGCATCAAAAATGACTATGATGTAAACATAAAAATTTTCAGAGAAAAGAATGAGAAAAAGCTTTAATATGTATACAATGTATACAATGTATTTTTGTGCCATTTTTTTCGCTGCTAAATGTAAGAAGTGCGTAAATAAAGCGAGGTTTTTTCCCCCTGTTGATTATTCGTTTTTTCTTTAAAAAAAATTGGAGTAAAAAGAGAAATGACTATCTATTTTATAATATGAATATAACCATATAACCTTTCAACCTTATAATCACCTGGCCATGTTTTTCCGTTCCCATAAATCATATTAAAATGGCTGTAGACAAAAATATTTTTAACAGATTTCTGTTTTGAAAAGTATGTTGATTGTAGGGATATGAAAGATATTACACTATCAAACTGCGATTAAATACACACACACACACACACACACACATATATATATATATAGATAGATATATCCTGGGATTTACAAGTATGCGTGTGAAAATAAAGAAAAATCACCAGACGCTCATAAGGTTTTAATGAATGGATAATTAATATAATTAATATTAAAAAAGGTGTATAAGAGTTTTAACAGTTCGTATAAATAGTTTTTGAATCGGAAGAAAGCAATCCTAGGAGAATTCTACACTGAGGAAAATAGTCAAACTTACAAGGGGACCGCCAAAGATGATGTACACAGATTTTGATAATTTTAATATATGTTGTAGGGGTCATACCCCTAAACATTCAGGTCAAAGGTTTCCTTCAAATGGGCATTAATGTTTGAGAAATTGGGGTTAAAGTTCTGCATACATTTCAAATACACATTAGTTTGAGCTTCTTCATGTGAATTTCTCGGCTCCGAGATAGAGTGCATGCTTTCTACACTGGAGATGGCAGGTTCGATCCCGCCTTGAAGTTTTTTCCTTTTAAATTTATATTATATTTTTGGTATGTTGCAAGTTTTAAACAGAATTATGAATTCTGAAGCTTTGAACTTTTTTATATTTTCCTAATAAATTACATTGACATTTTTGAATTTTTTAATGAAAATTTACATTTTTACTGCAATTTTTAAGCTAATATTTTTATTGACAAAAATACAAAATAACTTATGTCTAGATTTTTTTAATTTATTATTATTTACCTCTTTATATTTTTAGTACAGTTCTGAAATAATAATTTTATTTATTTATTATTTTATTTTATGAAATTGTAAATGAAAATACATCATTTTATTTTGTATAACTTTTACAAAATATTTTTCACGTCGAATCTTCCAAACGTATTTTTACGAAACGTAAATTTTTAATGTCACCTATGTACTAAATTTTTCTGTAAAGTTTACAGATTACATTTCGAATTATTTTTTCATTCTAACAAATAAAAACATTGTTGACGTCATACTTAAAAATTTAGTAACTGAAAAATATATTTTTCAAGAAAAACGTTAATATATATGACATACATAGGCATAAATTGGTTCATAAATTAGGACATTCGTCAACAGAAATACCAGTTCAAAAATTTCAGAAAAAAATTTAATTTTCATGAAAAATTCATAAACGTAAATTATTTTTTTTTAAATATATAAAAAAGTTCAAAGCTGCAGAATTCATAATTGGTCTTAAAACTTGTAACGTGTCAAAAATATAATATTAATTAAAAAAGAAAGAAAAGCCACATGGTGGGATCGAACTCGCGATCAACGGTATAGCAAGCGCGAACTCTACCACGATGCCACGAGGTCCACGAACAAAAGCACAAGCTAATGGGTATTTGAAACACATTATGAACTTTAATCCCAAATTTCTCGAACACAAAAGTCCATTTGAAGGAAATCTTTGATCAAAATAGTTAGGGGTGTGTCCCCTACAACATACATTAAAATTATCAAAATCTGTGCTGATCATGTTTGGCGGGCCCCTTGTTAGTAAACTAAGACAGGGAAAATTTTAATGGATTTGATAAAACAGTGTAACCATATCCTGCTCTTTCAAGAATGAAAATGCTTTAGCATCTCTTATTGATATGTATTTTCCAGATTCGGGACCAAAAAATACTAATAAAATTTTAATTGTTTTGTTTAGAAAGTATTTGTTTTTGAGATAATATGGAATAAGATCACCCCGAATTTTTTTCTTTGGCTACCATGTAACTATATATGTTAACAGAGCAGAATATTATAAATATAAAATCTTCAGTGTAATACTTATTTTTCTAAGCATTGTGAATGTAAATATAAATCAGCACAAATGTACACTGTAAAAAAAAAAAAAATTCAGAGGTTACTAAACACTTTTTTGGTAGATTTGTATTCCACAAAATTTTTTAGTAACCAGTATTATAAACCGGAATCGTTACTAGCTGCTTTGTAGTAAATCTTGCCGATTTTCTTGTAACTGAGTAAGAATACAAAATATTTTTTAGTAATTGAAAGGATCAATGAGAAAAGCTAAAAAATTTTTAGTAGATCGACCCATTTTTTTTTACAGTGTATTAGAAGACAGAGGAAATCGTATTATTTATAATACCACCTGTTTTTGAATGATGAGCCGGGAGCAAATGATAAATCGCCAAATATTGTTCCCATCACCATCATTCATATTGCATTAATTTATATTTAAATTATAAACCTGTCACTCATTTCATTTAAAATACTTATATTACATACATTTAAAATACAAACAATACAATTCACACTTTTAATTTAAAATAGAAAATAAATAAATAAATAAGAAATAATATCACAAATCAAAACAATTGATTTCAAAATCAAAGTATCGCTTCTAATTTTCACACGCGAACAATAAAAGCTGGAATTGGCGAAAAATGCTATTGGCGAGATTTGCGCCGACTAACATAAAAGTACTTAATGGTGTTATGTATTTTATAAATGTATATTAAATTACTATTTTGAACGCGATTGGTTATAACAATGGTAAATAAGATAAGTGATTAACAATCATTTTCCGTGATCTCTCTTCCTGGTGCGTATAATACATAAATACCAAATTAACTGCCAATTCATTTCGAAATTTGATTCATTAAATATTATTACATTAGTTCAATTTACGCCAAGAAAAGATCCAGAAGGAAGTTCAGTTGTATAGCACAGAATTATGGTAAACTTTGATTGCCTCACTGGTGTGAATAATTTTTTTTTGACACCAGGCAGCGGTCCAAAAATTCATTCGTGGAGAACTTGCTTTGCGAACGATTACCTCCATGGTTTAATATTTTAATCGTTCACGACGAATGACTTTTTTTTGTTTATTTTCATGGATAGAGAATTTGAACTGCCAACATAATTTCAACTGAAGTTATTGCAGAATATATACATAATTGAAGTAAGTCATCTCTCAAATATTAGTTTATTTTGAACGATCTGTCTAAGTATGTAACTTGGATGCAGTTTTATCCGAAAAAAATATTTTTCATAAAAATGGCCGCCTCATATATGAAAAAGCGAAACGGCCATTCCGGAACTGTTGATGACAGTCACATGACTTACGCTTTTATTATATAGACTAGCTGGCTTCGCCCGCCAGCGGGCCCCTAATTTACATCAGTGCCTCGAAACTTTTGTATTCTCCGGTTCGCATCCCCCTCGATCCGAACGAATCTCCGACTCGGGTCCCCGCTGCCTTCGGCACCGTATACCGGTCGTGCTACGCACGCACCGGATGATCCCTTAAAGGATTTGCACATCGAATAGTATAAACCTCTAACTGAACGAATCTCCGACCCTGTTATTATATAGATTCATTAAAATAGATGATTTTGATGAGAGATATTATAATAGTTGACAACTAAATTACGCAAAAAAGGTTTTCTTTTTTTAGCGCCGTCAAACACATATAGAAATGCTCATAATTCGTTACATATTTAATATATTTATATTCTAATTGTAGTATGTTATTTGCATTTATACTGTATTTTGTCAAGTTTTCTCAACATGGCGTTAAATTTGGTTGTAAACCCTGCATTTTATGTACAAAAAAACTTCAGAATTTTTAATTTAAAAAAAATCCTTTATATCTCCATGAATATACGTGATAGTCTAACACAAATCAACCAATATGTTGCATAAGATACATATAGTCATATGTGACAGGTACAGATCATTTAGAGAACCTTATTTTACAGGGTGGTCAAAATTATTTTTTTGTTGTTGTTGAATTTGTTGTTAGTCACCTAATCGCTCTACTGATCAAACCTTCACTGATTGAGAAGTATGAGGTTAACATGTTCCTTGTATTTCTGAAGTTCCAGAAGAATTCGTCAAGTATTTCTCTAGATATTCGTCAAACGTGTCGAAAGTGTCCGGTGATTTTTGACTATATTGTGTATGCAAGGATTTGTGATGCGCGACGACTTCGAAGAGAATTTAACTTTTTTTTTCTACTTTTTCAATACATTTTATCTCAAGCTGGTAGTTTCAACAGATGTTCTCAACGAAATATCCAAGAGAAAAAAGGGGGAAAAAAGGAAAAAAACATTATTAAAAAAAAAGAAAGTTAAACAAATCCTGACAATGAAACAAAATTAAAACATTACAAGAATTATGCTACTTATTCATTAAAAAAATAATAAATTAAAAACTAACGAATTAAGACTCATTTTTATTAATTTTAATTAACTTAACGCACAAGATAAAATCCACTAATGAATAATGTGCTTAAGCAGCTATGAAAATTTAATGCCAGAGTTACAAGAAATTTACAATTTCTTAACAATTTTTAGTAGCGAATTTAGATCAAAACTTTTGTTTTGCTTTTAATAGTCTGTGAAAAAGTGATATATGATACTCATAATGCATTAGAATGCCTGGCAAGGCAGTGTTTTGTCCTTTCTTCCCTATTAACAGTAATTTGTACAATTTTAAACTGAGTGGCAAAGCCGTTTCGGCTTCAGTACACAAGTTGGCTTCATCAATGATACATATCAGTCGGTGTTGCTTAGACATAAAACTTTTTTCGGCCAAAGCAAATGCTGAGAATGTAGATATAAAAATGTGACATTTATGTAGAATATCTGTAACCGTTTCACCTCTGCGTAAGCGGCCCTCAAATGTGAATTTTCTAAAAAATAAAGGCAAAGAGATCAGCTTAGTGCGAACAGCCAGCACAGGATTATACGCAGACAAACGTTTGACTAAGTCCAAGAAAGAATTTTCGTTCTTTAAGCAGATAAAAACTTTAGCCTGGTTTTTTTCCACTGATTCACTGTTCTGACTGAAAACGATGGAATAAACTAAAAGAGCAATCAACATATGTGTATTATAGGTATCACAAGTTTCTACAACCGATACATTAACGTGTTCGGAATTTACTCTCTTCAAAATATCATCCCTTTGCTCTTTTATGCGCTTATTAGCTTCCAACTGTATTATTGCAATGTTTTTAGAATAATATTTTGGATTTAAAATAAGCCCTTTAATGCTTTTATGAAACAATTTAAAAGCTTCCGTTTTCATTTGTTCGACACGAATGTTAAAAATTATATTAATGATGAAGTTATCGTTACACTGTAAGTTAAAGTCATGGACAGACTCCAATTTAATTTTCAATTCCATCCTTGATTCTGAATCTGTTGATTTTTTTTCCACATCAATAACACGGGCAAATGCACATTCTTCGTTATAATTTAAAAACACAAGGTCATCCCGCTTTGGCCACCTCTCCGTAACTTCCAATTCAGTTGAGCATAAAATTCTGAAAATGCACTCAATTTTATCACAAGACCGGTATTTACACTTAATATCTATTTTGACGAGTTGACAATACCAATCAAAAATCATCTGCCATATATGCAGCATATGCAATGGTACATATGTGTTATAATAAACGATTTCATTTGGATAAAGGTATGTTACATACGGGTATGAATCACAAATTGGGGGATAAACGCCCGAGTATTGTTGAATTTCTGCCCATTCAGGATTCCACTGCAAAACAATTTTTTCAAAATGTTCATGAATGTAAACTTTTCCAACATTACGGTAAAAAAGTAAATCTTTCAGGCCTTTTCTGTTAGGAAACGTAGTTTTGGCTGCAACACGAGGATCACGGTTTACTGATGAAAACGAAGATGCAACCTCTGCATAAGGAATTGTAACTGAGAAAAACCTCTCATGATTATGTAGCTGTTCAATTGCCGGAGGAAAAACCTGAGGAGGTGTAAAGGAGTAAGCTCTTTGAAAATTGCAATTAGATAACTGTGCACTTGTCTGATAAGGAACCTGAAGATCTACGACTGCAGTGTTTGTAACTTGAACATTGTTCCCACTTTCAGAATTTTTGTAATTGCCTTTAGGAATCATTAAATCATAATCTTTTTGTAGATTAGAAAGTACTTCTTTCAGTTGGTCAACAGATGTATGAGAAAAGTTTTGTTCTGTAGTAAAGTTTGGTGTAAAATAATCAGGAGTCCATAAATTAGGAGTTGGATTTAATTTGAAATTTCCCAAAGCATAAAACGCAGACAGAGAGGGTAATAACACTGAAGAGTGTGAGGTTGAAAGGCTAGGGAAATTGGCGTTCTGTGTCACAGACTCAGGTGCCGATTCAGAAACTAGGTTATTGGGAGTATTATAATAGTCATTAGTTGATATGGCAAAACATTCAGAATCTAAGTTAGAATGAGTTGTTCTCTTTTTAAATAGAATGTCACCTTTCACAATTTTCCGTGAATTTCTTTCTCCTTTCACAGGTGGAAAAAATGTAGGCAAAGTTCCTTTTGTTTTGCTGTGAGGTATCCATTTGTCGGATAGATAGTCTAAGGCCGATTGACAGTCGCACCGGTCTATTTCACTTACAACGTTAAAGTAACTTAAAATATCTGTCGAAAAATTCCTCTCTTTATCGGTGTTCGTTGAGATAAGTTCCTGCAGTGAAGTAGGGGATAATTTTTTATTGGACTTCTCTACAGCTAAATTTAGAGATCCCGAATCTTGATCTTCTTTTTCATCTAAGACAATGATTTCAGGAACACTTTTTTCCACTTTAGAGACTGACAATATAACAACGTCATCATCTACATTGGATCGTTCTTGAATATCTTGAAAATTTTTATCATCACTGGCAGATTTTTCTTTCACATAATAAGGAATACTTTCATCCACTCTGAGAACTGGCAAAACAACAATATCATCATTTACACTAGCTTCTTCATTTATTCCTTTGAAATTTTTATCGTTATCTACTGCCGCAATTTCCACTTGATCGGATGCACCATTGTCAAGTTCGCTAACTTCACAAATACGTCCAGAAAGAATATTTGTATTCTGATTCTCAACATTTTTCACATATGAAGTATTAGCAGCCTGATTACTCTTTGATTGATCCGATAAACTTTGATCATCATCAACAGATTTAGTTTTTATTTTCTTTCGAATCGCTTTTGGCGCTTCTCCTGCGCCTAACTTCCTTTTCAATGGACTTTTCTCATTGTAGATAAAAACCTGGCGTTCTGTAACATTTTCACGAGTTACCGATGATTCTTTGTTGAAAGAAACATTTTGTGCATGCGTTAAAATACATAAATCTCCATTGGATGAGCAGTCTATCTGAAGAGTGGAATCTGTGGGTTCTTTTTCCATATGGAAATTTGAGTTTTTTTTCAATGGAATTTCTTGGGGAAATTCTACGGGCTGAGATACTGTGAAATCGTCAAAAGGGCAAATCCACGGATTACCTACTAAATCATCAGCATGTTCATGCACACCATCGTGTTGCATATCTTCATCTTTTTCTGTTTTAATACGGAAAGGTAATACAGCTGGTTCGCCTTGTACTCTGGCGGGAAGAAGGGCATTCGATTTAAATGGGGCGTTTTTATTCTTCTGGTTTCTCTTCTTTTTGCCCATAATGAATCTGAAAAAGAAATAAAGCATGTGAATACATGGATGAAATATGAGCAAAGTAAAAATGCAATAAAAATTCATGCGTAAAATATATATTGTGCTGTCCTCTGAAACAAAAACCGGAGTGAAATGTTTCCTATAAAAACCCACTCTAGTACTTCCTCAAATATGTCACTAAAGTCAATTTTTAGGGTTTCGCTTCATCTCACGAAACCCTATTACTCCGCTTCGTTATCTGTCCGTCACAGAGCCGGTTCTCAGAAACTATCTAACTTACAGAGATGAAATTTTGTGTACTTACAGCTAAATACCTATTATGAAGCTCAAAATCATGAAATTTGAAAAAAAATCGTATTATTTTAATATATAGAGATAAAAAAGCAAAAATCTAACATCCTTTTCCTATTCAATTTAAACATTTTTCGTTATAGCAGTTGTTAACAATTAAAAATCCACAATAAAATTCTTTCTACAATAATTAATTTTCTATTGAAAGATTTCCACGTGAAAAATGAAAATGAAATAAAAAGTTTCACCAATCGAAAAAAAGATTAATAGGACGTCCTATTGGTAATAAAACGGAAATTTTCAAACATTTCTCAATAATACAAGGAGTATGAGTATGTGTAAATACAGAAAGCAGCTTAATATGATGAGGATTAAAAAGAAAATTAATCTGACGTCTAACATTTTGAAGTATTCTATACAACACGTTTAATTTTGAAATTGATATTTTTTTAATATCGCATTTAGTCCACATGACGGATATTATTATGACACAGTATAATAGCGGACTTCGCCCGCTATCGGACCGGTTCAGATTTTTGAAAAAAACGAGAAAAATAGACCGGTAAATTTTTACTTTATAAAAAACATGATTTTTTTTTTTTTTTTTTTTTTTTTAATTAAATTTATTTGGATTTATTAAAGGAAGGATAAAGTGTTTTGAAAGGAATACTAAACGAAACCCTTTGTGCGATCTTGGATCACATTTACCCACTTGTTTTGTTTCGTCCTGTTTTTATGCACCATTTACAATAATAAAAATATTAAAAAATACCTAAGGAGTTCTTATTTAGTTTTAAAATAATTTAAACTAACAATTTTAGAATTCTGGCAAAACCTGAGCTTCATTTTTACAGATTTTCTTATTATAATAGAATTAGAATGATCTACATAAATTTGTAATTGTTTTTATAATAAAACATTAATATGTAATACAATGAATGATTCATTTTCAGCTGCTTATGTCAGGTGTGAATTTTTTTCAGGTAACGTGGGTTATTTTTTGGAAAAGTGGGGTTTTTCTTTTCAAATTCTCGTTTAAATATTCTGGAGGGATGTAATAAATGCTAATAATAACGGAAGTTTGGAAGCAAGAGATTGCTCTTCATTTAGTCAAAAAATGTAAACAGATATAACATATACAACAATCACAAACTAGGGAAGCGCATGCTGGAACTGCGCAAAATAGAGCTGAACGCGCAATAGCTCTGGTTGTCAAAAACTACAGCCAACAGTAGGCGCACCGGAATCTTTCATTGTTATCAAAATTAGTATTGTTTGTTTATAGCATATAATGCTGTATCCTGTTTCATAATTCCTTCGTCAACATGGTGTCTTTTTTTAATAACGAGCCATTTTTATAACAAACCGTGTTAACCATGAGGGTTTTCCGGGTAAAATAAAAAAAAAATTCAATATCCTAAAAATACGGCAATCACAATAACGAAGCTGTGTATTCTCAACCATAAATTGTTAAAACGACAATCAGAAATATTGTTGTAAACATTCCCTTGATAATTTCCTATTTAGTCTCTAGTAGGGATGCACTGAATAGTGATTTTGGCCGAATACCGAATACCGAATATTCGGTCCACAAGTAAACCGAATACCGAATATTTGGCTAGCCGAATAGTAACAGTGAGGCCGAATACCGAATATTCGGCCAACCGAATACCGAATATTTGACCAACCGAATATTCGGCAGGCCAAATATTTTTATATTTCAGAGTTTAAAAGTTAAATTATAAAAGAGTTTTACATAATATTTAACACATATACTACTATTTTATGAACTAGACCTTTTTACAAGAAACCTTTACATACAAAAAAAAAAAAAAAAAAATCTGTGCTTTGAGTTATAACTGAAAAAAGAGGATAGTCTTAAAACCTTTTTAATTAATAAAGTTTTAAACTTCGTAGCTTCTTCTGTGAATTAAAGTAAATTTATAAAATGTTCTTATATTCTATAACAAATACTTTAAAATCAAAGAAATTTTTTTAATGAATTAGAAGAAACATTTTGCAGGGTTTATTTGTCAGTAAAGGACTAAAGTAAAACAATAACAATGTATGTATCAAAATGCTGCAAATCACCAAGAATAACTTTCCTGCTACTTTTGATTTGGCAAGGAAGTTTTTAAATGAACCAGAGAGCAGATGGCTGAAATGGGCGATCATATTCAGTCAGGGTGTTCATACATCTTGGAACAAACTTTCTGTGTAGATAATGTGGTCAAGACAAACATTTTTTGAGCAAAAACATTATCTCAATCCACTTATTCCATCAAAAATACAATACATTCAATCAAAAACGCAGAGTGTGTCACCGCAAGCTGAAACTGAATTTTTATTTAAAACTTTAACAACAATGAAGATATTTTAGCGATATTAGGATCGTATTAATTTTGATAGAAAATATGATGATCACTATTGGAAGTGGTTGAATTTTGGCCAGTGACACAGTATAAGTAGTATTGTCAACTGCACTCTGAATAAAGGAATATCTAGCTCAGTGTTGTTTATATATGAATGGTGGAAATTTCCAGTACTTATCGTGATTCACAGAAATCAAAGTAACTAAGTTGAAAATATAGTTACAATATCTTCAATATTATTAAAGTAACAAAATAATAATTCAAATTTGACCGGGGGTGAGATGCACTTTATTTTTGATTGAATAAGTGTATTGCGATTCTGGTTTTCTGGACAAAAATTGTCTGTCTTGATGTCTATTACCACCTGTGAAAGTTCTTTTCCATTTTGTTTAGAAACACGATGTTTGCAAATAAGCAAGAAACATATTATTTACTGGACAATATTCAGGAACTTGCATTTATTTGTACATCATTAATATCTATGAATGTCATCATTAATGGTTAATTTTCTTAAGTGACACTTTTCAAACAGCGAATAAATAATGTAAAAGCATTCTGTTTCTTTGAAATATGATTTTATTTCTATTTTTTTTTTTTAATATCTTTATCAATTGACAGTTAAAAGTAGAAATTGTGGGTTTTAAGAAATATTTTAAAAAAAATAGTTTTTTTAAGTATTTGGCTTGGCTGAATATTTCGATATTTGGCCAAACCGAATATTCGGCAGGCCAGATAGTTTGATATTCGGCCGAGCCGAATATCAAACGAGCCGAATCGGCCAGCCGAATCGTAACCTACTAGATAACCTTTGATAGCTTTCTTCACCATTTTCTTCTCTTTTGTACAAGAATATGAGCATAATACGTAGAATCTATAACACGTAAATGCTTTAATCTAGGTTTCTTTTGGATCTACAATTCATGAGGACTAAGACCCTCAACGGAAGATTTTCTCGTTCTATTTAGGATACATATTGCAGAGAAAACTAATTCAGGTCACATTGCATCAGGAAAACTAATTTTAGGATTCGAGATTGTTCTTGACATCTCACTAATTGCTCAATTATCTCTTACACTTTATCCATTCTGTTTTAGTGTAAAAGGTGCAATGAATGTTTGTGTAATTCTTTCCTCATGTACTCGTATAATCGATTTAATTTCTCGATTGTCGAGTTCTCCACCATTATCGCTCTTTAATTTTGTGCCCCATAGTTTTAGCATGAGCCAGCATAAGTTTTAACATATTACTGACTTCTGTCTTTTCTTTTATGATGTAACCCTACCGAAACTTTGTAGAACTATCTTTGACTACAACTAAGTATCGTTTCTTTTGAAAAGACTCAGGAAACGGACCACAAACGTCAGCCGAAATAAGCTCAGTTGCTTTCTTTCTATTCCCAAAAGGCTTTTCTACTCTCTCTTCATTCTAGAAAAGCACATTCCCTATGTGCTTTTCTATTCTTTTTATACAAAATTCTTTACACAACTTATTTGTTAGTCGAACTTTGATTTCTAACTCTTTTTAAAGCAACTCATTGATGTGACATATGTCTTGATGACCCCATTTTTCATGATAAAGTTGTAATAATGAATAGTCTTGCTCAGTATTATTTATTTCTAACACTTTCTTTGGCATAATTCAATCAATAATTGCCTTATACAAAGATCCAGACATACTGCGTGCTCCATATAGTACCACTCGACCATTTATCTTTAACCAACATTCAGTAGATGTCGATCGAAATTCACTATTTTGATTTCTGTCTTGAGCAGCTAACACTGAAAATAAATTTTTTTTCACTTCAGGTACATACCCAGACATCATTCAGCTGAATTTCTTTACATTTTCCACCAGCAAAAGATTTAAAACGAATGCATAGTGGGGCAAAATCCTGAAAAGCTGGCCAAAAGTCGAAAAATAAAGTTACTATTTCGGGAATTTGGATTATACAGTTCTCTAGAATAATGTTTGGAGAGTCAGAAACTGTATTTAGGAAAAGGTTTTCGCGTTTCCCTGACAACATGCATCATTTCAAAAGTGAGGCTTGAGGAAGTATCATCTGAGGTGAACAAAGAGAGAAAAACAGCGGTTCCTCTAAACACGTGCTACATTTTTCCATATCATCCAATTTTAATTCTGTAAAATGGATTCACACGATGATGGTGTGTAAATTATTAGCATGCATTAGAAAAATTATATTAAGCGCATAAAAAATAATAGTGTCATGATTATTTTTGATTAAAATATTTTTTTTAATATTATTTTTTTGTTTTCAAACATCAGAAAGTTTATAAGTTCCGCGACGAAATTTAAGGAGATAATGTCCTGAACTATTATCTAATGAATAATAAAAAAAAAACAGCTGCCAAAAACTGCCATTTTACATTTCGTGCAGGTTTTTGCAACAACAAGTAGAAATGTCACTGTTTACTTACCAATCATACGTAGTATAAGGTAAGTCTTGTAATCGTTTTAAAAATCGAAAAAAAAAATTTTGACGGATTTACACGTTTCAGACACTGGAGATTCCGAAAAACATATTTTTAGAAAAAAAAAATTGCCGTCCGTCAGTGTGTCTGTGTGTCTGTATGCCTGTGTGTCTGTAAACGCTCTATCTCCCGAACAAATTAAGATAGAGACTTGAAATTAGGTATGTACTTAGTATGCAATAATGGGGAGACGCTTACTAAATTTCAGTAATCTCGATTATCCGGAAGTATTTTTTTCGGACTCTCGAAATATTCGTTCTGATAAAAGGTATATAAAATTTTCCGAAATTGTTTATTTTAAGACGTGAATATAAAAGATAATTAAAAAACATAAATTTTGCATAAAGAATGAAGTCGATCGGATTATTAGTTGCCGAGATATTTGTAATCCTATTTTCCAAACTCTTATATTTTTCATGACCCTGTATTTTATTCAAATTTAAATTCAAAAATATATTTTAATTGGAAATGAGACGCTTAATACGACACAGTAAGCTGTTAGTTAATAGGATAATAATTTTTGGAGTTATAAGGATGTTTCTTTTACGCAATTCAGTACTAGAGCATTTAAAGTTTGTGACGTCATCAGGCCACGATTTTATTCGAGCATTTTATAAATAGTTTACACATGTTTTATTTTCATATTTTATATTATGCATATCCATGTTGGGTAAATATTAAGGTGGCCCACAACGACTAGTTTTTAGTCGCTTCAAAAATTCTGAAATTGTAAAAGAGTTGTGCATGTGTTAGAAGATAATTTTATTGTCAGAGTTGCTGTGGTCTTCTTACAAAGCTGAGTACCAGCAGTTCTTTGTGCAAAGTTATTTTTCCGAAAATGGTAGCGTTTTTGTATTATTGACATGTATAATTATATTCTAAACAAGAGTTTTGTAAAAAAAGAAAAAAAAAGAAAGAAGGTTTAATTAAAGTGTGATACAGTTCTCTATTTTCTCTTTGTAGGGCTCGGGCTCAAAGTAAAAATTTTATTTATTTACAAATTGAAAAAAAAAAAAAAACTTGAAGCTATTTGAAAAACAAAGTTGTAGTCTTAGTTTCTTAAAATGTTTTACAACCCTTTGAAAATCAGTTTGAAACGGGAATGAGTTTTTATTGATAAGAATATAAAGAGAAATATTCTGTGTGATTCTTAAGCTTTTGCATGGTCGATATTATTAATATAAAGAAACCATGGGCTATCCCTTATCTATCCTCGCTTTTTATTTGACGTTCTTTTCCAGAATTACCGGGAAAAAGTGTTCATGTCTTTCTGCCGCAGTTGTACAATGATATTTTAAAAGAATAAGAATTTTGAGTTTTGTAAGATTTCTGCCAGTGGTTGGGTATAATTAAAAAAGTTGCAAATTTAAACCGATTTTCAGGGACATGAAAATCACGAAACGTTGTCTTGATGGAATGTTTACAATTAATACTATTTCTACATAAGAAGAGATTTTTAAATGAGAAAATTATTCTTGAAACAATTTTAAAATGTTGAATGAGTTTGTTGCGTGCGTATTTATAACTCATATAAATAATAAAAAAAGTGGACTGTAAACACTTTAATTAATTTATTTCACTATATGAAACAAAGCGTAGCGTACCCGTTTGGTAGCACAACATAAACATAAACTAAAATGGAATATTAAAGATGTTGCCAAACTGTTAAACACAAATTTCACAGAATGCGCAGTGGAGGCGCGCGACAGCCTAGGTCAAGGGAAGCCGTAACATACCGGCCCCCGTTGACATGTGTCAACAAACAAGCGAAATAATACTAATAACCTATATTACACTTACACAATAAGAATTACTTTTTCAAATTAATATACACCACTATATGAAACATTACAAATAGTATACAAACATTATGCACATAATACTTAAAAAAAAGTATAAGAAATACATAAATTATAATAAAGCAATAATAGATATCGAAATACTAAACAAGAGACAAAATTAGCACAGTATTTCTCTATGTACCTTTTTTTTTCTTACTTTAAAATTGATAATTGACTTTCAAAAGTCTGTTGTGGCAATAAAGCAATTTTGGATATACCTCTTTTTAATATTCCCTTTGCAGTTTTGATCTCTACAACCCTAATCTTACCATCTGCACCTGGAAAAACATTAGTAATGCGTCCTAGTAAATATTTATTTGTAGGAAGATCGTCTTCCTTGATCATCACTAAGGTTCCTTCATTTACATTAGCTTTTTCAAATTGCCACTTTGAACGCTGTTGAAGCGTATTTAAATATTCTCTTTGCCAACGGTTCCATATCAACTGAACCCATTTAGTAACTCTATGCCATCTAGAAAGTCTGTGTTCGTTTACATTAATTAATTCTGGTTCCACAATGGCTGTCATAGGCCTCCCTATTAAGAAATGGCCTGGCGTTAAAGCCTCTAAGTCATTCACATCGGAGGACATTGGAGTAATTGGACGGGAATTTAATATAGCCTCTATTTGAGCAACTACAGTTAGTAACTCATCGAATGCATTGCTTGCCTATTGTGCGTTTCAAGTGATATTTTACCGATTTTATCCCCGCTTCCCACAACCCACCAAAATTAGGTGCGCGAGGAGGGATAAATTTCCAAATGATATTTTCTTCTGCCAAATATTTTGTTAACCCTTCTTCGGGTCGTCTTAGCAAATTATGGAGTCTTTGTAACTCGGCATTTGCGCCAACGAAGTTTTTTGCATTATCGGAAAATATTACTGCGCATTTTCCACGTCTACTAATGAACCTTTTTAATGTTGCAATAAAGGCATCCGTTGTCAGTTCTGACACTAATTCGAGATGCACTGGTTTAGTTACAAAGTAAACAAAGATTGCCAAATACACTTTATTAAGAATTCTCTTTCTTTGTCCCTTGTATTTTACAAAAAATCCCTGACGGCTCGGCCTACAGGCACAGGTAGATTTCGAAGACGCAGACCGTGGGGCGCCTGTTTGTCGGGAATTGCGGAAGAAATGACCTTTTTTACGATGATGCGGCAGTTTGAACCGCCTACTTCGAAACCTAACTTGTTTGCAGGCGGATCCGACAGGGATTTTTTTGTTTTTAATTTTTTTCGTTTGGTATAACGGTTGGTCCTATAAAAAACTTGTCAATATAAAAGTTTTAGATAATATTAAGAGGATCTATAATAAATTTAAGCGGATTTGAAATCTTGGGAATTGACGAAGTTATGCATTTTTTTCTTCTAACCCCCCCCCCCCTCCCCCCCCCCCTCTTAAGGCAATTTTTAATTATATCAAAAATCTGTCATACATAAATTTTCGGCCCTTCTCCTAGAAGTAATAATAACTTCAAACGGATTCGATACGTATCATAATTAAGAAATTATGGGTTTTTTTCTGTTTTCACAAAAAGGCCCCCCCCATCCCCCCCCCCCCCCCCATGGTTCGATTTTGCCCATTAACGAACTTGACCGAGATTTTATGCCCCTTGATTTTATGTATCAGTTTCGAAAAGATGCGGGAGCTGGAACCGCCTACTTCGAAAAATAACTTGTTTGCAGGCGGAGCCGGCAGGGATTTTTTTTGTTTTTAATTTTTTTTGCTATAACGGTTGGTCCTATAAAAAACTTGTCAATATAAAAGTTTTAGATAATATTAAAAGGATTAATAATAAATTTACGCGGATTTGATATCTTGTGAATTGACGAAGCTATGATTTTTTTTCTTCTAAAACCCCCCTTTCCCCCCCCCCTTGGAGCCATTTTTAATTATATCAAAAATCTGTCATACATAAATTTTCGGTTCTTCTCCTAGATGTATTAATAACTTTAAATGGATTCGATACGTATAATAATTAAGAAATTATGGGGGTTTTTCTGTTTTCACAAAAAGCACCCCCCCCCACCCTCCCCCCCTTGGTTCGATTTTGCCCATTAACGAACTTGACCGAGATTTTATGTCCCTTGATTTTATGTATCAGTTTGTAAAAGATTAATGCAGAATTTTTCCAGTTATCGTGGTCAGAAAAAAAGTGACATAGATAGATAGATAGATAGATAGATAGATAGATAGGTAGATAGATAAAGTTTTGAACTGGGGGTGGTTTTGGGTTCTGGGAGTCATGATCGGCGTAGATCTGCAAAAAATTTTCAAAATTTCCAACTTAGGTGAGAATGTAATAGGTAGTATTTCTTACGAAATCTACGTAAAAAAAGGACCACCAAAATCTGTACCCACATAGTTGAAAGGGGCACTAGGATTTACTCGCTCTGTTGGTAGCGAACCCATAATTTGTTGCACAGTTACAGGATTGTTTTTACCACACGTTACACACTCATGCGTTATTTTCCTAGCTAAATTCCTTCCTTGTAATGGCCAGAATTTTAGCCTTAACTAAAATAGTAATGCTTGCGGACCTATATGGAAATATTTCTTATGATAATAAATTGCAATCATTTTACACAATTTACCCTTACCTGGAATAATATACTGATGTTTTTGAGAGAAATTTAGGTCAGCGTGAACTAATCGACTTCCTACTCTTAGTAACTTATTTTCATCTAAAAAGGGGTTTAACATTCGCAATTTACTTTTATTAGAAATTGTCTTACCTTCTAACAATGCATTATAATCCTCATTAAAGTACACCTTTTGAGTTTCTCTTATTAAATATAACTCCGCCTCATTCATTTCTTCTATACTTACGCCTCCTACTCTCTTATGAGCTGGATTTTTCACATTATGGAAAATCCTGAAAATATAACTAACAATACGTAATATTTTAATGTAATTATTACTAATTTTCAAGATATGATCAAAAAACTCATTTGAATCAAGGCATGTTAAAGTTGTATCAGTTTTTTGTTTTAGTTCAGAAGTAAATTCATTAGTTTCTGCTACATGCTGCAAATTAATGTTCTTATTGAATGTGGTACCCTCCTCCCTTAGGAAAGAAGGACCGTGCCACCAGAGATCACAATCACCTAGTTTGTCAAAATTCAATCCCCGGGATACAAGGTCTGCTGGATTGTCCTCTGAACGTATATGATTCCACTGACATGTTTGAGTTAGCTCTTGAACCTTGTAAACTGTGCTGGCCACAAAGGTTTTAAGTAGATGCGGAGGAGTCTGAATCCATGCTAAGACGATGGTCGAGTCACACCATAAATAGACTTTACTGATATCTAACTTCAGCAAATTTACTACGTTAGGTACGAGTTGTGATAATAATACAGCTGCGCACAACTCGAGGCGCGGCTCTGTCAGGGGTTTTAGTGGTGCAACCCTAGATTTACTGCAAAATAAATTTGAAGATGAGTTTGAATTTGTGAGACAGCGTAGATAAATAGCTGCTCTATAAGCGAGCTCTGATGCATCGGAAAACCCGTGAAGTTCAATTTCAGAGTTATTATCATGTAAAACATAACGATTGATTTTTAATTTGTTTATGAATTGAAGTGTTGAGATAAAAAGTTGCCATTCACTTTTAACGTTGTCCGGAAGTGGATTGCTCCAATCCAGTTTTAATAACCAAAGCTTCTGAATGAGAATTTTTGCCTTAGTTATTCCAGACCCCAACAGTCCCATTGGATCGTAAGTCCGAGCTATATCTGATAGAACTGTTCTTTTCGTGAACATAACTGGTTTCTTAATTGACGAGTTAAATGAAAATGTATCACGAGTAGGATTCCATAGGAGTCCTAAAGTTTTGGTGCTCTGATCATCATTACGATCACAGAATGGATATTCTTTGCTATCAGTTGCGAATTTTACGATCTCAGGGTGGTTGGCACACCATCTATGGAGAACCATACTGCCTCGTGCGAGTAATTGAATCAATTCGGTCTGGAGTTGTTGAGCTTCTGTTAAACTATTAGCTCCTGTCAGTACATCATCAACGTAGAAATCCTGGAGTACTGCACGTGAAGCTAGCGGAAAATTATCCTTTTCGTCAATTGCGAGCTGATTCAATGTCCGTGTAGCAAGATATGGAGCATTCGACGTCCCGTAGGTAACTGTCTTTAATTTAAAGATTTTGACAGGTTCTTCCTCACTCTGTTTCCACAAAATGCGTAATAAATCTCTCTGATTTTCTTCAATCAGAATCTGGCAATACATCTTTATGATATCTGCTGTGAAAGCGATCTTGTATGTTCGAAATCTACAAATGATATCAAAGAGTTCATCTTGAACTAATCCTCCGTTTAGTAGAACATCATTTAAAGAAATCCCAGTAGTAGTAGCGGCACTGGCATCGAATACGACCCTTAATTTAGTGCTGGGTTTGTCGGGTCTGTATACCCCGTGATGCGGCAAATAACATGCAAAATTAAGGTTATTTTCTATTGAGATTTCTTCTGAGTGTCCCAGAGTATTATATTCCTTAATAAAATCTTCATATAAGATTTTCAGTGTTGGATTATGCGTAAATCGCTTAAGTAAATGATTTAATCTTATATTTGCAATTTCCTTTGATTCCCCTAAGCATGCAAGCCCATCAGGTTTAATTGGCATTTGTACAATATATCTGCCATCATTTCTTCTAGTGAGAGTGCGCATGAAATGATCCTCACAATACTGTTCTTCCTTACTTTTTATTTTTGTTTCATGAACAGCTTCAACTTCCCAAAATTTCTTCATAATATTTGATAAATCATCCACAGATTGCACAAGCCCACAATAATTACTAAAATTGCCTTCTTGTGGCATAGACTTAGAACCACTGGCGACATAGCCAAATACAGTTTCTTGAAAAATCAAATTTTGTATATTTATTTTATTTGTTCCCAATAATGTAAAAAATACTTCATTAGATAATAAAACATGTATTGGACCTGGTTTATCAAAGTTTGGATCTGCTAACTGGAATGGTTGCATTTGATGAAGAGGCATGATATTTAAGTATGTAACTGGTGTTATGCGTGTTATTTTAGGAACTACAAAAAATTGCAAAGTGTCACTGAAACTTTGTTTGCATTAGCGATATGACATTTTCTATTATATTCATATTATGATTATATACATATTATGACATTATATACATACTATTATATACATATTATGACATTTTCTTTTATATTCATAACTGAATCATTCAACCCTGAAGCCGAAGCATTTACCTTTTTTCCTTTCAAGCACAATAACTCAGTACATTCCTTAGTTATGAAGTTATTTTGCGAACCTGAATCTAGTAACGCTCTAAGAGGAACAAACTCTCCTCTAGCATTTTTCACATGTATTATTGCAGTTGAAAGAAGTATTTGTTTATTAAAAGACGTCATACTCATAACAGTATTGTTGATAGTTGAATGCGTGGTACTAGATTACTGTGTATTCGCACCCAAAGTGGTGGCAGACATCTGGGTATCTGGGTAATTATTAGGAGTAAATGCGTTTGCGATTGGCGACAAATTACTGTTAAGATTGGGAGTACATCTATTTTGATATGATGACTGACTAGAATCAAAATTTTCATCACCGCTTTCTATGTGAATCAATGTGTGATGGCGCTTACTACATCTTTTACATGTATTTGAACTCTTACATTGACTAATGTTATGAAAACTTGATAAACAATTGTAGCATAATTTTTTCATTTTAACCATGTTAAATCTCTTTTTTGCAGACAAATTTATAAACTGTGGGCACTTCATTAAAATGTGATCGCCTTTACACAATAAACAATTGTATGGAACTTCAGAAAGTGAAGTTAGAGTCTTAGAATTATACACACGTTTTGGATCTTTATTGAGAGGTTTGCTATTTTGAAGGGTACGAGCGTGTTCCTTCAGAAAGGAAGTTAATTGCTCAACAGTGCCCAATTCATCTTTTTTAAGGGACCTTTCCCACCAAAGCGTGTATTGCTATCCAACTTCTCCACTAATAAGTACACAGTTAATGTTTCACCAAAGTTATCTACATCGTGATCTAATACCTTTAAGGATCTTATACATTCATTTATGATGTCAATAAATTTTAAAATCGATTGAGCTGTATTGTGTGTCTGCTGTATGAAAAGTAACTTTTTAATTACTGCATTAATTAAATCTCTCTTATTTGAATAGCGCTCTACTAATAAATTCCAAGCAATGTCATAATTTTGATCAGAAATGGGAATGGATTGAATAATGTTAAGTGCATCTCCCTTGCATGAACTTTTTAAATACTGTAGCTTATGTGCACTTGTAAGATTTGTATTATTGTGTACAGCTACAGAAAATAGATCTTTAAATTCAATCCATTCATCCAATTTACCAAAAAATGTGGGAAGTGATATTTTTGGGAGCTTAATTTCAGAAAAAGAGTTATTTTTAGAAAAGGATTTATTGCTCTTTGAATTGCTATTATTTTTTGCAGAATTTACATCCAATAATTTTCGCTTTATCGCTAAATTAATGTCATCTATGGTTTCAATAATGCCTTCCTTTTCACTAATGAATTCATCTATATCCTTGTCATCGCAATGTGCAAATATTCCATCGAATACTGAATTCAATTCCTTTTCGAAGGACAGTATTTTTGCATTATAAAGCTCTAAAAGGACTATATCTGCGTTTTCTAAAGTCGAATTAACCTTGTCCTTAAATTTTGTAGACTTTAAGCTTTTTTTATTAGTTTTTGCTGATCGAATATCAGACATGTTGACAAAAAATGACGCAATTAATAAAAAGTTTTTTTTTACTCACCGAACTTCAGTTATTCCACAAGAGTAAAAATATCGTCTGTCTTCAACTTTCGCTTTTTAATCACATGCCTGCTTTTTCCATTATTGCGTAATCGTCATTTCGAATAAACATTAAATTACTTGCGAGGAACAGAATAAAATCATCATTTGATAAAAAATGTTTGCGAAGAAAAATAGGAAAAGATAGTCAGCAGTTTATATTTGTAGAACTCAATACACAAGTTTTTTATTCGAACTTTCGATTGTAGTTTGACCATTTGCGAAGAAATACAATTAAAATTATTTTACTTTTTCTCTGCGGATCGACGTGACCATAAAATGGATGAATTTGTCGCGTGCGTATTTATAACTCATATAAATAATCAAAGAAGTGGACTGTAAACACTTTAATTAATTTATTTCACTATATGAAACAAAGCGTAGCGTACTCGTTTGGTAGCACAACATAAACATAAACTAAAATGGAATATTAAAGATGTTGCCAAACTGTTAAACACAAATTTCACAGAATGCGCAGTGGAGGCACGCGACAGCCAAGGTCAAGGGAAGCCGTAACAAATGTTATTAACAATTTTCTACTGCATGCTTTCGGTATCTATACTAATTTGCCATTTTTGCTTTTAATTTTAACTTTTGAATCGTAATTAGCATTCTTTAAAGCACCTGTATACGCAATTCCATGCAAATTGAATAGCTTTCAAAACATTTAAATTTTTAGTCCGCCATATTGGATCTCCCATTTTGTTTTATTAAATTTTAACTACGGAATCGTAATCAGCATCCTGAAAAACACCTGTGTACGAAGTTTCGTCCAATTTGAATAACATTTTCATATTTTGACCAGCTTTTCGGGATTTTGCCCCACTGTGGAATGGTTCCTTTTCCAATTGCAGCAGTCTGTCCTTTCCAGCTACAAGGACTAAGGAATTGCGTGAAATCTATAAAATACGCTGAACAGTTTATGAATGTTCAGCTGTTCTTATTATCAATCCAAAAAGCTGTCAAATTTGCTACCGAAAGTATATGTTTCGAAATAAATAGACATCATTGCCCCATTGGCGGCTTTCTTTATATCTTTAGTATAATTACTTGGCAACTTTTTGGCCAATTTTCCATCAAAAATGCATTTTTTACAATTTTTTACGCAGTGATCTTTATGATTATAATAGTTGCAAATGTCACATTTATATGATTTCCTGATAAATTTGAAATTTTTATCTGTATTCTGTTTTTTTAATCTTGAAACTGCTAATGCTTCCTGAACAGCAATGTCACCATTATCGGTTTTGATGGAATTCCTTTAAAATAACATACAAAGTTGCCCTGTTAACTCATCAAATGTTCTGTCCTCATTTTTAGACAACAACTTCGAGCTAGACTTAAATGTTTCAAATTTGTATGTTAAAGTCTGCAACACTTTACAAACTTAATATCAAATCCGGTAACTTATTTTCACATATATCTTTAAGTCTATTATTTAATTCACTCAAAAGGGTTCTTAACTTAGCTATGTGAGTTGAGACATCATCGCCTAACGTCCAGTTAAATGCGAAAAATTCTGTACATATCTTAAATAACTGGTCTTTTGAAGTTGCTGCAAAATGATGCTTTAAGGCTTCCCACACTTCATATGCTGTTTCTTTATCCAATCTCTTTTGATAAACTTCCTCAGTAACTGTACTCGCTATTACGGATTTTACGTAACCATTAGCTTTACAATATAAATCAGAACTTACTTTATGTTCCTTGATTTCTGTATCTTTAGCACTGCTACTTAACGGTGCAGGTTTCTTTAATTTACCACCAATAACATCAAGTGCTCCTTCATGATAATCAAGTAAATCTTGCGTTTCCATATTGGCCAATGTACTTCACCAGTCAATAATTTAGCTTGCTTAGCTAAATCCATTTCTAAATCTTAAACTTGGATGCGATTTTCAAAATATTTTAATGATAAGCTTCTCTACTCGGCTAAACTAATGTTTTACTTCCATTGCTCTGAGTAAAACTTAAGTTCTCTATATCTAACTCTAATCAATCAGACTTGAACTAACTAGTGCAGTTCATAGAGAGATGTAAGCCCATAACCTATTAAAAAAAGTATATTTTGGCCTGTTACAGAGTATTAATGCTGCAAAATTGATTAATTAATATTTATAATAGAAGAAACGTACTATGTAAAAAAGAACTTACTAAAATAAAAGACTATTGAAGAATTTTAATAGAAACTCCTAACATAAATAAGACAGCCATTAAGACATTAAATACGTTTTTGGAATACACGAGCTTAGTTGTTTTCTACTGATGATACAGCAAATCAAATGCAATGCACAATGCATATGCGTTAAATTCACGTGAGGCATAATATGAATTAACACGCAAAATTCAAAACCTAATTTTAACGGTATTTAGTGAAATTATATTTCGTTTGGCATTATTTTAAAATGGAAACTTACCTTTTCACTCATAAAAATCCAATCTAGAAAGATTACATGAACATGATGTCATTTTTTAGACGCTCACAGTTGTGAAGTCAGTCATGAAGTTTTGTTGGAAAATAGAAAGATCGCCAAAGGTTTCACCATTTAAAGAATCCTTCTTGATTCTGATTATTTCAGAGTTTAAGCGCATAGTTTGATTACATATCTGTTAAATTTGTGTTTTATATGCTTAGCGATATGCTTTTTCAGACAGTATAACCGCATTAAAGTATTGAATAAACTGATGTGATACTATAAAGCATAAAAAAAAAACTTCTTAATAACACCATAATAATAAGGAATGCGCTAGGCTTTCGAAAGAACTTTGTCTCTCTTCGTCAGGCATTCTTCGTCAGTATACATGCGTCATTTCTACAATAGGTCAGTATCCATACATATTTGCAGTTTGATAAATTCATTTTTCTGTTATATAGTTTTTGGGGAGGTTCTTGAAGTTTGAGCACATAAAGGAAATTTTCATGGGAAGAGTGACGTTATGATAAGTAAAAAAAAATGCAGAGTTTTATTCTTAAAAGTAGAAGGACTTTTTTTTTAAATGTCAGCAAGTTAATTTAAAAGAATATAGAACGGATTTACGGGGTTTCATACATTTTAAGGATTTATAATGCATGCAAAAAATATGTTTGCTCCGACTGATTTTTATATACTATTGAAATTGCATAGAAATATGCAAGATATTCAAGAATAGAAAAGTATAAAATAAGCACTTTTAATGTAATAAAATAAATCTATATAGCACAATAAAAAGAGAATTTTTAAAATATTGCATTACAGTGGTCGGACAGATGCGCCGTAGTGGACCAATTGCCACCACTAAACTTTCACAGTATTATTTGCCTTATTAAGAAATTCTCTCATTAAATAAGGAGAAGAATTCTATGAAAATTTAGTGGTGACAATCGGCCCACTGACTGCTGCGCATCTGTCCGACCACTGCATTATCAGCAGCAAGATAATTCAGTTCAGAATAAAGGTTTGCATAAAATTTGTATTAAAATGATCTCAAAATTGTATTCTGTAGAATGAATTAACACTACGGAAATCTTTCAGGAATATGTGTAAAGTTTGATTCCGCTTGAGAAATAAGGAGACAAATCTAATTGTTACTTTCTTCTATCTATAATAGAAGAAAGTATTGTAATCGAAATTTTTTTTCGACTTCCGGTTTTCGACGGATTTACACGTTTTAGGGATCAGAGATTCCGAAACACGTGTTTTTACAAAATGTCTGTCTGTCCGTCTGTCCGTCCTCATTGTATCATCTAAAAGTGTATGAAGTTATGCTTCAAATTGAACCACATTTTTTTTTTTCTATGTTTTTGGCTATGGCAAGCAGGTTCTACTTGAATTTGGGGATATTTTGACGAAAAGGGGCGCTGCTATCGCAATTTTTGTTTGATTTTCAATATTGTATCATTGAAAAGTGTCTGAAGTTATGCAGATAATTGAATCAAAATTTTTTTATATGTTTTTGACTATAAAAAAATTTTTTCTATGTTTTTGTCTTAGACTGCCGGTCTAAGTTGAATTCGGGGATATTTCGACGAAAGGGGGTGCTGCGATCGCGATTTGTTCGATTTTCACTATTGTATCATCGAAAAGTGTATGATGTTATACAGATAATTAAAACAAATTTTTTTCTATGTTTTTGGCTATGGCCAGCAGGTCCTACTTGAATTTGGTGATATACCGCCGGAAGAAGGCGCTGTAATAGTCATTTAAAGATTTCAAATTCAAAAAGATGTACAAGAAAATTAGAAATCTTAAAAGTTTTTTTCGTTAAATGTTCGGTCTTGATCCGAAGAATCCGGAGTAATTTTTATTTTGCCTCTATCTTAAAAAATGACTGAGATATAGCGGTTTGAAATTTTAGGGTAGCTGACATTTTCAAACAAGACAGCAGAATTCATCCATAAACGGGTTTAATTTATGAGTTTAGTTAACATGGTTTCGGCAAATTTCTCTTTCATTATTGTAACCATTGTTCCTATTCTTATATGCTTAACACTATATATTTATATTCGCTAATGTCAAATTTTCGCCAAGCTTGGTGACAGTTGGCGAAATGTCGCCAAATTTTGCGACAAAATTAGGTTGCTATAAAGGAAGCCAACTTGGTTGTAGAGGACTAATTTGGCGGTATTCTCATTCAAATTCAATGTTGACGAGAACTGGGAATGAATCTTCTTTAATTGGGTTCCACGCATTTTAGCTTCGTGTTTTCCAGTAAAAATAGCTAAAATCGTAAAACCAAGGAATAGGGAGGTTATCTGTTCCTGTCGGTACAGGCCAGAAGGACTTTTTGTAGTTTAGTATACATCAGTTGATCGCATCCCGGTAACCCGACGATTCACAACAAGCTGACGTACAACAGAATGAAGAAAAATATTGATTTTATTGGCGATGTGATAGCGAATTTTGAAGTATTAACATGACTGAGATAAAAGAAAGTTTTGGGATTGGCACATCCAACTAGTTTTGGTTATATCTCCGGTTCTATTGCATATTTTTCAGGGTATCTATATATATATATATATATATTAATCGGTTAAGAATCCTATATAGAATCAAAATCAGAATTAATCTTCTTTTCGATTTTTGAAGGTTTTAAAAGACCCTTAAATTATTTTATTGTTTAACCCCCTTTTTAATCCGATATTGATCCTAACTATGGCTATTATGGCATAACCTTTTACCATTACAGTTTACTGACATATATTGAATAGTCGTGTCGTTGTAATATATTGTGCTGTCCTCTAAAGAAAACCCATTTTTTGAATTTATCTTTATATAAAGTCTAATAAGGAATACAAAAAAAATTAATCATAGCTATATTTTCACGGCTTGTTCTGACTAAGATTTTAATGCTGAGCATTTTTCATTCTACCAATATGTTACAAAATGACAGCCAATTAAGCAAGAAATTGAAAAAAACCCACTTTTTCCCCCAAAAAAACCCATGTTACATAAAAAAAACCCACATGTAAAAATACTTGGAAATAAAATTATTTGACAGCAAAATATATATATATTTTCATTATTATTTATTTTTAAACCACAATTCTGCAAAAATATATTACATATTTCATTATTTTGTAAATTGAAGGAATTTCAAATGCAAAATGCAAAATATAATTATTTGTAAATTCGCTCCAGACTTTTCACTTTTCTTTGCATACAACTTCAGTAAATTTAAGAAGAAAATTATTAAATAGCATTTGTAAAATCTGCGAGAGTTTATTAATGGAGAAGCATTAGTAATAGCCACATTTTGGTTTCTTTTGTTCTGAATAATATAATGATTAGATTCAAACTTGAGTGATTTTAACACTTCATCTATTTCTTTTTGTGTAATAACTGAAACACTCATCTTTATTCTTTCCTTACATCTTATACGAGCTGTAGTTTGTGTTTTATTAAATTGATCAGTGTCAATCTAGAAAAAAAATGTATCTAATTGATATTAAAAAATATTGAGTACTTAGGTAATAAAAGGAATGGATTGGTGCTGTTTCCAGAACATCTGCCAACATTGTCACACAAAATCTTATTTTACTAATCACATTTCTTCAGCATTTTTTGCATGTGCAGATTTTTAATTATTTTACCTTTTCCTACCATTGATGCAGTAATCCTAAGGGCAGCAAGTATCAAGTCATACTATCATACCTGAACCTTTAGCCCATATTTGGCACCAAATAAATTCCCATTTCCTTTACTAAATACTTCTGCCAGCGGCCACCTTATGGCACTTTTCCCACAAGGAGAAAGTAAAATTTTCTTGCATTTTATCAAGGATTCTACTTTTGCTGGTTACAATATGTTTCTATTAACATATTTATTTGGGCTATTTAATTTTCGATTAATACTAATAAAATAACAAAAGTTTACTGTTTAACACTTTTAAATAAAAAAGTGGCTACTAGTTTAAAGTTAGTGGCCACTTATAAAACTGCTACCACTGGCCACTAATGATATTTCCCAATTTTGCCTTTTACCTAATATTATTAGTCCTTGTTGGTCTACCTAATATTATTAGTCCCAGGATTGTATTGGTTTAAGCATGCAAAATAACAGTTTTAACTTTACTATTCAAAATATATTTTGATCATCAGTAATTAAGACTCATTTTGATTTGGAAAAAGAGATTAAAATTTATTATATTAAAATAAATTTAATACAACATGTGTTACTTATCAAGTAACGACTTTTTCTGTATTAAGGCTAACTCAGATCAAACTTTGAAAATTATCTGTATTACTGAAGAATTTGCACAACAATTCACTAGGTGCATTATGAAATCCAAAAATTTCAAATGTCTTTTAATAGAGTTTCAATTACTTTTGAGTGGTTGTAGCAAATTTGACCACTTTTAAATAGTTAAAACCAGTTTTGACTGATCAAAATTACAACCCTGGCTTTACCTTCTCAGATGATAAAGTAGAGATAATAAAGTTAATCGATGACACAGAAAGGGTGCACTCTTGTTCTTGAAAGAAAATTTGCTGATTAAATTGCTGCCACTTCCTTCCTGAATTGTATTACGATTTTCTTCTGTGATATATTTTTAATTACATAAGAAAGGGAACAGCATCAGATTTCAAGTTTTACATTTTATGCGAAAGACAAAATGATATTTTGCAATTCACTTACTGTGTTTTGCACAAAACTGCACAAACTTACAGTTCATCAGTATGCTTAGAAGATAAATAGTACAAATTAGCAGCTATCCATCTATATCAGTTATTCCTACCTTAAGTAAAATATTTTGCATTAAAAAGTTAAAAGAGTGAATAAAATAAAATAAATAAAAGTTTGAAAACATCAAAATAATGTGTAAAATACAAGTGAAGGGTATCTGTGCGCGCAAAAAAGATTGATGGGTTTTAATTTTGCAAACATGGATTTTTTTTTATGACATACTAAAAAAAAAAAAAAAAAAAAAAAAAAAAAATCCTTTGAAGTGCCTTCAATATGCATTAAATTTGCATAATTTAATTATGTCCCTTAAGTCTTTTTTTAAAAAATTGTATATTTTATCATTTATTTAATGAAAAAAAATTTGGGTTTTTTTTAATTCCACCATGGGTTTTTTTTAGCTCCAATTTCAAAGGTCGCCAGCCGAACCCTACATGACATAATCAGTTGAAAATGTAACATTTTATTCACATTTTAATGGTTTAACATAAAAACATTTCAAAATTGATGTACATCATTCTAACATAACGTATTATAACAAGCAAATATGTGAAAATGAAGCTCATGTTTGCCAAAATTCTGCATTATTAGATTAAATTCTTTTAAAACTAAATAAGCACTCCTTAGGCATTATCAAATGTTTTTATTGTTGCAAATGGTGTATAGAAACAGGGCAAAACCAAAAATTGACTTCAGTGAAATATTTGATAAAATACTAGGGTGGGTTTTTTTTAGAAGACATTTCACACTGGGTTTTTTTTTTAGAGGACAGCACAATATGTATTACGACATCAAATACTATAGGAAATATTCACAGAATAATCGCCGCAAGGAATAAAACACTTGAAAATACAATAGTGATAATAAAATATTTCAATTTTATGAATGAAAATGAAAAGTCATCATTACTGAAAATATTTACACCCACGCTAACTCGACAAAGACAAGACGCGATTGCCATGCGACGTGACTACGATGCAATTCCCATTTTGTTTCGTTTCTTATATTAAATGCATTGGGAGCTATCAACGGTGCGAATTTATTTAATTGACGCGATTTCCACATTCAGTTTTGTTTCCTCGGTAACATATATTGGGAGACACAATTTATGTGTATAAAGGATGGATTCACCCTTTTCGACTGCCAATTACTTTTTTTAGGCTTTATTGATATCTCCGAGTCAGTTGCACTTGTATTTAGTGACTGCGACTCTGATACCTTGCGACTTTCTATCTTAGAAGCTTCAAGTGAAATCGCTTTATGAAGAATGTCGTTAAAATTAGTTAATTCAAATTGTAATACTTTTTCTTTGATTCAACTGTCTTTAATACCGAGAATATGTTGTGCTCTTAGAAAAATATTAATTCTCGTGTATGCACTAAACGATATAAATATTAAACAATCTGTTTGTGCATTTCACACATTGCCAATTATTTCATAAAGATATAACAATCTGATGACGTTTTTAATATGTAAATAAAGGTTGCCAGAAAGTGCTTTTGAAAATTTTTACATTTTTCTAAATCTAACCTCTTTGTTTTATCTATCCGACGTTGTAAAAATGAAGTACATAAAACATAATAGGTACTCTTTTGTTATAGCGGCCCCCAAGGATGAATCGCCAAGTTAGGTTGTAAAATATCGTCAAATGATTTACTGTCCTAAAGAAACAGAACGTGTTTATGCTATCGCCATATTGCTTTTTTGTTGATGTTCCAGAACATTTTTCATGTTTTTTTTTTTAATTGCTTGTAGTATTGTTTTTTTTTAATCGGATGTATTTATTTTATAGATATGGAAACGATCTTTGATTTACCTAGTACTGAGATGGACACAATCTCATTATTTTTTTCAAAAGCGTGGGCCTTTACCCAACAAACAACTATGCGAAAATGGCCATATGAAATTGTATGTTATTAACGATGAAGCTATATGGAGATTCATCGTAAAAAGTTGTAAAAAAAATGGACTTCCGTGTTGGGAATTGGTTTAGTAGTTCGAGAATACTGTTCGTAACTGTTTTAAGGTTTATATACTGTTAGACCAAGGAATTAAAATCCATAAAATGGTGCAAGAAACAACTATATTCTGGGTGAAAATTTGAGAGTTGACTGGAATAGATACATGAGAGAAGTGTTAAAAAAGTAAAAAATTGTTATTCTTGTGAGGCATTGCAACAAATTGTTATGAAACATTAATTTGAATTTGCTATGAAACATTGTAATATATTCATATTAAAATAAAATATTATATTATTTAATGCAATGGTATTTATTTTTATGGCTACGATCTTAGCGAAATTAACTGCAACTTGACGTAATCGCAATTGTGAGGGTTCCGCTATAACAAAGAAGTACCTGTTTCCCTTTTCCGACTGTACGATTTCTCTGACAGCGCCATTTTGCAAAAATATTTTTGTCTACCTGAAAGAAATTTTGAAAGCTATCAAGATAACGAAAGTAACAATAATAATTTAAAAATTTATGATTATATTTTTTATCATAAATTGCAAAATATATGTTCAAATAACACATTTAAAATAATTACAAATCTAGGAAATAAAAATTATTAGTGTACCTTAAGTAGTTCTGATATAGTCACACTGTTAAATTCTTCGCCTTCAAGGTATATCGACTTCAAGAAACAGCTTTTGTCTGCAAAAAATATATATATTTATACATTAAAATACCTTCTAAAATATGTTTGTTTGTTAAATGTAACAAGAAAATAAATTAATTAAATTAAATTATTAATGAATTAGATAATAAAATAAAGCTAACCAAAAAGTTTAATAAATCGCAATATCAGCTTAACTTTACCAGTTATAAATTAACTTATGATGTATGCAGTAAAAAAATTCTCTAGATTATAAAACCAGATTGCCACCTTCAAAAATATAAATTTTAACTTTTTTTAATTCTTAGCAAATTACTTAAAATGCTCCTTGTGCTGGTAATTTACACCAGTTCAGTTAATTATAAAGTTAAATAAAAGGAATGGATTCTAAATAAAAATGGCTTACTTAAAAAAAAAAAAAAATTATCGTCTGTGATTGAGAAAATGATTCAGCTCAAAGGACAAGAGTTTAGCATCTAGAAAATCAAAAATGGCAATCGGCTATTCTTGCAATGCTTAAAAAAATTCCCCAGAAAATTTAGTTTTCCCAGATGTCACCGCGAATGACACTTGTGGTGCCTGAATAATGACATTTACTCCATGGTTTATATTAATTGGCTGAACAAGATAAATTATAAATATGCTGTTAACGAGATTATGGTATAAGAATTGTGTTTAAAATGGCTATGAGTAAGCTGCATGCCGGTTGGGCACAGATTAGAATATGTTATAGTTTATTTGCTTATTATTTGTTGTTTGTATTGTTTTAGTAAAGTGATGTGCACCGTGCCCCAAGCTACCCAAGCTGAGTCTTGATTAATGAATGAATTTATACCCACGCAAAAACAACAAACACTAAATCGAGAAAAATGTTAACCAGCGATGAATGCTTTGAATAACTTAAAATGTATCTCGTTTTCTTTGATTGGAATAGTTTTTAATAAACGTTAAAATAGTTAAAAATAATAAGAGATAACGATAAATTAATTTTTGCATTTGGCAACGTCACAACAAATAACAACTATATATATATATATATATATATATATATAAATTGTAGCTCGCATTTTCGAACTTCAGATCTCAAACTGGCTCTAGGTGTGTAAAACCATGCAGCTATAAACCCCAGGTATTGTGTTTCGACTCCAATACAGCAACAACATCTCCGCTACGACAAGCAGTACGATGTTGTTGTCATTTACTCTGTGTAATGTGGTCTATTTATTTTATGTAAAAATTTATGTTCCTGTCCGTGGTTCAGGAAAAAAAAAAAAATGCTTGTAATTAAACTTTCGAATGGTATCTATCAGAACAATTTTGAAACAGCCTCAAATGAGATTTAAAGTTTCAGAAAAGGACAAACCAACTGAAACATAACGAAAGAAAACTTTGAAATTTAAATATCAAACTTTAAATATTTGTTTTACTCAAAATTTCAAAAAAAGTAAATAAATAAATAAAATTAAAAAAAGGCTGTGAAATATGCCGGATATTCCAATACTTAAGTTTGCTCATTCCTTGCAATGTTGGAATGTAAAAGGTTAACGAAGCAAATGTTGTGGGAATTTTTTATACAGGAAACATTTTTAAAAATAGAACAAGAACGTAAAATCTTGCGTCAAGCATAGCATAGACTATGAAATACTTCCCAACACATTCAGAATACTGTAACAAAACTTCACCGTTTAATAAGGGGAAATATGATGTCTAAGTCAACAAAGTCAGTGACAAACAGTCGGGGAGACCTTCCTCTCGGCTTAAGCTCAACTAGCTCCGCCCACCAGGTTTGTTTACTATGTGGCAAAGCTTTACAAGATAATTATGAAAGTTGAGAAAAGACAATAAATACAAAGCAATACTAATAGCTCACTTATTGAACGATAAACAATTAATAAATGCGATAAAAACAAATGAAATAATCATACAATAAACACAAACCAAATACCACCAGTACTGAAACACAAATTCCAAACATTCAAAACCCAATTTCAGCAATGACATCTATAGTGAAAAAAATATCTGATTTTGTTTTGTGTAGCCTTGTATATGATCTGTATATTTGCATATATGCTACATAGTATGCAACAATTTAATTAACTTAGGAAATGTACCCCCAGAAAAAAGTTTTGTTGAATCAGCAAAAATTTGTTTGACCCAACAAAACTTTTTGTCTAAATATAGGTCAATGGAAATTTTGCTTGAATTAACAAAAAAGATTGTTTTTTGCAATTCCAAAAAAAATTTTGTATCGTCAGCAAAAAAATGTTTTGTTAATTCAAGTAAAATGGTTCAATTTTACTTGAATTTTGCTAAAACAACCAAAATGTACTAAACAAAACATGTTTTGTAGTTTTAATCAATTCCTTTTTCTGGGTGTATAACACAACTAAAAATTCCCCTTCAGCAATTTCCGTCAATAAGTGGAAATGTACTCGAGATCATTTGTGCAGCCCTGTATATCATCTATAGAATTCATGCGTATCAAATAAAATATAAAAGAAAATAATTAAATTTAAAAATGCGTACCACAAATGAAAACGAACTTACAGCAATTACACTCAGAAAAAGGAATTGATTAAAACTACAAAACATTTTTGTTGAGTACATTTTGGTTGTTTTAGCAAAATTCAAGTAAAATTGAACCATTTTACTTCAATTAACAAAACATTTTTTGCTGGCGATACAAAAAATTTTTTGGAATTGCAAAAAAAAAAAATGGTTTTTAACAAAAAACAAATTTTTGTTGATTCAAACAAAATTTCTATTGACCTATATTTAAACAAATTTTTTGTTTAAATATAGGTCAATAAAAATTTTGTTTGAATCAACAATTTTTTTTTTTTTTTTTTTTTTTTTTTTTTTGCAATTCCAAAAAAAAAAAAAAAAAATTGTTTCGTCAGGAAAAATGTTTTGTTAATTGAAGTAAAATGGTTCAATTTTACTTGAATTTTGCTAAAACAACCAAAATATACTCAAAAACATGTTTTGTAGTTTTAATCAGTTTCTTTTTCTGAGTGTACTGTTCAAAGGAAGAAAATCAGTGTCGTAACACAATTATTTTGTGTGTCCCTGTAAATAAACAATGAAGTCTACGCACATCATATTCTATAGTAAGGATCTTGTTGTGTACTTCAGTGAGACATATCAATTTCAATATGTTCGAACTAGTGCAATATCATTAAAATAATTAAAATACGCCGCAAACGATTTTACCCCACAGACCGTAATGTAACGAATTCTTTTGAGTACCCTGTAAATGAACTATAAATGCTACATACTTTAGTTTCAATACCGAACAATTCACCTTAATAACATATATCAATTGTATGGCAATCCGGGTATATTTACGCGAGTTAGATTACGGACAGACAGACAGATAGCAGACAAACAGACAAACCGAATTCATAAACACTTTTCAGCTATGTTGGAAAGTGTTAAAAAATAAATTTTTTTCACTAGTGGAAGTATTCAGCTCTTCTGATAATTTCAGTTACCAGACAATATAAATAGAAAATTTCAAAATTTGTTTCAGTGTTCTAAGTTTCATTTAAAAAATATTTTAGTTAAATTTATTTCATTAATGCAAATAATATTTATTTGCATCCTGAGTATAGACGATAAATTTCCGCAAGTAAATATGACGTCATATTTAAACAATTTCACGCGTAAAGTTAAAATAATTTATTATGATGATTGTGTTGTGTGTAAAGGAGAAAATTTTAACTCGCATTTTATTTCGTCCGTACTTATTAATGTCCTTGGCTCTGTTTCAAACGTTTTCAGTTTTAAGATGTTAAATTATTTTTTGGCTAGTGGCGATTGTAAGAATGGCACGTATGGCTTTGGTATGAACTAATTCACTTTCTTTCAAACTAAATTTAAGTATTTTACAAGAAAAATTGCGCCGAGAGATTTATTTTATTAGTACTAATTTAAACATGAATATGAAATCGTTAATTCCAATAATGAATAAATTGCATGATGTTTTTAACATTGTCGGGACAAATTCAGTCCAGCTACCTCAAATTGTCGTTATTGGATCTCAGAGCTCTGGTAAAAGTCCAGTTCTTGAAAATTTAGCTGGCCGGTATTTTCTTCAAAGAGGAACAGGAATAATTACACGATGTCCGCTGATTTTACAACTTATTTATACTTCTAAAGACATTTTCTTTTTCCTGTGCAAAAAATGCGACATTACAAGTGCAAGAGTGGGGAATGTTTTTGCACACTGGTGAGAAAATCTTCACTGACTTTCGGGAAATACGCAAGGAAATCGTTGCTGAAACAGAAAGGAAAAATGGTTCGAAAAAAGGCATCAGTTCCGAAGCCATCAGTTTAAAAATATTCTCACCTCATGCGGGTAATTTAACTCTTGTTGATTTACCAGGTATTACTAAAGTTCCAGTTGGCAATCAACCAAAGTACATTGAAATGCAGGTAAGGAAGCTTATTTTACAGTACATAAGCAACCCCAATGCGATAATTTTAGCTATTATTGCAGCAAATACGGATTTTGCGACATTTGAAGCAATGAAACTCGCACGGGAGTGTGATCCTGAAGGAAAACGGACACTAGCAGTAATTACAAAACTTGATTTGATGGACAAAGGCACTAATGCAACGAATATTCTTTGTGGGCGAATCATAGCAGTAAAAATCGGAATTATCGGGATCGTAAATCGTTCACAGCAAGACATTAATGATGATAAAATTATAAACGATGCGGTTAAGGATGAAGTTGTATTCCTCGAAAGAAACTATCCTGCGCTAGCGGCAAGAAATGGAACTCGATATCTACACGAAATTTTAAACAAACTTTTGATTAATCACATCAGAGATTGGCTTCCAGATTTAAAAACAAGAGGGAGTAATATGATAACACAGTACCAATCATTATTACATTCATATGGAAACATTGTAGCAGACCAAAATCGATTATTCCTATAAATTATTACCCAGTTTACTTCATCTTATTGCTCAACAATAGAAGGTACATAAAAAAATATTGAAACATCAGAATTAACTGGTGGTGTCAGAATCTGTCATATTTTGCATGAAATATTTGATCGTACACTCAGCAGCATTGATCCACTTGCTGGGCTAAGCTCTTGGGACATATTAACAGCAATCAGGAATGCAACTGGTACTAGACTAGTATTTTTTGCACCGGTAGCTGCATTTGAACTATTGGTCAAACGTCAGATTCAAAGACTCGAAGAACCAAGTTTACGCTGCATTGAACTGGTGTACGAAGAAATGCTACGCACTGTTAGACATTGTGGAGCGCAATTTCAGCAAGTGATTCGCCGTTTTCCAAAGTTACATGAGAAAATTGTAGTTGCAGTTACCCAGATTCTGCAACAACGTTTGCCAGTTACTAAAGTGATGGTTGGAAATTTGATTTCAATTGAGTTAGCTTACATTAACAGCAGGCATCCGGATTTTTATCCCGTCTCTGCATCAAGTGATGAAATTAAAAACAGAAAAAAGATAAGCCAACTTCTAAAATACATTTAACGAATGGTTCATCTGAATTAGACATTCAAATGAATAGCACTTCGGGAGCCAAATCTGAATTAGAGAGAGAAACTTTAAAACCATTTGACATGACATGTAATCCAAATAAGAATTCAATTGGGTCATATATACCTTTTGAAGAATTTCGGGAAGATTTTGTCAGTGATTTAGCGGCTAATGAAAGCCCTAATTGTTTAAATCCACTTTTAAAACACACTCAGTACAAAATTGGTGACGAAGTAGTCGATGAAAGATCCACTTTTCAAGCATTCAGTTTATTTTCCAGCACGGGGAGTTCGTATGTTTCTGAAACTCTAGCAATACACGGTATCTTACAGCTGTTGAGAGAAATTGTGTAAGATTATACAGCATCTAATTTGTACATACTTCACAATTGCTAAGAAAAATATCCAAGACTCAGTGCCGAAAGCTATAAGCATATTCTTGTTAATCATGTTAAAGACAACTTACAAAATGAGCTCATCTTTGATCTATATAAGTCAGAAATTTTTTCAAATCTTCTTCAAGAATCAGAACAAGTTATCAGTGGTCGCAAAGAAGCTACTGAAATGTTGAAGCTTTTGCAAATGTCCAACAACATAATTCACGAAATAAGATACATTTCTATGTAAATTCTGCGATCAAGTAAAGAATATCAACAAAGTTTACGATGGTTTACATATTATTTCTTTAATTTTATGCTTTCAACATAATTCATTTGTGAGGAAAGATTTTTTTTTCTTAATTTTATATAATCAGTTTTTCTTAATTAATAAGAAGAAAATTTTCGATAATCGAGGTCCACGCGAAATTGGCGTACTTTAATGAACATATTTTGACGCAAGATTAATTGTAACCAGGGGTGCTTTTTTGAAGCTTAAAGTTTTCAGCCTTACTATAGGTTATTATTTAACTTATATTACAGCTGTTTTGAGAATAAAGGAAATAGTGTTGTTTCTTTTCCCATATTTCAGTAATTTATTACCTTTTTCTGGAATTGTATGAAATATTTCCATATATATTGCCATCCAAGGCTATTGAATTTTAATTTCACATTCTTTTCGCGAAACTTCTTTCGGTCAACACCACATTCGCTCGCACATGTTGATAACAAATGGTGTAGGGCTCCCATTACGAAAGATTGGTAATTTTCACTGAATGCGAGTGATTTCGCAGAAAATTTCAGACATCTTGGCGACATTAATTTTTGTGGTTAATCCTTCGTAACACCAATTTTCATTTTAGCAGATATGGTTTGGCCCTACATTAATAAGCAGTTCTGTAATTAAGACGGTTTTTTTTGTGTAAAATACTTAATGGCGTCCTACCTGATCATATTGTATATCACTCATGATGTTTGTCGCAATAATTGGCGTGGACTCCGATTACGGTAAATTAAATATTTTTATGGCCAAACTGGCCTTGTTGCCAAACTGGCATATTTCGGAGTAACATTGATTAACGTTTACTAACCCGGAGTGATTTTTCTTGAGGCAAACATTGCATACTTTAACCACAAATATTCACAAGGCACAAAATTAATCCATATATCAATGCGTTTTACGATGTAAAATATCTGTTTAAAAATTGGGGAATTATTATATTTTTCCTGATATTGATAAGACTATATGGAGCCCAGTTACATTTAGTGAACCTAAATTCGATAGTCATACGACATTATTAATTTAATTGAATATTTTGAATACATAATACAGTAAAACTTGATAAGAAGGAATCGCAAGGGATTTGAGAGAATTTCCGTTTTAGACACGTTTTCGTTATAGGTGATATTTTTTCTATTGACATTATTCGGTTCGGTTTCACAGGTTTTATTCTGTTTGTATGAGAATTTTTCTTTGAATAAGTTTAAGAACGCACCAAAATGCGTGTATTTTATGTCAAAAATCGTTATTAAATGTATTTTTATCGAATTGTACACGCAATTTGGTACCTTTTTCTTTAAAAAAAAACTAAACTTTTTTTAAAAATAAGCTTGGCGCAATTCGGTCTTCAGAAAGGGAGATTTTTTGCCAAATGATATAAACACCTAGAAAAACCCTAAATAGCGTTAGAACGGCAACTGTAGCATGAAAATCACCGGAACTAGGCAAGGGAAAAGTAAAAAGGACTTTGCCGTGCACCAGAGCATTGACTTTCGTTTCATTTACGTCACACGTCACACCGTTTCTTTGGCTGATATCCCAGCCTGATTAGTTCTCCACAAAACGAGAAGAAGAAACCAAGAAACACAAATTTTGGGTTCTACGTAAGACACAGTCATGACTGACGTTGTCAAGCTAGGTGAAAGAAAAGGCACTGCGAAATGCGAGCAATGCGTATGCGTATGCGTATGCGCAATGCATATGTTCCTTTCTGCCATTTCGAACAAGATGCCGCTTTCAGGGAAAGAACGTGGGGAAATCGTAAAGATTTATTACCTGAATGGACAAAATGTCGCAAAGACATTGCTTGTTTACCGCAGAAACCATGGATTACGGCGAGGCCCGTGTACTGTCAAAGCTGTACGGGACTTTATTCATAAATTTGAAGAAACTGCTTGCACATGTGATCGACCTCGGTCTGGACGACCTGCCGTTCCTGTGGAAGCTGTTGCAGAAGTCCAGAAGACGATAAACACAGTTCGTCCCGCAACTACACGCGGTGTTTCACGTGTTCTGGATCTGCCGAATTCAACTGTACGCAAGATTCTGCGCTCTGTTCTAAACATGTTTCCGTTTCGATTCCAGCGTGTTCAGATGTTGGAAGCAGGAAACTATCAATTACGGCTGGATTTTGCAAATCAATTCCTTATCCGGTGCGATGAAGATAGCAGCGGGCCTTTACGCATTCTGTGGACAGATGAGGCGCATTTCTCGTTAACTAGTAACGTGAATTCCAAAAAGTGTGTGCACTGGGCAGAGAATAATCCATACATGTTGTGCATGCACGTCCATTACACGAGGAAAAAGTGACTGTGTAGTATGGTATAACGAGTACGTTCATCCTCGGCCCTTACTTTTTTGAAGAGGTTTACTGCCGGTGATCTGCAAACGTGTACAGTAACGAGTGCTCGCTATCTGGACATGTTAACTCATTACGCGATTCCCGCATTGCAACGGCAAAATGCTCTATCTGAAGTTGTGTGGATGCAAGATGGCGCTCTTCCACATGTCGGATCTTCAGTCAAACGTGTCTTAACTCAACAGTTTGGTGACAGAGTTATCTCCCGTCATTTCCCGTTTCCGTGACCACCAAGGTTTCCTGATCTGACACCAATGGATTTCTGGCTGTGGGGATATCTGAAATCCAAAGTGTATCAGTTTCGTCCTCAAACTGCATCTGATTTGAAAGATGCCATCAGAACTGCGATTCAAGAGATTCCTATTACCATGATACGTGCTGTAGTGCTATCTACCATCAGCCGCATCCAAAGTGTCATCGTGTGTGAAAGAGGTCATGTGGAAAATTTGTGAAACACAATAAAATGCTTTATTTTATGCTGCTTCTCTGTCCTTATTGGTTGTCCTCACTTTTAGCCTATCTACCGCCGGTGATTTTCATGCTACAGTTGCCGTTCTAACGCTATTTAGGGTTTTTTACAATGGAGATCACATTCCAATACAAAAAACTGGGTGTTGGCATCTGATTTTTTCGAAATTTTCTCACTGTAACCGTAACTGTTTGAGTGACACTGTTGTTTTCCATATCATTCTTGAGCGCATACCTCAAAATACCTTTTGCCAAAATTTCATTCAGTTTCTGTGAATGGTATGATAGTTAGGGACCCAAATGTCGGGATAGTTTTTTTATAATCACCCTGTATGTATTTATACATATATAAACATATGTATGTCATTGTTTTTTATACACAGTTTACTTCTGTTTGTATATAAAAATAGCTAAATGGCTTCTTTATATTAAATAAATTGTATAAATATAAAAAGTTTGCTTGTGTATATGAAATATTGAATAGGTTGCCAGAAAATATGCATGAAAAATTTCCTTCTTTCACCAAAGCCATTTTTTTTTTACCTCACCAAGTCCCCTACACTGGAAAAGTACCTTTAATTTTTTTTCTATTCAGATTTTCCCCCACCATGAGAACAAATGAGGGTATTGCTTCCTTTATTAAAAGCAATATTATAAAAAGAATTTAGAAAAAAAAATTAAATAATGCGGCATTTCCAATCTATACAAGTCAGATGTGTGTAATATGCTTCAAAAATTCCATTAAAATAAATTTAATATTTTGGTTTAAGGGTTTTTTTTTTCAAAAAATGCCTGATAATATCACCATTTTCCGCCACTTGACCCTATACACGACTGTCTAAAATTAGATAAAACCAGATAAGAGTTTAGTTGCTGAAATTGTACTGAATAAACGGAACAAGTTTTTCACGTTACACACGGCTAAGATGGTTAATAATGTCACTCGTGTGTGTTTTCTTAAAAGAAATTAATCTGATTTCAAAAATTGCATAAATTCAAGATTTAGGATTTTTCAGGAGGACAAGGGTCAGTTGCCCCGGCATTGATTTTCCCATTGTTGAAAAATTGGCCAGTTGCCTTTACTTCAAATAGGTGAATTGCCCTGGCAAATTATGTTATCAGGGACAGTCAAGTCTTTTCAGGGACAGTCAAAGTCAGTTGCCCCGGCATTGATTTTCCCATTGTTGAAAAATTGGCCAGTTGCCTTTACTTCAAATAGGTGAATAGCCCTGGCAAATTATGTTATAAATTTAAAACAGAAGGGGGTGGGGATGTAGCGAACACATGTTAAAGATTTAAAAGTAATATAGTATTTAACAGTATAACTTAGTATGTGGCAAGACTATAAAAATTACCTTGAAAACGAAGTTATGATTTTAGTTAAGAAAAAAAAGTAAAAGCTTATTTGTTTATCATGGGCAAAGTGTTTATGGATACCATTGAAATTTATGCTGGATGCAGCAACCTCGTTGTGCAGGAATCTTTAAAGTACATCAAATTCGATAATGCCGCAGCACTATACTGCATGGACGTTCGCTTCGCACCCATGGAAAAAGAAAACGGAACTGGATGCAGCAACTTCGTTACATAGAATCTTAAACGTAGATGAAATTCGGTAGTGCCACGGTCACTGAAACGCATGAATGTATAAAAATGTAAACACACGGTCACTAAAACGCATGTAAATGCATGTATGTCCACTAAACGCATGCTGATATGAGCCCATAGAAACAAAACAAGGCAAAAGAAATATGTATATTTGGGTTCAGCAACCGCGTTGCATAGGAATCTCAAAAACATGAAATTTTTAAATGCAGGGTCACTAAAAGGCATATATCTGAGCTTCGCGCTCATGTAATTAAATAAATAAATAAACAAACAAATGAATAAATAACACTGGATGCAGTAACCTTGTTGTATAAGAATTTCAAAAGTACATGAAGATAAAACATTAACTATTTTTCTGTTACATGAAATTTCAAGGAAAAAGGTTCAGAACTTTTCGAACATCCAAATACTTACGTTTTCTCATTTCTTGAAATGTTGAAATCTAAAAGGTTACCGAAGCAAATGTTTGGGGAATATTCTTTTACAGAAAACGTTTTTGAAACACAAAAAACAACAACATTCATAAAAAAATAATTTGATCCTTTAGTATTAAAAGTTTTTTTTTTTAGTTGTTATTTTTTAACACTTTCCAACATAGTTGAAAAGTGTTTATGACTTCGGTTTGTCTGCCGTCTGCCGTCTGTCCGTGCTCTAACTCCCGTAAATATGCTCGGATTGCCCTGCAATTTTTATATGTTATTGTCGTTATCTATAGCATGTTCCCTATTTCAACTGAAGTGTGTAGCACTTATAATTTTTTTACAGGAACACTCAAAAGAATTCCGTTACATTACGGTCTATGGGGAAAAATCATTTTCGGTTTATTTTAATGATGTTACACAATTTCAAACACATTGTAATTGATATATATCACTACGGTGCATTACAAGAAGCTTAATATGAAACAGGGTGTGCATAGCACTTATAGTTACTTTTCAGGGACAGTCAAAAGAATTCCGTTACATTACGTCTATGGAGAAAAATCGTTTGCGGTTTAATTAAATAATATTTCACTATTTTAAACGCATTGAAATTTATATATATATCACTAAGGTGCATTACAAGAGGTTTACTACAGAATATTGTGTGTATAGCAGTCATCGTTCATTTACAGGGACACACAAAAGAATTATCTACTGTCTGTTAACAATAATTCCTGGAAGTGCGGTTTAAGTTGCTGAACGCGATTTTAAATTTAACTCACTTTTTGTCTATTACTTGGCGTGTATAAATTCTGTAGATCCTATACAGGGCAGCACAGAAGTCCGCGAACACATTTCCGTTTACTGACAGAAACTCCAGAAGAAGAATTTTAAACTGTGCTACGCGTTTCCTCACTAAACTAAAATTTAGCATCCTATGTAATATAAATACAAATCTATAGATCATATACAGGGCTGAATAAAAGTATTCGGATATTTTTTCCAAATATTGTGTATGTTGGAAATTCCTGAAATTACGTTTTTAAATATGTTAGGTGCTTTCCAAATTGTTTACTTAGATGTTATCTTTCAGCTTATTAAACGGTAATGATTTGTAAAATTATTTTGGAAGTGTTGGAAAGTGTTACATAATCTATGCTTGACGCATGATTTTTCGGTCTTGTTTTAATTTCAAAAGATTTAATTAGGTTAAGATAATTTCAGTTCTATGTTGACAGAATTGAAATGGGATTTAACGTTGCGGAAAAGGACAGAGCAACCGAAACATAACGAATGAATACTTTGAAAGTTAAAGATCAACCTTAAATACACGTATATACTCGTGTTTAAGTCGAAGAATTTTAGACAAAATTTGAGAGTTGAAAATGGGGGGTCGACTTACATACGAGTGAGTAAAAAATAAAAAATAAAATAAATAAAAGCTTACCCAATTGCCGATATTCAGGATTTTTAAAGCCAGAAAATAATACCTTATATAAGAATCATGAATCTAAAAACCTTTATTTTTTTCATTTAAAGATTAAAATTTTTCAATGAAAATTATCAAATTGTAAGTTATTGTTCAGAATATGAATATTCATAGAGCTCAGTCGATTGGGAATCCAATATTTCATTGTACACATCCTCAGATTCAGATTCCATGCTTATCAACGACTCATCGGAATCTGAAAAAAAATCTTCTGAATCTCCATATCGTTGCTAGTGCAGCATTTTATAAAACTTTTCTTTACCATTTCTGTGGGAATTTCATACCATGATTCTTTCACCCATTCCACTATTGTTACAGTATCCACTTTTTTTAAAAATTCCCATATTTCGTTGTCCCTTTCAGGATATCATCGGATGACATCCATTGTATCCACTTTGTTCTCAGTCCATCTTTAAACGGCTTTACTTACATCCAAAGTCTGTAGTTTACTAATTTTAGGAAAATTTATTAATTTTTCTTTTATTTTCGATTACAAATCATTTTTCAACATACTACCAGAAATGTGATTTGACTTACACACGAAAATTATTTTTTTTTTTTTTAACTTTTGTGTAAGAATCGGGAGGGGCCCGAGTTATACACGAGTCGACTTATACCCGAGTATATACCGTATTTTTCTTTTACTCGAAATTTCAAAGAAAAAGTCTCGGAATGTTCCCGACATCCCATTACTTAGGTTTGCTCATTTCTTGCAATGTTGGAATTGAAAAGGTTAACGGATCAAATGTTAGGGGGAAATTTTTTGCAGAAAACATTTTTGAAATAGAAAAACAACTACATTCCTGCATAATTATAAAAGTAAAAAACAGTTTTTAAAAAAATACACTCTTTTATAAGCATTCAATGTCTATATGGAAAATCACGCCTTATTTCATGACCACACTACTTTATGATTTTTCCAAAACATTTCCGTTACAATACGTTAATTTGGCGTGGATACCGAACCTGATTATGAATAATTCCCCGACTGCGTGAGCTAGTGATTTTATTTTTTTTTTTTTTTTAATATAATTTTTGCTCAGTTTCTTTTTAAGATATGGCAACAGAAAAGAAACAAAAAGCATTATTTAAACTATCCATTCAGGATTTCTAAATTGATTTCTCAATGTATAAGCATAACTTAATTAATAACGAAACTGTTAATTGATTAAAGCGTAATTTTTCATTTAAATATTAGACTCTTTAATATTTTTTTATTTATATTTTCTACTTTATAGTGTTTAAAATATTTCGTTAGTGCGGCTTCACAGCCAGTTGGCCTTTTTTGGCGCATCATTATATCCATTGTTGTTGTAACTTGTATACAATTGTAACCATAAAGAACATTTGGCGATTCATCAGCTGTTGCGGACTAATGGGAAAATGTCTTTAAATTAATTTATTAATTAATAATCAAGTTCTAAAAATATTAAAATACTATTGTCATAGAAAACACACCTTTGTATATATACAGTCAAACCTCGTTATACCGCCATTATCCGTTCAAGAAATTTTTGGCGCTATAACGAGTTTGGCGGTATATCGAATTAAAATACAATAAAAATTAATTTTCATACTATTATACTAATATTATTATTATTATAAAAATAAATATCAGTAATGCCTTTTTTTTATTAAATTATCCAATGGTATATAGTATATTATAATAGTATAAATTAATATAATATAATTAATATACATAATATAATTAATGCTACATGATTCAAAATTATCCAATTAATGTATGAAATTAACATGCACTTACCTCTTTATATAGTCAATTTTAGATAAAGTAGATAATTATGCACATAACAGACACACACATACATTAAATATCACACTGAATTATTTTACTTTAATTATCTTTTACAGGAAAATATTTTAATATGCTAGTTTGAGTTTTCCTTTCAATATTGATTTTTTCAATATATTTTTCTACAACTAAAAGATTGTTCATCATTTTTTTATCAGTTGCATGTTTTTCTAAGAAAATTCTTATTTTCCCAATGCAATTTTTAAATTCATCAGATGTAACATGCGGCGTTTCAGCTTCTTCAGCTTCGCTGAAGAAGCTGAATCATAGCCAGTTCATCAGAATCATAGTCAGAATCAGAATCAGAATCAGAGTCAGAATCAGAATCAGAATCAGAGTCAGAATCATAGCCATGAATCATTCAGCTTCGCTGAATCATTTTCATTTTGATTGGCAACAATTTCTTCGATTGTCAAATCTTCAAATGTTGAAACACTTTTGTCTATATTAATGTACTCAATTGCCGATAGAGGATGCTCAATTTCTGTTAATTTGTGTATTTCGTCTTGTAGTTCCTGAAGTCCCGTACTGTTTTGTTTTTCAGTAGATCCTTCAGGTTTAATCAATCCAGTATTAAAATTTTTAAAACATTTTTTACAACAATTTTTAAAGAGCAGGATTAAAATTTTTAAAACATCGTGGCTTAGCTGATTTTCCAATCACTGTCATAGTTCTTTTATCAGATCCATCACTATTCGTACAGAACACAAGAGACACACGATCTTTTTTTTTTTTTTAATCCTTTAGCAGGCCCACTCGAAATTGTTTTATCTGGCTGCAAGCGGTAAAAAAGGCCACTTTCATCCATATTGTAAACGTCCTCTTGTTTATATTCTAAAATCAGCGCGCTCAGTTTTTTGCGACCATTTGACACAATATCTTCATCAACACCTGCAGTTTCACCACTTCGTATGTACTGAAAGAATCCTCGTCGCTTTTTAAATCTGTTCAACCAGCCACTACTGTATTCGAAATCTGTAATATTCATTTGCTGGCCAAGAACTTTTGCCTGCTCTCTGATGACATCTCCGTTGATAGTGGCATTTTTAGCACTCATTTGTTGTATCCATGTGCAAAGGGCATCCTCTAAGTCTTCATGTTTCGCTGTTTTCAGTCTTTTTACAGATGATTGCAGTTCGTTGGTGTTAATCCATTTTCCTGTATTCATCAAAATGTCTCCGATGCAGCGCCTGCTAACAGGCTTTTTCCAGAGTGTAGAAAAATGATTGGAGATGTGTTGCTGCGATACATTCACATTTCTTTCTTTATATTCACAAATTTCCCGCTTTTCTGAAATTGATAAAACTGCTCTTTTCGCCATAATGAGTTAAAATAGAGACAGAATGATATTTTACAGATTTAGCTGGTGAATTCTTCGATGTTTCAATCAACGTCCGACCAAAATTTTGAATGAGAGATTTTGCACTGCACACCGTTTTCTTTCTAAGAAATCGACATAAAGTACAGGGAGAAGTTATTTTTTACATTGTTCTCACCTGAGTGAGGAGAGACTCTTTCAGCCAATGGCGTGCCATGCCTTGTTTTCTCCCCGCTCCAGAAGCGGATCGGATCACGTGACTCGCCAGTCTGAATCAGAAGTTTTACTTGCTCGGCACTCAGTGCGCGTTATTTTTCTTCTCCCAATGACAAGTAGAATGGGTAGCAGGTGCATTTTGGCAGGTGTTGAGAACAATATAAATTCTTTGCTATTCAATAAAGTTTGAATTGAGCTTGAAAACATCTAGACACATGAAAAGGAAGTGTCCTTTGAAATTCTAACAAAAAATTTAAAAAAGAAAGATATGCAAAGGAAATACAGTAATTTCTAGACATTTTTTTTTGGCGGTATATCGAGTTGGCGCTTTAACGGATACATTACATTGAAATTCCTATTTGGCAGATTTGTTCATAGACGCAATTGGCGGTTAAACGGAATTGGCGCTATTTCGAGATGGCACTAAATCGGGGTTTGACTATATATATATATATATATATATATATATATTATTTATTTATTTATTTTTTTATAACTCTAAAGTATAAGGAAGGAAGTTAAAAATCTATAAGAAAATTGTATCTTTGCATACAAGAACCAAGTTGAGCAAAAATAGTCAACCCTTTAACGGATAAAGCATTTTAATTGCTAAAATGTTGAAATAAATGTTTGACACCGGAAATTATAAACAAATTTATTTCTATATAAAAAAAAAAGGCGATATTTCACTTATATAATAAATAAAAAACATTTCTATTAAAATTCTGTTGTCATTGTGGAATTTCGCAATTAAAATTTTGTGGTTTCATAGGGAAACCAATGAACGTTAAAGGGTTAAAGGAAAAAAAAAACACTTTTATAAGCATTCAATGTTTATCTTTAAAATCACGCCTAATTTCAAGGCTGCAATTCATGTTTTTTTCCCCAAAATTTGCATTACAATACATTAATTTGGCGTGGACACCGGACTTTATTATTTACTGCTTTTTTTTACGCAAGAGAAAGTGCAAGCAAGTGAATGTATTAAAAAATATATAATTTTTGCGTTACTTCTTTCTTAAGATACGGCAAAAGGAAAAAATAATCCATTATTTAACCCTTTTAGTGCGGGAGTCGACATAAGGGTCCGAGTGCGGGAGTCGACTAATGTCGACATCTAAGGAGTTGGGTGCTGTAGACTACACTAAGCGTCGACAAAAGTCGTCTAGGCGTTCACGGCGTGTATTGTGCTCATTGTAGTACGTCATGGGCTTAGCAGGAAAAAAAAAATTCCGCACTGAAAGGGTTAAACTATATTTTTAGGATTTCTAAATTTATTTCTCAACGTATAATCATGAATTAATTAAAATTAAATTATTAATTGATAAAAGCGTATTTTTACATTCCTCTATCTGTATTGTAATAAAAAAATTTTCAACTTCCGGTTTTCGACAGATTTACACGTTTTAGGGGTCAGAGATTCCGAAAAACATGTTTTTACAAAATGTCTGTCTGTCCGTCTGTCTGTCCGTCCTCATCGTATCATCAAAAAGTGTATGAAGTTATGCTTCAAATTGAACAGAATGTTTTTCTATATGTTTTTGGCTATGGCAAGCAGGTCCTACTTGAATTTGGGGTTATTTCGACGAAAGGGGGCGCTGCGATCGCGATTTTTGTTCGATTTTCACTATTGTATCATCGAAAAGTGTATGATGTTATGCAGATAATTAAACCAAATTTTTTTCTCTGTTTTTGGCTATGGCCAGCAGGTCCTACTTGAATTTGGGGATATTCGCCGGTAGGGGGCGCTGTGATAGCCATTTAAAGATTACAAATTCAAAAAGTTGTAAAAAAAAATTAGAACTCCTAAAAGGTTTTTTTCCGTTAAATGTTCGGCCTTGATCCGGAGAATCCGGAGCAATTTTTGTTTTGCCTCTACCTGAAAAAATGGCTGAGATATAGCGGTTTGAAATTTTAGGGTGGCTGACATTTTCAAACAAGACAGCAGAATTCATCCATAAACGGGTTTAATTTATGAGTTTTAGTTAACATGGTTTCGACAAATTTTCTTTCATTGTTGTAACCATTGTTCCTATTCTTATATGCTTAACACTATATATTTATATTCGCCAACGTCAAATTCTCGCCAAGCTTGGCGACAGTTGGTGAAATATCGCGAAATTTGGCGACAAAAATAGGTTGCCATAAATGAAGCCAACTTGGCTGTAGAGGACTAATTTGACGATATTCTCATTCAAATTCAATGTGGACGAGCTGGGAATGATCTTCTTTAATTGGGTTCCACGCATTTTAGCTTCTTGTTTTCCAGTAAAATTAGCTCAAATCGTAAAACCAAGGAATAGGGAGGTTATCTGTTCCTGTCGGTACAAGCGAGAAGGACTTTTCGTAGTTTAGTATGCATCAGCTGATCGCATCCCGGTAACCCGAAGATTCACAAGCGGTGACGTACAACAGAATGACGAAAAATATTGATTTTTTTGGCAATGTGATAGCGAATTTTGAAGTATTAACTTGACTGAGATAAAAGAAAGTTTTGGGATTGGCACATCCGACTAGTTAAAAAAATATATTACACTCTTTTTTTTTTTTTTTTTTTTTTTGTTACTTTTTAGTTTTTAAAATGTTTCCTTGTTGCAGCTTCACATCCATTTGGCATATTGTGGCGAGCGTAAATTGGCGCACAACTAAATCCATTTTTGTTTCAACTCGTATACAATTGTATGAGCTTACATAGAATATTTGGCAATTTATCACAAGTGGCAGGCTAGCGGAAAATTGCATTATTTTTTATAATTCTAACATATCAGGAAGTGGGCAAAAAATCGGTTACAAAATTCAATTTTTACATACAAAAAACAAGTTCAGTTAAATAAAATAGTGTAAAAAAAGTAATCTGACCCTTTAAATATTTAAGTTTTTCTTTAGATATCATTTTGTTAAATTTCATATCAAAATATTTAATTAAATATCTTCAAATGTAAAAATGAGGAAACGAAACGCATTGTCTCTTATCTTTTTCAAGATACTAATATTGTAACTTTTTGGTTCAAAACCACACTAATTTGTCGGTTTGACGTTAAAAAAAAAAAAAAAGGCCTTCAACGCGTGGTTTAACAGTAATTCGGTTTTGACAACTGCTGGGAAAGAACAAGGCCGATTATATGTGGGTTTTTCTTCGTTCTCGGCTGAAAAAGCCCTGTGAACTTTTCTGAAACCAACAGAAATTGTTACAAGAGTTTCGTCTTATTCGCCCACTGACTTCCTTCCTTATCTTGTACTAAAAACTATTTTCCATAACTTTCCGGTCCACCTCTATATAGACTCAGAGTGCGGAAAAAAAATTCTATTGAACAAAGCTTCTTTACTCTTAAAGATTCAATTTGATGCGTGAGGATTTCTGTGAACACGATATTAAAAGATAAACAGTTCAGAGATTCTATTATCTATTTTATGAATGTCTGCGGAGATTTTAGTAATAATAATGTGGGTTAGTAACACATGTATGTGTACGTATATGTTACATATATGCAGAGCTCCCACTGGTTCAGTTTTTTTTTTTTTAATACCAGTTATTTATGAAGAAATTTTTTCGTGCTAGGTTCCGTACATTTGCAGCAAAAATTACCTTCCGGGTAGGTATCTACAAAATTTGCACGAAAATTTTAAAAAGAGGATTTTTGTTTTTAAAAAGTGGTATTCAAATAAGTACAAAATAATTTTTGTTAACACTTTTTTACAAGCATTCAATGTTTATCTTAAAAATCGCGCTTAATTTCCTTACTGCCATTCATGATTTTCAAAAATTTACGTTACAATACATTAATTTGGCGTAGGCACCAAACTCGATTATAGGAAATTAACTGATTTTTTTTTACGCTTAGTAGAAAGAGCAAGCCAGTGAATTTATTTTAAAAATTATAATTTTTTTTTCTCTGTTTATATTTAAAATATGGCAACAGGAAAGTAAAAATTAAATATTATTTAAACTATCTTTTTAGGATTTATAAATTCATTTCTCAAGGTATAATCGTAAATTAATTAATATGAAACTATTAATTGGTTAAAGAATATTATAAAATATATGTATGTTACACTTTTTATTTTTTATTTGTATTTTCTACTTTTAATTGTTTAAAATATTTAGTTGTTGCAACTTCACAGACAGTTTTTTTTTCTCTCTGTGTGTGTGTGCATGTGTGTACTACTATTTTTGAATATAGAGATATTCGCATAATTTAACGACAGAAATTTTGCAATTAAATAAGACGAAAATTACCATTCCGAATAGTGGTACTCAAAATCTTGTATTTCTCTGTCGCAATCATCGTATAACGATGATACCAGTATTAATCTATTGGAAATTACATGCTATTATATACTATTAAGTGCGAGAATTAAGTTTTGGGGACCGTCTACATTTTACAATTTTAGACAACTTTTAGTATTTAAATAGGACCCAATTTTGGCAAAATATTTCTATTCTTTCTCCAGTTTACGACCAGATGAATTTTTATATAAAAAATGTAATTAGAAACTCAAGCATATATTTTTTTTAATTTAGTTTTGTAATTTTCATAATTTTAGTATGTGAAATATGAATTACGAAATTAATATTATAGAATTATAATGTAACCTATAAGACATTTTACTGCAGTTATAATGATCATATGAAAATATTTAAAAATGGTTCATGAATGATATAATTCATAAATGACATTACAAAAGCCGTGTATACAAAATTCTAAATATTTTTTTCTCTGAGTAGCTTTTAAGTTACCATCGAAACAGCATCATAATATGGACTTAGGAGATGATAGAAGAATTGAAAACGAAGTGAGGAGGATTTAATTACAATTTACTACATTTTTAAACATGGCAATATTTTTTTCCCCCGGAAAGCTTTGTATAAAAAGATATGTTGCACCTACATTAAAAAGAAAATTATGATACTAAAAATTTTATTAATATGGTTACTCAATGTAAGTAGCAAATTTCAGAAAAGCGAGAGAACCTCTGAAATTGCCTCGTTATAGATATTCAATAACTATGAAGATAATTACAGAAACTATTCAGAGAAACGGGTCACACTTAAAAAAAATATAAATGTTTCTTCATCTAAGAAAATATAAAATAACCACAAATGTAGAATAACCTCTTCCGACTTACACACAATTCTGAAAAGTGTTCTTTATCTTTAGAAACCTTAGAAATTAATATATTTTCGAGATTTTTTCGCGATTTTTTTTCCTTTTGCCACTTATTTTCGGAAACGTTTCCGAGTAGTTTTTATAGTGTATTAATAGGTTTTCCAACCCGGAATATAGGTTTTTCCGATGCCACCATTTCTCAAGTAAACATTTTCATGTTCAACAAACATGTTTAACAGACAAACATGATAAATTAACGGCATTAACATTAACATTAAAGTTAATATTGTTTTGTTACTCTTCCATCTATGAATTCAACTGCGCATCCGCGAAAACGTTTAATTGAGAATTGATAGCATCTTAAAAAAACAGATATTCCGGTTTGAGAAAACAAATTAACACACTATAAAATGTACTCGGAACCGTTTTCAAAAATCAATGGCTACGAAAGAAACTGTTTTTATAAATGTTTCTTGAAATCTCGAAAATATATTAGTTTCAGAGGTTTCTAAAGATAAAGAATACTTTTCGGAATCGTGAGTAACTCGGGAGAAGTTATTGTATATTTTTTTCGAAGTTATGTTACATTTTTTTAGATTAAAAAACATTTGACCTTTTTTTTTACAGTGCACGAAAATTTATATTTAAGCAATTAAAAGTTTGTGTAAAATTACTTTTGGGAGTTTAATGTTGGGAAATTGAAAGTTTGTATTTAGTTTAATTTCGAGATAGTTCCCTAAGAAACATTTTAAACTTTCAAATAAATATGGACTTTTTTTTTTTTAACAACTGGTACCGGTTTTACTTTTCTATTATTATTTGTGGCAGAATTAATAAAGTGTGATAAATATTGAATGATTCCATCCCCTTACAATTATATTATAAGTGTCTAGGTATGAATATATATGGCAAATAAAGTCTATATGTTTTTTCTTAATTGTGTAAGAGTTAAAGCAACAATGGATTTAATTATGCGTTAAACCATGCTCGCCCAAAATAGGTCATCTATCAGCGAAACTGCAATAGCAAAGTATTTTAAATATTAAAAAGTAGAAATTAAAAATAGAAATAAAGAAGGCAATATTTTTTTAAGTACGCTTTAGTTAATTAATAGTTTCATGTTAATTAAACTATGATTATACATTGAGAAGTCCATTTAAAATTCCTAAAAATATAGTTTAAATAGTACTTTTTTTTCCCTTACCCTATTGCCATATTACAATAAATAAATAAATAAATAAATAAATAATATATTTTTTAATTTATTACCCCTCACTTTCTACCATGCATAAAAAAGCAGTGAATTTTGCTTAATCGGGTTCAGTACCGACGCCAAATTAACGTATTGTAAAATACTTCTTTTGGAAATATCATGAATTGCACTGCTGCGTGATTTTCAAGTTAAACACCAGATGCTTATTAAAGAGTGTTTTTTTTCTTATAACTATTTAACTATTTTGTGTTGTTAGTTTTTTAATGATCTCATTTGTTTTTTAGACAAAAATTATTTTCTTGTGAAATTTAAAATTCTCGGAAAACAATCATTGGTCTTTAGACTTCTAACATAACGCACACAAAAGGAACTTGACAAATATCACACTCGTAGCTTCAATAGAAACTTCTATCCTGCACAGTATGAAACATTCAGTAACTCTTTAAAATGTTTTGTATAAATCTTGAAAGCGTAACATGACCTTTCCTGGGCATTATCCAAATCTTTTGTCTAAGCTCTCTGATGTCCTATAGATAATGGCTATCCAAGGAATGGTTTTAAAACGTGCCCAGTTGCATTTTTGAATGAAGGGTGTAGCTATATATGTAAAAGAAGCTTGGGTCATAAAGATTCTTGTTAAGACATCAAGGAGCTGCTCTCTCTTTCGAATATTATATTATTAGGCTTGAAAGTAAGTCACACCTACTATTTATGTTAGTTGAGTTCCTGGGAGGTAGGCATCCATCCGATCGTTGTGAAACCTTTTAAAGATGTGTTTAGATTACGTCAGTTTTACATTGCCTAATGTTTTTTTATGCGTTGTAAATCGCATTTATGGAATTTGTAGAATGCTGGACTGCGGAAGATCTTGATGTGATTCAGTATCACCCGGAAAGAAAAAAAAACTATTTATTTAATGAAGTCAGGTCAATGTAAAAACAAGAACGAAAAATCATGCGTCTAGCATAGATAATGAAACACTTCCAGAATATTTTAACGAAACTTTACCGATTAATAAGGTGAAAGTTGGTGTATAAATAAAAAAAAATCAAAGTCAAGCCTGTCGGTGAGGCCTACCTTTCGGCTCAAGCTCAACTAGCCGCGCCCAGCAGGTTGGTTTACTATGCGGAAAAGCCTTACAAGATAATTATTATAGATGAGAGAAAATAATAAATTCAAAACAATACTAATATTTCACTTATTGAACGACAAACAATTAATAAATAAGATACTGACAAAGAAAATAGTCATAGTTTGAATAGTAGCATCGAGTGTATAAAAAGACTTATAGGAGGAAAAACTTGAATAATTATATATATATATATATATATATATATATATAGGGGTACTTATATATAAAGGTAACTTATATATAGGGGTATTTTTAGACTTCCGTAGTTTGACAGTACAAGTTCCGGATTTTTACGGATTTTTCTTTCTTTTACAGTGAAATAAGAAAATAAATACCACAGCTTTAGAGAAAATGAACATTTAGCATTATCTGTCAAAGATATTCTCAAATTCATACTTGTTAACACATTATCGTAATCACTTTCAACTGGAAAAAAAAAATCTGGAAATTGTACTAGCAATCAACAGATTTTTTTACAGTGTGTTTGCATACATAAATTAAGTAATCTAAATGAAATCGTGTAAAAAAAAAAAAAAAAGATGTTTCCCTAAGTTCCTCATCATCATATTTTTACATAAATAAAATTCTGAAAGTTAAACATAATGAAGTAAGTCTCTTTGTTAGAAAAAAAAAAAATCATGAAAAATCCAGAAATCGTACTGTCAATCAACATTTTTTTTTTCTTTTTTTTTTTTTTTTTTTTTTTTTTTTACAGTATGGAGTTTTTTAGCATCACGTTTTTACATAAATAAAATTCTGAAAGTTAAACGTAATGAAGTTAGTCTCTTTTTTAGAAAAAAAAAAATACGAACCATTATTACAACAAAAGAAAAATACTAACACAAAAATACTAGCAAAAGAAAAATGACAAGCAAGTAATGTGCGATTGTGATTGACGATATTTATTTCCATCATCTCATTAAATATGGGAAATATGACAGGAAGGTCGATCAGTTCAAATACGTACAGAATGTAGGTTTGTGCGCATGTGATTTAATGGATACGACGAAACAAAGAAACTATTAGAAATAACGATGCCTTTTGTTTTCAAATTATACGTTATTAAGTGCCTTATTAATAATGCTAATCGATCTTCATCATCCGCTGATCACGAAATATTACGCTACGTTTACGTTTAAACGTTTCTATACCTTAAGCTGCAACTCTGACGTGATAACATCGATTTCAAACAATGTTATTTTATTAGCGCAATATGACAAATGTCCTTAAATTGTGTAGCAGACAGTTTAAATTATATAGCGTAAACGAAATGCGATAAATCTGTTACTATAGGTTGATTGACAGATTTCGTATATTCAGCTTTTTGCAATTAAAACCTACAAAACAAATGCTAAAATTATAATTAAAACAAATGCTCATTTAATATGTTAAAACTAATGTATTATTTTATGCATGCGTTCTGACATGTTTTATTGAAATGCAGTGAAACTGACAATAAATACACTGCAAAAAGAAATTGTTGATTTTACGGTATAATACTGGCACACCAACTGCCAGTATCATACCGTAAAATTAACAGTAATAAACAGTAAAATAAGCAGTAATACACCACCACACTTTTTTTTTTTTTTTCGCAGCGTACTTTACCTTCCAAGAAAGTTTGCCTATCAAGTTTACCTATACCATAGAAACTTGTATAAATGGAATTTTTATCCAGACCTTAGTCATTCCGTTTTAGCAAGTTCTACTTTATTTTCAAACTTTTATAATTCGTTAATTAATAGTGGAATGATATGCCTAATTCACAAATTGACAACCTGCGTTAACCGATTCTCTGCCGCAATAGCTTTTTATTAAATTTATTGCTTCATGCTATAACAGGAAGTTCGTAGTAAATACAGATTAATTCTGAAAAATAAACTATTTTGACAAGTTTTTTTTTTTTTTTTTTTTTTTTTTTTTTTTTTACAGAGAATTAAATTTTTTATACTTTAAAAAAGATATAGACTAATATATATTCAAATTTACGAGTAATGGTCATATGAAAATACTTGTAGATAGAAATAAAGAAATAAATGAATTTTTATGAGATTGCATTGATGAGAAAGAATTGACCCTTTATGTACTGAATTATGAATTCATGAAAATTTTATCTTCTAAAGCATTTTTCGTGAATTTTTGAAACTATATTAGAAGATTTCCATAATCATTTAATAAATTTTAGAGGGATTTTAGAAAGATTGAAGGATTTAGAAGGATTAATTAAATTTGAATTTATAGGGATTTTGTGCAATATTTATAACCCCACTCAAATATTTTATTTTAAATATTTTTCATAGTATATTGTAGAATTAGGAAATGTACAAATATAATGTTCTTAAAATAGAAATATAGAAATATTTCCGAATTGAAATCCCCCCCCCCCCCTCTCCCAACGCCAAGAAAGCTGAAAAGATGCAAAGGCAAATGAAATCATCCTTTAAAAAATATTTTTGTTTTGTGTAACCAATAAAGCTTTTGGAACAAGATAAATTAATGCATCTATAACACATTCTAAACTGTATTACTACTAATCGATGTATTAAATGAATTTTATAACAAGTTATTTTACTGGTACTTATAAGTACCGTCAGTAGATAAAGGGTTAACTTCACTATCCGAAAAAGCATGCAGAAATCAATTATTTTTTCGTGTAATAGATTTTTTTTTCTGCTTGCTCAAAGACACACGGAGGTTACGGTTACAAAATTACCCATTTGACTTGAAGTTTCACAACGTATTCAATTTTCTATAAACGGCAAAGTATGCTGGCGTTTGGAATCTGGTGTTTTTGCACGCAGAGTCATTATGTCTGTAAAACGAGCAATCATAAAATACATTACTGTACTTTTTCAACGATTCATGACAGCAAAATTTTGAATTAGATGACAGATATAGCATTTTTTACTCTCTCTTCTCACATGTTACAAGAATGATTAGTACAGGTCCGATATAAATAGAGAGGTATTCTATTACCATGTACATGTCAAATAGACCAAAATTGAGTTATAGCGGGGCCTCCGAGATGACGCTGTGTGCTTTTTCTACCGGGCCTGCTACAAGCACCGCCCCCTGAATACTAGGCATGCGCGCTGACAAAAATGGCGGCTATCGCAGGTGGGGGGTTTTTTCAGCGCTTGAACGGTCCCTAGAACTTCAACACCAATAATTTCTAGAAGTTTTCTTCGCCTAGTTTTTCTTAGATCAAATAAGTCAAAGAAAACTTTTAGATATTCTTGGTGTTGAAGTTCGAGGGACCGTACAAACGCTGAAAAAAAAAATCTGCCTACGACAGTTGCCATTTTTGTCAGCGCGCAGGCCTAGTATTCAGGGGGCGGTGGCTACAAGTATTAGTGACGTCACAAGCGAGATCCAGTTCGGTCAATGTATCCCAGCAAAAAAATTTAATAAAGAGAGTAGTACTACATTATAATAGTACTAAATTTCATAATCGTGAAATAAAAGGGAGTTAATAAACTTGTTTTATAAAAGGAAATTCAAAGTTTTAAATTAAAAAAATGTTAAGATTAATACATCTGATTGAACACATTGAATTACCTTTTCCTAAAAACATTATTTTACAATAAATATACGTACAAAAAATATAATAAATCTGCCAAAAACTTTACAAAATCAATCCCATTTCCCCCTTTTTACCACTACATACCATAATTTAACCAACAAAACACAATAAATGTCAAATTAAATAGAGAAATCGATATTTTTCAACCATAGAGACTTTTGCACATTTTTTTAAAGCTTGGCGCAATTCGGACTTCAGAAAATTAGATATGATTCCAAATTACGTATATACACAACTATGAAAACAAACCTTACAAACTTTTATGTTTATTTATATATACAATTCTGTTCTATCTGTATATAAAAAAAAATAGATAAATGGCTTCTTTATATTAATCATTAAATAATCTTTATATTAATCGGGGCAATAAATCTTTATATTAATCATAAAATCCTATCCTAATCCTAATAATATTATAAATCTGATTGTGTGCAAATGTTAGGCTGAAGCCAGCGTCAAAATGAAGCATTTAATTATCCTGTATCTTTGCATATAAGTTGATTATAACCCTCAAATGAATATAGGCTGGTTTTTGTTTATTTTATATCAATATTTTTCTTAAAAATTAAAAATTTCATTATTTTCATACAGAATAAATGGACATTTTTTTGTATATTTTAAAATGGTTGGTTGGTTTGGTTGGTTTGGCCCAAAGAGCCCGGTTTTGCAGTTTTTTTTTTAAATGGTTAAATTTATTTTACCGTTGCTAATACTTTATCGTTGCCAATATAAAATAAACCCCTGAGTAATAATTTTTAATCAACAATTTATTTTCAAGTGAAAATTTTCCACGTGAAAAATGAAAAGGAAATGAATTATTTAAGAATTAAACAGAATATGAAATGATGTCATATTAGACATAAACTTTTTCTTTATCACATGAAAGGAATTATTTTAAATGTACGTAATATATGTATTTTAAATGTATGTGTTGTAAATTAAAGTTCTGTGTTTTAAATGAAATGAGTGAAGGATTTATATTTTTAATGAATTCAATACGAATGATGGGATAGGTTGGCGATTTATCGTCTGTACACGGCTAACATAAAGATACCATATTTTTAATTTAAATTTTGAAAAGTTAAAAAAAAATGTATATATATATATATTGGATGGCAAATGTCAAGGATATGCATCGCAAAATTATCCGTATCGAAAATCAGAAAATCTTAATAAAAATAACTATATTTTTTAAAAGAAAGTTGCTTTTCTCATAAAAGCTAAAGATTTAATATGATTGTGTCGAGGTAACAGCATTTTTCCTCTATCATTTTCCCACAATCGAAACACATTTGTAAATCGTCGTTTCGAACCGGAATTTAATTTTACATTTCTTTTAGGTTTAAAATAGGAAAAACTTTGTCGTCCTTTTTTTAAATATAGCTTTTTTTAAAGTTGTTTCATAATAGATTTTTGTAAAGTCTTGTAGAATAAGAAAAATGGCATAGATTTTAAACCAATGTTTAAGTAAAATTACAATATTTTTTAAACGTAAAAAAACAACAATGTTATCGAAAAGAAAATCGATTTTACCAACAAATTCGCGTAATGCAAAAGCAAAGAAGAAATCAAAAAGTAATGAATATTTTCTTCCAGCCGAATTGTGTAAACTTGAACAAGCCAATCGTGCCAATGCATAACATTATAAACGTGAAACCGCGTTCTATATAGCAGATTTTTTTTTACATATAGGTAGAACATTCCGAGAATAGGAAGGTTAGGGGTCTGTAATTAGTTCCATAGTCAATTTGCTTCTTCTTCTTCTTCTTCTTCTTTTTTTTTTTTTTTTTTTTTTTTTTTTTTGTTTATCAAGTGAAATTTGGCGCAAAATTAAATACATTGTTGTAACCAGATTTGTTTTTTGCGTGGTAAACACTTAATGGTATTTTAGATGATCATTTCCCCGCTCACCTTTGATGCCAACTATGACTGTAAAACATATTAAAAAACATCAGAGGATAATTTTCTAATTTTCTTATTGCTTCATGCAGTGTGACCGTTTTTAGCTTGTTGTAGCTATTTTAGCCTGTTGTAGAACTTACAACAAGCTAAATCAAGCTAAAAAAGTCAGGCTAAAGGTTGACAATCCTTTGGACGGAATTCCAGAAAACTTTTTTTTTTTTAAATACGCAACAACAAAATTTAGACAGGATTAAGGATGATTAGCACAGTAGTACATAAGTACTTATTGCTCCGGGAGGTTCTTTTTCTATATGTCTGTTTCTATATCTGTCTGTCTATCTATCCTACAGCATGTTTTTTCTTGAAGAGGATAAATATAGCATTTATAATTATATTACAGGGCTGCACAAAAGAATACGAATATATGTTAAAAGTGGCATTCTAGAACGCTGACAGTAATGTAATTTTAGTATGTTGTTACAGTCAACTACAGCATGTTTTTTTCCCTTGAAAACGGTGAATATAGCATTGGTAGTTATTTTACAGGGCTGCATAAAAGAGTACGGATATTTGTTAAATCCGGGGCTTTTAGAACGCTGACCGTTATGTAATTTTAGTACGTTGTTACAGTCAACTACAGCATGTTTCTTCTTGAAGAGGATGAATATTGTATTTATAATTATTTTACAGGGCAGCAAAAAAGAATACGAATATATGTTAAATGTGGCATTTGTAGAACGCTGACTGTAATGTAATTTTAGTATGTTTTTACAGTCAACTACATCATTTTTTTTTTTTAAGTGAAAACTTCTTTAGGCACGTTGGGCATTTTTTGAGATGGGAAAAAACCATTTAACTCGTGACACTGTTACTGTAACCGACACCTCTGTATGTAAGTATGTACATATATTGTATATAGTTCGGTATGAAGTAGGGCGGGGTACGAAATGTATGGTAGCATGAACCAGAATTTTTAAATAATAAACTAAGCGACATTTGAAATTCAGTTCCTACCGGAACGAATAAAATCAAATTTTAAAGATGTATAGGGATCAGTCTAATTAGTCTTTTAACGAAGGGCACTGGACACCACGCCTCCCCTCCGGCCCCCCTTTTACGGTGTTTTAACTAACTAGGCCTCGTTTCCATATCTCAACAACGAACAGTCCAATTTCAACGCGACTGATTTCAAACATTATAATTCACTGAGTAATGAATCTCCGTAACATTAAAATAAATGAATGAGTACCGTGAACCAGAATTTTTAAATAATAAACTAAGCGACATTTGAAATTCAGTTCCTAGCGGAACGAAATAAATCAAATTTTAAAGATGTATAGGGATCAGTCAAATTAGTCATTTAACGAAGGGCACTGGACCCCACGCCTCCCCTCCGGCCCCCCCTTTTACGGTGTTTTAACTAACTATGCCTCGTTTCCATATCTCAACAACGGACAGTCCAATTTCAACGCGACTGATTTCAAACATTATAATTCACTGAGTAATGAATCTCCGTAACATTAAAATAAATGTATGAGTACCGTGAACCAGAATTTTTAAATAATAAACTAAGCGACATTTGAAATTCAGTTCCTAGCGGAACGAAATAAATCAAATTTTAAAGACGTATAGGGATCAGTCATATTAGTCATTTAACGAAGGCCACTGGACCCCACGCCTCCCCTCCGGCCCCCCTTTTACGGTGTTTTAACTAACTATGCCTAGTTTCCATATCTCAACAACGGACAGTCCAATTTCAACGCGACTGATTTCAAACATTATAATTCACTGAGTAATGAATCTCCGTAACATTAAAATAAATGTATGAGTACCGTGAACCAGAATTTTTAAATAATAAACTAAGCGACATTTGAAATTCAGTTCCTAGCTGAACGAAATGAATCCATCTTTAAAGATGTATAGGGATCAGCCTAATTAGTCATTTAACGAAGGGCACTGGACCTCCCCTCCCCCCTCCGACCCCCCTTTTACGGTGTTTTAACTAACTATGCCTCGTTTCCATATCTCAACAACGGACAGTCCAATTTCAACGCGACTGATTTCAAACATTATAATTCACTGAGTAATGAATCTCCGTAACATTAAAATAAATGTATGAGTACCGTGAACCAGAATTTTTAAATAATAAACTTAGCGACATTTGAAATTCAGTTCCTAGCGGAACGAAATGAATCAATCTTTAAAGACGTATAGGGATAAGTCTAATTAGTCATTTAACGAAGGGCACTGGACCCTCCGCACCCTACCGGCCCCCCTTTTACGGTGTTTTAACTAACTAGGCCTCGTTTCCATATCTCAACAACGAACAGTCCAATTTCAACGCGACTGATTTCAAACATTATAATTCACTGAGTAATGAATCTCCGTAACATTAAAATAAATGTATGAGTACCGTGAACCAGAATTTTTAAATAATAAACTAAGTGACATTTGAAATTCAGTTCCTAACGGATCGAAATAAATCAAATTTTAAAGATGTATAGGGATCAGTCAAATTAGTCATTTAACGAAGGCCACTGGACCCCACGCCTCCCCTCCGGCCCCCCTTTTACGGTGTTTTAACTAACTATGCCTTGTTTCCATATCTCAACAACGAACAGTCCAATTTCAACGCGACTGATTTCAAACATTATAATTCACTGAGTAATGAATCTCCGTAACATTAAAATAAATGTATGAGTACCGTGAACCAGAATTTTTAAATAATAAACTAAGCGACATTTGAAATTCAGTTCCTAGCTGAACGAAATGAATCCATCTTTAAAGATGTATAAGGATCAGCCTAATTAGTCATTTAACGAAGGGCACTGGACCTCCCCCCCCCTCCGACCCCCCTTTTATGGTGTTTTAACTAACTATGCCTTGTTTTCATATCTCAACAATGGACAGTATAGTACATTAAATAAAAATTTTAATATAATTTTTGTAGTAGTAGTTTATGATAATGAATAAAAAAACACTTCATTTAAAAGTATTTCCTGCACAATAAAACATTTCCTGACAATTCAAAAAATATACACGTAGTTGTTCAAGTTTTCACTTCTGTCAGCACTCCCGGAGTGCCTTTTTTTTTTTTTTTTTCTATCAGACGATTTCCACGTGAAAAAACGAAAATGAAATAAAAAGTTTCACCAATTGAAAAAAAAGATTAATATGAAATAAAATTTATTGACGTCATAGCGGTAATAAAACGGAAAGATTTCTGAATAATACAAGAAGTCTGAGTATGTGTATGTACACAAAGCAGATTAATATCACGTCATTAGAGAATTAAAAAGAAAATCTGACATATTATCGAAAGTTTAACAGATTTTTTAAATGTTTCAGAATAATACAAAGCGAGTATCAATATGTGTAATAGAGAATAGTAAATATATGATATAAATGCTGGGCGATTACACCATGAAACATTACTACATTAAAGACGTGAGTATAAAACATCACAAATTTACTGAATGGTGTATACAAAACGTTTGTTTACACCAATCAGTAAATTTGTGATGTTTTATACTCACGTCTTTAATGTAGTAAATATATGAGTTTGAGGAACGTATTGAATCATGATAAAAACCCGATTACGGAAATATCCGTATATTTTAACATTTTGAATGTGTACAACATGTTTAATTTTGAATTTTTTTTTTTAAATATCGCATTTAGTCCACATGACAGATATTATTATGACAGAATATAATAGCGGGCTTTGCCCGCTATCGGACTAATTTAGATATTCGAAAAAAACGAGAAAAATATACCAGTAATTTTATACTTTATAAAAAACGTGACCTTTTTTTTTTTTGTTGCTAAATGAAATTAGGGAAGGGGAGGTCCAGTGTCCTTCGTTAAATGACTAATTAGGCTGATCCCTATACATCTTTAAAATTTGATTTATTTCGTTCCGCTAGGAACTGAATTTCAAATGTCGCTTAGTTTATTATTTAAAAATTCTGGTTCACGCTACTCATACATTTATTTTAATGTTACGGCGATTCATTACTCAGTGAATTATAATGTTTGAAATCAGTCGCGTTGAAATTGGACTATCCGTTGTTGAGATATGGAAACGAGGCATAGTTAGTTAAAACACCGTAAAAGAGGGGCCGGAGGGGAGGCGTGGGGTCCAGTGCCCTTCGTTAAATGACTAATTAGACTTATCCCTATACATCTTTAAAATTTGATTTATTTCGTTCCGCTAGGAACTGAATTTCAAATGTCGCTTAGTTTATTATTTAAAAATTCTGGTTCACACTACTCATACATTTCATACCCCGCTCTACTTCATACCGAACTATACACAATACATGTCATACTTACATACAGAGGTGTTGGTTACAGTAACAATGTCTCGCGTTCAATGTTTTTTTCCCATCTCAAAACATACCCAACGCGCCTAAAGAAGTTTTCACTTCAAAAAGTTATTTAGAAACGCTTTTTAATTTCAAGTTTTTTAAATAACTGTTCTATGTTGTGCATTTGCGTGTTAAAAGTAATAGTCATGTCGAATTTCAAGCTTCTATACCTAAAAACAAGGCCGAAAATAGGGGGAACAAAGGAGGCATATGCCCCGGATGTAAGTGTAGAAGGGAGCGCGAAAAGAGGATTTGATTCGACTTTCGGTACAAAAAGAGAAATAACGAAATTTAGAGAAAAAAACTTGCAATCGGATAACCCAAAGTAAAAATGTATTAATTGATTTTATATTTTTTTCTTTTAGTAGGGCTGTTTTTTTTTTCATTATGTGATAACGTAGGGGCAAAATTCTTAATCAATACTTGTTTAACGATTTCGTTCAAGATACTCACACGATTAATACACTGTCCCAATTAGGTTAGAATTGGTTCAGTATTTCGGACGTTATCGTGGTGACAAGTTTTAAATGTTTTTGTGCTTTTCTGTGTCCTTCTAAACGAACTATAACTATAACTTGATTAACGAATTCATCCACGATACTCACAGATTAATTTACTGTGCTCATTAGCTTCAAACTGATTCAGTACTTCACACTTTATGATAATGACAAGATTTTCATTATACATATATAATATATAAACGAAATGATTGTGATAGGTCGGTTTTTAAAGAAATCAACCTAAACATTTGAAGGTTAATATACTTTCTATCAATTATTTCAGATTTAAAACAAAAACTAATATCAATGAATCGAAAATTTTTATTTATAAATTAATTTTGGAAAATGGTGAGGGGGCACCAAAAATTCACACTTGCGACTGATGAACAAAATACTAGTTATGGCCCTGCCTAACGATTCGATAGATATCGTAATTAAGAATGTTTTTAAACCGCTTTCCTTTCATTTCACCCTTTTAAATTTTGAATTTTTTAGAAAATTTATAAGTAACTACTATGCCAAATTTCAAGTTTCTAGATTCTTCAGTATCGCAAGAATCGCAATTTAATACGTTTTTCACTCTTGCCACCCCTCCCTCCCCCCCGTGTAGTACCCTACCAACATAAAATATAGCATATGCTGGAGGAGGAACTGTCACCATCACTTTTGAAATCGGTTCGGTAGTACCAGAGATTATCCCCTACAAACAAATAAACAAACGTTACTTCTTTATAATATTAATTATATAGATTCACACAACATTTCAGCAAAATTCAGATCAATTTAAAAAAAAACGCGTAACACATTTGTAAACGTATTGTCAGAAGTTCCTATCCATCATAGATAGTAATTTGAATTTATTTGGGCACCCTGTATATATATTCTATAAATTAGATACACACTGCATAATATACCAAAAATAAGTTAAGCTTGAAAATGCATAATAGGGCAGCTACAATTGACGTCATGCTGGAAGGTCACACACTACAAATAGTCAGTTCTGATTGGTGGAACTACCATGACCTCGATTGCAACTCGCCTTCCTACATTTCTCTATCATAAAAGAAAATGCAATGAAATTCTTTTGTGCACTCCGTAAAAAAGTATATATTAAATATTACATATATTTTTATGTTTACGGAAGATGTTATCGCTCAACTTTAATAACGCATGCCAATTTCATAAGGCACTCATCAAACAACTGTCTTCGGACAGTAATGCAATTATGCAATATAGTCCATGGCGTGTCCCTGTTTAAATGAATTATAAATGCTACTCATACTATTTTGTGTAGAAAAAAGTTGAAATGCATATAATTAATACACTTCACTTTCAAGCGGGAACATACTACAATGAATCTTAATACCACGTTTCATTTTTATGCCACTCTATGCATTTTTACCAAAGTTAAAGCACTGCCCATAGACGATAATACATTCGAATTATTTAGTTCAGAACCGTATTAAATTATCTATATATTTTTATACATACCACATATTGTACTAAAATTTCATTTAGCTAAAAAAACGCATAACAAAACTCTTTTCAAGCAGATAACAACCATTGTCAGCAATGTATCCACATATTTTACTACAACCATGTATATGTTTTTTTTGTTGTTTTTTTTCGAACAAGATACTTTACTAAAATTTAGTTCACATAAAAATCGGGAAACAGATTAAAAAGTACTCTCATCAACTACCTTCTTATACGTCAGCGCCTTCGAACATTTTTTTTTTCTAGCCCTGTATATACATACAATGTATAAACATTCCTTGATATACGAAAATTTAGTTAAGCATGAAAATGAATGACGCAATAGAAAGCGCCCTTTCAGTAGTTATCATTCGAAATTCGTAGACGAAAGTATATTTGAGTTATTTTGTGCAGCCCTGTAAAACAAAATTAAATCTAACACATGCATTGTTTCATTTTTAAAATATTATAGGAACCGCATATATCAGAATCTCAATTATCAAAGAAATAGTATAGTATCGGGGACACGCACATCAAACAATTGCAGTTATGCTATTTATATTTTTACTTTTCCCTGTAGATGAATAATAAATGTCTAGCACACCATCTTTTCATAAAAACTTAACATAATGTATATCAACAATATATATAATTTTCGCAATGTTGAAAGCAGGGCATCTCATGTCAATTAAAATGTAGTACTTCTAACAATTATCGCACATCGAAAGCGATGGATCCGATGACTTTTGTGAAGTCCTGTACATGGACAACAAATACTACTCAAACCATTTTTGATTGGGGCCGTGTTAAAGTGAACTTGAAGATCATATATTGATTTCATATCCAATAAGTTGGAAATTGTACGTCAAACGTGACAAATGAGGTGCGTTCGTACTACAGCTAGTTACATAAATATTCAGATCTTGATGATTTTTAATTCTGTGAAATGAATTATATCGTCTGCAGATTAATTTCTGTCATAAAATAAGTATCTCGGTCGCTTGACGATTAAACTTCGGAAGCTCCTGTAACAAGAAAGCACCGATTTTTTTTTTAAATTCAAATTTCTTAATAAATATTTTTATTAATATCTCCTAAAGTTTTGATTCGATTTTTATAAAATTTGAAATGTCTCGACAAAATTCTGCAAAGATAATATATCTTAAATTTCAAACCATTCGGTTGGGTCATTTTTGCGTTGTTATATGCGGACGGACGGACAGACAGACGTACGAACCAAGCGACGCCAATATGTGCTACGTATTTATATAATTACGAACGCACCTAAAAATAGGATTTTTCCCTTTTTAATTATATTAACCGTCAATAGATGGAGCGGATTATCGAATTAATTTTTGGCTTGTTGTCAGTCCAAATCTAGCCTGCATTTAGCTTGAAAAAACGGTCACACTGTTCATGATGTAAATAGACTTCCTGATTCATACTTTAAACCTGAATTGGTCATGCCATTGTCGTTCAATTTTTATTCCTAATCATAACCCTAATCGTATCCTCTCCTAATCCTGATAATAACTTTAAAGAATATTCTTTGACACGAATATGTAAATTAAATCAGTATCCATAAATGGAATGAATGGAAAATAGAATAAATAGAAATGGCAAAATAAAATAACAAGAAAGTATATTTATTCGACACCTAACCCTAGAGAAAGCGTAAAAAATTTCAAGCGCATGAAATAAATCAAAATAATCCTATATATACTAACAAAAATATGTAAATTTAGATCATCAGATTTGTGTCGTCGGTATTTATTTGCTTATAGTGTTCTTGACGCGATAGAGAAAATATCGAGGTTAAATTGGGCAGAATTTAAAGTACTTTCTAGCAACCTTTATTTACATTTTAGAATCGCCTCAGATTGTTATATCTTTGTAAAATATCTATCAATGTATAAAATCCACAAGCAGTTTGTTCACTATTTACACCACTTAGCGTGAAGCACTTAATTTAATATATACATAAACAAGATAATGTAGTAAGAAATATATAACATATGTCTATGCAAATAAACAATATAATAATGCCCATTTAGCAATGCACACATATACAAATTGTACACCAAATACCACCTAAAATGCACTGTTGTATAGAAGAATTCTGCCAGAGTTGTTTTTCGTTTTACGAAGAGGAATTCCTCGATTTTCACGATTTTACTTGGTCCTCCATTTTTCATTAGTTGCAGTTTCATTTTCTCGATTGTATATATTATTTGGCATGAAATTTCACTTTTTAAAGACTGGGTTATGTCAAGGCCCCTATAGCAAAGAAATATCGTATGGTCTCCTATAAAATGTGATAAAGCTTTGGTTAATTATATATGTTGTTATTTATCAAGTGAAATGTTTTACTAAATTAATACATTTATTCTTTTTTTAATGTTACGTGAACGAAGTCACGGGTAACAGCTAGTAAATTGTATAAATATTGAAAAAAAAAAGGCTTATTTATATGAAACAGCGAATAGGTTACCAGAAAATATGTTGCCAAATTTTCTTCTCTCGCCATAAGCCATTTTCTCTAAATCGCCTGTATTTGTTTTTCTGTTTTATCTTAACTTGATAACTTATTTACAATATTTTTAAAAATTGTCTATTTATTGTACTTGTGTCCAGGACCTAATAACCACTCAAATGAACTTATCAACAGATTTATTTTCATAATATAGTATTTGTACACTTAAGTTAGCTAAAATTTTAAATGAAGCTACTAATTTTAGGAAATCAGTTACTTTTAATTTTATAAACAAAGCACACTCACTTCTACCTAAGTGTGTCCAGATTTCATTCAATTTATTACTGTATTTATTTAAAAATCTTCAAAAGATATGTTGTCATCGTTGCATCATTTTTTAAACTGTTTATCGTCTGCTTCTTTTATTTTATTTTTTCCAAAGATCATTTGGCTCTTTTTGTTTTGGAAGTACGCATTCCTTCAAATATGCCCGAATATTTTCATTACAGTAGGATACACATTCGCTGTTAGGGTTAATGTTTTTCTCCGCACAACCTGTTCAGTACCATCATATTAATTCTAGCTTCACGAATTACAGTGTCTCACATAAGTGATGGGACACTTGTGCTTTACAAAAGGAAACTAATCAAATAAATTAAAAAAACATGTACACATTTTTTTGTGGGTGTGTTTCATACTTAAATTTAGTAAAGATTATTATATGACATACATTTTGTCAAAATATTAAAATATTAATTTAATAAAAATACAAATGTTTAGAACGGAGCAAAAAATAGCTCACATAAGTGATGGGACACCATTATATATGCAACAAAAATCGTCTGAAATAAGCAATAAAAATATTTTTGGGGGTTTTATTTTTACTTAAAAGCAATTGGCAATAATTTATAAAATCGTCTGCAGTATTTCTCTCCAGTTTGTTTTGGAATTTTTGTGTTTTTTAGCTCTGTGTAGCCATGAATGCTAAACGAAAAGAAACTTCGCCTGAAATTCGAAAATTAGTTATTAATTTGCATATTGAACGTGGAAAATCTATTAGAAAAACTGCTGAAACAGTTAACTTGAGTCGTTCAACAGTTTTCAATATCATTAAACGATATACAGTGTCTCACATAAGTGATGGGACACTTGTGCTTTACAAAAGGAAACTAATCAAATAAATTAAAAAAACATGTACACATTTTTTTTGTGGGTGTGTTTCATACTTAAATTTAGTAAAGATTATTACATAACATACATTTTGTCAAAATATTAAAATATTAATTTAATAAAAATACAAATGTTTAGAACGGAGCAAAAAATAGCTCACATAAGTGATGGGACACCATTATATATGCAACAAAAATCGCCTGAAATAAGCAATAAAAATATTTTTTGGGGTTTTATTTTTACTTAAAAGCAATTGGCAATAATTTATAAAATCGTCTGCAGTATTTCTCTCCAGTTTGTTTTGGAATTTTTGTGTTTTTTAGCTCTGTGTAGTCATGAATGCTAAACGAAAAGAAACTTCGCCTGAAATTCGAAAATTAGTTATTAATTTGCATATTGAACGTGGAAAATCTATTAGAAAAACTGCTGAAACAGTTAACTTGAGTCGTTCAACAGTTTTCAATATCATTAAACGATATAAAAATAATCATATGATTCAGGATAAAAGAAGACCTGGCTGACCATCAAAGCTATCCAATGGAATAAAGCGAATTATCGTTCGAAATATTAAAAAAAATCCAAGAATTAGTGCTTCAAAAGTTGCTGCTGATTTACAAGCATTATATGGAATAATTGTTAATCCTGAAACTATTAGAAGGGTAATTCGATCTGCTGGATATCACGGTAGAGTAGCCAGGAAAAAATTCTTCGTAAGTGAAAAGAATAGAAAACTCAGACTAGCTTTCGCAAAATCCAACATAAATAAGAATTCTGATTACTGGAATAAAGTTATATTTGCTGATGAGAGTAAATTTAATATATTTGGTTCTGACGGTAGAATCTTGGTGTGGAGAAAACCCACGGAAGAACTTCGCAAACAGAACTTGGTACCAACAGTAAAACATGGTGGAGGAGGAGTTATGGTATGGGGGTGTATGTCGTCCGCTGGAGTTGGTAATTTTGTTTTTATTGACAGTATAATGGATCAGTACAAGTATATTGATATTTTAAAGCAAAATTTGAAATCTTCAGCACGAAAATTGAACCTTCATAACGATTTTAAATTCTACCAGGACAATGACCCCAAGCACACTGCTCTGAACGTTAGACTCTGGCTGCTATATAACTGTCCTGAAATAATAAAAACACCACCACAATCTCCAGACTTAAATCCCATAGAGAATATTTGGCAAGAATTGGAATCAAGAATTCGCAAACACACCATTTCTTCAAAACAACAACTAAAATCGGTGCTTCAAGAAGAATGGGGTAAAATCACTCCAGAAATCACAAAAAAAATAGTCGAATCCATCCCAAAAAGATTAAATCATGTTTTAAAAGTAAAAGGAAATCCAACAAAATATTAAAACCTTTTAAAAAGTAAAATTTGTGGATAAATATTTGATGGAAAAGTAAGTGTCCCATCACTTATGTGAGCCATTTTTTGCTCCGTTCTGAACAATTGTATTTTTACTAAATTAATATTTTAATATTTTGACAAAATGTATGTTATGTAATAATTGTTACTAACTTTAAATATGAAACACACCCAAAAAATTTTTGCACATGTTTGTTTATTTATTTTATTGCAGTTTCTTTTTATAAAGCACAAGTGTCCCATCACTTTTGTGAGACACTGTAAAAAGAATCATATGATTCAGGATAAAAGAAGACCTGGTCGACCATCAAAGCTATCCAATGGAATAAAGCGAATTATCGTTCGAAATATTAAAAAAAATCCAAGAATTAGTGCTTCAAAAGTTGCTGCTGATTTACAAGCATTATATGGAATAATTGTTAATCCTGAGACTATTAGAAGGGTAATTCGATCTGTTGGATATCACGGTAGAGTAGCCAGGAAAAAATTCTTCGTAAGTGAAAAGAATAGAAAACTCAGACTAGCTTTCGCAAAATCCAACATAAATAAGAATTCTGATTACTGGAATAAAGTTATATTTGCTGATGAGAGTAAATTTAATATATTTGGTTCTGACGGTAGAATCTTGGTGTGGAGAAAACCCAGGGAAGAATTTCGCAAACAGAACTTGGTACCAACAGTAAAACATGGTGGAGGAGGAGTTATGGTATGGGGGTGTATGTCGTCCGCTGGAGTTGGTAATCTTGTTTTTATTGACAGTATAATGGATCAGTACAAGTATATTGATATTTTAAAGCAAAATTTGAAATCTTCAGCACGAAAATTGAACCTTCATAACGATTTTAAATTCTACCAGGACAATGACCCCAAGCACACTGCTCTGAACGTTAGACTCTGGCTGCTATATAACTGTCCTGAAATAATAAAAACACCACCACAATCTCCAGACTTAAATCCCATAGAGAATATTTGGCAAGAATTGGAATCAAGAATTCGCAAACACACCATTTCTTCAAAACAACAACTAAAATCGGTGCTTCAAGAAGAATGGGGTAAAATCACTCCAGAAATCACAAAAAAATTAGTCGAATCCATCCCAAAAAGATTAAATCATGTTTTAAAAGTAAAAGGAAATCCAACAAAATATTAAAACCTTTTAAAAAGTAAAATTTTTGGATAAATATTTGATGGAAAAGTAAGTGTCCCATCACTTATGTGAGCCATTTTTTGCTCCGTTCTGAACAATTGTATTTTTACTAAGTTAATATTTTAATATTTTGACAAAATGTATGTTATGTAATAATTGTTACTAACTTTAAATATGAAACACACCCAAAAAATTTTTGCACATGTTTGTTTATTTATTTTATTGCAGTTTCTTTTTATAAAGCACAAGTGTCCCATCACTTTTGTGAGACACTGTATAAAACGTATACCGAAACGTGTAATGCAGACCACTGCTGTTGAAATATGAGTAAAATTATTCAAAATAGAAATAATGATATCGGAACATTTTGAATGGAGAAAAAATACCCATCTAGTAGAAAAATATCACTGCACCTTCTGAAAATGAAAATCGTTGCTATTTAATTATTTTATTTTCATATAAATTAGCACAAATGGAATAAAGACATTCTAGGTCGAATATTTCTTTAGATTTGCCTATTCATGTTTGTGTTCTCAATTATTATGACATCATTAATTATAAAAATTAATAAAGAAAGGTCTTTCAAAGACATTTGAAAAATGTAACATACATTATGAAGTATAGAATGTGATTTACAAATACTAACAGCAGGACCAACTGCATACTATATTTCATGATGTTTCTAAATAGAGACAGTTTAAAGCAAAATTATTTTTTTTTAAGTAACCCAAAAGTTAATAGGTGATTTTAAAAATTAATAATTTTAGACTTAGTTAATTTTTATATGTTAAATTCAGATTTAGAATCTGGACACTTCAAAGATTTATACAAATATGCATAGTGGAACTTTAAAATAATAATAATAATAATAATAATAATAATAATAATAATAATAAGGCTTAGTTATAGCGATTTAAAGAAAATACTGCAGACGGTTTAATGTGAGAAATTTCTCCCAAAGAGATGACAATATAGAATTTAATTTCACATTTTCCGAAACAAAGTTGTTCAGCGAATTAGCGAAGTTGTTCAGTGAATTATTTAGCAGCACGGTACACTGCCAAAAAAAAAAAAAAAAAGAAAAAAGAAAAAAAAAATGTTAATTTTATAGTATAATACTGTAAAATCAACATTTTTTTTTTTTTTTTTTTTGCAGCGTAGATTGCGGCTTACTTTCTCATTCCAAAATATCAAATGCACAATAAGTTAGCGTTGATTTTAATTGCCTGAGTGGGACTTTTCTGTTTTTTATCATTTCTTGATTTGATAATATTAGCTGACCGTTTTGAATCATTTAGAAAAGTGTAATATTGGTTCTGATCGCCAATTTTTTTTTTTTTTTTTTTTTTTTTAATCAAAATGGAAATAGTTCAAAACGTATCAAAAACTAAAAACCTTTATGGCGGAAGCATAACAAATTCATAATTTTATTTAGCTTAAATAAATTTCATACGTGATAAATTCATGGGGGCATGTCTGGCATTTCTACACATAAAGCTAAAACAGATTAGCTTCGTACCTAAAATTTTTAAAGCCCAAACTTTTAAATTAAATATTATTACGTTTACCCGACATTTTCTAACGTAATATAGCAGATTCTGTTTTCTAAATCATTATTTCATACTTTTAAAAAATATATTAATTTTCTATTGCTACAAATGAAAATTCCCTTTCTTAGACATGAAGCTGATGTTTCAGAAAATCTATGCTGATATATTACGATAGATAAATATTTAATAAACATAAACATACTTAATTTATGGCGGAGGCAACAAATTCATAATTTTATTTAGCTCAATAAAGTTCATGCATGATAATTCCATGGGAGCATGTCTGGCATTTTTACACATAAAGCTAAAACACATTAGCTTTGTACTTAAACTTTTTAAAGCCCAAACTTTTAAATTAAATATTATTATATTTACCCAACATTTTCTAACGTAATATAGTAGCATCGATTTTCTAAATCATTATTTCATACTTTTAAAAAATATATTATTTTTCTATTGCTACAGATGAAAGTTCTCTTTCTTAGACATGAAGCTGATGTTTCAGAAAATCGATGCTGCTATATTACGATAGATAAATATTGAATAAACATAAACATAATTTATGGCGGAAGCAACAAATTCATAATTTTATTTAGCTCAAAAAAGTTCATAGATGCCAAATTTATGGGAGCATGTCTGACGTTTTTACACATAAAGCTAAAACAAATTAGCTTTGTACCTAAATTTTTTAAAGCCCAAACTTTTAAATTAAATATTATTACGTTTACCCAACATTTTCTAACGTAATATAGCAGCATCGATTTTCTAAATCATTATTTCATACTTTTAACCCCTTCGGCCCTGATTTTTTTTTCAATTTTGGGAAAAAATTACTGTTATGCTAACAAAATTAAAAATAGCTATCGGAATTACAGAAGTTAGGGTTTAATGAAAGTTAACGAATGCGTTCTTTACCAAAACCTCACAAATGTAGTTATTTTGCGTGTTTTTCGTATAACAATAGTCTAAGAATTTTTGAAGACTTTTGGAAAATGTCGTATTACAACTAAATTAAACAAGTATAAAAATTTAGTAATATTTTTTATCTTTTATCACAAATTACCAATTCGGAAAAGGATTCCCAAATTTTAATTTAAAGAGTGAAACGTATGTTTTAATTAAAAGAAATGCCAACGGCTTGCTAATAATTATGAAAATTATTATTATTATTATTATTACTAAATGCTAAACATAAGTGAAGTCATAATACGAAATGTAGAGATTCATACTATCACTATTAGGTGCTGGAATTAATAAAAATAATGTTTAAGACAAAATAATACTCAATAAAAGATATGTCCTATTAGTAGGACGTCAGGGCCGAAGGGGTTAAAAAATATATTACTTTTCTATTGCTACAGATGAAAGTTCTCTTTTTTAGACATCAAGCTGATGTTTAAAAAAATCGATGCTGCTATATTAGGATAGATAAATATTGGGTAAGCATAAACATAATTCATTTAAAAGTTTTGGCTATAACAATAAACAATTTAAGTACAAAGCTAATTAATGTATGAAAGTGTCAGACACGTTCCCGTGGATCTGGCATTTACTATTTGCCTACACAGGATGGATGGTTAGAATCTTTTAAAATAATTGTCTGCATGTTTGCGCTTTTGGTGATACATACCAGAACAATTCCGCGTATATATGCGCTAATGAAATAAATGGGTTAATTATTAACAATCACTATTTTAGGACAGCACACTCTAAAAATGACATTTTCAAAACGGAGCAAAAAATACTCAAATCTGAGTATGTCGCATAGTCAAAATGGCTCTGAATCAAAATTACTCAAGTTTGAAACATGCATATACTCACTTCTGAAAACATGCACACACTTAAGAATAAAACATCATGTGCTCATATTTGAATATGTCCATGTTTCAAAAATGAGTATGAACTGACTTCTATGTGCTCATATTTGAGTATGTCCATGTTTCAAAAATGAGTATGAACTGACTTCTATGTGCACTTTTTTGAGTATATCCATGTTTCAAAAATGAGTATATTCACTGACCGTAATCATTTTTGAGTATGTCCATGCTTCAAAAATGAGTATGAACTGACCTCTATGTGCTCAGTTTTGAGTATGTTCATGTTTCAATATTCTGAGTATTTCTGGTATTTCAGAATTGAAAGCATTGGATCGTCCTATTTGAAACAAAATGAAAACATCGATTTACTCAGATTTGAAAGTGACATTTTTCTTAATGTATATTACTGGAGCGAATTGCATATAATAATAATAATAATAATAATAATAAAGCATGTATAATGAGAGTAAGAGAGTAGAGGACAGGTATAAGAGAACTCGTATATTGTTTATTTACAGGAAAACAGAGTATATCAAATCACCTATGTTTATTATTTGTATGTATACAGAGTTTTAAAATATCAGACTAAAATGTCAAAAACAACCATCAATCTTCCGATTAACGTTACAAATATGACAACATATAACCACTATTCAGACACGCGTAAATAACAAAAGAAGATATAGTGTTTGCTTTAAGTTATAAACTTTTATTCGTCATCTAGAGGCCAGGTCGTATAATTACGTGGTATTATAAAGCCAACTTATACATCCATATTCTATCAGTGATTTGTCGAGTCAAATTAAATATTAAATCCCCTTCATAGACGGAGATTTTCGCCCAAAGACACTAGTAAAGCAGCTCATATTCCTCAGTTCGTATGCTAAGGGAATGTCAACTTGAAAAATGTGAAATAATTCCCATTTAACATTGACCTTACAGCGATTTATCCAATCATTCACTCGAGTGATTCCGTTTTATCGTCGCTGTTTTTAAACAAGAAGATATACGTTTTCCGACAGTGTTACCGGAACATAATTTTCCGCGTTGCGAATACAGGTTACTCTTCGAAAAGATTTTCGAACTTCATTCTTTTAATTCCCATCTTTTCGGATTTGCGTGTCGAATCCTCTTAAAAAAATCATTAAAAGAAACTTATAGACGTGAGATGTGTGCTTTGCAAAAGAATTTCGTGTTAATTTGCATAAAAACGTAGTTATTAACTATTTTACTTAGTAACATTTTAGTTACTTTTAATAGAAAAATGTTACATAATCACAAAATAAAATCACTAAATATAATTAAAATCTAGAGAAATGTTTAAGTGATACTAAAAGAAACAACGAAAGGCTTATAAAAACTTTTTAATGATCAACATACGTTTCAACGCTCATACGGCGCCATTTTCAAGAAATATAACGATAGACAAAAGTATTCTCGCAAATTTGGAAAATAAACTTGAAAACATGAATCACGAGATCATATATCATACCATCACGATATCATATCATATTTGATCACGATAAAAAATGAAGTGTTAAATTGAAACTATTGAAAACCTGCATTGCTAAATCTTAAAGCACTTTTAATTTACCGTACACCGTTGCTTTAATCTCATAGATTGTGCAACAATGTACTGCATGAAAAAGAATCATAAAAAGAGAAAAAAAGAACATAGTAATATTTTTCAAAGTCTTAGAAAATAAACGTCAGTATTTACAGAAGAGACCAGCGGTTCTCAACGTGGGGCAATTTGATTTTTCAAAGGGGCATTTCCATATTAGCTATTAATCCATTTTCAACCAGTTCTGTTTATCATTTATGGAAAAGTAATGCTGTAGATTTTGATAAAAAAAATATGCGTGGGAATTAAAAAATAATAATAATAAAATTAAGTTTTAAAATTACGGGGGTCGAGGCAAGAGAGTTCTAAGCCACATTTGTAAACTTCTCAGATATATCAGTTTGAAAGTTAGATCAATTACTCTAATCAAAATATATAACATAAAGTTTCTTTGCCAATGTCGTATTAACATTTAAGATATTCTGAATAACAATATTGTATTACTTTAATGATATTACTATTACGTCCTTTGCAAATTGGCTATCTTCATTGGGAGCATAAACGTCTGGGACGAAAATGAAACCTGGGACATACGCTACCACCATGTGATATTAGAAACAAATAATATGTAGGATATTATAATTTAGAATAATAAGCAACAGATTACAGTGTTAGATTTATTTCACCAAAACTGTGGCTTGGCACTTTCTTGCCCCTGTCCCGTCAATTATTTATATATTCAAAAGTGCTAAATATAACTATTACCGGAAATTTATGCGAAAATGTTTATTAAAATAAAAGGTTTCTACACCAAGTAGATATCAAAAGGAGGAAATATATTAATAGTAAATTTCGTATGGCTATAATGCAGACCTCGAACATAAGTATACATGACGGTCAACTGATGATAATGTGGTCGCAAAACCTGCTCTCAGAGAAGTGTGTTATGATGGGAAAGGAAAATGTTTACTTAAAATTGATAAATATGATAATAAATGCTTTTTGTGTATTGTATTATTCATAGAGAAATCTTAGTATACAATTCCACACGATCTTAATAACATACTAGAATCAATTATAAAATGCGTTAATGCTGTCAAATTTAATGTCAAATGTGAGATTCTCTTACTGATATATTTTGTGAAAATAAAACTTCAGTTCATATAACACTTTTATTTCATACTGCGTGAGTTGGCAAAGAACAACAAAACTCATCTAAATATGAAAGTGAAAATGTATTGTTTCGTTAAAATTATAGTGTTGTGTTATGAATATATTTGTGACAAAACTTTTACTGTTTAATAAGTTAAAACTTAGTCCGATATGCCAATCCCAGAACTTTCTTCTATCTCATACATGTTAATATTTCAAAATAACAGAATATGAAGTTTGATGAGATTCTGTTCATTAATTGCTGAGATATTACTATCGCTAAAATCGTGTAAATCCTTAAAAGAGTACCATAGAAGCTCCACCTGTAGGACTATTTACCCCCAAAAACCTAATCAATAACAACTTATATCAACGTCTAACTCAACCTGAAATTTGATGAAAATCCATGCATTGATTCCTGAGATACCGCTATTTTGAAAATCGTGAATAATTCAGCATATCAGTGCCACCTGTTGGGCCATTTACACCGAAAACGAATCACCATCAACTTACATCAATGTCTAACGGAATCTAAAGTTTATTAAATTTTATGCATTAGTTCTTGAAATATGACTATCGCTAAAATCGTGTAAATCCTGAAAAATGCAGCATAGCAGTGCCACCTGTTGAGAGATTTACACCAAAACCTAATCAGCAACAACTTATGTCAACGTCTAACTGAATCTGAAGTTGGATGAAAATCCTTTCATTAGTTCTTGATACATACTACATAGCTATCTTGAAAATCGTGAATAATTCAGCATAGCAGCGTCACCTGTTGGACAATTTACACTAAAAAAAAAAAAAAGTCCACATCAATTTATATTAAGGTCTAACTGAATCTAAAGTTTTATTAAATTTCATGCATTAGCTCTTGAGATAGAGCGACCACAAAATATTTGTCACATACATGTATGCAGACAGGCAGACAGACATTTTCTGAAAACAGTCAAATCGTGGTCAGGACCTTCTAAAACGTATAAATCCGCCGAAAACTGGAAGTCGAAAATTTTCACGAAACCATTACTTTCTTCTTGTAAAAATAGAAAATAGTAAAAAGGTTGAAGGAATTTGTGATTGTTAGCCACTTTACGATTATTGGCACGTATACGTTCCTTATATTAGGTTGCACAAAACCCTTGAACTGAACACTATTTTTTTCGCACAGTAATTTTCAACCTTATCTAATCCTCGATTTTCAGCGATTCAATAAAGCGAAAATTACTATTCGAAAAAAGTGGTGCATAAAAAAAAAAAAAGCATAGGGGACATTCGTTGCAAAAGTGTTAATGTCTCTCATGAACATTGAAATAGATAAGGACTTCTAACAAAATAGTGTTAATATCGAGTCGCGACCTTGGAACTAAATGGCAGCCGGCGTGCAACTGTGCTAAGGTAGCTCCACCTACAAACAACAAACCGAAACTGTCACCAACAATGTTTCGTATTGCAATATAAATATACACTGCAACAATAAGGCTCTCCACGCATTGCTAGTCAAAAAATTATACATATATTAATATCTAATTAAAATAAATGACAATATGACAGTAAAATTCGTATATCGGATGCCTACCAGACGATGGCTATCAAGCAGACGAACTGATGCAACTGTTCAACTCAAGCGCCACCTACTTGAAATATTTTTCGAGGAACGATTTTCTTTTTCGAAAGGCTATTTCGTTAGAAGTCCTTATCTATTTTTCTATGTTCATGATGTCCATTTAAGGCTTTCTCCATAGGAATAAAAGCACACGTTTTAAATAATAAAGAATCATAGGTTTTAGGGGTGGGGAAATATGAATTTAGAGATGCTTAGGTGGGACATGGCCAAAATAAGGTTGGGAACCACTGCTCGGAGACATATAATTTTTCTGTAAAATTTTTCAGAAAGTATGTAAAACACTATTTTTACGATTTTAAAGGTTTAACAAAAGGTTTTATCCTAATCTATCTATAAAATAGATGTTATTTAAAAATTATTTACAGTGACCATTTGTATCTGCAATGTTATGGAATGGTACTTTTATGTACATTTCACACAAACTGAAGAAATACAACTCTGAAAATTTTCAACAACATATAGTTTATGTACTTTTACTTAAATCTACATGGATTTATAAAAGAAAATGCGTTAGGGGTTTATCCATAAATTTTGAAAAATACAATTAAGATCTTACAAGGAGATGTTCTGCGAACATTCAATTAGTTACCAGAAAAATTATATAGAAATTTGGAATATGAACTAAACACACTTTCTAAGAAAGAAATTTCAATAAAATTTTTCCGGTGACCGTCTTAGATTTTATTTTCTTTGGACCCCAACGATAATAAGAGACGGTCTTTTTAGACAGTCCAGAAGTAAAATTTATCTATAACTCGAAAACTAATGATTGGAATAAACTGTAAGCTCATATAATACATTGTTTTTTTTTAAATAAAAAAATCAATATAGGTTATAATTTATAATTTGTAATATGAATTAATTAATAATTTTCATAATTAAAAAAATATTTTTTGAGCCGAAACAATGCCTAATGTTTCGATCTATTCATTGTATATATATATATATATATATATATATATATATATATATATATTAATCAATCGATGATTTTTAGAAAAATAAAAATAAACTTTTGTCACGTGAGTTTCACATTAGCATCCTCAAACCTTAAACTGGTTTAACTCTATGAAAATTTAAGAAAAAATACACAAACTGCACCCTTTTCCAAATTGTCTTGTAGCAAGAAACTCAAATATGATATCAAATGTGGGTGTTATTACTTAAAAATTCAAAGTTTGCACAATTTTTAATATGTAGAAGACCACTCATTTCAAGAGGACGCAATTAAATCGTTTATTTCAGAAACCGCATACGTGCAGAATTTTGTATTTTAAGATATTTAAGAAACCTGTCTGTCTAACTAAGCTAAAAGTGGACATATTCTTACGACAAAATTCGAGAACTGCACTAAAATACATTTCGTCCCTATATTTCCATTTGTTTTGCTATTTTTTAATTTGGATTAAGGATAAAAATTAACAAAATTGAACTTTTCAATAAATCTGAACATTATTTTGATAATTCGCAAAATTTCAAATAAATTCAAATGTTCAAAAAATTTTCAAATACCTCCAAAATTCACCTAAACTGAATAAAGTGAATGAAGCATTTTTTATATACAAAATAAGCTAAGTGAAAAGTATTATGCCCAGGTGAAGCATTCTGTAAAGCAAAAATTTGCAAAACATCTAAAATACAAATTTAAACATCTAAGTGGTGCCGTTTGTCGGGTTTCTGCATCTACACTAAACGAATATTTAAAGAACGCGAAACGAGGGTATACCTCGTTAAGTGGGTTTTGCACCAATCGAAGCGGCTATATACAAGGTGAGTACAACGTATTGCCCTGATTATAAATATTTATTGTACGAAAAGTATTATAACTATAGACATATGGTTGTTTGAAAAAAAATATCGTAAGTACTGCTATAAAGTTTTTAATAGGACCACATACTTTATGAAATTTCAATGTGTGCCCCCTTGGTAGCTCGGAGAATGTTAACGCGGTATTCTAGTTTTCGCCAAGTGTTCCTTTCAACCATGGATTATTTTTCAGCAAGATGGAGCATCCCTTCACTGGGGGTTCCAGTTCCATACTTCGTGAGTTCCTAGACGAAAAATTTCCGGGCAGGTGGACTGAAAGTGATGGAGTAATACCATGGCCTCCATGTTTTCCTGACATTACTCCTCTTGATTTTAGGTAGCTTTCAATACAAAAAGTAAAAAGCTACCTATTGCAACCGTTCGGAGGGAAGCAATTTCGGAAAATTTCGGTATATTTTCACCAATCATGCCCCCCAGACCCCAAAACCACCCTCCGTTCAAATGTTGATATATATATATATATATATATATATATATATATATGATCCATGTCATACGATAACAGTCGTATTTATAAACCGTTTTGGATAAAACTAAGCGTGTGTATTGAGCTCACCAATATCTCGACCGAGTTCGTTGGGCAACTTGGTTCGCCATATTATTTCAAAATGGAGGTCGCTAAAATATTTAAAACTAAAAAATACATACAAAAAAATCGAAATTCAAATTTATTTTTCACTTGAGTATTAAGCCTTGACACAAGGATTCCGGAGTATTTTTGTTTTGCCTCTATCTTAAAAAATGGCTGAGATATTCCAGTTTGAAATTCTAGAGTAACTGATATTTTGAAACACGAGAGAGAGAGAGAGAGGCAGCAGATCACAAAAAAAGAACAAAAAAAAATCTCCATAAATAATGCCAATTTGGCTGTAGTTCAATAATTTGGTGAATTTGTTATTCAAATTCAATATTATCGAATCTTCTGTAATGGGATTCTTTGCATTTTAGCTTGCTGCTTTTGAGTAACATTAGCTAAAATTATAACACAAAGATATAGGAAAGGTACCTTTTCCTCTCGATTCAGGCCGGAAGGACATTTTTCTTTTGAGGTTATATCAAGGACAGAATCTCTGCCACACCAGTTGCTGACGTTGATGGAGTGAAGATTAGGATAAAAGATGTTGTGTGTACTGTTACAGAAGACATGTTAGCGAGGATAAAAGATGTTGTGTGTACTGTTACAGAAGACATGTTAGCGAACACTTGGCGAGAACTAGAATACCGCGTTGACATTCTCCGAGCTACCAAGGGGGCACACGTTGGAATTTCATGAAGTATATGGTCTTATTAGAAACTGTATAACAGTACTTACAGTGTATCCAAACAACCCTATGTTTAATTACAATAGTTTCGGACAATACATATTTATAATCAGGGCAAAACTTTGTGCTCACCCTGTATTTACACTTATGAAAACCAGTGTTAAGGTAACGGTACCAATCATATGCACTGATACCGTTTAAATTGTAATTAATTTTTTTTAAAAATATATAACTCTACGGGGAACCTGCAATCGCAATTTCAAAGCGCAGAAAAACCGAACGCTTTGGCTTTCGTTTACATGAAAAATCACGGAACGTCCGGAGATAGGCAAGCACAATCGATGCAACTAACGAAGCTCGCCATTTTGCGATGTTCGTTAAGGGTTTTTTTTAATATCTCGGCTAATTATCAAAAAATTTAAATTATATCCATCATGTGTATTTGGACCTACCTTCATCTACCCTCATTCAAATTTTCAGACCTCTATGTGAGGTAGATTTCCTTGGCAGACACACACACAGACAAACATCTTTTATTATTATTAATATAGATTGAAAACAACTTTAATTAAATCGTGTAAATATTTTTTTGCATTATGTAAACAAACATGTTGTCGTACAACTGAAAGTTATAGAAAATGGTTATAAAATATTTAATTACAGTATAATGCTTATCAAATTTTAAACTGAACTTCAACAATAACATTTCGCCTGTCATCTTATCAAATTTAAGCACGTAATTTGTCCCACAATTCCAAAAATATAAGAAAGAAATACATGAGCTTTTCTCTGCTACCCTTTTTTTTATGCTTCCAAAGCAGGTCAGCCTTCACAAGGCCGTGCAAGTCAGGCAGTAGCGACAAATGCAATATTTCTAAAGGCGTCAATGTTTTCTTCGAGCTGCCTCCAGGCCTCTTGTTATATATATAGGGACAGAAAAGTGTCGAAATTAGACACTGGCGGTAGTGAAACCTCTGTGGTCAATGAACCGTGCAAGGGATAGCAGGGCAAGAATTATTTCTATCTCAATAACTGAAAATAAGTGTAATTTGTCGTGATAGTATCTTCTGAAATGAAAAATACTTTTCTGTTGTCGAATACTAGACAGTTTTCACATAGCATTTAAATTTACGGGAAATATAAACTTTCCAAAGTGACTGCCATTTGCACTTAATATATTTTGGTTTATTATTATTATTATTATTAAAAAACTAAAATGCGTGACTTTTAATCACACTTAATAAAGGAAGAAATATCCATACAAGACATTGAAAGTTGAATATACATAATAGAGTTGTGCAAGGTGAAGCCATGAACAGGTTTTTGCTGCTGCTGTAGGACAGATATCGGTACTTTTATCGATGTTTTTTCTACTTGTGTGTCCTACAGCTTGTTCAACGTTTTACGCTAAAGGTCACGTGATGTGAGCTGCTCTATTATTACTTTCTTCCATCTTTACAAGAAGATAGTATTGGATTCATGAAAATTTCCGACTTCCGGTTTTCGACGGATTTATACGTTTTAGAAGGTCCTGAACACGATTTGACTGTTTTTAGAAAATGTCTGTCTGTGAGTCTGTGACTCTGTCTGTCTGTCTGTATGTGACAAAACTTTTGTGGGCACTCTATCTCAAGAACTAATGCACGAAATTTAATAAAACTTTATATTCAGTTAGTCCCTGATATAAATTGGTGCTGATTAGCTTTTGGTGAATATTGCCCGACAGGTGGCGCTGCTATGCTGTATTTTTCGCGATTTCCGCAATAGCTCTATCTCAAGAACTAATGCACTTATTTTCATCAAACTCCAGATTCAGTTAGACCTTAACATAAATAGATGCTGATTACGTTTTAGTGCAAAGAGCCCAACAGGTGGCGCTGGTATGCTACTTTTTTTATTAATATCACGATAACTATATCTCAAGAACTAATGCACGGAATTTTATCAAACTTCAGATTCTGTTAGACCTTGACATAAATAGATGCTGGTTAAGTTTTGGTGTAAATAGCCCAACAGGTGGCGCTGCTATGCTGCATTTTGCAGGATTTACACGATTTTAGCGATAGTCATATCTCAAGAACTAATGCACGGAATTTAATAAAACTTTAGATGCAGTTAGACCTTGATATAACTTGCTGCTGATTCGTTTTTAGTGTATGCGAAACCTGTGTGAGATAGAAGAAAGTTTTGGGATTGACACATTCGACTAGTATTTTTTTACTGCATTTGAAATATTACTCCTTTCGATAGATTCACAACAATGTGTTATGAAATGTTCCATTACATTATGAAAATCTTGAGGAGATCGACTCATAAACAACTGGCACACTGATACATAAACAATACACATGAATAACACAGTGATAATACACATAATGTATGCCTATTATATGGGCATATGTATTTTTATCTACATATGTGTACACTGCAAAAAATAATTATTGATTTTACAGTATAAAACTGGCACCCAGCTGCCAGTATTATACCGTAAAATTAACAGTATTAAACAGTAAAATAAGCAGTAATACGCTGCCGTGCAAGCAGTAATACGCTGCCGCGCATGCGCGGTAGCGTATTATAAAGATATAATATTAGAAAGGCATTAATTAGTTCTTTTTTAAAGCTTTTTTTACTTTCTTCTATCTTTACAAGAAGAAAGTATTGGATTCATGAAAATTTTCGATGGATTTGTAAGTTTTAGAAGATCTTGAACACGATTTGACTGTTTTTAGAAAATGTCTGTCTGTGACTCTGTCTGTCTGTTTGTATGTGATTAAAATTTTGTGGGCGTTCTATCTCAAAAAATAATGCACGAAATTTAATCAAACTTTGTATTCAGTTAGTCCGTCATATACATTGCTGCTGATTAGTTTTTGGCATAAATCGCGCAACAGGTGGCGTTGCTATGCTGTATTTTTCGCGATTTCCGCAATAGCTCTATCTCAAGAACGAATGCACTGATTTTCATTAAACTTCAGATTCAGTTAGACCTTGAAATAAATAGACGCTGGTTACGTTTTGGTGCTGATATCCCAATAGGTGGCGCTGCTATGCTACTTTATTCATGATTTTCACGATAGCTATATCTCAAGAACGAATGCACAGGATTTCATCAAACTTCAGATTCTCTTAGACCTTTACATAAATAGACGCCTATTATGTTTTGGTGTAAATAGCCCGACAGGTGGCGTTGCTATGCTACTTTTTTCATGATTTTCAAGATAACTATATCTCAAGAACTAATGCACGGAATTTCATCAAACTTCAGATTCAGTTAGACGTTGACACAAGTTGTTGTTGATTAGGTTTTGGCGTAAGTCTCCCGACAGGTGACACTGCTATGCTGCATTTTTCAGGAATTACTCGATTTTAGCGATAGTCATATCTCAAGAACTAATGTACGGAATTCAATTAAATTTCAGATTCAGTTAGACCTTGATATAAATTGGTGCTGATTCGTTTTTAGTGTATGCGAAACCTCGGTGAGATAGAAGAAAGTTTTGTGATTGGTACATCCAACTAGTTAAATATGCATTTTGAACTAGAAAAGTAAAGTTAATCCACTTGTTTATTTCGATTTTCTCATTTGAAACAATAGAATATTGATTAACGATATGGATTTGGGATTTTGTTCTTATAGTTTCATTAACATAATATCAAAATGTCAATATTTAGTTTCGTCTTTATGTTGAAATGAACCAGCATTACACCATATTCATGAAAAACTTTCATTAGAATTGTATTACCGTGCCCTTTCTCATCCTGACCATCCTCTTCACACCTATATTTTAAATCCCGACAATGATATTCTTAATCAGCATCGACCATCTTGCATCCCATTTTTGGAGTCAGAATGAGAAACATTATTCATAATGCCCCTCTGAATAATAACGAGGTGAGTCCATGTCCCTCTCATGTGCTCCCTCTTTGGAATCCTCCTAACATTACCTCTCTGCATCTTTTTAAAGGTTATGATAAAAACAACTTGGCTCCTGCTGTTTTCCAACAATTATTTGTTGCACATCGTGCAAATTTTAATAGCTATACTGATATTTATACAGATGGTTTTAAGAATGGGGATATTATTGGTTGCGGGGTTTTTATTAATAACATAAGTTTGAGTTATCGGCTTCACGCTTCAATTTCTGTCTTTACGGCTGAGTTGACTGCGATAGAGAGAGCCATGTTGCACATATCTCATCATCATAACACATCCATCATAATATATACTGACTCAAATAGTTCTATTGACGCAATAAAAGCTTTTAAAAAGCATCCTTATGTCTCAGCCATCCTGGATTTTTATAATAAATTGACTAGACGTGGTTATAATATTTTATTTTGCTGGGTACCTAAACACATGGGTATTCCTGGAAATGAAAAAAGCAGATGAGGCGGGAAAACTTGCCCTTAATGCCATAAAATTCCATTCTCAGGCGTTAAACTACTTATTACCTTAACACTTTATTCATAAATGGCAAGAAAGTAGAATTTAGAATAGAATAATAAACTGCACCATATCCAGCCTACAATCATGACCTAGCCTTCAAGTTATACAAGGAAAACAGATGTCCTTCTGACTCGTCTGAGAATTGGATATTCAAGGATCACTCATAAACATCCCTTACTTCAGGAGGATGCACCCATATGTCCACATTGTCATTTTGATTGCTTGACCATTTATCATGTTTTAACTGACTGTTCGGGCCTCCGACACTTGTATAGAATTTATTTCGATTCATCATCACTAATCTTGACAAACTTCATTGGGGAAACTCCTCATGGGGCACTCTTTACTTTTCTAAAACATGCAGGATTTTATTTTGAAATATAATTTTTATCGCTTCCATTGGTTTAAGGAACCAGATTTATCTTTTACACTTTCCCATCCAGACTGCACCTTTTTTTATATATATATTTTTACTTTTTACTCTACTGTTTTTAGGATTTAAAATTTTTTATTTTTCTACACTTCTCTGATGACATCTAGATGGGATACCCCATCTAGATTGCTTTTCCCATTGCTCTTTTTAATTTGACTTACATTGTTCCTGTCTTACTTTTTGGTGTTTTTAGTCTTTATTCTGGCGCAGCATGTCCCTTAACCCCTTCGCGACGAGCGTCCGTTACAGAATTTTTAATCTTTTACCACCGGTTTTTTAAAACAGAAATTTTCGTGTAATTGAATCGCAAAAATGTTAAGATTTAATTAGGCAAAGCTTACAATAAAAAATAACTGGTGGGAATAATCGAGGATTTCGAGCATCTTATGCGTCACGTATACGTGTTGCTCGTCCCCAAGGGGTTAAAGGATTTTGCGCCATAAAACCTCATACACCAAACCAACCAACCAAATTTAGTTTCTGCGCGATGTTTTACAACATATACCCCTTTAACGTTAAAGAACTGCATTTGAACTTGATATAATGAAAAATATTTCAGAACTATCTTGCATAAACATATTAAAAGTCTTCATGCGTCTTTCTAAGTATTTTTTCTGCTTTATTATTTAAAAATCAAGCTCCAATTTCGAAAAAATATATATACTAAGGATCAAAATATTTATAACTTCGTTTCATTAGCTAGATGACGTCAATTGTGAACTTTTAGGTAGCTTTCAATATAAAAAGTAAACACATACCGTTCAGAGGAAAGCAATTCCTGAAAATTTCTGTATATTTTCACCGATCATGACCTTCAGACCCCAAAACCACCCTCCGTTCAAATGTTGATTTATATATATATCTGATTTATATATCATACGATAACACTCGTATTGTTGAATCGATTTGGATGAAACTAAGTGTGTGTATTAAGCTCACAAATATCTCGACCGAGTTCGTTGGCCAGCTTTGTCCGCCATCTTGTTTCAAAATGACGGCCACAAAAAGATTTAAAATTCAAAAAAATATACAAAAAAAATTAGAAATTTAAATTTATTTTTTGTTTAAGTGTTAGAGTTTGATACAAGGGTTGCATTGCATTGCATTGCATTTTTTTTTTTTTTTTTTTTTTTTTGCTTTTATCTAAAGAAAAATAGCTGAGATATAGCAGTTTGAATTTCTAGAGTGGTGTAGCTTTCGTATATCTTCGTTTTAAAATTTTAGCTAATATTACTCGAAAGCAGCAAGCTAAAATGCAAAGAACCCGATTACAGAAGATTCGTTAATACTGAATTTGAATAAGAAATCCGCCAAATTAGTGAGCTATAGCCAAGTTGGCTTCATTTATGGAGGCTTATTTTAGTCGCAAAATTTAGCTAAATTTTTCCAAGTGTCGCCAAGCTTGGCGAAAATTTGACGCTAAGGGATATGAATATAGTTTTATGTATATGATTGGGAAAATTATTACAGCAATAAAAGATAATAATTTGCGAGAAATCACGTGACTAAAAGTTATAAATTAATCCCTGATTTTAGGTATTTTGTAATCTGCTGTCTTATTTCAAAATGTCAACCACCCTAGAATTTCAAACTGCTATATCTCAGTCATTTTTTAAGATAGAGGCAAAACAAAAAACGCTCCGGAATCCTTGTATCAAGTCCTAACACTTAAACAAAGCATAAATTTGAATTTCTTATTTTTTTGGATAAATTTGGAAAAAATAAATTTGGAAAGGACTAAGGTGATGTTCAATTCATTTGCATCAAAAAAGAAAATCGTCTACAACAACACTGAGATTAAAGAAGTGCAAAGTTATGTGTACCTTGGACAGGAAATAGTATCATCGGACAACAGTATCATGAATGAAATAAGTAGAATAATAAGAAATGGATGGAGTGCGTTTGGGAAGAACAATATTATTCTGAAGAGTAGCATGCCTCTTTGTTTGAAAAGAAAGGTGTTTAACCAATGTGTTTTGTCTGCACTAACTTAGGGAGCAGAAACATAGACACTAACAAAACGGATGGTACAAAGATTACAAACAACACAGCGAAGTATGGAAAGAGGTATGCTAGGCATAACCAGAACAGACAGAAAAAGAATAACTTGGATAAGAAGTCAGACGAAAGTTTTTGACATCATTGAGAGAATTAAATGGCTAAATTGGAAATGGGCTGGGCACATTACAAGAAAACAAGACAATAGTTGGAGCACAAACACCCTACAGTGGTATCCCAGAGATGTAAAATGACCAAGAAGACGACCACAAGTAAGATGGAGTGACGAAATCAACGAAATCAGAAAAGTTGTCGGTGTTAATTGGATGACTAAAGCACTAGACAGGAAACAATGAAAAATCTGGAGCAGACCCACATCCAGCAGTGGATTGAAAACGGTTGATAATGATGATGATATATACAGGGTGAATCTAAACTCTTGGGCAAAATTTTAAGGGGTGATAGTACACATCAAGACAAACAATATTAAATAGGAAACTAAGGGTCCCAAACGTCTTCCGAAGGAGATAGGTGCCATTAAAGTTTAGGGTCCAAAATTTCAAATGATTATAAAAAACGGAAAAATTGGTCGATTCGTTTGCGGTTTTCGCTAAAACTATTCTTTATGTCAGTATTTTCTTAAAAATGAATTTTAAAGATAAAGTTTAAAAAATCCCGATAGAGGGCGCTTTAGACTTTGGAGTAACGAAAAACTATTTTTTACCGTTATTTTTTGTATCTCATCAAATGCTTTCAAAAGCTTAGACTTAAACTTAAATTTTGAGCTCAAAATCTGAATCGTTGGGAGTGATTAAATAGTGCAAACTGAACTGTGTTCAGGAGTTGAAATTTGAAACACCTCCTCCCCCCCCCCTACTCCTGAACACAGTTCAGTTATTCCCGATCTTGGGGTCGTAGATCAGGCAAAAACAATATGAGTTGTAATTTTGCAACTGGACGAAAAATGTCCAGGCCAGGATTCGAACCTGGGATCTCTTGGCTGAAGCTGACATGCTGTACCAACTGAGCTATCCTGGTTGAGTCTGGAGGGCATCGGGATAGCTCAGTTGGTAGAGCATGGCAGCTTCAGCTAAGAGATCCCAGGTTCGAATCCTGGCCCAGACATTTTTCGTGCAGTTGGAAAATTACATCTCATATGATTTCTTTACCAATTTGAATCATTGTTTAAATTTAATCCAGGCATAAGCTACTACCCCCTACACGTAATGAGAAGCTACGGCCGCCGAAGGCAGTCGTACGTAATAAACGATAGAGTAATGACAAAATTAAACAGAAAATTTATTCATAACAGACATGAGCAATTTCTCCGCGAAAAATTAAAAGAAACAATTTGATGTATGCATGTAGTGCGCAATATGAATGAAGGTTGACACGTAGAAAATGGTAGAAGCATGATGTTTGTGAGGAATAACAAAAACTTCTCGGCAGAGTGCCCACCAGCAACGACGCAGGCCTCACACCGCCGGCGGAGGGAGTTGCGAACATTAGTGAATACCCCGGACATCTTCCGGATATCGCCTGCTACGACGGCAATCCTCGCAACCAGGTCCTCGTCGGAGTCGACGGTAAAAAATAGTTGTTCATTACTCCAAAGTCTAAAGCGCCCTCTATCGGCATTTTTTAACTTTATCTTTAAAATTTATTTTTAAAATAAATTTTTTATTTAATTTTGTCATCCCTCTATCGTTTATTTTACGTGTAGGGGGCAGTAGTTTCTGCCTGGTCTATGACATTAAGATCGAGAATAACGGAACTGTGTTCAGCGGGGGGGGGGGGGGGGGGCAAATTTCAACTCCTGAACACAGTTCAGTTTGCGCTACTTAACCACTCCCAACGATTCAGATTTTGAGCTAAAAATTTAAGTTTAAGTCTAAGCTTTTGAAAGCATTTAATGAGATACAAAAAATAACGGTAAAAAATAGTTTTTCGTTACTCCAAAGTCTAAAGTGATTTTTTTAACTTTATCTTTAAAATTTATTTTTAAGAAAATACTGACATAAAGAATAGTTTTAGCGAAAACCGCAAACGAATCGACCAATTTTTCCGTTTTTTATAATCATTTGAAATTTTGGACCCTAAACTTTAATGGCGCCTATCTCCTTCGGAAGACGTTTGGGACCCTTAGTTTCCTATTTAATATTGTTTGTCTTGATGTGTACTATCACCCCTTAAAGTTTTGCCCAAGAGTTTAGATTCACCCTGTGTATATATATCAAAGAAAAAAATATTGGATATGTTTTTTCATTATTTTTCTTAATTATCCCTCTCGGCTGATGAATAAATGTTTGTGACGTCAGTTGAAACTGATCTGTTACACGTAAATATGGATCGCAACATTTTTCGAATGCTTTTTCGCTTTTAATATCATGGCACCGCGCGCCGTTTAAGGACGCAATTGTTATTTTAAGTAACAAAATAACTAATAAATCAGTAAAACATAATGTAAAATAGTGTAATGCTTCTGACGTCGAGTGAATGGGACTGAATTTTTGGCGTTAAATCATATAGTTTGGCGATAGTTTTTTGGGTACTTTTCGGTTAGCCGGGCGCAAGTGAAAAATATATATATATACAGGGTGTTTCACAAAGGACCCCTAACTTTAAAAATCAATAACCCGGAAACGGTGGTAGATAGGAACATGAAATCAGCGGTATGTTTATTAAAAAAATCGTAATCTTATACATAAATCTCAAAATTTAGTTAAAAATAGCGCCGATAGATGGCGTTGCGATTAATAGGCGTTTTGAAGATTCGTGTTTGAAAACTTATCCTTGTGGCAGTAGGACTCTGATTTAATCGGTAGTTCTCCAACACAATAAACACACGTTCCTCCACGGTATACATCACTTTCGGAATTATTTTCATTATAGCGGTCAGATTTCAATGGCGAAATCTTCGACGGCTAGTCTTTCTATGCTTCTGAACTCTCTTTAGAAGGATTCTTAACGCTCTCAGCGCCATCTATCGGTGCTATTTTAAACTAAATTTTAAGATTTATGTATAAGATTCTTACGATTTTTTTAATAAAAATACCACTGGTTTCATGTTTCTATCTATCACCGTTTCCGAGTTATTGATTTTTAAAGTTAGGGGTCCTTTGTGAAACACCCTGTATATATATATATATGTGTGTGTGTGTGTGTGTATATGTATTTTCTTAGTAATTACCTTTGATAATTTTGAGAACCTTTTTTGTATAAGAAAAAAAGATGCGTGTATATAAAGCTATCTGTTATTCTATTATGAGATTATTCCAATTTATTCCATTGCTTTTTTGGCGAGTAATCATCTGAGTAAATAAAAAATTACGTTGTATTCTCGTCAATGTAAAATGAAAGGCTTTCTCTTATCATTGTTTGTCTCTTTCTTAAACCATTTGTACATATTCTTAAATCTTTCCAACCAACAAGAAAGGTATTATAATGAAAGTTCATTGAGATAATATCTTACTCAAACTCAGTTCAACCTCACAATCATTCTTTTTGGGGGAGATATTTTAGCAGCACTTAAGTATATTTTTTCTGAATCAATAGCATTTTCTTAGCTGTGACCACTTTTACCTTTCGAACCAGGCTTAACAGCAGGAAATCTATCATTTGGCAAGTAGTATAACCACCTACAAAAGTTTCGAGATCGGGAATCGATAACAAAAGAGAGTATCTGAAAATGATACGTGCGAAAGACATAACCGGTCAGAGAAACCAGTAAAACTGATAGAGAACTACGCAGAAGCAATGAACTGAGAAAGAGCGATATGAAAATTGGTGTGAGGAGGTTGGATAATATTATCGATGGTCAAACGGAAATAAAAAGTATATGCAATCAGGCCCCGATTACCCCGATTTAGGGGCAAATTTCTACAAGTATTTTAGTATGGAAAATTTCGCTTTATTTAAACGCAGAATTTTTGTTTTATTAGAGGCGAAAAATTATATTATAAAGTACCAGTGGACCCGTGCGAAGATTTCGCACTGCAGACTAATAATTTTTAACAATATCTAAAAAATCTTTTTGGATACAGGTTTAAACTCCTGGAAAAAAAAATCAGGACTAAAAATATCTGCAGACAGCATTAGTCAAACCAAAATATCATCTCATATATTACATCAAAGTTACAGTAAAAACTGACAGAAAATAACAAATGAAAAATATATATATATCAATCGTATTTTAACTGCAATAGAGAGTAACAACATCTGTTTCGAAAAAAAAATAACATGGGATAAAGAAAAATAAATTGAGCAATTTAATTTAAATTTTGTTTTTTAATCATGAATATAAAATAAACCCGTGCATCAACTATGTCCCACTTTACCTTTTTTGAACACATTTTTTTATAATCATTGTTACGGTATTTTATTTTTGTGGCAAAACTCATTTGAGGAAACCCTTTTATTTCATTTATGTAAACAATGCCGATGTAATTTTTAATTAATTGCAATTTTCAATCAAAATACATGTTTTAACGAAATGTGAGTGTACTATGTCAGCAGTTACTTCAAAATCCATTCATATGGTACCTCATTTATCGCTCTGCGTTTTTTATTTGCTTAGAAAAAGGGATGTTGACAACAGGAATAATATGTAGAATGATGATTGACGGAAGTTTATTCCTGCGTTAAGCAAGTTCTGCATGCAACAGTTCAGAAACAAAAATAAACATATGTATGTGTACCTAAGGAAATCATGTACCTAAGAAAACTGCTCTTATTTTAAATAATATTTGGATGTTTTTATTATTACAGCCAATCTGAATTTCAGAAAATGTTCTGAGAAATTAAAGGTGAAAAACTGTTTCGAAAACACAAAAGTAAAATTCTGCAGCTGAATTATTTTATGGTTGTACAAATACAAGAAAAATATTTTTCTTTTAACTAAATTACCTATTTTTAATTGTTATCTGAGGTTCTAAATGCGCTATCGAATATATCATCTATTCAATGTGATATTTTTAATAGAGCCAATTTTGTATGAAATCACCCAAAGTTGCATCCAGCGCCACATAATTGCCTTGTACCTATATCCATGGGGCCTTAAATAAAATTTCAAATTCCAATGTAGAAAAATTCATAAAAAAAGTATTTTCATTTTCATAAAGCTTACATAAAGCATACATAAAGCATTCATAAAACGTACATGCTAGAATTTTGAAAAATGTTTGGAATTTAAATAATTCCTATATGGTAAATAAGTGACATGTTAATTTGTACGTTATTTTTCCACATTTTAAAAAATATTTTTAAACATAAATTTAAACTGGTGGATTTTTGACTCATGTGTTATCTGATTATGATTGTTTGTTTTATAAAAATTTTAATATAGGTTTCTAGATTATTATGGAATGTTAATTAAATATTTCAAGGAATTATCCTAGGTACAACAACTAGTGTTCTTGTATCTATGATCATTTGCATTGTTTCAGGAAAATCATTCTATTTGGCATAATTTTCTATTTTAAACATGTACGATACTTCCAGTAAGGCGTAAGTACTATAAACATGCGTACGCATTAATTTGACAATTTTAAAAGCGTTTAGTAGTTCAGTTTTTATGCGTTAAACAAAAATTGCGCCTGGGTACAAGGGTCTCCCCAACTTTTCTCACCCAATGCCTAAACGTAAAATACGCAATTTTAGTATATTTTAAATATTTTATTTCAAATAGAATTGTATGCAACAAACCAAAATTATTTAAATATCAATGATTCTCTACGAAAATAGTTTCATATATATAATACCAAATTGGTATTACCAGTAATTTTACGTTATACCAACACCATGCCAAAATGTATGTAAATGCGGTATTTATTTCAACACTGACCGTAGAAGTTTTTTTTTTTTTTTTTTTTTTTTTTTTTTTTCTTTTAGCGCTAAGAAATAATTATAATTTTATGCCTGCAATTTAAATGAAGTTTTATTTTATTATTTTATTGTAGTCTATTATATGTTATTCTTTTATTTTAAGTATATATTTGTATTGATGTAATAAAATAATTCGTGAAAATCTGCAGTTTTCAAACGATATGTTTTTTAAATGATCACTTTCACAACAACAATGTTATTTATTTTTTTATGTTTTATTTGGCGGCAACTATTAGACAATGGTGTTGGTATAACGGACAAGTCCCCACAAGGGTACCAAACTAGGTTACATTAATTTTATATACTAAATAGGTTTGTATTTCAATAACTAATAAATCGTAATATGAATCGACAGAAAAGTAAAAACGTAGGTACCCAATTATCCTTTAATTACATTGAACTAACGTCATTACAATATGTTCAAAATGTACAAGAATGCATAAAACCAATAAAAAACATTAAGAAAAAACCTCATATTATGAAATATTTCTTAAAAGGCAATATCCCACAATTTTAAGGAAATCTCAATAATTTCCTGTCTATGATAAAATGTGCAAACAAAATTTATTTGCTTTTCAACGAAAAATATCTTATTCAAAACATCCGTTTGAAAACGAGGATCCATATTACTGGCAGCAGAAAAAATAGTTAATTTCTTTTTGACAGCTAATTTATGACACACTTTTTAAAATCCGTCTCCTCCAATATGTAAATCGAACCAACCAGGATGACAAACATTACAAAGTTTTAAATTAAAAAAATTCTGAGCTTCTTCGAAATTTGTTGCGAATGCGTGAAAACGTGCATTATAACGCTAGGATTACATTTCGATTTATAATTTTTCTCATCCTTCAACCTTTTCACTTGATTGTGCTCTCTCTGATCTTTGTCACATACATCTGCAATGGGTTTGAGTCTCTGGAGATAATCTCAAATGTTTCTTTTTTAATTGAAAGTCTATAACTTTGATTAAAATAATCATAGTCGATTTTCTCATGATTATTTTCACAAACCTTTAAAAACAATAGTCAATTGCTCACATGAAATTCTATTGTGGCTACCATGGAATTTCACCTGATATATGCAATTCGAGCTTTTTAGCATCTGCCTCTTACATCTTTACAAATAATTACTAAACATGTTTTAACCTCTTGATTTCGGGGATGGGACACCGTACGTCCCAGTCATTATTTTTTTTTATTCTACTCGTACCACTTTTTGAAAAATAATCTGTGCCATACGCTTATACTAGAATATTTTCAAGAGATATCTATCACAGAGAAACTTTTTTCTAAATTGTTGTACAACTGAATACAAAAATAGTCGTAAGTCCTGGCCTGTAATTACTAAACATGCTTAAACCTTTTGATTTCGAGGCTGGGACACCGTACGCCCCAGCGACTATTTTTTTTTATTCTATTCGTTCCACTTTTGGAAAAATAATCTGTGCTATACGCTTATACTAGAATATTTTCAAGAGATATCTATCACAGAGAAAAAAATGTGTAAATTGCGGTACGACTGAATACAAAAATAGTCGTAAGTCCTGGCCCGTAATTACTAAACATGTTTTAACCGTTTGATTTCGGGATTGGGACACCGTACGTCCAAATGACTATTTTTTTTTAATTCTATTCGTACCACTTTTGGAAAAATAATCTGTGCCATCCGCTTATACTAAAATATTTTCAAGAGATATCTATCACAGTAAAAAAAAAAATGTGTAAATTGTGGTACGACTGAATACAAAAATAGTCATAAGTCCAGGCCCGTAATTACTAAGCATGTTTTAACCGTTTGATTTCGAAGCTGGGACACTGTACGTCCCAACGACTATTTTTTTTTCTATTCGTACCACTTAAAAATAATCTGTGCCATACGCTTATACTAGAATATTTTCAAGAGGTATCTATCACAGAGAAAATTTTTAGTAAATTGTGGTACGACTGAATATAAAAATAGTCGTAAGTCCTGGCCCGTAATAAAAAGGTTAATCATCTTAAATACAATGTTTAAATTCATTTAAACACCTTTTTTAAACATAAAATTTCTATTACAAAGCAGTTTACTTTTAGATTATCATAATATAATCTTAGTTTACAAACTCGATAATAAAATTCAAATTACTTAACGTTTTCTTGAATCTGATTTTTCGCCATTGGAGCGGATAACCACAGTTTGGAATAGTTTAATAGTTAAATTTTAATTAGATGATTTATTATTGTACTTCCAGAACCTAAACTAAACGAGCGTAAAATGACGGAAATCTTATTTCAAAAGCGTGTTAAACTTTTAAATCTTTCAGAAAATTCTCTGAAAAGGAAATCTAAAGAACAATTTAAAGAGAATATATTAGAGGTTGATTACAAGTTAGCCTCCAGGCTCAAATCAGATATTTCTTTTGCATCATGTTTACGCTTCATATCAACCTGGATAAAAAGACGAGGTTAACGATTTTTCCAACAGTTCGATTTATATTCTATTCTTATTTTTCATTCCTTTTTTAAATCAAAAGAAGTTATCGAAAGTCCAATCTATAATAACGCGTTATTATGAATTCATGCATTGCAGAGCACAGGGTTTTAACCAATCAAAGTCTTCCTGAAAAGTATAGAAAAGTTTGTTGAGAAATGCTTTATTAAGTTGTATATTTTAAAATTACAAAATCTTGCTTGAAAATCTATTAATTAAACTAAAGAAAGTTAAATAATATTTTAAAATTACAAAATTTTGATTGAAAATCTATTAATTAAACTAAAGAAAGTTAAATAATATTTTAAAATTACAAAATCTTGCTTGAAAATCTGTTAATTAAACTAAAGAAAGTTAAATAATATTTTAAAATTACAAAATTTTGATTGAAAATCTATTAATTAAACTAAAGAAAGTTAAATAATATTTTAAAATTACAAAATTTTGATTGAAAATCTATTAATTAAACTAAAGAAAGTTAAATAATATTTTAAAATTACAAAATCTTGCTTGAAAATCTATTAATTAAACTAAAAAAAGTTAAATAATATTTTAAAATTACAAAATTTTGATTGAAAATCTATTAATTAAACTAAAGAAAGTTAAATAATATTTTAAAATTACAAAATCTTGATTGAAAATCTATTAATTAAACTAAAGAAAGTTAAATTCCGTATGCCGCGAAGTTTGCGAATTCTGCCGTACAGACCTGTATATGACCTATAGAATTTATACACACCGCGCAATACACTAAAAATTAAATATTAAATAAGTTTATAAATGCACACCACACCGGAAAGCGAAATTTGATTTTTCATAAGACATTTTGCATTACCACAGAATACTGCAATTTCATTGGCTGTCGGTGAATTGTGATAACACAGTTTGGCAAGAAGTTGTTTCATGCTAGAATATTTGGCATCAACATACGTTTCAACACCGTTTTGTTTATATTTTCTGATTAGCCTTAACATGAACAGCTTGCAGACGATATGGATACTTTAAAAATAGATTATTTGGATAATTTTATTGCGCTAATAATGAGAAATTTGAAATATCATAAGTTTTAAATAAAAGTAATGTTATCATTCAGTTTGCAGTTATTTTTGGTTATGTAGCTGCCATGTGTTTCGCAAAGTGGGGTGAGTCGTTATCTAAGATGTATCCACGTATCCAGTATGAAAGGAAATATAAACATTTTCTTTCATTTTGTATGAGGATAGTAATAACTAATATTAGTAATAATAATAAAAAATCTATATTTTTTATCACGAAGCTTTTCACGAGCAAATAATTTAACTTTTGAAAACTTTCGCAAGCGTTTAGAAAAAAAAAAAAAAAAAAAAATAGATAAAAAAATATTGTGAGGTTAAACAATTAAAATCCCGTACGTTTAAGTCTTGTTGTTCATCCATTTTCTTTAAACGGATACATTCGCAATTCTTAACATACTTTGAAAACGACATTTTCATTAATAAAAATGAAACGCATCAAGAATTGAAAATAGGCACGTAGAAATCACAATAAATTCTGAGCACGAGATGTTTGATTTTCCAAAAGACTTCTAGCAATATCGCTAAAGATACCTTCATTCACCAAAGCCAAATCACGATTACGAGCCAAGTTCGATTATCGGCATTCAACAACAGCCAATGAAATTGCAGAATTCTATGATAATGCATTATGGAAAGTCAAATTTCGCCACCGGAAAACGCACTTCCAGCAATTCTCGATCTTAGTCTGTCCTTTAACCGAATACCCTTGTACATCTTCGTACATGAACGATAAATGATACGCACTCCATAATCTATAGAGATCATCTTGTAGCAGACTTGAGTACTTCTTTTTAATTTCATAATGTTTAACATAGGGCTTAAAATCATTGAAATGTATAAGCATCATAAAGTATCATAACATCATTAAAATGCATTGCAGTCGATTTTTGCCCACGGATCATATTGTAATATATAATGGAATTCTTTTGTGTGTCCCTGTAAACGAAGTATAAATGCTACTTATATATAACTCCTGAGAAAGCATGTTGTCGTCCACTTCAGTGATACATAATAATCTCATCTACTATAATCATCCTTACTATAGTTCAATGCGAAGAATCAGCGGTCAGATTATACATTTACTAATAATCTGTTCATCAGTACTTAATACAAATTTCCTTACTCATTTGAGAATAATAACTTATTTTATGTTTTTGTAAGAAGAGCTGCTAAAATTTTCTTTCCAACAAGATGCATTTTGTGTTGCAATGATATACATATCATATCAACAACGCCTACAATACATTATAATTCCAAGCAATCACAACGAATTACACACATAAAAAGAGGTAAGTGATGTGCTTCTCTGTAATTTTCTTTCTTGTCGAGGAAGTAGGGTTGGCTGATGGCACAAAGGTCAGGAGATTTTTGTGTAGCGAGCGCCCACAAAAAAATTGACCGTTACATCATAGATTGCATCTCGAAAGTGCAGCTTAAAAGGTATGAATAATTCTGCTCACTATTTCGAAAGTAGTTTTGAGTTTATTGTCTCTTTCTGTTCAGTGGGTGTTGATATGTAGGGGAAAATTTCATGTCTTAGTCATTAAGGATGATTGAAACATCACTTTTACACCTGTTAGAAAATTGTAAGAATGGGGAGGAATGGATGGTTCGTGATCTCATCGAAAGAAATTCCCTAACCTGACAGTTGAATTGCTTAATGGATGCAGATTATTAAATAGTATTTAATTTGAAAAAATAAGGAAGAAAGGAGTTGCTTGCTTTGACAAAAAATACATTTTTGATAGACAGGTTAGTGTGTCAGAAACATGTAACATTTTTAACACTTTCCAACCTAGTTGAAAAGTGTTTATGACTTCGGTTTGTCTGGCTGTCTGCCGTATGGCCGTCTGTCGTCTGTCCGTGCTCTAACTCCCGTAAATATGCTCGGATTGCCCTGCAATTTTTATATGTTATTGTCGTTATCTATAGCATGTTCCCTATTTCAACTGAAGTGTGTAGCACTTATAGTTTTTTTACAAGGACACTCAAAAGAATTCCGGTCATGGATGGTACATTACGGTCTATGGGGAAAAATCATTTGCGGTTTTTTTTAATGATGTTACACAATTTCAAACACATTGTAATTGATATATATCACTAAGGTGCATTACAAGAAGCTTAATGTGGAATAGGGTGTGCATAGCACTTATAGTTACTTTACAGGGACGGTCAAAAGAATTCCGTTACATTACGTCTATGGAGAAAAATCGTTTGCGGTTTAATTAAATAATGTTTCACTATTTTAAACGCATTGAAATTTATATGTGTCACTAAGGTGCATTACAAGAGGCTTACTACAGAATAGTGTGTGTATAGCAGTCATCGTTCATTTACAGGGACACACAAAAGAATTCTCTACTGTCTGTTAACAATAATTCCTGAAAATGCGTTTTAAGTCGCTGAACGCGATTTTAAATTTAACTCACTTTTTGTCTATTACTTGGTGTGTAAAAATTCTGTATTTCATATACAGGGAAGCACAAAAGTTCGCGAACACATTTCCGTTTATTGACAAAAATTCCAGAAGGAGAATTTTAAACTGTGCTTACGCGTTTCCTAACTGAACTAAAATTTAGCATCCTATGTAGTATATATACAAATCTATAGATCATATACAGGGCTGAATAAAAGTATTCGGATATTTTTCCGAATATTGTATATGTTGGAAATATATGTTGGAAATTCCTGAAATTACTTTTTAAAATAGGTTATGCGGTTTCCAAATTGTTTACTTAGATGTTATCTTTCTGCTTATTAAACGGTAATGATTTGTAAAATTATTTTGGAAGCGTTTTAAAGTGTTACATAATCTATGCTTGATGCATGAATTTTCGTTCTTGTTTTCTTCATCCTGAAGAAATATTTGACACATATTGATTCAAGTGCTTAATAGTTTTTAGCAGAAATTTATGCTTATTCTTAATACTTTATATATTATTATTAGTAGTAGTAGTAGTAGTATCATTCATTGTTAGTAATGCTATTAACAAGATAAAGTTGGTTATAGAAATAATCTATCTCACTAACCCATTAAAATAGTAACAATGGGCTTTATTGGCATGACGTCATAAACCACCATCACGTGACCTCCCTGCTGTGTCTATTTTTGTTTGTCTATGTATCGCATGCATACATTGGTCGATATTGTAAGAAATCACGTGTTGGTGGTATTCTTACAATCTCGAACCCAGATTCCCAATAAAGCCCATTTATACTAATATGTCTTAACATCAATATTCAATCCCAATGATTAAGCTAGAAAATTTATTTGATTGTATAGGATTGACTACGAAGGGAAAAGTAATATTGAAAACAATAACTTTTAACCTATATTATGTATACATTTTGATTTTGATTTTGATTTAGAGGGATTTTATCAAGCTCAGATACATGTATGAATAAAAAAAATGAATTATTCGAACTTAAGAACGTATTGTAAACATTTAAGTGCGAGAAATCCTGTCGCAAGGATTGCAATACACAATTTAATGACACGTTTTTGGACAAGATTCTGTAGTTGACTTACCTCGCATGGGTAGATCGCGTTCTGCCTTTAAACCACTATTGAATGAGCAATAATTGAACGTTGATTTTGAAAATAAAGTTATGCCACAAATATTTTTGTTTCAATCTTGAATCTGTGGCTGGTAAAACTCCAGTCCAAAGTATTCAGATTTTAAATCTAAAAGAAAAGAAAAATAACTATATTTAAGTCAGAAGTTATTAACTTTAAAATCACGTAGCACCTTTAGAGGTACCCTATATTAAATGTTAATTTTTTAACAATAAAGTGTATGCTAGAACTTTTGCATCATAAAAATAGCTTAAAGTTATAAATCTATGATCTTAGAAAGACCTATGAACATCTGATTCTAGCTAGAGCAGTATGTTGTTCTGCAGTAATGATGCATATTTTCCGTGACTCCGAAATTATAAAATTATATTGAGCTGTATTCTAAAAAAAAAAACCACTCTAGTTGTACATCAAATATTTTACTAAAGTCCTTTTTTTGTTTTGTTCTGAATTATGTACCATTTAGAATAATAAAAATAGTTAAAAATACCTAAGAAGTGCTTATTTAGTTTTAAAATAATTTAAACTAACACTTGCAGAATTCTGGTAATACATAAACAGATTTTACAGGGTTTTTTTTTTTTTTTTTTTTGTAATAGAATTTTAGAATTACATACATAATTTTTTAATGTTAAATTATTAACATGTAATAAAATGCTTCCTTTTCAGCTGATTATGTCAAGTGTTGATTTTTTTCGGGTAACATGGGTTATTTTTTGGAAAAGTGGGTTTTTTTAATTATTATTATTATTCTTGCATAATTAGCTGCCATTTTGTAATAAAGTGATAAAAAGAAAAATACTCAACCTTAAAATCTTAGTCAGAACAAGCTGTAAAAGTTTAGCCATGTTTAATTTTTTATAAATTCTTTATTAGACTTTATATAGAGGAAATTTCAAAAAATGGGTTTTTTAGAGGACAGCACAATACCTTTCTGCATCTACTCATTTGCCGCATTTTTTACACTTTTTTATTTAACTTAATTTGGTTTTTGTAAGTAAAGATGAATTTTTCTAATCGATTTTTCACTCAATTCTTGATATGGTAGAATAATAATAATAATAATAATAATAATAATAATAATAATAATAAATTAAAATAATTAAATAATTAAAAATAATAATTTTTAAAACTATATTTACTTTTTTTTCCTTAGTATTATTTATTCCATTTTTTTGTCTTTAAAGAAACCTTTAGATTTTAGGCTAGTTAAACTGAAAAGTATTTTATACGAAACTAACTAATCTAAGATGAGATTTTTTGCAATCGAAGCAATAAAACCTACTTGCATGGGTCGTTTATATAAGTTTTGTTTGATACAAAATCATTCCTCCTCCATCTTCTCTCTACAGAAAAAAAAAAATAGACATTCCATTTTACCAAAAACGTTTTGAAGCCTACCCAATATTTTTCAAATGTTGGGGCCACTGGTTAGAAAAGATTTATAATTACTGGCGAGATCAATAATAAACTCAATTTTAAAAAAAGCATGTACATGTTTTTTTTTTTTCTTTTTCTGAAGTGGAAAGTGTACATGGAGCCCCAAGCATTGCGCGGAGCACAGCTAGGGAACCGCTGATCTAGGTTATCAATTTTTAAGAGACTACACTATCGTGATGATTGACTTATATCGATCATGTCGACACAGTCCAATATTGTCGATGGTACCTAACTATAAAAAATAATCGATTGGTGAGGTTACTTCCATTGCATCTCCATTCGGTGCTTCGTGTGAAAAATGTTTTTCGTTTTTCTACTGAATGCAATGCAGGGTGATGATTATTGACAGCACTGATTAGGACTTATCATTTAAAGGTACCTGGTACCAGGACACCACTTTCGCCACCTTTGTTGCGAGTCTGTGTGATTTATTATTGATAATTGATCTTTCTTCATAGTGACTTACTTTTAGTAACTCGGGCGCAACAAATTAAAAAGATATAGAGAAATAATCTTAAAAAAGGCAATTTACAATTCATAATATATGTTTAAAAAATAATAAAAAGGGACTGGGTACGCAATCTAAGAACTTTTTTCTTTTCAACGTTACTAACATTTTGGGAGAAACGTTTCTAAAGTCCAATTTGGAAATTATTAGCGTCCTACTTTCATTACAGTTCTTAAAGATACAAATAAATGTAAATATATTGTTTGAAGGTGCGTAAAAACATACATTAAAACCTTTAAAAACACATTAAAGTCTTTTAAACATCATTAAAATCATTTTAAAATGATTTTAAAAGGACTTTAATGTGCTTTTAAAGGTTTTAATGTATGTTTTTACGCACCTTCAAGCAATATATTTACATTTATTTGTATCTTTATGAATTTTAATTATTAAACAAGGTGAATTTGCACAGAAATTTTAACTTTATATTGTCCTACTTTCATTACAAATTTTTAAATTACATGTCAAATTAATTTTTTAATACTTAAATTTAAATACCCTTTATTTGTTTCTTTCTTTTATTTATTAAGAAACTGAAAGCACAACGAAACCCGGAAATCTTCTCTTTTTTTTTCACCCCAAACTTCACTTCCCGAAAAAGGGTAGCTGAATGAAAACAACAACAGGAACTATCCTTTGTTTTTCATCGATGACTTTGATTTCATTGTTTCAAATCATCCCAGCGGCTAATAGCAGACTCTAAACAAATTCACTCTTTTCAGGGTTACGGTCATACGAGGATATGATTTTACTCTACTATCATAAAATCTGGAATTGAGGAAGGAGGCCAGAAACTTTCGTCTGCAACATCGGAATATTGTCTGCTGTGAGATATAACTCGTTCAATCAGATTTTTATCTCGCTGAACTCATGACAATGACTCTCCTCTCACCATGAAAGTTTTTTTGAATATTGACTTCTCTATAATAAGGAAGAAGTAAACAGGCAAGATAGATTTCTGCAGATCAACAGATAAGCTTCTTTTTTTTTTTTTTGCATTTTTAGGAACGAAATTCTTTAAATAACAATGCTTATCTTCAAATAAAAATAATTTTCAGCCAGCTCGCCTTGTGTTCATTGTGGTTCTTTGGTCATAAAAGCTTATTTTACGCTGATTTTATGCTACACGTGTTCTTAATAAAGATAACAATTAGCGGTCATTGTAGCTGCATAATATACTGCGAAAAAATGACCACTGAAAATTCCATTATTTTAATGATTCTTTCTCCAGTATCTTCAGTTATCATGAATTCATAGGATAAATTTATTTTTTTACCGTAGACTCTGAGTAATTTAATTGTATGCAGTTAATGATATAAGATAATGTACTTTAAATGAAATATTATGCATTGAATTATCGTTGCTGATTTTTTTTTTTTTTTTTTTTTTTTTGTAGTTGTGAATCAGGCATTAGTTACAGTGCAAAGTTTTTTAAAAATGCACAAAGCTTGTAATTTCTAAAATAATGATATAAAGTTCTTTGAACTTAGGATTTTAGCTTTTATTCGAAAACTAGCAGCTTTGCCCGTGTTAACTGTTTGGGTAAAATAAATAAAAATGCAATAATATGGCGATCAAAATAACGGAGCCCTCCCTTCGGGCCCAAAAATCGCTAAAAAGACAATCAGAAAAAAAAATCATGTTACTTTCACGTAATCATAGTAATATCCCTCAGTTTTTAAATGAGAATGCTCGTTTTATTTGGTGCGTGTAAAAAAGAAAAAAAAACTCAATCAAATGCCGCAGTATTCAGTGAAGTTCTACTTCGTATGACAGTATTTTTTAATGGAAACTTACATTTTCATTCATAAAACTTAAATCTACAACGATTACATGAAATTTACGTCATTTTCTAGATTCTTGCAAGCGTGACGTCAGTCAAGAAGTGAAGTTTTTGAATTGTCTTTAAAAAATATTTGCTATGTTTCTTTTCCTATTTAATACAAATCGTTGCAAAAGTTACCACTGCTTCTAAAGTATTAAAACACTACAAGCGGGAAAAATTCTACCTTACGACAGAATATAGATTGGCCACCCATGGCTTTTATCGTTGAGATTTTTTCAGCCAAGTCTAACTCGTCCAAAAAAAAAATGTTAGCATAAGCCAGCTTTTCCACTTTAGAATTTAGTTAGCGCTCTAAGATTTTTTGTGAGGCTGGTGGAACATATTAGGCACGAACACACCAAGTTTTAAAAGGATTTGGTGACTAGAAGTACTTTTTAAGAAATATAATAGTAAAAATATGTGGCTCCAATGGGCTGAGACGTGGCGAGGTAGTTGTTGTTTACAAATGTGCTGGCTTAATGACACCCTTTAAACTGTTTTTAATGGTTCAAAGCATTTTAGCACTTAATAGATAACCTAAAAAAGGTAATGAAAAGTTCTATGATAGCAGCTTTTATGATGGATACAGCTAAGAGAAGTTGGTTAACAAATGATGAGTTAGCATTAATTGACGGGATCTTGGAAAGCGGTGGGGGGGGAGGGGGGAGCCATACAAAACACAAGTGCTCTATGAGACCCGATTTAAAATGAATCCTCTCTTGCAATTGAGAGATGGGACTTTAAAAGGGATCCCCCTTTTCGCCCCTCTGACTGGCCCCCCAAGAGAGATACGTAAAAACCGAGGGCGCCAAAAGAAACGGGGGGGGGGAATAACCTTTAGGCGGTTTACAGCTAATTTTGGTGAAATTTTGGAGCTGTCCGGCCCATAGGAACAGAGAAAAATGGAAAAAACTAAAATAAATATGAGAAATTGAAAAAAATAAATAAGAAAAGTGCTCCTGACAGGAGACGAGAAAGAAGGAGGGGGAGAGTAGAACTAGACAAAAGTGCTTGATGAGATCAAACTTTTGATATGGTACATGACGGGGTTTGAACACATTGAATGTCTCCCCGGTGGGGGGGGGGGGTAACTCCGGTCCTACGGGAGATAGGGCCTCGGGACGCTCTTAGAAATGTCGGCCTCGACGATTTTAACTTCGTTGGATCCTTTAGAAGAGGCCTACGTCCTCAGTGGGGCTTAAAGGGACTGAGAAAGATGGGAAAAACTAAATTTTAAAAAGAGTTGAAACAGAGAACTATGTTTCTTAAGGGAGGGGGGAGTGAGAGGCGGAGAGTAGGACCAGACCATAGTGCTTGACGAGACCTATCGATTGATATGTTACATGAAGGGATTTACATGGGGTTTACATTTGGGGGGAGCACCAAAAAGGTCTTACTGAACCTTTCCCATGATTATGCCAAGGTTGGAGTTATGATTTCGTCAAGACCATCGCAAAGCTTATATTGGCATCCTATATACGCATATATATATTCCAAACACTCCTATATGTGCCATATACGTCATTATACACATATTATTTATGTTTTATATGTTGTATATACATCATATGCACATGTCATATATATACATAATATATGCATCATATATGGCTATAACTTGGCCACATACGTACAGAAATGTTATATATATATATCATATATTATTATAATGACATACATGCTTTATAATCTAGCGATAAATCTTGGCCGCTTGGCAGTTCATCCTTGGAAGCCGCTATAACACGAAAGTACCAAATTTACAATATATTAATGAAAACAGAAACAAAAATATTTCATGCTTGATGGCTGCTATAACACGAAAGTACCAAATTTCTTTTTTATTTTTCATATCTGATAATTTGCATCTATCCTTTTTTGTAATTTTAACATTTTTGTAACGATTTTATACTATTGCTTATTCAAAGAAAAAGTCTTCTAAAGTTACAGAATTTCGTTAAAAACGGTTAAAATAGTAAAATGCGAACATCGTTTGGTCCATTCTCGACCGAAAGCAACTACCGTTATCATTATCTTTCTTACGCGTGAAGGTTTCGTTATGGTACTTCATTGTGAAGATTGGTAATTTTTTAAATTCATTATTTGAAAAACGGCATAATCATTCGATTTGAAATTTGTATCAAGGAAAAAAAAAAACAATTTTTTTCCTTTTTAACGCAGTTTGTCTAACAATTTTGTGACAAATACTTTTTGAGCTATTAATTTTTTCAGTAACTTTAAATGTTTCATTTTCCGAGATTAACCTGTGGCAACGATGGATTGCTGTGACTTTTCATAAACATGAAAAATGATAGAGATTGAAAGAATAAGCCTCCCTGTGGGTGGCTAATAAGGTAATGGCTATCAGATATAGCTGAAATATACAAGCGAAATGGCAAATAAAACCTAGCCGTTTATTTAGAAGTCAGTTTAATGTCACACAGAAAGTGACATCATATTTACTATATATTTTTTTTATTATTATACATTTCCTGAGATTTTTTCTTGAAATTTAAATGTCTGTTTAATAATAGATGTTTTAACTTCAAATACATTTAAATGGAGGTACTAATGTTAAACACACTTAGAGTTTTTTTTTTTTTTTTTTTTTTTTTTTACATATGAAAAATGCGTTTTATCTGTTCAGAATGATGTCAATTTCTTATGCTAAAATATAGCAAGTGAATCTGATTTTTTATTGACTTATAAAATTAAAGTACACGTGTTATATATATATATAAATTAGTATTATTCTTGCACTATTTTTTAAGGTTTGGGCAACAGGGCAGAAAAAATTAATTAGAAAATTTAAAAAAACCTATTTCTATAATGATAAACTATATATGGCAAGTAGTTAAAAAGGGGTTAAAGATTAGTCTGATATTTTTTTTAAGTTTACAGAAATTTTACTGGTGTTTTAAAACGTACGTATACCAAGTTTCATGCGAATCGGTCAAAAACTGTAGATTTGTATTACGGATATACACACCAACAATGATTTATAGAGATAGATAGGTTATTTATGTATGAGATTCCTATTATGTATAGAAGGACCTTTTTCAACACTTCCCAACTCAGTTGAAAAGTGTTTATGAATTCGGTTTGTCTGTTTGTCTGTCCGTCCGTCTGTCTACAGACTGTCTGTTCTCTAACTCGCGTAAATATACTCATATTGCCATGCAATTGATATAGCTTATTGAGGTTTACTAAGGTATGCTTGGTATGAAAAAGAAGTGTGTAGAACCTATAGTTTATTTACAGGGACACTCAAAAGAATTCCATTACATTACGGTCTATGGGGTAAAATCGTTTGCGGTGTATTTTAATGATGTTACACTATTTCAAACATATTGAAATTGATATACATCACTGATGTGCACTACAAGATGCTTACTGTAGAATATGGTGAGCATAGCATTCATCGTTCATGTACAGGGACACACAAAAAAATTCGGTTACAGTACTGTCTATGAACAATTACTGCTGGAAGTACGTTTTCAGTTGCGGTACACTGCAAAAAGAAAAAAAAAATTGTTATAACAGTAAAATAAGCAGTAATACGCTAACGCGCATTCGCGGCAGCGTATTACTGCTTATTTTACTGTTTGTTACTGAATTTTACGGTATAATACTGGCAGCTGGGGTGTCAGTATTATACTGTAAAATCAACATTTTTTTTTTTTTTTTTTTTTTTTTTTTTTTTTCAGTATACGCGTTTTTATATTTAACTTATTTTTTACATATTACTTGGTGTGTATAAATGCTATAGATCATATATAGGACAGTACAAAGGATATCGAATACTTATCGGTTTATTGACAGAAATTGCTGAATAGGAATTTTTAACTTTGCTATGCGTTTTCTAACTAAACTGAATTTTTAAGGACACACAAAAGAATTAGGTTGTCGTACTGTCTATGAGTGACGATTGCTGGAAATGCGTTTTCAATTCTGGTGTGCATGTTTAATTTAACTTTTTTTCTTGCCTATTACTTGGTGTGTGTAAATTCTATAGATCATATACAGCGCTTCACAAAAGAATTCGAGTACATTTCCGTTAACTGACAGGAATTTCTGAAGTGGGATATTGAACTGTGTTATGCGTTTCCTAACTGGGACTAAATTTTAGCATACTGTACAGTATATATACAAATCTGTAGATCATATACAGGGCTGCACAAAAGAATTCAACTACCGTTTCGATTATACATGGTAATTGCTGAAATCGGATTTTCAAATGTGTTATGCGTTTTCCAAATTGTTTTCTTAGATTTTGGAATCTTGTATTTTCAAAATTTGCATTTCAGAATTACATAGCATAATTATTGCTCAATATCACAAAGTATAATTTAGTAATGCTCAGTATAATTAGGTAAACAAACCTGCTGAGTGGGGCTAGTTGAGCTTAAGCCGAAAAGTAGGTCTCCCCGCCCGGTTTGACCTTTACCTTGTTTACTTAGATATCAGCTTTCACCTTATTAAAGGATGAACTTTGTTGTTGTATTCTCAATGGTGCCAGAAAGTATTTCATTATCTATGCTATACATGCATGATTTTTCTTTCTTGTTTTAGTTTTTACACAGACACAAAAATTCGCATTTTTTGGCTGATTTTTGCCTATTTCAAAGTGCGCCGTCCCCTTAACAGTTTTGTGCATGTAGATATCCTTCAATTTCGATAATTGGTATCTTACATCCCTCTGGCTTTAACATACTAAATTAAAAAGTATCTACAGGGTGACTTATATAATTAACCTACAACTTTTAACTGAAATAACTCTTGAGTCGTTGCAGATAGCACTACAAACATTTTTTTTATTGAAAAGAACGTGGAAAAGGAATTTAATGGATAAGGTTTTCAAAGTGAGAATTTTCAGAGGTAATACAATAGCGCAACTTAGTCACAAAGTTGTCAGTAACAAAATCGAGCTATTCTTTTTTCATGCTTGAAAATGAGTCCGTTATGGAACTTTTGAGGCTAATAAGGTCTGTCGACTTCTTTTTGTAAACCAAATCTTTTATATGACCCCAAAGATAGAAGTCATATGGATTCATATCTGGTGAATAAGGTGGCCAACTTTCTTATCAGATCTCTTACCAATGCTCCAGAAGGCTTATTAGGTCGGTTTCTGAATGTTGAAGACCATTTCCGTAGAAATAGTGTTGCATTTTCACCATATAAATACCAATTTTTAACAATAAAAATACGATCTTCAGTTGAATAGGACGCTTTGGGAGACATTTTCAAAATTACTTTAAACTGACACCAAACAAATTCCTTTTATCCTCTCACTGCACGGATTCGTGCCGCCAAGTGAGGCTCTTAGATGTTATTTCAGTTTAAAGTTGTAGTTTAATTAAAGTACTTTGTGTCACCAATTATTTTTAAACATATTCTTCTTAGCTTAAATAGTCATTTAAACTTCCTAAAGAAATAAATTCTAATTCTAATAAGTGAATGGACGAGGTAACTGTTAATTTAATGTCTTGGAAGCGATTGTTTTTATTCTTTCCTGTTTCTGCAGTTTTGTGGTCTCTCATATAGTTAACCACAAGATTGTACGGCTGGATAAATCCAACGGTAAAGTATCTTCAGTCATCGATACGAAAAGTTAATTTATTGTATTCATTCACGCCATTGAACCATTAAGTTTTCATTTGTTAACACAATACTAAGATTTTAATCGGATAACAACATGCTTTGAAAGAGATAGTTACGCTTTTGCGCTGATAATTACCGTGATTTGTTGCTGCTTTGCGCACTCAATGAGGTGAGCTTTCATTCATCTGAACTTTTTGCCATTGTCTTTTCATCAAATAAATCTATATCGAATGCAGCATATTAATATGGTTTGTCAACTTTTGCTGAATTTATTAATTCCGTTCTTAATATGTAAAAGAATCACCTATTAATTGACTGTACACTAATTAAATGGCAGGTAATTTCATAAATTAACTACATTATCATAAATTAAGCATAGTTACTTACTAACATATGAACAAAGCATCGCAAAAGTTTAGGTTCATACTAAAATATAATAATAAAATTGGAATGAGAAATATATTGAATAATATCAAGATAAATATTCAAAATGTAATGGAAGTGAAAGAAGATATTATTACAATGGTTACATCACCACTGTTTATTTAACAAGTAATATAAAAAAATTTAAAATCAATTTCTACTTTTTAATCATAAATATATAAAATAAAGACGTGCAGCATTAATGTCCCACGTTATCTTTATTGAACATTTTTTTATAATCATCGTTGCGGTATTTTATTTTTGTGGCATCACTAATTTGAGGAAAATCGATCATTTCATTTATGAAAACAATGGGAGAAATTTTTTTCGCCCAAATAAAATTAAAATTAATTAATTAAATTTAATTAATGAATTAATATTTGAAAAAAACTGTTTTAACATCAAGTGTCATCCACTACAAGTTTAAAAAAATGTATTTGAACTTGAATGGATGAATAGAAAATATTTTATTAGCGTTTGAAAATTTGAACAAGATATATAAATATATAGAGAATGTGAGCTAATAGTAGGAATTGAAAAATGGCGCCGATTTAACACTTTCCAACATAGTTGAAAAGTGTTTATGAATTCGGTTTGTCTATCTATCTATCTGTCTGCCGTCTGTATGGACAGTACGGACTGTAAGACTGTACTCTAACTCGCGTAAATATGCTCGGATTGCCTTGAAATTGATATATGTTATTGGGGTTTACTACGGCATGTTTGGTATTGAAAATTAAGTGTTTAGCATTTATGGTTCTTTTACAGGAATACTCAAAAGAATTTCGTTACATTACGGTCTATGGGGGAAAAATCGTTTGCGGCGTATTTTAATGATGTTATACTATTTTAAACAAATTCAAATTGATACATATCCCTGAGGTGCACTTGGGCTATCCTAATAAGTAAAATATACAAGAATAGAAAGCAATATGACTAAAGAACTAAAAGAGGTCATTGAAAAATCGTTGTACTCTTTGCCACCAATAATATTTCAAAAAATAATTCAAGAGAATCACGATTATTTGAAGTTATCCAGGGAACTATTCTTAATAAATAGCATCATGTAAAAGTGTTGAGCGATGTGTTTTTTTCGTTGTGCCTAAACTTTTGAGACACTATATAGTTACAGTTTTTTATGAGTTTTTATTAAAATCAGAATAATGTGCCAGTTTATTCATTTTTATAGGATTTATTTGAATTATTTTAGAGAATCTAATAAGCAAATCATACTTTTTTGTTTAATTTTGTATTGTTATTTAATAAATGACATTATATTCTGTTTATGCCTAAGCTTTTGAGACAGACTGTATATAATTAGTAATATCAAATAGATAAAGAGAGATCGCCAAGATAATGTATCTATCTATCTAAATCTATGTGTGTGTGTGTATATATATATACAATTTTTATATTAGCGATCCCTCTTAGTTCAGTTGATTCCACGACTCCATTTTTAGAACCTATATTCATGTTTAGAAAATAATTTAATTTTTATTCTAATAAAGATTTTTAAAAAAATCGTTTAATTATTATTGTGGGTGGTACTGGAAGGGTTAAAAATGGATTTCTATTTTAACTAGTAGCTTCCACAATGATGACAAATTATCAGAGTCTAGAATTGCATTAACCAAAAAAAAGATGGGGATCCAAATGGGTTAAGTTCTTGAAATTATTGTTTTCATGGGATGCAATTGTAAGCAATTTTATAGGATCCCGCACTATGATCAAGATTCCAATCACTGCCCAGGAATCTTTAATCTTTTTTATAGATAGAGAAGACGTTTCCATACCCCATTTCGAATTGATCGGGTTGTTTTTTCAAGGTGCTCCGGTTTCCCCTCTTTTTTATTTGCTTATATATTTATATTTATTATTTTTTAAACTGTGTTTAGTGTGTTGTGAAACTTCAAAAGGATGCATGGAATATTTATTTGCATAGTAGATTATTGATACGATGCAAAGGAAATTGCCCAAAAATGAGCTACCACTTTCATTTTGGTACCTACCGATTTACCTCTTTTCTCAAAATGGTTCATGTTGGTGTTACTTCTGGAGGTGCTATGAGGGTTCAAAATGCTAATAACCAGTCTTTGTTTTCCAAAAAAAAGTTAAAATGACTGTTTTTCGAGGGATGGTCCAAATACGAGCTACTTAGTAATTTATCTCGTAATAAATTTAAAAAAAACCACCAAATTTTATTCACAAATTAATTAAACGACTTTCCTGAAACGTTGTGTAAAAAAAAAAAAAATGAGCATTTTCTTTATTTTTGTTTTCCAGAAATCGCAGGTGTATACCTTTTTTACCATTCCAGCACTGTCGGAATGTGCTCGACCTCCACTCTGATAGCGCTGAATCACAACTGCCGCTTTTACATCATCTGAAAAGCGTCCACCGCAGAAACGCCCACCGCATTGTCATCACAAGGTTTACCCGCCCCCCCCCCCCCCCCTCTCCAGAGAAACCACCAACTCGTCATTGTCACTGTCGTCGGTATGGTAGTCGGTTTTCAGACCCCCAGTACGTCAAGTTGATGGTCTCAGCAGCCATTAAAAAACAAACAAATCGATCTAAATAAGTGTTCTGCATGAAGCTTGGGACTTCTTCTTTAAGATGCGGCGAAAGCCGCGTGATTTACTGAAGAATTAAGGAAGGGAAAAATTAAATTTCACACACCTTGAAAAGTTTTGGGTTCCTCAAAAGTAAGTTTTCCGATGAAAATAATTCGTTCCAGCCTGCATAAGCCAAGGACCAAGACCATCCGTTCTCCACTCTTCCTTCTCCACCGACTTCTTGCTGTTCCATTCGGTGCCATTTCCATGACCGTACACAACCACCTCCTTTCATTTTCAGCAAGTAGTCCGTATTTAGACACGGGCCCATTTTGGACCATTTCCTTTAATGATATAATATCGCTCACCCGAAAGTAAAGGGGCGCATAACTCAAAAATACTAATTTTCACAGGAAAGGCAAAAGAAGATTTGCATGTTTTTACTAAAACATAAAATTATAACACTTAGTTCTGCATGCAGCTGTAAAATCATACATAAAAGCGTAAAACTCTTTAAAATAAAAACGTAGAAGAGATAGGAAATATTGAGTAAATATATCCCCACGCATAATTTGCTCCCCTTCTGTGGTGATAAAGTGACACATAGCGTAATCTAGCGGTTTTCCGGATAACTATGCTTATGACATTTTTCCTATACAGCAAGACACACCTAAGTCATACCTAATAATGAAATAATACGCAAAAGAATTTTTCGCAAATGAGTGACTTTTCTTGTGGATGAGCGATATGATACATGATTTGATTTCATTTGACATAATGATGTGATTAATGATTTGATAATTTTCCAATGATAGATAATGATTATTTCAGCAAATTTGCACTGTAAAATTTTGCTAAAGTTGTAAATTACAATCAAACCAGCATGGAAAACCAATAATGAATTAATAAACAAAATGATGTATTTTTAATTTCTTACTTAAACATTGTTCCGTTTTATGACAAAATTTTCCCCGCACGAATATTTTATGTATCGTCCTTCTTCAATGTCTGATTATACCTTACGATTCAATCAAATGTAACGCTTTCCGCTTACAATCATTATATAATTTTATGCATCGAAGAAGTTTTGCACTCGGTTCATCCCATTTCATTGTATGAATACATTTCTCGGCGATGACTAAGTATAGATGAGTGCTGCGGTCCTTCTGAAATCCATTTTTTCGGATAATTTTAAAAGACCATAAAAATATATTTACTGCTTGTGAAAAAAATTGCTTCAAATGGACTCTCGAGGTCTTCCGCAATGGACAAAAAGCGAAAACAGACTGTCCATCAAAGCCATTCTCATTATGTTTGAAAGAAATTGTACTGCCCGGGAGAAAATAAATATTTTAGAGATACCTAATGGCACATTGCGCTTTTTCGTAGCACTTGTCATTGCTAAATATGTCTTACAGTCTTTAATCATTCGCAATAGAATACATTAAAGAATCCATTAAACTCTCTTTCAGTGCTGGACAGGACAAAGAAAGAAAGGACAAAACTGTAAAACTTGTTTTCTTGGAATTCTGGAAAAATTGGTTCAAAATGAATTTTTTTTTCTTTTATATATATAAAGGGTATAATGCACCCGGAAATGTAGAAAAAATATGTATACATGTATAAATGCATGTCTGTGTGAGTGTATATACATATAATAAATTAATGCATTGAACTTTTCATTTTTATTGCTAATATTTATTCACAATTTGATAATTTAAACAAGCATTACAATGTACGAGTCTATATGCTGTGTTGGACATGTCTATTTCTCTGCCTATTAATTTCTATATACCGAGTGATTCAAGATAGATGTTATTGCAATCATCTCTTACACCACTGATCATAGAAACAGACATATATTTGATCAAGTAATAGCTTTTACATACAGGGCCAGACTAATGCAAGGGCATGCGGGGCAGCTTCCCCGGGCATAAAAGTAATCAAGATTTTCGTTAAGAGGGTGCAAAATGGTTAAAATTGGCCCAAAATAACCAAAATTCTTACATTTTTAAAAAATTGGGAGGGGAATGTGGTTTTTCTCTCCGTTCTCTGCTTTCCGTGCCTCCCCTCCTCCACCCCCTAAAAAGGAACGAACTATATCATTAGAAAACTAATAATAAAAATTTTATTATAACAACTTAATTATACAACCATTGTTTTCAAGAAAAATATTCATTATTGACTTTTTTCTCTTAATGAAGCAAGTTAAAACTATTAATGATGACAAATTGGGGGCACCTTTATTTTAGACATCTTATGACATACGTAGATAAGCAAAGGGAAAGTTTGCAAACAAATACTCCTGTCAACCAATCAATCCTTTTTTCTACTATTTTCCTACTAGTATTCTTACTAATATTTTTTCTTACAGTGTGACCATCTTTGTTGTAATACCCTGTATACAGACGTGGATAGTACCTGGTACTAAATTTATGTATTACATAGGTATGAAGTTTAGTACTAGTCATTTCAGCATAATTCATGAACTATTTCTATGGATGGATAAAAGGGGGGGGGGGGCAGAATGATGCTTGACCCGGAGCCCTAGTTAGTCTAAGTCGGGCCATGTTTACAAATAGAATTTGTTTTAGGAGGGGCTGTATGTGTATTAAAATACGAAAGCTAAATTTATACGGCTCATTTTTTCTATTTAGAAAAATGCTACCCTTCTTCCTAGAACAGGCACAGCGAACCTATGGTACGCGTGCCATATGTGGCCCGGGCAGAATGTTTTCGGCACGACATTAACCTTTTACCCACCACACCATGAACTACTTTTCAGATTCGTTTGAAATTTTTATAAATAAAAGTGGAAGTATGAAATAAAAGTCGAAAATAAAAGTGGAGACACGGGTATGTTCCACTTGGGAAATAGAACATCTGATTCACCACATACATCATCTGGATATCTGGAATCCATTTTAATTTTCATCAATTTCTTCAATGTCAAATGCTTTTTCTCAATAATTTGTGATAAAATGTAAATTTTAGGTTCACCTTCAGCATCTGAATCATAAAAAATCAAAGCTAAGGCATATTCAACTGAAACACACCTTTTAACAGGCATTTTTCTCTAATAATTGGATACAAACTGTGTAAAAATAATCCAAATCCTAAAAAGAACAAACAAGTTTGTCCTCTGAACTGCCAACGTTCCACATGGGGAACATTTTCATTCAAAAGACCATTAAACAAAAACAACAGAAGATAAATAATTCATTTATACATGAAAATGCATAAGAAAAGTTACGCAATGCAATAATTGTGATTACAGCACACCACATTTGAATTCTAAAGACTCAGGCACAGCAGAAGACACAGCCTACGACATGCACGTTTTTTATTACATTTCAATAAGCACCAAATTTGCAACCACAAACAATTATTAAGCAGTACTTTAGAATATCTTAGGACATGTCTTCCGAAAGATATATTTAAAATTTCAAACACACTAAACAATCACTTAAACAGTTAGAGTACCACAAAGCTGGTGTTTCGTTTGTAGAGCATTGGCGGGTAAATGGAAGTTCTAAAACAAAATACATGAATTTAGACTAGCTGAGTTTTTCTAAATTCCAATGATTGTGAATTGAAGAAACTGAAATGTAACTTAATTAAAACCCAATCTAACTGAATGTTGACTGAAAACGATTTTTAAATATAGAATGAATTTCGGGACTATGGAAAAAGGAAATATTATCAGGCATTATAAACATTAATTCCGATTGTAAACATAGAGCAATAACAAAATTCCAAGTAATTTTGATTCATTATTATTTGACCCATTAAAATGTTTAGTTGTTGGCGCGTCATGGTTACGTAAAATATCTTTTGAAAAAATTTGGCAGTCGAATGTGTAAGTTTCGCCTTCCCTGTACAGAAGGAAATTGCAATAAATACTTTTTTACGACAAAGACTTGTTGATTCATAGAACTTGGAATTTTATGAATTTTCAGCTTTTCCCGGTGCTAAAAATGCGTCTTTTCGTTTTTAGTGTCAGAAAACACTGAAAAGTCATAAAATTCAAAATATCATAATTGGGTAAGTTTTGTTTGTATAGAAATGGGGAAGGGGGGTATTTTCAAGGCATCTTATTTCTAAATATAAATTCTGGGAAAACAGAGCCTAATCAAAAATTGTTATTTTTCATATTTTAATACTATACTAGACATATGTAAAAGCTATATTTGATTTGAATTCATTTTGTTGTAATTCGAAGTATGTTTCTATCATTGTTGGTATAAAAGTAAATCGCTATAATCTCTCTCGCTATAAAATAATATATATATATATATATATTATCTTGCTCTCTCTCCCTCTCTGTATGAATGTATTACATTTTTTTAACAGGTAGAAGAAAGATATCCACACGAACACACTTTAATAAATTAGTTTCACTGCATGGATATGCATATGTGTAACTTATTTCATTTGCAACGAATTTCTAAACTTCATGCTTTTAATAGTATTAGATTTTTAAAAAAAATCTCTGCCTTTAATTTTCTTATTTTTGTTTATTCAACAATGATTTCTTTTCTTAGAATAACTCAGTTTCGATTAAGATTTTCTTGTTTTTATTTAGAATTAATTAATGTCGTTGCGCTTTATTAATAATTTTTATGCTAATTTTAATGCATTAAACCTTGCAGTAGTATTTTATGATGTCTGAAATTCAAAAATTGCTAGCTTTGTTTAGTTTAACATCAATTATAACTCCAGTACGTTTATACACATGCTAACCATCAATGTGCATTAAAAAAATAATTTGGCCAAAGCATTGATTGCTTTAATACATTCGCTGCTGATCACGTGCCAAGGCGTGATTCACATGGAAGGTGTAAGTTTATCAGTCTTTCTCCCAACGAGGCTCTCCTAAGGAATGTATTAGAATATTCTATTAATGAACAAATTTACTTTTTCTGGGATTCGAACTTGGAGCAACAGTAATGAGGTTGACTCTTTTAAACACTGAATTTGAAGAATCGTGGACTGTTGTCTATTTTTAAAAGCATGCTAAACTTTTATATAATGCGATAAATTAAACTGCTCTTCTTATTGTATGGAATCAAACTTTTTTAGTTCAATTTTTTTTTTTTAAGTGCATATGCTGGTCTAATATTTTTCATCAATTTACCTAACAATCATTATCTGAGATTACTAAAGCCAATGGCAGAATTTTGCACACTACAAATACCTACAATATATATCCACCTATTTATATATATGTATATTTAAATGAATCACCTACCTCCAGTGCTTTATCTTGGTGGATTTCTGAACAAATAAAGTTATCAAACGGTTCTTTCAAGGCCTTCATTTAAAATAAAGTTTGCTGTTCATTAAAATAGCGGCAACAGAGGTGCTTAAGATAGTCCTCAAATTTCCTACTCAACAACGCGACAATTTCTGACACATTTTCTGACTCATCTTTTACGTAAAGGCATAAAATTGGTAGGCCTGACTGTTGAAACGATTTGGAATCGAAATGATTTTTCCATTTTTTGATAAATAAATTACTTATCGAGTTATAAACGAGTCTTGTCACGTGACGACGCGTTTTCTCCCTTTCTTGAGCTGCCTCATCGGAAATTCGGTTCAAAACACCAATTTGACAGTATTTTTTGAAAGATCTTCTGCCTTTGCCAAAAAATGGAAAACGTCTTTTGATAACACAGTTTCTAAATAGAAACACATGCCAATTTCATGATTTTCCGAACAAAAATGAATTCAGAAATGTGTCAGAAAGTAGCTCCTTTGGATTTGAGAACAGCCTTAAGTGCAAGTATACTTGTTGCTCTCTCTGCCTGTCTGTCTTTTTATTGTCTTCTTTCACTGAAGATGTTCCTTTAAGGAAGCCCTTCAATAACTCTATGATAAATGTATTCCAGTTGTTTGCAATTTTATTTTCTTTGGCTGTTGCACTTGCACATCACGCATTCAACATAACATAATTTTTTTTACGTTACATTTTATCAGACTATTAATGCTCTTAATAGGACTTTTAAACATTCAAAACATTCAATAATAGATCAAATATACTTATTAAAGAATATTCATTTTTGAATACTTTAAAACAAAATGAATGACACTCTTAATAGTTGTTAAATAGGGAGTCTTTTCAAAGAGAGAACTTTAAAGTCATTTTTCTCAAAATGTGATTTTGGGACATTACAGGCAAGGTAGTTAAAAAACTTTTCGAAATTTTTTCATGAAATTCTTAGGATATATAGTGTATGGTAGGATCTATAAAGTTAACCTAAATTTTCATTTTGTTGAAAACATATTTTTTTTTCTTGGTGTTATATTGCTAAACTTTTAAAAATCTTGTATAATCAAGATACAGTTTTGTTTTTAAACATAAAAATGCTATAAATAAACACTTTTTTGTTCAGTGTAAGAACAACACTATCGAGTATAATGAGATACCAAAAATTTTGTTTTACATGCAGAAATTCTTGTGTAATCATGCGCGCAACTTATTAATTCCAATTTTTTGCTCGACAAGTTTAAAAATCTCTATAACAACTAATTTTCTCCGTTATGATCTGAAAAAAAATGTTTAAATGAAAGAAGAAACATGTATCTAGTACCACCTACAAAAATTGTGTTTTGTAATGCATATGTTACGGTCAATATGATTAATCCGGTCATTATTAATAATAACCGGTTATTATTAATAATGACCGGACATAAAATCTTATAAATGAGGTCATTATTAATAATAACCGGTTATTATTAATAATGACCGGATTAATCATATTGACCGTAACATATACATTTTAAGATATAAAATGCCAAAAATGGTCATTTTTTTTTCACTTTTTAAAAAAGTCTTATGATCCCTTAAAGGAATGTCGATCCCTAAACCCCCTCCTTTACCTCCGTCGTTCCTGAAGCAAAACTTTATTAGTTTGCCAATCTTCCTAAAATTTCGTCATATATTGCAAATACAGCATGAAAAAATGGACATATTTATTCCTGACCCGTAAACTCCATCCTATTCGTGAGCACGCGAATTATTAAGAGATGTAAGCGACATGTGCCGGAAATTCGGCACACTCCACTGGACGTCCTGTCCTTAAGTTGTTGGTTTTTTTTTTTTCTTTCCTCGCCACTGTCCACTTTTTCTTTCTTTTGTTTCTGTTTGTCCCAGACTGAGTGACCAAAAGTTCATATCAATCGTGTGTGAAAACAAGGGAAAGCGCAGCTTTTCCTATTCATAGAGCACACATGTAATGACCGGCTCTTAAATTAATTTGATTTGGAGCATTTAAATCGCGGCGATGCCTTTTAATTTGCCACGCAGACCGTAAAGAAAATTATTCGGAAGGGTCTTTTACATTTGCGTATGATGAAATGAAGCTCTTCTTTTTTAATTGTGTATCGTAATTATTGTATGTTTGTGGCATAATTTAAAGGGTTCTGTTGAGTTTGTATTGTTTTATTCTTGAACTTCGCTGTTTTTTTTTCCTTTGATGTTAGATTAATGCTATGTATCAAAGACTGAACTTTTCTAATCTAGAAATATTTTTGATAAAACAATGCGGAAGCTGACTTTTCTTTTTTTTTTTTTTTTTATTCTTAGTACCTTTTTATTCAAAATGCATTATGTTTAATCTGATTTTTTTTTCTTTCTATTTATTCTCATTATTTCTGTTACTCTCAAAATCATTTACTAATTGAGCAGGGTGAAACACTGTTCTAATCCCGCAAACTTTACAATAAACTAGTAAATCTACAGATCAGAGGCCTCAACGTCAGCTCTACAAATCATTGTTCATTAGTCTCACTAATTTTTAATATAATCTGCAAAATATTTGATAGCCCAAAATTAAGATTTTTTAAAAGTTATTTATACATTTATGAAAATATAAGATTTGTTGAAATTTCCGAAAATTTTGGAAGCATCACATTAAACACAATTTTATGTACGATAAATGATAGGATAAACTACTTATTACTGTATTTTTTCAGAATAAGATTATATTCCTTCAGAAGGTGGGGGGGGGGGCTCTTCCCCCCTGAACCCCCCGTTGTCACTTTAATTTTATATTATCAATTTCCAGTAATTGTGCCATGTCATTATTTGAGTATATGTCTGACAAGGAAGGTCTCCATAAGCGCATACTCAGAAAATTTTGAAAAAATTACAGAATATTCTTCTCATGGGGTCTATAAAAAAATTTCTGCGGATATAACGCCGTAAAAAAATTATGAAAATTTGGTTTATTTGGCGATTTATCACCACTTGGCGACGGAATAAAATTTTTAAAAATTTGGTTTTATGACAAACACTCTTTAAGGAAAACTTTTCATGCTGAACTTGTTTATGTAAGTTTAACTTACATAATAAATAATTTTTTGTAATTACAATTTTGTATACACGTTTATATATGCATATATAATGAAATTTCGTAATTTACGATTTAAAACAAAATTTAAATTGATTGAAATTGTTTTAAACTCAAAAATAAACCTGATTTTGAACATTGTCAATTCAAGGAAAATTATTGTTGCTATGGAGACAAAGACTTCTTCAATATCAATATGTATACGTTTTGTTCGATATGGAGATGTATAACGAATGCGTTTATCATCGGGCTTTTCTTTTTAAAATACATTTAAAAATTACTTATATAACCGGTGAAGCCGTTTAAGATAGAAAAAATCGTAAAATGGGGGATAAAACAATAGCAAAATTTCATTCAATCGTTAATAAACAGAGAAAAAACGTGAATGTTTATTTAACCTGATTTAAAGAATATTTTTAATTAAAACGTACTGCAACGTACAGCGAGTTGAAAATGTTGAACGCAAAATGCAAACGATTCTGAACAATGGGATAGAGTATCATGAGCCCTAGAATTAACCCATTAGTATAATTTTTGTTAAGCTAATGACAATTTTACGCTTTAAAATTTTAGAAAAATCTCATAGACATATTTGGAAATTTAAAATAGCATTGTTGAAAATACAAAAATTATGCAACAAATAATACACTTTCATTGTTTAAGTTTGAATTCATTAAGTATTGCGCATTCGAATTATCCTCTTTCAAGAATCCCCAACAGTTTCAAAATGCATTAAAATCGTTAGCGTTTGGCGAAGGAAAAATGTTGCTAGCCAAATCACGTCTTTTTGCACCAAATAGTCGAAAGTTTTTTTTTTTTTTTTTTTTTTTTTTTTTTTTTTGCAGCTTTTCTACTGAGATTCAACAGCTAAAATTCACTGTTCCTTTATTACATACATAAGTAGCTTCATTAGCATTCTTTTTTCAAAAATTTCTTAGTTTGCGCTTTAAGGAGACCTTCCTTGTGAGTGCATTTACTATTGTAATTTCATTAAATTAACCATCTCTTTCTACAGGAGATTTTATCCTATCCTTAAAAGAATACTTATTTTTCAACCACTAAATATCATATGTTTCTGAAATTGAATATAATTTCGTGTATTGAAATACTTATACAAATGTAAATTCCTCTTATGAGACTTATATTCAATTTACACATTCAACGTTTTTATAATTTTCGTTTGAAAAACCGATTTGGTCATCATTATTCAGTAGTTAAAATAAATCATTTTCTATTTCATTAGAAAAAGCATATTAAAAACTTAAATCATCCGAAAATTAGCCATTTTGTTAATAAAATTTCGCTTCAAAATAATACGATTAACTTAAATTTTATTTTGTTGATATTCTTTGAAATATAGTTGCTTGGCAACCATATAATAAAAGAGAAAAAAAAGGAAATGTATTGGAAATTTTTGTTTAAAAGAAGAAATTAAAATGTTTCATATATTTCAAATTAATGCGTAAAATTTCCCAATAATTTATACAATTAATTTCGAAATTCTAATAAATATATTGGCAAATTTTCAAAGCGATCAGATTAAATTAAGATCTCTGTTTCATAAATTTAGCATCCCTAATTTAGCATTTACAACTATCCCAATGCGTGATTTTCTTTTCGGCGAATGTTAAAATTAAAAAATCGTCTGACATCCCATTAAAAAGCATTATGACTTAAAATAAAATGTTCTATTCTTTTCGAACGAATGAACCAAATTTAACCAAAAACTATACAGCTAATTTCGGGTACCTCGCCAACATACCCACCAAAAAATCAACCTAATCGGACCCTTTTTGCGGCAGTTATCGCGGAACAGACAGACAGACAAACACAGACAGAAACCAAAAACTTTTCGGATCTCATCAACAGTGAGCCTTCACTGACGTTTCGGCAACTAAGATGACTGCCTAAACTGTAAAAAAAGCAAATGTCTCTTAATCTATGAAAATACAAGTAACCACGAATGAAAAAGTACAATAACCTTTTCCGAGTTGCCCATGATTCCGAAGAGCGCTCTTTCTCTTTAGAAACATCAGAAACCCATATATTTTCGTGATTTATGATTTATATAAAAAATGTTTCTTTTGATACCACTGTTTTTCAGAAACGTTTCCGAGAAGTTTTTTGAATGGATTAATCAGTTTTCGCAAACCACAATGTCGGTTTTTAAGATGCTATCTATGTTAAACCTTGTGTGTGAAACTCGTGCTAAACCTTGTTTTTATAAATGCTTCTTTAAATTCCGAAAATACATTGGTTTATGAGGTTTATAAAGATAAAGAACGCGTTTTGAAATTGGGGGTAACTCGGAAGAAGTTACTGTATATTTTCCCACGTGGCTATATTATATTTTCCTTAGAATAAGAAACGTTTGTCTTTTTAAGTCTACGTTTGATTATCTGAGTCTTTATTTTCTGCAAGAATCTTGTTATTCAAACTAACGTTCCTAAAACTATTTTTCTTTTTCTTTTTACATCAATTAGAAAAAAAGATGCAGCTTAATAAAAAAAAAAAGAAAAAAGAAAGGAAAATAAAAAAGATTTTTGCATTTTTTTTTCATGCATTTTTTCTAAAAATCCTGTTTTTCGAAAAAATACTTTTTTACTTCGAAAATATTAACTTCAAAAATATTAATTTCGAAAAAATACTTCGAAAATATTTACTTCTTTTGCTATAACTATTAAATACATTACATGTAAAATATCGTTATTAATATAATTACTAGCTGGGAAGACCGAGTTACTCTCGGTTAAAACTAGCTTTGTCATCGACGTTGATAAGACTGTTGTATTTATTCAGCAGGTATGCATTGTACGGAACAACGTCTGTAATGCTCAAGAACGTTCTATGTACACTGATTGGTTGAATCATGTATATCAGCTCCTATTGAGAATTTCTGGAAAAATCCTTCCGATCCTGAAAGCCAATTTTGTACCATTATCGCTATAGCTTAAGTAATAGTTAAGATGATTAATGAAGTTTTCAAAGGAGGTGGAAAGCAGGTAAACATAGACAAAAACATGGCATTAAAGATGCATTGATTGTTTTATTACATGAATCAAGTGATAAATTGAAATATATATATATATATATATATTAAATTTAAGATTTTATAAATAACCGATGCCTGTCACCATTAAGGGCTTTACATTTTTATTTGAAACGACAAAAATTTGAATCGTTAAACATTATTTGTTGCATACTAAGGTTGTGCTTAGGATGCTATATTCATGTTCAATTGAACTATTTCAGTCTTGTAGTAATTTCAATATTAACTTATTTTTTATTGCTATTAGATACATTGCATGTAAAATATCGTTATTAATTAATTATACGTTCTAGTTATTATTTAAAAAAGTATCATTATAATATATATATTCATACTTAAATGTATATTTTTATTCTTATTTTTTTTTTATTATTATTATTTAAAAAGAGGAATTGTTAAGCGTTTATTATTTTCTGTATTCTAAGGTTGAGCTTAAATGTATTGCAGTAAATATTTCAATATTAACTTCTTTTGTTCTAACAATTAAATACATTACATGTAAAATATCATTATTAGTTTTAATTGCAAGTTCTAGTTATTATAAAAAATATGTATCATAATAATACATATTCGTACGTCAATATATTTTTTTATTCTTAAAAATGTATACTTTTATTTTAAATATTGGAATCGTTAAACAGGTATTGTTTGTTGCATTCTTGGGTTGTGATTAAATGTTTTGCAGTAAATATTTCATTAAGTTCTTTTGTTATAACTATTAAATGCATTACATGTAAAATATTGTTATTAATATCATTATACGTTCTATTTATTATTAAAAAATCATTATATTATATTCATACTTCAATATATTTATTTTTATTCTTAAATTTTTATTATTTAATTTTAAAAATTTGAATCGTTATGCATTTATTATTCATTGCATTCTTAGGTTGTACTTTAATGTCTTGCAGTAAATATTTCAATATTACTTCTTTTGTTATAATTGTTAAATACATTACATGGAAAATATCGTTATAATTTAATTATACGCTCTATTTATTAAAATATATATATAATTATAATATATATCCATGCTTCATTTTTTTTTTCTTTATTTTTAAAGTTTTATTCCTTTAAAAAAAAAAAAAAAAAAAAAAAAAAAAAAAAAAAAAAAATGATTCGTTAAACAGTTATTATTTGTTGCATTTTTAGGTTGTGCTTAAATGTTTTGCAGTAAATATTTCCAAATTAACATCGTTTGTTATAACTATTAAATACATTACATGTAAAATATTATTATTAATATAATTAGACATTTATTTTATTATTAAAAAAATCATTATAATATTATAGTTATACTTCAATATATTAATTTTTATTCCTAAAATTTTATTCTTTTAATTTAAAAATTTGAATCGTTAAACAGTTATTATTTGTTGCATTCTTAGGTTGTACTTAAATGTCTTGCAGTAAACATTTCAATATTAACTTCCTTTGTTAAAGCTATTAAATACATTACATGTAAAATATTGTTATTAATGAAATTATACGTTCTATTTATTATCATTATTATTGTTATTATTATTATTATTATTATTATTATTATATCATTAGAACATATGTTCATACTTAAAAAAAAAAATTATTCTTAAAATTTTATTCTTTTATTAAAAAATATATAAAGAATAAAATATATAAATAAAGAATCGTTAAACAGTCCTTATTTGTTGCTTTTTTTAGGTTGTGCTTAGATGTCTTGCAGTAAATATTTCAATATTGACCTCTTTTGATAAAACTATTAAATACATTACATGTAAAATATCGTTATTAATTTAATGATACTGTCAATTTATTAAAAAATATATCATTATAATATGTATCCATACTTTAATATTTGCTTTTATCTTTAAAATTTTATTCTTTTAGTTTAAAAATTTCAATATTAAACCTTAACTAATGTGACAAAAATTATGCCATTAGTGAACGGTCTCTTAGACCACTTGATCGAAAGATGACTTAAAGGATAGATAAAATCATCGGGTACTATTTCTGTACTAACCTTTATATACAAGACTACTACAATTAAAATTCACGTATTCAGAAGTCTTTAGTGAAAGCACTAGAGCTCCAAACGAAACAAAATTGCACTAGTATCTATAGAAAGCTACAAGTTAAACTGTGAAGATGGAAAAAAGGAGCGGTCTGTGAGATCGCTAACAAAAATTAAGGGTTAGCTTCGGGTTTTTGTTTTTTGTTTTTTGTTTATTAAAAACATTACACGTAAATATCCTTATTAATTTAATTATACGCTCTATTTATTATAAAATATATTCAAACTACAATATATATATTTATTTTTTATTCTTCCCATTTGATTATTTTATTTTTAAAAATGGAATCGTTAAACAGTAATTATTCGTTGCATTCTTGGGTCTTGCAGTAAATATTTCAATATTACTTTCTATTGTTATAAACTATTAAATACATTACAATGTGAAATAATCGTTATTAAATTATTTATACGCCTATTTATTATTAAAAAATATATCATTGTAATATATATTCATAATTTATTTTTTTTTTACTTAAAAAAAAAAAAAAATCTACTTTATTTCTATTTATATTGAAAGAAAATCGTGTCACAAATAGGGTGTGCTTTGATTTGCATGCCTCAAAATAATTATTTATCTTCGCCAATAAAATTCTGGGCCTGAAAAAGTTAAGCTACTAGAACAGTCTTACGTAACAGAAATTGCTGGAAAGTAACAGATTCGGATTTCTTCAGATGATTGTCGTTTCACCTACTACGAAAAATAAAAATTTCCGGTTTCTAAGAAACAGCATTTAAGGGATTAAGTCTCTATTTCCCATCCTGCCACCATTCTTCTTGTATGATTTCATTGCCATTCAAAACCACACTCCATTGGTCAGAATAACCCGTGTATACATATATTTTTTTCTTTTTATTTATGTCCACTGTTTTTTTTCTGTCCTTCACTGCATGTTTGCTCCAAAAAAGAACATCCGCTAAGTTCAAGTTCAAGGTGTGTGAAAACTGGGCGAAAGTTCAGGAAAGAAAACAACGGAATTCCTCTATTCATACAGCTTGTAATTACTGAGTGTAAATCGATTAAGAAAATTCAATTGATGTGTGGCTTTCAAATGATCACCCACGAATTCTTCTCTGCACTCAGCAGGTCAGCCGTGAAATTGCATTGTAATCCATTCCCTTGTCTAACGAGCAGTCGATATCAATCATTTTTTCGACATTGATTAGCAGCTGTAAACTTTTTTTGATGAGTGCGATGATGATTTACGCTTCTCATAATTAGGAATGATGGCTGTGTTTATAAATGGTACATCCAAACGAAATAATTTACAAAAATTATGTCAGAATGATGCTGTTTACAATAATTTAGCTAGTTTGACTATTTAAAATTTTCCTACATACACTGTCAGAAAAACTCGTCTTTATACACTAAATTATTCCTCATTTTTCAACAAATAATTTACGTACTCCTAGAAAACGTGTTTTTTCGGTGGATTCTTCCAGAGAGTCTGAAGAAGAGGGAAAATTTCCGTTTATTCCCTGCGCGAATGCGTATTGGCTCTATTAATACTAAAGTTCAAATTTATTTAAAAAATAAAAAACTAAAAATTCGATAAATTAAAATTTCGAATTTATTTTAAAAAAACAAAAGAAAAATAGTGCTTTTAAGTTTAAACGTAACAATTAATTTTCCCATTCATTTAAAAATATTTGCAATTTATTTTTTAAAGTTATAAGAAAACACTAGTATTGAAAATATATCCTAAACGAATACATTTTTTAAATGTATAATAGTTGGGGGAAAAAATTGATTTTACTCAAAAAAAGGAAATATTTTTCTCTAATTTAATTAAAACTTTAGCATTTATATTTTACATCTAATAATCAAATTAAGAATTTACATAATTCATGTTTTTATCCTCTGTTAATACTAAAGTGACATAATACCCCAACCATCCTCTCATAGCGACGAAGTCTATCAGCAATTAACTTCAAAACTGCCAGATTTCTGAAACTCGAATTATTTAAGTCCTAACCGCCATTTGAAAAAAACCCGTTTCATCTTCTCAAACTCTTACTTTAGCAAGCGGCCGCTGGCTTTACCGGTAAGACGCTTGACTCAAGGCACTGAGAACCTGGGTTCGATACCAAAGTCAATCAGAAAATATTCTTGAAATATATCAAATAATAAATGGTCCATAGATGGCGACACTAATCGAGATGTAATTTTTTAAAGCCCGCGTTCTTCAAATAACGGAAAATTTCCCTCCTATGACAGATATAAAGTAAACGGACATTCTTCAAATAACGGAAATACTCTCGAAGCAGTGCTGTTTAGAATATTTCCGTGATTTGAAGGAAGTATTTCTGAGAGTGTAGTTGAAAAGTGTTTATGAATTCGGTTTGTCTAGCCATCTCTTTGTCTGACCGCACTCTTACTCGTGTAAATATAGTCAGATTGTCATTTAATTGATACGTGTTATTGAAGTTTACAATAGCATGTTCGGTACTGAAAAGGAAGTGTGTAACATTTATAGTTCGTTTACAGGAGCACTCAAAAGAATACCGTTATATTATTTTCTATGGGGGGGGGGGGATTGTTTGCTGTGTATTTTAATGATGCTACATTATTTCAAAACTATTGAAATTAACACGAGGTGACTACGCGATGCTTACTATAGAATATGGTGTACATAGCATTTATCGTTCATTTACAGGGTCACACAAAAGACTTCGGTTACAGTACTGTCAAATTACTGCAATAATTGATAGAAATGCGTTTTCAACTATGGTATGCGTTAATTTAACTAATTTTTTGCATATTACTTGGTGTGTACAAATTCTATAGATCATTTATAGGGCTGTACAAAAAACAATTCGAGTACATTTCTGCTTATTGACGGAAATTACTGAAGGAGAATTTTCAGCTGTGTTATGCGTTTCCCAACTGAACTAAATTTTAGCTTACTAGAATATACAAATCTATATAGATCATATACAGGGATACAGAAAAGAATTAGGATATTTTTCGTTTCCGGCAATAGATGTTAATTGCTGAAAATAAGTTTTCCAACGTGTTAATGCGTTTTCCAAATTGTTACTTAGATATTATCTTTCACTTTATTAAATGGTGACCTTTCGTTACAGTATTCTGAATGTGTTGGAAAGTGTTTTATAAGTGTTTCATAATGTTTCATAACACATAATTTTTCTTTCTGTCTCTTTTATTATTATTATTATTATTATTATTATTATTATTATTATTTATTTTATTATTATTATTATTTAACTCAATTTGGTTCGTGTTTGTAAAGATGGAATTTTGTAATCGATTTTTCACCCACTTCCTGGTAAGCTAGAATTATAAAAATTATGGACAAGATATCCCATGACAATACAGCATTTTAATATATTTAGAACACTTAATTATTAAGTAAATTATTTATTTGTTTTAATATTTTTCTATTAACCAGCTATAGGTGATAAACCACCAAATAATTTTTGGGGTTACAACTGTTCACGAGTTACAAAAACAATGGAGTTAATTATGTGCCAAACTACTCTCACCAAAATAGGCCAACTGCCTATGAAACTGAAATAACGAAATATTTTAAACACTAAAAAGTAGAAAATATAAATAAAAAGTGATATTTTTTAAATACTATTTTGTCAATTAATAGTTTAATATTTATTAAATTATTATTATGCGTTTGAAAAAACAATTTAGAAATTTTGAATAGATATTTTTAAATAATGCTTTTCTTTTCTTTCCTGTTGCCATATCTTTTTTTTTTTTTTTTTTTTTAAGAGCAAAAAAATATTTTTTTCTGATAAATTCACTAGTTTTCGCTTTCTATCAAGCTTAAATCAAAGTGGTGATCTATATTAATAAAAGTGACGTTCTGTGTATGGGTATATCTGTTGGCGATGGCTAGCAAAATCTACCGCACGTAGAAGTCTGAAAATTTGGATGAGAATAGTCCAAGAAGGGTCCTGATGCACCTAAGACTCAGATTTTTCATTTTTTAATACTTAGCCGAGATATTAATTAAAAATTCATCGAGAACTCCCCCTTTTTTTCTGAAAATTTGCAAGCGTGTCCGCGCATGCTCAGTCCCGGCTTTCCGGAGCTCGTAGAATGGAAGAATGAAATGTTTTTTTTTCTTTTCTTTAAAGCCCATTGGGTGAACCGTTCGGGATACGTAAAAATGAAGGCATATTCTTAAATTTCGTACTTTTATGTCTTAAACGTTGCATTCAGTTCGCAAAAATATAGGTGTTACCTGTTTGAAAAAAAGAAAATTTCAAAAAGGGTCGAATTCGCAGTTAACTTTTCTCCTTTTCGGTGACGCTTCTTTAGGACTTGATTTTAGAGGTTCCGATTCACAAAAACTACCCATTTAAAGCTGAGACGTTCTTTTATTCGACGGTGCAATCGATTTTTAAAAAATAGGAATTTTAATTCTTTTGAAAAAATTCGCGATTACAGGTCACTTCGCACCTCTCGAAGAAAAAAAATTTCTACGCTAAAAGTAACTAAACGTCGGTATTCCGAAACAATTTTGTTAGAAAATCTCGGCAGATCGGATTTACATTACCTAAAAAAAATTTCGAAACGTTCGGAAGAGCAGAAGTATTTTAAAAAAAATAAAATATGCGACAGTTTTGATGAAAACGCTAAAACGCGGGCTGTTTCGGCGTGGCTTCTCTCGGCTTCCACTCATGTTTTCACGACTAAATATGTATATTTGTTCACTAAATTTTAAAGAAAGCTTGGATACAGTTATATTTATAACCGATTAAAATTTCAGTGAGCTCGAATGAAAATAACTTTTTTTTATTGGTGATGTTATGGTTAAAGTACTAGCTGCAAAACTATTATATTTATATAAATGATAAAAATTTTAAAGAGTTCGAACAACAAGAACTGTTTTATTTAAAGCTATGAAACGACTCTACGTGAAAAAACAAGGAAATGTCTTCTTACGAGTGCTTTTACCAGTAAATATCAATATTTTTTCTCGATTTTTCATTTAAAAATATAAATTCAGACAAAATCGGGTTAAATATACATAATCATTCAAATGTGAGGTTTATTTAAGGTTATTATCACGGGTCCGGACAATGCCTGGTGGGTCAGCTTGTTTTCAATAATAGGAGCCCACGCCAAATTAACGTATTGTAGCGAAATTTTTTCTGAACTACGTGAATTGCAGTCATGAAAATAAACGTGCTTTTTAAGATAAATACATTGAATGCTTATGAAAGAGTGTTTTTCAGAAGAACTGTTTTTACTTTTATTTCAAGAATGTATTTTAAATTTTCAAGAATGCAGAAGATTTGTGACAATGATAAACATAGAGCCAAACTTCGGAAAGAGCAATGAACTGGCATGATACCATAAAAAGATTATTACATTGAACATTCGCTTTAGCGCTGCTATGCGAATTGCTCAAGAGTTATTAAAATGTCACCATATTCTTCAGAGTTAAGTTTTAAGGAATATGTAGGAGAGTGAATTTCAGAATAAAATAAGAGATCATTACACTTTGTGAGAGACCCAACTTAAAGAAAGTTAGATAATAACGGAATGGAATGAGATTCGACAATTATATACCAATAAATATATTCAATCATTGTCAAAGAGCAGGAAAAGTGTAATTTTACCTAAAATTTACATTACAAAATAGTTACTGTTCTGGCGCCATTGTTGCCAGATTGGGAATTTTTTTAATTAAAAATATCTACCACTATTTAAAAATATAAAGCTTCGCTTTATTAAATAATAGACATTCCGTGACTGAATAAAGCGAAGAATACCAGTCGCAAAAAGTGGAAGATATTTTGAATAAAAAGCTTCCCCAATCTGGCAACATATTGTCTGTCATCTTTCAAATATATTTTTAAATAACTGATAAATGTTGAAATACATAAGTAAAAATACACGTAAAAAAACTTTAATTTGATGTTTTAAAATTTAGTAGATATTTTTTACAAGGAAATTATAAAAAACACAAGTGCCCCCAATAAAAATGTGAGCCAGTATACAATACTTTATAGAATTTTTTTTTTTTTTCAAAACGATGGCTTCCACATTACAGTTATTATTCTACAGTTTTAATTAATGCAAAGGAAAAAATATAAATATACCGTTTTAATTCGCAGAAAGCTCTTTAAAATTATATGCGTTTTATTTTGTTATAAAAGGTCATCTATATATTAAAACTAAATCTAACTTTTGAAACTTCAATAGCAAGAGCAACACCATAATTTTATTGCATATTGTAGTTACCCCTTGCCGAAAAAATGGGTAAATACACATTTTCATCAATTTTCAACGATTAGTGAAAGAAAAGTTATAGAAAAATCACTAATCAATGTTAAAAAGAAACGTCCATCATTTAGATGTAACTCGAATAATAATTGAAGCATTTCATTGATTTTTGTTTTACATGATACTTTCTAAAACGCCGAAATATAAAACACATGCATAGTTTCTATAAGTACGTTTTTTTTGTAACGTTAATTATTAATTCATAATGCGATTTTTTAAAATTCATAAACAGAAACATATTTTTTTCGTCGTCATTAGTTCTCCTGGATGAGGAATAAATTTCGATTAGCACAGCATTTTTTTTTCTTTAAAATTCAATTTGAACCAGAAATATCGCAATTTCCTACATCTTAGAACCACTGAGCAACTTTATATTTTATTTTATTTTAATGATACTGTATAAATTTAATGTCGCATTATATATAACAAACACACACACACACACACACAAAACAAAATAAAATAAAATAATAAATTCTTGCTTAGTATTTTAAATAAAATTGTTTTTTTGTTATGGATTAACGACAAATTAATTAGTATAGTCGACGTTCGTTACTTTGAATTCGCAGGGACCGATAAATAGTTCTAATTATTCAATTTAAAAAAATGCTATGACTAAAAGAAAAAAAACATTTATTTTCCATTATAAAATTATACCTTTCCCATAATTCGAATTATTTTAAATATATTAAATTGTAAAAGCATATTATAATCTAAATTTAAATTATTAGAAACATTATTTTTAAATGCCAAAAGTATCTCACCTTTATCGTAAATACTAGCTAACCCGCCCGGCGTTGCCCGTGCCCGAGATAATTACAATCTCAGAGAAAGGCGTTAACCCCCTCCCTCCTCATACCCGCAAATATAATGAATAATTTGTTCAAGAGAACCACCGTCACGTACATTAACGCGATCATTAAAAAAAGAATTACATTTTTCTGATAATTAGAACATAACGAAGACGCTACGCTAAAATAGCCGGCAGATGACACCCCTTCCCGACCTCAATTTCAAATCTATATCTTAATTAGTTACCTAAATATTTGTTCATTAGTGAAATTTGGCAATTATTTCCTTTCATTTTCGCGAACTAAATGAGAGGGATCGGCCAGAAAAACAGATCTCTTTGTAGCTCAGTTTTTAATGAAAGCCGATCCCTGTCTGAAAATTTCTCGGATCGTTTTCACTGGCGCCGGCAGATTTTTGGCAGTTTTTTGCGTAAATCAAAAAAAAAATAGCAACCGAATTTTTCAAAAATCACATAGTCAGATACAGAATATTTTTTCACATAAGCTCAGAAATTTTCAAATTGATATCTCAATTAGTTTTCTTAAAATTCGCTAATTAGTAAAATAATTTCGAATTCGTTCATTTCCGGTTGCAAATCCAATGTGCCTGTCCGTTTCTTTCGCCATTTTGATTTAAAAGATGATATTTTAGAAGCGATGGTTAATGAGAATCTAATTAATATCTAGGCTAATTATCAAAATATTAAAATTCTGAGGCTCAGGTGCACATGGCCAGACCTTGGACTATCCACAGCTAAATTTCCATCCTTCTAGGTGGGCTAGATCTTCCTAGCCATCGCCAACAGACACACACACACACACACACACACACAGAGAGAGAGAGAGAGAGAGAGAGAGAGAGAGAGAGAGAGAGAGGGGGGGGGAGGGAGGGGGGGGGAGAGAGAGAGCGAAACTTTCTTTTATTAGTATAGATACTCATAACAAAAGAAATCTAGCAAAATAAATTGAAATATACAGAGTGTCCATAAATTATTATCGGGGTTTCCTTACCTCAAAACTTTTGATTTTAGAACATGAAGAAAAATGTTAGTACATATTTGTAAATTACAACTCAAAAGCTTTTTTATTTATTTATTTACACAAACAACGTTAAATATGCGTAAAGGTGCAATTCAAAACGTTATTAATCAAATAACGATTATAATCAAATAATAATTATATAATAGTATAATAGATTATAACACTTTGTAATAATATATTCCTTTTAAATGCTAAAGGTGTAAATTAACAACATAATATAAATTAAAATAACTTTTATTCGTTGTTTTACATGTTTCGACTCTTTCCGAGTCATTTTCAAAAACAAAATGAGAATATTCTAAAGCTGCACGGGCTTTGAAGTTATTATTTTCTAAAAATTACGCACGTTATCTTTTTTTTTTTTTTTTTTTTTTTTTTTACTTGGTTGTTTATTTTCATATCTGTGACCATGGAGTAACTCCAGCCACAGTTTCGGTAAAGTAAAAGATGCCTCATCGAACAACAAGGGAAAAAATAGGAACAAATAATAATTTTATCATAATGTTACTAATGAATTATGATCACAAAATTAGATAAATATATATGCATATTTCATTAATAACTTTTAGATAAAATTTTAATAATAATTATTATTTGATTATAATCGTTATTTGACAAATAACGTGTTTTTAGTTGCAACTTCACGCATATAAGAATTTTTTTTAACTGAATAAACAGGGTATTTTTTGTAAAGGAAAAAAATAACTATTCACAAATCTCTAGCATAAACGGTCACAAACCATAGAATGCGACCTGCCCTTGTCGTGGGTGATATTTTCAAACGTACAAATGATATGATCATAACGTTTTTTTACTAAACCAAATTTTAGCATACTATGTAGAATATATGCAAATGTATAGATTAAAAACAGGGTAACACAAAAGTATTGGAGTACTTTTTCAGCTATGGACCGTAATTGCTGAGATCTGGTTTTCAAATATGTTATGCGTATTCTTAAATGTTTAGTTATGTTAGGAATTTTATTTACATTATTAAACAGAGAAGTTTTGTTAAAGTATATGGAAGTGTTTCATAATCTCAGCTTGACGCACGATTTTTCTTTCTTGTTTTTAATCACTATCTTGTTTTTAATCATTGTATTTAGTGTCAAGAGCCGAAATATTTCTGAAATAGACTTAAGTTCAAATATTTTACTTCATACTCTGGAATTTATAATAACATTCTTAGGATACTTAATAAGGTGACGTGTCTCCACCTTATATTTCCTTTCAGCTAGTGACACTCAAAATTTTAAATTACTGTAATTCGACATTTTGTAAAAGAATATATTTTGTTTACAGTAAAAATAATGTTAATTGCTTTTTCAACAAAAACTTCCTTATTGGTAAATGAAATTTTTTTTTATATTAAATAAGTTATTTTTAGTGTGAAACACTGGTAAAGAATTCATTAGTATATTTCCTATTATTGCATTTGTTAAAACAAAGAGTTGTGTGAAATTCTATACCAAGTTGTTTATTTTTAAAGCCAGTTATAGAAAAAATAAGACGGATTTTTATGGTGAATAAAGATCGATAGCATTTTAAATACCGAACTATTATTTTTTTTTCAACAAATTCTGTTTTGTTCTTGTATTTGCAATATGTTAGGCATTTTCGAAATAATAGGACAAATAAAAAATGTTTAGTTCATTAACCTCTTAAAATGCTTTGTCTAAGTAGCCAGTTTTTCTATTTTTGGGATTTTAGGAATTTTTCCAATTAAATTCAAATATGTGAATGACATTTCCATTACTAGCTTTTTTATATGCATTACGAAATGTGAAATAGACATGTTTATGCAAACAAAGAATATCATTAAAATGATTCGAATTATTTATTATTTCCTTTTGCATTTTCTGTTCCTTTTTAGTCAAAATAGTACTCAACATTTGATAACACAGATAAATATATTTTCTGTTGGATCTAACCGATAGATATCTACCTATCTTATCAATCTATCTATTATGATAGATTGAGAAGTTAATTCAATATTAATGATAGATTTAAATTGGTGTCAATGAAACAATATTTCAAATTTGATAAATCGTACATGAATTTATTCCCCTAAACCGCATTAACGATGTTTAAAAAATCTTATGTAAGTCATATTTTCACGTCAAAGTTCTAGATCATTCAAATATTTTGAATTTCCATATGTCTGACGAATTTACTGAATACATTTTTCAGTAATCTCATAAAAATTTCTCTTATTTTCCAGTAATTTATCTTTCAAGATAAAAACTGTACAACTAAATCGGAATTAATTTTCCGTAATACGCAGTAAAAAAGACAGATGTTTCTTAATCTAGGAAATATAATATAACAACAAACGAAAATATACAATAACGTTTTCCGACTTACCCACGATTCCGAAAAGCATTGTTTATCTTTAGAAACCTCATAAACCAATTTGTTTTTGAGATTTAAAGAAGCATTTATATAAAAACAAAGTTTCTTTTGCTGATACTGATTTTCGGAAACGTTTCCGAGTAGTTTTTATAGTATATTAATCAGTTTTTCCAACCCCACTGCAAAAAAAAATTTGTTGATTTTACAGTATAATGCTGACATCCCAGCTGCCAGTATTATACCGTAAAACTAACAGTAATAAACAGTAAAATAAGCAGTAATACGCTGCCGCGCATGTATAATACTGGATGTCAGTATTATACTGTAAAATCAACATTTTTTTTTTTTTTTTTTTTTTTTTTTTTTTTTTTTAGCAGTGCCGGAATATAGGTTTTTCGAATGCAATGAATTTTTAAATAAAATTTTTTATGGTCAACAAGCATGTTTTATAGACAAACATGATAAATTAATATAATTGACATTAACATTGAAATTAATATTGTTTTGTCACTCTTGTATGTATAAATTCAATTATGCAGCTATGTTTAATTGAGAATTGATAGCATCCGAAAAACTGATATTCCAGTTTGAGAAAACTGATTAATATACTACACTGTAAAAAATCACCAATGTTTCTTATTTTATGAAAATCTACTATAACCCCGAACGAAAACAAAATATAATCTTCTGAATTATCGGAAATTCCAAAAAGCGTGTTCTATGGTCTTTTGAATCTCCAGAAATCAATAAATTTCCAAAATTTAAAGAATTATTTATAAAAGCAAAGTATTTTTTGCTGTCCGTATTTTTCAGAAACGTTTCCGAATAGTTTTTATAGTGGATTGATCAGTTTTCTCAGCCTGGAATTCCTTTTTTTGGAATGACATGAATTCTCAAGTAGACGTTTTCAGCTGCATAAGTTAACTTATACATGAAAGAGTAAAGAAATAATCTTAATTTTAATGTTAATGTTAACGCTGTTAAATTTGCATGCTTGTCTGCTAAACATATTTGTTGAACATGAAAATGTTTACTTGAAAATTGATAGCATCGGAAAAAACTATATTCCGGGCTTAGAAACCTGATTAATACACTTTAAAAGCTACTTGTAAACGTTTCGAAAATTACGGGCAGCAAGAGAAATTTTGTTTTTATAAATTATTCTTTAAATCTCGAAATGCCATTGATGTCTGAGATTTCTAAAGATAAAGAAACACTTTTTAGAATCATGGTTAACAAGGATGAGTTTATATTATAAATTTTTTCTTGAATATATTATATTTTCGTAGATTAAGAAACATCTGTCATTTTTTTACAGTGTATAAAAAACTATTCGGAAACGTTTCCGAAAATCATTGCAGCAAAGGGAACCTTGTTTTTATAATTGTTTCTTTAAATCTCGAAAGTATGTTGGTTTCTGAGGTTTTTAAAGATTAAAAAAACGCTTTTAGAAATCATGAGTAATTCGGAAGAGGTTTTTGTATATTTTCGTTCGCGGTTATATTATATTTTTGTAGATTAATAGATGTTTATCTTTTCTTACTGTGTACAAAGATAAGCAACTGTGGGCAAGAAAAAAATGTGTTTGCTGGTAAATAATAAGCATTTATGCAATAAATGACAATGAAAAGATTCTTGTTCGTAGAGAAATAAGCAAACTAAAGCAAATGAAGTTCATTAACTTCAGTGCATATAGAGTTTCCATTAAAAAAAAATTGCTGGTATATGAGTGCTACGGGTACGGTACAACACCATTTATGCTTTTTCACCATGCAGAACATTTTGAGATTTAAAAAAAAAGTGGATGTTGGCATTTGTAATTTTCGAAATTTCGTCACTATAATCGTAACTAATATGAGATCTCGGTTGTTATTCTGAAGTTCATTGTCCAGCGCATATCTTAAAATACCTGCATCCCAAATGGCATTCTATTTTCCTAAACGATACGATCACTAGGAAATCCTATATCGGCAAAATATTTTTCTGACTTACCCTGTATATACAATTTTGTGTTCCAACGTAATGTTCTTATTTATTGTTTTTTTTTTCCATATAAAAGCATGCTTATCGTCAACATAAACTTTGCTGTTTGATAATTGATTTTGTTCATAGTGTTTTGCTGTCTTGGTTGTTTTTTAAAATAAGTGTTTTTGTGAATCCGAACATTATACCAGTTTCCCTGAAGTTGGAATAAAAAATAGACCGCGGTATAACATATCAGTACAAAAACCCTTAACGGGTTAAAAGTTGTGACGCAGCACTTTCTTTTGGCTTTATGAATTTTAAATATGGGTCTTAAAAGCAATGATATCAAATTTAAGTGACGCTATGTTAATAATTATTTTTTTAAATCATAATTTTCTTTTTAGTTTTATTTATATTCACAGGTGCAATTATTATCTTAATATGAAAAAATATATAAAATTTATTCGCTGATGCTTTTTCATTCACATCTCATGAATTCAAAATATGGGTTTTAAAAGAAATGATATCAAAATTTGAGTGACACCTTGGCGTTAATTTAATAGGACTCTTTTAAAATTCAATTTAAATTATTTTTGGTTTGTCTTCTAAAGTATATTTACACATACAAACAATACTTTTAATTTTTCAATACACTTTTAAATATATTACTTTCACTGAGCCTATATTATGTATTGAAATGTATTTATTTCAATAAATTGATTTATCTTCTGTGCCACGCTATCCAAAATCATAAGTAAAATTTATGTAAATGATTATTTTGCGTCATATTATCCACTTGAATACATTTCCCTTTGTTTGGATACTATGACGCAAAATAATCATTTACATAAATTTTACTTATGATTTTGGATAGCGTGGCACAGAAGATAAATCAATTTATTGAAATAAATACATTTCAATACATAATATAGGCTCAGTGAAAGTAATATATTTAAAAGTGTATTGAAAAATTAAAAGTATTGTTTGTATGTGTAAATATACTTTAGAAGACAAACCAAAAATAATTTAAATTGAATTTTAAAAGAGTCCTATTAAATTAACGCCAAGGTGTCACTCAAATTTTGATATCATTTCTTTTAAAACCCATATTTTGAATTCATGAGATGTGAATGAAAAAGCATCAGCGAATAAATTTTATATATTTTTTCATATTAAGATAATAATTGCACCTGTGAATATAAATAAAACTAAAAAGAAAATTATGATTTAAAAAAATAATTATTAACATAGCGTCACTTAAATTTGATATCATTGCTTTTAAGACCCATATTTAAAATTCATAAAGCCAAAAGAAAGTGCTGCGTCACAACTTTTAACCCGTTAAGGGTTTTTGTACTGATATCATTACTTTTTTAAGGTTATTGATGAGAATGTCAATTAGTCGAAATTAAGCATAGGGTATAAATTAATCATTAAAATAAAATTTTAAAGAAATGCTAAAAAAGACCCCTTGGACCCCAATAAAATATGAGGGTGGTGGCCCAGGGAGAGGAATCCAAGACTCAACTTTTAAATTATACAGCGAGAGAGTAACACAATTAGAAGGATGAAAATGCATGGCAAAACCCGTTTGTTCCATCTTCCTCCGCCAAAGGACGCAACCTTTTCTATACAAACATAGCTGAAAATTTTCGGGCCGTCGATTCCGAGTCAAATGAGCCATACGTCGTCGTGATCGGTCCCATAGAACCCGATAGGAAAGTGCCCCCTGGTGGTGAAACTTGGAACTAAAATCGATATATCCTGTCGATGTCGAGTCGAATGAATCACACTGCATTGTGATGGGACCCATAGAACTCGAGATAGCTGCAAAATCCGTTAGTTCCATCTTCCACCACCAGGGGGCGGACTCTGTTCCATACAAACATAGCTGAAATCTTTGAGGCTGTCGATTTCGAGTCGAATGAGCCATACCTCGTCGTGATGGGGCACATAGAACACAAGATAGGAAAGCACACTCTGGTGGTGAAACTTGTAACTAAAATCGATATACCCTGCCGATGTCGAGTCGAACGAATCAAACTGCATTGTGATGGGACCCATAGAACTCGAGTTAGATGCAAAATCCGTTAGTTCCATATTCCACCACCAGGGAGCGCACTCTGTTCCATACAAACATGGCTGAAATCTTTGAGGCTGTCGATTTCGAGTCGAATGAGCCATACCGCGTCGTGATGGGGCGCATATGACCCGAGATAGGAAAGCGCCCCCTGGTGGTGAAACTTGTAACTAAAATCTATATATCCTGTCGATGTCCAGTTTAATAAATCAAACTGCATTGTGATGGGACCCATAGAACTCGAGTTAGCTGCAAAATCCATTAGTTCCATCTTCCACCACCAGGGGACGCACTCTGTTCTATACAAACATAGCTGAAATCCTTCAGGCTGTCGATTTTGAATCGAATGAGCCATACCTCACCGTAATCGGGCCCATAGAACACGAGATAGGATAGCGCCCCTGGTGGTGAAACTTGGAACTAAAATCGATGTATCCTATCGATGTCGAGCCAAATGAATCAAACTGCATTGTGATGGGACCCATAGAACTCAAGTTAGCTGCAAAATCTGTTAGTTCCATGTTCCACCACCAGGGGGCGCACTCTGTTCTATACAAACAGCTGAAATTTTTGAGGCTGTCGATTTCGAGTTGAGTGAGCCATACCTTGTCATGATCGGGGCCATAGAACCTAAGACGGGAATGCGCCCCCTGGTGGTCAAACTTGAAACAAGTTGAATGAATCAAACCATGTTGTGATGGGACCCATAGAACTTGAGTTAGCTCCAAAATCCATTAATTTCCCCTTCCACTGCCAGGGGCGCTCTCTGTTCTATATGAACATAACTGCCCCTGGTGGTGAAACTAAAATCAGTAAGTTCTATCGATGTCGAGTCGAATGAGCCAAACTGCATCATGATTAGGAATGCACAACCTGTGGCCCGTGATGGATAACTGGTGGCCCGCAGAGACCATACATGCCAACCTATCCAAAAATTTCGAATTTCCTTAATAATTCGTGAGAAAAATTTGCAAATTTTGTCCATAAATCGTAGGAAAATATGAATTTCATCGATCAGGCGCATAAAATCATGAATTGCATCGACTGGATGCGAATTTTGTCAAATGGGCATGGAAAAATCACAAATTTCGCCATTTTGTCACTAGAAAAAAAAACGCAAATTTCAATAATCGGTCAACAGAAACCAGAGATGCCAAAATCAGTAATTCCGGAGTTGCAAATTTCGTCAATCACTCAAAAAAAAAAAAAAAAAAATCTTGAATTTTGTAAATCAATTGAAAAAACCTGCGAATTTTGTCGATAAGGCACTTAAAATCGTGAATTTCATGGATCGAGCAGCGAATTTCCTCGAATGGCGTGGAAAGATCGAGAATTTCAACGAACAGTTGCAGGAAAAATTTGCAAATTGTCCATAGATCATAGGAAAACATTATGAATTTTGTCTATCGGTTCTGCAAAATTATGAATTTTGTCGATAGGCATGGAAAATTGCAAATTTCGACAACTGGGCTTGGAAAAATCAAGAATTCCATCGAATGTTTGTGAAAAAATTGTAAATTTCAACGAACGGTAAAAAAAAAAAAATAATTTGCGAATTTCGCCATTGTCTAGAGAAGAAAAATTGTGAATTTCATTAATTGGCCGATGGAAAGCATATCAGTTGAAAATCATGAATTTTGTCAATCAGGCACAGTAAAAACATGAATTTTGTGGATCGGGAGAAGGGAAATCATAAATTTTGTTGAACACATGCATAAAAATCATGAATTTTGTTTATCAGGCATGTAAAAATCATTAATTTCGTCAAACGGATGCATAAAAATCAAGAAAGTCATCAATTGGGTGCGTAAAAATCTTGAATTTCATCGATCAGGCATGTAAAAAATCATGAATTTCATCGATAAAGTGCATAAAAATATAGGACAAAATTGCCATTCGCCAATCGGCGAGTAATACTGAAAATTTGCCGACTGACTTTACTGCCACCACTGGTCAAACTTAATAGTTCCAATTGCGATGATTCAATGGAAAAAGATTTTTTCCCCACTGTCGCTCGACAAATTTCAAAACCATTTGGCGAATTTCACGATTTTTTCAAAGAAATTATTTGACGGATTGTGATTTTTTTTCTTCTCGAAGCCATTCGACGATATTCGAAATTTTTTTCCCCTGAAACCAGTTGATAAATTTTGTGATTTTTCCACTATCAATGAATTTTGTGATTTTTCTGCTATCGATTGATGAATTTCGTGATTTATCGACTATCGATTAATGAATTTCACGACTTTTTCCATAAACGAACAAATTGTGCACTTTTTTTCCACTGCCATTCGACGAATTTTGCAATTCTGTTCCGCGATTGTTAGACAAATTTCACTATTTTTCTCCCGAGATCATTTGACGAATTTTGTGATTTTTAATTTTACTGACTGATTGATTTATATTTAATAATAAAAGTTAAAATGTTTTGATTTAAAAACAAGATGGCTAACTGAGGGTGAATCCCAAAACTTAGCCGCATCATCAATGAGTTAGCTAATCAAGCATTTAGCTCTTACAGTTTGTTTAAAAGGTGCACACAAAAGCAAAAAATATGAATTTTTTTTAATCCTTACCATCACTGTTGAAATCCTGAACCAATTAGAATCTAATTGTGACAGTGTATTTATCTTGCAAATATCATTGAGGAGTTTTTTATACAGGGACACGCAAAATCAAAACATCATCATGATAACATTCAAATTACTAAGCCAATTCAAACCTAATTATGCCAAAGTATCAATCGATGAATTCATTAATCAAATATGTTGGGCAAAATCCTAGAACAAGCAAAACATCCGATTTGGCTATTTTTTTTACGCACGTCAACCAAAAAAACGGCAACTTCCAAATTCTACCCAATCAGAACGCATGCTTTTTAAGCTTAAGCAAGCAGATACTTACACACTGCTTACGGCAAGCTTTTTCACAAAATAAACAAATTTTATTTCGTTTTACAATTATTTACAAAGTTTCAGCAAGTTTTTCTTCACGATTTTTCTATTTTTACAAACTTTTAGCAATATTTCGTCTGGATATTTCAATTTTTACATTCAAGCATTTAGCAATTTTTTCCTCCAGATTTTTGTATTTTTAATAATTTTTAGCTATTTTTTCCTCCTTGCTAAAACTTTGTAAATTGTCATAAAACGGAATAAAATCAATGTTTACTTCGTGAAAAAATTTTCATAGAAACTGTGTAAGTAGTGAATTCTCTGCTACAAAGAACACAGGTTATGATTGGGGAGAATCTAGAGAATTCTGATTTTTCAAATGCACGAAACTCATTCAAGCACCAGTTAGTAACATGTATATGTACTCTTTGCGTACATTAACAGAAAAAAAAATCCTGGATGCATGAAACTCCCTGTGCAGCAATCTCTAGAATGCATGAAATTCATCCAAACAGCGGTTAATAATTGATATATATATATATATATATATATATATATATGTGTGAGTACGCTTCGCGTACAGTAACTGAAAAAAAAATCCTGGATGCACAAAACTTGCATTTCTCTGACTTCGGTTTTTCGAAATAGATAAAATGCTTCAGGGATTCAATCCAGCATCGCTGAAATGTTACATAATCACAGAAGATCACTAATTATAATTAAAATATAGATAAAATGCTGAAGTGATTACAAATTAATCACTGAAGCATTTTATCTATACTTCAAAACATATTTGTTTTGTTTCTCATTTCCAAAATAATTTTCATTCATATTTACTTATTATAAGCATGTTATTTAATTTTACTGACTGATTGATTTATATTTAATAATAAAAGTTAAAATGTTTTGATTTAAAAACAAGATGGCTAACTGAGGGTGAATCCCTAAACTTAGCCGCATCATCAATGAGTTAGCTAATCAAGCATTTAGCTCTTACAGTTTGTTTAAAAGGTGCACACAAAAGCAAAAAATATGAATTTTTTTTAATCCTTACCATCACTGTTGAAATGCTGAACCAATTTGAATCTAATTGTGACAGTGTATTTATCTTGCAAATATCATTGAGGAGTTTTTTATACAGGGACATGCAAAATCAAAACGTCATCATGATAAGATTCAAATTACTAAGCCAATTCAAACCTAATTAAGCCAAAGTATCAATCGATGAATTCATTAATCAAATATATTGGGCAAAATCCTAGAACAAGCAAAACATCCGATTTGGCTATTTTTTTTACGCACGTCAACCAAAAAAACGGCAACCTCCAAATTCTACCCAATCAGAACGAATGCTTTTTAAGCTTAAGCAAGCAGATACTTACACACTGCTTACGGCAAGCTTTATTATACAATTTTAACATAAATTTTATTTCGTTTTACAATTATTTACAAAGTTTCAGCAAGTTTTTCTTCACGATTTTCTATTTTTACAAACTTTTAGCAATATTTCGTCTGGATATTTCAATTTTTACATACAAACATTTAGCAATTTTTTCCTCCAGATTTTTCTATTTTTAATAATTTTTAGCTATTTTTTCCTCCTTGCTAAAACTTTGTAAATTGTCACAAAATGGAATAAAATCAATGTTTACTTCGTGAAAAAATTTTCATAGAAACTGTGTAAGTAGTGAATTCTCTGCTACAAAGAACACAGGTTACGATTGGGGAGAATCTAGAGATTTCTGACTTTTCAAAAGCACGAAACTCATTCAAGCACCAGTTAGTAACATATATATGTACACTTTGTGTACATAACAGAAAAAAAAATCCTGGATGCATGAAACTCCCTGTGCAGCAATCTCTAGAATGCATGAAATTCATTCAAACAGCAGTTAATAATTTATATATATATATGTATATATGTGTATGTTTCGCGTACATTAACTGAAAAAAAAAAATCCTGGATGCACAAAAATTGCTATATTCCGCACTCCCTAGAATGCATGAAATCCATTCAAGCTGCGGTCAGTAATGTTCGCACAAAAATCGGTTTACAGCAATCTCTAAAGTGCTTAAAATACATCTTATCATATAAAATCAACAAAAATGCACTTACCGTTATTTCTCATCCTTCGTTTTTTTTTAATATTTCACAGGATTTATCCTTTATGACATAAAACACATTTCATAAACATAATTCAACAAATCTGACACACAACAAACCAACCCACAGACAATAGAACTCTATTATAGAATATTCTAATCTGTCAACCAACCAATCAAATCTAATTCCCTCAAAAACCAGCTCAATTTTCAGAACCATGCATTCTGCTCATGCTAGAACCAAGCACAGAAGGCGTGGAAAAAACGTAAAAAATAAACCGGTAACAAGAAAACTCATTTATCGCTTCGCTAAATTCGATGACGCCAAGCGTCTCGCTTGTTCTAGGATTTAACCTATTTTTCTTAATTATCTGTCTTAGTTTGTGAATAAATTTTTGTAATGTCAGTTGAAACTGATCTCTCGTACATAACGATGCATCACATTTTTTTAATGTTTTTTTTTTCTACACCATGATGTTGCTATTTAACAACATTATTTTAATTTTAAAAAGAAAACAAACAACTAATAAATCAGTAAATATGAACGTTTTGCACTCCTGAAACCCCCCCCCCCCAAAATATATATATATATATATATATATATATATATATTGTTTTAATTTCAGGGTAACTGAAGAAAAAAAAAATCCTTGTATAGCGTTTCTATTTTTCCATGCGCTGTGAAGATTTTTTAACGGGTTCAAAAACAAATTTCACAAATACTTCTAACTTAATTAACAAATATTTCAAAAATATATTTTTAATTCCATGTTGTTTATGTATGAAGAAAGAAACAAAAGTTTGGTAAACTTCTATCTCTGTTTAAATAGTCTATTTCAAGAATAAAAACATTCGGTAGAATGCATAGCTTTGACAATACATAAACAAAAATGAAGAATACAGTACCTTTTTTTTTTTTTTTTCAATTTCTTATATTTGGTGCAAGATACTACTGAATACTTTGCTACAAGATTTGTTTAAAGATATTACCCTCTCTCATGATTTTTAGGTTTCCAATGCCACGTCTACCATTGCCCCGAGAACTGACGACTGATTTCGTGATTTATTAAGTAAAATCTATATTTAACATTTGAAAATAAACTTTCACTAGAAAAAAAACAAAACAAAAAAAAACAATGGTAGAACTTTGCATTTCTCTGACTTAGGAAAATAAATATTAGAAGATAAATACATATTTCTTTATTATCTGTTTTTAAAATGCAAATTTAAGAAATGAAATTGAAAAAAAAAAGGTACTGTATTCTTCATTTGTTTATATAGCTGATCAAATATACGCATTTCACTGAATGTTTGGATTCTTATACTATGAAACAGAAGCTTACAAACGTGTTTTTTATCGTACATAAACAACATGGAATTAAAAATATATTCATGAAGTATTTGTTAATAGAAGTTAGAAGTATTTGTGAAATTTGATTTTCAACACTTCAAAAAATGTTCATAGCAGCGAATCGCATCGCACACGAAGAAAACAAACTGATGATTGATTCATTTTGAATGATTCCTTGTTACGCAAATTAATTGATAAAAAAAAAAAATCTTAATCTTTTTTTTCCTTTAAAAAATCACAAATTAAATATAAATAACAATTAAATTGTATATGTATAATTATAAAATATTTCAATATTTTAATCAAGGAATCTAAATATTTTTCGACTTAATGAAGATTTTGATATAAGAAATTCTTTATTATAACAAAAAAGAAAAATATACAAACAATAATTTAATTTAATACATATATATTACATATTAAAAATTGCATTAAAAACTGTTTTCGTATTAAAAAAAAAAAAAATCTAAATAGTTCTTCAGCCAGATATGATTGCGAAATCGCCTTTAACTATAACCGTGATACCCATGAATATCCTGACCGCGCAGGAATAAAAAAGGGTGAAAAGGCCGAAAATCTTTAATGTTAGTCTACCAGAAAAAGCATAAGAAAAGAGTCCGATTTTGAAGCTGGATTATATAAAAAACAAGAGTTTTCCTACGTTAGCTCAAAATCTTACTCTCTTCATCTAAAAGCGATTAATATAATATATTAATTTAAAAAAAATCGTTCGATCCATTTTCGAGATAACACCTCTGTGCCCATTACACCATTACATTTTCCATTTTCGCTTAAAAATTTGTTTCCAGATCTCAAAATCTACTGCATGTAGAATTCTATAAATTTCAGGATAGAGTTAGGCCATAGATATAAGACTAATGTGAAAAAATCGAAACGGTATGCCTCATATTTACTGAGATATTAAATGTCGGCGTTTCGATTTTCCTTTGATGTCCTGCTAGCTGTATATATGAGAGTGACGGAATCTTCGGTTTTGGGCTTACGGTTTTCGGTTTTTCGCTGCGTCACTCAAGAGACTACCGTCTCTTATGATACAGGGTGGTTATAAAATAACTTTTCTTTTTGGAGGTATCTATAGTTAAAACTAACAAAGAGAATGAAACACATTTTATGTTTATACCTTTGAAAGCATGGGAATATGAATTTCTTGAAAAAAAATTAATACCAAAAGGAAAAAAAATTCCCTGATAGAGAATATTTTGCATTGTTGGAGTTGAAATCAGTTAGATATTTGCATTAATCACTAGTAAAATAAACTATGCTTAGAAGAGTAGAACTCGCAGATGAGAGGTCCAGTTGTCACCATATTTTTCAAATAGTAATCTTCGCCTTATTTAATGACAGAAATTCTGCGATTATATATACAGCAAAAATTATTTTTGGAAAAAGTGGTGACAATTTATCCGCTGGCACGCAGAAGCACTACCTCTATTACTATTTTATTTCATTTGTGCGTACGCGTTTTAGCAGTGCATCTCATTTCCTTTAAAAAAAGCATTGAGAACGTTCAGGTGAATTTTTCATTCAAATACCTGACGGGTTGTCACCAGCTTGCGTCCAACATGCTATACTTATAGAATAGTAATAACAATAATTATTCCATTTCATTTATTGCTGTACTGAAGTACAGAAAGTCTTTGGTACACTGTCACAAATATCTGTTGATTTTACAGAAAAAAAAACTGTCAGCCAGGAGCCAGGACGCCAGTAAAAAACTGTTGATTTTGCGGAAATAATCTGTATTTATTGCGAACTTACGCTAAAATACATGGGAAAATCCTTAAGTAAGTCACAAAAGATAATTAAATAATAACTTACAATGATATTCACTTCAAAACTATTTTTATTTCTCAACATATTCTCCACCAATATTTATGCTCTTATATCACCGTTTTATCAGTGCCCAACACCAGCTGCATAACATTCTTCGGGTTGCTGTCTCAGCCCCATTAGGACTTCAAGTTGAACCTTTTCATCATCTGTGAACATCATCTTGCTTCCAAGATGGTTTTTTAGTGGACTAAACATATGAAAATCGAAGTGCTAAGTCGAAGCTGTATGGTGGATGTTGAAGAAGTTGCCAAACAAACTTTTGAATTGTCTCCTGTGTTCAACTTGAAGTCCTAAGGTGACTGAGACAGCAACCCAAAGAATGTTATGCAGCTGGTGTTGGGGCACTGATAAAACGGTGGTATAAGTGCATAAATATTGGTGGAGAATATGTTGAGAAATAAAAATAGTTTTGAAGTAAATATAATTGTAAGTTATTATTTAATTATCTTTTGTGACTTAATGACTTTCCCTCGTAACAGAAAGTTCGTAGTAAATACAGATTATTTCCGTAAAATAAACACTGTTTTACTGGCATCGTGGTTGACAGTTTTTTTCTGTAAAATCAACAGTTTTTATTTTTCTTTCTTACAGTATATTCTGTCTTCGATTTCCCATGCTTTTAAATGTCTACAGAATGAATTACGATAACATTCGGTCTCATTCTATTAGTTTTTTAGCTATAGATACTTCAAAACATGGAAAGTTACTTTATAACCACTCTGTACATTTGCTGACCCTGAAACGAATTACTTGCTAAGTGGTTTCGTTTTAATGTCCATATTTTAAAGCATTCCTTATATACAGGATGTCCCTTCTTACCGTTGACCAATAACTAAATCATGAACCGTTTGTTTTAGAGGTATAGTTCCAGTTGAAAAAATGTTTCAAATGTTGTTCTTCATCATATGAAAATCTATTTGCGTCAGAATAGTTACTTTTTAAAAAGTTACGAAATTTAAATTTTTATACGGTGTTAATGGTCCTATAAATTCTATTTAGGAAAACTTTCTTTATTGTCCAACAAATAAAACAGTAAAGATTCCATTTTGAACGGCCAAAAATTATCCCGTTATGTTACTTTTATAAAATTTCCGCGTTTTTTGACACTAAAAACTGTGTGAAATAAGTTTATGGTAAATAAGTTATTTTTAGTATAAAGCACTAGTAAAGAATTCATTAGTATATTTCCTATTTATTATTGCATTTGTTAAAACAAAGAGTTGTGTGAAATCCTATACCAAGTTGTTTATTTTTAAAGCCAGTTATAAAAAAAAAAAGAAGAAAGGTTTTTATGATACATAAGGATCGATAACATTTTAAATACCGAACACCTATTTTTTCAACAAATTCTGCTTTGTTCTTGCATTTGTAATATGTTAGGTATTTTCTAAATAATAGGACAAATAAAATATGTTTAGTTCTTTAACCTCTTAAAAATGCCTCTTTGTCTAAGTAGACAGTTTTTCTATTTTTGGGATTTAAAAATTTTTCCAATTAAATTCAAGTATATGAATGACATTTCCATTACTTGTAGTATATTTTATATGCATTACGAAATGTGAAATAGACATGTTTCAGTAAACAAACAATATCATTAAAATGATTCGAATTATTTATTAATTCCTTTTGCATTTTTTGTCCCTTTTTAGTCGACATTTGATAATAGCAATAAATATCTTTTCTGTTGGATCTAACCGATAGATTTCCGTAAATAACGTTTAGAAGTTTGCGTACAGAAATCGCCTTGTTTGAAATGCGAATTAAGATTGTTGTATTTGCTAGAGTTCTTCAAGGATCCAGGCCTGACCCGGCTCGACACGCTGGCCCGTTCTAACCGGGGTCATGTCTGGACGGTATTTTTTTGTGAAAATAATAGTAATATTTACATTTTTTAATGAAATATTTAAAAATTTATTTTATTTTTATAAGTTACAGAAGAATATATATTTTTTTTAAATTTTATTTTAACTTTTCTAACGCGAGGAAATATTGTGTTATTTAAAGGTTTCATAACATAATATCTCTGCAAGTTATCGCTATGTAAATTGGTATTAAACTATTGCACATTTATAAATTAAACTGAAATTTACTATTTTATAAATTACAATTTTGCAAAGTTTATAATTTTTTCCTTAAATTTATAAAAATAGTTAATATTTTGTCTTTACTTTTATAAAATGAAATTTATAATTTTATAAACTTTATAATTTATTTCTTTAGCTTATAATTTTATAAATTAAACTAAATTAATTTAAACTAAATCAATAAGTCCAAATTTAAACCTACCTATCACAAGATTATTAATTTCGAAATCGTCCTTAAAAATCAATTTTTAGTTTTAATATTTTTAAAACTATTCAATTTAACAGAACCGTACACTAAAGTTCTCAGCATAGCTCACGTATGAGGGGGTTAGAATGACAGTGGAGTAAGTCAATATTTAGTAATAATTTGAGAAATTAATGGTTTTGTGAAACTTGTCGTATTGCCGTTGCATTAAGTGGTCCCATTTGTTTTGCCCTTTAGCGACTCCCTAAGTGAACTATGACTTCGTTCAGTGAACATACGTTCAGTGAAAATGTGGTTATCTAGATTTTTGAAATTTTTGACTTACTCTACTGTCATTCTAACCCCCTCATATAATAATTTAATTTATTATAAAATTGTTTATTTACATAAGTTTTTAAAAATAAGAGATAACGAAATTTTTTTAATAGCATGTAATAAATACGTCTGCTTAAGATAATTGTTGTTTTTATTGGAATTGATAAATAGATCATCAGACAAATAATTAAAAAAGTATATGTTGGTACTATTGCAAAAAGAAGCAATCAATACTCTTAATACAATGTTTTACGCATATAATACATAACAAGTTAAAATGTATCTGTTATAAGGCATCAAATAATAAAGCAAAATATTGAAAATTATGAAAAGAAAATATTAAAAACATTAGAACTCTAAAAAAATTCATGGAACCTTCAAGTTTTTGCATCATAAAAAGCAACTAAAATAAGTAACAACATCTGAAAAAGCGGCGTATCCAATCATAGCGTAGTGGTCGAGTCGGGACTCCCAGCTTCATAAACGAAAAATTCTGGTTTCGATTCTCATCGTGGCATGGGTTGGTTATTTACTCAAAACTCTCTCAGAAATGAAAAAAAAAAGTAAAGCAGAAATGTATCTGTCCTTTATAAGGTTGTCCTTGAAAAGTAACTTTTTTTTTTTTGGTTTTATAAAGTTTATTTTAACGACATAAGAATTTCTAAAAAAACGGAAGATATCTGGTATAAAACGAAAATAACGGATATTTCAGAAATCACGGAAAATTTCCTGGAATTTACGGAATTTCTTTTTCGTTAAAATACGGAAATAGTACTAGCGTCCCAATCGCCAGTACAATTTCCGTTTTTTTTTTTTTTTTTTTTCAGAATTTTTTTTTTCCGGATTTTTTTTTTTTTTTTTTTTTTTTTTTTTTAACAGTGTAGTGTTTTGCTTTTTTGGTTGTTCTTTAAAATACATGTTTTTGTTAATCAGCACATTGTACGAGTTTCCTTAAAGTTTGAATAAAAAATAGACTGCGGTATATGAGGATTATATGAGGTATACAGGGTTGTTACAAAATAACTTTTCTTTTTGGAGGTATCTATAGTTAAAACTAATAAAGAGAATGAAACACATTTTATGTTTACAACTTTTGAAAGCATGGGAATTTGAATTTCTTAAAAAAAAATAACAATAATAATGCATCAATAGGGAAAAAATTCCACTGATAGAGAATATTTTGGCAATGATGGAGTTGAAATCAGCTAGATATTTGCATTCTAGTAAAATAAACTATGCTAGAAGAGGAGAACTCGCAGATCAGAAGTCCAGTTGTCACCATTTTTTTTCGAATAGTAACCTTCGCCTTATTTAGTGACAGAAATTCTGCAATTATATATAAGGCAAAAATTATTTTTAGAAAAAGTGTTGACAATTTATCCTCTGGCACGCAGAAGGGCTACCTCTATTACTATTTTATTTCATTTGCGCGTACGCGTTTTAGCAGTGCCACTAATTTCCTTTTAAAAGGCATTGAGAAAGTTCAAGCGAACAATTCATTCAAATGCCTGACGAGTTGTCTTCAGCATGCGTCCAACGTGCTATACTGATAGAATAATAATAACAACAGTAATTATTCCATCCCATTCCTTGCTGTACTGAAGAACAGAAAGCCTTTGGTACACTGTCAAAAATATCTGTTGATTTTACAGAAAAAAAAAACTGTCAGCCAGAACTCCAGTAAAAAACTGCTGATTTTGCGGAAATAATCTGTATTTATTACGAACTTACGCTAAAATAACAGAAGTTCGTAGTAAATACAGATTACAGAGAGTGTTCACACATTTTTTAGACGATTTCGGCATTGTTTTTTTATGTTTAAAACTAGGGGGCCTACCCCCTGCGAGCTACGCTCGCCAACCCCCGCTCAGACTTCGAAGCCTCTAAAAACATGACAGCGTGCTTTGTTTTAAAAATATTGGTAAATCTGTAATTGGGTTGCCATGCTTTTAACGTTTTAATGGGGCATTTTTTTATTACCATGGCCTCATACACAGCTGTTGCGACAAGTGACGACTGTTTTCGGGATTGATAAGTAAAATCAATTACGACTTGAAAACCAGCTTGTATAAAATGGTTAGGTTTAAATTGTGGCTACCTCTCGGACTTTTATAACAACGATCTGTATTATATTCTTCCTTTGCGTTTAAGGATGAGAAAAATTCCATCTGCTTGTGAATAAGATTAAGAACCACGGTATTGAAAAGTACTACGTTATAGATATTTTCAGTAACAGGTTTTAATTTTCTCTCTATTTTAGTGCACCATCATGCATATTTTCATGTTATTTTAAATATGTAAATTATTTATTTTAATTAATATGTATATACGAATTTTCTAATAATTATTTATCATAGAAAATTAATTAAATATTTTGTGCATGCTTCTTTTTATTTTCCCATTGTAAGATAAATTTGCGACAGTCATAAATCCTTACCTGAAACTTCGTTTTCAGCCTTGAAATGGGCTCTTTTTTTTCCCTGTTTATTTTTCATCTGGTATCTTTTTACTATGTATACATACTGATTTTTGGGATAGCACTTTCCAATCAATAGTTATGTTTATTTCGCACTAAAAAGTTTTTATATTATGCTCTTTGCAATCATTTTAGACTGTCGAATTAGCATTAGTTCGGAAAAAAAACGCATCTTCCCATTCACAGCTTTTTTGCATGAGCAATTTTGAAATAAGAATAAATTTGAAAGTATCAGACGATAATATAAATTATACATAATAAGTTGTTGCCAGAATTTTTTCCTCTAAAATAATTCCATTTTTTAAAATCATTTATCAAATTTGTCTAAAAAATGTGCGAACACCCTCTGTACAGATTATTTCTGTAAAATAAACATTTTTTTACTGGTGTTCTGGCTGACAGTTTTTTTTTCTGTAACATCGACAGTTTTTTTTTCTTTATTAACACTTTCCAACCTAGTTGAAAAGTGTTTATGACTTCGGTTTGTCTGGCCGTCAGCCGTCTGGCCGTCTGCCGTCTGGCCGTCTGTCTGTGCTCTAACTCCCGTAAATATGCTCGGATTGCCCTGCAATTTTTATATGTTATAATCGTTATCTATAGCATGTTCCCTATTTCAACGGAAGTGTGTAGCACTTATAGTTTTTTTACAGGGAGACTCAAAAGAATTCCGTTACATTGCGGTCTATGGGGAAAAATCATTTGCGGTTTATTTAAATAATGTTTCACTATTTTAAACGCATTGAAATTTATATATATCACTAAGGTGCATTAGAAGAAGCTTAATATGGAATAGGGTGTGCATAGCACTTATACTTACTTTACAGGGACAGTCAAAAGAATTCCGTTACATTACGTCTATCGAGAAAAATCGTTTGCGGTTTATTTAAATAATGTGTCCCTATTTTAAACGCATTGAAATTTATATAAGGTTCATTACAAGAGACTTACTACAGAATATTGTGTGTATAGCAGTCATCTTTCATTTACAGGGACACACAAAAGAATTCTCTACTGTCTGTTAACAATAATTCCTGGAAGTGCGTTTTAAGTTACTGAATGCGATTTTAATTTTAAATCGCTTTTTGTATATTACGTATTGTGTATAAATTCTGTAGATCCTATACAGGGAAGTACAAAAGTTCGGGAACACATTTCCGTATTATTTAACTCCAGACGGAGAATTTTAAACTGTGCTACGTGTTTCCTAACTGAACTAAAATTTAGCATCCTATGTAGTATATATACAAATCTATAGCTACTATACAGGGCTGAATAAAAGTATTCGGATTACTTAGATGTTATCTTTTAGCTTATTAAAGAGTATGATTCGTAAAATTATTTTGGAAGCGTTGGAAAGTGTTACATAATCTATGCTTGACGCATGATTTTTCGTTCTTGTTACAATATACTTTTTCTTCGATTCCCCATGCTTTTAAATGTCTAAATATAAAATTTGATTTCATTCCATTAGTTAGTTTTACCTATAGATACTTCGAAACAGGGAAAGTTACTTTATAACCCACTCTGTACATTTGCTGCCCCTGAAACCAATTACTTGCTAAGTGGTTTCATTTTAATGTCCATGTTTTAAAGCATTCCTTATATACAGGGTGTCCCTTCTTACCGTTGACCAATAACTAAATCTTGAACCGTGTGTTATAGAAGTATAGTTCCAGTTGCAAAAATGGTTCAAATGTTGTTCTTCATCATATGAAAATCTATTTGCGTCAGTATAGTTACTTTTTAAAAAGTTACGAAATTTAAATTTTTATACGGTGTTTACAGTCCTATAAATTCTATTTAGAAAACTTTCTAATTTGTCCAACGCAAATAAAACAGTAAAAATTCCATTTTGAACGACCAAAAATTACCCAGTTATTTTACTTTTATAAATTTTTCGTGTTTTCTGACACTAAAAACGCTGTTTTTTTTTGTTGTTGTTTTTGTTTTTTCCTTTCGTTTTCCCGTAGTTTAGGAATTAGCTATTGGTTAATTATAAAAAGCGTCACCCTATATAATAAAAATAAATAATTGTCTGATTTTACTATGAAGCAGAGTTCTCGCTGCCGATCGCCGTTGCGTCAAATCGCGACAAAATGTTTCATTTGGCGAGAAAACAAAAGATTAATATTGCCAAATTGCTGAGGTTTTTTTTTTTTCTTTTTCGGCGGCACTCTTAATGATTTTATTGTTGGATTAAACGTTTTCTTTGTAACTTATCATTTGTGTTTTGATATTTTTAAAGAACTTGTTCAGATTAATATATATGTGTGTGTGTGTGTGTATTTATTAATTTTTATTTAAGAGTCTACACTAGTCAATCGAAAACACTCGTAATCTAATGTTAAGTCTATGGGAATGTTATTTTCAAATTTCTCGCTCGCATTTTAATATTTTTACTTTATTTTATTTTATTTTATTTATTATTATATATATATATATTTGCATAGGATAGTTGACTTCGATCCCTAACGTTGTTACTTTTTACTTTTTCAATTTTTGTTCCAGTTTTTTTATATAAGGGTACTTTCATTTTCAAAACTGGTTCCAACCGGTTCCAAAATTAAAAATGTCCACTTATAAAAAATATTTTTAAAAAAACTGAAAAAAAAATCGAAAAAGTACAAACTAACAACGTTAGAGATCGACCTCCGCTATCCAATGCAAGAAAAAACACTTAAAAATATTAAAATGCGAACGAGAAATTTGAAAATAACCTTCCCATAGACTTAAACATAGCTTGAGCGTTCCTTCCCGTATGACTAGTGTAGGCTCTTAATCCCCTGAAACGCTATCGTGAATCTAGAATTCACACGGGTTTTGCTTCATAAAACTGTATAAAAACAAATCGGGCTAGAAATTTTTTTCTCGGCATTGAAAAGTTATATAATACGCCTGTTTTATTAGTTTCTTTAACAGATAGTTGAATATAGATCAATAACGATACTAAAATAACATTATTTGCATTTAGCTATAGCTTTTCTTTAATGATTAGCCGAATTGCTAAGGCCAGTCAAAAGCCAGTGAGAACCCTGCAAAGCATTAGTGAATTGAACTTTTTGTTAAGTTTAATCCTATTTGCGAATGAAGCAAGGGAAAAAAACTCATAACAATATAACATTTTCAACGAAAAGCAAACTATTTATTGCATTACATTATCAACATTTCCCCCGTAATTTGGTAGACCAGTTCCTCTCCTTTTAATTACTCTTTTTTTTCTATGTCCATTCTCCCATTAATGTAATTGCATGTAACTTCATGCAACAGCGGATCACCCGTCCTGAGTATGAAATCGATTATTTTGACGCTTGACCGGCCTCGGACAACTAGGCTTACTGTCATTTCTTGAAATTTTCGTAACTGACCTTTCTCATTCCCATGCGTAGAGAGAGAGGTATCCTTGAATATAGTTTAAAATAGAATGTATGCTTATTTTAATACAGGTCACTGGTTTGTAATGGTTTATGAAGTTTATTTATATAAAGACCGGCATTTTTTATATATGGCGTCATTTAAATTGACTACCCAAGCTCTTCCACTTAGAATAGCTGCATTCATATACAACGGACGTGTCAAACAAGTGGCCCGCCGACAACTTATCTATGGCTTATTATTTCGGTTTAGTTGAGTTGTTCGAACAAATGTGCAAAAAATAAACTATATACAAACACACTTACACCAGCCATGGTATTAGAGAGATGGAAAACATCAGACAAAATGCATAACAGAAAGTACAGATTGGCATCAAAGTCTCTTTACAATTTAAAGCTTATATCACAAACACAAATAAATAGATAGAGTACAATATTAAGAATATATATTGAAGCTTATTTTTCCATTAAGTAATAAACCTCTATATGTGCACCATTGGTTGCACTAAAGCACGTCTAGCTGATAATTCGTCGACGTTTTCCTCTGATACACCTTTTCGTCCTCTCCTTGCTTTATCCAATACAGAGCTGGTCTCCATGAATTTCTTGTGCCCTTCATGAATTGATAGACGTAGGCACAATAAATTTATAGAGGCCGGCTCATCAAGACCTACTTTGATTTGCTGTCTACCCTCAGTTATTTATTTATTTATTTTCCAAGTCAAATGAACATCGTTTGAACCAGGAAATGTATTTAAGAAAAGAAATAAAATAAATATCGCATAGAAACTAGACACATTTTATTAAATATTTTTTCTGGTTCAAAATAGGTGGATGGGGTATTTGAGAAAAAACGGAAGATTAGCAATTGCGCCTTTGCTTCACCTTTACGGAATAACAAAAACGCGGAAAATTCTAGATTAAAAGATAAGCGTGTAAAAATCCATTTTTAAATAAATACAATTTAGAAACTTCAACAGAATTTTGTAGATTGGTTGATGAAAAGTATTGTCAAGTATATTTTTTTTTTTAATGTGGCAAAATAACTTATGAATAATAATAGACTTTGCATGAATTTTTTTTTTTCACATGGTTGTATTTTGTAAGTACATATTTTATTCTGTGTGATTGTAATAAAATAAGTCTACTTTTCTTTCCTTTTTAGGGTTTCGTTCATCTCACGAAACCCTATTACCCCCGCTCCGTTGTCTGTCCGTCACAGAGCCATTCTCAAAAAGTATGTAACTTACAGAGTTGAAACTTAGTGTATAAATCTGAATAGCAGCTGAGAAGAGCTCAAAATATTAAAATTTGAAAAATTCGTATTATTTCAATAAATAGAGATAAAAAACATAAATTCTAACAGCCTTTTCCTATTAAATTGAAATTTTTCGTTATAGCAGATGAAAAAGATTTAAAATCCACAAAGAAATTCTTTCTACAATAATTAATTTTCTATCAGACGATTTTCAAGTGAAAAATGAAAATGAAATAAAAAGTTTCACCAATTGCAAAAAAGATAAATATGAAATAAAATTGATTGACGTCATAGTCGTAATAAAACGGAAAATGTCTAAGATTTCTCAATAATACAAGGAGTATGAGTATGTGTAAGTGGACAAAGCAGATTAATATCACGTCATTAGAGAATTAAAAAGAAAATCTGACGTCATATAGGAAGTTTAACTAATTTTTCAAATGTTTGAGAATAATACAAAGCGAGTATCAATATAAATAATAGAGAATAGTAAATATATGAGTTTGAGAAACATATTGAATCGTGATAAAAATCAGATTATGGAAATATTCGCATATTTTAACATTTTGAAGGTGTACAATTTGTTTAATTTTGAAATTATTTTTTTAAATATTGCATTTAGTCCGTATGACGGATATTATTATGACAGAATATAATAGCGGGCTTGGACCGCTATCCGGCTGGTTTAGATATTCGAAAAAAAGAAAAAATAGACCGGTAAATTTTTACTTTATAAAAAAAATGACTTTTTTTTTTGTTGTTGCTAGATGAAATTTGTTTGGATTTATTAAAGAAAGGATAAAGTGTTTTGAAAGGAATATTAAACGAAACCCTTTGAGCGATCTTCGATCACACTTACCCACTTGTTTTATGTGGCTCGCGACTTTGTATGTAATGCTTAGTTTTGCTCTCGACGGTGTGTGTTCTCTATATAGTTTAATTCAGTTTATTTTTACAGTAGTAGTAGAAATATGTAAACTTTGCCAGGAGTCCAAATTTGTACGAATATTATAATGCAGGTGGTTCAGTATGAAGCTTATATCAAAAATATAAATCGCTATTTTCCCATTCTCAATGCCTGGACAACGAAACAAGGGCAAATGACATAATAAAAAAGAAAACTGTCCAGTTAAACTGAGGGCATTGAGCTCACAGGCTAATCACACTAATTGTATATTATGCTATTTTTTCAAAGAATAATGCCACTCGAAAAATAAAGAAATCGACAATATATTAAGGCGGGGGGGGATAAGCACCCGTTTCCACCCTTTATACTTAACCAATAAACCCCCAAAATCTAGTCAGGCCAGCGCCTTACCACAATGAATTTGTACACAAAATTTGAAAAAAAAATCGGATAATTTTGCTTGAAAAACCCATTTATCTAAATTAAGGGAGGTGAGCCCCCCCCCGTTCCCCCCTTTATACTTAACAAATGAAAACCCAAAACTAATCAGGCAAGCGCCTTACCACAATGAATCTATATACAAAATTTGAAGAAAATCGGATAATTCTGCATGAAAAACCCATTTATCTAAATTAAGGGGGATTAGCCTCCCGTTTACCCCCCTTTATACTTATCCAATGAACACACAAAACTAATTAGGGAAGTGCCTTATCACAATGAACCTATATACAAAGTTTAAAGAAAATCGGATAATTTTGCATGAAAAACCCATTTATCTAAATTAAGGGGGGTAGCCCCCCGTTTCCCCCCTTTATACTTATCCAATGAATCCCCAAAACTAATCAGGGAAGTGCCTTATTACAATAAGCCTATATACAAAATTTGAAAAAAATCGGATAATTCTGCATGGAAAAACCATTTATCTAAATTAAGGGGGTTAGCCCCCCTTCCCCCCCTTTATACTTAACCAATGAACTCCCAAAACTAATCAGGGAAGCGTCTCATTAGAATGAACCTGTAAACAAAATTTGAAGCAAAACGGATAATTCTATCACGAGTTATCGCGTTACGTATATACATACATACAGAACGGGCGGGCACATTAGCTCTCAGGCTTTGATAGCCTGTGAGCTAAAAAGCACATTTGAGAGAAAGACGCATATAATCGAGAAACGTATTAGTGAGAGATCACTGCAATGATAAAATTTACAGTATTATAGAGCACATTATAAAAATCCTCTTATATATTGTTTCTGTTGTCAACATACCTTTTTCTATGAATTTACGAAACGCACAAAAACGAATGAGGTATCATTCGAACGGTTTTTGAAGCGGCTAACTGACATAGTACTTTCAAATTTCGTTAAAACATATTTTTTGATTAAAAATTTCGGTTCATTAAAAGTTAAATCGACTGTTTTCATAAATGAAATGAAAGGTTTTCCTCAAACGAGTGTTGCCACAAAAATAAAATACCGCATTATAGGATGCTCAACAATGATTATTAAAAAAATAATAATAATACAAAAAAGGTAAAGTATGGTTTCACCGCATGTAGGTTTATTTTATATTTATGATTAAAAAGCAAAATTGAAATTGAAATGTTTGGAAGAAAAAGATGCCGTCAATCGATCGAAGTAGTCATATTTCGCGTGTAGAATAAAAAGTATGCTTTGTTATATTAGATTAAATCGTATTTTAAATGCATGCAATTTATTTTTCTTTGTTTCATGTTTTTCAAGAAACGTCATCCTCTAATGCAGTTAAAATACGATTGTTAATTTTTTCTCGCACGTGCCTTTTGCTATCTTCAATCAATATTTATTGTAACTTTGATGGAATAAATAACAAGATATTCTGTCTTGACTAATGTTGTTTGCATACATTTTTATACTTATTTTTTCTTTTTAAGTTTAAACCTGCATCTAAAAAATATTAGATATAGCTAAAAATTATTAGACTGCAGTGCGAAATTCTCGCACGAGTCCAATGGTAATAGTTTTATTTTTATAAAAATGAATGATGAACATAAAAAATATAACTCACTGAACTTACAAATCAAAATAAGTTAATTGAGATTTTTTGTCAAACATAAATATAACAGGATAAACAGTGATTGTGTTTATTATAAATTGCCATCAAGTAAATTGCTAAATGGGAAAATATGCTCTTTTAAGCGAAACTATAATCACGATATAAGAAGTTTTATAAAATTATTTAAAAACAAATATTTTTTTTTTCTTTTAGAAACAAATTAAAGAATAAAAACGATTATAAATTTAAAAATAATAATAATAATAATACATTTTTTACAGATTTATTTTAGCATTCTGATCCAGTGCAAGTTTAACTTATTTCAGTAATACTTATTTTTTTTAAACATTTTCCAACATGGTTGAAAAGTGTTTATGCATTTGGTTTGTCTGATCATCTGGCTCACGTAAATATAATCAGATTGTCATGTGATTCATATGTGTCATTGAGGTTTGCCATGGCATCTTTAGTATTGAAAATAAAGCATGTAGCATTTATAGTTCGTTTACAGAGAAAAAAAGTGTTGATTTTGCAGTATAATACTATAAAATCAACACATTTTTTTTTTTGCAGTGTACACAAATGAATTAAGTTACATTATGGTTTATGGGAAAAAATTGTTTAATGATGTTACACAATTTCAAAAATTGAAATGCATCAATTGATATATATATGGTGCACTAAAAGATGCTTACTATAGAATAGGGTTTGCATAACATTTATCGTTCATTTACAGGGACACACAAAAGAATTCGGTTACAGTTATAAGCGATAATTGTTGGAAGTGCGATTTGTTTTGGTATGCATTTTTAAATTTAACTAAATTTTTCCATATCACTTGGCGTGTATAAATTCTATACATCATATACAGGGCTGCATAAAAGAATTCAAGTAAATTTCCCCTTATTGTCGGAAATTGCTGAAGGGAAATTTTCAACTGTGTTATGCGCTTCCTACTAAATATTAGCATACTATGAAGTACTACATTAGATCATACACAGGGCTGCACAAAAGAATTCGGATATTTTTCTGATTAATATTTTCTGGTAATTTCTGAAATTGGGTTTTCAAATATCTTCTGCGTTTTCCAAATTGTTTACTTAGACATCATCTTTCACCGTATCAAACGGCGAAGTTTTGTTACAGTATTATGAATATGTTGGAAAGTGTTTCATAATCTATGCTTGACGCATTTTTTTTTTCTTTCTTGTTTATTATTAGACAGAATCATTGTTATTAGTAAGTGATTTATTGCCATCAATACTCTTCGAATCATCAAACGATGATAGCATGAATGAAAACAACCGAAGGTACTACAGGCTGTGCATGGTTTTCTCCTACAGGCATGCCCTTGTCAGATCAGATTGTTTCGGTATGCACAGAAATTTCGACGGTTTATTAGCCGAAACCGAATATTCAACAAAAGTTACAAGTTAAGTAGTATAGTCTGTGGCGGCGAATTTCGATTTTTATTGCTCATTCGATTCGTCTCATCGAGCTAATTAATTTGCTACCTCGCATATCGGCTATTGAGTTTTGATAATGACAGCGGGCACGCTCAAAGTTTAAAATTTCGTTCATTGAAAAACAGTTGCCGTCAGGGCCCTCGCTAAGGGGGGGATGGGGGGGGGAGCCTCCCCCACCAAACGTTCCCGAATGCTGTTACACTTGGCAAATTAAAAGACTTTTAGTAGGCAAATTTGTTTAAAACTTTAATAAAAACTACAATATACTTTCTATTTCTGATAGACTTGGCAAAAGTTATAAATCTAATTGGGAATATTATTAAACTTTTTACAAATAAGAACTATATTACATTTTATAATTGTGGTAACTTGGCAAAATTATAAAACTAGTTGGCAAACTTGTTGAATTGGCGAAAACTATTTATTTTTGCTTCTCAATGAGTTGGCAAATACTGAAATTTGACTTGGCAATTTAAGGTCTTCTCCCCCCTCAATAAAAAATCTTAGCGATGGCCCTGGTTGCCGTCAAAGAAATAAGTAAGATTTAAATTTATTTATAGATATTACACTGACAAGCATTGATGACAGTCAATTTTTGACACATTGTTCACTCCGAAGAAGTGAGTGAAACAAAAATATTTCTCACAGTGCGCACAACAAGCAAAGGCTTCTTTAGTTGACTCGACGACGTATTCAAAACAGTTCTGCTTTCTTTCTAAAATTTTAAAAAACAGTAATCTGTAGGGGTGACGTAGTTTTCGTCTTTATCAATGTATCCTTCTTTGGCAAATCCATACTTGAACATAGGAATGAAATTAACTGATACAAACTGATGATGTGTCACTGATTGAAGCTTTATGACGTTGTTCCTAGTCATGAGGGAAATAATTAATTCGTTGGATAAAATGTAGTCTTGAATATTTTTTTTACAAATTCTTATAATAACAGCAATAATATAACCTGATAGTAGTTATTGGCAATGTATGGCACTGTAAAAACAATTAGTAAACTTAAATCGCACTTATTTCTTTGAAGGCATCTGTTTTTCACTGAACGAAATTTTGAACTTTGATCCGGCCCCCTGTCATTAAAAAAACGCAATAGCCTATATGCGAGATATAAAATTACTAAGCTAGATGAGACGAATCGAATGAGCTATAAAAATTGAAATTCGCCGCCACAGACCTTTACTTGTCCGATTTTGGCCGAAAACGAAAACGAACTTTCGATTAGGTACTAGTTTTGCAATCTGTTTAAAACATAAAGAGCTTAATTATGATAGCTCATTAGTCATAACAAGAATTACGATTATTTCTCAAAAACAATGTGAAATTAGTATTGAATATCCAAGACTGACTTTTTAAAATTCTTCACTTCGGAAGAGTTTTCAATGATTAAATCTTAAAGCTTGTAATAATATTAAAGCTTATTTTTAACTAGCGTATTGAGATATTAAAAAAAAACTATAATTATTGAGTCATATAGATTATGCTTGAAATTTTATTTCAAAAGATTTTTTAGAAATCCAGTAGGACATCCTTCTGTTAAAAGAGTGATGATGTATAATTCGTACTAAAATAAAATTCAAAATGCTGCAAATGATGTAAAATTCAGTAAAATTCAGTATGGTGTTCTTCTGTTAAAAGAATGGTATGTATAATTCGTATTAAAATAAAATTCCGTATGCTGCAAATGCACAGTATAATTTGGTGAATTTAATGACGTTCTTCTGTTAAAAGCGTGATATGTATAATTCGTACTAAAATAAAATTCAAAATACTGCAAATGATGTAAAATTTAGTAAAATTCAGTATGGCGTTCTTCTGTTAAAAGAGTTATATGTATAATTCGTATTAAAATAAAATTCCGTATGTTGCAAATGCACAGCATAATTTGGTGAATTTAATGACGTTCTTCTGTTAAAAGCGTGATATGTATAATTCGTATTAAAATAAAATTCCGTATGCTGCAAATGCAGTAGAATTTGGTGAATTTCAATATGACGTTCTTCTGTTAAAAGATTATTGTATAATTCATAGTAAAATAAAATTCATTATGCTGTAAATACAGTAAAAGTTTTGCATTTGCTTCTGCGTCTTTAGTTGCTTTACCTCTAGTAAATGTACTTTAGTTGCTTTCCCTCTAGTAAATGTAAACAACTATTCTTTATAAAATCTATATTTCGCTTTGACATGAAAGTTAAATTTCCCTTATTATCTAAAGCAAGAGTCTTAAGTGGCGTGCTGGCCCAGACGAAATTCATGTAAACTTGGACACAGGTCAGTCGTTTGCAAGCCATTAAGCTAAACCGGTTGACCTGGAATGGACCATCAGGGCATGCAAAACGATCATTTATATATAATGAAGTTTGTTATGTTCCACTTTCGCGGATAATTTTTATGAAAAGAGAAAAAGAAGGATATTTAAGAAAAGGAAACGTTTTCATCACAGTTGAAGTAAGTTCTTCAGTAAAAGCGTTTTTGAAGAAAAGCTGAGAAAAGGTCTATCCTTTCACCTGTGCGAAATAATCGAGACCCGAATCTCGATGACATTTGCATTCTTGCATTTTAGGTAGTTTTGTTAAAATTTTAGGTAGTTTTTCCTCTTTTATGTCCTTTTTTTGAGTTTTTAACGTATTTTCAAACCTTTTAACCCTTAATTGCATAGTGATGTAAATTTCCATCACTGTTTATTTAACTTTTAATAAATAAATCAACTTCTTCGCCACCACTATATTTATATAGAAATATTAATCCAGTAAATTTCCCGTGAACTATGTTGCTGAACAAAGTTAAAAATCTATCTTAAAATTTCTGGTGTCTAATATTTAATATATGTATAAAAAACACAATTGTAAAAGAAAAACTCATGCAAAGAAGGGTTAAGAAACTTTTCACTTTTTCAGAGTATTTAAAATTAAAGTATAGTAATTTAATTAATTTATTTCGAAAATATTTTTTAATTGATTTTCAAAAAAAGATATGAATTGAAATCTATGAATTTTGTAACACAAATCAATTTTTAGATACTTCAAATATACAAATCCAAAATTACAGCTCATTCCGCTAAGTAGTTTTTGAGTTATGCTGAAAACATTACCCGCATTTGCAATCTGCTTTGCAACGGTTACAAATGAATTTAAAATTAAGAGTTCCAAATTTTAAGGGGTCATAACACTTTTAAATCGGAAAAATGAAAAAAAAAAATGACCATTTTCAACATTCAATATCTTAAAGTATCCGCATACTTTTGAAACGTCATTTTTGATGAAAATATCGATTTTTTGTTTTTGCAATAATATTAAAATCCGATCTTTTTTCTATCGAATTCTGCTTTAATTGTGGCTGTATCTGAATTAGAACCCGAGTTACAGCTGTTTAAAGTTACATCTATTACAGCTTACCGAAGAATTTTTCAACCGCAAACCGGAAGTAAGCTGAAATGTATGTTTACATTCTTAGTTTACGAGATTTAGCATTTAAATTGGATTATATGCTCAGGAAAATACATGGAGTATATAATTAAACCTTTAAAGAATAATAATTATTTTTATAGCAAGAACCGCCTTTAAGTTATTTTTAGTTTTTTCTCAAAATGGAGTTTTTCATATTTTTACTGTACGCAAAACTTCCTATAGCAAAATAATTATGCATGAAATGCCTTGAAAAATTTTTTAACTTATTTTACAAATGCTTATTGAAGGAATAGACTACAATCATGATGATGTTAATTATTTTTATATTTACAGTGCTATAAGTTAAAAAGTTGCAAAAAAATTTACTAATTTTTCATTACATAAGTACTTTAAGTGCCATAGCATCTGCGATAGAGATGCTATTGTAATGCGGCTAGTCTATGTCCTAGAGAAAGTTATTCTCTTTATTATGCAATTTATAAAATGTGAACGCATTGACTTTATTTTGAGTTATCACGTTTTGCGCAAATGTCAATTTTTAACATAATTTTGACTGTTAAAATATTATTTCTGTGTAATTTCTAAAATGTTTATATATTTTTCAAAGTTTTAACTTAAATGTCATTAGAAAAAATTGGTATAAAGAGAAAATTTAAAAAAATTCAAAAAAGCCCGTTCGATGGTGCGAGGATGATTAAAATATGTATAATTTTAAAACACAATTTTTGAAAAGATGAACGAAAAAAAGTATGCTCGTTCATTCCAGATATTTATATAATTACAATATGCAGAACTAATATTTATAGGGGGGATTCAAACTGTCAGACATTTGTCGAGTAGAAAATTGGCATAACAGCTTGCGCGCAGTCTTAAAAAAGAAAATTTACATCTAGAATAAAACCTTTGGTGACTAATTATACTTCATATTGTAATAAATAAGCAGAACCTAAGCTTGTATTTAACGCATTTATATATTTTTAATACAAAGTTGTATTAACTTATATAAGATTTTCAAATTTTCAACACTGTATCAAAAACAATATTTTTTTCGAACAATAAAAAAGAAAATTTAGGTTCAATTTATGCAACTAACATAAAATATATCGTCTGAAATTATTGGAAAAAATTATTGAAAAGTTTTTGAGCTATCCTGCGCTTTATGCCCTCATTTTGAGAAAATTGACATCAACATTTTTTATTAAACTTATTTACTTTCGGGCGTTGTACATTTCGGGATATAACTCGAGTAATTGAGAGGGTCGGGGCAAGTGAGTCCCAAGCCACATTTTTGAACTTCTGAGATATTTCAATTTGAAAATTTGATCAAATACTCAAATCAAGACATATGACCTAAATTTTTTTTCGCTGTCTTAGTAACATTTCAGATATTCTGAGTAACAATATGACATTTCGTTAATGATATTACTATTACGTTTTTTGTACATTTGCTATCTTCATTGGGGTCATAAACATCTGGGGCAAAAACGAAATATGTCACATATGCAGCCACCAAGTGAAATTAGAAACAAATTATATGTTGGATATTATAACTTACAATATTAAGCAACAGATTACAGTGTTAGATTTATTTCGCCAAAAATGTAGCTTGGTACTTTCTTGCCCCGACCCCCTCAATTGTACGAATTTTAACGCGGTTTATTTTAAAATGTTCAGAAAAGAGGACTACTCGGATAACGGTAGCTATGCCTATGATCTGGTTCCAATGGTATCTGTTTCAGTGTAATACCAGCTCTTATGCATGCTATAATCATGTATTTCTCATCATGCTCAAGCATCACATGAAAAAAAAAACAGTTGTTTATATTACGAAAAATGATGCAATTCTTGATTATGATGGAAAATATCTTGTCTTATATGATTTTCAGATAGTTTATTGTCTTAATGATTTTCAGATAAGTTATTGCCTTATAATGATTTTCAAAAAAAAATAATGTTTATGATGAGCAATGTCAATATTATGCTGCAATCTTTTTTGATGATGTCATTTGTTTTTTAAATATGAACCTTCATGAAAGTTTTTTAGTCCTGTCCTGACTCTCTTGAGAGAACGATGTTGAAATGAAAAGTTGGAAAGTTGCATTTGAAGCTGAAATAATTATGAACAAAATACTTCAACCTGATTGTTGAATAATTCTTAATTCTTTATATATTTTATAATAAACTATGTTAATCTAACGTGCTCTCTCATCTCCTGACTTTATGTGTTTAAAGTTTTTTTGTTTTTTTTTCATGGCTACACACATTTTTCCAGTATCCTTCAATCTTCTTTTGCTCACTCCCTCCACTACAGCTTTCCTTACCGGTCATGGTCCTTTTGGGATCTACCTCTTTAAGTTCAAAAGAGCCCTTTCTCCTCTTTGTGAGTTCGGTGATGTCGCTCTTGTCTCTTATTACTTCTATAATTGTCCTTTAACAGCTCGCTGGCATATTCGCCGCCTTTCTGTTTTTACAGACGGTTGCCTGCCTAATATTTTATCGCGTCCGGCTTTGCTCTCAAAACTTAAAAACATCTTTAACTTTCTATGCGACATTTCTATCTTAATCCATCACTGAGCCAGGGATTCGGGTTCCTCTTATTCACTGCCCATTGTCGGGTCGGAGCTTTGTATTCTCCGGCAGTGATATTATTTTGTACGTACAATTGTTGTTGTTTTTTTTTGACAAATATTGTTTATATATCCATTTATATATTGTTCATCACCCCGCTTTTTGTTGCACTTACCGGCGAGCTCAGCTTCGGCGGATTTTTTTTAAGACCTCAACGATGAATACCGAGAGGGACATCTATGCTCTACAGACTTGGTTTTCTAGTCTACACAGTTACTCTCGGGCAGTCAAATATGTTTGAAATAGTTTAAAATATCATTAAAAATGCATTGTAAACGATTTTTACACATAGACCTTGAAGTAATAAATTGATTTTTTTTTCCACAGACCATATATCCGAGCTATAATTGCTACAAATTTCCTTTTTAATACCGAACATAACATAGTAATCCTGAATAACATATATCAGTTATAGAAATCCTAGTATGCTTACTCGAGTTTAGAGCATGGACAGACAGACGAAGAGATAGACGGCCAGACACACCGAATTCATAAACACTTTTCAACTATGTTTGAAAGTGCTAAAAAAACTAATTAACAACTTTAATTTCTTTTCTCTTTTTTTATTTATTAAGTTGGTCGTACATAGTACTTCTTTCAAAAATTTCTGGTTAGAATAATATGCCCTTAAAACGTCTCTGTTTCTGGTGATAAATAAATCCCATCTCCCAGAGAAACTGGAGCATCAACAATAAGATTTGCCATGCAATTGTTTTCTTATTCCAAACATGTTTAAAGAAACCGAAAGCTTGCTCGGGTAATATTAGATTACACACAAAACTCAAATATTCCAATAAAATATTACTTTTTCCTATCATTTTATGAACCCGTAATCATAGTGGAGTTTCAAATTTTATTTTAGATTCTGTAATATATTTTTTTTTTAATCACAGGTCAGAAATTCCATCGCGTGCATATCAGGTATAAATAAAGTTATTCACTAACTTTCCATAATCTGCTTCATCGTGATTACCATCATAAAATCTTATAAAAACACATTTCTTCAACTTCCATTTTTGACCTTCTGTTAGAAGCGAACGCGAAATTTTACCTTTTATCCTTTTATACTAGTTATCAAAGTATTTCACTTTGAGAAAATGACTTGCATTTGAAGTCAAATGTTATGTACATTTATACAAAATTATAATAGACGGCGATTTGCTAAAGCCGATTTTTAAACAGAATTCGTAGCTTTTAGCTTTTATCATTTTTCTAAAGAAGGTTAAGACCCAGCTTCTAAGCAGCATGTGCAAAACAGATTTATCAAAACTGTCTAGCTGTTCAAAGTTACAGAAAAGATTAGGAATTATATAGTATGCGAAGTAATTTTACCTTTTTATGGGTCAAAGACGTTTCTACTGGAGCGAAGCATCTCTTTTGTAAGTCTTTATTTTATTTTATTTATTTATTTATTTTTAATATTTTGATAAAAGTTATCTGCAATTTTTTTTTCTTCTTTCAAACATTTCAACGTTTGAGAAAACTGCTACCCGAAAGATTTCTTCATTCAAAAAATTTTCGTTAACCCTTTCAGAAGTAATTGTGTATCTAAAATGGTGAATTCCCACAAGAATTTTCTAAAATTTTTACGTTCCAATGCTTTTAAATGCGTTCCAATTTTCAAAATATTTTCTCTACTTTTTTCGCTTTCAAAGAAGCTGTCCGCACATTTTTTAGATGAGTTTGTTTCAGTGTAATAAAATAATCGTCTGCATACAGAAATTATTTTTCACAGCTGATATGTTTTTGAAAGTATAATTCTCGTCTGCAACTAAAATTTTTGATTACATGCAAAATGGCGCTTTTAAAGAACCGATGGATGGATGGTTATATTTCTGCACTTTCCGAAAAGAATTATTCGTATTCGGTTATTAAAAAACTCTGTGAAAGGTATGGTTTTTCTATATCTAAAGCCATCGTGTGTAATATTGTCAATAAGACAGGGTAGTAAACACTATTATCTCAAAGTAACTACTACTTTGAGATAAATGGTTTTTAATATCAGGGGAAAAAACATTCAAAAGATTTTTGCAGTTAGAACTTTATATCTAAAACTAACATTTTAAGAATTGCCTATTAAACAATGATAACAGGGGACATCCTGTATTATTTATATGCGTGTGTGTGTGTTACATACTTGCCAACTCTCCCTTTTTTAATGGTGATCTACCATTAAAATAAACCAGACATTTTATTTAAAGAATGATATCAAATTAATTTCAATTACTACCACGTAGAAGCAAGATACATTTAATCAACTCTTTGATTACGGCTCCGGGACATATGTGGGTCCAGCGACTATTTTTTTATTCAATTCGTACCACTTTTTGAAAAATAATCTCTGCTATATCTTTATACTAATGTATTCTCAAGAGATATCTAACCACAAAGAAATATTTTTGTAAATTGTGGTACAAATGAATATAAAAATAGTCACCTGTCCCGGTCCGTAATCAATAGGTTAAAATAACTTTCTAGTATAAAGTGTATTTTAATTTTAAAAAATGGAAAGTTGGGAAATATTATATATATAATAACTGCAACCTATATTAACTGGTAACATATAATCATCCCATGTGCTTGTAACAATATATGGCCCTGCTTATAAGTTTATTGTGTAGGTAAGTCAAGATTTTTTGTTTTATTTCTTAAATTGGATTCATTTTAAAGTCCTTTATATTTTTTTTACTCTCATCTATCTTTACAAGAAAGAATTGGATTCATGAAAATTTTTGACCTCCGGTTTTTGACGGATTTATACGTTTTAGAAGGCCCTGAACACGATTTGACTGTTTTTAGAAAATGCCTGTCTGTGACTCTGTCTGTCTGTCTGAATGTGACAAAAAGTTTGTGGGCGCTCTATCTCAAGAACTAATGCACGAAATTTAATAAAACCTTATATTCAGTTAGTCCCTGATATAGATTGGTACTGATTAGTCTTCGATGAAAATCTTCCAATAGGTGACGCTGCTATGCTGCATTTTTCACGATTTCCATAATAGCTCTATCTCAAGAACTAATGCCAATATTTTCATCAAACTTCAGATTCAGTTAGACCCATACATAAATAGACGCCGATTATGTTTTGGTGTAGATAGCCCAACAGGTAGCTCTGCTATAGTACTTTTTTCATGTTTTTTTACGATAGCTATATATCAAGAACTAATGCACGGAATTTCATCAAACTTCAGGTTCTGTTAGACCATGACATAAATAGATGCTGATTAGCGTTTTGCTGTTAATATCCCAACAGGTGGCGCTGCTATGCCATTTTTTTCATTATTATTACGATAATTATACTTCAAGAATTAATGCACGGATTTTCATCAAACTTTGGATTGAGTTAGACGTTGACATAAGTTGTTGTTGATTAGGTTTTGGTCTGTCTCGCAACAGGTGGCGCTGCTATAATACAATTTTCAGAATTTACACGATTTTAGCAATAGTCATATCTCATATCTCAAAAACTAATGCACGGAATTTAATAAAACTTTTAGATTCAGGTGGATCTTGATATAAATTGGCGCTGATTCTTTTAGTGTATGCGAAACCTGTGTGAGATAGAAGAAAGTTTTGGGATTGGCACATCCCACTAGTTTATTATGGTTATTGACTTGGTATTTATCTAATACGGTTTTTAGGTTTATATTGTGTTGATTATCTTCTGATTTAATTGTTATAATATTTACAAAATGTTTTGTTATATATATATATATATATATATATATACATATATCTATAATGATAATTCGCATTTTCAGTTTTACTTCAAGGTAATAACGAAATGATGTTCCACTCTTAATTTTCTAATTTTTTCATATATGGTATTGCAGCAGTTCGGGAATTTGAACTTTGATTTCGGCTGATCACTTGCTATGTTCAAACAGAAATCATTTGCGACTAATTTAAATTGTCGAATATTGCCTTTGATAAAGTGTTTCACAATATAAGTTTTCATTTTCCTTTATGTAATGTTTTTGTCTTTTGTACTTCGTTTTTTTTCTGCTCTTTTTTTTTTTTTAATCAAAGCATATCGGGTATAATTTTTCAAGCAAATTCTTATCTTTTAAAAACACAAATTGCACAAATTGTGCTTATTAGTTGCTAAAATCAGTGTAAAAATTGTTTTAAACTCATAAAAGAGCTAAAATCCTACATGTTTCGGCTTTAAACTTAAAGCCATCATCGGGGAAGAGGAACAACACAAACGACTACAGTCGTTAGTCGTTAGTGGTAGTCGTTTGTGTTGTTCCTCTTCCCCGATGATGGCTTTAAGTTTAAAGCCGAAACATGTAGTATTTTAGCTCTTTTATGAGTTTAAAACAATTTTTACACTGATTTTAGCAACTAATAAGCACAATTTGGGCAATTTGTGTTTTTAAAATACTAGTTAACAGTGTAGTGTCCAAATGGATTCAATTGCAAATTCTTATCATTGGTTAATTTATATTGTGTTGATAATCTTCTGATTTAATAGTTATAATATTTACAAAATGTTTTATTATATATATATATATATATATATATATATATATATATATATATATATATATAATGATAATTCGCATTTTCAGTTTTCCTTCAAAGGAATAACAAAATGATCTAGAAATGTGCGACTGGGTTTTGCACTGAATTATTCAAACTTGATCTATATTTCTTAGTACGTCTTATATATCTTTCATATTCCACTTCGCCTACTAACTTCTATTTTATACAAATAGATCCGTCCTTATTTGTTTGCGTTTGTTAAAATTTTTCCCATGACATTTTCACAACTACACATAACATTGATCGTCCAACATCTAGCCATCATAACATTATTTCAGACAATACCGTACAAGCATCAAGAAAATATTATACCATGTGAAGATTTATATAAAAAGAATAGATAATCATAAAATTTTTACTGAAATTTCCCATTTCCTCTTTCTTCTGCAGGAAGTTGACTCTCGTGAGAGATTCTAAAGGAACCAATAAAATTCAAACAATGCTTAAGTGATGTTTCTATAGTAAGAGCTTGTTGCTTAAGTGTATAGCCTTTCTTTAATCACGGTGGATGTAAAAACATCCGGAGACAAACATAAGTTCATCTCTTAGAAAAAGAACCACTATTCCTTAACATTCAGCAGTAAAATAAAGAACAATGAAATAACACTGCTGAACCATTTTGCTCTTTTGACAAATCGGTAACACTTTGGCTCAAGGTCTCGCTGTACGTAAGTATGACCAATCCTTGCATCGCGTGGAAGATGCTTCGGGTTAATCCGTCAGAGATTACCGGTTATAACAGACAGAATAACAGCCACCTACAAGGTCTAATCGCCTAACGGTAATTTGGGGCTTACGATGCCGACGTAAGGTGTGGAGGGGATTACGGAACAAGACGGAAGCTGTAATAAAAAATGTAGTCCAGCCTAGGTAAGGGAATTATTATTACTCTTAAAGATATTGTAGGTGATAAGTACAAGGTCGTTGAACTGAGAAACACATTGTGCAAGTCACAAGCACAAAGAAACATTATTCATCTCATATCTAAATATAAGTTGCGAAGATCCCACATGTTGACAATAAATGTGTGTTTATTTTAAAAGAATAAACGCTCGAGGCATTTGCAATCCATAAAAAAAAGAAAAAATCTGCGCATTAGTTGAATTTTTTTATCCATTAATGAGTGGGTTTTTGAGGTTTTAATTAATATCTTGCGTTAATGAAGACATTTTCAAAATTTTATGATTTTCAGCGTGACAGTAGGTATTCAGCTGTAAGTACACAAAATTTCAAGTTTCTAACTTATACAGTTTCTGAGAACCGACTCTGTGACGGACAGACAGAGAAGCGAAACGAATTGGGTTTCCGTGGGATGAACGAAACCCTAAAAAAGACTACAGTATGTACTCCTTCTTGCTTAAAATTTGGAGCAAAAGTATTAGGTACAAAGTAAGAAGTCGCAAAACCAAAAAAAATAACAACGAAAATTCATGCATCAGGGCATAGATTATGGAACACTCTCCAACACTAACAAAATATTATTAAGGAATTTATTTTATTTTTTTTTTCAAAAATTTAATGAGATATCTAAATAAGCAATTTAAAAAAACATAACTCGGTAGAAATTCATTTTCAGTAATTGCAGTCAATATAAAAGGAAAAAAACAGCAACGTTAATAGCACCAGAAGTTTCAATTTCAATGCATACTAGTTTCGGTAGCATTTAGCATACCGTCATCAGTGCAAAGAATGGTGAAATTAGCTCAGATATATAGGAGATGTGTGGATTATATCTGAGCAAATTTCCGCCATACTTTGCACTGAGGACGGTATAATAAATGCTACCGAAACTAGTATGCAGTGAAATTGAAATTTCTGGTACTACTAAACATTGCTCTTTTTTCCTTTTTTTTTATTATATGGCACCATGTATTCGGTTGTCCGGAAAATTCGTGCCGTTTGGGAAAATTAATTCGCACCGAAAAATTGTGTCCGTTAATTAATAGACATTAGCTATCGGAATTAATATCTAATAATTAAATGATGGAATTTTCCTGTACGAATTAATTTTCCCAAATGGCACGAATTTTCCGGACAACCCAACATTATCTTAATAATTAATTGCTGTCCATATCCGGTAATGTTTGCTAGTTCTTTCGTGCAGCCCTACATATGATCTATAGAATTTATACACACCACGTAATACATTAAATATTAAAGATGTATACCACAATGGAAAACGCACTTCCAGCAATTATCGATCATAGTCCTTTAACGGAATTCTTTAGTGAGTGTAAATGAAGAATAAATGCTAAACACTCCATAATCTAATAGAAAACATGTTTTATTTCACCTCAGTGATATTTTTAAATTCCCTTCTTTAGTGAGTGTAAATGAAGGATAAATGCTAAGCACTCCATAATCTAATAGAAAACATGTTGTATTTCACCTCAGTGATATTTTTAAATTCCCTTCTTTAGTGAGTGTAAATGAAGGATAAATGCTAAGCACTCCATAATCTAATAGAAAACATGTTGTATTTCACCTCAGTGATATTTTTAAATTCCCTTCTTTAGTGAGTGTAAATGAAGGATAAATGCTAAGCACTCCATAATCTAATAGAAAACATGTTGTATTTCACCTCAGTGATATTTTTAAATTCCATTCTTTAGTGAGCGTAAATGAAGGATAAATGCTAAACACTCCATAATCTAATAGAAAACATGTTGTATTTCACCTCTGTGATATTTTTAAATTCCATTCTTTAGTGAGTGTAAATGAAGGATAAATGCTAAGCACTCCATAATCTAATAGAAAACATGTTGTATTTCACCTCAGTGATATTTTTAAATTCCATTCTTTAGTGAGTGTAAATGAAGGATAAATGCTAAACACTCCATAATCTAATAGAAAACATGTTGTATTTCACCTCAGTGATATTTTAAAATTCCATTGTGTTTGAAGTATCATTTCATCATTAAAATGCACCGCAAACGATTTTTCCCTATAGATCATAATATAACAGAAATATTTTGTGAGTACTTGTAAACTAACTATAAATGGTACACATCACTTCATTTTCAATGCGGAACATTCTATAGAAACCTCAATAACAAGTAACATTTACATGAAAATCCGAGTATATTTACTAGAGTTAGAGTATGGACAGACAGATGAACCGAATTCATAAACACTTTTCAACTAATGTTGGAAAGTTGTTGAAATGCTTTAGGTTCTTCAACTAAACCAATAGAAAGATAGAAGAAAATATTTAAAAACATTAATCCTAAAATACTGACAGGGCGCGTAACATGTGCGAAGTGTGCAATGCACAAAAGGAGGCCTCCAAAATTTTGATAAAGGTTAATACACTTGGGTAGTTTCTGAAAAAGAAAAGTTTGAGAAACTTTTAAATTTTAAGCCTTAATAAGTTAATATTTCTGTTCACAATAGTAAAACTCTAAAGAACAAAATACAATATTCATCCATGTAGCGGCGAATTTTGTATTCCTAGTATGGACAAATGACTTAACTTGACATTCACTCTCTTGGGGGCATTTACATAAATCTGCATAATTCGACTTAAGAGCCTGCATCAGTCACGCGGAAAAACACTCAAGCTAATGTTAAGTCTATGGGAAGGTTCTAGCGCGATTTCTCGCTCGCATTTTATTTTATTTTATTTTATTTTTTTGCATAGGATAGCTGAAGTCAATCTTCAACGTTGTTAGTTTTTACTTTTTCGATTTTGGTTCCAGTTATTTTATATAAGGGTACTTTCACTTTCAGAACCGGTTCCAACCTGCTACAAAATTGAAAATGCCTGCTTATAAAAACACTGCAACAAAGATCGAAAAACAACGTTGGAGATTGACCTCAGCTATCCTATGCAAAAAAAGCATTTAAAAATATTAAAATGCGAGCGAGAAATCGCGCTAGAACCTTCCCATAGACTTAACATTAGCTTGAGCGTTTCTTCGCGTGACTAGTGTAGGCTCTTTGCAAGAATGTTATGAGATTTTGATGGATTTTAAGACTAAAATGAATACAGTAAGCTAAAAATAACAATATGTAATGCATGCGCATCAGATTGAAAAAATGTTCGTTAATTAGTGTTAAGTGAAAAAAAAAATTACCCAAAAATTCACTTTCCAACCTCGTTGAAAAGAATTTATGAATTCGATTCGTCTGTATGTCTGTCGGGTGGTTCTAACTCGCGTAAATATACTTGGATTGCCATGTAATTGGTATATGTTATCGAGGTTTACCATGACATGTTCGGTATTCAAGTGTGTACCATTTATATTTACAGGGGCATTCAAAAGTAATCCGTTACATTACGGCCAATGGGGAAAAATCGTTTTAAGTCATTTTAATGATGTTACACTATTTCAAAAATAATGAAGTTTATATGAATCACTGAGGAGAATGGCAATATGCTTTTTATAGAATATAGAGTAAGTAAGCAATTACAGATCGTTCACAGGGATGCACAAAAGAATTCCATTACATTATCTATGAGGAAAAAATCGTTTTCAGTGAATTTTAATGATGTTATACTATTTCTTTGAAATTTAAATACTTTACTGAGATGTATTACAGCTTGTTTTCTATATATTATTGAGTACATATAACTTATCGCTTACTTACAGAGACACTCAAATGAATTCTGTCACAGGACTGACTATGAGCCATAACTGCTGGACGTGCGTTTTCAATTGTCTTATGCACAGGGACCGACTTACACTATTTAGGGCCCCGGGGCAAGCATCATTCTGGGGGCCTCCTTCTAACTCTCCATAGAAACTATTCATGAATTACGCTGAAGTGACTAGTACTAAACTTCATACCTGTTGTATTGCGTAGATAAATTTCGTACCAGGTACTATTCACATTTGTATACAGAGTGTTACAAGAAAGATGGTCAAGATGGAAAAGGTGGATTCGCACTAGTACTTTAAGAAAAAGTACTAGTAGGAAAACTAGTAGAAAAAATGATGGATTGGTTGACGGGAGTATTTGTTTGCAAATTTTCCTTTAATTATCTACGTTAGTCATATGATGTAATATGAAAGAAAAATGCCCCCAATTGGTCATTATAAATGCTTTTAGGAAAATACGAATAATGAAAACAATGGACTACTAAGTTCTTATAATAAAACTTTAATCATTAGTATTCTAATAATATAATTATTTTATGCGGGGGGGGGGGGGGGATAGGAGAAGCAAAAACGGGAAAGAGAAGACCGCACTACCTTCCTAAATCTTTGAAAATGTAAGAATATTGGTCACTTTTGACCAATTTTAACCCTTTAGCACCCTCTTAATAAAATACTGATTACTTACATGACGGCTTCCCTCAAATGAAGGGCCCGGGGCAGCTTCCCCGCATGCCCCTGTATTAGTCAGGCCCTGCTTATGCATTTTAAAACTTAACTAATTTTTAGTATATTACGAGGTGTGTAGATCATATACAGGGCTGCACGAGATAATTCGCACACATTACCGGCTATGGACAGCAATTGATGAAAACGAATTTGTACTGTGTTGTTGTGACTGTTTTTTTTTTCTTTTTTTTTTCTAATGTTTATTTAGATATTTCCTAACATTAACAACTAGTCGGATGTGCTAATCCCAAAACTTTCTTCGATCAAATGTTAATATTAATAATGTTAATATAATAATGTTAATATAATGTTAATATAATGTTACATGTTAATATTTCAAAATTCGCTAACACATCGCCAATTAAATCAATATTTTTCGTCATTCTATTGTACGTCATTCAGCTGCTTGCGAATCGTCGGATTGCTATGCGAAGCATCCTTTGTTGCACGAGCAGCCGATGTATAACACAACTACGAAAAATCCTTCTGGCCTGTACCGTTGGAAAAAGATAGCCTCCCTATTCCTTGGTTTTAAGACTTTAGCTAGTTTTACTGAAAAACACGAGCTAAAATGCGATTACAGAAGATTCATTCCCAGTTCTCGTCAATATTGAATTTCAATCCAAATTTCGTCAGCTACAGCCAAATTAGTTTCATTTACGGTAATCTATTTTTGTCGCCAATTGTCGGCAAGCTTGGTGAGAATTTGACGCTGGCAAATATGAATATATAATGTTAAGCATATTAGAGTTAGAACAATGGTTACAACAATGAAAGGAATTTGCTAGAAAGCAAGCTCACAAAAACTTATAAATTAAATCCTTTTATGAAGGAATCCTGCTGTCTTGCTTCAAAATATCAGCCACTCTAAAATTTGAAACTGAATCTCAGCTTTTTTTTTAAGATAGAGGCAAAACAAAAATTGCTCCCCAATCCTTGAATCAAGGACAAATATTTAACTTTTTTGTACATCCTTTTGAATTTGAAATGTTTAAGTGGCTATCACAGAGCCCTTTTCCGGCGGAATAATCCCCAAATTCCACTGGGACCTGCAGACCATAGTCAAAACATTTACATAAAATTTGGCTCAATTCTATTTATAACTTCGTACACTTTTCGATGAAAATAATGAATGAAAACAAATAATAATGAAAATGAAACCAAAATGGCTATCACAGCCACCTTTCTGGTGAGATATCCCCAAATTCAAGTGGGACCTGCTGGCCACAGCCAAAAATCTATAAATGAAATTTAGTTCAATTCAATGCATAATTTCATACACTTTTCGATGATACAAAGAGGACACACACACGTACAGACAGACATTTGTAAAAACATGTTTTTTGGAACCTCTGATGCATAAAACGTATAAATCCGTCGAAAGAAAATTCGATTGCAATACTTTCTTCTATTATAGATAAAATAAAGTAAAAATTAAATTTCCTAACAATATTCCGATAGTGTTGGAAAATGTTTCTATGCCGTAATGCATGATTTTTAGTTTTTGTTGTCTATTTAAAAAGGCTTTGTACGGTTCTCTCAAACATTGCAAAAAATACACGCGCTGCACTCTATGACGGAGTTTAATTATTTTTTCAGACATTTGACCGCATTTGATGAGCAAATTTCAAATTTATATTTCAATGCGATGCCTTGTTATGTATTTTTTTTCACGTAGAATCGATTGATGCTTCTGAAAATATAAAAAAAATGCAACTATAATGCTTTTCTCAAGTTTTATTCAAATATTAAAAGATCTTTCTAAATGAGGTTGGTGTAGAACAGCAGTTACGCATACCCCTAGGAGTTACGTGCGCTGTAAAAAATGACCAATGTTTCTTATTTTATGAAAATATGCTATAACCACGAGCGAAAATATAATATAATCTTCTGAGTTATCCGAAATTCCGAATAGCGTGTTCCATTGTCTTTTGAATCCCCATAAATCAATACATTTCCAAAATTTAAAGAATTATTTATAAAAACAAAGTATTTTTCGCTGCACGTATTTTTCAGAAACGCTTCCGAAGGGTTTTTATAGTGTATTAATTAGTGTCCTCAGCCTGGAATACCTGTTCTTCGAATGTCATCAATTCTAAAGTAAACATTTTCAGTCGCATAAGTTAATTTATAACACGAAAGAGTAAAGAAATAATCTTAATTTTAATGTTAACATTAAAGCTGTTAATTTTGCATGTTTGTCTGTAAAACATATTTTTTGAGCATGAAAATGTTTACTTGAGAACTGACAGCATTCGAAAAACAGGTATTCCAGGCTGTGGACACTAATTAATACACTATAAAACCCCTTCGGAAACGTTTCTGAAAAATACGGGCAACGAAAAATACTTTGTTTTTATAAATAATTCTTTAAATTTTGGAAATGTATTGGTTTCTGGGGATTCAAAAAACAATGGAACACGCTATTCGGAATTTCGGATAACTCAGAAGATTATATTATATTTTCGTTCGTGGTTATAGTATATTTTCATAAAATAAGAAACATTGGTCATTTTTTACAGTGTGGCGGTTAAGTTGGGGGTACGTGAAAATTACATTTGTAATGGGGAAAGACGCAAAAAAAAAGTTAAAATGAAAACAGATAAACAAAACTGTAAACTTTTAGTTAGTAAAAAGAAACTTGTATAAAACTAAAATAGGCTATCCCCATAAAATGAAAGAAAATGCCATAACTCAGTAATTAATTGATCATTTGTTGCCCATATATTCGACTCTTACCTAATAATATCTTACATGTGTGTGTGAACCTCCCTTTCCTTTTAATATTCTTTTATTTCTGGTAATTATTTAAATATGTAGATAAAACCTAAATCGTATCGGGACTTCATTTAAAACCCATTTAAAAGCAGGTTATCATTTTATATTCAACTGGGCAGCATTAGCATAAGCTCATTAACGTGAATCAGTGGGCGTAGCTTTATTCCTTCTTTGAGAGTACTAATTTGATATCTTTAGCTAATATTTGTTGTTTTGAGTGACTTTATGTTTATACCGTGTTGTGATTCAAAATGGATAAGTGGTTGAAAAATAGAATTCTAAAGAGAACTGAGTCTAACATTGCTAACTAATATAAGAACATTACTAACGAACGAAAACAAAAATATTTGGGACCTGTTTATGTGAGAAGGGATACGCATAAATAAAAAGTCTAAGCAAGGGGTGCGTGAGAGGAAAAAGGTTGGGAACGGCTGGGGTAGAAGCATGTTTCTTTTTTTTTACGTGGACTTTTATTTAATCAAACGCCTCTAACTGCCAAAGTCGCACCTGGACGCTGGTAATCGCAACGTTTTTCACTCCTCAAATGCCTAGAAAATGCCCTAGAGGCACGTACCAACGATTTTGCGGGATACAGCCGGATCTAGACTTTACAACACAAAAATGTTGAAAATTATAAAAAATTTAAAACTATGCACATAGGTAATTGAAATCCAATTAATTAAAAATAAAAACTTAAGCCTCAAAATAAAAAAAAAATATTTACAACAATATAAAATATTGGACTTGCATAACATTTTTTTTCATCAGTTACTCATTTTTAACACTTTCCAACCTAGTTCAAAAGTGTTTATGACTTCGGTTTGTCTGGTCGTATGGCCATATGGCCGTCTGCCGTCTCTCCGTGCTCTAACTCCCGTAAATATGTCCGGATTGCCGTGCAATTTTTATATGTTATTGTCGTTATCTATAGAATGTCCCCTATTTCAACTGGTTCATTTAGTGGGTTTTTCATTTAGTGTGTAGCACTTATAGTTTTTTTACAGGGACACTTAAAAGAATTCCGTTACATTACGGTCTATGGGGAAAAATCATTTGCGGTTTATTTTAATTATGTTACACAATTTTAAACACATTGTAATTGATACTAAGGTGCATTACAAGAAGCTTAATATGGAATAGGGTGTGCATAGCACTTATAGTTACTTTACGGGGACAGTCAAAAGAATTCCGTCACATTACGTCTATGTAGAAAAATCGTTTGCGGTTTAATTAAATAATGTTTCCTTTTTTAAACGCATTGAAATTTATATATATATATCACTCAGGTGCATTACAAGAGGCTTACTACAGAATATTGTGTGTATAGCAGTCATCGTTCATTTACAGGGACACACAAAAGAATTCTCTACTGTCTGTTAACAATAATTCCTGGAAGTGCATTTTAAGTTGCTGAACGCGATTTTAAATTTAACTCACTTTTTGTCTATTACTTGGTGTGTATAAATTCTGTAGATCCTATACAGGGCAGCACAAAAGTTCGCGAACACATTTCCGTTTATTGACAGAAACTCCAGAAGGAGAATTTTAAACTGTGCTACGCGTTTCCTAACTAAGCTAAAATTTAGCATCCTATGTAGTATATATACAAATCTATAGATCATATACAGGGCTGAATAAAAGTATTCGGATATTTTTCCGAATATTGTATATGTTGGAAATTCCCAAAATTACGTTTTTAAATATGTTATGCGTTTTCCAAATTGTTTACTTAGATGTTATCTTTCAGCTTATTAAACGGTAACGATTTGTAAAATTACTTTGGAAGCGTTGGAAAGTGTTACATAATCTATGCTTGACGCATGATTTTACGTTCTTGTTGGTTTTCAACTGTTTATCCTTCTAAAAACGGAGTTAGATGTAAAGGAAAAAACATACATGGTTTCTCATTCTATATGGGACTTACACCTACAGAACAACTCTATTTACAATGATAAGAAATGTGTGGTGGGTTGAATCAATTTTTGGTGCTGCAGTAGCTGCAACCATGAGATGGTGAAACCTTGTTCCAACATTTGGAGTTGTGGTTCAACCAGAGTTCCAAATCTTGGAACTAGATTTCACCATCTTATGGTTGCAGTTACTGCAGTACCAAAAGTTGGTTCAACCCACCACAAAATTTTTAACAGTGTAGTTGACAAAGCTTGGGAAAATGCATACAGTTTTCACCTATGCTGTGAAAATTAGTCGTTTTGGCACATTATTGTACGCCGGCTCAGCTAATATTGCATGTAATGTAGCAAAAATAATGTGATAACACGTAATCTTATGTTTAAATATCCAATAAGACTGAAATTACGCCTTAAATCTTTAAATAGAACTACAAAGGATGTGACGCTGTTAAGCAAAGTGAAAAGTAAACTCACATCCTTTCTACTGCTATTTAAAGATTTAAGGCGTAGTTTCAGTCCTACTGAAAATTTAATTGGAAATTTAAATACTATATATATTATCTGATGCTGGGAATTTATTCGTCTCATGTACGCCACTGATAGTGTGCTCATGTTGATATTCCATGTTGAGCTGCGGAATTGCAGCCTTGCCACTGTATATTAGTGAAAGAAGTGCCAGACTGGATGTCGTCGGGATGGCTTATTTGGTAAAGCACTTGGTGCGCTAAACCAAGGTATCTGGGTTCGATCCCCGGTCTGGACACATTTTTCACTCAAGTTGGTTGTACGCTGTTAAGCAAAGTGAAAAGAAAATTCACATCCTTTGTAGTAATCTTATGTTTTTTAATGTCATGATCTAAGTCAGGAATGGTCACTTCTGGGTGTCTCATTTGCCATTTTTGGTATAAGTAATCTTGAGCGTACCATTATGCATTGCCCTTTTCGTTCAGGGGTGTCCAACTTTTTAACTCCCCCACATTTGAGGGGGGGGGGGGAATATATATTATATTGTTTCGGGCCGCACTTGGGGGGATTTTTTTTTTCCTCGGTCCGCACATATATTGAAAATAATAACGATAATTATTAAACAAAAATGTTGAAAAATGCATGATACTCAGGGCGATAAAAATGCAAAATGTTGAAGATGAGAATCTTTGATTTCTTTTCTTTTAGAAATGCTTCAAAAAGTTTCAATCACATCAGCCAGAACATAACGACTAGCTACATCAAATTCTGTTGATTTAATTGAGATATTTAAAACATTGCGCAACTCTGACTGATGTGGAAGGTAAAAGTCATTAAGAGTCTACATTAGTCACGCAAAAATGATCACTAGTTATTGTAAAACCTATGGGAGCGTCCTTTTCGAATTTCTCGTTTGCATTTCAATATTTTTATTTTTATTTATTTATATCTTTATTTTTGCGTAAGATAGTTGAGGTCGATCTCTATTTTTTTTTCTTTTTTGATTTTGGTTGCAAAATGTTTTATGAGGATACTTTCATTTTCGGAAATTCTTTTGAAATATAACGTGACCCTATAAAAAAAAAATCTGCAACCAAAATCAAAAAAGTTAAAAAGGATATGTTTAGAAATTGACCTCAGCTATCCTATTCAATATATATATATTGAAAAATATTGAAAAGCAAATGAGAAATTTTAAAAGAACGGTACCATATGTTTAACATTAGCTTGCGAGTGTTTTCGCGTGACTAGTGTAGACTCTTAATAAGCGGCCGAATGCAGGCTGCGGTTGTAAATAAACAAGCATGGGTCACTTAGTTTCAAATTTCAATTGCTACTCCATTATCTAGTGAATTAAGAAAACAGGGTCCTTTTATCCTGCTCCTTAAACATTCGTCGTATATTTTTGGTTTTGTGTCTCGACACATTGACTTTTTGGGAAGATTCCAGTCCTGTTGGAATGTCTAAACCTAACATTTAAAAAACTGCATTAAAATATAATTTTCAAAGAATCAATGGTACTTATACGTATTTTTTTTTCTACTGCCCACCTACACAAAACTGGTCAATTGGGAAATACTTCCTTTGCAGAAACAAGATGATTATTCATTAGAAAGAAAAAAAAATGCACACATGTATAAAGTTAAATAAATTATACTGGAGAAAAAAGGCTGACTTGACCACTTTTTCTTACCTCTTAAAATGTTATTTCATCAATGAAAATAAATTGACGGTGGCGTTCTTTAAATTTAAAAAATAATAATAATAACGAGTGACAAAAAAATCCATCACAAATATATCCAAATAAAGCTTTCCATAGGCTGAGTTATGTAAAGAGACATGCAGTTTATAAAGATAATTATAAAAAAAAATTAAAAAAAGCAATTCACAAAGCATTTCTAAAAAATTTTTCCCCTTTATATAACTGACCTCTTCTAATGTTATTTCTGCAAATATTTTGGAGTTCTCCGCTCTAATATTTGTTGCAATTGTTTAATGTAGAGTTCTGCAAGGCACGGGTAAAATAATATTCGTTTAAAGTCAAATATACTTTCAAATGAAATGAAAAAATTTTTGAAGAAAATGTAAATATTTCTGCAGTTTCTCAAAAGAATTTTGACTGAAAAAAAAAGAAAGTTTTCCGTAGATAAATATCGGAAATGGCATGTTTTTAACTTCTCAATGCTAAAGCTTTGCAAAAGGAAGTAGAAAAAACATTTAAAAAAATTATCTGTTTTTAACGTTCCTCGCACTTACATGTTATTTGAATAAGGTATTGTGACGATTATGTATACAGGGTTAAAGAATATTCTGATCCAATGACTTTCAAGATTGACAAAACCTGTTTCTCGTTCGTATTTCGAAAATTCATTAATATATATATATATATATATATATATATATATATATATATATATATATACAGCGTGGTTAACAGCATAAAAATTGTCAAAGTCGGATTTTTTTTTGTGGCAAAAAAAAAAAAAAAATTCACCGATAGATGGTGCTATTAGGAGTTCCATTTTCATTGCAAAAATTGATGATAAATATTAAGACTATGCAGAGCAGGTATTCGTTTACACTTGATAAGGTAACATGGACGAATATTCAATGCCGTTACCACCACGCGAAGATCTTTCCTTAAAAGTCATTGTTAAATTCAAACAAATTTACTAGACGTGCCTTTACTGTGAACATTGGAAGCTTTCAATGAAACATACTAATTCAACAAAAGCAGTAATTTAATTCGTACAAACTGTTAACAAGGATAGCAGCATTGCTAAATTTTTCTAAATTTTTTACCTTATTTGAAAACAAAAATCTTCGTATAGTGAATTCCTGGTCAGTGAGATTTCAAATTCTCCTCGCTAATGTTAAAACTATCGGTGTGGAATGCAATTGTATTTTTAAAAAATCTCCTGGGGAAATCAATATTTTTAACTTCTGTTTTCTGTGTACTCTTCTTAAAAGATGACCATTTATTTTATTTTTTTTACTTCACAAAATATTTAAAAAGACGCTTAATTTATAATTTTATTGTGTTAAAATCTTAGTGAAGCTGGCGAGCTGTTGTAAGTAAAATTTTAACACTTCGAATAAAATTAAGTATATATTTTAGAAATATTTTGAAAACTAAAAAATGAAGGGATATCCTTTAATAAAACTTACTCAGAAAAAAAGAAGTTAACAATATTAACTTTCCGAGGAGATATTTTAAATGTACAAATACGTAATACGCTATAGGTTTAACATTAGCGAGGGAACTTTGAAGATCGACACCTTTAACATCTGCAAAATAAATTTATCACAATTTTTTTTTAATAGTAGTAGCAAAGGTAGAAAATTTTATTAACGCTGAGAGCATTGTGCTAATGAAGAAACTTTTGATAAACTTCATCGGTTGTTCATTTCACGCATTTCCTTAAATGGATATAATTTCTAAGTTTTCAAAAAACGAAACTGTGCAGAACCACACATCGGAGGAAATTTGAAAAAATTTCCCCCCTCCTAAAAAAAATCCGAGTCTTTGACAAAGTCTAATGGTGCAAATTTGTCAGATTTTTATGATTTTTTTAAAATATGAACGGACTTAATAACACCTGGTATTATAAACGCGTAATTGGAAGATAAGAAAAAATTACACATAAAAGGGTATGTGTGATGCCAGAAAAATATAAATCTTCTTTAGTCTTCCTCATTTAAATATTACTGTGAAATTGTACAGTTGTGTGCCTTGAACATACAACTTACGAGAGGAGAAAAAAAAATATATTTTCAAAGAAATTTTTGCGCAAAAGACGTTTTTAAAACATGGTGAATCCAAAAAAATCTCTGTATGCTTAGTCGACGGAGTGAACGAACATAACGAACTATAAATGCCGCATAATACGCCCGATACGTTTCGATAGTGAACCTTCTATAGTGAACCTCATTAATATACAGGGTCATTCATAATTTCCTCCGGGGTTTCAAAACGTTATAGTAAAAAAAGAAGACGAATATGAAAAAAAGAAACATATGAAATTATTCCGAAACTATTCAAGTTTTACTTACATACATTACAGGTGTTCTATGTGTGAACCCTTGGTCACACGGCATACATCCATGCGATAGTCCAGTTCCTGCCATACTCCGTTTCTTTAAATCTGAATCAGTGGTGTCAGTTCAACGGGCCTTTCGTAATAAATATCGAAAACAGGGACCAACTGACAAAAAAATTCATGTGTGGTACCGGAAATTTAAAGAAACGGAGTATGGCAGGAACTGGACTATCGCATGGATGTATGCCGTGTGACCAAGGGTTCACACATAGAACACCTATAATGTATGTAAGTAAAACTTGAATAGTTTCGGAATAATTTCATATGTTTCTTTTTTTCATATTCGTCTTCGTTTTTTTACTATAACGTTTCGAAACACCGGAGGGAATTATGAATGACCCTGTATAAAAATTACATGTCAATACGTGTATATTTACGCATTAGAGACAAGCAGATGGACAGACAAAAAAACCGAATTCATATAAACACTTTTCAGCTATGTTGTTACAACTATAGGAGCACCTGACTCCAAATCATAATTTGAAAGATTTCAATGAAGACATGTTTATGTTAATCGAATTTAACATTTTGTATGCATTTATTTTCTGTGTTCAAATATTTCTCATGAGATTACTATGTTTTATTCTTTTCAAAACCAATTTATGCATACGTTTTTAACACTTTCCAACATAGTTGAAAGTATTTATGAATTGGGTTTGTCTGTCTGTCTGGTCGTGCTCTAACTTGCATAAATATAATCGAATCGCCCTGTAATTGATACATGTTATTGAAGTTTACCGTGACATTATCAGTATTGAAAATGAAGTGCATAACACTTATCATTAGTTTACAGGGGCACTCAAAATAATTCCGTTACATTATGATCTATGGGGAAATATGGTGTGCAGTGTATATTTTAATGATATTACACTATTTCAAACATATTAAAATGGATATACATCACTGAGGTGCACTACAAGATACTTACCGTAGACTATCGTGTGCATAGCATTTATCGTTCCTTTACAGGGGTACACAAAATAATACGGTTACAGTGCTGTCTAGGAAAAATAATTGCTGGAAATGCATTTTCAGTTGGGATATACGTATTTAAATTTAACTAATTTTTTCCATATTACTTAGTCTGTGTAAATTCTGTACATCATATGCAGGGCTGCACAAAAGAATACAGGTATACATTTCCACTTGCTAACGGAAATTGGTGAAAGGGAGTTTTCAATTATGTTACGAGTTTCTGAGCTAAATATTTGAATACTATGTACGTATGTATACAAATCTATAGATTATATACAAGACTACGCAAAAGAATTCGGATATTTTTTCCGACTATAGATGATAATTGTTGAAATTGGATTTTCAAATGTGTCATGCGTTTTCCAAATTGTTTACTTAGATATCATCTTTCACCTTATTATGCGTGATGTTTTGTTACAGAATTCCGAATATGTTGAAAAGTGTTTCATAATCTATGCTTAACGCAGGATTTTTCGTTCTTGATTTCTTTTCCAAGCATAGCAAGTACTTTGAACTTTCGGGAAAAAAAAAAAAATTCTTACATCACTGTGTTCTTTCACAGAAAATGACTACTTCACCATATATGCTATTGAAATTCTTGAAGAATTTTCTAGAGAAGGCGTGATCGGAAATTACTATCCGTTTCGTCTTGAAAAGTGGGTGTTTCCATGATCAGTTTTATATTATCAAATCCATTTGAGTGTAACACGGGTTTCATCCCCTCTCTTGTATTGAATGTCTGTTCCAATGACTGCAACATAAGGTCACTGCTTCAAGTTACATAATGAAAAAACGTTCAATTTCAAACTCTTTTTTGCATATCTGATTGCGGATTGTGTTCGTGATCGAAAATGCAGGATTTTTCTTCCGCCTATAAACATTTTTGAATCAGACTGATGACTAAATTATCAATATTTGAAGAGTGCGTTTCAGGGAACTTCCTGATCTGCATCTCTTAAATGAGTATGTATGTATAGACAGTAGATTCCGCTGATTTGGATTCTAGCAAATTTACTCCGATAAAGCGGCTGTCCAAATTATCAGAAGTAAAATTAATGATAATATTGGAATTTGTTCTTGACATTTTCTTCCAATTAAACGGCGTCCCAAATAACCGGAATCTACTGTATACACGCACTGCAGGAACAACTTTTCATACATTAGGGTGTCCCAAAAATGACGGGTGCATTTAAAAAAATAATTAAAGAAAAACGGAAAGCGATAGAAATGCACCGTTTGCTGAATTCTTGGGAAACTAGTAAATTTTTAGTCACACAGCATTGCAAATTTAGTTACAAAGTTCGCCAACAGATGGCGCTGCATGAGATTTGTGAAAACTGTGGAGGAACGCACTCCGTCAGGTCTCCATTCTGTACTTCGTCATCTTCTGCTAGCTTGTCCTGCTCAGAGATTGCAAGTTGCAGTGCAGAAATGTTTTATTCGCTAGAACAGCGCATATTTCTTGTCTTGGAATGTCACCGCTTGGACTACAGTATTGTTGAAACAAGGTGAAGTTTACAGAGTAAGTTTATCGTTACAAAAGGTCTAGAAAGGGATACGGTAAAGGCTCTGTTTGAACATTTTCAACAGACTGCGAACATTAATGATGATTGTGCTGAAAATTCAGAGCGCCCGCGTGCGGTAGTTACAGAGGCGAATGCTGAAGTCGTTCAGCAAGTGATTCAACAGGGACGTAGGGTTTCCGTTCGATGTGTTGCAACTCAGGCTATCTAAGACGCATATCCATGCATCTTATCATGCGTTAATATCTCCACTTGTTTCCATACAGGATTCAGACACGTTCGCGAACGCTATACTGCAGCAGCTGGATGTTGACAAAATCGGTGTGGGAAACATTTGGTTCTCCGATGAAGCGTACTTTTACCTTGGACGGCTTCGTCAATAAGCAGAAATGGTGCATATGGGGAACGGAAAATCTCCGTGCTGCCGTAACATCATCCCTGAATCTCCAAAAGTTATGGTTTGGCCACCATTTCTTCCAAAGGACTCATTGGGCCATTTTTCCGACACCAAACGATTACTGTACAACGATTAATCTATCTGGAATTGTGGTGGTACAAAATTCCTTGGAAGATCCTGGGAACACATCGAAGTCCATGCAAGATAGTGCCCGTTCATATCGAACGCCTGAAGTCTTCCATTTCCACAACGAACGTACCGATGATAGCGTCATTGCCCTGGATTATTGTAAGCATACAGGAAGCGGTGTGGATTGGCCTTTCTATTCGTCAGATTTGACTCACTGCGACTTTTTTTTCTGTCGAGGAGTGGGTAAAATACGAAGTGTACCGCCAAAACCTGAAATCGACTGCCGAACTGAAACAGTACATCTCTGCTGCATATGAGACCATTCCAGCTATAACGTTAATACGGGTTTCTGGGAATTTTGTTCTGAGATTGCGCTATGTTTTTGTAGCAAATGGTGGATGTATTGCAAATATCTTTATTTTGTTTTTTCTAGACTTTTAACGCAACATGTTCATGCAGTTTTTTCCCACTTCCCAGCGTCATTTGTTGGCAAACTTCGTAACTAAATTTTATGTTCTGCGTGACTGAAAATTTACTGGTTTCCCAAGTAAAATTCAGCAAATGGTGTATTTCTGTCGCTTTATGTTTTTCTTTATTTCATTTTTCAAATACACGTGCCATTTTTGGGACACACTGTATGTCATAATTATCTCCTTTAATGCCTTAAACTTTTGGACGCCTTTTCCTGTCATGCAGTCGCTGAATTAATAAGCCAGTATCTAAAAGATTATTAATTTATTTTTAAATATTTTCTTGTTCATAAAATAAATATGTAACTTATTTAAATACACATCTGTATACAGTTTTCGATATGCATAAAAGTTTCCACATACTTAAAATATTTTTAATAAAAGAAGTTCGAAAATAAATATTTAGCAATTTTTAGCAAACAGGTTGAAAGATTTTTTTAATTATTTTACTTTTACCTGTTTTTTCATTTTTATTAAGAAGGCATACTACTGTTAAATATTTTTTAAATGGATTTTTGAAAAAAATTATATACATTATATGGCCAAAAGTTAACGGAAACTTTCAATTTTAGATGTTTTGTCGGATATCTAGAGAAATACTTAATGAATTCTTCAGGAACTTCAGAAATATTAAGAGCATGTTTGACTTTTCAGGAACGGTTTGGTCACAAGAACAAACAAGAACCAACAACAAATTGAATAAAAAAAATAATAATTGCAATCACACTATAAAATAAAATGCTCGAAATGAGTATTTTGCATAGAAATCGCAAACTACACATAATTAGTCGATAAAGATTAATTTGGTTTTAAATAACAATTAATTAAGGAGTCTGTAATATCATGACAGCCGAATGACGCACAAATTCTTCTTTTTAAGTTTTAAATACACAGTTTATTGAAAATGAGAGCTGGTATTTACAATATTATTTACATTATGTACACTTTCACTAACCACATTACTTCTTAAAATAACCAAAATATACTCGGATGCATTTCCGCATCCTACTTACTCCGAACAAAACGCCATTCCTTCTGTCTTCTCTTCACTTCTGTTTACTTTTTTTTTTAAAAAGGGTTGGAAGGATGTTGTTGCATGACACCCCCCCCCCCCCCGATAAGATTGTGCTACGCAAAGCGAAGCAAAATCTGACAAATAGCAACCATACAACTGTACAGCATAATATATATATATATATATATATATATATATATATATAAACACAATTCAAAACAGATGTATAGAAGCCTTGTTATAATAGTTATAATGAATATATAATAAACATATAAAAACATTGACAATTCAAAACAGATGTATAGAAGCCTTGTTATAATGAATATATAATAAACATATAAAAAAACACTAACAATTCACAACAGATGGAAAGACGACTTGATATAATACTGCATACCAAAATTAAACACAAAAGAAAGTATCACTTAAATAATCTTTATACAGTAACTAGTCGTGACAAACTATCTGCATTTTTTAATTTTGCACCTGGGCAATGAGAAATATTTATATTATATCTTTGTAAAGATAAGGCCCATCGTTGTAATTTTGCAGACTGAGGTGCAGATTTTTGAAGATATATTAAGGGATTGTGATCAGTTATTAGTTCAATTTCCGCACCAAACACATAAACTTCAAATTTCTTTAATGCCCACACTACCGCATAAGCTTCACGCTCAATAGTCGACCAGTTTTGTTGCACCTTAGTGAGCTTTTGGCTAGCAAAACTAATAGGACACAACTTTTCTTTCTCATCTTTTTGCGATAGACAAGCACCAACTCCATAAGAACTGGCATCACACTGAATAGTGTAAGGCTTTTTAGGATCTGGTGTATACAGCTTAGGAGCTTCACACAATAAACGCTTTAAAGTTTGGAAAGCCTCTTCTTCAATCTCAGACCACGGAATGATTTCTGGGATTTTCTTTTTTGTCAAGTCGGTTAAAGGCTTGGCGATTTCAGCATAATTTCTTATGTAGTCACGATAATAATTAAATAAACCCAATGCACTTCTGAGGGCTGTTTTGGTTTTAGGCGATTCTATTGTCTCAATGGCACGTAACTTCTCCGGATCGGGCTCATGTCTACCTCCTCCTATGACATGACCTAGATACTTGATCTGTGCCTTTGCAAAAACACATTTTTTAACGTTCACCGTGAATTTCAGTTCAGTTAATTTGGATAAAACAGCGTCAAGATGTTTCAGATGATTTTCCCAGTCATTTGAAAAAATAGCAATATCGTACAAATATGCTCGACTGTACTTACGATGTTCATCCAGAGCATTGTTGATCGATTTCTGGAATGTGGCAGCCGCATTGCGCAATCCAAAGGGCATGACTTTCCATCGGTATTGAGCACGATGGGTTTTAAAAGAAGTAAGATCTCGACTCTGTTCTTATAGAGGAATTTCCCAATACCGTTTTAATACATCTAAACATGTAATTATGTTAGCACTTCCTATTTGATTAATTAATTCAGTTGCATTTTCCATAGGGTAACCAAAAGGTTTTGTCACTGTGTTCAATTGACGAAAATCTATACATAAGCGCATGCTACCGTCCTTCTTTGCGACACATACAACCGGATAAGCTATTTCAGCTTCACTTTTTTCTATAAGTCCTAGATGCTCTAAATCTTCTATTTGTTTATTCACTTCATTTTTTAGCGATTCCGGAATTTTATAAATATATGGTTTCTTTCTTTCCGCACCTGGTAATAAACAAATTTTGTGTGCTCCAACGTTGGCAACTTGAATTTTGCCTGAGAATAATGGTGCATGTTTTTTTAGAAGTTTACTTAACTCTAATTGTTTATCAACCTCCAGATGACTAAGGTCTACTTCTATGTTATTTTCATTCGACGTATTAGCTTTAATTGGTGTTGGGTGAATTTCACCAAATTCTACATCGTCTTCAAAAATGACCCCAACAGTCTGTACTCTTACGTTAAATTTCCTTATTTTATTCGCATGAACATGTCTGACACCCCCATCAGGTAATTTCACTTTATACGAATGTGGTTTTATTCTTTCAAGTATTTCTCCGGGTCCTGTCCACCTAGCATACAATTTATTGGTAGAATCAGGGATAAGTAAATATACTAAATCACCTTTTTCAAATTCTTTCATTCTACTTCGACGATTGAAATAGCGAGTGTAATTTTCTTGTTTTTCTGCAGCAGTTAGAGAAGCAATGTCAGCGGCTCTTTCTAAATTTATTTTTAATTCTTGTAAATAGTCTACTGCTGAATTACTAAGATTCAATGGTAAGGGGATTTCACCTGACCATGATGACTTTAGTACTGCCAAGGGACATCTAGCTTCCCGACCATACATGAGCTTAAACAGTGATACTCCAGTTGTGCAATTTGGCACCTCACGGTAAGCAAAAAGCAGAAAAGGAATATGTTTATCCCAATTAATAGGATCCGTACGAATTACATGATGTAGCATTTGTTTAAACACACGATTAAATTTTTCAATCAATCCATTCGAGGCGGGGTATGATGGAGTTGAAAAGCGAGGACATGCCCCTAACCGGTTCTCAAATTCTTTAGTCAGTTCAGATTTAAAATTAGTGGCCTGGTCTGAACAGATAACTTCAGGAATTCCGGTGCGCATAAAAATATCTAATAAAGCATCACATGCCGTTTTCGCAGAGAGACTCCGTAATGGTACTACTTCCGGCCCTTTAGAATTTTGATCAATTAAGGTAAGACAATATTTATGCTTCCTTCCTGACGGCGGAATAATTTCACCTATACAATCGATATTTACAGTATGAAATGGATATGGTGCGCGGACAACAGGTGTAATCGGAATTTTATCTGTTTGTTTCTCAGGGCTTTTTAACTGACAGTTCTTACATGTTCTACAATAATTTTCTACATCTCTTGAAATATTCGGCCAATAAAAAGATAATTTCTTTCTTTCTTTAGTTTTTCGCATCCCTAAGTGGTTTCCAAAAATTGAATCATGAGCTAATTCTAACACTTTACTTCTATAACTTTCCGGTAACACGAGCTGATATATTTTATCACCGCAAATAGTTTCTTTATGATACAACAAATTATCCCGTATCAAAAAATTATTTTTTCCTAACCTAGCGTCCTTGAATTGACTATTACACAACTCTTCATTTTGAAGTTCAATCAAAGCATTATACACGTCTGGAGTTATTAAACAGGGGACATTTAAGTTTTCAGTGAAAGCAAAAAGCGTATTTAAAGTGACATAAATTCCACTGTTAGGTAATTTATAATGGATGGGTATAGTAGCCAAATTTGCTTGTACTTTTTCTTTGAAAGCGGATTGTAATAAAATACTACCTTTAGCTTCGATTTTCAGATCGGGAATTAATGACGTATTTAAAATACTAATTTGGGTACCTGAATCCAGAGTAGCTTCTACTTCTTTTCCTTCTACATAAATAATGATTTTTTTTAAAGGAAAAAGAGTAACTTCGTTTAATTGATCATTCATGTGTAAATGCATGGAACTAACATTAGAGACTACTGCATTACTATTTTTATTTGGATTCAATTTATTTGTATCTTGTTGCATTTTCGGTTTTCTCTGACCCTGATCATCATTTTGAGTATAAGATTTATCATACTTATTTCTTCTGTTTGGGCAAAATTTTGCTAGGTGTAATAGGGAATTAAAAATGTAACAATCACGCGATTTTGAGAAGTGTCTGTTCTCATACGTAACTTGATTTTTTCTTAGTTGTGGGGGAACATATTTAGTATTTTCTTTATTCACTTCACGATAAATAGGCGTTTCTCAAATTTTGTTTCCTCAAAAGACCTGCCTTTTGCAGTAAAATAAATGTCACAGTCTTTCGATAACTGATCGGGCAAAAGCCAACTTTCTCCTTGTTTGACTGCAATGTGAGTTGCGAGCTCATTATCCAAAGTTTCAAAAATTTTATCAGATATTATTAAATTAATATGTGAGTCGAAATCTTTAACATTTCGAATTCTGCAATAATTTAACAAACAGGATCTTAATCGGGAACCGAACTGTTGATGGGTTTCACCAGGTAATCTTTTAGCGTTTCTAAAATTTTGTAAACAGGTAAATGGTACAGGGACGGTTCATATTCTTTCAAAATTAAAGATTTAATTTTATCATAATCGGCTAATTCTTCATCATCAATATAAACAAGAACATTTCCTGCTTTCTCACCTACTAATTTTAGTAAAATTTCCGATTTATATTCCTTAGGAACATTTTTGTGCTTAAACGCTCTTTCTAAAGAATCAAAAAAGAGATTCCATGTTTCATTTTTCTTGGGCACTGGAATTACCAAAACTTGAACTGCTTTAATTAATTTATCTAGTGATAATGACGTACTATTTTCCCCTTCGTTATGGGTTAAATTCTCGCTTCTCATTTGTTGTTGTAAACGCAATCTAGTAACTTCCTCGCCATTTTTTCTTTCTGAAACCGTAGTCGATAAAAATTCAGTTACGAAATCTTTATACTTTAAGTATTCTTTAGATTTCAATAACAAATCTTTTAATTCGGGTACTCTCTTACTCGCATCAGCTTCTTCGCCTATTTCTTGCAGAACAATAAGTAAATCCGCTTTAGTTACGTTTTTAAACATATTCGAATAAAGTTAACAGTATCTTACTACACAATCAAATGATAAATAAATAGCTCACCTCTATTTTGTAATCCAAACACTGCGATCCAAAGCACGCATTTTATTATTTTAAATCGTTGAAATAGCTCTTGTTCTCGTAAGCTAGAGCGGGCTGTAATATCATGACAGCCGAATGACGCACAAATTCTTCTTTTTAAGTTTTAAATACACAGTTTATTGAAAATGAGAGCTGGTATTTACAATATTATTTACATTATGTACACTTTCACTAACCACATTACTTCTTAAAATAACCAAAATATACTCGGATGCATTTCCGCATCCTACTTACTCCGAACAAAACACCATTCCTTCTGTCTTCTCTTCACTTCTGTTTACTTTTTTTTAAAAAAGGGTTGGAAGGATGTTGGTTGCATGACAGAGTCCTTCCCCTAATTGCGTCACACTTCAAGGGAGGAAAAAGGTTCCCAGTCACACTGTGGCACAAAATGTGACTCAGTGTGACAGGGGAAAGGTAGGGGTTAGCACGTTCTTACATCACAACCAAATTATGAAAACACCTAGGTAGGTACTGTTTACTAGCAGCATAATACAGTTCACAAAAATAAAATATATTGTAAAACAGAATCTAAAAGAATAAAAAATATATATTATTTTAGTCGAGTTTCCGTCTTAGCAGATAGATTTGTACAGTATCCCTTTTGCCCATGATTTTTTTTTGTTTCAAACAGTATTTAATTTTACAGAGGTTCCGTTTTCACATTTTTTACTGTTTGTATTTTTACTTAGGTAGTACAGATTTTAATGAGGTTGTAATGATTTTAGCTCTTATCTTAACTAATGGCACAGAAATTGTCGAATATAGCTACTATGAGCGATCTCTGAGGCCGCTTTTTTGAAAGATGAATAAAAGGCTTGATTAACTGATAGGATACGGTTCTGTGCTAGCATCTATGTACAAGACTATTATAATTAAAATTTACCTATTCAGAAGTTTCTGGCTGTATAGTACAAATAAAACAAAATTTCATTAGTATCTATATTTAAACTGAAAGTTAGACGTTAATCTGTGAAGATTGAAAAAAAATAGTTGGCTGTGAGATAGAGACCTGCACGGGCCGGAATTTCCAGAGCCAGGCCCAGCCCATAGAAAAATCAGTGAAAACAGGACTCAACAGGACTCAATCAGTGAAAACCCGACTCAATTTCTACAAAAAAATCCAATTTTTCTGAACATACAATTATGATTCTTTTAAATTGCATACATATTTATGGGGAAATTTGACAGTATATTTTAGATTATCATATGTTCGCAAGCCATAGAATACAGAATAGCAACATTAATGATAACTTAGACCCTTAGACTACTACATTCAAATAAACACATTAAAAAAATTAATGTAGTTTAGAATAAAAGAAAAAATATGTTTAAAAACATCATAACTTTAGTTGCTGTATAATAAAAAAAGTATATTTTTGAAAATGTTTCTCTATAATTTATGAAAGTATATTTCCAAAGATTCCGTTAACAGAAGTTCATCCTTGCCATTACTATTTTTACAAAAGAAATTGCTTGCTCGACACGTCCTGGGAATAGCGTCCAGTTTCGACCCGGCCCCAGTATGTAGAATACAATGTAAGACTGATCCGGGCCTGAGCGAGTCTACAGAAAAAAATTAAGGCCAGGCTCAGACACAATGCAATTGTCCGAAGCCGATTTCTACGCTGGACATGTTACATTTCTGCATTGATGCTGTCAAAACTCGTGCAACACATTTATACAGGGTCATTCATAATTCCCTCCGGGGTTTCGAAACGTTATAGTAAAAAAACGAAGACGAATATGAAAAAAAGAAACATATGAAATTATTCCGAAACTATTCAAGTTTTACTTACATACATTACAGGTGTTCTATGTGTGAACCCTTGGTCACACGGCAACGGCATACATCCATGCGATAGTCCAGTTCCTGCCATACTCCGTTTCTTTAAATTTCCGGTACCACACATGAATTGTTTTGTCAGTTGGTCCCTGTTTTCGATATTTATTACGAAAGGCCCGTTGAACTGACACCACTGATTCAGATTTAAAGAAACGGAGTATGGCAGGAACTGGACTATCGCATGGATGTATGCCGTGTGACCAAGGGTTCACACATAGAACACCTGTAATGTATGTAAGTAAAACTTGAATAGTTTCGGAATAATTTCATATGTTTCTTTTTTTCATATTCGTCTTCGTTTTTTTACTATAACGTTTCGAAACCCTGGAGGGAATTATGAATGACCCTGTATTTATTCTAGTTCCAGTCGCGTCCATTGAAAACTGTTCATATTTTATCAGCTTATAGTCTGATCCTTTTAAATTTGTTACATCGGACAGGTCTGCCCGCTTAATTGTTTTATCCGCCTGACTGGCCCGTAAATTTTTTTATCGGTCCGCCCGGTCCGCTTATTTTTTTATTATTTCTGCCCCAACCCATTTATTTTTTTTTCTTGGCCGGCCGGGGCAGTTAAAAAATGTCTTTAATTTGCTGTCTCGGTCCGGTCCGTTTGGAAATTTGCTTTCATTTTGTCAACCCGGGACCGTGGAGACCTCTACTGTGAGACCATTAACAGCAGTTACAGGTTAATGTTAAGTTGATTTTAATTATCAACACATTCGTAACAGTTTTTAAAAGTTGAAAATTAATGAGCGTAGTCTTGTTTTAATCTAAACTTGCTGCTCTCAATTAGCGGTTGCCCCACCAGTGGCTGAGAGGTTCTACTCTCGAAGCTGGTAGACGGGAGGTGCTGGGTTCGATCTCAATCACGCCCGTCGGCCTAATCGTTCGGAGTTTTCGTGGTTTTCTTCGAGCCGTGGATTTATCCATGCGTAAATACGGGTTAGGTTCCCTTAGAAAGACCCCCACGAAGGGCACTCCCCCGGGCCTATATCCCAAGTGTAGATAATTGGCCGTCAATACTCAACCCAACCCAACTCAATTAGCGGTTACAAAAAATGGAACGTCACACTAGGGGAGTGGTATCGCTCGAATGTGACAACCTGAAACATAGAGGAAGGAAGTGAAAAAAAACATTGTGAATGTATGGTGCGATTTGCATTTTCAGATCATCGATTCTACGCATCGTCCGAATGTCACCACTTTAAAACAGCTGCATCTAACAAATCTTGGATGATTTTGAGGAGTACTTTGGAAAGAAAATAATTGCGTTTACTCATTTACTTTAAGAGTTGTGATTCTTTCAAATCTGTCCAACCTTTTTCGGATACACTATATTATAAATGTGAAAGTGTGTGTGAATGTTTGGCTGAAGTCATCGTCAAAACGGATGATTTAATGTCTTTGTATCTTTGCTTTTATGTGGATTATAACCCAGAAATGAACATAGGTTGTGTTTTATTTATTTTTTTAAATATTTTTCTTAATAATTCAAAATGTCATTATTTTCATAGAGAATCAATAAATATTTTTCTTATAAAATTTAACCATAGTAAGCAAATGAATGTCAACAAAGATGACAAAAAAAAAAATAATAATAATCATTGAAACCACTTTAAAATGAGAAATGTCAAAATAATGTACTTAGAAGGAAAGTCTCCTTAAAGTGCATACTCAGAATATTTTGAAGATAATGCTAATGGAACTACTCATGTACTTTATAAAGGACTAGTCAAATTTAGCTGCGGACTTGCAGCAGAAAATCTGTAAAACAATAAAATACTTTCAAGTATTTGGCGCAAAAAGACGTAATTTGGCTAACAACACTTTTTCCTCGTCAAATACAAGCGATTTTAATGCATATGGAAATTGCTTGTTAAATGAGTGCTTAAATGCACACTACTTAATGAATTGAAACTTAAACGATGAAATAGTTTATTATTATTTCTATAAGCTTATATAATATAAGTTGCATGTTGCTGTAGTTATTACATATTACACGTTTTTTACCGGCTGGATAAGTTTTAAGTGTGTTTTAAAAATAACTGCCTGATTAAGAATCCAATCGTTATAAATTTTCATATTGAATTAGTCATTGTTTCCATGACAACAATACTTTTCTTTTGTCTGCTACACCAAAGCTAAATATACTATACATCCAACTTTGTCCTACACTACTAATTTTGAGCTTGAAACAAATTTAATCGATTTAAATTTTGTTCTAAAATGTATAATACGATGGTTAAATTTAATTATATATATAAATGTGTATGATAAAACTGTAGTTATAAAAATGTATTTATTTAAGTTAAACTAGTTCAGTAAGAAGAGTTTAAAAAGATTTTCGTTAAAGAGTATTTAAATCATAAAAGCGTAATTTTTTTAATATTTAATTGAGTCACTAACCGACAATAAATCACCAAAACATGAAATTTTCGTTATTTTTTTACGGATACTATATCGAAGTTTCGCAGGAAATTTTTTTGATAGACATATATATCCCCATGACAAGAATATTCTGCAATATTTTCACGTTTTTCCGAGTGCACTTATGGAGAACTTCCTTGTTAGTTCCTTTCAACAATCACCGATTCAAATGTACAATCTATTCTAAAATACAACAGAAACAAAAGCAGTTTAAAAGGTAAGATGATGAGGATAATAATAACAACTGACAGAAAAGAAAACAAATCTACTTTTAAAACAAAGCATCGTTGAATCCAAATAATTTCCAATAGACAAAATGTTGTTTTACTTAATTTACTGTTTTAATGAATCATTAATTTACTGTCAAAGTTCCAATTAAGTTCTGACAGGCAAAACATCGTTGTATTTAACCTTCCAGTAACATTGTTATACATAGCGTCTTTAGTTAGGTAACTGAGGCTGGGATGACACATCACTCTTGTTACCATCGGAAGTTTAATATTTATTTTTTAACACCTTCCAACATAGTTGAAAAGTGTTTATGAATGTCCGTTTGTACGTCTGTCCGAGCTCTAACTTGGGCAAATATACTCGGATTGACAAGAAATTGATATGTGTTGTAGATGTTTGCTATGGAATATTTGGCATTGAAAATTAAGTGTGTAGCTTTTATAGTTCATTTACAGTGGCACTCAGAAGTATTCCATTACATTATGTTCTATAGAGAAAATCACTATTTTCTTGGTTCATTTTCTTGGTGTTACACTATTCGAAACATAATACAATTTATATGCATTATTAAGGTTCACTACAAAAAGGTTACTTTAGAATGTATTATGTTCATAGTTCATTTACAGGGGCACTCAAAAAAATTCCGTTATGTTATTATCTATCAGGGAAAATTGTTTAACGTCTATTTTAATGATGTTACACTGTTACAAGCATAATGAAATTGATCTGAATGTTAGACGCGCAGTAAAGCATAGCATGCTTTCTGTAGAGTATGGGGTACAAAGCAATTATCATTCATTTACAGGGTCACCCAAAAAAGAATTCGGTTATATAATAGCCTACGGGGAAAAGCTGCTTGCAGAGTATTTTAAATTATGTTGCATTATTTCAAACATGGTGAAATTGTTTTACATTACTGAGGTAGGTTTCTACAAGAAGGTTGCTGTAGAATATGATGTGCATACCACTTATCGTTCATTTACAGGGACACACAAAATACGTGGGATACAAGACTATAACAGCAGTATTGTCTATGAGGAATAATTGCTGGAAATACGTTTTCTGTTATGATATGCATTTTTAAATTTTTCTAAATTTTGCATATTACGTAGTGTGTATAAATTCTGCAGATCATATACAGGGCTACACAAAAGTATTCGTAAACATTACCGAGCACATTCATAATAACAATGAAACAGAGCAAATGCACGCAGACAAATGAAATTTGAAAATAATAAGTAAATTATTTTCCAGAATATCAGAATATTTTGAACAAATTTACTTGATATTTTTATAATTCCAATATTTTATCATAACTCATAGTTTAGACGACGCGGATAATAAATTGTAAGTAATGTTCAAGATCCAGTATTCACACCTTGCTATATAATCTAACACAAAACTGTGAACGTATATAATCTGACATAAAACTGTATTGATAGGTAAATCATGAAGTTATTTACATATCATTAATGTGCACCTTGTAACATTTTCATTTCAAAATCCCCCCCCCCCCCCCTCGCCCCCGTTGAACTTACTTTTCATTTTCACTTCTCTTGTTAAATTTTCTTTTACTAAACTTTACGGCAAAATTAGGAAAGATAGGCGGCGGAGAAAAGAGGGAGGGGGGGGGGGGGGGTTAAAGTTACCAATACCCAAAATATTACAAAATTATTTTCCTCCACATATGCGTAAAATTTCCTGGTACCCTTATTCAAGATAGAAATAGTTCTTTATAAAGTATTGTCAAAGATGGCGTTTTATACAGATTTTCTAGTTTAAAAAAAGGGGGGGGGGAGGATTATCAGGTAACAATAAACTATAATTAAATATATTTTACATTTTTACTAAAATAAAACACGCTGTTGAAGCCTTTGGTATCTGAACCAAAATCGAAATTATGTAGGGACTAATTATATGTAACTCATTGCGTTTTAAAGATTCACGTCATTGAGCGGTTAAAAATTCAGACCTCCCCCCTTCTCTTGTTACTCTAAATACATAAAGAAATACGTAACGAAAAAGTTTCCAAGTTATATCTTTTGTTCCTTTCTTTTTTTCTTCCTCTTCTTTCTTTCAAGATGTTCTCAAATTTAAGCTCGCAACTTTCTGGTACATTAACATAGTCAGTTTCATTAAAAGATTATAATAATGATATTAATGAAATTAGTAGGTGCTCTTATTCGGAAACCTTGAAATAAAATAGTTTTTCGTGCTTCGATAAAGGTAAAGGATATTTTAGAAAATCCTGTTAAAGTTGCGTTTTGAACCAAATTTCAGGGCATTACATCCTAAAAAAAGGTTTGTCGTGAAACACTAATAGCTCATAACTGAAGATGTCATTGAAGATCCATTTAACAAAAAATGGAAGGCATTATTCATAGCCTAAATTACTTCAAAAGTTACGCCTGCCAATTTCATATAAAAATGACTCCATGAGTTCATTAATGTGTCAGAAAATTTAGCGGAGGAAATACTTTTTGGAGAAACCACCTTGAAGGCTATAAAATTTAATTTCAAATTTTACGTAAATTTGAAAAAAAAAAACATTTAAAATCTAAAGAATTACAAATTATTTTGCTCCGCATATGCATAAACTTTCCTGATATCCTTATTCAAGATATGGAAATAATCGTAAAAGATTACTTTCTTTAAAAAAAAAAAAAAAAAAAAAAAAAAAAGAGGAGAGAGAGAGAGAAAGAGTTTCTTAAAGTATTGTCAAAGATGACGTTTTATACCAGATTTTCTGGTTTAAAGAAAAAAAAAGGTTTATCATATAGCAATCGACTATAATTAAATTAATTAAATATGTATTACTGTTACATACTAACATCTAAAAGTAACAAATTTAAACTATCAAAGACTCTGACGTTTCAGATACCATAAATAAATTCCCCTCATTTTTCCATCCAGAGATAAGTGAGATGCTATCCAGCCACATTTAATACATATTTTAGAAGAATTAAACTTCTTACCTGGGTAGTTCACTTTCCGTGTCCACTAAATTAATTCTTTTATTCTTCATAATCCAGTGAAATTCATTTTTCAGGGAAAAGAACTTCGTATTTATTATCCAAAGGCATGAAAACAACGAGAGAACACACTTCTTACAAAGCCAGAATGGTACTGGATCTTTTCATAAAGATCCACAGTTATCAAAAATTGCATCATCAACCATAATTACCACATCCTGTGAATACTTATAATTTCCCAATTATAACACATTAAATCACCAAAAATCGTTATAAAAGTAATAAATCTCCATTATGAGGAATATAATCAATTATATATTTTATAAAGTAAACAAATTGGGGTTTTTACATGCTTGATTATTTAGAAATTGAAAGTATTAAACAATTAATGATTATCACTTAGAGAAAGTTGGCAATACCCCCAAAATATCATGAATGAAAATTATATTTTACTGAAAAAAAGAGAAGAATGATGCATTAGCACAAAAAATATAAAAATAAAATAAAAGATGATTGGCACTTCACTCGATGTAAAGATGCCTTGATATAATAAATTGTTTCTTGATTAGATTAATGTTCTAACAATTACATTTATACTAAAATAAAACACGCTGTTAAAACCTTTATAGTGTCTGCATCAAAATTGAAATTTTAAATGTAGGGATTAATTGTATAATTAATTGCGTTTTAAAGATTCACGTCGCTGAGCGGTAAAAAATTTCAGACTACCCCCCCCCTCCCCCCCACCAACTCTCTAGTTACTCTAAATACGTAAAGAAATAGGTAGATAACGAAAAAGTTTCCAAGCTATATCTTTATTTCCTTTCTTTCTTTTTTCTTTCTTTCAGGATATTCTCAAATTTAAGCTCGTAACTTTCTGGTATATTAATGTAGACAATTTCATTAAAAGATTATAATAATGAGATTAATGAAATTAATAAATGCTCTTATTAGGAAACTTTGAAATAAAATAGTTTTCCATATTTCGATAAAGGAAAAGGATATTTCAGAAAATCCTGTTAAAATTGCGTTTTGAATCGAATTTCAGGGCATTACAGTCTAAAAAAGGTTGTCGTGAAACACCAATAGCTTATAACTCGAGATGTAATACCCTTATCAAAAAACGGAGAGTGTTATTCGATTCTAAATTTCTTCAAAAGTTACAAATGCCAATTTAATGCTTTTCACACCTATTGTAATACGTTTTTAAAAAGGGGGATTATTAGAATAGTTCATTGCAAACACCGATTTGAGATGCGTTTGTAAACTATAGAGGGATTAAGGTATCGCAGCAGAAAATCGCAAAGTGTTGAAACTGTAGTTAGAGTTAATGTCCTAGACAAGCAGATTCTGGTCAATTCTCAGTTTGTTAGCGTCCAAGCAAGTGCTAAAGTGGTTTTTTTTAACGTCCTGTGTTATATTACGTTCAAATTGTATTCAACATATTTCATTTTAGTTAGTTTATTTGCGCATTTAAATTCGCGAAAATGGAGAAGAATCTTCGAAATTTTGGTTTCAGTAAAATTAAGTGGAACAAAAAACCTTTCTTGCTGCAACCTCTAATGAAAAGTGGGTTATTTCAAGCCCAACTTTTACTATTGAGGGAAAGGTTAATACTCAATGGCAATTCAACCTTATGGATAACTACATAGGCGAAAAACATACAGTCTCTGTATATTTAGAAAACGTGAGTCGTTCGATAAATAAACCCATATGGGTGACTTGGAAGTTATTTTTTCCGAAAGTATCGATGAAGATAGGATTCAAGTATAGTAGAATCTGATTTCATAGGAAGTAATTCAGTCGCAATTGAAGTGACGCCGATGACCTTCAAAGTATTATGGAATTCAAAGATGTGGATAAATTTCAGTTTAAAAACATGATTTTTGTGAGTACCAAAGATAGTCAAGTACATAAAAGATTCGAAGTGCCAGGTTTGAAAGCTCTATCCCAGGATTTGACAACGATTTACAGAGTTAAAAAGAATCATAATGTAAAATTTGATGACGGGAGAACCGCAGTTAGCGCGCACAAGCTTTATTTTGAATTCTAGAAGTACTGTATTGAAAAATATAATAGCAAGAGCAGAAGATAAAGTCGAATTACCAGAACTTGCTAGACGCTGTAGCTGCACAACACATATTCGGATATCTCTACACCGGAAATTTGGATCGTGTATTACGTAAACCCACATTTGAAATATTGAAATGGATTAAATACATGGGTCTTACACAGTTAGAAAAATATTATGAGCCAGACTACGTTGAAATATTGTCCGAGTTTAAAAGGGAGAAATGCTCATTCGAGTTTGATATACCTCTTGAAAAAATTGCAGATTCCAACGAAATCATATCTTTCCGACTTCTGAAAGTGGCCCCAGCTTATTAGAAAGGATTTTTACTTTGAATTTGTATCCTAATATAATTACTGAAGAAGAAGATGGTTATATGTCCATGTGCATAAATGATAAGGAAGAAAATTACTCCAATATTTATCAAGTTGGTGTAGCTGTTATTGACTCAGACGGAAAGAGCCAATATCTCCAAAGGAAACAGTGCTACCATTTAAACCAGGAAATCGCCTTCAAAGCAGTTTTACTAAGGGACAGTTTAGAAGATTCTACTTTGACATGGGGTGGAAGGCTTCATATATTATGTTATTTGTATACTTCTGATTCTTCTAAAGGAAATTTGTCGACGATCAAAAATGATGTAGTTTATTATAATATACATGTTGATCCTGAAGAACACTATAAAATGTTCACCTACCATATGGCCCTTCTGTTTGAAACTGGGATTGGCAATGATTTTACATTGAAATGTGCTGGCCAAAAATTTCCTGTTTATAGTTCGCTCCTGAATGCAAGATCGCCTGTATTCAGAGATTTCTTTAAACATGATTACTCAAAAAGAGCAAAATCTCTCCTGATTCCTAATATGAGCAGCATTTTAAAATCTGCACTTTTGTATATGTATTGTGGAAAACTTTTATACTATGAAATCGAATATCTTATTGATATTTATGTAGCTGCTACAGACACATTTTGTGTGTGGCCTTTGCAATACGAGTGTTGTAGATTATTTGAAGAAAATTTGAAATCACTAGATATTGAAAGTGTTCTTGAACTAGCTGTGAAATATAATGAATATAAACTAATAGCTTCACTTCAGAAGTTCGTTAACTGTAAAAAAAACCTGACAATGAGGATAATATTGATTGATATTAATAAGTGACGTTCATCTTATAACGTTTAAGTGTGATCAAATAATTGTGAGTTTTGAAAAAAAATCTATTTTTCGGACAAGCTCTAATTTTGATCAAGTTATCTCGTAAGTTCAGTTGTATTTATATTTTATTGTAATTTATGTAATATTAAGTTTTTCATTTTTAATTTCACAGTATACCTTCAAATTAGCTTTTTCTAATTCTGTGATGCTTAAATTCAAGCAGTCTTTCACTTTTTAACTTTATTTTTTAAATATCATGTTAAATCCGCCCTCCTTTTTTGACATTTATATATTTACTTATAATATTTTTTTTCTTTTATGAAAACCGGTGTTGTCTAAAATCATATATCATGATCTTAACTTCGTTTAATGTTAATAAAAAAGTATATGATTCATGGTTCATGTAATTATTTTTATTTACTATTATTTATTATTTTATTTTTTTAGTCTTTTAAAAATTCTGAAAATAGTTTTTCTTTATAAAACGCATATATACTTGCTTTAAATTACTTTTGATATTAGTTGTACTTCATGAAACTGGTAGAATATTTAATGACTGTGATATCGATAGTGATTTTAAACTATGGCATTTATGAATCACTAACTACATTTATAAAATAATAATAAAAATTATTCTAAAAAATACACCTTTACAAAGCCATTCTCGAAAAAAAAATCTTTATGGATATTCTGTGATAATTTTAGCTGATTTTATTATTATTATTATTAGTGTCTTGTAATTATGACAGATATCTTGATTTTAAAGAACTAAATACTTTATGAATATTTTATGACGAATTTACATATTTGAATAACGACAACGTTGGGAGAAATTTATAACACAGAATTTCAATCTTATAATGTATATTATGTTAAATAAAAACTGCAGGCTCTGTTCATTTTTATTGTGAAATCTATGATTCTTTTAAATTATGCTTGAATAATTAGATGACGAATTCAATTTCGCGGTCATATTATTTGCTAACCGTAAGTAACACTGAATTAACTTTTGTAATTTATATGAACATACGTTTTACTGTCATTATTCATACAACTTGTCATTTATTCCTACTATGTCATTCATCAAAAAATTTTAATGTTGGTTTTATTTTTACAGTTGTAAAAAGATCTCATTTAATAAAATTGCCATGCTTTAGAAATGCCTCTTTACTGATGCACATAGAATTTGTTTTATTTATTTGTAATAATTGCAATTTTAGCAAAATAGAACTGAAAGGGATGAGGGAAGGGGGGGGGGAGTAAATTTAGATTTTATAAAAGCAAAGTAGCAAAAATTTTTGCTTTAAATCCAAAGCAAAAATTTTTATCCTCACCTCCCCCCCCCCCCCTCTTTTTTTTTCTTTCTGCTTCAAGTTCTATTTTTTTTTTCTATTTTTTTTTTTTTTTTTTTTTTGTCTTCAAAAACTCTTAAAGAATTGATTTTCCATTCTTTTAGTAGTTTTAATGGAACAACTGTTATAAGCACGAAATTTACGTTAAAAATTAATAATAAAGAAAATAAAAAAAAAAAAAAAAAAAAAAAAAAGATAATGATTGCATAGAAAATTATTAATATTGATTGTTTATTATTATTAAGTACTGATTTTTTAATAACTCTGTTTTTTATCTGGTTTCAGTCATAATCGGTACAAATTGTGGATATAAATTAATTTAATCACTTCGTTCTGTGATGCAGATTATATGTTTAAAATGGCTATTATCGTGGTTAAGAGAAAATGATTTTTTAAAAGTGGAGGGTTTTTTTTTTTTTTTTTTTTGTTTATGTATGGAGGGGGTGATAGGTCTAAAAACTTGGACTGAATGAAATGCATTGATGCTGAGAAGAACTTTTTTTTGAGAAAATATTTATTGACTTTGAAAAAAAAAATTATTGACTTTGAAAAAAAAATTATTGACTTTGGGCGGAAAAAAAGTAATAATAATCACTTAATCTACAAACTTGATAAGTTTATAAATGAAACTAGTTAAAAATCTAAAAAAAAATTCACATTTTAGAAAACTGTACTTAAAGAAAAAAATAATCATGGAAATGTCATGAATTTTATTATCAATTTGGTTTAATTGATTCCAGATAATTTTTTTTTTCAAATTATTGTTATTAAAATCCATTACTTACGGATACTATTTATATGCATCTTAAATAATCATTCACTTTATAATTAGGCTGATTTATAAGATAAAATTTTAAATACAGCATTATCAGTATGATTGATTAATTCAAGATTAAACTTGAAACGTGACCTAATACAATCCAACTGCTATTTATGAGTTGTAATTTTCCAACTGGGCGAATGGGCGAAAAATGTGCGGGAGGACCCTCCAAATTCGTCCTGGGTAGCTCAGTTGGCAGAGCATTGACAGCTTCAGCCAAGAGGTCACTGGTTCGAATCCTGGCCCGGACATTTTTCGCCCATTTGGGAAATTACAACTCATTTGATTTTTTACCAATTAGAATATTTGTGTTAAAATTAAACTAGTACTATTTATGTACAACCCAATTAGTAACTGATTACGAAATAAGTTAGAAATATCTATAAAAATCAAATTAATTTAAAAGCTTTAAAGAATTCATTTTTACTTGTATGTGCAGGTGCGTGAGAACTAGTGTTTGGTGTCTGAGAGTTCTCGTGTGAAAACTCTAAAATAATGTTTCCTACATATTTTCTCACGTCGGCGTTACTTTGAAATAGTGGAAATCTCGAACTTATTTTGTGAACTAAAGAAAACTTTAGAAGTATAACTGATAGCCTTGACCCCCCCCCCCCCCCCCAAAGATGACAATACTTGCTCCGCCTGTCTTGGTGAGAAAAGTATCTCCGTGAGAAACCGAAAGTGCAAGTACTTTGTGTCCTTTTTTTTTTTTTTTTTTTTTTTTTTGGAAGAAACCAATAACGCCATCGTTTGAAATTGAGGTCATGATCCCCCACTACGAGTGGCCATAAGAAGCCCCTTCTCGGACCAAATCCCCTCCCACTGTGAAAACCATGAGCAAGAAAATTTTAATTAAGATTTCAATTCGAGAACAAGAGGGAGAAGTGTCAGACCTCTAATTGAGAATACAAGGTACGACAAGTATCCGTGTGACGGCAAAAGATGCTGAGAGGCGTCAGGCCTCTAGTCTAGAATAAAGGGCACGCCAAGTATCCAGGTGACTATACATAATACGCTGAGGTGCCAGACCTCTGTTCGAAATAAAGGGTACGCAAAGTATCCAGGTGACTACATAATATGCTGAGGTGCCAGACCTCTGTTCAGAATAGAAGGTACACCAAGTATCCGGGTGACTAAATAATACGCTGGGGTGCCAGACCTCTGTCCGAGATAAAGCGTGCGCCAAGTACCCGTGTGACTGTATGAAAATCCGGCAGCAAGACGCTCCGTGGTGATAAAGAGACTAATTGAGAACGACCTGTGTTCTGGTCAAAATCTTACTGAAACAAATCAGACTGTCGATTATTAAGAACTTTATGGACATTGATGTCTCATCTGCTCTGTTTTAAAACATGTGATCAGTATGTCGAGAACTCATTATGCTATATTCAACTTTTTAGACTGTAAGGCCTTAATTTTTCATCTACAAAAAATTTCTTCGTTCACGCAATAAAGTTATCCTTCATATGCAAAGATTAGTTTTCATCGCTTAATCCTACAACTACCAAAAACATCACTTCTCGGATTATCTATGAAAGGGCATCACAAGCTTTTTAAGTAAATGATTCAGAAAAAGGCTTATAAATTAGGTAGATTACATACTCTTAATTACGCAATTGAATTCAAGAATTTAAATTATAACTCGGTCAAATTATGAACTAATTTGATTAAAAAAATTCTAATTTATTTCACAAATCTTTAAAAATACAGCAAGATTTAAAAAAAGAGACCCCTGAGATCAACAGAATTCATAAACACTTTTAAACAATTGGAAAGTGTTAAGAAGTATAACTTTTTGAAAATTAATGGCAGGGCTATTTCATCCACATCATCTTAATTCCCTACATTTTTTTGAACACTTTTGCAATTTATGTTACCTACGTACTAAAGGTAAACAAATAAAACGTATTTCAGTCTTTTTGAGACATCTTGTATATCTTCTTTTATTTATCTAACAAAACACATAAATGAGAGGCAGATGTTATGAAGTTATGAGTGTGGGGTCCCGGAGTCTAGGCTGGCAGTTTCTAAGCACATACCTAAATAGGTGGGTTACTAATGCTTTAATTAATTATAACTCATCATACATCTACTATAATTGGTGCATTTGGGTGATACACTTTCGCCTTACCTATATATTTAATTTGGGGCTTCTAGTTACAGAAGTCTTAGTGATCGTACCTAACCAGTTGCAAAAAGTTAAATTAACAATAATAATAATAAACGTCATTAGTTAAATTAACAATAATAAAAAGGAAAGTCATTTACGCGTGCGCAACTGGTAATTAGCCCTTACTTAGATGGAATGACAAAAGATCACCCCGTTTAGACTAAGTAACCCTACAATATATATTTAATTTCTCTTATTTAGTATTTTAAGTTATTAATTAGGATATTGGAGTATTATTATTATGCTGTAAAATAAAAGAGAGAATAACACCAGTCAGTTTGTGTAAAGATAAGGTCAACATAGTTTAACAATTAACTAATTTGTTTACAGTTGTATAAATACGAAATAAGATTACAGTAAAAATGTATACGATAATAACATAATGATGAATTCATTTCATCCAGCAACATACAATAATTAATTAGGAATTTTTTTTTAAAGAAATAAATCATGATTCCTTTTAAGCTTACATTCTTAAATATATCAACTGAATGCTCTCCTGGAATACTTATCTGATAAATTATGAAAAGGTACACAAACATAAATTTACAAACATAATTCATCCCTCCATTAACGATAAGCATAGGGGAACACATCCGGGCAGGAAATCATCGTTTGGCATCTAAAGATCTATACCACACACTCTTAATTTCCTACACTTAGAAACTTTACTAACAGGATCATTATAACAGAACTAGCTGCTACCCGTGACGTCGTTCACGTAACATTAAAAAAAGAATAAATGCATTAATTATACAAAACATTTCAATCCCGATAATTAAAAACATATAGAGTTAATTAACCAATTCTTTATCATATTATATTGCAGACAATAAGGTATTTCTTTGTTATAGGGACTTTGACATAACCCAATCTTTAAAAAAATGAAATTTTGTGCCAAATAATATAAACAATCGCGAAAGTGAAAGTTCAACCAATGAAACAAAAAGGCCAAGTAAAATCATGAGAATCTACGAATTCCTCTTCGTAAAACGAAAGAAATAAATTTCCAAAGAATTTTACTACAACTGTGCGTTTTCGGTGGTATTTGGTGTGAAATATAAATATGTATATGTATGCAATGCTAAATGTGTATTACTTTTAGCTTATTTCTGTAGACATGCGTTATATATTTCGTACAACATTATTATTTTATGTCTCATTTATGTATATATTATATAAATTGTTTTTCAGTAAGTGGTGTAAATAGTGAATAAATTGCTTGTGAGTTTTATATATTGATAGTTATTTCATAAAGATATAAAAATATGATGAGCTTCTAAAACGTCAATTAAAATTGCGAGAAATTACTTTTTAAAATTTTGCCTAATTCAATCTTTCCATTTTCTCTATTGCACCAAATCCCCTATTAACAAAGAAATACCAACACTATTCCTGGTGATCATAGTTTCTATATTTATGATTTTATATATACGGTTATTTAATTTTGTTTTTCATGAGATTCAAATTTCATACACTTTCTCTAAGATTTAAGTGTCGAATCAATTTACTTTCTTGTTATTTTATTTTATCATTTTTATTTATTCTAATTTTACATTCATTCCGTTTATGAATATTAATTTAATTTATGCATTTGTGTCAAAGAATATTGTTTAAACTGATTATTAGGCTTGGTATAGAACAGGATTAGTCTAAGACAGGATTAACATTACGATTAGTAATAATAATTTGACGACGATGGTATGACTGATTCAGGTTTATATGCTGAACCAGGATATCTGTTTATATCATTAAGTAACTAGAAAACTATCGGCTGATATTTTTTAATGGGTTTTGCAGTCATAGTTGGCATCAAAGGTGGGCAAGAAAATGATCATCTAGAATACCATTAAGTTTTTGCCATGCAAAAGACAAACCTGGTTACAACAATTTATTTACTTCTGCGCCAAATTCCGCTCGCTAAAAAAATCAAATTGGCTATCGATCCAATTACAGAACCTAGCCTTCCTATTCACGGCTATTTTCTACCAATATATTAAAAACATTATATAGAACGCGCTTTCACATTTATAATATTTGGAATTTTATTATCACGAAAAAAATCATAAGAAGACTAATCTTCCACAATAGAATCTACAACTAATGTTGGCTTCAAACCTGGTCAATATTGGGCAGCAATTTGTTTTTAAGGTTATGAGATTTACAACAATGAAATTAATGGTAAACCAAACATGGTAACCAAATTACACATAAATAGCCTATCTGATAAATTGAGCATCAAGCTTCATTCTATTGAAAATCTCATTAAAATCTATGCAGTAGTTTTCTTGTGATACTATAAGAATGCACAAACAAAGTTACAAAACATATTTCTTCTAACAAATATTTTATAAATAATGATGATAATCATAATAATATGTCAAATCTTGTACATACAATAATAATAATAATAATTCAGAACTTTTACAAACATTATATATTATTATTATTATTATTAATATCAATAACAACAATAATAGTCAGACATGAAAAAATAGTGCTGCAAAAATCGAGCTGGTCAAACTTGAGTTGAAGATAAAAGTTGATTTTTATTAACTTTTCTGAAAGCTGTCATCTAAAGAATTATTGTAAAATATCCTTATATACTATGTTTCGTGACTTGGCATTTTCAGCAAACACCATGTAGATTGCATGCTGATGAAACACGGGAACAGGCGACGCGACGTAGAGTTGACCGTGAGAAAAACAAGGTGATCATAAGTGCAATCCCCAGCTAACTTTTAACGACTGTCCCTGCGATTTGTTTATTGTCATGGCATATGCTAATTTTAAAGAGAACTGTAAAGTCTGAATTGAAATGGTAAAACATTGGCTATATAATTGGCATCCGTGGTAAAATAACGCTATCTCCTATCTCCTTTAGCCGACCCAGTCATAATAGTAGCTTTTACGATATTGCTTCCAAGTTCATTGATAAGTAATCTGATACCGTTACACAACCTTGGAGCATCTATATTACTCATCAATAAAACTGGAACACCCTTTCAAAAATTTATTTTATGTGAGGGTACCCCAGACATTTCCTGTGAGTTGGGAAATTCAACGGGATATAAGGTGCTATCGTCAGCATTCAACACCATGTCTACGGATGTGTATAATTTGCCTTCGTTTGGTATTAGGTTCAAAATTTTATTATTTACCGCATCCATAGTTTCATTTTTGTGAGCCAGAATTGTCCTTTCACATAACCATTCCGCATTTTCCCTGTTTTCATCCAAATCTGGATTGTAACAATATACTTCACGCTCTGGAGCCTTAATTTCAATACTGGCATAGGGAAAATTATGTTACTTTAACGAAATAGTATTAAATCTTTAGGTTTTATCAACAAAAATGGAACTATTAACATTCGTCCTTTTTTTTTCAGGTAATCGAGTTATTTTTTTTAGTTTTAAGAATGAATATAACTATTTCCCGCTATCCATGACGTCCTTTTCGACATGGATAATTTTGCGGAGCATATTATTGACATTTGCTATCCATTTTCTTTTCAAACTTCTTTTACTTTTTTTTTTAATTTAAATTAAAAATACGGTATAGTGTATTAGCCGTGCGCAGACGGTCAAACGCCAAGTATTGTTACCATACAAAAGAAAAAAATCCCTGACGGCTCGGCCTACAGGAACAGATAGATTTCGAAGACGCAGACCGTGGGGCGCCTGTTTGTTGGGAATTGCGGAAGAAATGACCTTTTTGCCATGATGCGGCCGCTGGAACCGCCCACTTTGAAACCTAACTTGTTTTCAAGCTGAACCGGCAGGGATTTTTTTTTTTTTTTTTTTTTTTTTTTTGCGATAAGGGTTGGTTCTATAAAAAACTTGTCAGTATAAAAGTTTTAGATAATATTAAGAGGATTTATAATAAATGTAAGCGGATTTGATATCTTGTGAATTGACGAAGTTATGAATTTTTTTCTTCTACCCCCCCCCCCCTTCTTTCCCCCACCCTTGGGGCCATTTTTAATGATATCAAAAATCAGTCATACATAAATTTTCGACCCTTTTCCTATAAGTAATAATAACTTTAACGGATTCGATACGTATCATAATTAAGAAATTATGGGTTTTTTTCTGTTTTCACAAAAAGCCCCCCCCCCCATCCCCCTCCTGGTTCGATTTTACCCATTAACGAACTTGACCGACATTTTATGCCACTTGATTTTATGTATCAGTTTGGAAGACATTTGTGCAGAATTATTGGAGTTATCGTGTCCATAAAAAAGTGACATAGATAGATAGATAGATAAAGGATAGATAGATAGATAAAGTTTTGAACTGGGGGTGGTTTTGGGTTCTGGGAGTCATGATCGGCGTAGATCTGGAATTTTTTTTTTCAAAAATTCCAACCTAGGGAAGAATGTAATAGGTAATATTTCTTACGAAATCTACCTAAAAAAGAAAAAGGAAACAAAAAACCCAAGATCACTTTATTTCAACATCAAAGCATATCCGCTTTATTTTCGGTGTATGATGTCACATTCGCCTGTTTCCCATAGTTACGCATATTGAAACCTTGTATTATCAAAAACTAAAAAAAGTACGTTTTATTTCTAATAATATTATTTAATCTTCTTTTTAATTCTTAAATTTTTTTTATTTCATTTTCAATTTTCAATGTAAAAATTTTCAATTGAAACTAAATTGTTGAGTAAAAATTATTATTCCGGGTTTTGATTCAGTTGTGTCAACGATAAAGTATTAGCAACGGTAAAGTAAATTTAACCATTTTAAAATTTTATACGAAAAAAAATGTCCATTTATTCTCTATGAAAATAATGAAATTTTGAATTATTATGGAAAATATTTGAATAAAATAAGGTAAAGCTAGGAGAGTCTGCGCACAATTCAAAAGAACAACAATAAAAAAAAATCTAAATATTAAATTTTTGCTAAACTACCATGAATAATTTTTACTTAATTTGTTTTTTATGCATTTCCATTGCTATTTTGTTTTTATGTTGTAATTTAATAGAACAGTTGTAATAAAATCAAGAAAGTTATTTTGCGCAATCTGTCCTTACAGAGTTGGTGTGATTGCGCACATGGGTAGGAGAGATTGTTACTAATAATAACTACAATTAAATTGTTAACAATAATAATTACACTTAAATGACATTGTTGTAAGGTTTTTGTGAACATATATTATTGTATTAGGAGTGAATATTTCAACCTAGTGGTTAAAGAATCAGAAAAAGGAAATAATTTTAAAAACGATAAAAAAAAATTTAATTAAAGGAAAAAAAATTAAAGAATCAGAAAAAGCAAATCCAGATAAGATTACAAAATAACATTAAGTTACTTGATAACACGTTTAACTTAAAATTAGTCCATTTTAATTTTTCATTTTTTTATGCAAATTTACCAATAATCTCTCCTAGCATGGAAACTAATGGGAACAGTGCGCCATCTCTCCTAAGTAGCAGATGCGCAAACTCTCCAATTTCGGCAGGAGAGATTGCGCGGCCTTTTATATAAACATGGTGGCTACTGAAACGAACCGTTGATGTTATCATTGTTAGTCTAGATTAGTAGCTTATGAAAAATCGTTTAAGTTTACAATATTTTGCACTACTGACATTGTATAGAAATTCTGATGAATAGCTATGAAAATTCAAGCACTTACTTTGGGAAAACGAAACTAAATAGCAATGCTTTATCTTAGACGCTCAAAACAATCAACGTGCACTTTCAAGTAGACACTCCACTACTGCTGTTGTACAACTACCTGGAGTCGCTGGGCGCTCACTCTACTCCTTCCCCCCAAACCCCTATGTGCGCAATCTCTCCGACCGCGCGATCTCTCCTGGCTTTACCTTATACAAAATCCAGCCTATGTTCATTTCCGGGCTATAATCTACCTATATGCAAAGATACAGGCCCATTAAATTCTCCATTTCGACGCTGGCTTCAGCCAAACATTTACACACACAATCGGATTTATAATATTAATTAGGATTTAAAACGCATACAGTTAAAATGCATGCCTTTTACCCATTTCATTAAGAAGAAAAGAAAAGAAAAAATAGAAAAAATAATAAGAAGAAATAATACCGTAAAATAATACCATAAACCAAAACATTTTATGTCAAAATCAAAGCAGCCCAGACGATGCTGCTTTGACATATTCGGCATTCTTATAAAATTAGTCACTTACCCTTACCATATCATCGGTTCTAAATCTCCTCCCCTCCCCCCCCCGGTCTCTCTCTCCCACACACACACACAAACACACATACACAAATCTGATAAAGTAAAAAAGTCAATGTCCAGCATCCCTCAAATTATGAAAATACATAAATTTTTTAGAAAAATCATCTGAAAACGAGCATGAGACATGTTCTATTAAGAAGGGTATATATATTATTATTGCTAACGATATAGTAAATTTTCTTCATAAAACTGTCAGTTTCTTTGGAATTATGGTTAGGTCAACCATTAAATCGGGCGAAATCTGATAAAACTTAACATCTGAAGAAGAAAAAAAAACCTTATTTTTTTTTTTCCTCGAAAAATTATAATCGAAGTGATTCTTCACGGTTACAGCAAACCACTTCTCGAAAATTGTGGAAAAAGTTCATCGCGTTTTATAAATCGGTTACTCGAACACATACACAGTAGTGACAAATATGTCACCTTGAACTTCAAGATAATTCTTTTTTTTTTTTCCATCGGAAAAATATGGCCAGAGGAAAACTTCCAAAATTCTGTCACAGTGTCAGATAATATTATATCTGACAGTGTGTCAAATGAAACCAATGAGACCTTGACCGGGAAAGCAATTTTACGAAACGTCGCTATACCCGGAAGCTTGAGATAGTGGAGGAACATTACAGTAAATCTTTGTAAAATTACAGTAAATCTTTTTCTTTTTCCTTTATCCGAAATAATTAATGTTGAATTGATACATTTTCAGATACAAAAAGTTATAATCAGACGCAAAAAGTTATAAGAATTAAAAAATCACGATCTACATTATAGGTTAAAATAAAAAAGCTGTCCAGTAGTCAGCCAGTTAAGATTATAGTCCATTCAAAATTAAGAGGGAAAACAAGTGAATAAAAAAAAACCCTGACGGCTCGACCTACAGCACATGTAGATTTCGAAGACGCAGACCGTGGGGCGCCTGTTTGTTGGGAATTGCGATAGAAATTACCGTTTTGCCATGATACGGCAGTTGGAACCGTCCGCTTCGAAACCTAACTTGTTTGCAGGCGGAGCCGGCAGGGTTTTTTTTTTTTTTTTTTTTTTTTGCTATAAGGGTTGGTCCTATAAAAAACTTATCAATATAAAAGTTTTAGATAATATTAAGAGGATTTATAATAAATTGGAGTGGATTTGATATGTTGTGAATTGACGAAGTTATGAATTTTTTTCTTCTAACCCCCCCCTTCCCCTCCCCCTTGGGGCCATTTTTAATGATATCAAAAATTTGTCATACATAAATTTCCGCCCCTTTTCCTAGAAGTAATAATAACTGTAAACGGATTCGATACGTATCATAATTAAGAAATTATAGGTTTTTTCTGTTTTCCCAAAAATTCTCCACCCCTTGTTCGATTTTGTCCATTAACAAACTTGACCGATATTTTATGCCCCTTGATTTTATGTATTAGTTTGGAAGAGATTTGTGCAGAATTATGGGAGTTATCGTGTCCATAAAAAAGTGACATAGATATAGATAGATAGATAGATAGAGTTTTGAATTGGGGGGGGTGGTTTTGGGTTCTGGGAGTCATGATCGGCGTAGATCTGCAAAAATTCCAACATACGGGAGAATGTAATAGGTAGTATTTCTTACGAAATCTACCTAAAAACACGTGTAGATTGGCTGCTTTTGTAATGCTTATTATGTATTGCTTATTATGTATTGTAATGCTATAATTTGGCTGCAGTCAATGCCAGCCAAACATGGATGGTTGTCAAAGCAACGATCTTTACTTTGCATAAAATAAAAAATGCAGTTTCTCTTATAATAACTATTTAATTTGTGTAATTGATGTATCAATTTAATGTAATTGTTATCTTGCTTAGTTAAATTTCAATCATTAAGTACTTGTTAACAAATTTTCCTGATTTGTCTTTTTTTTTTTTTAAGCAAATATATATTAATTTATTTTTATAAAATATTCAAATAAACGAAAAAAACGCATAACGGTAACCTCAATTATGCAGAAACATGATGTAAAAATATAAAGAGCTGGGAGCTTTTTCATCACATGTAACTATAAGAAACAAGTTGGAAATTGTGCGTCAAACGTGACAAATGAGGTGCGTTCGTACTATAACCAGTTTCAGTGAAATGAATTATATCGTCTGTTATTATGATGTGATTAATTTTCGTAATAAAATAAGTACATTTTAAATTGCCAACATCTTATCATTTGTTGACATTTACTGAAAATTCCAATGAGAAACTTAAGCCTAAGCATTGAATATTTCAGAACTTGAAATCCTTATATTTAGACTTTTTTTCCATTTAACATCTATTCCTCCGGAAACATCTATCCAAAAAATTGTCGGTAGATTATAGGATTGCTATAATTAAACAATTTTAGTATACAAATTCGATTTTTAAATTCAATAATACGGAAATAATACGACTCTATTTTAAATAGGACGTAATCACCGTGGCAACCTAGTATCATTACCTATCATGTGAAAATACTGAATTAATTACGTATGATAGAATTTAATAGAATGATACATCTCGGTCGCTTGACGATTAATCCTCGGAAGCTGCTATAACAAAGAAGTACCAATTAAAAAGAATTCAAATTACTTAATAAATATTTTTATTAATATCTTTAAGTTTTGATTCGATTTTCACAAAATTTGAAATGACTCGACAGAATTCTGCAAATATTATATATATTAAATTTCAAATCATTTGGTTGGGCAGTTTTTGCGCTGTTATATGCGAACAGACGGACGGACCAGTCGACGACTATAGGTGCTACGTATTTATATAATTACGAACGTACCTAAAAATATTCTCTATGGTATTTCAAATAGATAATAAATTTGAGTTTACTAAATTTCCTTCTTTAAAATAAATTGTAATAATGTGTTTACTGGAAAGAATCTCAATTCTCAAAAGTCAATGAAGTACGTGATCTTACTCTCGTAAATATACACTGATTGCCATGAAATTCTTATATGTTATTGAGGTTTACTATAGAACAGGGCTTAAATTGCGCCGGAGCCCACCGGAGTCCGGCTCCGGTACTTCTCTGCTTTTAGTAAATATTTAAATATTGGTCGGAATTCACCGGAGCCCATAAATACTGGGCTCCGGAGCCCAGTGCAAGCGCTTCAGAAAAGCCGAAGCCTAAATTACCCTTTCCTTTTCCTCCCATATCGAAGCTTTTGCATTCTTTTCTATCAAAACACTATATGTGGCATAATGTATTGCACGAGTAGGAAATGGAGATGAAATGGGCTCGATTTTTATATCACTCTTCGGGCTTGTGCGTGCTCGAACTCAATCTGTCTGTAAATTAAAAAAATTATTTATTCATCTGTCTCTATATATAAAACAAGAACGAAAAATCATGCGTCAAGCATAGATTTATGTAACACTTTCCAACGCTTCCAAAATAATTTTACAAATCATTACCGTTTAATAAGCTGAAAGATAACATCTAAGTAAATCATTTGGAAAACGCATAACATATTTAAAAACGTAATTTCAGGAATTCCCAACATATATTTCCAACATATACAATATTCGGAAAAATATCCGAATACTTTGATTCGACCCTGTATAGGATCTATAGATTTGTATATACACTACATAGGATTCTAAATTTTAGTTTAGATAGGAAACGAGTAGCACAGTTTAAAATTCTCCTTCTGGAGTTTCTGTCAATAAACGGAAATGTGTTCGCGAACTTTTATGCTGTCCTGTATAGGATCTACAGAATTTATACACACCAAGTAATAGACAAAAAGTGAGTTAAATTTAAAATCGCGTTCAGCAACTTAAAACGCACTTCCAGGAATTATTGTTAACAGACAGTAGAGAATTCTTTTGTGTGTCCCTGTAAATGAACGATGACTGCTATACACACACTATTCTGTAGTAAGCCTCTTGTAATGCACCTTAGTGATATATATAAATTTCAATGCGTTTAAAATAGTGAAACATTACTTAATTAAACCGCAGACGATTTTTCTCCATAGACGTAATGTAACGGAATTCTTTTGACTGTCCCTGTAAAGTAACTATAAGTGCTATGCACACCCTATTCCATATTAAGCTTCTTGTAATGCATCTTAGTGATATATATCAATTAAAATGTGTTTGAAATTGTGTAACATTATTAAAATAAACCGCAAATGATTTTTACCATAGACCGTAATGTAACGGAATTCTTTTGAGTTTTCCTGTAAAAAAACTATAAGTGCTACACACTTCCATTGAAATAGGGAACATGCTATAGATAACGACAATAACATATAAAAATTGCAGGGCAATCCGAGCATATTTACGGGAGTTAGAGCACGGCCAGACGGCCATACGGCAGACAAACCGAAGTCATAAACACTTTTCAACTAGGTAGGAAAGTGTTAAAAAAAATAACGATTTGGAAATGGACCAATGAAAATCTGCGTAGATATTCCGGGTTATTCTCATCGTTTTTTTACTAGGTACTTTTTGAGGAGAGATTACTTTTTTTTCTAGCCATCTTACGGATTCGAAAATCATACCACCAGACGCGAAATATAACAAGCTTTCAGAAATTAAAAAATTATCACGGTCGAACAATAAAAACTCAAAAAATCCTTAAAAATCGAGTAAAAAATCTTTTATTGAAAAAGTCATTTTTTTTTTTAATTGAAAAAGTCTTTTTGTGTGTGTGTGTGTGTGTGTGTGTGCGTGTGTGTGTGTAAGTGTATGTGTTAACACTATTTCCGTATCACAATCCTTACTTTATTTAATCGCAGAATTCTGCGATTAATTAACATTAAAATTAAGCAAAGATTTCTATTCGGCTGGAGTGATAACTAAAAAGTGGATTAATTGACACCTAAGTAAATGCAGATATATATAAAATTTTCATTTTGCTAAAGAAAAAAATTGCTTTAAATTTTGCAAATACATATAATGTATGAAATATAAATATGCAGATTGCAGTGACGGTGGAGGGGGTGGGGGCACGCTACGGTTATTAGTACTGCAGAATATTAGGGCTCCGGTACTTTTTTGTTAGAAATTAAGCCCTGCGATAGAATGTTCGGTATTGAAACTGAAGCGTGTAGCATTTATAGTTCATTTACAGGGACACACAAAAGAATTCGGTTACAGTACTGTCTATGCATGAAAATCGTTTGCGGTGCATTTTATTGATGCTACGACATCTCAAACATAATGAAATTAATTTGCATCACTGAGATGGGCTACAACATCCTTTCTGAGGAGTATAGAATTAGTAGAATGTATAGTTTGTATACAAGGACGCACGAAAAAATTCCATCAGATTATTATCTATGGAGGAAAAGTCGTTTGTGGAGAATGTTAATGATGTTTTGATACATCAGACATAATGAAATCGCAGAAGTGTGCACAGGTTTTTTAGGTAGATTTCGTAAGAAATACTACCTATTACATTCTCCTTTAAGTTGGAACTTATGAAAAAAATTAACAGATCTACGCCGATCATGACTCCCAGAACCCAAAACCACCCTCAGTTCAAAACTTTATCTATCTATCTATCTATCTATCTATCTATGTCACTTTTTTATGGACATGATAACTTCAATAATTCTGCACAAATATCTTCCAAACTCATACATAAAATCAAGGGACATAAAATCTCGGTCAAGTTCGTTAATGGGCAAAATCGAACCAAGCGGGGGGAAATAGGGGGGGGGGCTTTTTGTGAAAATAGAAAAAAACCCATAATTTCTTAATTATGATACGTATCGAATCCGTTTAAAATTATTATTACTTCTAGGAAAAGGGCCGAAAATTTAGGTATGACAGATTTTTGATATCATTAAAAATGGCCCCAAGGGGGGGGGGGGTTAGAAGAAAAAAATTCGTCCATTCACAAGATATCAAATCCGCTTCAGTTTATTATAAATCCTCTTAATATTATCTAAAACTTTTATATTGACATGTTTTTTATAGAACCAACCCTTATAGCAAAAAAAAAAAAAAAGTTCCAGCCGACTCCGCTTGCAAACAAGTTAGATTTCGGAGTGGGCGATCCCAACTGCGGCATCATTGCAAAAAGGTCATTTCTTCCGCAATTCCCAACAAACAGGCGCCCCACGGTCTGCGTCTTCGAAATTTACCTGTGCCTGTAGGCCGAGCCGTTAGGGATTTTTATAGATTGTGGAGCGCATAGCATTTATCATTCATTTACAGAGGCACACAAACGAATTCGGTTATTTGACTAAGATCGATAATGGCTGGATGTACGTTTTGTGCTGTGGTATGCATTTTTAAACGTATCTAATTTTGAGTGTATTAGGTGGTGTGTATAATCGAGAGAGTTCTTTAAAAAAAAAAAAAAAAAACTTGTTCAACAACGCAAATTTTTCTGACATATTTTCAGATTCATTTTTAATGTCGCAAGTATAAAATCATAATACTTGCAGGCATGATAATTGAAAGTGATTTATAAAGGAACAGTTTTTTTATTTTCCTGATATAAAGGAATTACACCTTGAGTTATAAGCGATTGTTGTCTCGGGACGGCAGTTTTTAACTTCCCTGCACTGTCGCGTCCAGAATTTCGGTTCAAAATGCCAACTTTAACAGCATTTTTAGAAAAATTTCCTGCCTTTATCGAAAAACAAGAAAATAAAAACAGTTCAGTTACGTAAAGTTCTCTAATGAGAGCACCTGCCAATTTGTTATGTTTTGCGAACAAAATTGAAATACAAAATGCGTCAGAAAGTAGCCAGTTTGGATTTGAGGACCAGCTTTAGACAATTTACGTTACATGGTGAAACATTATATAAATCACTGTTCTATATTTTAGACATGAAACTGCCGTCTTGAAACAACAATCGCTTGTAACTCAAGATGTAATTCTTTTATCGTAAAATGAAAAAAAAAAACTGCTCGATTATGAATCACTTCTATAATCATGCCTGTAAGTATAATGATTTTATACTTGCGACATTAAAACTGAATCTGAAACTATGTCAGAAAAATTCGCATTATTAAACGACGATTTTTTTTTTTTTTTTTTTTTTTTGAGAACCATTTTAACTTAAATTATAACATGGAATTTATTCAAGTCGCATTGTCCATATGTTTGAAAGTTGAAATAAAAGCAATCGTCAATATATTTATATAGTAGAAAAAAATATGTAATAAATGTAACTTATGATATTTATAACGTGTTTCTATATAAGGTTTGATGGACATTTTCGGTGTAACGTCACACTGTTACTTTGAAGCTGATATTGAATATATGGAAAAAAGATGACAATCTATTGCAGGCCTGTCCAGCCTTCCAGTAAGCCGAGAAGCACCTTAGCTGACGGTGAACAGTAAAGGGCGTCATTATTCATGTGTCTCTAAACGTGTCTGTCGCAGAATGAAATCTAAAAGGCAAATTGCATTTTCAAAAATGTAATACATTGCATAATTAACTAGTCGGATGTGCCAATTCCAAAACTTTCTTCTTTCTCATATACATGTTAATACTTTAAAAAACTTCAACATTTTTAATTATCCATTTTAGCGTAATACAAGTTGGAAATTGTACGTCAAACGTGACAAATGAGGTGCGTTCGTACTATAGCTAGTTATATAAATATTCAGATCTTTTCTGATTTTTAATTCTGGGAAATGAATTATATCGTCTGCAGATTAATTTCTGCAATAAAGAAAGTATCTCGGTCGCTGGACGATTCAACTTCGGAAACTCCTATAAACAAAAAAGCACCGATTAAAAAAAAAAAAAATTTCAAATTTCTTAATAAATATTTTTATTAATATCTCCTAAAGTTTTGATTCGATTTTAATAAAATTTGAAATGTCTCGACAAAATTCTGCAAAGATAATGTATTTTAAATTGCAAACCATTCGGTTGGGTAGTTTTTGCGTTGTTATATGCGGACAGACGGACGGACGGACGGACAGACAGACGGGCAGACAGACGGACGGACGGACGGACAGACGGACGGACCAAGCAACGACAATAGGTGCTACGTATTTATATAATTACGAACGCACCTAAAAAGGCAGCATAGCAGCACCACCTGTTATATGATACACACCTAATCAGCACCAACTTATATCAAGGTCTAAAGGTCTAAAATATTATGAATTTTGGCGAAGTTCCGTGCATTAGTTTTTGAGATACAGCTATTGCGGAAATCGTAAAAAATGCAGCATATCAGCGCTACCTGTCGGGCGATTTATACACAAAAAACTAATCAGCACCAATTTATATCAAGGTCCAACTGAATCTAAGTTTTATGAAACTCCGTGCATTAGTTCTTCAGATATGACTATCGCTAAAATCGTGTAAATCCTGAAAAAGGCACCATAGCAGCGCCACTTGTTGGCCAATTTACGCCAAAACTTAATCAGCAACAACTTATGTCAACATCTAAATCAATCTGTCGTTTGATGAAAATCAGTGTATTAGTTCTTGATATAGAGCTAATGCGAAAATTGGGGGAAATGCAGCATAGCAACGCTACCTGTTGAGCCATTTACACCAAAAACTAATCAGCATCAATTTATATCAAGGTCTAACTGAATCTAACATTTTATTAAATTCCGTGCAGTAATTCTTGAGATAGAGGCCCACAAAAGTTTTGTCACATGCAGACAGACTCCCAGACAGACATTTTCTAAAAACAGTCAAATCGTGTTCAGGACCTTCTAAAACGCAAAAATCTGTCGAAAACGGAGATACAAAATTTTCAGGTATCGAATACTTTCTTCTTGTAAAGATAGCAGAAAGTAATAATAGTTTGGAATAAGAAATTTAAGCTCATGTGAAGTAAAATTATTCTTTGGTAAAACTTGAAAGGATCATAACGTATGTGTGAACCACGATGAACTCTATGAAAAGTTAACTATTTTTCCCGAGAATACTTAAAATTGTTTTTTAAAAATCTCACTTAATTCAGTTTTGTAGAAAAATATAAATAAACGAAATGCAAGCAATATAATAATTTTGATAGGCCAGTCTTGGTGAAATAACTTTAGAAACATTCAAAGTAACAGCAAATCAATTGTTAAATGTAAATGTAATCATTTATACATTATTATTCGTGATGTAAAGTTCTGGCGGAATTTTGTGAACAATATTATTCTTTTTTTCTATTAAACTATAAATTCTTTCTACCTGAAAATCTTTCTTCATTAATTGTAGTTTATTTTTTATTTAAAATCTATGTTTTTTTTTTTTCCTTTTCTGAATTATCTTGGATATAATTATTTAAACGGATTGTTTTTGGAAAAACGATTGATATCTCATCGTAAAACAACTCTTCGTAAATGTTCTCGCCAAACCATAAACCTAAAACCTCAGCCATAAATGGAAATGATAATCTCATGTTAGTATCGGGGGGAAAATTTGTCACTAAACATTATATTGTTGCAAATGGCTCAGAGTGTGGCACAATATATAAAAACTGCTTGGCGACCTGCAAGCATGTGTAATGTGTGAAAGTTTTAGATATTGATTTAGAAATATTAGCTCAACCATGTGTTTTACACTGCAAGAATTTTTCTTTTCAAATTAATAGTACGAGGACTATCAGTAAATAAAGCTAAAAGCGCTGATACACAATATCGGATGTAAATGTGGTAAGTTTCCATTGCCGAAATTGCATTCCAAATTATTTCTAAACATGATCTTCAATAATATATATTTAATGCTTCATTTGTTGCAGTTTAAATATCTATTGTATGGTGCATTAACTGCGTGTTATTTTTAATTATTTTGTTTTTATTTTTACAAGCGCAAAAACTCATAGACAGGGAGGCGGCAGCACAGACAATCACCTCATCGAGTTCACAGCTGAAATTTCAGAATTAGTTAAAACTTGATTCACATATTAAAACGCAATCGGTCTGCCAAGTCATATCTTGGTGGAAAACACCCGAAAACCCTATTTTAGCGGTTGGCTCGTAGCTTTATCATTGTGTGTTCCTGCTCCCAGTCCTCCATGTTTTCATACCTTTGGGTGCAGGAAAACACAAAGGTAAACCTACGAGTCAACCGCTAAAATCGGGTTTTCGGGTGTTTTCCACCAAGATATCACTTGGCAGACCGATTGCGTTTTAATATGCGAATCGAGTTTTAACTAATTCTGGAATTTCAGTCGTGAACTCGGTGAGGTGATTGTCTGTGCTGCCGCCTCCCGGTCTATCATATCAAAAGCATTCTTTCGGATATATTGATGTCCCTCGTGCATATAATGACCATAATAAAATAATCTAATTCATTATGCAAGCTGATAATTAAGAATAGTCATTCCTCAACGTTATTCATATTCATGGAAAAGTTTAAATTATAGTTAAATAGAGTAAGCACAGAAAAGGATAGCCGACAAAACATGCAGTCATATGGACACACATACGCTACACATACCTGCAGGTCTCCAAGTAGTTTTCATGTACTGTATTCCATTCCGAAGTATTTGCAACAACATTATGAGTAATGACAGATTTTCACACGACACTAAGATGAGATATCAAGTCTGACGATTTGGATGTATGGCTTGGCGGAACCATTTACAACAACGAGCTGTTTTGAAGTTTTGAATGAGACAGAAAAAAAAAGCCTATTTTGTTGCTCTTCTCTTTTTTGCATTTTGCAGTAAATAAAGGAGTTCCGCAATATACTTATGACGATTTTTTGGACTTTTTAATATATTTTAAACGTCACTTTTTTATCATAACACTTTCGTATTTATCTTATTTGGCAATTTCGTTAATTAGCTGTTGTAATAGTAAAACTAATCCAATGCTATTAGCAAGAAAGGAAAGAATATTTTTCATTTGTAATTAAATGTAGCCCCTCTTTTTAAATCTTTATCATCTTTCGGTTGGCTTCTGTTGCTCTTTTTTGGCGCTTATAAAATTATTATTTATATTTTGGAAAAAATAAACTACAAAAAATTTTTCGACATTTTCAATTATCAAAATCTTATCTAATTTAATCCCCCTTTAAGAGATTGTTAAATTACTATGCAGATATGCAGAACGCAATCAGCTTTTATTCCATCCGTTAACTTAGCAGTCGCAAATATCCATTTCACTTCATTTCCTTTTCAAGTATTGGAACGCATTGAAGGTGCTTTTCATTGAACTGTGACATCAGTGGTCTACCTGACCTGCAATGTTCCTTTAGCAGATTTTCTCAAGTGCTGATACGGATAACACAGGTCAAGCGCTACCTTCAGCGCTAACTCAATAAAAGCCAGCGAAGCTGAACGGAGAACGCGGAAAAAAAAAAAAAACAAGAGCAGACGATTTTTGCTATCTTCCATAACTGGAATTATACTTGTGGAAACAAATTAACAAGCTGGGTGATGTTGACTCGAATCTAATAAAAGAATAATGAAGATGGAGGGGAAAAAAATGAAATGATGCTATTTTTCGCTTGAAAGTCAAAAGTATTTTTTTACACAGGAGTGAATTAGAAATGGAAAAACTAATACCATAAAAGGTAGTTAGATGTTTATTTCTGTATGTAGGGCTATTATGGCTTTTTTATCATCATGATATCGGAGTTGTTTGCTTAACAAGATATTACAGATATTCGTCATACTTTATTTAAAAACTTATCCAAAAATGTATTTTTAGAAGATATACATAATTAGTAGTTTTTAACTGTCAGTAGGAGTTTGCATAAAACTTAAATCAAGATGATTTCATTATCAACAACTTGAAAATTGGTTTATTGAAAATAAATCGATAGAAAGTTACTGGATTCTTAGGAAAGTAATTTCCTCTTTTGTTTATGTTTTCCCTATGAAAATGGCTGTTTTTATATTACATGAATGTATGTTTTTTTAAATTATACATGACCATTTTCGCCCAATACGTTTTGCCATTTTTCGGCGACTTGTCAATCAAAACTTTTATTTTGTCTTCGTCAGCTTCAACTAACCTTCCAGAACGTGATATATGTTTAATGTGGTTGTTAAAAACTACTTTTCCCCGCTCAACAACACAAAACTTTCTAACACATTCACGAAGTTATTTTTGGACGTAAAAGCTTGAAAGTTGCAGGAATAACTAGAGGAAATGGTCCAAAATCAGACTATAGTCTAAATACGGGCTGCCTCCTGAAAGAAGGGAAGGGGATTGTGCAAAGTCGTGGGAAGGGCACCGAACCATAGACCTTCTAATATACTAGTATCTTTGCTCTGAATACCGAACGGAACATCAAAGTAGTGGGGGAAGAGTGGTGAGCAAATGTCCTCTTGGTTAGGGCTACTACAATACAGGCTGAATCATCAAGCATTTTTATGCCCACATAGGCCAATCAGCGATTGTTGCCCACGCGGCGCGACGTGGCTTGGCCAATCGTTCTTCTCCTACGGGCAAGCAAATGGCGGCATGAGTCAACCCGGATTGTAGGAGTCTTAGCCTTGGTCCTTGACCCACGTGGGTTGATACGAATTGCTTTTATCAGAAAACCTATTTTTGAGGAGCCCAAAACTTTTCAAGGTACGTGAAATTTAATTTCTCCCTTTCTTAGTTCTTCAGTAAAGCAAGTGGTTTTCACCTCATCTCAAAGTAGATGTCCTGAGTTGCATGTAGAGCATTATTTCGATCAATTTGTTCGTTTCGTAATGGCTGCTGAGACTATCAACTTTGAGTACTGGATGGCCTAAAAACGGGCTACCATATACCGACGACAGTGACTATGATGAGTTGACGGTTTATCTGTTTATCTGGGGAGGATAAACCTGGTGACGACAATGCCGCATGCATTTTCTGCGATGACTCTTTTCAGGTGATGTTAGAGTGGAAGTTTGGATTCAGAGCTACAAGTGTGGAAGTTTGAATTCAGTGCTACAAGTGTGGAGGTCGGGTACATTACGAATGTGCTGAAACGGAAAAAGAGGTATATACCTGCGACTTCTGCAATTAAAAAAATGAAGAAAATGCTCCTTTTTTTACATAAAGTTTCAAGACAGTAGTCTAATAGGTTTTTGAACAAATTTTTGTGTGTTTTAATTTATTTCTAGATAAATTACTAAGTGGCCAGTATTTGGACCACTTCTTGAAAAAGAGTCATTATCACTTTTTTTTTTTTTTTTTTTTTTTTTTTTTTAATAAAATGGTTTTAGAAAACTAAGATAGGTTATTAGTGTTTTGAACCTTCATATCACTTTCAGGGCTGTTTTTAGAAGTAAGTGACGCTAAAATTATCCGTTTTGAGTAAGCAGGTAAATCGGCAGGTTACCAAAATAAAGGTGATAACCCATTTTTTGACCCTTTTGTATACTGAAGTTATTTGGAATGAAATAGCGTTTTTAATTTGTCTATAAATGTGTTAACATTTGAGTTATAATCAGTTGTTGTCTCATGACGATCTTTTCTGGATTTACATCACCCGAAAATCTGTTTAAAAAAACAATGTTTACAGCATTTTCTGAATTTTTTCGCTTTATCGAAAGATAAAAAACGCTCTTCAATTTCTTAGATTCTAAATAAGAAAGCCTGCAAATTCCCTACCTACATTTAAGAATAAAAATCGTTAATAAGTAACCACTTTTAGAACAGCCTTTAATATCAAAATTTTACAAACATGTTTCGGCGCTGCAAGTCTGTTAACACATTTCCATATCTTTCGCATAACTTTTTTCTTGCTTCAGCAATACTTTTATCATTAATAAAAAGTTCAGAATGATGTGTCAGTCAAAGAAAATTTATATATATATATTTATAAATGAAAACACTTGTGAAAAACAAAGGATAAGACATTATAAAAAGCAATGGAATGGTCACTGCAAGAATTAAAATAAACTTGGAAAACTATGAATATCTTATGGAATCTTCAGAAGGCTTTATAAGAATATTCATAGTAAAGATATGTTATTTCATCAAACATTGCCAGCATTATGCCTAAAATCGACAATATATATATATACATACATACATATATATATATATATATATATATATATATATATATATATATATATATATATATATATATATATATATACAACTGAATAGAATTAAAATAAAAAAATTAATAAAAATAAAATTCAAATATATGCCAACTGTCAAAATGTATAACGTTAATGTAGTTTAGAATGAAGTTAGATGATTAAAAACGATTGACATTGAAGGAACGAAATTACTTTCCGAACAATAAGTTACATAAGAAGACAGATAGACAGGTGTAAGATATGCTATTAATCATTGAGTAATTAACCAAATTCTATACATGTAATAAATAGACTCTTTGTTAAGAATGACGATTCAATAAATTACAGGGCGGTCAGGAACACAAAGTTATGCAATAATAACATTAGGAGCATGGGTTCGCAATTCAATCACTCAGTCAAAAATACAGGATGTTCCACGCTAACCGAAGTAGGGTTTTTGTCAATAACTTTGAAAAAAATTAATATACTTTGATTAAAATTTGTACAGATTGCTTTCTTTTCAATGTGATAACATCACGAAAAGTACAGTAATTCAATGGAGGGGGGAAATGAAATGATTGGGAGAAAATAATACCGTATAACACCGCGTAATGCATCAATAACCACACTGTAAACCAGTGACAGTGAACCTATGGTACGCGGCAGATTATTTTCGGCAGGGCATAGTTCAGGTTCTAAATCAGAATATAATAAAATTCCACAAAATACACGAATTTCGACTTAGCTGAGTTTGTCTGAATTCGATTGGTTGCCGTTGTTATACAGATTGAAGAAACTGAAATTCACCTCAACTGAATTCCAATCTAGCTCAATATTGGACCAATTTTTTTCAGATTAAGAGAGGATTGGAATATTATCTGAAAGGAAATATTATAAGGTAATATAATCAGAAATGTCGATGGTAAAATTATGTCAACTTGGAATTCAATTCCAGGACACGAAGAACTGCTTAAAAGCCATTCTGACATTTTTTTCTATACGAGTCATTATTTTCAGAAGTGAATAATATGAAAAACTCAAGTACAAATCTCTTGTTCAATAACCCTAATTCAGCTTGCATTCTCTTAAAAATAAATAAGTACGAAACTGATATCAATTATTATTTGGGCCTCTAAGATGCAACAACAGAAATAGCATTTTTTTAAATTACTTTCTGAAGTATAACACCAAATGTTACCCATATTTATTTTAATCTTAAAATCAGAATTTTACGTAATTTTGATTCATTATTATTTGATCCATTAAATTTTTTGGTTGCTTAGCACGTTATGATCACGTAAAACACTTTTTTGGGGGAAAAATGGCGCGCGGAGGTGAACATCAACGTTTGAGCAGTTTGAGGGCGGCTAGTAGAAAATGTTAGCACTTGTTGTGATATATTTATGGTTATAAAGCAAAATTGAAATTGAATTGTTTAGAAGAAAAAGACACCATCGATCGCTCGAAGCAGTGGTATTTCACGGGTAGAATAAAAGATATGTTTTGTTATATTAGATTAAATCGTATTTTAAATGCATTCAATTTATTTTTCTTTGTTTCATGTTTTTCAAGAAGCGGGTGACGTCATCTTCTAATGCAGTTAAAATACGATTGTTATTTTTTTTTTTTTTCTTGCGTGTAGATTTTACTATCTTCAATCAGTTTTTACTGTAACTTTGATGGAATAAATGAGACGATATTCTGGCTTGACTAATGTTATTTGCAGATATTTTCATTCCTTAATTTTTCTTTAGAAGTTTAAACCTGCATCTAAAGAATATTAGATATTGCTAAAAATTCAGCGGACCCTTGCGAAATCCTCGCACGGGTCCACTGGTCTTAATGTATTGACATTGGCATTTTTTCAGAGGTCTAAAGATTGTTTAAATTTATCCCTTTTCTAAAGAAGTATTTTGCTATTTTGGTAAAAAGAAGAAAATATTTTTTTGTATTCATTTTGTCTAATAATACTCTATATATTTAAGATTTACATAGTGATTCTTTATTATCGTTTTATTTTATTTTTTCAAAGGAAGGCCATTGATGAAAAGGCTTGTTATCAGTCAGACTGCAAATTCCTCTCTCTAATGTTAAACTTATAGTCTTGGAATGCATCTGTTTCAAATTTTTTCCTCCGAAAATTATAATTTTACGTGCTTCTGCTCCAAATTTAAATTTGTTTCCCGTTGTTGTAAAAATTCAAATATTTCAGGTACTTTTCCGTTACACTAACACCATGACAAAATATATGCTAATGTGCCACTTATTTCAATCCTACCAAAAATTGTGACTCGTTATTTATTACATGTAAATCTTTTTTTTTTTTTTTTTTTTTTTTTTTTTTTTTAATCGCAACCACGCAAAACATCTTAATTTGCTATTTTTCGAATCAAATATATTTTTTTAATAAGTTATAACTTACATTTTTATCTCGTGCTGAGATTTTACCATTTGGCAGTTACCTGATGATCAGGAAGCTGCAATAAAATTGAGGGGGTCGGGGCAAGAGAAGTGGCAAGCCACATTTTTGAACTTCTGAGATATTTCCATTTCAAAATTTGATCCAATACTCAAATCAAGATATATAACATAAAGTTTTTTCACCAATGTCTTAGTAAAATTTGAGATATTCTGAGTAACAATGTGGCATTACTTTAATGATATTACTACATCATTTTTTGTAAATTAACTATCTTCATTGGGGGCATAAACATCTGGAGGAAAACGAAACCTGTCACATAGGCTGCCACCAAGTGACATTAGAAACAAATTGTGTGTAGGATAGTATAATTTACAATAATAAGCAACAGATTACAGTGTTAGATTTATTTCATCAAAAATGTGGCTTGGCTCTTTCTTTCCCCGACCCCCTCAATTGTTTCAAGATGTATCCAAGACTCTATGGAATTTTACATAAAGAGAGGTTTTTGCGAAATGCCTGCGACGAACATTTAATTACACACACAGTAAATCACAATTATAAATTTTATTGACAATAACACTGGATGTCATACCCAATCTATTGAGAGATAATAGGGCATAAGAAAATGGTGTAATAAAAGATAGCGCGGCCCTGTTCGTCATTATTTACAATCATTTCTCATAGAGTTCATGTGGCGACGTCTTTATTAAACAAGTTGGAAATTGTACGTTAAACGTGACAAATGAGGTGCGTTCTTACTATAACTAGTTTTATAATGTAAAAAAAAACATCCTTATTATTTCAGTGAAATGAATTATATCGTCTGCTATGAGCGAAATGAGCATCCCTTTCTTTTCTCTTATTACGTATGCCACGTTTATAGATACGAATTTCTTTTTCGACACCAGATAGCTTTGCAAAATTCACCATGGAGATCTTGCTTTGTGAATGATTACTTCCATGGTTTAATATTTCTATGATTCACGATGAACGAATCGCTTGTGTTTATTTACTTTAACGGATACTGGGAAAATTATTGGGCTGTTAACCTAATTTCAACTGAAGTTATTTCAGAATCTATGCATTTTTTAATGTAACTCATCTCTCAAGCAAACAATTTTTTTGAACGATCTTTCTAAAAATGTAACTTTTACGCAATTTTATTTTAAAAAATAATTTTTAATAAAAATGGCCACTTGGCATATGAAAAAAGAAGTGGTTAGCCCATATTTGTTTTCCCCAGTTACATGACTTGCGCTTTTATTATATTGATTACGTATGATAGGATTTAACAGAATGAAGAAAACGTTTATTTAATAACTTTTTAAGTTTTGATTTGATTTTCATAAAATTTTAAATGACTCGACAAAATTCTGCTACTATTATATATATTAAATTTCAAACCATTCAGTTATGTAGTTTTTGCGCTGTTATATGCGGACGGACGGACAGACCAGACGACTATGGGTGCTACGTATTTATATAATCACGAACGCACCTAAAAAATGAAATGTTTACAATAGTGCTAAGAGACATTTCCAATTTTATGTCTGCTGCTTACTTTGAGTTTTATTTATTGCATAATATTTATTCGTTCTTTTATTTTAAGTATACATTTATATTGATTTAATAAAATAGTCCATGAAAGTCCATAATTTTGTAATGTTATAATTTTTAAATGATGACTTTCGAACCAACAATGTTATTATTATTATTATTATTATTATTATTTTAATGTTTTATTTGACACCAACTACTACGCTTGGCGACAATGGTGTTGGTATAGCGGAAACGGAAAAGTACCATATTTTTAAAAAAAAAAACGGCAATAAAAAGTCGTTTTTTTTTTAGTTAAAGATTTTATTCAAATAACAGTAGATGAAAAAGTAAATAGAAAAGTGATTATTAAAAATGATCGTTATGCCATACTATAGATTAGGTAAGTGTTTATAAATTTAAAATTAAAATTCTTACTAAATGTTAACATGTTTTGTAAAATTAAAACATTTTGTTTGAATTAAGTGAGATGGGGTAATTGTATCTTGTATTGAACTGTCTTGGGATATCTCTTTCTTAATTATTCTCTGTGGTGCTGCCATCTACCGAAGGAAGTTCAAACTAGATTGAAGAATTATGCAAATTGAAAATAGATAAGCAACTAATTTTAACCAAGGATAAAAAGTAATTGCGGCGTTATACAAAAATAAATAAATAAAAATAAATATATTTAAAATGTTTGCTGGGGATTACGCAAATAAATGTATCAATTTTGATCAATTAAAATATGAAAACAAACGATTGAACAACTCTTGTCACTTATGAAAAAAATAACCTACCTGTTATCTCGAAGGGAATTTCTATACTCCCGGAAGAACTCTTTGATATCTTTTCCAAGCCATTAAGACAAAAGCGAGGGATGGGGAAGACGGCAACCCATCCCTCCTACCTCAAAATTTGTTACTCCCGGTACAGAGATAAAAGCCTATTTTATTAAAATTAATTAAAAAAAAGAATTTATGATTATTATTATTAAATTGGTAAATAATTTTTTAATAGTGTCTTCTGGTTGACTATGTTTGGAATTGTAAATTTGAACGTTCATATTGACGTACAAAATATTGCACGTGTTTCCCCTTAAAATATAAAACTTATAAATTCTATTTTGTTTTTCCTCTTTTTTTTTTATTGGGAAGGAGTAATTCTCTCTTGTATCCCACTCTCTTGCGATTTTTCCATAGACTTCTCATTTCTCCTAGACTTCGTTTCCATAGACTTCATATTTCTCCTCTATAAATTTTTCTTTCTTAATTATAATTTGTGGTGCTGCCATCTACCGAAAACAATTGTAACTAGTTTCACTAATTATGCATATTAAAAATCTATCTTCTATCTCCAACAATAATAAAGAAGGAAGTTTGTGTGTTTGTTTCTCCGTTGTGTTCTGAAGAGACTGCTGCACGCAGAGCTACAAAATTTTGTGGGAAGGTACCTCTATGCATGTAGTTTTGCACCTCGAAGCCAGATTTTGGAATGTTTGAATATTTTTTTAATGTGATTTTTAGTGGTTTTTTCCCGTTTTGCTGCGTTTTTTTCCCATTAGTAACGGGAATCCGGTTCCAACCTTTAACACAATATAGTAAATTTTATCCTCTTTTCAATAAAGCTTATGCGAAATTTGTACAGCGATTTTTGAATTTTTTCTTTCGACACTAAGAAATTTTGCCAAAATGCTTGATTGGTTCGGTGGTTGCGCTGCCATTTCAGCCTCAGGTAAGCTCAGAATCGTCATTTGTTTTCTCTTTTTAGCTTGGAGAAAGTTGATAATTTTTTTTTCAGATAAAATATAATGATTTTAAAAATACGATTTTTGGTGTTTTTTGACGTTCCGCTGCGATTTACCCACATTATTAACCGGAATCCGGTTCCAATCCTTTAGCCTAATATAGTAAATTTTATCCTCTTTTCAGTAAAGTTTATTCAAAATTCATACAGCGATTTTTTATTTTTTGGCGAATTTTTTCCTTCGACACTATAGTCTGTTCAGGGAAAGGAGATAACGAAAATAAACAAACGGGTTGCAGAAAAATCGCCAAAGAGCCACACATTTGGCACAAATCCCTAGGTTGGCGAATTTTATTTTTTATTTCGATTTGAAAAAGCAGAAGCTCGAACACTTAAGACAGTCTGTTTGCCGCTTCTGGCACAGCGCCAGGTTTAAGTATCGCCAATCCGCATGTGCATTTGTTTACTTCTGTTGTCTTCTTTCAGCGAATGGAGTATATTTAAGTAATTTTGCCCGGAATGCTTGATTGGTTCGGTGGTTGCTTCCATTTCAGCCTCAGATACGCAATTTTTTTTACTCTTTTTAGTTTATTAGATTTTTTTTCTTTTAATTTCATTTTTTATACGTTTTTTAACATTTTTATTTTTCATGTTTTGCAGCGTATTTGTTTCAAATGACGTCACAAATCGCCCACTATAAGTCAAACACCATTGGAGGGCAGTTGTGAGCACAGATTAAATATTACATACAGATAGGACCCTTCCATAAGCTCAATGGTAACCGAATCGCAACTTCAGAAACGTTCCGGACGTGTCGCCACAGGTACGTATTACTTTTTTTTTTTTTTTTGTATAATATCTATCTTTTTTTTATGAATGCGTTGCCGCAGTTTGTTATTGTTTAAAACATGAAACATATTTTATTTTATCATACAAATATTTACAAATATACATATTTACACGAGTTTCTTACAGATACTCTGAAAAGAACTTTTATGAAAATGAAATATTAAAATAGCTGTCATGTCGATATTACATAAACAAAACTGCCAACAGGTACATGTGACCGTGACAATCTGACAGTTTATAGATCGCGCGCGTGTGTGTTAGTTCTTGACTGTTCTCAGTAGTGGCGCTTGTATCGCGCCGGTTCGGGTTTTCGCTCCGCTGTCAAATCTGTATGAATATATTTAATCTGTGGTTGTGAGTGGTAGCTGACAGAATTGTAGGCACAGTTGGAAGTCAACCGGGAAGTTGTGATTGGTAGATGAAAAGATCGTCAGCTGATTGCAATTCGAACAGCGAGTTGTGAATTTTTGCGATTTGTTTTATGCGATTTTCAGAGTTTTCTCATGTATACGTCATTTATGAATTTAATTTCAAATTAATTTTAAAAAAAGTAAAAAAAAATACATAAAAAAAGTCATTTTGTTTCTGTTTAGAAAGTTAATGATATATCCTAATTTTTTAACGTCGTTGGTTAAATTCTCTGTGTGTGAGTGTGTGTGAGGGGGGGGGGGAGGGTTGAGTGTTCGGTTGTAGTTTAAATATCGTGGTAATGCTTTGATCTCAACTCCCTCCTCCCCCCCCCTCTGCCTCCAAAATCAGAACTATTTAATTTAGTCCTATTCAAACGAAACCTTTTCTCAGGTCCCCAGTTACTAGATACACTTCGGTATCATTTTTTTAGCCCTTCGTTACCATTATTTCTGAACAGTAATGACCAGGGAGGAGTATTTTCTTGGTTTCTATGACCCCAATTTCAATGAGAATTAGTTCATTCAACTTAACACGAACTAATTAAGGTATATATAACTAATTAAGATACAGATTTAGCGCCACCTGGCGATAGAAAATGGAACTAAAAGATTTTGCAGCGCGTGTGCAGCACGCCTCCTACACGGTGTAATAGACAGCAGGAACACGTGTCGGAGTTTCTATCGGAAAAAGTTTTATTTAGAACTGTGTGCACCCCTAGCTGTGGGAAGTGAAACTAAACAATTTTGCGTTTATAATTTGTCCGATTCAAACAAAGGACCCGATTTCAACAGCAATTTATTCATTCAACTTAACATGAACTAATTATGATATAGATAACTAATTAAGACATAGATTTGGCGCCCCCTGGCGGTGGAAAGCAGAACTAAAGGATTTCCTGCGCTTGCACAGAACGCCTTCTATACGTTATCATAAGCAGCGAGGACACGTGCCGGAGTTTCGTTCGGAAAGAGGTTTGTGTAGAACAGAGTGCACCCCATGGCGGTGGAAACCGGAACTAAAAAAATTTTTGCGCGTGCACAGAACGCCTTCTATACGTTGTCAAAAGCAGCGGGGACACGTGTCGGAGTTTCGTTCGGAAAGAGGTTTGTGTAGAACAGAGTGCACCCCCTGGCGGTGGACATTGCAACTAAAAGATTTTGCATTTAATCTTGGTCCGATTCAAACGAAATCTTTTCTGACATTCTTCCGAGGTCGCCCAGGTACTAAATAATCTTCGGTATCATTTTTTCAGCCCTTGGTTACCACCATTTATGAATATAAATATCAAGGGGTGATTTATTTTCTCGGGTTCTGTGGGCCCGATTTCAACGCGAATCGGTTTATTCAACTTAACATGAACTAGTTAAGATATATCAGTACTTATTCCGGCTAGAATTGCTGCAAAAATTAAAAGGGTTGAGCGAGCGAAGCGAGCTGGGACCGCTTAGCGATCTCAATGTGAATTGCTTCGCAAATCACGTGGGGTTGGCGAGCGTTAGCGAGTAAGGGGCTGAGCCCCCTAGTTATTATGAAAAGGCATAAATTTGTGATCGTGTAACTATATATTTTCACAACTTATTTGCTTAATTTCTAATATCTGCATGATAAAATAAAATATGTTTGATGTTTTAAACAATAACAGGGTTCGTACGATTTTACTACAGTTATTTAATATAATTTTTCGCCTTATTTAAATGCAGAAAAGTATTACAAATCCTGCAATTAAACGAGGTGTCTGCAGTTTCTGCTATTTAAATATTAAATAGAAATTTTCTATTAAAAAATTGTGGTAAAAGCGTATGAACCCTGAATAACAAATATAACCGAACCTGCGCGCGACGCATTCATAATAAAAAAAGATAGATATGTAATACCACGCTAAAAAAGGTAGGAAAATCGAATTGCCATGGCCCAATTCAATTTTCGTTTCGTCTGAACGCACTATTTAGATCGAGTGTAGCCTTGGCAGGTCCTGATTACCAACGGGGCACACTTCCCACCAGTAAAAAAAAAGAAATTAAATTTTTTTATTTTATTAATGCCAGTAATTTTGCATGAATAGGGTGTTGTAATAAGAAGAATATTTCTATTAAATTTTGCTGTGGAAGACTGCCCCGTCGGTAATCAGGTCCTGAGCCTTGGTAATACTTACCTGTGGCGACTAAACCCGGAGTGTTTGGGACGAAGTTGCAAATCGATTACCTTTGAGTTTATGGAAATGTCTTATCTCATCTGTATGGTAAACTTAATCTGTGAAGGTATACCTTCACAGATTAAGATACTACTTCAAAGATATTACGTGACAAAGGTTAGCTATAGCCACAGATAATATATTATCTGTGGCTATAGCTAACCTTTGTCACGTAGTATCTTTGCCTGCACGCCGGCTACGATATCTATTCACATACTTCTAATATACTAGACTCAGAAATAGTAACTTTTTCTTCAAGCTAACATCACCAGCCCACCATCAACTCAGGTAGCACAGAGATATCGGTCAATATAATATTTCGAAAGTCGCTGAATGTCGTACGTCAAATTTACAATGTCTGCCGATATTCATAAACATAACTTAAAATTAGTTTTTAAAAGAAAGCATTCAAAAGAGTTTTTTGCATTACTTATAATATTATAATACAGAAATAGAATTTTAAACAATAAAATTTATTAAGTTTGCCTTTTTTAAAAACTTGATTTTTTAATGCCTTATAATTTGGTTTACATATATTTATATATTTGGTTTACATTGGCTAATGCCGTAAAAATGATATTACTGTTACGACATTTAGAAATATCTATCGACATTCATGAAAAACAATTCATTTTTCGGACATTTCAAGATATCTGTCAAAATTCAGGATAGCTGACGAAGTTTGTAATCTTACCGAAGAAAACGGAAAGTTCTAAAGGACCGCCCATTTATAGTTTTCGTCGAAGTACAGTGCCTAGAAGTAAGTAGTGTGCTTATCGCCAATATAACCGCAATAAAAAAAATGTCCCTAACAGGAGGAAAACCAGATTCTCCGCGAGAGGGCGTCGAGTTCCCACCGCCGTTATTAACGTTTGAAGTTTCATTTAACAGGCTTGATCCTAATGTTAGTTTCAATGTAATTAACGCTGTATTTTCAAACAAACTATACGAATGTTTCTGTTTCTATAATATTTTAAAGTAAACATATATTATGCCTGTTTAATGATAAATCAGTATGGATAAATCTGCAAATACTAAGAAAAGAAAAGCTGATCGAACATGCTCCGGGCTTAATTTCTAAGAAAAAAAGTGCCGGAGCCCTAATATTCTGCGGTACTAACACGCACCCCCCCCCCCTTCCCCCCCACCGTCACTCCAGTCTGCCTATTTATATTTCATACATTATCTTCAAAATTTAAAACACTTTTTTTTTTTTTTTTTTTTTTTTTTTTTTTTAGCAAAATAAAAATAATTAAATACATCTATCTGCGTATACTTAGATATCAACTGTTCCATTTTTTTGTCATTACTACTTCCAAATAGAAACCTTTGCTTTACCTAATCTTAATGTTAATTAATCGCAGAATTCTGCGATTAAATAAGCTCAGGATTATGATTCGGAAATAGTTTTAACACAAAAAATTAATAGTTCGCAGCTATGCGGAATAGAAAAAAGACTATTTCTGTTTACTCGTTATTCTGATCAAAATAGCATTAAAATGATTTGAAATGGAAATAAATAAAGTTTGAATTTAAGACAGATTGAGTTCAAGCCTGCCCAAGACTGATATAAAAACCGAGCCCGTTTTATCTCAATCTCTTACGTGAGCGACACATTACCTCACTTATAAGTGTTTTGATACAAAAGCAGGCAAAAAATTGGGGATGGGAGGGAAAGGAAAGGGTAATTTAGAATTCGTTTTTCGGAAGCGTTATTGCACTGGGCTCCGGAGCGCAGTGTTTATGAGCTCCGGTGTATTCTGGCCAATATTTAAACATTTACTAAAAATAGAGAAGTACCGGAGCTGAGGTCTGGTGGGCTCCGGCGCAAATTAAGCCCTGAACATGCTTCGTTCCCGGATATACTAGTGGATATAAAAGCAACAAAACTAACATAACTCTATCCCCCCCCCCCCCCCGCCAAAGACTAAAACTAATTTGAAAAATGGTTAAAAGTCATTCCTCGTGCCGACAAAGATCTGAACCAACATTCAGTTGCATGTGACCGACCCGAACCCGCAAATTTCATTTGAAGTCAACTAGCAACCCGACCCGAACCCGACAAAAAATTTACCTCGATTTCCTTAATCTGAAAAAATATTGGACATTCTTTTGAAAAAGCGAGTCATCCCGAACCCGACCCGCAAGAGTAAAAACCCAACCCGAACCCGAAAAAGTGAATGTCAACCCGACCCGCAGCAAAAAGTAGAAGTCAACCCGACCCGCAGCAAAAAGTAGAAGTCAACCCGACCCGCAGCAAAAAGTAGAAGTCAACCCGACCCGAACCTCAACAAAAAAAAAAAAAGAGCGCCAACCCGACCCGAACCGCGGGACGGGTCGGGTGCGGGTAACCCGACCCGATGCAGGACTCTAATGTGAATCGCATTTTCATGAGCGATTTATTGAGAGAAATTACAAATACACTATTGAAGGGAAAGAAGATTTGCTCAATTATTTTTAATTTAGTATTTTAATTTTTCTATCTAAAATAATTAAAATATTTATCTTGTGATAATGACAATAAATAATTTAAACAATGAACATTATCATAAATATTTTATTAATTATTGATATCCTAACTTTAAAATTTATTTTAACATGACTATTTTGTTTCATTAGTATGCTTTCATTCAATCATGGTTTTAAATACATTCACAAAATCAATGTATTACTTTTTGTAGGGTGTCTATTACTCGAAAAAAAACTGGAAAGTGTTTGATTTATTTCTGTTATTAAAATTTTGATTCACATTTGAGAAATGTGAGTATGAGAATGGTTAAATATTGTTGATAACTTAATGTAATAATAATAATAATATATATATATATATAATAATAATAATAACTATTAATCAAAAATAATTTTTAAATAATTTTTTAAGGATGATTGGCACATCTACCCTAATTTAAAGAAAATGCATTCTTGTCATACTTTCAGGAGAGTAATTATTTTTTTTTCTAGATTTGAAATTATCATTAATTTAATGTTTGATGTTTGCTAGTATACCTTAAATTATTTTACTCAAAACTAAAGCTCCGAAATGTCAGAAATTTTTAATCTTAGTTAACATTAATCTTAATCATTAACATTAACATTAATCTTAGTTAACAGGATGTTAACAGGAACTTGTTAATAACAAGTTTGTAACTGTTTGAGTTCATTACAATTAGTTGTTATGAAATCAATTACATTTCTCTTCAACTGTATTTTCATTATTAGAATTTTTTTCATTGTTTATTTTTTATCTAGAGCATTTTAAAGTACTGATTTATACAGAAAAAAATAGATTTAAAATGAGATGTATGTAAAAACGAATGTTACCATAGCCGCGGCGAGAACACTGGCGCCATCTATCGGCGTCCTCTATTTCTGAAGTATAATATTGACACCGATAACAACACTATATACTTCTAGGCACTGTAGTCGAAGTGCATTTAATGGAGGCGTTCATCGTGAAATTTTCACAGAAAGAAAATGCCTATATAAAAATTTTCTTTAAGAACCTAGTTATTTATGCAAATGAATATAAGAGAAAATTGAGAAATTAACATGATAAAAATTTAAATAAAGTAAAACTCAGATAAGTTCATATGTTTCTCGAAAACTTACGTCGTGAGGATGAGTTTCAAGTGGAGAAAAGGTTTCAAGAAGGAAATAAAGGTACTTTTCCAGTATAGGGACCTTGACATTTTTAAAAAAAGCTTGATGCAATTTGGGCTTTGAAAAGTGAGATTTGTTGCCAAATGACATAAACAGGTAACCAAATGACCTAATCAGGTAAACAAACCTGATTAACTTTTATGCTTGTTTATATAAACATTTTAATTATACATATTATTAATGTTTTATTATATACAATTTACTTCTGTTTGTGTATAAAAATAGGTAAATGGCTTTTTTACAATATTGAAAAAATTGCTTGTGTTCATGAAACAGTGAATAGGTTGCGAGAAAATAGTCATGATTCAAAATTTTCCTTTTCTCGCCATGTCCACTTTCACTCTCTCGCCAAAGTCACTATACCGGAAAAGTACTGATATAAAGTTTATTTCATATGTATTTTTGTTTGTAAATTATCTTTAGAGCTACTAGTAAAAACATTTCATTTCAATTTACATTGGGAAACAAAAACAAATTATTTTGAGATTAAAAATTACACTCACACCAGTTTTTGAAAAAGAAACATTTAAATATATATTTCCCTGCAGAATTGCTATTCATACTTACCTGGCACTGGGGTATGCCTTGATCAACAAGGAGGCTCCCCCGAGCTGAGACCCTGCATTGTACTTCGTGGGGTTGACGTTCGCCACATCCGCAAATCGCGGTTGCTTGGAGTGTATAATTTTTGGTAGTTGAGACTGCGTTCGCGCTGTCCCTGCATAAAGAAGAATAGATAAGAGTCTCATAAGGGAATCACTTGGAATGTTGGAATCTCATCTATATCTGTATTTTTGGTAGCTTCCTTGACAAGTTGTAACTTCTTTTCAAATAGGCAAACATAATAGGTCTGAGCCATAAACTAATAAAAATATATTAAAATAAAACATTTCATAAAATACAAGATAAAAGAACGTTTCATGCTTTACTAATCAGTACAAAAAAGAAGTTCGACTGCCGTAGCTAACATTTTCTTTGCTTGCACCTCGGCTTCGATTTCAAAAATCAGATCACTCTACGCCTGCGATTCCCAACCTGGGGTACGTGAAAATAATATCGGTAATGGCGGAAATCACAAATGTTTTAACTGAAAACACATAAATAAAGTTTATAGTTTTGGATTACAAAGTTAGTCTCATGTGTAACTCCAATATTTTACGCTCAAAATCAGGGTAAAAGACCATTAGACATAATAATTCACTGCAGTGAATTCCATGTCACTAGCTCCGCCCACCGCTAAACATGTTTTAACATAAAAAAAATTTAAAATATTAATTTCGGAGAAAATTATATGATGAACAGCAGTAAATTATTAACTGAATGACACGTCTGATAATAATAGGCAAAGTTTGTTGTGTTCTTTTTGTTGTATAAAGCAGCAATTTTATTTATCCTCGGTTAAAATTAGTCTATTAATTTATCTACTAGTTAGTGATATAACAATTGAAAATAAAAATAAGGGCCTGCTTTTCAACACGTTTTAAAATAAAGAAACTTTGGTGTAATTTAGGCATTTTGTAATTATTATTAAAAACGGGAATAAATAACGCGTTTGAAAAGAACATTGTACAATGATCGATGGTAGTTTTCGCAAATATTGGGGAAATAAGTACGTAAATACACATGCAATATGATTAGCGGTGGGCGGAGCTAGTGACATGGAATTCACTGCAGTGAATTATTAGGTCTAATGGTCTTTTACCCTGATTTTGAGCGTAAAATATTGGAGTTACACATGAGACTAACTTTGTAATCCAAAACTATAAACTTTATTTATGTGTTTTCAGTTAAAACATTTGTGATTTCCGCCATTACCGATATTATTTTCACGTACCCCAGGTTGGGAATCGCAGGCGTAGAGTGATCTGATTTTTGAAATCGAAGCCGAGGTGCAAGCAAAGAAAATGTTAGCTACGGCAGTCGAACTTCTTTTTTGTACTGATTAGTAAAGCATGAAACGTTCTTTTATCTTGTATTTTATGAAATGTTTTATTTTAATATATTTTTATTAGTTTATGGCTCAGACCTATTATGTTTGCCTATTTGAAAAGAAGTTACAACTTGTCAAGGAAGCTACCAAAAATACAGATATAGATGAGATTCCAACATTCCAAGTGATTCCCTTTTATGAGACTCTTATCTATTCTTCTTTATGCAGGGACAGCGCGAACGCAGTCCCAACTACCAAAAATTATACACTCCAAGCAACCGCGATTTGCGGATGTGGCGAACGTCAACCCCACGAAGTACAATGCAGGGTCTCAGCTCGGGGGAGCCTCCTTGTTGATCAAGGCATACCCCAGTGCCAGGTAAGTATGAATAGCAATTCTGCAGGGAAATATATATTTAAATGTTTCTTTTTCAAAAACTGGTGTGAGTGTAATTTTTAATCTCAAAATAATTTGTTTTTGTTTCCCAATGTAAATTGAAATGAAATGTTTTTACTAGTAGCTCTAAAGATAATTTACAAACAAAAATACATATGAAATAAACTTTATATCAGTACTTTTCCGGTATAGTGACTTTGGCGAGAGAGTGAAAGTGGACATGGCGAGAAAAGGAAAATTTTGAATCATGACTATTTTCTCGCAACCTATTCACTGTTTCATGAACACAAGCAATTTTTTCAATATTGTAAAAAAGCCATTTACCTATTTTTATACACAAACAGAAGTAAATTGTATATAATAAAACATTAATAATATGTATAATTAAAATGTTTATATAAACAAGCATAAAAATTAATCAGGTTTGTTTACCTGATTAGGTCATTTGGTTACCTGTTTATGTCATTTGGCAACAAATCTCACTTTTCAAAGCCCAAATTGCATCAAGCTTTTTTTAAAAATGTCAAGGTCCCTATACTGGAAAAGTACCTTTATTTCCTTCTTGAAACCTTTTCTCCCACTTGAAACTCATCCTCACGACGTAAGTTTTCGAGAAACATGTGAACTTATGTGAGTTTTTACTTTATTTTAATTTTTATCATGTTAATTTCTCTTTTTTTTTTTTTTTTTTAATTAAGTTAAAAAAAGAATTTACTGTTATTATTATTAAATTGGTAAGTAATTCTTTATGGTGTCATTTGGTTGACTATGTTTGGAATTGTAAATTTGAACGCTTATATTGAAATACAATATATTGCGCGTGCTTCCACATACCAGGACCACTCTGAAATTTTGATGATGGACACTGCATTATTTCTAAAATGATAACTGGAGCTGAAACGTACTTTTTGGTGTTCCAAACGTCAAAAATTAAAGTGTCTGTCTCTGAAGACAACCCGAAACTAACAATGGTGAAAAGACAATAAACAATGAGAACAATAGATGAGATTTTTTTTTTTTTTTTTTTTTTTTTTTTAGAAGTACGGAACTGATTAAAGTCATAGAACTAGAAACACAGAAAACAGTATACCACTTAGTGCTTTCGAAAAATTCTTCTAGCAATTGATGTTAATGGTGTTGGTCTGTGAGATCTGAAATTCCCTCGCTAAAGTTAAACCTCTGGACTTGTTGTTGTTATTTTTAATATCTCATCAAGAAATTGATATGTTCAACTCCTTTTTTTTTTTTTTTGTGTGTGTGTGTGTGTGTGTATCTTCTTAAAGGATGTCTCTTTCTTTTTTAGTTGACAAAACATTTCTAAAATATATACTTAATTTTATTTGAAGTGTTAAAATCTTACTCACAGGTCGTCGCTTCGTTAAGATTTTAACACATAAAATATTAAACTAATAATATATTTTAGAAATATTTTGTCAACTAAAAAAGAAAGAGACTTCTTTTTAAAAAGAGTACAAAGAAAAAAGAAGTTAAAAATATTAATTTTCTGAATGTCCTTCTAAGCCAGCACATGATCATACAGTTTGTATGCAGTTGAATTTGATGAATTGCATGATATTTTTATCAGTTTTTGTTGAAAGACTTATCCACCTAGATAAGAATAACTAACCCAGTATACATATATGTTAACAGCAAAGCCTTACATTGTTTACATTACAACACTACCTTACATTGTCTCATCCAGGGCTCGACAAATGCAGTCGCCATTGGCGACCAATATATATATATATATATATATATATATATATATATATATATATATATATATATATATATATATATATATATATATTTCTTTACCGAAGACTTACGTGCCGGATGGAGTGCCTAGCTTAACGGGTTGTGTACCTGGCTGCGGTGCGAAATTCGTCTGATCACCGCCTGGCGGTAATCTACCTGACTACTACCTTGGGCGTCAAGCCTGCAGCGCTATTTAGTTAATTACGTCAGTTTACTGTGTTGGTCGGTTCTTGTTTGCTATTAACTATGTTGATCTGTCATTGCATAGCTCAAACACAAAGAAAAAGAGGAACTAAGAATTTTTCGTCAAAAGCTGGGGGGGGGGGGGGATCAAATGAGTAGCTTATCCTAATATACTATCCCGTCAGATATAGATATGCCTTAAAAATGAACACTGCTCTCAATATATATAAATTAAACATGTTGGAAATTGTACGGCAAACGTAACAAATGAAGTGCGTTCATACTATAACTAGTTTTATAAATATTCAGATCTTGATGCAATAGCTGTTGAACTCTTATGCAAAAATACATGAATACAAAATTTATTTTATGTGAGGATTTTCATATTAAAGATATTAATTTTATTTTATGAAATTAAGTTTCCATACACATTTACAAACAATTATGTTATATTAAAATTATACTATACAATACAATGTATCCAATACAATACAATGAAAAAAAAATCATCGTTATTATTTCACTGAAAAAGATTAACTATATCTTTTGTTATTATGATATGATTAATTTCCGTAATAAAATAAGTACATTTTAAGTTGGCAAACATAGATTTGCTGAAAATTCCAATGGGAAACTTAAGCTTAGCTTTCAAAATTTCAGAACTTGAAATCCATGTTTAGACTCTTTTTACATTTAATATCCATTTCTCCGGAAACATCTATCCAGAAGACTGTCGGTATATTATAGGATTGCTATAATTAAACAATTTAAGTATACAAATTCGATTTTTAAATTCAATAATACGGAAATAATATGACTCTTAACCTGTTCGGTACGGCTTGGTAAGATGGTTCACCGAGAGCGAAATATCCTTTCAGTACGGCGCTGGTGAAACTCCTTACCAAGGCATCCTACCCCATTTTTGGAGGAAAAAGTCATTACTCAGCTGTCAGTTTCGACTCTCCAGGAGAAAGTTTCCCACCCACATTGGACGGAGGGGTCAATTTTTACAGTTGGCGATTCTTAGGGGGAGAAAAACAAGTATTTTGGCGAAAGCTTCTTTTAATACGTCAATACATTATTAGTAGTTTTGAAAAGAGGAGCGCATTTTGCTAGAGAAAATTTTATAATCACGAAATCTTCTTTATTATGGCTCCCAGATTTAAGGGTCTCAGCGAAGCTGAGATTCTAAAGCTTATGAATGAATGCGATGCAGAGAATTATGCTGACAGTGATTCAGATTGTGAATTTGATGATCTTGAGGAATCTCTCAATTGTACTGCTGACGAGATATTAAACGAAGAAAATGTGGAAATACCTAGTAAAATGGAAGGATTTGAATGGAATGAAGCCAGTGCAAATGATGAAGTAAACATTTTGAAATTTACTGGGAATCCTGGAATATGCATTGATGTTTCAGAATTTAAAAATGCATATGATTATTTTAAAGTTCTATTTCCAAACGAAGTCTTAGAATTGATAAGCATAGTGTTTGATTTAAGACCAGAGGAGAACGGTAAAAGAAAGCATTCGCCAGAATGGAGAAAAACAACACCTGAAGAGATAGAAATATTTTTAGGTGCTGTTTTACTTATGGGTCATATCCACAAAGACAAAATTCATGATTATTGGTCTACAAATGAAATGATTGAAACACCTTTCTTTAGAAAAATCATGTCTAGGGATAGGTTTATTTCAATTCTAAAATTTTTGCACTTCACCAATAATGATGAAAAACCTTCCAAGGAGTCATTGAATTATGACAGATTGTGGAAAATGAGAAAGCTTTTCAATATTTTGAATATTGTTTTCAAACAACCATATGAACCTACAGAAGAGGTTGCTGTAGACGAAGTAATTGTTAAATTTAAAGGTCGTGTTGCATTTAGGCAGTATATTCCTAAAAAACGAAAACAATGGGGAATCAAAATGTACTAGATTGCCGATAAAAAAGGATACACGTATGATATGAGAGTTTATCTGGGCAACGATAAAAAGAAAACAGATATAAATTCTGCATCATATAATGTAGTTAGTACTATGGCTGACACTATCAAAGGAAAGGGGAATAAATTGTTCATGGATAATTTTTTTTCGTCTCCTGAACTTTACCGTGATCTTTTAAAGGACAAACACATCAATGCTTGTGGCACTGTCAGAAACAACAGGAAGTTTCCCTAAGTGTATATCACAACCTAAATTAAAGCGTGGAGAAACTCTTATACGATATGGAAATGGACTTACAGCTTTACGCTGGAAAGATAAACGAGACGTTTATATGCTAAGCAGCATGCACAAGCCCACAGAGCATAATGTTTCAAACGATGGAAAAAAAACGAAAATAATCGCTGACTACAATGAAAATATGGGATTTGTTGACCTGAGTGACAGGATGGCAAACAGCTATGCCTTCGAACGACGCACATTAAAATGGACTAAAAAATTATTTTTCCATTTGCTGCACATTGCTGTCCAATGAATTAGCCTACATTCTATCACAAAGCTCTGAAAGCCATAAAGACTTCCGTATGTCACTAATTAAAATACTTGTAAAAAAAAGAGAAACTGTTACTTCAAAAACTGATACTTCCTCTGAGGTAACTAGTACTTCCTCTGCAGGCCACTGGCCTTTGGATGAGAAAAAATACCGAAGATGTGTTGTATGCTCTAAACAAGGTTTACAAAGGCGTGTAAAAGTAATATGTACAAAGTGCAACGTTGCTTTATGCATAGATAAAAACTGTTTCGCAAAATTCCATACAAATGCAGCATTTTCTAGTCAGTAAAAATCATCAAAACTCACTCCAATTTAATTAAAAGATTTTCCATGCATCTCCATATAAATCTCTGCATTCGCATTCATTTAATTTAAATTATCCATCAATTAAAACTAAACAGTCCTTCTCAGGGCTAAAAACAAACAGCTCTTTTCAGAGCTAAATTGGTTCCTTTGGAACCATACATAAATAAATAATAGAACAAATAGACACACATTGAAACTTTCCCGTGCTCCTTCACATTATTATTTAAAAATAGCATAGTACCATGAAATCTAGACTATGCGCCCTCCACCCCCCTTCACAAATATCCACCATACACCATATTTTTGTTTTTATAACTTCAATGAACCCCCCCCCCCTCCCCGCACGGAATTTCGGCTTCCTTTTAAACCCCCCCCCCTCCCTCCCCAAGCACACACACCTTCAGTAGAAGAAGTTTCAGATATTGAGAACTCTTAAAAAATTCTGCTGACCTATTTGTTGTTCTCTAATAATAATAATTAATTAATTAATCATCCAAATTAGAAGCTCCTCTCCTCGGAATTTAAGCTCCCCCCAGTATACAAAGTTTAAAATATTTAAAACTCTGTATTAAAAAATCTTCTGTTCTAAGTGGGGCTCTTTAGTAACAATAAATAAACAATCGGTTATCAAAATTATCAGTCCTAAAATATCCACTTCGTCCTTTGCACACTCCTCCCAAAACGATTATACAAAATTTTAAGTCCTTAAAACTGTGCGTTTGCCACATTTATTGCCCTCTAATAACAATAAATAAATAGCAATTCATCTAAATCACACCCACACTCACTCCAACCCCCCCCCCCCCCACACACACACACAAAAAAAAAAAAAAAAATCTTCCATCCAAAAAGCAAAAACAAAAAAAAAAACAATATTTTTGCAGTATGACGGTTTTAGAGTGCGCCATGCCATTTTCTTACTGCCTAATCCTGTATGTGAAATGTGTCGTATCATTTTCTCAGCATTCTGTGCCATATTCTAATAGCACAATGCTATTTCTTCACTTCGAAACTATTTTTACTCCCATAGAAATAACGAATTATTCTTTTGTGTGTGTGCGCGTGGAGGGGGGGGGGGGTTGTCCTTATAAAAACTAATAAATAAACGCTATAGACTCCACATTTCACAGGAAGAATACATTTGAATAATATATATCAGTTTCAAATAATTTTATGGATCTCTGTAGAAATCAGCTGTAACACTCCTTATTAATTTGGGAATATCGTTTCCAAATGTATCAAATAAGCAGGCACTCTTACTTAGAAACTATGTAATCGAACGCTTTTTTTTTTCGTTTTTCGTTAAAGGAAAAAGTTTTTTATAAAATTTCTATTAAAGTTGATGTTTTGAACGTAATTTCGAAATATGATAGCTCAGGAAAGGAAACTGCCGTCATGAGACAACAATTGCTTAAAACTCAAGATGAAATTCATTTATCGAAAACTATATAAAAAAAAACTTTCATTCCAAATCACTTCAATCAGTATGCCTGTAAATTAAGGGTTTTTTGTTGGTGTGTGTGCAGTAAAAAAATGTACAAATAAATGCTATGCAGTCCATATTCTGTAGTGCACTTGACATCAATTTCACTACGTTTTGATAGAGTGAAACATTTTTTGAAAAAAAATAATGATTTTTTTCTCTTATAAATGCAAAATCTTTTTTTTTATTTTGTGTGTGTGTGTAAAAAAAGTTTTAAAGCTGTTCTGAAATTCACACTGGTTGCATTCTGACACATATTTTGTTTTAAAATGAATCAGGTGCTCGTATTTTCAAACTATAAAATGGAATGTGTTCTTTTTTTCGTCTTTCGGTAAAGACAGGAGTTTTTTTTTAGAAAAATTCTGTTAAAGTTAGAGTTTTCAACCGAATTTCTGCATACGATAGCGCAGGAAAAGAAAAAGCTACCGTCATAAGACAACAATTGCGTATGACTGAAGATGTAATTCCTTAATCGGAAAGTATTAAAAAAAAACTATTTGATTCCAAATCACTTCCATCAATATGCCCGAAAGTATCATGTTTTTATGTTTAAAAATTTAGACAGAAAGTGGCACTATCGGCAATAATCCCTCATAAACTACTGTAACCGAATTCTTTTTTTTTTTTTCTTTTTTTTGTGTGCATGCGTGTCCGTAAAAATTATAGAAAAAAATGCTATGCAGTCTATATTCTACAAGACAGTAGAATCTCCATATCATTTCCAGTATGTTTTGATAGCGTGTAACTTTTTTTTTAATAATAATTTTTACCTCTTATAATGTAACATAATTCTTTTTTTTTTTTTTTTTGTATCTGTATAAATTTATTTATTCACAAACAAATTTTAGTTAGTACATACTAAGTTATTGTTAAGCTGATATACAATTTAAATAAAGTAAAATTTGTTAGCAGTACATGCTCATAGTCAGTATTGGTAATTTTTTTCCCCCTGAAAGCCCTAGTTAGTAATATTAGTTTTAGAATTAATTACATACCATATAATGTACAAATAAAAAAAATCTCTTAAACTTTAATATTATATTATATCATAATCGATTGTGTTTATAAATATATTATTATTATTATTATTATTATTATTATTATTTATAAATGTGAAAATAAATATACATATATTTAATTTTAGTTGATTTGTCAATACAGTTTGTAATGTGAGTTCATCTATAATATTTTAATATCTGTATCTCACAATGCTGATCAGGAAAATTATCAAAATACTTTGTCTTAATGATTCATTATTCATACGTACTAATTCATTCCCCGTGATCTAGCACTCGTGTTAAATATAACATTGAAAGTGATCAAGAATGGGGATAACTGGCGAGCGAAAGTAACAACCTACTCAATACTTCCTGGAATTATATGGCAACCCTGGATTCCAATGCACATCCAACCAGGGTTGCCAGATTGGCATCCTCGAGGCCAAATTTCGCTAATTTGGCCCCAAACTGAAGGAGTTGGCTCCGAGATTTTATTTTTGGCCTCGTAGGGAATTTGGCCCCGAATTTGGCCTAATTTCACACAAATGTTTTTTTGTTTTGTTTTAAATAAAATTTCTGTCCTGCTTTTCTAAAAAAGGACAAAAAAAATAAATAAAATAAAATAAAAAAAGAAATCAGCCCTTTTTTATTTTTTATATACTACAGTGGCAGCTTCATTTTCAGCCAATCAAACTGCAGCATAGCAAGCCACGTGATTTCAGAATCTGGGGAACTCTAGCGTAAGTTTGTGTACATTATAGGCGAGACGCGGGAAAGAAGTAAATAGAATCCATGTGAGAGAAAATAATAACGTTGATCTGCCTGAACCCCTGAACTGATTACTAATCTGATTTACACAGTTGCTTTGATTTTTAATAGTATTTCGTCTGAATGTCTCCTTATATTCTTGGGAGTTAAAATTGTAACTATAAGAGTTATCAGATTTTGATTGAGTTTGTGTTTATACACAAAGCTTCATAAAATGTCTAAATCTAAATGGAAAGTCAGCTATGATGAAGCACGAAAATATTTACCGGAATGGGAAACAGAATTCCCATGGCTGCAGGAAGACGACAGAAAAGGAGCATATTGCAAATTATGTAAAAGTTGCCTTCGAGCAAAAAAAAGTGTAATATCGAAACATTCTAGATCGACCAGTCATCTGAAATTTGAAAAAAGAGCTAATGCCAAGAAAAAAGTTACAAGTTTTATCAGTATTGGAGAAAATCTTGAGTTAAAGAAAACTGAGCTGCAGTTTACAGCATCCGTTTGTTGTCACTGCTCCATCTCATCCATTGACCATTTGAGTGAAGTAATTAAAAAGAATTCTAAAGGAAGCACAATGGAAAAAATGAAGTTGCATCGAACAAAATGCTCAAAGCTCATAACAGAAGTTATATCACCTTCCATAGAGAGAGAGCTCATCAATGAATTGAAAGATAAAAAATATTCCATTATTATGGATGAAACAACTGACATCACTACAGAAAAAAAAGTTTGTGTTTGTGTTGTTTATTACAGTGTTGCAAATGAATGCATTGTATCAGCTTTTCTAGGATTGATATCAGTGACAGAAACTACTGGTGAAGCACTCTTTAATGCATTGAGCTCTTTGCTACTGAGATTTAATCTCCAGCTCAAGAACTGTATAGGTTTTGGAACAGACGGTGCTAGGAATATGACTGGAAAAAATAACTCTGTCTGGTCGCGAATAGTCAACGAATCGCCTAATTGCATAAAAATGCAATGTATATGCCACAGTTTGGCATTATGTGTGAAAAAGTCATTTGAAATTTTACCTTCTCATCTGGGATTTCTGTTAACAGAAATCCCATCTTGGTTTAAAAAATCAACTGAAAGAAGAGAAAAGTTTTAAAATGCTTTCTGAAACAATAAATCTTGATGAGGATGCAGTTGGCAATCCTCTGCCTTTTAAAAAGACTTCTTGCACGCGATGGCTAGTAAGGGGAGCTGTAATTTACAATATCCTAGTTAATTGGCTTGAGTTGAAGACTTTTTTCCAACAGGAAAGCGGAAGTGCCACACAAAAAGCAAGATACAAAGCTCGAATGATTTCGGATATGCTTCAGGATGACATTAATCGATTATATTTCGTATTCTTGTGTCCAATAGTTCAAGAATTTGAAAAAGTAAATGCTCTTTTTCAATCTCAAAATGTCGAACCTGAAAACTTGGTAAAAGAATTAAATATTCACTACCAGTCTTTAGAGAGACGACTGTACAGTCACGAAGGTAATCTTTTGCAAATAAATGATGTTGATTTCGGAGCTCATTTTTCTCATGAGTTATTGAAATATAAAGAGCACAATAGCAATGCTGATGCAGTAAATATTTTGCTGAAAAGATGCCATGAATTTCTACTTGAGTTGCTAAAGGAAGTTAAAGATCGCTTACCTCATAATAAGGAAATTTTCAAAAGAATGTCTTGGTTGAAACCTAATAAAATTCTTAACCAAGTAGACAGAATAAACTTCAATGAACTTCCTTTACCCCATCTAATGGATAATTCACAAGAAGTTGAGTCACAATACAGGAAAATCATTTTACATGTATGGAAAGAAGAAGAAATCTTTAAAGATTTTTTCCCTGGAGAAAATACAGTACTCTTTTGGAGTAAAATTAAAAAATATACCAATGCAACAGGTAAACAACCATACCGTGAATTGGCCGATTATGCATTAAATTGTCTATCATTGCCAATCAGCAATGCTGAAGTCGAGAGAATTTTTTCCCAATTATGTCTTATAAAAACTAAAGTGAGAAATAAGCTTTCTTTAAATATGTTAGAATCGATTATCAGGATTCGCACATACTTCCAAAATAAAGGTATATGTTGCAGTACTTTCGAGCCTTCTACTGACATGCTGGATTCATTTAATAGTAAAATTTATAGCAATACTAACCTTATCACCACCGATGATGACAAACTTTTAGACTTTTTGTAAGTAACATTTATATTTGTTCTACTGTGTATGCATAAATAGTATGCATAAATAGTATGCATAAATAGTACCCAACACTTCTCCCCACTTCTGGACAAAGGTTTCGGTCACTGCAATGTAGGGGGGGGGGAATTCCAAGATATCGCCGTACTTAAAGTATGAGGTTTTAAGCTTCTATAGCCGGTAATAGAAGGTTAAATAGGACGTAATCACCATGGCAACCTAGAATCATTACATATCATGTGTTATCATTATGTTTTAAATATATATTCAAATGAATCAGACTATTCTTATGTCGATTTATTGAAAAGTTTATGAGTTACACAGTTTTAACTTGTGAATTATTAATCTTTTTCAGGAAGTTCCGGCGTTGTTTATCTTTTTATACTTATAGCTTTTTAAATATTCATGTTATTGTCATACAAATAGTCTAGTTCCTGTATAATTATATAATTATTAGTATTATATTTATTATGGAATTCACAAAATGTATTTATATTTAATAATTTTAAGAAAATAGCAATTTTCGGTTAATTTTATACTTTTTTTATTTATTGCCGAAACGTCAGTTGAGGAGTCTGTGGAGACGCGAAAAGTTTTTGGTTTCTGTCTGTTTGTCTGTTCCGCGATAACTGCCGTAAAAGTCGTCCTATTATTATTAATTTTTGGTGGGTATGTTGGTGAGGTACCCGGAATTAGCTGTATTGTTTTTAGTTACATTTGGTTCATTCGTTCGAAAAATATAGAACATTTCTTTTTAGGTCATAATGCTTTCCTATGGGAATGCAGACGATTTTCAAATTCCATTTTTAACCGAAATGAAAATCGTTATTTGAATAATGAATTTAAACGTAAAATTATTAATGCTAAATTTTCGATATGGAGATTTTAAACATATCCAATAGCTTTGAAAATTTGCTGATACATTCATTAGAATTTAGAAATTAATTGTTTAAATTATTGGAAATTTTTTTGTATCTGTTCGGGAAATATAAAACATTTTATTTTCATAGTTTTTACAAATTTTAAAATGCACTTATTTTTACTTTACTCTTTAATTTATTAGTTGCTTAGCAACCATATTTCAAAGAATATCAAAATAATAAAATTCAAGTAACTCGCACTATTTTGCTGCAGTATTTTATTAGCAAAATACACTATTTTCAGGCGATTTTCGTATTCTATTGACATAAAAGAGAATTTATTTTGATACAAGTTGCCGTTTAACTACTATAGAATTATTATGAAATATTTTTTTCCAAACGAAAATTACAAAAACATTAAACGTGTAATATGGATTCAAGTCTCGTAGTATGAGTTTACATTTGTTACATGAGATATTATTCATTTTCTGCAACAGATGTGGATGTTTCGTCGTTGAAAAGTTAATATAATTTTAAAATAGGATAAAATCACTCGTACAACGAGGTGGTTAATCTAAAGAAATTAGTGTGACGCTTCTTTGTTAGTTAGTGTATATCTTTATATGTCTTATAATTATTTATTGAAGATTCGTTTCTTTTTACACACATCATTTATTAACTACATTACACAGAAACAACACTTAACAATAAATATAAATCTATCCAAACAACATTTTATCCCAGTTCCAGAGTTTCTGCCGTTGCCAAAACACAGCAGATAAAAGTTGGCTATCATGCGTTGCCATTTTAGTGTAATAGTTTTATTTTAATACACGACAGTTTCCTCCCCTTTCAAATTAACAGCACAATCTTTTTGGAGGTTTCCGGATCCTTTTAGATCGTCTTAGTTGCACTGGATTTTGGACAACTTGGGGTGTGCTAACTGGAGGAGCACTTGGAGGTGTGACTGTTGGCAGTGATGGAGGCATATCTTTGGCGATATCCTCGGAGGTCGTAGGTGGCTCAGTCGATGCTGCATCTGTTTCCGTTGATGTCATTGTTGGATCAGATGGCACGTTCATATTTGTTACTCTTGGTCTATACTGAACATCATTGTCCACTTCTTCACCTGCTGATCGAATTTGATCAACATGTCGTCTAACCAAATTGCCTTGAACATTTATGGTATAATGTAATTCACCATCTCGGCTGATGATACGACCGAATTTCCATTTTGAATTAGCTGCAGTGTAATCTCGTACAGCTACTTTTTCACCCACTTCAAAATACCGATCATTGAAATACATATCTTTCCTAATTTTATTCTGAATTCTTTCTTTAGTATTAGGAATTAAGAGGTCAATTCTCGTACGAATCTCTCTTTTTAAGAACATACTTGCTGGAGACTGCATTGTAGTCATATTCGGTGATTTCCGATATTGTAACAGAAAGCAGTTGATTTTTTGATTGATACTACCAGGGTAGTTTTGCATTGCTCGAAGGGATTGTTTCAAAGTGTGTACATACCTTTCTGCTTGACCATTGCTGGAGGGCTTGAAAGGTGCACTCGTTTTATGAAAAACTCCATTATTTTGCATAAATTCTTAGAACTCATATGAGGAAAACTGTGGTCCGTTGTCACTGACTAACATGACTGGTAATCCAAAACGAGCAAAACAATCTCTTAGACATTCTACTGTTTTCAAGGCAGTTGTCAATTTCATAGGATAGACTTCGAGCCATTTAGAGTGTGCATCTACAATTAATAAAAACATATGCTCAAAAATTGGCCCTGCAAAATCAACATGAATTCTTTCCCATGGAAAACTTGGATACTCCCAATGGTGTGTTTTAGATTTTGGAGGATAATCTTTAATCCTGGAACAATCTGTACAATTTTTAACAACATCTTCGATGTCTTTATCTATGTTTTTCCAATTGACATAGGATCTGGCTATTGCCTTCATTTTAACAACTCCTAAATGTCCTTGATGAAGTTCTTCCAAAACTTTTTTATGGTATTTTTTAGGTACACAGACTCTTTGGCCGTACATAATGCAACCATCCTGGAGAGTATATTCGACTTCCTTCCCTTTTAGAGAAGTTCCCTTTTTTAAAGCATTTAGCAAGGGCGCCAAATCTTCGTCATTTGCAGTTGTTTTGGCTAAATCTCTTACTGTTATTGGAAGTGTTTCAATTTGGGAAAGTTGGAAAACTGAAACGTCATCCTTTAATTCTAAATCTTCAGATCTTAAGGGTAATCGTGAAAGACAATCTGCATTACCATGATCCTTAGTATTCCGATAAATTATGTCGAACTGATAAGACTGTAGTACTAGAGCATAATGCAAAAGTCTTGTAGCAGACAAAACTGGAAGACCCTTTTTGCAAGCAAAAATTGCCACGAGTGGTTTGTGATCTGTAATGAGAGTGAATCGATTTCCTTTTAGGTAAAGATAAAACTTTTTCACAGCCCAGACTAGAGCTAGAGCTTCTTTATCAATCTGTGAATAGCGTTGTTCAGTTAGTGAAAGTGTTCTTGAAGCAAATGCAATAGGCCTCTCGGAACCATCTGGAAATTTGTGAGAGAGCACTGCCCCCAAACCGACTGGAGATGCATCAGCTGCAAGGAAAATAGGAAGTTTTGGATCATAGTGTGCTAATACTCTATCTGAACAGATTTCATCTTTTATGTTTTGAATTGCTTCTTGACACTTTTTATCCCAAATCCATGGAACACCTTTTTTTGTCAAGTTGTGTAATGGATATGCTAAAGTAGCAAGTTTGTTTGAGAATCTCGAATAAAAGTTAACTAATCCCATAAAAGACTGAATTTCTTGAACGTTCTTAGGAATTTTAGCATTCTTAATTGCAGCAATCTTTTCATCTGTTTTAGATAATCCTTGTGCATTTATCTTATATCCCAAAAATTCAATTTCATTCTGGAAAAATTTGCATTTATCTTTATTTATTCTCAATCCATGTTGACGACATCTATCGAAAAATTTCCGTAATCTTGACAAATGTGTCTGGAAATCTGGTGCTGCGATCCGTGCATCATCATAAAATACTTCTACTCCTTCTAAATCATGCAATACACTTTCTATATATTTCTGCCATATAGCAGGTGCTGAGTTAATTCCAAACATTAGTCTTGTGCATTCATAAAGGCCTTTATGAGTATTAATCGTTAATAATTTTTGACTGGCAGGGTGAACCTTCATTTGTAAATAAGCTTGACTAAAGTCAATCTTTGAAAATATCTTACCATCATTCAGTGAAGCAAAAATTTCTTCTGTTTTTGGAAGAGGATGTCTTTGAATTTTTAGATTTTTGTTAAGAGTGACAGAATAATCAGCACATAGTCGAATTTTCCCATTTGCTTTAACTACTGGTACAATTGGAGTCGCCCAATCTGAAATATTCGACTTTTGATAACTCCGTCTTTCTCAAGTCGTTCTAATTCCTCTTCAACACGCTTTTTCATTGCAAACGGTAATGGTCTCGGTCTGCAAAAAACTGGAACGGCATCAGGTTTTAACTCAAGGCTGCATTCATAATTTTTTATTTCGCCCAATTTTTCATCAAATATGTCTGCGTATTCTTCTAACAGTTTTGTAAGATTTCCCTGATTTACAACTGTGAGAGCTTTAATCCTTACCCAATCTAAATTGATTTTATACAGCCATTCTCGACCCAAGATAGTGTCTAAGTCTTCTTTGACAATATATAAATTTAAGTACTCTGTTTGATTCTTATATTTTACTTTAACTGTTGAGTAACCCAGGGGTTTAAGAGTTTCACCATTATAGGTCTTAAATTTCAAGTCTGTAGGACATATTTTTTTCTTCGAAATATCTTTAAATCTCTTTAAACTCATTACTGATACTGTACCGCCTGTATCGACTTCCATTTCAACCGATTTACCTTGAATTTCAACAGTTACTATTATGGGAGGTCTTTTAGGAAATTCTTCTTTCATGCAAACGTTCTCTACTTCTAAACTATGAAGTGGAATTGAATTTTGAACTTCTGAATCATGTACATGAAACTGTTTTTGCTTCACCATTTTGTTTGGTTTAGCCTCCTTAGAATAATAACAAGCTCGTTCAATGTGGCCAATACGCTGGCAAACTCTACATTTACTTGCTTTAAACTTACAGTTAAATTTATTATGATTTGATCCGTTACATCTAGAACAATGTACTATGTTATTTTTCTTTTGTGTGTTCTTAGGTTGTGGTGTTATATTTTTTGCCTTATATACACCGACGGCTTTAATTCCTTGTGGCTTACCAATTATATCATTAACTCCTTTATTAGCTCGTTCCATTGCTAAAGCGATCTTAACTGTTTTATCGAGATCGATATCGTCTTCTTCAAATAGCCGATCTAGGATTGCCCTATCTCGTAAACCACTAACGAAAACATCTCTCAACATAGTATTCAACATAAGTTGAGTGTATTTGCAAGGAATTGCTAAAGAGCGAAGTTCAGCAAGATAAGAACTAACGCTTTCCCCTTCATGTTGTTTCCTGTTTAAAAACGTGTGTCTACTAGGTATTATTAATGGTTTCGGATTCAAATGTTCTTGCAAAATTTGTTTAAGCGCTTCATATTCCTGATCACTGAGATTTTGTGGAGCAAGAAGATTTTTTAACAAGTTATATGGACCTTACCCACGAGTGGCAACAGTCACCCCTCTGGTGGTATATTCCCTCCGAAAAAGACTGTTTATTGGACGAAGGGGAAGCTGTGTTAAAATGTTCTTCACGCCTATTGGTGTTTTTCTTCTCTTTACCCGCAGATGACGTGACATGGGTAAAGTCCATAGCTTTGCAGATAAACTTGATATTAGTGTTTTTGCGCGTTTTTCCTTAGGAACATTTTGTATATCTAGAAACGCTTCAAACCTATCCATGAAGGTATCAAAACTTTCTAGTGATTCATCATATTTCTCAAATTGTACTCCAGAAATCTTATTATTCTTTAGGGTGCTATCCCCCTTTAGCGCATCCATTAACGCCTTATTTTGTTTAATTAATTCTTCAACTAATTGTTCCATTTTAATAGAATAATAAGATTTTCTTACCTTGTTCCAATCTTCCGAAATTGAAGTAGTAATCTAAAGTAGCAAGATTACAAAACTAGAAGCATCAACGTTTTAACTCGTCGCCAGTGTGACGCTTCTTTGTTAGTTAGTGTATATCTTTATATTGTTGTGCGCTCGGGGTTCGAAAGGACTGATGCCAATATATAAGAACAATTAAAAGGCTTTATTCACTATAAACAGTGCAGTACGAACACCAATATCTTCTGAAAATTACAAGATATTCAGTAATCTTCAAATCCAATAAAAGCACAGCAAAATTTCACACAGAAACAATGCGTCCAATACGACGTATCAACGACAAAATCGATCCGAGAAACAGAGTTCTCAATGCAAAGCCTCTCGTATGAATTCAATCGCAGTTGACAGACAACTAACTGAACTGAACTGATGGAGGTCCTTATATAGGTTTCAGAGATCTTTCCAGATTATTCCAGAGCCTTCAGATGCTAGAAATTACCAGAAAGTGCTTTAACTTTCGATAGAGAACCAAAGCGAGAAAGGATCCCAATGTACAGGTATAAGGGGGGGTGGTTGCACAAAAAGTCGCCAAATCCGTCGCCAACTTGGCGACATTTGGCGATATATCGCCAAATTTGGCAACAAAAATAAGTCGCCAAAACCATCGCCAACTTGGCGATAAACCCATTCCTTGGCGATTTTCCCATAGACCTATTGTAATCCCTATTGTAGGACGATGCTGTAAGGTTGTTTTCCTTGCAAACCACCTGAGGCCTTTAGCATTGAGTTACATGATGCTCAATAGGAAATACATTAATAATACTGCAAGTTTCACAATAATAAAATAAAATAAATTTAAACAAATGGAATATTTACAGGTATATACAAAATTCATAACATTGCCCCCCACTCAGGGACTGCACGTCCCGGGCAGTTCAACCCTTGATCGGAAAGCAAACCCGTTACCAACAAATGCTATACTATTCAAAACACTTAAAGCAAATATGGAAAATAACAATTAAACACATTCATAATGCTGAATTATAAAGCATAGACACCATTACATACAAGTATTTAAATAATAATAACAATAATAATGATAATGCTAAGCAAAATAAATAATTACATTAATTTATATACAAGACCATGGTCATACTAATTTACATTATTTACATTACACTATTTACAATAAATGAACTAAGTACTATGGCCATAGTATGGAGCCAGCCTGTCGTAATGAACGACTCTAGGCTTCGAACTTGGTGACTTTCGTATCCGAATTACGACATCGTTCAGTCTGTTTAGGACTGTATAAGGACCGTCCCAGTGCGATTGCAGTTTGGGAGAAAGTCCTTTACGTCGAGTCGGATTATAAAACCAAACCTTGTCACCTTCTTTGAATTGATGTCCCGTGGCTTTCGTGTCTTACCTGGTCTTCATCTTCTCCGTCTGTATATTGATCCGCTCTCGAGCCAAGTTGTGGACGTCTTCAAATCGTGCCTGGAGATTCTGCACGTATCCCTCTGGCGATGAAGGCGCATCTGGAGGGCGACCAAAAATCAGATCACAAGGTAGACGAAGATCACGACCGAAAAGCATCTGAGACGGGGAGTAGTCGGTTGTTTCATGGACGGTGCTGCGATAGGCGAGAAGAAACAAGGGAAGTTTTTGGTCCCAGTCTTGTTGGTTTCTTGAGACTAGCAGTGAGAGATTGTTGAGGATGGTACGATTAAATCTTTCAACCATGCCATCCGACTGTGGATGCAAAGGCGTCGTCCTAGTTTTGTCCATTCCGAGAAGTTGACAGAGACCCTCAATCACAGCAGATATGAAATTTCTCCCTTGGTCAGAATGCATTTGAAGGGGAACTCCATACCTTGATATCCACTGGTGTACCAAGGCATCCGCAACCGTAGAAGCTTCTTGATCAGGGATGGCATAAACTTCAGGCCATTTCGTGAAATAGTCCATGACAACAAGGAGGTATTTGTTGCCATCAGCACTTCTTGGCAGAGGACCTAGGATGTCAAGGGCGATGCGTTCAAAAGGTGCTCCTACATTGTAGAGATGTAGTCTTCCTCGGCTACGTTTCTTTGGTCCTTTCCGAGCTGCACATGCATCGCAAGATTTGCACCATTGTTCGACGTCAGCTCTCGCTTTTCCCCAGAAGAAGCGCTCTCGGACTCTGTGTAATGTTTTCATGACTCCAAAATGGCCACCAGTGGGACTGCCATGTAATTCCTTGAGGACCTCTGGGATTCGGGATCGAGGAAGTACCAACTGCCACCGAGATGTCTTCCCATCTTCCGATTCGAATTTTCGGAACAGGACACCATTCCTGACGTGGAGGGAGTTCCAAAGAGCCCAATATTGCTTCGTCGTAGGACTGTAAGTCGAGATGTCTTTCCAACTGGGCTTCGTGCTAGAAGATTCTAATAACTCCAAGATTGGTTTGATGTCAGAGTCTCCCATTTGATCTTCTCGAATCTTCTCATCACTCCAGGGATCTGGTGGCGTTGATAGTGAAGTCTTCTTCTGGCGTATGACATATTCAGGATTATACTTGCTCTCCGCTCTGGAACAATAGCGACAACTTTCAGGACACGGTCTCCTTGATAAGGCATCAGCATTTCCATGCGATGGGCCTTTACGATGCCTGATGTCAAAGTCATATTCCTGAAGTCGTTGTATCATCTGGCTACTTGGCCCTCTTCTTAAAATTCATCAGCCATGTTAGGGATGCGTGATCAGTACGAAGGAGAAATTTCCTGCCATAGAGATAGAGATGGAAGTGTTCTATGGCTTTTACTATAGCTAATAACTCCTTACGAGTGACGCAATAATTCCGCTCTGGTTTCGATAAACATTTGCTCCAGTATGCTACGACTCGTTCTTGGCCATCTATTTCTTGGGAAAGTACAGCACCGACACTTTCATGACTAGCATCCGTGTCCACAATGAATTGTTTGTCGGGGTGTGGATAGGTTAGGACTGGAGAGGATGTGAGAGCTTCTTTCAGCTGCTGGAAGGAATTCTCGCATTCTTGTGTCCATAGAAACTTCTGCTTGCTTTCAGTGAGCCTATGCAATGGTCTTGCGATGTTGGAGAACCCCTGGACAAACTTTCTGTAATAAGTGCATAGTCCCAGAAAGCTTCGCAACTGATGGACATTTTCCGGACGCTTCCAGTTCTTTACTGCGGACACTTTTTCAGGATCTGTTCGAACACCTTCAGCTGAAATGATGTGTCCTAGATAATTTACATCCCGTTGGAAGAACTTGCATGTCAAAGGGTTCAGCTTTAAATTCGCCGCTCTTAGCTTCGTTAATACTTTTCGAATATTTTCTAGATGTTCTTCAAACGTGCGGCCACCAATGATGACGTCATCTAGGTAGATGAGACAAGCTTCAAAAGTCAGGCCTTTTAACACTGTCTCCATGAGGCGCTCGAACGTTGCTGGTGCATTGCAGAGCCCGAACGGCATAACTTTAAATTGCCAAAGTCCTTGTCCAGTAGTAAATGCGGTCTTCTCTTTGTCATCAGGATGGATCTCTACTTGCCAATATCCACTCTTCAAATCCAGCGTGGAAAACCATTTATGTCCTGAAAGAGTATCTAGCGTGTCGTCTATTCTTGGTAGAGGATAGCTGTCCTTCTTCGTGATATCGTTAAGTTTTCGATAATCCACACAAAACCTTGTAGAGCCATCTTTCTTTCGGACCAACACGATGGGAGAGGCTCACGGACTTGATGACGGTTCGATGATGTCACTATTCTGCATCTCTTGTAAGAGCTTAGAAACCTCTTCTTGTTTTGCGAACGGCAAGCGTCTTGGATGCTGTTTAATCGGTGGATGGTCGGCAGTATCAATTCTATGACGTGTCAGAGAAGTGCGACCTATATCATTCTCGTTTTGTGAAAACACATCCTTAAATTCCTGGAACAGTCTTTCTGCGGCATGTCTCTGCTCAGGAGATAAATTCTCATTTCGTCCAATTTCAGGTGTTAAACTTGTAGGCGACTCCGACAACGTCAAGCTCGGGTCTTTGCAAACACAGGTGACTGGAGCACAGGTAGCAAGCACTTCACCCTTCTGGATAATTCTAGACTTTTCACTTACATTCGCCATCCTCACGGGTATCACATCTCTCGACAGATCTACCAGCGCTGATGCTATTAGCACTCCTTTTGGGCTCTTCTCAGGATATCCAACCAAGCCACATTGAAAACTACTTTCGTTCTCAGTTAATCCAGGTATCATCATTTCGGTCCGAGGAGGGATGATAACATCTGCCTTGGCTGTGATCCGTTGAATAGACCCGGACTCATTTCCAAGTTTGAAAATAGTGACATCTTCTTGAGCAGAGCGTAACTCATTATTCTTAAAATCCAGTGTAAATCCTTGCTCTTTTAAAAAGTCCAGTCCGAGTATTAAAGGGTCTGAAATATCGGCCACATAGACTGTATGGTGGTAAGCGGCGTTCCCAAACTTTATTTTCAGTGTCATTCTTCCATGTATATCGATCTTATCTCCGGTCACAGTTTGAAGGATAACACGTGGCGGGGTCCAGGAGAGTTTTTCTTTCAGCCGCTGAGCTAGATCTTTCCGAATGATGGTCACATTGGCTCCTGTATCGATGATCATATTACAGGGCAAATCATTCACACTTCCGACTAGAAAAACTCCGTTCTCGCCGCAACTTCTTGCAGAAATTTCACATACTTGAAAATGAGGCTTTTTAAGATCTGGAAACCTCCGCCCCGCAAGATGGTCAATAATCAGTTTTCTTGCTCCTCCGTTAGCGGGTGAGCTATTACCTTCGGTGCTGGGTCGTCTTGGGCAGTCGATTTGGATATGCCCTTCTCCACCGCATTTCCAGCACTTGATCTTCCTGTAAGGTTTGTTGGCCATTAAGGAGTTCATCTTTCTCATTATGTCATTCATCTGCTGCTGTAAGCACTCCACAGCTCTATCCGACGTCTCAGGCAGGTTGGCTGCTCGCACAAAGTGTCGATCTTTCCTAGTAGCTTGCTGGGCTGCCTCGAATTTCAGAGCGTAAACCAAAGCCCCTTTTAAATCGCTGAGATCTGCAATCCGGAGTGCTTTCTGGATCTCAGAGTCACGCACACCATCAGTAAAATGCTGTAGAGCTAAGCTTTCTCTAATTTCAGTCGGACAGTCAGGATAAGCAAGATGTGAAAGTCTCTCGACATCCGTAGCAAGATCTTGCAGGGATTCAGTGGATTTCTGCTGTCGAGATTTGAGCTGGAGTCTGCTATATTCCTTCATGCATTTCTCGCCAAAGCGCAATTCTAAGGCACTGACGAGCGTTTCAAAATCCAGCGGTTCATTTGCAGGCAAAGTCTGTAGGACGTCGGCAGCATCAGCTCGTAGAGAAGCAGCTAACTGGCAAGCCTTTGTCTGGGAATCCCATCCATTGGCGTCCGCTACGATCCCAAATTGTGTCTTAAAAACTGGCCATGAGGATTTTCCGTCATAGGTTGAAGTTTAATACAGGAACGAGGAAGCATAGATTGATACTTGACATCTTCGGTATAGCTTCCGGCAATTATCTTCTGTTTCTTGACTTTTTCCAAATCTTTTTTTACATTCTCTATGCTTTCTTCGACGGTCTTGGCGATCTTTTGAACTTTTTCTTCTACTCTTTCTTCAACGGTCTCGGCGATCTTTTGAACTTTTTCTTCTACTCTTTCTTCTACGGTACTGGCTGTCCTTTGAATTTCTTCTACCTTTCCTTCTATTTCTTGAAATCTTCCTTCAACTTTGTTTTCCACACCGTCAATTCTGTCATTTAAAGATGTTATTTTATCCTCTATTAAGTCTTTCAACTCTCCAAGGTTGGTTGACATATCCTTCTTCATTTCATCTTTTAAGTCGCCAAGGTTGGCAGTCATTTTCTCATCTATCGCTGACATTTCCTTCTTCATTTCTTCCGACATTTCCTTCATTTCAGCCTGGTTCGCAGTCATTTTCTCATCCATCGCTGACATATCCTTCTTCATTTCTTCTTTCATCTCGCCAAGGTTGGTTGACATCTCAGCCTGATTCGCAGCTAATTTCTCCAATAATTGTTTCAGTTCAGCCTCCATTGCTCTGGTGATCGGCATTCAACCCCACTCCTGACACCAAATGTTGTGAGCTCGGGGTTCGAAAGGACTGATGCCAATATATAAGAACAATTAAAAGGCTTTATTCACTATAAACAGTGCAGTACGAACACCAATATCTTCTGAAAATTACAAGATATTCAGTAATCTTCAAATCCAATAAAAGCACAGCAAAATTTCACACAGAAACAATGCGTCCAATACGACGTATCAACGACAAAATCGATCCGAGAAACAGAGTTCTCAATGCAAAGCCTCTCGTATGAATTCAATCGCAGTTGACAGACAACTAACTGAACTGAACTGATGGAGGTCCTTATATAGGTTTCAGAGATCTTTCCAGATTATTCCAGAGCCTTCAGATGCTAGAAATTACCAGAAAGTGCTTTAACTTTCGATAGAGAACCAAAGCGAGAAAGGATCCCAATGTACAGGTATAAGGGGGGGTGGTTGCACAAAAAGTCGCCAAATCCGTCGCCAACTTGGCGACATTTGGCGATATATCGCCAAATTTGGCGACAAAAATAAGTCGCCAAAACCATCGCCAACTTGGCGATAAACCCATTCCTTGGCGATTTTCCCATAGACCTATTGTAATCCCTATTGTAGGACGATGCTGTAAGGTTGTTTTCCTTGCAAACCACCTGAGGCCTTTAGCATTGAGTTACATGATGCTCAATAGGAAATACATTAATAATACTGCAAGTTTCACAATAATAAAATAAAATAAATTTAAACAAATGGAATATTTACAGGTATATACAAAATTCATAACAATATGTCTTATAATTATTTATTGAAGATTCGTTTCTTTTTACACACATCATTTATTAACTACATTACACAGAAACAACACTTAACAATAAATATAAATCTATCCAAACAACATTTTATCCAAGTTCCAGAGTTTCTGCCGTTGCCAAAACACAGCAGACAAAAGTTGGCTATCATGCGTTGCCATTTTAGTGTAATAGTTTTATTTTAATACACGACAATTAGAGCAGTAAAACGATCCTGAAATATTATCATTACTGGAAATTGAGAACATAAACACTACTACAAAATATACTTTATGGCACCAAATCACTTTTGATATTTAGTAAATTGGCAGTGGGAGCGATTATGAATGATTACCCAATAGGTTTAAAAGTTTCCAAATATGTCTATTTTGGAGAGATTTTAGTATGCTATTGCCATCGAGTTAGACCAGAATGTACTTAGATTAAATAAATATTATAGAATGACCATCAAAACTTTTTTTTTTCCGAAACAAAAATTGTAATGACACTAGATTTCTAAAATAGAAATATGTGAGATATAGTAGATTCAGTTTACATTTCCATAAGTTGCTTTTGTAAATGAGATATTATTCAATTTATCCATCAGATGCAGATGCAGGTGTTTCGTGGTTGCTAGGTAAGTAAATATTGCTATTTGGGTTTTAGGATAACATGATATTTTCGAAATTGTTTCTTATCCTAATAAAACCACTGTGTAGAACGAAAGCATCTGCAAATTTTTTGCATCTGTTCGGGAAATATAAAACATTTTATTCTCATATTTTTTCAAATTTTAAAATGCATTTCTTTTTACTTTGCTCTTTAATTTATTAGTTGCTTAGCAACCATATTTCAAAGAATATCAAAATAATAAAATTCAAGTAACTCGCACTATTTTGCTGCAATATTTTATTATCAAAATAAATTATTTTTGTATTCTATTGACATAAATAAAGAATTTATTTTAATACAAGTCTTTTTTTTTTAATATAAAAAGTTACATGAATAAGAAGTTCATAAGAATTTCAGAATACCATTGCATAAATCATATTTAATTTAACGCTTGTAATTTCTGAAACCTCCGAAGTATTTTATATGCCTATAAATATGTATGTACTATAAAAAAAATTAATTGCGGATTGTAAGATGCTAAATAATATAAAAAGTGAGATTAAAAACAATGACTTTTAGAGCTGACGTTGAGGCTCCTGATCTGTAGATTTACTAGTTTATTTAAATTACTAATTTGTATGTTTATGTCACATGTTTACGACAATAATTAGCAATTTTGAACTTAAAATTTACAAAAATTCAAAAACTTTGTTCCGAAGGCATACAAGCCCTCTCGGGATAACTTGACTAGTCATCAGCTGATGACCTGGAAAATGTTCCGGATGCTACAGGGGGGGGGGGGGGGTGTTAAGAGACACAAACAGTGAAGAAATTGCATTATTTTAATTAAAACTTTAATAAGCTTCTTTCGTTAGATTTCTCAATTTTAAAATACATCTAGAACACATTTTGATATCTCAAGGAGCACTCGAGTGCTCCGATCGGAGTTTGTCACGAAAACAGTTTATTCTTTGCTTCATAATTACAAATGTAGACGTCACATCAGAAAACTAGTATCTATAAAATGTACAAGGATTACTAAATATAGCATGTTTAAAGATAGAGGAAATCCTCACACGCGTAATTAATTGTTTGCGCCCGGATTAAAATAAGTGGGTAAGTGTGATCGAAGATCGCGCGAAGGGTTTCGTTTAATATTCCTTTCAAAACACTTTATCCTATAATTAATAACTGTATACAGTTATTAATTATAGGATAAAGTGTTTTGATAATTATATATAATTATCAACTGTATGTCAGTTTTGTGAAACAGTAACAAAATGTTAATAACAGCTTAGTAAAGTTTTCTTTACTTTTACTTCAATTATAATTATGACAATATAATAATCATTTATTAATTTTTTGTGGCTTACTTTAATATGTTGAATTAAGTTTAATCCTGTAGTTCCAGTTAATTACAGTAAATTCTATAAATAAAATTAAAAATAAGAGCTGCTTCTACAGAAAAGCAGTAATTATGTAAATTTTGTTTAAAATTTATTATTATGCAAAAAAAAAATATTAATATCCATTTTTTTAACTTAAGGTTTGTTATATACCGCTAAATTATGCTAAATGAATAGTTTCCCCTCTTAAAAAAATACGCAAGCTGCTACAAATTTAAATTATTTTTCATTCACCAATTCAGTTAAAGTATTAGTTTTCTTTTTCTTAAAAAGAAAAAAGATAATACAATAGGAGTACTTGATTGCTAGTTCGATCAGTTTCATATTAAATGATACTTGTACATATAGGTTGTTTTCTTTTAAATGGATTAAATTAATAATATTTGTCTGACACGTTTAATATGTCGCAAACATCATTAAAAATTAAGCAAATGTGAATATGCAATCTCTGACGCTTTTATGGATGTTCAACGAATGGAAGAATAATCTTTTCAAGCGACGAGTGTTTATAGGGAACCTGATTGTAGGTATTTTTTCTGCCCAGAGCAGAAAAAAGCAAAAAGCTGGAACTTTGCAGAAAGCTTTTCTTTTTCGCAGGAGTTATGCGATAAGGTGGAACCGACACAGGTGGATCGTTTCTGGTGTTGATGTAATGTCAAGGCTAGATACCGGGCTTGAGCGCGACCTGCGTTATACACGGCCGGTGCATGACGTTTAAAACGTCACATGTAGTGGATCATTTTTACAAGGTGATTGGTGCAAAACGGGGGGCACGTCGCTTTACACCAATCACCGTGTAAAAATGATCCACTACATGTGACGTTTTAAACGTCATGCACCGGCCGTGTATAACGCAGGTCGCGGCTTGAGGCTTGCTCATTCATTCTCATAACGTCACAAATAGTGGCTGGCCGCGACCAGCGATTGGTACAAAACAAAGCGACGCGTCCATCGTTTTGCGCCAATCGCTGTACGTCTTTCGTCGCGGTCAGCCACCTTTAGTGATGTCATGATAATGAATGAGCAAGCTCGGTATCTACACTGTTAAAAATCTTCAGGTTTTGCTGCAGGCACACTCCACCACTTTTATAGAAAACGGTTACTTTACTATATTATTGAGAATTTTCTTTGGTCAAAATAGAGATATTCTATAAAAGCAGTGGAGTGACATATACAGCAAAAGCTGAAGATTTTTAACAGTGTAGTGTAGCCCTGGTAATGTTCAACAAATGGAGTTATAGGTCGCGGTCAAGTATGATCGCAGAGCAACAACCAATCACATTGCGAACTATGGTTCCGACCTGTAATGTGATTTTAAAATGAATACAAACTTATATAAACCTTCAAAAGAATTCAGGCTTTAATCAGCATTAACAAACGTATAAAAATAAAACATAGCGGCTATATCGAAATTAGAAAATGAAAAGTCTTGTTGCCAAATAGTCTATATAAAAATAGTGTTGCCACTGTAATCATATATATAACATTCACCCCCCACGAAAAGTTATTTATCAACATAATCCGACAGATAGGCAGGTTTACGTTTCAGTCGTCTGGGACGCTGTTGTCCATCACTAGTTTTCTGTTCTGGCAGGTTAGGACAGACACTTTCATCAGGACATACAGAATCTTTAGGATTATTTTCAGTTCCATCCCGACTCTCTGTTGATTGTTCCGAATGACCATCAAAATCTTCACTGGTACGGCTAACAAGCGACTCCATCTCATCATTACTCTCATAGGTAGGTTCGACGATTTCCCCTCTTGGAGCTAAATGTCGTATGGACACGCTAGTCTCACGTCCATCTGGTAACCTTACATAAGCGTATTCTGGATTAGCTTCCAGAAGTTCAACTTCTTGAACAAGGGGTTCATATTTATTAGCGCGTGAATGGTTTTTCATCAACACTGAACCTGATTGAGTAAGCCAAGTAGGTATTGAACTCCCATTATGCGACCTTCTAGGATGAGTGAACATGCGTTCATGTGGAGTTACATTAGTTGCCGTGCATAAAAGAGAACGAACAGAATGTAGTGCTGATTGTAGAACCTCTTCCCACTGTTCAATCTTCTTGTTTTTAGTTTTCAATGCCAACAGAATTGTTTTCCATATGGTCCCATTGTAGCGTTCGACCTGTCCATTACCTCGTGGGTTATAGGCAGTGGTACGACTAGTTGCCACACCAAGTGATGTTAAAAACATTTTTAACTCTCTGGACATGAAAGAGGGTCCTCTGTCAGAATGTATGTATGCTGGCATACCAAATATGGAGAAAATATTACTTAAATGCGCAATCACTGTAGTAGAAGAAATATCAGAGCAAGGAATTGCGAAAGGAAACCTCGAGTACTCATCAACCACAGTGAGGAGGAAACGATTTCTAGAATTTGATGGCAATGGGCCCTTAAAATCAACATTCAATCTTTCGAACGGTGAAGTTGCTTTTATCAACTTCCCTTGATTTTTAAAGAATCTGGGTTTTACTTCACAGCAGACAGGGCAGGAATTTATGAGGCCTTTAACATCGTCCAGGGAGAAAGGCAAGTTTTTGGATCTAATCCAATGATGCATTCTAACAATACCAGGATGACATAAGTCCTCATGCAGCTGTTTTAAATTCACTTCTGGAATAATTGTAGCAGTTATTCTTGAAAATGTATCTGCATTAGCATTCTTGCTTCCAGGGCGGTAGATAATATCAAACTTGAAGCATGACAACTCCAGTTTCCAACGCATGATCTTTTCGTTCTTGATTTTGCTAGAATGACGTTTGTCAAACATAAATGAGACAGACCTTTGGTCAGTGAACACCTCAAAAGGTCTACCAATCAAGTAATGGCGCCAGTAACGTAGAGATTCCACGATTGCATATGCTTCTTTCTCAACAGCTGAATGATTAAGTTCTGACTTGTTTAATGTTCTAGAGAAGAATGCTATAGGTCGTCCCGCTTGGCTGAGAGTTGCTCCTATGGCAAACTTAGACGCATCAGTCTCTACTCTGAATGGTACGGAATCGTCTATAGCGGTTAATGAAGCTTTGGCTATATCTGACTTTAAATTGTTAAATGAATTCACAGCCTCCTCTGAAAGAGGGAATTGATGATTTGATAATAATGGACGTATTTTCTTAGAGAATGTTGGTATCCAACGGCAGTAGTGGGCAAACATTCCTAATGCTCTTCGGAGAGATGCCGTATTGTTAGGTATAGGCAAGTTTATCAAAGGAGCAAGCCTGTCTGGATCAGGCTTGATAGTCTTGTTTGTTATGGTATATCCTAATAGCTTAACAGACTTAGTAGAAAACTGACATTTTTGTTCATTTAGTGTTAGGTTGTATTTCTTGGCAATTGTTAAAAAATTTTTTAAGTTTCGATCATGTTCATCAGGGTTTTTTCCACAGACAGTTACATCATCCAGATAAGGATACGTACCCTCTAGGCCTTCGTCGTGAATGATCTTGTCAATTGCTCTCTGGAAACAAGCAACACCATTGGTGACCCCAAAAGGTACACGGAGGAAATGATATAATTTACCATCTGCTTCGAAGGCAGTATAATGTTTTTCAGCATCACTAATAGGAAGTTGATGGTAAGCACTTCTCAAATCGATAGTGCTGAATATTTCATATCTTGATATTTTTGAGATTAATTCTTCAATTTTCGGAAGAGGATAGGCATCAAGCATCGTAAAACGATTAATGGTTTGAGAATAATCAATTACCATACGTGGTTTGTGATGCTCTCCTTTTACTACGAATGCCTGAGCTCGCCAAGGTGAATTACTGGGTTCAATAACCCCCTCTTCCAACAACTTCTTTATTTCTGCAGCAATAAATATTCGGTCTTCCTCAGATTGCCGCCTAGATTTGGTAGCCACGGGTTTACAGTCAGGGGTTAAGTTAGCGAACAGTGAAACTGGTTGCACCAGAGCAACAGCTAGGGAGCATATTTTAAGAGGTGGTCTCTCGCCATTAAACTGGATTTCAATGAGTGAATGGTTCTTCAGAATATCATGACCAATAAGAAAGTCTGCACAGAGATTTTTCATGATAAGTACTTTTATGCCATTGTACACATGTTTGTCCAAATTCATACTAACTTCACCGCAACCCTTAACATCTGTGCTTAGAGAGGAATTAGCCATAGTTATTTTGTTTAAGTATGGTTTAACTTTTATGTTACATCTTTTAACGTAGCATTCGTTTATAAAGCTAAGGGAACTACCAGTGTCAATAAGTGCATTCAATTCTATCCCATTTATTTGGACTTTGGTAATGGATTTTTGAAGACAACTAGGTGATATTGGCACTGAAGCTAAGGTGTGAATTGATGCAGCAGAGTTATGGGAGACACGCTGTGGTTTTGATAGGCAAACTCTTTGATAGTGTCCCTTTTTTCCACATCTTCTACAGAGTACCTCTTTTGCAGGACATAGGCTTCTTACATGTCGGTCATTTCCACAAAAGAAACACTTTCCAGATCTAAGTCGCGTAGCTGCAGCTGAATGGTTATCTTCAACGTGATCAGAAAGCTCTGTGGCAGCCACAGGTATAGGATGTGAGGTATTCATATACGATGCTGAGTGAGATTCAGCTAGTTCCAGTGCCCTAGCTTGATCGAAAGCATTTTCTAAGGTAATAGTGGAGTTTTCCAGCAAACGCTCTCTGATGCGAGGATTCCTTAAACCGCGAATGAACGAGTCTCTAATGTACTCACTCTTGTATTGATCAGCCGTCACGGCTTTGAAGTTACAGTCCTTGCTAAGTTGCTTCAGTGTTTGTAAGAATTCAGAAACAGACTCACCACTTTCTTGTATTTTAGAGGCTAGGCAATGTCTGGCAAAAATTTCATTTCGTTTGGTAACATAGATAGAGTCCAAAATGGCAATAGCAGCATCATAATTTACGGCATCATTAATATGAAGGAACACACTAGCAGAAACGTAATTACATAGAAGCGGGAATTTGTTTGTCTCAGTTATGTTTTGAATTTCGCTTAAAAAATTAGAAAAGGTTCGTTTCCAGTGTTTCCATTTAGCCTCCGCACCAACACAAGTAGGATCGACGTCAAACTTTTCAGGTTTCAAGAGTTGATCCATCGTAAGGTATTTATAAGTAATAAATATACAAATGCTGATTAAATTGTAATGTGATTTTAAAATGAATACAAACTTATATAAACCTTCAAAAGAATTCAGGCTTTAATCAGCATTAACAAACGTATAAAAATAAAACATAGCGGCTATATCGAAATTAGAAAATGAAAAGTCTTGTTGCCAAATAGTCTATATAAAAATAGTGTTGCCACTGTAATCATATATATAACACGACCGATCGACGAACATGCTTGGAAAAACGCTTGTTCTTATGTTCATTGTAACATTAAAAGCTCACTCCATATGGTCCAGTCTTCTTTGTGCGTGAGCAACCCAATCGCCGTTCGTGAACCCCTCGTGAAATGAGAAGAAAAATTCTTTGGTAGAATAATATAGAGGGCGCTTATTTATTCTATGGTGTGTTTGTTTTTTGCATTTTCATCGTTTACTACTGTTTAATTTTGATTGTCATCATGGCGTTAACTTTGCCGACTCCAGGTTTCAATTTCGACAATTGTTTGAGGTAATTCAATTTTTATTTTTTTGTTATAATCTGTCTTTTTCTCATGACATATACTTGTCAATGTGTGTACTTATTCCTTAATTTATACAGGGTGATCCTGAATTCATGGTACAAACTTGAAGGGTTGGTACAGGAAACTGTAACAAACGTTTTTTGTATAGGAACCAGGATCGGAAATCCATTTATAAAGTCAAAAATACAGGGCGTCTCTCTCCAATCCGAAGTCGCGTTTTCGTTCATAACTTTAATGGTATAGAAGATATTTTAACAAAATTCGCAACGGGCTCATCTTTGTATGAATTGTAACTATATTGTAAGGATTTCGTTAAAATATATTCACTACTGTTAAAGTTATGAACGAAAACGCAACTTCGGATTGAAGTGAGATCTCTTCTATGGTGAGAACTTCTATGGTGTGTTTGTTTTTTGCATTTTCATCGTTTACTACTGTTTAATTTTGATTGTCATCATGGCGTTAACTTTGCCGACTCCTGGTTTCAGTTTCGACAATTGTTTGAGGTCGAATGGAAATTATATGGATTTCCAATCCTGGTTTCCATCATACAACAATTGTTTGTTACAGTGTCTTGTACCAACCCTTAAAGTTTATACCATGAATTCAGAATCACCCTGCATAAGAATCCAAGGGTGTAGTTTGAAATTGTCCTTAAATTTGATTTTATTAGTTTTGAGTTTATTTATTGAAGTTGTTCTTATTACGTGTGTAATATTTTTATGATATGCATTGCTTGCATTATAAGTGTAAATGAAAGTGGTTGCATTTTAATATAATCTAATAATTTATTCTAGACGATTAGAAACAAAATGGGTATGTTAGTTCTTTCTTATAATAATTATATACTGTAGGTTAGGGGTGCACAACCTGTGGCCCGCGATCGGATTACTGGTGGCCCGTGGATCAATTTCGCCGATCGGACGCAAAAAATCGCGAATTTCAACCATCGGGTGTGTAAAAATCACAAATTTTGCCGATCGGGTGCGTATAAATCGTAAATTTCGCCGGTAGGGTGCGTATAAATCGCGAATTTCGCCGATCGTATGCGTAAAACTCGCAAATTTTGTCGATCGGGCGCGTAAAAATCATGAATTTTGTCGATCGGGCCCGTAAAAATCGCGAATTTTGCCGATCGGGTGCGTATAAATCGTTACTTTTGCCGATCGGGTGCGTGTAAATTGTAAATTTCGCCGATCGTCTGCGTAAAAATCACGAATTTTGTCGATCGGGCGCGTAAAAAGCATGAATTTTGTCGATCAGGCCCGTAAAAATCGCGAATTTTGCCGATCGGGTGCGAATAAATCGTTACTTTTGCCGATCGCGTGCGTGTAAATTGTAAATTTCACTGATCGTTTGCGTAAAAATCGCGAATTTTGCCGATCGGGTGCATAAAAATCGCAAATTTTGCCGATCGGGAGCGTAAAAATAGTAAATTTTGCCGATCGGGCTCGTAAAAATCGTGAATTTTGCCGATAGGGTGTGTATAAATCGCGAATTTTGCCGATAGGGTGCGTATAAATCGCGAATTTTGCCGATCGGGCGCGTAAAAATCGTAAATTTTGCCGATCGGGATCGTAAAAATCGTGAATTTTGCCGATATGGTGCGTATAAATCGCGAATTTTGCCGATCAGGTTTGTATAAATCGTAAATTTCGCCGATCGTATGCATAAAAATCGCGAATTTTGCCGATCGGGCACGTAAAAATCGTAAATTTTGCCGATCGGGCTCGTAAAAATCGTGAATTTTGCCGATAAGGTGCGTATAAATTGCGAATTTTGCCGATCAGGTGCGTATAAATCGTAAATTTCGCCGATCGGGCACGTAAAAATCACGAATTTTGCCGATCGGGCGTGAAAAAACGACGAATTTTGCCGATCGGGCGTGTAAAAATCGCGAATTTTGCCGATCGGGTGCATAAAAATCGCAAATTTTGCCGATCGGGAGCGTAAAAATAGTAAATTTTGCCGATCGGGCTCGTAAAAATCATGAATTTTGCCGATAGGGTGCGTATAAATCGCGAATTTTGCCGATAGGGTGCGTATAAATCGCGAATTTTGCCGATCGGGCGCGTAAAAATCGTAAATTTTGCCGATCGGGATCGTAAAAATCGTGAATTTTGCCGATATGGTGCGTATAAATCGCGAATTTTGCCGCTCAGGTTCGTATAAATCGTAAATTTCGCCGATCGTATGCATAAAAATCGCGAATTTTGCCGATCGGGCACGTAAAAATCGTAAATTTTGCCGATCGGGCTCGTAAAAATCGTGAATTTTGCCGATAAGGTGCGTATAAATCGCGAATTTTGCCGATCAGGTGCGTATAAATCGTAAATTTCGCCGATCGGGCACGTAAAAATCGCGAATTTTGCCGATCAGGTGCGTATAAATCGTAAATTTCGCCGAACGGGCGCGTAAAAATCGTGAATTTTGTCAATCACTAGGAAAAAAACTGAATATTGTCAATCACACGTGGAAAATAAATGCAAGATTTTTCTATCCTTGCCAACTGAAATGGGTTATACTGACTAAGGAGGTGGTTGAGTATAGGGAGCTAACTCTCCTTTTATAAAATTAGCAATTTTATGAACATTTAGGCCGATTCTCTCCCTCCTTCCCCAAAACAAAATTTTGTTCACCCTACGGATGTTGGCTCGCGACAATCCAGTCATTTTTGTGACTGGCCCTCCTCTTATAAAGGTTGTGCACCCCTACTTGATATCTACATTTTATGACTGAATATGTTAAGAAGCACAATTTAATATATGTTTCTCCTCCTCTCCACCTTCATTCTTGAAAGCAGAATTTTTTTTCGACATTGGCAATCTTTAAAGTTAAATTTACTCCCTCAAATAAAGTCAAGGAGTATTTTCACTCTTTGAAAATAATCTTAGCTATATCTCTTGTATAAATACAAACGTAAACTGTTGATATATCCTTGCCAACAGAACTGAATACGTTGACTGGGAAGGAAAGAACCTAGGGGGCTACCACCCCCCCCACCCCACCCCCGTCACACCTCCTGTAAACAAAATTCTACTGATGGTGGCCCTCGACAACCAGTCATTTTTGTAAGTGGCCCTTCGCTTAAAAAGGTTGTGCACCCCTACTGTAGGTATATATAAATGTAAAAGGAATTTGATAGCAGGTACCATCTGCTTGAAGTATAGTTTTTTGAAGATTAAAAAGGAACAGATGTGTTACACTCACACACAGATGTTTGGCGGCTTTTTGATTGGCGCGATTTCCAAACTTGCGCTAAACCACTAGCTTAATACAATAGCCAGGTTACTATTAAAGGAAAAAAATCCCCAAAATTTGGCGACTTTTCTCCTTTTTATAACCGATTAAAAAAGAAAAAGGTGTGTGTGAGTGTAAAACATCATAGCCTTAAAAAATTATGTACAGAAACAGGAATGTGTTTTTGATTGGATAGTGTGGTAAACAGTGTTGAATTCAGACACTTTTCTCCGGGAGGGATTTCTGTGGCTCCGGGGGGGGACATTATAGAGAGTTACGGGGGGGGGGGGGGGAATTCCACTTTTTGACCATTGAAAGCATAAAATTTCAAATCTTCCGGGGGGGACATTCCCCCCTGGGCCACCCCCTGGATTCAACACTGGTGGTAAAGCATGTAAATAGAATTTTATAGTCAGGATCGGATTTCCCATAAGATCAACCTAAGCCGTCGTGGCCAGAACACAGCACTCACAAAACAATTAATAACCAAATATTTTCAAGTGTTTCAGTATTATTTGTAAAAGGCCAAATCAAATGCCAATTTTGAAACTTACATCCATATACACTAAATAAATTTAGCGGTACGTGTTCGTTGCCTATCTCTACAACTTGTGCTGTCTTGCTCAGCCACAGGAAGAATGTCATTTGCTGATTCTTTCTCACATACTCAGCATAAACCCCTTCATCAACTATTTGTGAGAGTTCATCGAGCTCTCTTTACTAAGAAAGTAATGTGTTGTCCTCCAAAAAAAACCCAGAGTCAAATGTTTCCTGAAAAAAAAAAAACCACACTAGTATTTTATTAAAATATTTCATTGAAGTCAGTTTTCTTGTTTCATTTTGTTTTTATGCGCCATTTAGAAAAATAAAAATATTAAAATATATCTAAGAAGTGCTTATATAGTTTTATAGAATTTGTATTAACAATTACAGAATTCTGGTGAAACGGCTTCATGTTTACTGATTTTCTTGTTATGATAGAATTTTAGAATGATGTACGTAATTTTTTTATTGTTTTTATGTCAAACCATTAATATGTAAAAAAAAAAAAGCTTCATTTTCAGCGACGTATGTCAGGTGTAGGTTTTTTTTTAGATAACGAGTTATTTGTTGGAGAAGTGTTTTTCCAAATTCTCACTTATAATAAACGGATAAAATGAAAAATGCTCAACATTAAAATTTTAGTCAGAACAAGCTGTAAAAATTTAAACATGTTTAATATTTTTACATTCTTTTAGACTTTATATAGAGAAAATTTTAAAAAATGGTTTTTTTTTTAGAATACAGCACAATACTGACGAAAGGTAAAATCTCAGATTCCTTTGTTTTGAATTAAACTCCTGTTACATAACAGGTAAGGATTAGCTGTCATTTATCTCCAGGGTTCGATGATGTAATAATAATAATATCAATGGATATATAGATCATTATTAGGGATGTGACCCGGCTTATTTTTGCCAAATATTCAATTGGCCGAATACGCGGTCAAATATTGCCAGATATCTCGGCAAATAAATGCAGGAGAATTTGTTTTGTTTTTTGCAATTTTTTTCTTTAATTCAAACTGGCATTTCTAACAGAAACATGAAGTCAATTTCATTCTTAATTGCACAAAATGAAAAGTTATTTGGATACTAAAAAAACATATTAGCGTTTCTCTATTTCCTATAAAAGCTGAAGATCTTTAGAAATTGGTGTCCAAATTGGAAATTTAAACTAACTAAAAAAAAAAAAAAATGAAAATGAAAATTTCAATAAAATTTACCTGACTTCAGGGAATATCTCACTATGAATTATGAGAGAGTACTTAAGTATTGTTGAGTTTGAATGTAAGACAGAATAAAAGTATCATTAGATAGTAAATGTGAAGTACATTCTGTATATTTTAAAGGAAATAATGGAACCGATACAGTATCTGCCCGGAGTCTACCATCTTTTTTCTTTTCTTTGTTATATTTTTGATATATGCAATATTTTGAAAATAAATATCAAATATGAGAAAATATCAAACAGCATTATATTTGGAAATTAAATATCTGATATATATCATGACTCCAAAAAAAAAAAAAAAGGGTGCTGATGAACTGCCCGTGCAAGTGCTACGGAAACGTGGTAAACCGCCTAAGGTTTCTGGTGCCTCATCGGGACGTTTTCAGAACTAGAGGAGGAGGCTGTAACGTGCATTTACTTGGCAGGGGGCACTCGCATTATGAGTGCATGCGTTGGTTTCCTCAACGCAGAATGTTTTTTTCCCCCTCCATCAGTGGGTCATGATTTAGTTTCAGAGATGTTGTGTCGCACCTGTCGACTAAAAATGTGTTACGCCTGTCATAGGTGTTGGATTGTAAATTTCTGTAAAACTGTGCTGTGAATTATCTCCGTGCTTTTTATGTCTAACTTTGTGTTTTGCGAGTGCTGTGTTCAATAAATGTGAAGTCTATTACTCAGCGAAATCTTTACTGTGTTACAACTTTATTTTTTATTTTAGAAATTCTTACTTGGCTTCCAAAGGCTTTCCTGTACCCAAAGCTACAAAAACTGGAACTACAATTGTTGGTGTGATCTATAAAGTAAGTTGTTTCTAATATTTCATATCATAACACCTGAATATTTTTATTTTTCCTACTACTTTTAAAGACATTATTCCCCCCCCCCCCCTCCCAAAAAAAAAAAAAATTGAAATTTTTTTCTAAATTGTAACAGTTTCCTCCTTCTGTTACAAATGCAATTGCAGGAAATATTGAGGTTCAACTAAATAGATGCAGTCCTTTTATTTTGTATGTGCATGTGGCTTTTAATTTTAAAATAGTGGTAACTAAATATTGTTTATCAAATGTTGCTCATGACTAACCAAATTTCCTATTGTTTACATAACACATGTTTTATTTTGATTCTTTTGTGTTGTTAGATTGAAAGATTTTTCTGATTATATTAATGTGGTGTTTTATTTTATTTTTTCAGGATGGAGTTATCCTTGGAGCTGATACTAGAGCAACATCTGGTAGCATTGTTGCTGATAAAAATTGCTCAAAAATACATTATATAGCTCCTAATATGTAGTAAGTTAATAACTTATTACTTTTATTGTAATTACTGAGTTACCACAAAAATTGCTAGCTTTTGTATTTCAGCATGGTAGTTTTAATAGTTAAAAGAAAATGTTTTAGGAATGTACTAGGGGGCTCAGCCCCCTACTCGCTAATGCTCGTCAATCCCCCGTGAATTGCAAAGCAATTCGCATTGAGACCGCTACGCGATGCCAGCTCGCTTCGCTCGCTTGTCCTTTTTTATTTTTCTAGTAATTCTAGCCGGAATAAGTACTACAATAAATCATTTGAACATATGAAATTGACAATTTTTTTAATGTAAAAAAGTAATTGAAAACTCCGTTGAAAACACAACTAAAAATGCATTTAGTTGATGTTACTAAAGGGCATATAAATCATTTAAATACTATGAAAAAAGGATCGTCGCAGAAAAAAATCCTGAATTTTCTTAATCGATTGCGGGATAAAACAATGAATTTTGCCAACTAATTGCTGAGAAAAAGCATGAATTTTGTCAATCCATTGCGAAAAAAGCATGAATTTCGTCAATGAGTCGTGATAATAAAACATGAAAAATGGCGATCAGTCATGAAAATTGCAATTTATTGACTTCATGGAAATTAAAAAAAAATTCCCTTGCCACAAAAGTTGCAATGAGCCTTTATAGTGTTCTATCTTTTTCCATCATCCCACACTCAAAATCATATGTCAGAAATTGGTAAATTTATTCTATTAAAAATCGAAATAAAACTAAATCTTCTCCTTATTTTTTTCATATTTTTTGATTTTTATAGACATTTTTTGTTGCAAATGCAAATGTTGAGCGTCTATTTTCAGCTATAAAAATATTTGGGGGGTGGGGGGGAGGGAATGTTTATCTATAAAACAAAAAAATGTTAGAGAATCGTTTATTCATAAAATGTTCAAGCCTTACATTACAAACATTTATTTCTACAAACTGCATACAATTATGGGAAGATTCTATAAAATTTCATCACCCAAATTTATTGGAGAAAAAAATAAGTTATTAATTTATTTAAGTTTCATGTAAATTTTAATTTAAAATTTACTGTTTGTTATATTTAAACTTCAATAGCAGACAATATTACGGATAAATAATAACATTTTAAAGGATTAAATTTTTAATTCAACGTAATTTTGCATAATAGTTATTTTTCTGCAGGGCAACCTGGTTTAACTATATACAAAACCAATATCTATACGTTTTTAAACATACTCACGAAGAAAGATTAAGACCAAAACACATATCAAACTATTATTTTTATTTTGTAATAACATTTTAGAATGATCTGTTCAAAACATCAAGCTATTGCTTTAAATATTCGAGTAGCAGTGTTCTTCGTAACAGTTTGAGTCTGATAATTTTATATAGTCTATGATAAGATTTTTTTACTTTCTATCTTTACAAGAAGAAAGTATTGGATTCATGAAAATTTCGACTTCCGGTTTTCAATGGATTTATACGTTTTAGAACAGCCATACTCAACCTTTTTTTCTCGTGGGCCGCAAACATATGCTTGCGACGTTAGGCGGGCCGCAACACACTTAAAAAAGGCAAATCAAAGTAGTAAAGATAATAAAAGCAGTATAACAAAGTTAATGTTATCAGAAGGATTAAATGTTTGTCGCGGAAGAAATGTTACCAAAAAGTTTTAACAGCCCTATTTTCAAACAGTAAACATCGTGGTAGATTTCTATTGCAAATGTTGCAGAAATAGGCTGCGAAGTTTGTTGTGTAGAAATAGCGGTGTAAAAATTTTTTGGTGCCAATTTTTTCTGCAACAAACGTTGAACCATGATTTTAAATTAATTATAAATAGCAAAACAGATTTTGTCTTCCCATGAAAATATGTCAAACTACGGTGAAAATCTTAAATACTTTTTATGCATCTAAATTAATTTTATAAATATGGATTAATGATTCTGTCTCGGGCCGCACATATATGGTTGCCGGGCCGCAGGTTGAGTATGGCTGTTTTAGAAGGTCTTGAACAAGATTTGACTGTTTTTAGAAAATGAGTGTGTCTGTATGTGACAAAAAAATTTTGGGTGCTTTATCTCAAGAACTAATGCACAGAATTTAATAAAACTTTAGATTAAATTAGATTTTGTTATAAATTGGTGCCGATTAGTATTTGGTGTAAATCGCCCAACAAAGGGCGCTGCTACGCTACATTTTTCACGATATCATATCTCAAAATCTAATGCACAGAATTTCATCAAACTTAAAATTCAGTTAGACTGACATAAGTTGTTGTTGATTAGATTTTGGTGTAAATTTGGCAACAGGTGGCACAGCTATGCTGCTTTTTTACACGATTTTAGCTATAGTCATATCTCAATAATTAATGCACGGAATTTCATCTAACTTCATATTCTGTTAGACCTTAACATAAGTTGGTTCTGATTAGGTTTGAGTAAATCTTATAACAGGTGGTGCTGCTGTGCTGCATTTTTGGATTCTGAAATGCATAATTAAAAAAATATGCTTTTTGAAGTATTAAGATGTGTGAGATAGAAGAATGTTTTGGAATTGGCACATCCAACTAGTTTTAAGATAATTTTTCTTATAGAAAACAAATGCTTGAATTTTGAAGTGTGTTTGGATTTTTATAGTGCAAAATAATCTCACACATGTACTTTTATATGACAGAATCAAACTAAGAAATATTATTTTTCTAATTTTCCCCAAACCCCGATTGCTGAGCTAATATACATATTTTTTTAAACTGTGTCTTGCCCAACTTTATCTTTTGAATGTACATAGTTTAAGATTAAAATTATACTTAATATTCAAATGTAAAGATTTTTATGATGAAATTAAATATACACATTTGATGTAATTGGTCTATTTAGTTATACATGTGTAGATATTAAATAAATTATTTTTTCACTTTGAATTCCTGAGTTTTTTTGTTTAGTGTTTTCCAATTTAAATGCTATTGTTTTTATGCAATGGTACACCTCCATCCATTTTCAATCTCCCTAGGCTAAACAGGCTAATCAATTAGGATTCCTGTTTCTGAGGGGAAAAGCCTTTAAAAAAAACGTTGATGCATGCTCAAAGAGATGATATTCGTGTCAAAATTTTACAGAATGCTCTTTTCGTTTTAAATATATAGATACTGAGTTGCTGACAAGTAAGAAGTAATGACGGTCGTTTGTTGCTTCTTTTTTCATAGTGGTAGCACATTGCTCATTGCATGTTTTTTTGCCTGAAGAATAAGAACTAGTCTGATGTGCCAATCCCAAAACTTTCTGCTATCTCATACATGTTTGTTAATACTTCAAAATTCGCTATCACAATACCAATAAAATCAATATGTTTCATTATGTTGTATGTCAGCTGCTTATAAAGCACCGGGTTACGTTCACTGCATGAGCAACCATTGTACAACACAACTGCGAGAAATTGTTCAAAAATCTCTATCACAGTCTTCATCCCTTCTAGCAGAATAGCCTCAAATTCTGTCAAAAACCTATAAATGAAATTTGGTTCAATTCTATGCATAACTTCATACACTTTTCGATGATACAATGAAGACAGACAGACATTTTGTATAAACATGTTTTTTTGGATATCTGAGCCCTAAAACATGTATATTCGTCGAAAAAAAATTTTGTTTACAATAAATACTTTCTCCTATAGAAGAAAGTAAAAATTAAATTAAATCTTTCAAAATGTGTTACAATTTCAACAGTTTTATTGCTTGTTTAAGAAGTTATTGCATTAATTTAAGACCTGTGTACTTTATATTTTAATTATAAATTTTTTTACTGCAAAATTTATAAATTTGGGATGTTATTTATAGGTGACTGCTGATTCATGAATTCACAGATAATCAGTCCATGATAATTTTTGCTTAAGTAAAGTAAAGCCAAAAATAAGATACTTTTCTTTTTTCATTTTGTATCCGATATGCTAATATTTGTTTAGCAGTATTTATATATAGCAAGGTTCTATAAAGACCAATTTTTTAGTCTTTTATCAGACATGTTAATATTTTTTGTTAGCTGTGTGCAATTCTAGAATTCTTCATTCCTTTGTGCTTATCTTGTTGCGATGAATTTTTATTGGCTACCAATCTTGAAGTTGTAAATAGATTTGACATTGGATAATATCTATTGATCACAACCATTATTACTAAACTAAAATAGAACTCAATCATTATCATTTACTTCCATATTTATCTCATCATATATTTTCATTCAGCAAATTTGAATATGTAATTTTTTTTACCTTCTAGTTGTTGTGGAGCTGGTACAGCTGCTGACACTGAAATGACATGCAATATGATTTCTTCTCAGCTTGAGCTGCACCGTCTGTCTACTGATCGGAAACTCCCTGTAATAGCTGCAGTACAACTTCTAAAGCAATATCTTTTCAGGTATATTGTTGTTCAGATTAACTACTTAAAAATAAATTTTAGAACTTGCCTTGTTTAACCCTTTGAACATTGAAGGACTTTTCCATTGAATTAAAACTACTTAATGCTAGTTAATTTATTTTGTTAGTTTGGTATTAAAATACTGTATATGTAGCTTCATTTTAGATTTTTGGTAAAATAAAACTATTAAATATAATGTATCTACATCCATTTTCAGTTGTACCAAAGCGTTAAAAAAATACTTGGAGTTTGAATTAAATATAGCCCAAACCTTTAATATAACTTAAAGTATTTTTTAACACTTTGGTGTTACATTTTTTTACTGCAAAATTTATAATTTTGTGATGGCATAGATGACAGTGCTGATTCATGAAATCACAGAATCAATCCATAATAAAGTATTTTTGCATAAGTAAAGCAAAGCCAAAAATAAGATTTTTTTTTTTCATTTGCTCTCTATACACAAACACACAATGCTAAGGAAAGGTATCAGCAATATCCGATGTGATAAACTAAGTTCAAATCATATTTAATTGACTAGAGACTAAAACTTAATACTTAATCTGTTGAAAGCCGTAGGCAAATTTTGATGGAAATTGTTATCTTTAGACAAAGTAAAATCATACTACTACAGTAAAACCCCGATAATTCGGATTAATTGGGACCAGACCCAATCCGGATTTTCGAAAATCTGGATTATCCGGAGAATGATAAAAAATGAAGGCTTTCTGTCGGAGTTTTCTTTAAGGCTTTCTGTCGGATTATTGGACCTGATATAGGTAAACCACAATCTCTTTCTGTGCAAAACCAATCGAATAACACTTCATCCAGTGTTTCAAGTTTAGCTATTTTAACATTCTTCCGATTGTTCAAACCGTCGTTAGAAATTGATTTCGAGCAAAAATCCTTGATTTTTCGATTTTTCTTTCATTCGGACACTGTCGAGGTCCCTACTCCTAATTCACAAGCAATCTTTTTTAAGGGTTTACCTTTACCAATTCTACTCAATGCTTCCAATTTCTTTTGCATAGTCACAAAATTATGTTTTCGTTTCATCGCCATAGCTAAAAATGTACGCTCAAAAACACTGCACGGCAAAGGAAAATGTCTGGTAGGATTTGGGTTGATACATGCTCTATGAATGGGAGGTCGGATTCTAGGAAGCAGAGCAGTGACTGGGGGGTTTTCGCAAGTGATAGTATAAAAGCATTTTGTCACGAAGACAAAGAAACAGTCCCGAGAGACCAGACACCTATGGGCTGGCTGACAAAGATCGGAAAGCGATACTCATCAGTCAGTGGGTCTATAGGGATTATTTTACCTTGCTTTCTTGCAATGCTAAGTAAAACTTTATTGTGCGGTGAGCTTTTGAAGACATTTCTAAATGGATTAAATAGAAAACTGTGAAAATTGGAATTGCCAAACTTAAAGTGATACATTGTTGTTTCTTTGAAAGATAACATCAAAGAGTTTAAATAAGAAAGCTTAAGGTATTCTTCCAAAAATATTTCAGAAAAGACTTTATTCAGAATACGAGGATGAAATAAATTAATGTTATGGAAATTTGCCAATCTCTTCTCAAAAAAAAAAAAAAAAAAAATCGACCAGACCGATCCAGAGATCCGGAATAACGGGGTCCGAATTAGCGGGGTTCCACTGTACTAGCTTTTTCTGTTGCAACTAAGTTATAATTTTTAAATTTTTTAGTTTATATATAATATATATATATATATAATCCCAGTGGCAGAAATACCGCAACACGGCGACGTAGTCGCGGACAAAGAAAATCTCTTGGGGACAGTTTTTTTTTTGTACTAATGAAATTTCGTGAAAGGAGATCGGTAAAAACACACGAATTCAGGAAAAGGATCATGGTAAAAACGCGCAAATTTCGGAAAAGGATCGTGGTTAAAACGCACAAATTTCAGGAAAAGATCGCGGTAAAAACACGCGAATTTCGGCAAAGGATCGTGGTAAAAACATGCGAATTTCGGTACAGGATCGTGGTAAAAACACGCGAATTTCGGCAAAGGATCGCGGTTAAAACACGCAAATTTCGTCAGAAGATCGCGGTAAAAGCACAAGAATTTTGGCAAAGGCTCGCATTTAAAACATGCAAATTTCAGCAGAAGATCACGGTAAATAAACGTGAATTTCGGCAAAAGATCGCGTAAAATCACGCAAATTTCGGCAAAACACGTGAGTTTCGGAAAAAACTCGGTAAAAACACGTGAATTTCGAAAAAAAAGCTCTGTATAAACACGCGATTTTTTGTCAAAGGATCGCGGTAAAAACACATGATTTTCGGCAAAGGACCGTGGTAAAAACATGCGAATTTCGGGAAAAGATCGCGGTGAAAACACACGAATTTTGGTAAAAGATCGCAATAAAAACACGTGAATTTCGGCAAAAGATTGCAGTAAAAACGTGAATTTCTGCTAAAGATCGCGGTAAAAATACGCGAATTTCGGCAAAGGATCGCGGAAAAGAAACAGGATTTTCATTAAACGATTGTGGAAAAAAAACTCGTGAGTATCGACAAAATTTACTGCATAAAAAGACTGTTAAAATATTGAAACCTAGTTCCTTTTGCTAATGTCAAAAAATCGTCGCAAAACGAGAAAAAATGCTAAAAATTGCATAAAAATTTCAAAAATAGATGTAGGAATTCCAGATTCTTTTTACTAATGTAGAAAATTCGCTGCAAAAGAAAAAAATCAACATAAAAATTAAGAAAACTTAGTCCAAAAGCGGGCTTTGAAGTGCATAACTTCAGACAAAACAACACTTCAGACTCTTTCTGTTAAATCTTGCAACTCTGCACTTGGCGGTCTCTTCAGAAAGCTTCACACACAGACAAACATCTATGCTTAATACATAAATTTTCAAATCTGAAACAATATACAGAACCAACTTTTAAAAATTGGGTTAACCTGAACCCAAAATACAGGAATATAAACTCAGCTCAAACTGAAAACAGAGTTAACCCGATCTGCAGCTGTTGCAGGACTTTAATTAAGGCATTTTTCTTAAGAAAGAATTTCTGTAGCTGCGTCAGGGGAGGGAAAATTCTCTCTCTCCCCCTTCCCTCCTGGATCCTTTCACAAAATTCTCTGTGAATTTCAGAAAATATTTTTTCACTCAGAATCACCCCTGGTTCCGGGATAAGCTTATCCTTCCCATTTTAGAAATCCCACAAGAAGTGAGATGATGAAACGATATGTAACATCAAAAGTTATAAGCAAAATTAATGAGAATGCATCATATTTTAAATGAAACGATGAAAAATTCATAGTTTAGTTTATTATTCATTCATTAAAATTACACGCAAAATTTGCAGACAGATTATGAAATTTTAAAAGCTTGTCGCAGACAGCTACAGAACTTTCTGCCTCTGGGTTATAATATAAATTATAATAATTATCGTCTACTATTAATAATTTGTCTAGTCTATGAATTAGGATTTAAGACCTTCATAATTATTTTTTATGTGTTTATTGGAAGACTATTTCTGTCCCTTATTTGTATATTTATATTTTTGATAAAGTACCTAAATGTCATATACTTTTTTTTTTCAATCTAGGAAATATAAGATACTAGCTAACCCGCCCGGCGTTGCCCGGGCCCGAGATAATAATAATCTGTTCTATACGAATATGACGAAAATTTGTAAGGCTGTCGAAATCAAGTCGAATGAGGCAAACCCCATCGTAATCGGGCTCATAGAACCCAGGATCAGAAAGCACATCCTGGCGGTCGAAAGTGCAACTAAAATATTTAAGGCTATAGATATCAAGTCGAATGAGCCAAACCCCATCGTCATTGGGCCCATAGAACCAGAGATACTCTTATAGTTCTATCTTCCACCACCAGGGAGTGCAATATGCTCTTAAAGAGGCCTTTTCAGAACTCGACCCAACCGAATTTCCTAGTAGAATTGAAATTTAACCACCGGTAAACATTGCCGAAATTGCGAAAGTGGGTTACGTAAACGATCGGTTTCAAAAGGGTTAATGTAGATATTTTTTTAAACCCAATGGTGTGTTTTGAAGAAAATGAACGTGTCTATGATCTGGAGTCTACTGTTTGTCCGTATTCGCACTTCCCGATTCAATGCCAATTTTTAAACATGGGGCGAAAAACGAAAATCGTGTGAGTGAGTTTTGGAAAGGATTTTTTTTTTTCGAAGGGTTAAAATTAAAATTTTTCAAAACGGATACCAGATTGTAAAAAGCAAAGGGATATAGATTAGGAGCAGTATTTTTAGTTTTTCGTATCTTGTTCATAAATACCGATTCGAATTTTTAAATATAGGAGAAATAGTTAAAAAGCAAAATTGACTTACGATAAAAAATGTTTTCAAAAAGGTTAACGTGAATTTTTTTTAATTGAAAGGTTTGTCTGAACCCGATAGAACGTAGATGTCTTTAAGTGTGTTTGTTTTTTGTTTGCTTATTTTAGAGAGCCCATGCCAGATTTTATATATCACAGAAAATCAGAATTCACAAAAGTGAGTCCTGCGCACAGATTTTTTTCGAAGGGTTAGTTTTCGTATTTTTCTAAAACAAATACAGATATCGAGAATAAATGTAGATATTATCTGGTATTTTAAATTTTTCGTACCTTTCTCTGAACCGTCAATGCAAATTTTTAAAAATTGCAAAACGGCATACAGAATATATACTTTTTCAAAGGGTTAATTTTTGTATTTTTAAAACCAAAGGTGGCTTTGAAAAGGGCAAAGTTAGCTCTTTAATTTGGTGACCTTTGTTTTTCCGTATCTTTTGTGTTCTGGTGGATGCAAGTGTGGTATAAATAATATTATTTGATGTAGATGAAGGTGTAGTTATATATTAAATCGTAATGAAGTTCTTTATTTTAACTATTGCATTGTATTCGCTAGACCCCTTAGCGTTCTTTTTGGTCAAAGCACTGGTATAAAATAAAAGGAAAAGAAACTGCTTACTTGAATGGTGTCAGCTGAAAACAAATGAAGAGGAGCCTTGTTAACGATATAATCAAATATCTTTATTCGCTTTTTTTTTGAAGAGAAGAAAGAGGCCTTCATCCGTTGGTCACCTTTTTATTTTAATAAAAACGTTGGCCGATAAAAATGATCTTTTCCACTCGAAGAAAGGTCTTTAAAAATTAAAATGCAGCATTAATCCAGATTTTAAAGATGAGAATTTCAATTAAAACTTTTGCACGCCATCAGAAAATAAATTCAGACAGGGGAGAACATCGTCGTAGAATTTCGCCGGACGCCGCATCCGTAGGCTGCAGGCAGGCAGGCCTGAGCCCGCGATCTTTTTGAAACGAAAACTACATCATGACAGTTCATCAACAAAACAGATTCTGATTTAAAATTAACGAAATTTTTAATTTATAGTAAGAAACGGGTACACCAAAAGTATCCGGACGACAAGATTTAAATCTATTAGAGAATTTTAAAAATTAGACAATATCTTAATTAACAAATCCGAACAATTCATTTAAAAACATTTATTTTAATTTGCGCCAGCAATCGTCAAATAAACCACGTCTTCGAAAAATGAGCCTCCTTTCACAGCTACCTGATGCGTACGTCACAAGAGGGGGAAAGACGGCGCTTCGATGACGTCATCACAATACGAGGAGAAGGCAGAGAGCGAACACATCGGCAAAAGCGCAATACGGCCGCCGAACGATGCCTGATAAGAAACGCTCGCGTAAAAATAAATACGGAATTGAATCCAAATAATATCGACGTGAAAGGCCGAAAGAAATAAAAATATAACATGATTTAAACATTGTGAGATTTCATATCACAATACCCCCATTTACCGATTAAAATTTTGGCAGAACAAGTGATGTAAAAGGTAAAATGAAATAAAAACCTTTTACAGAAAGGGGATGACAAAATTTTTGCACACCAAACACAGAGAAAAAAAATAAAATATTAAAGTAAAGCCAAACGTTAAACTGCTGCAATTAAAATTAATAGTGGTGACCAAACTGGAAGGGAGAAGAAAAAGAAATACATAAAAGTATACATAGTATATTCAATAGTATACATATAAAAATGCCAAATCTTCTTATTTATGGCAATTTCTTCTAGTCTGATCTCATCAAATTCATCATCAAAATACTTAAATACAAATGCTAAACAAACATCAGAATTAGCATATATAAAATGAGCTCATTATCAAATATTTAAATTGGTACCATTAAAAATAGAAGTTGCACTTTACAAGCAACAAAGATCAACATACCTTCAGTATTTGATCAACCGCCTAGGACTTACAATAGAGCATTTATTTTCACTTACTCTAAATAAAAATTGGCCATACTTAAAAATATCTTTAGTACAATTTTCATAATACCATATTCAATTTGTTTTTGTAATTTTATTTTATTTAGTACTAAATACGTAATTGACTTGAAATAACCAGCTGTACTCTACATGAACAAGTAGCCAAATCGTGCACTAAATGACCACTCACACCTAAAACACAGATAGTTATGGTAGTTGCAACTATATATATATATATATATAAGAGAGACATGTCTAAATAAATTAGGTGTTTTAATGCTGAAACATATACTCTTACCACTTTTCTCATTACAACTGAAAATATGTGTTGCAAAAGTAATATCAACAAACACCAATATAAATATTTCTCTGAAAATACTGGATTATTTACTCAGTAAGAATTTTCAAAATATATACCATTCATTAAAATACGAGACATCACTTAATACCATTTTAAATATGTATAAAGATAAACTCATAGATAAATCATGGTTTTTATGAATCGGTGGGTATTTGGTTGGGTGGGTGGGGATCCCCGGAAAAAATTTAACCTTTAGTCTTCATTAAAAAAGACAAGTTAAAAAATGACACTTTCATGGGAAGAAAATAAAAACACAGTGCACCTTTTGTAATGGCCATAATTATCATCCAGAAATATACATATATATTGTTATTGAGAACAAAAAAAATTGGCTATTGTAAAATGCTAATTTGAATCTACATAACTCACATAAGTGCTAATAATGCTAGCCATAGAAACTATCAGCAGTCGTGCAAATTAAGCAAAATCAAAATATAAATATACATTTGTTATAATTCACAAAAATACACTAATAGCTCTGGTACACAACCATCAGCAAATTATCAGTAAATCAAACAAATGTAAAATAAAACAATCAAATCTACAAAAGAGACAATAGCGATCTCCAAAACCATTGGCAATTGTGTACATCTGATAATATTGAAGCTAAGAATATAACTATTGCTGTAAAAAAAGAAATTATTACAGATGAGGGATGAGTATTGTTCAGCCACAATGAGATGTGATAGTTATAGTTAATAAATCAGTTCTTAATAACCACACAGTACATCTCCTTTAAATGCATTATCTGCTAGTAAAAAATGTTTGCAGAATAACTTTTGCAGATTTATGGCACACTGGTGGACACGATGGCACTCATCACAGCAATTTGGCCATAATCACTTATGATGACGCACCATAATTTTTAAGAAATGACGACACAATTGAGAATATTTAGCACTGAAGCACTATGACACACTTCTTTTTCTCTTTTTGTAGATACACTTAGTGACTTGGGGAACACTAGATTCACCATCACTTAAGGCTTAAGACACAATAGGGAAATTTATCGACATAATCAGGAACAGAAGAAAGTCACATAGAAATTTGAGACGACAAAATTGATGAATTCAAAAAGAGCACTTTTTCTTTAAATTTCTTAGTAAATTTTGAAGATTCACCATGGAACACTTCTATATATTAAAAGGCGCTGTTAAATAGTACTAAGAACTGTGCTTTTCTTTTCTTTTTATATAATCTTGTATATAAATTAACTTGGCACTTAAAATCTTCAAATTTCTTCATTAATAATAATAATTCTTGAGATTTCAATTAGTTATTTCTTGTATAAAAATATGAGGCATATGACAAAATAAAATTTAGAGACTTTGGGTATATTCACAAATGAAAACATAAAGGCACAATATAATATTTGAAAAATGGGAAATTTGCCCAATAAAATAAATTGATCTTGAGAATTCCTGTATCAAAATAGCAACTCTTGAAATCACAGATAAACATAAGAAAATGCATCATACAAAATCACTATTGAAAGTAACTTTTTTTTTTTTATAATATTTCATAATAAATAAGAATTTTCTTGATTTTGAAAATATAAAGCAAAAATAGCAACACTGATTTTTAGGAGTAGATATGTCAACCAATCCATTTCGTAAGGATAATGCACAACTCACCAAAAGAAAAGGCCAACTAACAATACTTCTTAATCAGGTCAAGAAACAGCTATTAATTGAGAAAAATATTTAAGATTATTGTAAATCTTATTTTAGCTTTCAACACAAACATCAAAGATATTGAAGCGAATCCGACATTGTAAGGATAGTATACACATACATGACATGACTCTTCTTCAATAGTTACTTTAAAGTTGAAAATGAAGCATAAATTTTAAAGTTATTGTTCTAAAACAGTTATTTAGGCAGGTAAGTGTAGTATAATTATTTTTCACTGTAAAACAAGGAAAATATTAGAGAAGTGGTTAGCACAAATGGACACAACTCATCAGTGAATAGCCAACTTCATCAGGTAAGGAACTGTTGAAAATGAAGCATAGAAATTTATTTATTTTTATATAGATGATCTAGAAGAATTTCTTGAATATAACTGTAACAGGAATGAAGTAGCCCTATGCCTACTTCTTCTCAAGAGTAGAAAAAAAATAATGTTGCTTTCATTCCTTTTCTGAGAGCAACATGAGAATGCTGGTTGATGAAAACTGTCACAGCCTGCACATATAGTGAAGTGAAAAGGTCTTAATTCCACAATTACAACTTGCCATAGGAATATTTTTAAACAAAATGAAGCAACATGAATTTTTCAAATATAATATTTTGTCAGCTGAGAGTTCCTTTACAAACAACATGAGAACAGTTGTGAAAATATTCTTAAATGCATATATTCTTAATTTGTAGACTTCATCAGACTTTGCACTAAGCCAAACTGTATGATTATTAACATCACAGTTTAGATGGCATAAGAATAAATCTATGAACAAACCATTCACATTAAAACTATTGTTAAAAAAATGTCTTAATTTGAAATTTGTAGAATTGAAGCATAGAAATCTGCAAGAATGTTATGTAGGATATTTACAACTACTAACTTCTGTGAAGAATTTTTGCTTCAGAAAGAAAATGTGACCATAATAAATAAGTATGACATAATAAGAATAAAATTTCTCAGCTTCAATAATCATAATTTCAAAAATAATGCTTCTTATAAAATTTAATCTTCTAAAATATAATATATATAATTTGTAAATTTGTTGCAATAGTGCCATAATTTTTTTTTTTTTAATTTAAAAACCCAAAGTCATAGCCTCTTAAAATATGAAATATGTTTTTGAGAACAATTTCATTATTTCAAAATCATAAAAATTTTCTTAAAAAGAATACATAATTCATTTCAAAAATATAGATATACCAACTAAAAATTCTTGAAAAATATTATATTCTACAATAATTTATTACAAAAAAAGAATATGTAGAACTATTTAAATAGAATGATAAGTATGCATCATCAAAAATATAATTATTCTTCAAAGGAAATTCATTTCAATTTAAATGATTATTCCAAAAAAATATGGCAAATTTAGCAAAATATATTATTTTTCTTCAAGATGGAAAAGAACAAATTCATTCTAGAATTATGAAATTTAATTCTTCAAGCAAAGTAGCAAAAATCAATTCAAGAAATTTTTGAGAACAAGAACTTCCAATATTAAAATATTTTCATATGTCGTTACACAAAAATTCTTAAATAAATTATTCCATATATCTTTACAGAATCGTCTTTAAAATTCATTAAAAGAACAATTCTTGAATTCTATTAAACACATCATAAAAATTTTTCAAAAAGTTATTCTGAGAACAAAAAGTTCTAAAATATTTCGTTTTTCTTTAAATCAATTCAAATTTTCTTTCAAAACCACTGCCTTTTCAGGCACCAATTGTGGTATAAATAATATTATTTGATGTAGATGAAGGTGTAGTTATATATTAAATCGTAATGAAGTTCTTTATTTTAACTATTGCGTTGTATTCGCTAGACCCCTTAGCGTTCTTTTTGGTCAAAGCACTGGTATAAAATAAAAGGAAAAGAAACTGCTTACTTGAATGGTGTCAGCTGAAAACAAATGAAGAGGAGCCTTGTTAACGATATAATCAAATATCTTTATTCGCTTTTTTTTTTAAGAGAAGAAAGAGGCCTTCATCCGTTGGTCACCTTTTTATTTTAATAAAAACGTTGGCCGATAAAAATGATCTTTTCTACTCGAAGAAAGGTCTTTAAAAATTAAAATGCAGCATTAATCCAGATTTTAAAGATGAGAATTTCAATTAAAACTTTTGCACGCCATCAGAAAATAAATTCAGACAGGGGAGAACATCGTCGTAGAATTTCGCCGCATCCGTAGGCTGTAGGCAGGCAGGCCTGAGCCCGCGATCTTTTTGAAACGAAAACTACATCATGACAGTTCATCAACAAAACAGATTCTGATTTAAAATTAACGAAATTTTTAATTTATAGTAAGAAACGGGGACACCAAAAGTATCCGGACGACAAGATTTAAATCTATTAGAGAATTTTAAAAATTAGACAATATCTTAATTAACAAATCCGAACAATTCATTTAAAAACATTTATTTTAATTTGCACCAGCAATCGTCAAATAAACCACGCCTTCGAAAAATGAGCCTCCTTTCACAGCTACCTGATGCGTACGTCACAAGAGGGGGAAAGACAGCGCTTCGATGACGTCATCACAATACGAGGAGAAGGCAGAGAGCGAACACATCGGCAAAAGCGCAATACGGCCGCCGAACGATGCCTGATAAGAAACGCTCGCGTAAAAATAAATACGGAATTGAATCCAAATAATATCGACGTGAAAGGCCGAAAGAAATAAAAATATAACATGATTTAAACATTGTGAGATTTCATATCACAGCAAGGCTCGAAAAACGGGAGAAAATAAAAAACATGAATTCGATGCTTATTATTTTTTTTGAAAGGATTAAATGTGAAATTTTTTCGAACCAACCAAATCGTTTGAGACACAAAAGTATGTTCTTTGAGAATATGTAGACGGTTTTCCTGTATTTCCAGCTGTTCGCCCATGGCGAATTTAGAAAAACTTGGAAGGAATCATGCTTTGTTTCTTCTTTTAACGGAGGAACGAATAAATGGCTTCTGGGTATGCGCAAGCTGTTTTCAGAAGAGTGATTTTTTTATTCGCAATCTTTCATCAGTTTTTAATTAATAACTACTCTAATTTTCAAAATATTAAAAATCTGAAGCTCAGGTGCACCAGGAGAAGGTTTGGATTACCTAAATCTAAATTTTCAGGCTTCTAAGTGGGCTAGATTTTCCTAGCCATCGCCGACAGACACACACACAGAGCGAAACTTTCTTTTATTAGTATAGATAACTAATATGAGAAATCTTCTTACTAATAACGTGTTATATAAAGTTAAATTTGTATTGTATTAAGTTTACATTTAGAAAGATTGTCTTATCTAAAAAATCTTCTGATTTCTTTTGAAAACCCTTATTTATCACAAAAATTATACACAGGCTTCGGGAACATATTTATAATTCATAAAAATTTCAAAGAGTTTGCACAGTAAATTTTTTTAAGTTTTTTTTAAGTTAGATGAAAAAAAAAAAAAAGAATTCTTGTTGCAAAGCCATTTTTACTTAGACTCTCCTTCAAAAATATGAAATCATTCAGCACTTATTTAGGTACATTTAAAGCAAGGCTATCACGATTCTGGGCTGGTCTGTTATTGGTAGATATAAAAAATCTAATATATAACCTTTTTAACAAAAATATGAAATCATTCAGCACTTATATAGGTACATTTAAGGCAAGGCTATCACAATTCTGGGCTGGTCTGTTATTGGTAGATATAAAAAATCTAATATATAACCTTAACTTACTTTCAGTTGTGTTATTTTCTTTGAATGTAAAAATATATCTTCAAACCAATAGAAAAATCTAATATGTATTGATAGCATTTTAATGGTTAAATTCAAAATATTTTCTTGAATGAAAATCGGATGTTAATTTAGTAATTTGAACATGCAGAAATCCTACTATTAGCTTTTTTATTTTAGGTACCATGGTTATATAGGAGCAGCCCTAATTCTCGGAGGGGTTGATCTTCATGGACCATCTTTGCATACAATTTATCCACATGGCTCTACAGATAGTTTGCCTTTTGTTACTATGGGTTCTGGTTCTTTAGCAGCCATAGCAGTTTTTGAGGAAGGTTGGAGAGAAGATTTAAGTGTAAGTATATTCTAAAATGTTTCTTAACTAGTTAACATTATTGCATGCATTTTTATTGTAAAGTATTTATGTCATCAGTTTTAAGAAAATTAATGCATAAAAGGCACTAGTTTTTTTTTTATTTTTTTTTATTTTTTTTTTTTTTTTTTTTTTTGGGGTGGGGGGGGGGGGGGGCAACTGTATTATCAGTTGAAAATAATGGTTTATTATTATAATAAAATTTTTACTCAAAGCTGATTTATTATTATTATTTTTTTAATTAGAATTTTTTTGGACATAATAGTGTTAAAATTCAATTGATTTAGTCTAGCTTTGTTTTAGCAGTTCTTTACCCATTATGTACCAGAAATTGCACAGTTATATTTGCATTGTATTTAACGATTTTCCACTTTTCAGTATCATGTAGAATCATTTCATATATATTAACCAATTTTCCCTATTATATTATTCACTTTGCAAATCCAAAAAAAGCTTACAAGGAACTTTTAAAAAATTTTCAAAATATGGTTTATAGTAATGGATGTTCTAAAATGATTCTCTATTTCACTTAGATTAAATTTCTCTGTAAAAACATTTTTACAGATTTCAATAACTTTAGGACCAATTCAAAAATATACTAGAACTTTCATTTTTATCATAAATCATTAAAAAAAAAAAAATTGACTGGATTTTTATAAGACCAACTTAAATTTAAGTCTTATAAGGGTGATTTTCTTGAAATAAGAAACTCATAAAATTGAAAATGCTTAAATTAACATTTTTATATTTGTGTTAATTTATTTCTAATTGTTTGATGTATATCAAAATAAAAATTATTTTGAAAATGGCGTAAAATCTACATATCTTAAGTTTCAATAATCCTGTTTCAGTGAATCTCTTAGTTCACCAGTTATAGCTGTTGCCAAAAAAAAATTATTGAATTTGTTTGAGAACTAATTTCTAAAATAAATTCGCTAACTTTTCAGGTTTTAACACTAGAACCACCATGAAGGGATCATTTTGACCCGTACAGGATAAGTATATTTGGATTCGAACCAGAAATTTCTTTATAAAGTAAGTTAAATGTATACCACAGAGAAAAAAGTTAAGTAAGTTAAATACTTTTAAATAAAAATTCTGGTGTGAAATATTTTTTTAAACTTTAATAAAATTTCCCACGGCTCTACTGTTAAATATTCATTATTAGATAAATCTACTTCCATTACACTTTTAAGGCAAAATATCCTTATATATATGTATATATATTTAAAAATGAAAATACATGTGAAAAACAAAGGATAAGAGATTATAAAAAGCAATGGAATGGACACTGCAGGAATTATACTTGATAGGATGAAAAAGCAAAAAATGGAAAACTATGTATATCTTAGTCTTCAGAAGGGCTTTATAAGAATATTCATAGTAAATATGTTATTTCATAAAATATTCTCAGCATTATGCCTAGAATAGACAATATTAAGCCCCCAATAACATATATAATATATATATATATATATATATATGTATATGAAACGACAATTGATAACCTACATGAGTTCAAATAACAAAATAAATAAATATGCAACTTAAATAGAAATAAGATAAATAAACAATTATTCAACTTAAATCGAAATTAGAGCATAAAATAATGTGCAAGACTCACCAAAAACGACTAATGTTACTGTAGATTGAACAAAATTATAAGTACTTAACGAACAGCCAGTCATTATTAACTCAAAATGGCTGCTATATCTATACAAACATAGCTTTGAAAAAATATGATAATTTAATTAGAGCTGCCATCTATCACAGAAAAATATAAATACAGTAAAACCCTGTTTATTCGAAAAGCATGAGACCAAAGGATTTTCGGTTAACCGGGATACCATAGGAATTTTTGGATAACTGGGAGGTTTCCTAATTTTATTCTACCAGTACCAGATGACACTACTCACCCTTCTCACTTCCCTGCAGTCAGGTAAAGCATTAGTGCTTGCAGGTGCTGCAAAAGTCTGTATTCTGTTCCATTTCCCCTTCCTGTTTACACGTGTTTTAATTTCCTCCAAACTTTATTTACGATGAGTAATATTTTAAAATACAAGTGAGTTTTTATAAGCATGAAGAGCTCAACGAGTTGAAAAAGTTGATATTGGCACTTCAATATGTTGAAGTGCAGGAAGATGCAACAGCATCAGATCTGTTGTTGTTTAAAAGGTGGCATGATAAGGCAGCATTGAAGCAATGCGAATTTGAAAAACAAAAGAAATCACAATATACTTTGTAAAGAAATGAAGTGTTGTATATGTCTATGCAATAAAATGCCTGCATTTATGCAATTGTCCAAATAAGTAAGTTGATTCTGTTTATTTATTTCATAAACAACATGCTTGTTTAAAAATAAAATTTTTCATATTTAAAAAAAAAAGGCGTTTTAAGGTCTTTTGGGTAATTGGGGTTCTACTGTATATATTTTAATAGATGAAAAATGCTGTAGCTGTAAGAAAAGATCTTATAATTTTTTTTTCTTTATTTTCAAAATCATTTTTTTTTTTCAACAAATTTGCTTGTCTAGCTACTCTTATGAAGAATTTTTAAGTAGAAATTCATTCTATGCTATGTTGTGCACGGATTTCGAATGGAGCCAAACATAGCATGTGTTAAGTGTTTTGCAAGGGACTCTCCTGAAAATTTTGCTTACTATATTCACAATAGAATTTTTATCTCTCAAAAGTATTTTTTTTTTTTTTTCATTATCTTTCTCAAAGATAAATTTTATAATTTTTTTTTTTTTCCCCCCCAAAAAAATAATTGAGAAAAAAAATGGCCAGCTGAGTTCTGAAATGTGAAGTAGTCAGCCCCATATTTGTTTCGGATTGGTCACGTGATATGCACTGTAGTTTTGTTCTTCAATATTTTTTATATTCTTATTTTCAGTTGGAAGATGGTAAAAAGCTAGTAAGGAATGCTATTTGTGGTGGAATATTTAATGATTTGGGATCTGGCAGCAATGTTGATATCTGTGTCATAACAAAAGACGGTGTTGATTACATTAGACCATATGAAGAAGCTAGTGTGAAAGGGCAGAGGTATGTATTTTTTCCATTGACGTGCATTAGTCTTAATTCTATGAAATAATCTGTCAAATGTCAACTGAGGCATATACAGGGTGTTTGGGATAAATGTGACATACATAATTCTATGCAGGGGTTGATGCAGGTTTTTTTTCTTGGGGCCCATTTTGTGAAAAGTAAAGGTTATTTTTGTGAAATTTATTATATTTTTGTGAAAAGTAACATTTTGTAATGAAAGTTGAAATCCAGTTAATCAAATTCGAACCAAGCATTTATAAACAAAAACTTTTTTAAATCCTTTTGCTGAAGTTTTCCTCTCTGGTAAACTTGTTTGCTTACAAATTACACATTTTAAAACATCACAAAATAATAAATAGTAAGTTTTTATGGAATAGAATTTTGTGAAGGGGCCCATTTTATCAAATTGATTTTTGTCAAGGGGTCCATTTTATCAAATTGATTTTTGTCAAGGGGCCCATTTTATCAAATTGATTTTTGTCAAGGTGTCCATTTTATTAAATAGATTTTTGTGAAGGGGCCCTAAATAGGCCCCAAATTTTTCCTGGATCGACCCTGTTATGTAATACAATTTTCTACATAATGCACACTTTCTCAGTTGTAAAGAATTTTTGCAGTTAAGAAGCACCTGCAAACCCACATTGTAAGCATATTGCTGCCTTCTAAAGCAGCAATTTCCAACCTTTTCTCTCTCATGTACCCTTTGCTTAGACTTTTCATTTATGTGTCCCTTCTCGCATAAGCCCGTCTCAAATATTTTTGTTTTTATTCGTTAGTAATGTTCTTTGCTAGTTACCAATGGTAGATGGACTCTTTAGAATTTCAGTTTTTAACTACATATAATTTCGAACCACAACACGATATAAACATAAAGCCACTCAAAACACTAAATATTAACTAAAGATTTCAAATTAAGCACTCACAAAAAAGGAATGAAGCTACACACATTAATGAGTTAGTGCTAATACTGACCAGTCAAACAGTAAAATGATGACCTGCTTTCAAATTGGTTTTAAATGAAATTGTCAAAACAGAAGCCCTGATACGATTCATGTTTTATCTAGATATTTCTAGAATTACTCGAAAGAAAAGAACAATTAAAAATCCCTGCTGGCTCGGCCTACAGGCTCAGGTAGATTTCGAAGTTAAGTACTAATTTCACCAACAAGAATTAACTAGTATTAATTTCATTTTTCTGTAAGAGTTGGTTTTATCGGAATCATGTTATTTACAATCATTTTTTTTTTTTTTAAACCCCTATTTTTTTTCATCATTTGAGAATATTTTTAGTAATGTCAAAAAAACATTCAGACAATTTTTTGTACTTTTCCGAGAAGTAGTGTCTTGAAAAAGATTCGATATGTTTCATAAATGAAAAGTAATGGTGGTTTTAATGTTTTTATTGCATCAGTGTTGAATTCAGGGGGTGGCCCGGGGGGTTATTCCCTTCCCCGGAGCATTCAGATCTTATGCTTTTGCTGGTTAAAAAGTGCAAGAAATAGCAAGGGAATGGGTGAATGACATTGATAAAAAAATTTTACCATTGATTGTTACATTTTTCATTAAGGCATCTCCATTTCCTGATACATATTTTTCTGATGCAATCAATCTTAAGCATTTGAGGACTATTAAATATTTTAGAACCTTTATATATCTTGAATAACAAAATTTCATAGTATGCATTTTATTCCTTTCTGTTAATTTCTTTATTATTTCCTGGTTATTTTGCATTTGATATTTTAACTAAAAGAAAATTTTTATTCTATTTTTCTACTTCTTATTGATGTTCCCTCAATAGTAAAATGTGTATATGCTGAATGCTTTTATGCATATTAAATTATTAATGTCATTACAAGCACAGGTTTCATTTCAATGTAATGTTTTCTTAATTAGTATTAACTTGTTATTTCATCATATGACTTCCTTTTTTAATAAGATTTGAGGCTGTCAAACATTTAAAATTTTTTTATTTCTACTTTAAATTTTGTAAACTGATTATTAATTGCAACTGCCATATGACAGATAAACAAGTTAAAATTTGCTGCAAATGTATATGTTTTACAATAGCTGTTTAATACATTATAACTAGAGATCGACCGAAACAGGTTTTTAAACCGAAACCTAAACCGAATTTCGGTGATCTTCCCACTTTCGGCCGAAACCGAAAGTGTCAAAAATTTAAAAACTGATTAATACATACATAACTGCATATAATTATTAATTAATAACAAATAATTAATAATTACTTAATAATAACTAATTACGGTACTAATTAATTTTTTAATTATAGGTGTATTGAACCTAGAGTAGCAAAAAACCCGTTTATTCCCAGGTTTATTTCCAATAGACCCGGATTATTCCCAGGTTTATTTTCAAAAGACCTGGTTTATTCCCAAAAAACCCGGTTTATTCCCAGGTTTAAACCGGGTTTTTTCTAGCCTTTGCAACTCTAATTGAACCACATTTCTAACAAACAAATGTACATATATGTATGCGTATACGTTTCCAACAAAAATGAAATATAAATAATACAACTTTATATTTTATTATTTTATAACAACCAATAATTATAGGCATTTATCAATAATTAATTGACAGTGTAGTTAAATAATGTAAAACAAATTCAATAATGAATATTTAATTTTTAAATATATTCATATTTTCAGTTCATTAATATTTTGCATTTAAATTGTATAAGTAAAGGATGAAGTATAGGTTACAGGGCCGAAACTAAGGGGGGGCAGAGGGGGCATGTGCCCCGGGCGCCACCCGAAGGGGGCGCCAAAATGAAGTTTTCGTTTGTTTAATACAAAAATGTATATATAAGTGAAATTTGGATACAAATGTTTCATAGCCGAAAAAAAAAAAAAAACTGAACCAAATGCATTAAATAGATAAAAGGATTGCCTAAAGTACTAGAGAGCAAATGAATAAGAAGAAAGAACTGTTCTCTTAGTTTATTTTTATCCCATTCCAAATACACTATGTCCTATGTCTGCTATCTATCGGGGAAATCACTTTCCATGTAGTAAGAATCCCTAACATTTTTCAAGGTCAGTCTCATGTCTCTGTGTCACTGTCCAGTGTCTAACAAAGATAATTGCCCAGCGATTCCCTGTGAAAAAATTCTAAGAAGGGTGTTCTATTTTTTCTTTCTTTCTCGCTGAGCAGCGGGCTTGATATTCGCCCTTGATATACGTATCTCGCGAGCAAAACGGGGGCTTTCTTTTCCCCCGTTTTGCTATGGGTGAGGTTGAGCGACTGCCCAGGACAATAAAAATAAAAGGGAACGCATAAAGTAAAATACTTAGTAAAATCATTATCTAAAAAGAGTATACCATTTGTTAGAGGTACAGTAAACAATCTCACACAGGGCGCCATTGCTTAAAGCCTTTATCCTCCAAAATTATTTGTTCTCCTCTTTTCACCATTTCTATGTATTTTCCCGCCCTAGGCGACAAATGGAAAATTCCGTCCCATTACTTTTGCTGGAAATATTTTTTTGCATCCAGATCCAGTCTTGAAGCTTACAGGAGGTGAGATCAGGCGACTTCTCGGGATACTAAAAACAAAGGTGTGGAAAATATACGCAAAATAAAATACTTAGTAAAACCTTTTATTTATTTTATTTTTTAATATATCATTTGTGGGGGTACGCAAAAAATCCCGCCCAGGGTGCCATGGCTAATAATCCGCCCCTGCCTTTATCCTCCCATTTTTTTATCCTTTTGCCATTTCTAGCAGGTGACAACTAAGAAATGCCGCCCATGTCTTTTACTACAATTACTTTTTACATACAGATCCGGCCTGAAAGGGTGCGACACTAAAAACTAAGAGGTGAAATAAATGTAAAATAAATAATAAAACCTTTTTTTTGTTAAGAATATACCATTTGTAGAGGTGCAGAAAAGAAGCTCGAACAGGGCGCTATGGCTAGTAAAGCCTCCCCTGCCTTTATCTCCCAAAATTATTTTTTCTCATTTCTGTGTTTTGTTGTACTATGCGACAACTAAAAAATGCCACCCAATTCCTTTTGCTGCTATTATGTTTTGCAGCCAGATCTAGGTTTAGACAGGAAGAAGTCGGACGACTATTCGGGATACTAAAAATAAAAGGATGAAAAATATACGCAAAATAAAATACTTAGTAAAACATTTTTATTTTATTTTTTTCGGATACATCATTTGTAGGGGTGCAGAAAAAAAAAATCTCACCCAGGGTGCCATGGCTAATAAAGCCGCCCCTGCCTTTAATCTGTCAAATTATTTTTTCGTCCTTTTGCCATTTCTAGGTAGGCGACAACTGAAAAATCCACTCATGTTTTTTACTACAATTATTTTTTTACAGACAGATCTGGCCTTAATGGGAGCCAACGATACTAAAAACTAAGGGGTGAATTATATGCAAAATAAAATAGTAAAAACCCTTTTTTTTTTTTTTTTTTTTTTTTTTTTTAAGAATTATTTCTAGGAGTTTAGAAAAAAAATCTCTCCCGGGACGCTATGGCTAGTAAAGAAGCCTATCTGCCTCTAAAATAAGTCATTTTCAGCCCTAGATGTCCGCGTAGTTTTGCCTAACGGTAGAAACGACCATCCATTTTGAATTGTAATAGATTGTTGATTGATTATTCACGATCTGTCGCGTTCTGAGTCTCTATTATTGTCTTATAACAATATTTTCTAAAATGAAAAACACTATTAAATTTTTTGTTATTTAAAATAGAATGTCCCATTTTTGAATGAAAATTACATCTTCGATGTAACAGAAAGCAATCATTTATGATTTCGAGAATAGTTTTAAGTTAAAGGGTGTCAGAATTAAAATATAAAAAACGTCATAATTTTAATTTATTGAATTTTTAAACTTATTAACTTTGGTTAATTGTCTTTCTAAAAATAGGCTATTTTCATCTCTACCATAACTTAGAAGCATACAAATTTTATTTTAACACCATAAGAAATCCTTATCCTGACAATTCAATCTTTCATGCTCGAGAGGCACATTTATAAATTCTTAAATTTCCCCGAGTCATTATTCAATTAAATAGCTTAGGTAAGAAATGTATACACGCCTAGATATCAAAACCAGAGCCAGGTTGTATATAGGCACTGCGGAACTACAGAATTCTTACTTTCTTCTTGATTCACAAAAAAAAAAACATTTTATTTATTTATATTTGCACGCAATATTTAATTTTAACACGAGAAATTGTATACATCATTTCCAATTTAGTAACAATAGTAGTAAATAATCTATTGGTTAGCACTTAAGAAAGTAATTGATCAATATTTGACAAAGCTGATTACGTAGTTCAGTATTACGTATTTTGTGATTACATATTTTTAATTTAGAATAAGTCGGCTATTAGAAACTTGGTAAAATTCTTTTTTTAAATTTACTTAAGTAGGGGGGGGGGGGGGGGGGTGTGCCAAAATTCATGTTTGCCCCGGGCGCAAAAAAGGCTAGTTTCGGCACTGATTGGTTAAGTAAAGGGCACAAAAGCTAAAATAATTCGTACAATTTGACTAAAAAAGGAAAATTAGCACTAAGACAACATTTTAAGCCTAGAAATTATTAATTATAAACTTTATTTTCCATTTCAATATTCTCAAAGTGAGACATTATTTTGTACTTTAGCTAATTTAAAATATATATATAAGGATAAAAATGTAACAGTTGTCAATTTTCTTATAGAATGTGCACAATAAGATCAAAATAAATCTTTGCTCAATCATCGCCCCCCCCCCCAAAAAAAAAAAAAAGCTTTTCCACTCCCTGCCTCCCTAAGAAAGTATTGAAATAGCACCCCTGTTTGAAAATTTTATCTCCGGTGCCAAGTTGACTCTCTGTGCCTCTATCCAAAACTATTTATTTTCATATGAAATAAAACGTAATTAATTTATCAATAAGACAGAAATAGTTTCCAATTATACGAATTTCATCTAATAAAAAAATATTTTGAGTATACATACCTCGATATATCTTTTGTAATACATTTCGTAAATCTTCATGTTTTTTAACAACACCTTTAATATTCAGGAAAGTATTCAAAACAATCTGAAATTTCAAAGTAAAAATTTTCTATTACTGTTAAGTTTGCAGCTTTTAAAGATCATGTGATAAACGTCTTTTAAGTTTAGTCATATATGCATTGCTTGCTTTATAATTTAAGCTCGCATCATGGATCAGTCATGGCCAATAATGATAAACAGTGGAGTTCAAAGCAATAAACAGCGTCTTATTTGAGCCGATACAACTCGTATCAATGAGCAAAGTTGAAAATTTTCGAAAGAAGGAACGAGATTTTGAAATACAGACAGTTTCGGTCAGGCCGAAATTTTGGCAGCAGTTTCGCCGAAAACGAATATTCGGCGAAGCTCCGATTTTGCACCGAAACCGAAATTTCGGTCGATCTCTAATTATAACTTAATATTTGTATACATTTTATTTATAAACATGTTTGCATAAAAAAGCTTCCAGATGAACTGAACTTAATTTTTCATTTTCATGCAAAATATTTCCCATACTGTTGTGTATATAAATATGTATATGTGATATTTTGATATAAAAGCAGAGCTGCCAACTGCTACGAAAAAATTGTAGTTGCTACGATTTTGAGCCACAAACTACGATGCTACGAAAATCTGTCTAAAACTACAATTTTCTGCAAAAAAAAAAAAACAAAAAAAAATGTGAATTTTGTCACAGGATCACTCGAAAAATCATGAATTTCTTCACAGAATCGCACGAAAAACGCGAATTTCAGCAAAACATTGGCGGGAAAAAGCAAATTTCGCCAAAGTATCGCTGAAAAAACGTGAATTTCATTCAACTGATTGCTGAAAAAAATGCGAATTTCGTCAAAAGATCGTTCAGGGGTGATTCTGGTTTGAATTTTCCGAAAAATTAAGGCAATTTCCGAAAAAAAAAAAATATCGGTCATAAATCCGAAAATTCGGACATTAAATGTATCCGTATTTCGGCAAATGATCGCCGAAAAAAATCAATCTCGTCTTTCGTTCAAAGAAAAGTCACCAATTTTGTCAAAGGATCGCGGGAAAAATGTGACTTTCGTCAGAGAATCGCGAAAAAATGGCAAATTTCGTCAAAAACATTACGAAAAGCTGCAAATTTCGTTAAGATCGGGAAAAAAACGACAAATTTTTGTCAACAGATTGTGGGAAAAACGTGACTTTCGTTAGAAAATCGCGAAAAAACGGCAAATTTTGTCAAAAACATTGCGAAAACCGACAAATTTCGTCAAAAGATCACGAAAAAACGGAAAATTTCGTCATAAACATTGTGAAAACGGCAAATTTTGTCAAAAGATCGCAAAAAAAGACACATTTTTGTCAACAGATCGCGGGGAAAACGTAACTTTCGTCAGAAAATTGCGAAAAAATGGCAAATTTTGTCAAAAACATTGCGAAAAACGACAAATTTCATCAAAAGATTGCGAAAAAACGGCAAATTTCGTCAAAAACATTGCGAAAACCAACAAATTTCGTCAAAAGATCGCGAAAAAATGGAAAATTTTGTCATAAACATTGTGGAAAACGGCAAATTTCGTCAAAAGATCGTGAAAAAATGACAAATTTTTGTCAACAGATTGCGGGAAAAATGTAACTTTCGCCAGAAAATCGCGAAAAAACGGCAAATTTTGTCAAAAACATTGTGAAAAACGACAAATTACGTCAAAAGATTGCGAAAAAACGGCAAAATTCGTCATAAACATTGCGAAAAACGACAAATTTCGTCAAAAGATCGCGAAAAAAACGACAAATTTTTGTCAACAGATCGCGGGAAAAACGTGACTTTCATCAGAAAATCGCGAAAAAACGGCAAATTTCGTCAAAAACATTGCGAAAAAACGACAAATTTCATGAAAAACATTGCGGAAAATGGCAAATTTCGTCAAAAGATTGCGAAAAAACGACAAATTTTGTCAACAGATCGCGGGAAAAACGTGACTTTCGTCAGAGAATCGTGTAAAAACAGCAAATTCCGTCAAAAACATTGCGAAAAACGGCAAATTTCGTCAAAAAATATCGAAAAAAACATAAATTTTATCAACAGATCTCGAAAAAAAACCCAATTTCGTCAAAAGATCGTGAAAAAACACAAATTTCGTCAAAGGGACGAAAAAAAAAAAGTGCCGATCCACTCCCGGCTGTATCGTATCAGCTTACTCGACCTGATGAAGGACTCTAACTCAGACATTTTTCTCTGGAAGATATACCCGTAGTTCCATCACCCCCTCCTCCCAACCGCCTTGGAATCTTTCAGAAAATTCACTGTGAAGTTCAGAAATTTGGCTTAGAAATTTGGCTTAGGAGCGGACAGAGCATTAATTGAATAGGAATAATTATGTTTAATCAATCCCACCCGCAACAAAAAAATTAGCAAAAACAAAAGAGTCTCCTAATTTGTGTGCTTATGGATATAGACATGCGTTTAATTGATTAGTATTTGCTCACTTAAAATTTACAGCGTAAAAAATAGCCACCAACCAACCAATCTTCAGATAAATTTGAATTTGGTGTGCTACTATTTCTCATTTTCAAAGGTTGGCAGGTCTGTAAAAGTTGTTTCTTGAATGGGAAGAATCAATGTATTTATTTATTATTGTTAAATTTAGAATTTTCAATTTATTAAAAGTGGACGAAATGGACAAAATGATATTTTGTATGGGACAGTTTTTTCCGGGCAACCCTGAACTGGGGTCAGTAATCGAATGTGTCATATCATTGCAAACATTTTGTTGTTGATAAATTAATTTCCAAGGCCTCTCTTATTAATGTATTATGCAAATTTTCATAGTTGGCTATTTTCTCTATTGTAATAGTTTCAAGTTTTATGGGGTTTTCAATGAGGGGTTATTGACATGTAAAATGTTATTTAAATAATACAAAATACTGTAATGTGCACAACCTCTCGTCTCAAAGTGTCTGTTAGATCTTCCACTGTAGTATAAAATTATGGGTTGTCATAAAAAATGTAACAGTCTACATATGTTTATACTCTTTAGTTTGATATATCCGTGGTGTCAAAAATAAACCTAAAATTAATAGTAGAAGCCATTAAAATATTGGATAAGAATATGCTGTATAATGATTATTTGCATCGGTAACCCAATTTCACAGTCAAGACAGCTACTCAATGCTCCTTAATCCTTTCCAGCATGGTGGGTTAAATTCTGAACCACTTAATATTAATACACAATAAATGCCACAATGGCACCAGAATTTTAGAAAAAGAATCTCCTTTATTATGCAGTGGAAGAAAATATTTTGTTTATTTTAAAATTTGCTTGTGTCAATCAACAATTTCAACATTTTAGCAAGAGAGATGCTTTGTGTCTGAAAAGGTTAAACACTTAAAAAATCATGCAAAGTGTAATTAATACCATAAGACAGAAACAACAGTGTCATGGTGTTTTGCTGTGTCTCCTGCAAGATGGAATGTCCTGACCCAATGTTTGTCCTCCTTACTCTCTTGATACTGCAATTCTATGAAATGTTTGTGGTATGATTGAAGAAGTAACCAAACATATGGGCAGTATCACAAAAGCCGAAGTGATCAATATGTTTAGGGCAAGCCAACTCGAGATTATTATGGCTGCTGAGAGTGGCTTCTTTGAATTGTTATAATCTTTGTCACACATCTATTTTTTCATATATATATATTTTTTTCACTCTGATATTTCTTGCTTTTGTTTTTCATCAGCAACTCTCAAATTTATCCCAAACACCCCATATCTTTTGAAAATAATTATAATATTCTAGAAATTTTGTGAATCCTTATTTTTGGTCTAAGATACAAGTAAAACAGTTAGTGGTATGGCAATTGTGACATTTTTGTCAATTTCACTAAATGAGGCAGTAGAAGAAAAATAGTTTTTATAGTAGTTAATTCATTTTTAATGAGTATGGTTAAGGGGTGGGGGGGGGGTGTCCTTGTAGGTAAGTTATTCTTGTTTGTAGAGGAACAATGTAGAAAAGGTTAAGAAACATTTCTTTTTTTCTAATATATAGATATTCAATGTGTTGTCTCTTTGACTGCTCAGACAAGGAAACCAGGTTTGTAGACCATATGTTTAGCTAACTGCAAAACCATTAGTTTTAGAGGTGTTGTTCCAATTACAAAAATGTTTCAAATATTGTTCATCATATTGAAAGCCATTTACATAAATGTAGTTTTTTCGAATTATGATATTAAATTTTTTTTATGGCCTGTGTGGTTTTATGAGTTGTATTTAAAAGAACTTTCTGCATTCTTTTACATGTAAAACAGTAGGAATTACATTCAACTGTGACTAAAATTTACCAAGTTATGATACTTTGAATTTTATGAATTTTCAGTTTTCTGTAACTGAAAACATGTGTTTTCAATTTTATACTATTATTTTTTTTAGCATTAAAAATATTTAAAGGTTACTAGTACTAAATATTTATTTATTTTTTTTTAAACATCCAATGTGCAACTTTAACAGGGTGTAAAAGATAACAAATCTGGCTTTTTGTAAATAAGTTTTTTTTTTAATGGATTCTAAAAGTTATTTTTATGGTATGAAAAATCGTAGGTTTTCAGTATTTTTGCTATAATATGACCTTTTTCTGTTACAGGCAAGGAACTTATCGCTATCGACCTGGAACTACAGCTGTTTTGCATTCTCAGATTACTCCTGTTGAAATTGAAGTTGTAAAAACCACTGTAACCCGCCATGATGATGAAATGGAAACAGACTCTTAAACCTTGTATAACTTTTGTAATTAAATGGGTCCATTTGAAATTTTCTTCTATATTTTTTTGTATGGATATGATGCTTTTTTAAAAAAGTAAAGAGACTATCAATAACAGAAGTATTTTATTATAATAACCATATGTTTATGCACACTTCCTGTTACATTCATGTATGTTTTTGTGTTCAGGATTTTACATGGGAATTTTATTTAAAAAATAAGTAAACTGCTTAAAATTGGGAGTCCTATTTTCTATTCTAAGATAGATTTTCTCACCTTGTAGCGATAAATTACATTCAAAATAAAAAAAATATATAGTTTTGGGATTGTGTTCCACAACAAGTTGCTGTCTTGTAATGTACAATATTTGTAAATGTAATGTATAATGTTTTACATGTACTCTGAATTACAATGTGCTGACAGCTCTGAATAAAATTAAGATATTAGTATAGATTTTCTGTACTGTTTAAAAATACTGTATGTTATCGAAAGCAGCATTTCTGCATGAACATATTCTTGCTCAGCTATAGCTTTTAACTAAACTTACTATATCAGAAATTTAATATCTCTGCTAATTATCAAAAATCTGAGCTTCAAGTGCATCAAGACATGCCTTGGGCTATCCTTACTTAAATTTTCAAACTTCCAGGTGTGTTAGATTTTCCTAGCCATCACACACATACACAGAGGAAAACTTTCTTTTATTAGTATAGATATAAGAACTCATTACCACAGTGAAATGGGCTTTTTAAATGTTTTTAATTTAAAAAAATTTTATTCATCAGAAAAAAATTTGAATTTTATCCTTTTATACCTAAACATATCAAATTGACTTTCTCTAAATCTGGATAAGTTAATATTTCCCATAAAATATAAAGAAAATTCTTAACTCCTATTATTCAGTTATATTTTTATCCTTTCTTACATTCAAAATTAATGAGCCCATCATAATACTTACTCTTCCCTTGGAAAGATAAATTTTATTATAAGGAGTTAGTGTTGCTATTGGTTAGCAAATTTGTAAAAAGTGGAAAATAAATATTTAACAAAACTTTTAACAGCTGAACCAACATATGCACAACATGTTAAGTTCTACAACTTACTCAACATATATTGAAAATACACACAGAAACTGAGATGAACAGTGTGAATAATCTTGAATCTTTTGCAATATTTTATAATAAATATGTTTAATAATAATAAAAAAAAAATCCTGAACCATGCATATGTTTGTAAGACAAACAGAAAGCTATTTTTAGTGAAGGAAATTTACACACATAAATTTCAAAATGTTTTGAAATCAAATAATGTTTTTCATTTTTCTGTAAATGTATTGCATCTTGAGTTGTAATAGATTGTTTCCCATCTGTAATGAAGTCAGGGTAAGTAAAAATCATGATTATTATTTTTTTAATAATAATAAAAAAAAAAAATCTGATATTTTTTATTTAAAGTTTTTTAAAAATTTAAATCTGATTTTTTAAAATTATTATTTACTTAAATTAATTACTTTGCAAAGTTAAATTTTTTACACATTAAACATACGTATTTAGCAAGAACACTTGATGATTTTTTAAATTTTAAATGAAAGTACCATAAGAAAACTAATAAATATAAAGAAATTAATTTTTAAATTGCATAGAAGGAAAAAAAAAAAACTTTTTTGTAATAGATAGTATTTGCCTGCATATAAGATACATTCTATTTTAAAAAAAATAATTTTTTTAGATGTGTAAATGTAAAATACATAAGATCTAAAATCTTTAGAAATAATATTTTTCATAAATATAATACCATTTATTTTATGTATATGACATAAATTTTCAAGGTTTTTCTCAAAAGATTCCATTTTCATTTCTAATTTTATAAATACCCGATATTGAAAATTAATTTGGAACTGCCTCGATGACTTTTAGTAACTGGAAATATTGAAATGAAAAATAGACAAATACTTTAGAAGATTGGAAAAATAATAATACATTTTTCCTAAACACTCAGGGCTTGGAATTCAAGGCTTTGTATACAAAAAATTTCCTGCTTTTTTATTTCCCAGTTTGTTCCTAAGCTTTGAATGTACTAAACCATAAATAGAAAATAGTACTTTCTACAGATGCAACTGTGAGCAGTTGCTTTATTGTGTTTTCATTTGACATTTTACAAAAACTTGAATTGAAATAGCTCTCCACCACTCCAAAATGAACATTTGGGATACAGTATTTTTTTCAAAAAGAAAATCATAAAAAGGATCTGCCTTAGCTAGGAATCTCATGATTAATGCTATAAAATTACTAAATTCACAAGATACCAATTCCTGCTGCATTTGGTGACAGTTACACAAATAAAAGGCTCATTGTGGACATTTTACCCTCCCTCTAAACTCAAGCAGACTGTCTGGCCTTCAAGCAATTTACAATTTTTTTTTTCTTTTTCCTGCTTATAAATATGATCTAAATGTAAACCACCAATTTATCTGTGGGTAAGTGCAATGTAACCAGATTCATCATACTTTTAAATTCACAATGAATAAAATCTATCAGTTGCATGAGAAACATTACATGTTACCACAAAAATAACAAGTTTTTGTTCAAGAGAGAAACATTCAAAAATTTTTTCAAAAATTCATCAGCTATAAATATTTGTACATTCAAAGTTTTCATTATCTTTATTTTGCTATTCTGTGCTCTTATAGCCTACGACACAGCCATTGATTAAACAGTTGCAAGGTATTTAAAAATAAAAATTTTAATTTATCAAACAAATTACAACAATGTCTCATTAAATAGCATCTAAGTGATGCATATAATGGTAATGGTCTTTGTTTGTAACAAGGCCATATAATGGTCAATGAATTTTTGGCTACTTTTGTTCTGGAAATACCACCAGGATATATTTTCTATGATGAATACTGTTATCTCTTTAGTTGAAAAGGGGAAAAAAATGTACAGATTGGGAATATAAAATTTGCAATTATACATTTTAAAAAGTCATTTAATAGAGGTTTGTTCTTTTTTTTGGCTTATTTTGATCTAAATAAATAACATGTGGATATTTTTAAAGTTTATTATATTCTAAATCAAGGCAAAACTACAGATGCCAAAAGAATAAAATTTCAATATTAATTTAAAAGATTTATTAAAAAAAATCATAGTTATTTAAATTAACCTGATTTACATTGGCGTACTCTGAATGAAGTGTTCAGATGGTAATTGAGAATTCATTATTAGATAATGTATTTTAGGCATGGGATCAAAATCAATCACTTAATCAAATATGCTCAAAATAGATAAATTTATTCTAAATTGCTTAATGTGTCTTGATAATTAGTATGCAAATAATTATCCAAACTCCAACACCTTAGAACAGACCGCTGATGTATAGTGGTATAAATAAGTATCAAATTTACATTGTGCTGTATCAATTAATTAATTAACAGAAAGTATTTCAGAGATTTTAACCATGCCAAATTCACTATTCAAAATTTTAGTTATCAAGCAATGTTATTTTTGAGTCATTTCATGATTACAAATTGCCAAGCTATTATTTTTCATGAAACTTTAATATGATTTTTAAAATAAATTTTCTGTTATTTCAAAAAATTTAAGCACAACACAAGTAATCAAGATAAGAGAAGTAACACAAGATGTTTAAACTCTTAAATTTTCCCAAACTACCATCTACCAGGCATGTCAAACTTGTTTACTATCAAGGGCCAAATGAAGTATTATATACAAAGTTGCGGGCCACATTTAAAATAAAAAATATTCCGATGTATAACGTGCAGTTCAAACATTTATATTTCGACCCTGAAATTTTATTTAATTAAATGTTATTTATTGCTTTATCGTAATTATTTAATCTTATTTAAGAAATAAAATTTCTGAGTCTAAATATGTTTGATTGAGCTGTGCGTTATACGCTTGAATATACGGTATATTTATTACCAACGCACCGAATAAAATGTGTACATACAAAATGCAACCATGTTAAAGAAGTATTCATGCGAATTTCCAAAGTTATTCATAGTTTGTCATTAAATCTCTTCAAATAATGAAATTTTGAATTAAAAAAATTAAATTAGACATTTAACCCTCTAAGCGTGTAGAACGTAATATTCCGTTCACTAAGCTCCAGGTTTCACTGCAATATATGCAATGTTTAAAGATAATATAATTCTATAGATTTAACGAATTTTCAAAACATTGAAGAATGATTAATACTCTCAAGGGTTACATTCATATTTGTTATTCAGTTTTATTTATAATGCTGAAAGAATCATATTTTTTTAGCATTTAAAACAAAATGCAGAGAAAACAACATTACAATTTTATCCTTTTTCTAAACGCTCAGAGGGTTAAAAAATGATTGGAGACTGCACACCGCAACTTGGTTCAGCTTGTGTCTGTAAAAAGTGGTTGAATTGCTATACACAGTTTTGATCGTATAATTTTTTTTTAATTTAACTGTTTTGGCCGATTTCAACGTTAAATAGCACTTAGAATAATTCTTAGATTTAAAATCTGTCTGCTGCTGCGTGTTTATCATACATTTCTTTATAAAACTAGCAGTTTTCATATTTCTATATACAATAGTTTTCTTAATATAAGCCGAGAAAGAGCCAAAATAAATTTAATTATGCAGCAATAGTTATTTATTTAATTCTTTTAGAATAGAGCAAAACAAAAACATATTTTGAACGGGAAAATGCATCTTGTTTCCATGCGGTACTTAATCTACTAAATGAATTATCTTGTTTAAATTATGTTTAATTTAGAAAATTGATGAGGATTAGCAGCTATGCAAATGTCTCATACAAAAGTGCGTTACTGAACATAGCTAATATACGTGAAAATTACAGATCAATTAGAAAATCGGGCGACTGATAAATAATTACAGATATTGGAAAACCCCACATCTGTATATTATCCTTTCAGTTTGAAATTAGAGTTTCGGTGAAATGCAATTATAAATTCTGAACAACAATTATTAGAGGTGATGTAAATAGAATAAATGATTGATTTTTGCATTTTTCTTTTAATTCTGCAATTCTCTTTTTTATAAAACCAGACTTGTCAGAAGCACTTAAATGTACAGTAAGAACTTTTTTTTTAATGAAAAGCTGTATTCAATTATAATTTTGACAGGTGAGGCAAAAATATCAGCTACAGTAGTTGTATCGTGCACAGGAATAATTCTTCACTTATTTTTAAGGTCTCACAATATGTTGAAATAAAAACAACCAGGTAAGTGGAATTTCATCATCTGTACTTGCATGAATTACAATGTGACAGGCATTAAATATTGAAATTATACACTGCTCAAAACAATTAAAGGATATTGCAGTTTTAGGTGGATTTTGTATCTGGGAAACTTTTTAGCTGATTGATATATGGTCGACAGACATAGTAGGTTATATGAGAATAAATTACACATGTTTGGCAGAAAAAAATGCATTTTATTGCGCATTTGTGTACAAAAGGAAAAAAACACAATTTGTGCATATGAAAAAAAAGAATAAGAAAAGGTGTTTTCTTCAAAGAAAATCATTTTCAGTAGGGGGTATGGTTTCCACGGGCGGCCAGCAACGTTGAACACCTTTGAGGCATGGACTCAATGAGACTATTAATGACGAGTTGGGGTATTCTGCCCCACTCTTCCAGAAGAGCTCTTTCCAGTTCTTGGAGAGTTTGTGGGGGTTGTTGGCGGCCAGAAACTCGTCTTCCTAGAGCGTCCCAAACGTGCTCAATTGGATTCATGTCTGGAGAACAAGCTGGCCATTCCATTCGAACGATTCCTTCCTCGAAAAGGAAATCCTCCACCAGGTTTGCACGATGTGGCCTGCAGTTATCGTCTATTAAAATGAAGTTATCTCCGATTGCTGCAGCGTAAGGGACTACAATAGGTCTGAGGATCTCATCCCTATATCGGCGACCAGTCAGAGCTCCATCTCGAATGATGTAGAGGTCAGTGCGCCCGTCAATGGAGATGACACCATACACCAACACTCCTCCACCGCCAAATCTGACACTTTCGTGCACGAACGCAGGATTATTCCTACTGCCACGGTCCCTCCAGATGAAAATACGCCTATTATCCGGATGCACAGAAAAACGGGACTCGTCAGAAAACAGAATATTGCTCCATTCATTTCTCCTCCAGTTGACATGCTCGGTTGCCCACTCCCTGCGGTCGCGACGATGCCTTGATGTTAATCTAACACATACCATCGGTCGGCGAGCATACAGACCTACAGCATGGAGCCGGTTTCGGACAGTCTGAGTTGAAATCGTGGTGCCTGCAGCCGAGCGAAGGTGTTGTTGGAGAAGAGTAGCATTCATGTTTCGGTGTCTCCGAGCTGTTAACGCTAAATACCGATCTTCATTGGGCGTTGTTGCCCGTCTACGACCTTGCCCTGGTCTTCGGCCTGCGCATCCACTCTCCAAAAAACGGTTCCAGACCCTGGAAATGACACTTTGTGACACTCCAATGACTTGCGCTACTTCGGCTTGAGTTTGGCCCCCTTCTAACCTATCAACAATTCTCCAAGCTTCTGAATCTGTCAAATGACTTCGCTGAGACATCGTACTCATCGAAACAAAGCAATCACTGAATGCCGATCATCCTTGTCTTCATTCTCTTTTATCCAGTTGAAAGTCAAATTTCATTCGCTGCCGCTGAAGCGACGTTTTTGACGTCGACCTCAAAATTTGCATACTCCACAGTTTGAAAACCAGAAAAATTTGCATTTGTGATTCTCTTCTTCTATTTTCGGCAAAAAAAATTTCGTTTATATCTTTATTTTATATAAAACTTCAAATATCCTTTAATTGTTTTGAGCAGTGTACATTTCAGTTCTTAAAATTACAGGTTATATATATAAATTTTTCTAGTAATGGTACTTATGCTTATAGTATTTTCAAATGTTGTAAACTGCTCTGGGTATTATTTCTTTCATTTTCATAGTGGTTGAATTATAGTCCACTTTTTTTTTTTTAGGAACTATCAGTTTTAAATCTGAATACAGTATCTTTTCGATGCTTGGCCATATTTTTGTAAGTTATTTTTTACTATAGTGCCAAGTAATGTTACATTCTTTACAAACTCCAACCAAGTTTCTACATATCAAACACAAAATTTCAGTTTTTCGAGTATTATAAATCACTCTTTAAAAAATCTATAACGTTCATCTTTAATTATCTAATGTTTATTATTGCTAGAGAGCTTTAACATAATTTTTATAAATACTGAGGTATGTGCGAGTAAGAATATACTAGTAAGAAAAAGGATTCATTGCATTGACTGTGCAAGATTCATTAATAATCGCACGTGTAAACTAACCTAAATAATAAAATTCTTAAATCTAAAATCCATATGTTCAACAAAGACCAAAGCTTGGAGGATTTTCTTGCACGAAAGCCATAATTTGTGTCACTTTCAATGCTATATTCAATTAAAAGTTTTGCAATTTTTAAATGTTCTTAATTAGTGCCGTATTTTAATAATTTTAGAATACATTTCTTAGCATTTAGTAAATGTAGGATATTTCATAATATGATGTAAAATCAAAGAGAGTAATAAAGTAAAAGTATCAGTTTCAACATAAAAAAATTAGAAAAATACTATACAAATCTTTAAATTTTCAGACTCAAGATGCCGCACTTCGCTATGTTCAGATTGGTTATCTCTGTATCCACAAATTCTTGCAGATGTAGTTTAGAATTGAGTTGGATCTGTCTGTATACATCAGTGTACAGGTTGAGCTGTTTTTTAAGTTTATTCAGACTTTCACTTTTATGAAGAGTAATATTCACATTATTTAATGAAGAATTAAATAAGACACATATTCTTATTCAAAAATAGAGTAGCATTCTGCAAAAAGAAAAAAAATTGCCCAATTGGTAGCACTTATATATATATACTAGGGGTGCACAACCTTTTTAAGCAAAGGACCACTTACAAAAAGGACTGGGTTCTCGAGGGCCACCATCAGTAGCACAGAGAGAATTTTGTTTTGAGAAGGTGTCTGTGTGGAGAATCTAAGCCTATAATCTCATTAAAAAAAAACATAGATTATGGAAGTGTAGTTTTAGACCCCTAGGTTCCCTCCTTCCTAGTCAACATATTAAATTATGTTAGCAAGGATACATCAACAGTTTACTTTTGTATTTATAAAAAAGATACAGCTAGGATTATTTTCACGGAGTGAAATATTCCTTGACCTTTATTTGGAGGAATAAATTTAGCTTTATTTAAAAGTACTAAAAAACAACAATAGGCATGAAGGCTGCAAGTACCGAAAAAAAATTGTACTTTCATGAATGAAGGTGGGGAAGAGGAGAAACATATTCTAAATTGTACTTCTCAACATATTCAGTCATAAAATGTGGATATCAAGTAGGGGTGGGGTGCACAATCTTTATAAGAGAAAGACCAGTCACAAAAGTGACTGGATTGTCGAGAGCCGACATCTGTAGCATGGCCAAAATTTTGTTTTGGGGGAGGATCGCTGGCCTATAAGTTCTTAAAAATGCTAATTTTGAAAGGAGGGTTATACTCAACCATCTCCTTAGTCAGCATAATCAAATTCAGTTGGCAAGAATGGAAAAAAATTTGCTATTTTTTTCGATGCAGGATTTACAATATTCGCAGTTTTTTTCCCAGTGATTAACAAAATCGTGATTTTTTTCATTGAGTGATTGATGAAATTCGTGATTTTTCTCATATGATGAAATTTGCAATTCTGGAATTTCCGATTTTGGCATTAATCCTCTGTCGGCAGATTAATGAAATTCTGTTTTCTTTTTCCTCATAACAAAATGATGAAATTCTTGATTTTTCCACATCCGTTTAAAAAAATACAAGATTTTTGTGCATTATATTGGCAAAATTTTCGATTTTTACGTGCTCTCTCTACGAAATACGCAATTTTTTTTATGCGTCCGATAGATGAAATTTGTGATTTTTCGATTTTTACACATCCGATCGGCAAAATTGATCTGCGGGCCACAGGTTATACATCCTTAGTATATACTTTATGTTTACCATAAGTTGGTGCAAGTGTGTTCATGTAAAGTGTATTTTCTGCATATGTGTATGAAAAACATGTAAAATTCCAAAGGCTTGGCAAGCCACATGTTTGACATTCCGGATCTACACTAATAATAGAAAGATGTGTCATCTGTACGATGGCTAGGGAAATCTACCACACATAGAAGTCTGAAAATTTGAATGAGGATAGTCCAAGGAAGGTACTTAATGCACCTGAGGTTTAGATTTTTCATATTTTGATAATTAGCCATGGTATTAATTAAAAATCTCATCACTGACAAAAGCATAGCAGGATGCAGCAAGTTGCATTTCTGGAAACACAGACGCACAGAAGAACCAGAGGCTGTGTTTAATCGGTGTTTTGTTGAACCACGCATCTGCAAAACCACCAGAGATATGAAAAAAACAAGACATTATCAAATTTCATATGTTTATGATTAAACACTGTAATTTGCTCAAAAAATATATATCCCTTAACTGCCGCGGGCGTATATATCTGCCTTTGAGAATGCCTCCATCTTACTTATAATAAAATTCAAAGGCAAGAAAGTGTCTGTAACGGTTCCGGACACGACCACTCTGGTTTGCGAATCGACCATAGTTAAACGCCATGTTAGGCTTAATGAAAAACCTGTGTAACATATCACAGCTAAATGATAATATCCTTTACTTGAAATCATGTCTGTTCAGCATATTTTTCTATAAAACATGTATATCATATACTATTATAATGTTTTAAGTTCTTAATTAAAAATCCAGATTAAAAATCGGAATCCCAACTATAAACAAACGAACATTGTTGCCATTCAGCATCACAAATTCAAATGATTCACAAATGAACGACTCTTTGAAAGCTTCAAATCCGATTCTGCTGTTAAAATATTTGTAAAAGCTTATTAAATCTTTTAAATCTTTAAATTTTTTTTTAAAACCTTCAAAAACTATTTCATATAAAACATGAATATCAACGTTTCTGTAAACACATTTTTTCAGAAATAGCGGTGATTTCTTTCGTACCGAGGATTTGAGGTGATCTATTCAGTATAGTGGCGCTATCTACCGGTGGATTTTGAAATTTTTAATAAAATTTGAAATAACTCCACACAATTCTGCAACTATTATATACTATATTACATTTCAAACCATTCAATTGGGTAGTTTTTGCGCTGTTATATGCGAACAGATGGACGAACCAGATGACGACTATAGGTGATACATATTTATATAATTATGAACGCACCTAATAAACCCGTGCAAAGACGTCCACTTTATCTTTTTTGTTCCAATTCTTTTTTTTTCTTTAATAATTGTTGAGCGCGATATACTGCTGTATTTTATTTTTGTGCCAACATTGATTTGAGTAAAACCTTTCATTTCATTTTTGAAAACAATGCAGATTTAATTTTTAATTAACTGCAATTTATAATAAAAAAAAAGATATTTTAACGAAATGTAAGTATACTTTGTCAGAAGTCAGTTCAAAAAACTTTGGAATGGTACATCATTTATTGTTGTGAGTTTTGTAAAAGTGTAGAAAAAGAGATGTTGACAACAGAAATAATATATACCAGTAGACCCTTGCGAGGATTTCACACTGCACTCTTAATATTTTTTAGCAATAACTAATATTTTTTAGATGTAGGATTAAACTTCTAAAGAAAAATTAAGGATACAAATATCTGCAAACAACATCAGTCAAGCCAAAATATCGTCTCATTTATTCCATGAAAGTTACAGTATTAACTAATCAAAGAAATATTAAAGCTTTTAAATATTTTAATTTAGTTTAAAACCTTCAAAAGCTATTTCATATAAAACATGAATATCAACGTTTCTGTAAACATGTTTTTTCAGAAATAACGATGATTTCTTTCGTAGCAAGGATTTGAGATCTATCCAGTATAGTGGCGCTATCTGCCGGTGGATTTTGAAATTTTAATAAAATTTGAAATAACTCGACAAAATTCTGCAACTATTATATAGTATATTAAATTTCAAACCATTCAATTGGGTAATTTTTGCGCTGTTATATGCGAACAGATGGGCGAACAAGACGACGACTATAGGGGCAACATATTTATATAATTATGAACGCACCTAATAAACCCGTGTAAACACGTCCACTTTATCTTTTTTTTTCTTTTTTTTTTAATATATCATTGTTGAGCGCGATATACTGCTGGATTTTATTTTTGTGGCAAGATTTATTTGAGAAAAACCTTTCATTTCATTTTTGAAAACAATGCAGATTTAATTTTTAATTAACTGCAATTTGTAATCAAAAAAGATATTTTAACGAAATGTCAGTGTACTTTGTCAGAAGCCAGTTTAAAAAACTTTGGAATGGTAAATCATTTATTGTTGTGCGTTTTGTAAAAGTGTAGAAAAAGGGATGTTGACAACAGAAATAATATATACCAGTAGACCCGTGCGAGGATTTCTAACTGCACTCTTAATAATTTAAGGAATACATAGTACCGCGTAATTTGCATTTAATTTTGCTTATGTAATCAAACAATGAATTATGTGGTGAATCAAGCTGTTTAGAAACTCATTGATAACACTTTTTTACAAAAACTTTCGCACAAGGTTATTTATTAATATTTAATTTGAACGTTTTGTCCAATCGTTGAACTATTTCAGAAATTTAATACTAAGTAAAATATATATGGATATATATATATATATATGGATATATATATATATATATATATATTTTACTTAGTATTAAATTTCTGAATATATCAAAAATGACGTCAGATATATCCTCATCATTTTTATTTGTAGAAATCATTTGTCATTTCAAAATGTACTTTTCTACAATACAAATCTTTCAATAATAAAATCTTCCTCCTGTTTGTTTGTATGAAGTATTATGAAAATGAAACGCAGATCAATAATCCGTCATTTTTGACGGGTTATATACTAGTATATTATAAAAATGACAAACTGTCAGGTTAGCAGGCCAATTTTCACCAGCAGAGCCTTGTTCTGTACACATATAACACTTGCATTTTCTTTTTGTTATTTCAAAAAAAACAATCACAGTCTTATTTAATTGCAGAATCATGTTATTAAATAAGGAAATTGAGATTGCATCAGATTTCATCGGCAGTTAAGGGATTAATATTAACCCTTTAAAAAAAGTTTGATTTTGCTGTTTTCTTTTTTTCCTTTTTGCTAATGCTTGCATTGAGCTCAATTTTAGAGACACAGAAAAACTAAAAATATCCTCTTAAAGCAGAGACTTTCTTCTCTACAATGATGCAATTAGTTGTCAAAAATACGAATTTTAACCTTTTCGAAAAAATTCACAACTGCAGGTCACTTTGCGTTTCTCGTAGACCTTCTTTTCTACACTAAAAGTAACTAAACATTGGTATTTTGACACAATCTTTTTACACGTTCTGAGCACATTGGATTTACATCACCTATAAAAATCTCTAAGCATTCGGACGACTAAGAGTACTTAAAAAATAATAATTGCAAAATTTTCACTCAGAATGCGAAACGAGTTTTCACAACTAAATATCCATATTTCTGCATAGAATTTTTATACAGGCTTTGAAACCATTATATTTATAACCGAGAAAATTTTCTGAGTTTGGACAATACAACCTTTTTTTTTTCTGCCGACCAAAGAACCAGACACGAAAACAAAAAGAGCAAGAAGAAAACTACAACAAGATTTACAACTAGATATCAATATTTTTTTTACTAATTTTTTATACAGGCTGCAAAATTGTTAAAAATTTCACAGTTCAAACAATAAACTTCGTACAAACACTTCTACCACTAAATATCAATATTTTTTCGCAAATTTTTTATGCAGGCTACGAAAACATTTTTTACTCATAAGAGTTTGGACAACAACGACTTTTTTTTAAACATCTAATGTACACAGCAACCTTCCTCCTTCCCTTTTTTCGGCATATTTCAAAATTAGACATCAGCTCAGGAAATCAAAATATGCAAAAAAGAGAAATACCAAATCACAAACATGTTCATTTCAATTATTCTCTTTCCAGTGGTGTATTCCGTTAAAAAAAATGAATATTAAACCTTTGAAAATATTAATTTCTGAAAGTCACTTTTGTCGAATTTAGTTTTTTACCTGCATTTGTCCATAGGATTAACATTACACATATTTTCATTTTAAAAAATAAACTTCATTTTATACAATCACAGAATTAATTTGTATGTTTATTCAGACACTACATTTCACTTATTCCTAAAAAATATTAAAAAAATAAAATATATCAAGATGGCTACAGAAACTGCAGAAAAAAGTTCCCTGACTACCTTTATCAGATTTCCCTGATTTCCATTATTAACGATACATATATGTATGTTTTAATGTATGCCACTACTACCTTATATAACGCACCTATCCAACTTGCAAATACTTCATTTGAAAGAAAAAGCAAGAGAAAAACAAAAATTGCACATTATTCATAAAGTACTGGTTCACAGTTTCATAAATACAAACTCAAAATTTAGTCCAATAACTTCATATAGTGGCCAATGAATATATGGCAGCCAGAAAATTTCCTCATTTCCTGAAGAATATTTTCTAAGACATATCTATATCTTACGGAATAGCTAATTGAATTAAGCTGGCCACATGGTCAGTTTATGCAAATGTATCATAAAAATTTTTAAAAATGGGTAAATTGCGTTCAAAATAAGCACAATCCACAGAAAATGAGGACATCTGATCACCTTAATTTGTGTTAAACACTAAAAACTCATATGTGCATCTTTTTAAAAATATATAAAAATTTACTTTTCTTTATCATGTATGATTATTGGCTTAAATATCATGTGGTTGTTGCCGAATCAATCTCGTGCAAAAACAAATATTTTTGCATATAGACAAATTTCCCTGATTTTCAAGTACTTTTACAAAATTCCCTGATTTTTCAAGATTGATAAACCTCCCTGAGTTCCCCCCCCTGATTCCCTGAATCTGTAGCCACCCTGTTTATTGTATAAGAACGTAACATCTTATTTCAGTAATATGTACTTTACTTATATTTCGTTTAGTACCATGCGATTCATTAGTCCGTACCGAGTGAAACTTAATACAGTAAAACCTATCTATAATAACAGAAAGATTTTATGGTGTCTTGCTGAAAATAATATTGTACTTTGTAAGACGAAAACCTATCTAAGAAAATATTTTTTCAGTTCCTAGAGATTCTGTTTTTGCACATTTTAATCTACACGGTTCAGTAAAACATGGGATCGCATATTTTATTATTATTATTTTTTATACAACACTATTATATTTAAAAGAAAACTAAAATTTTATGTTTGATATGTAGACACTGTTGGGGTTCGGAAAGAATGTAACATTAAGAAGTGCTACAGCCCAAAGTATAAGGAAAACTCACAAAAATATGGCTAAACATCGAAAAGATAAACCGTGAGAATCGTAACTGATAAATCTTAAAAGAGGATCAAATATCTTTCACCAAGCCTATTGAATGAAATGCATTTACTTTTTAAAAAACTAATTATTGTCTTTATTACATTAAATGTTCCGCGAGCCCAAATCCCTCAAAACGAAATGATATCAAGAGTAGTTAACAAAATTTGAAAATACTATAAGCATAAATACCATTGCTAGAAAGATTTATCTATAACGGATTGATTTCTAGATGTCGGATATATGCTTAAAAACTTACAGTGCTTATAAACTTATATTCATATAAATATGCTTAATAATCGCCAATTTAAAAAATATTTTGGAAATATGGATATGAAGATAACAAATATACCTTCTTATAAGGATTTTGACCGCTTTCCATTATAAAGTTTTAACTGTTATTTTCGAACTGTTAAAACATGTTAAAATTTTTATCTTAAATTTACAACTTATGAATATGAATTATTAAAAGTCCACCAATATACAAAGTACTTGGAGTTTTCATTTGAAACTACAAAGCACTTGAGCAAACTTCAACTTCAAGGCAAATTTCATAATGATATCTTGTTATTTGATAGTATTAACGTTTTCAAATAGAATTCATTACTTTGCGATAAAACAATTTTCAAAAAGAAAACTTATTTGAATTTAAATGTTTTCACACATTATTACAAAAATCATCGATGTGGAAATTTTTAGAATATACTAAAAATATATTAAAAAAGGAATTTAAAAAAATGATTTTTGAATTTCAAGAAATGTGAAAATCAGTTTAAGCTATTTACTTCAACTCTAATGATTGATGTTGAAATTATTGTTCAGAATTCATTATTTCAGTTAATCCAAATTTAGTGTATTTTTATATTAAAGCGAAAATATATGGATAAAGGGTTACCAAATTTTTGCAATTATTCATCAAACGGCCAATTTTAGGTAGATTTAGTAAGAAACTACCTATTATATTCTCCCCTATGTTGGAATTTCTGAAAAAATTTTGCAGATCTACACCGATCATGACTAGCAGAATCCAAAACCACCCCCCAGTTCAAAACTTTATCTATCTATATCACTTTTTTATGGACACGATAACTTCAATAATTCTACTCAAATCTCTTCCAAAATGATACATAAAATGTCTGTCAAGTTCGTTAATGGGGAAAATCGAACCAAGGGGGAGGGGAATGGAGGGGCTTTTTGTGAAAACAGAAAAAAACCTATATCTTCTTAATTATGATACGTATCGAATCCGTTTAAAGTTATTATCATTACTAGGAAAAGGGCCGAAAATTTATGTATGACAGATTTTTGATATCATTAAAAATGTCTTCAAGGGGGGGAAAATACGGGTTTAAGAAAAAAAAAAAAAAAAATTGATAACTGTCTTTCCACAAGATATGAAATCCGCTTAAATTTATTATAAATCCTCTTAATATTATCTACAACTTTTATACTGAAAAGTTTTTTATAGGACCAACCCTTACAGCAAAAAGAAATTAAAACAAAAAAATCCCTGCCGGCTCCGCATACAGCCAAAGGTAGATTTCAAAGTGGGCGGTTCCAACTGCCACATCATGATAAAAATGTCATTTCTTCTCATTGCAATTCTCAATAAACAGGCGCCCCACAGTCTGTGTCTTCGAAATCTACCTGTGCCTGTGGGCCGAGCCGTCAAGGATTTTTTAAAAAGTATAATGTGCAATTAGACATATTTTAGCTATGTTCGGTAGCACACTTTTATTACGACATCTTTGCTTAACTGCCAACCTTTTTTTTTTTTCAAGTAAAATAAATATAATTTGAACCAGAAAATGCATTTAATAAATCAAATTAAATAAGAATCACATAGATACAAGACACATTTTATTAAATAACTTTTCTGTTTCCAAGTATGCTTATTTTTATTTTTTACTGGAAGAAACCACGGAAAATTGACAGCTATGACTTTGCTAGATCAAGATTAACAAAACAGCATATACAATCAATTTTTAAAATAAATATATTTAGAAAATTCAATTAAATTTTAAGGATTTTGTTGATGAAAATGAAAATAATTAATACTTTTTGAAAAATAAGATAAACATTGTATAATAATAACTTTGAAACTTGGTGTGAATATTGCTTTAACATGGTGGTTTGTACGTACAAATATTATCCTGTGCAATGGTAATAGTATTATCTATTTATTTTTAAATGTGACCCGCGGCTTTGTATATAATGCTTAATTTGGCCCGCAGTAGTAAAGGAGTTTGACATGCCTGTTCTAGACTTAGCATAGCTGAAATAGTCTTGATCACTACACACAAAGAAAAATCCTCCTTCATAAAAAATAATAAAATTTAAATAACACAGCACCTTCTTTAGACATAAGCCGATTTAAACATTGTTTCCATAAAAATGATACAAATAATTTTCACTCATTAAGAAATAAAATTTTGCATGACCAAAAATTGAATATACCAATTTCTGGAAAGTGTATCTAATTAAAGTAAAAATTATAAATCTTTATTTTCTCAAAAAATTGTGAATATCTTTGATAATATATAAAATAGAAAGAAAGAAAATATGTTTTGAAGAATTTCTGTTATAACTGTATAGTAGGTTTTAAATACAAGATTAAGATGTGTAGTGTTATTTAGATGCTCTTTCTCTTGAATTTTTAAATTAGGAGATTAAAAATAAATAAATAAACCACAGACTAGAACATAATTAAAAACTTTTATTTTTGGAAATAATGATACATTTTTACAATATGCGTAATGAATTGATAACAATGGAAAACACAGCACAAATGACACAACACTTTTCAGTTTATGAATCACTTTTCCATATTTTTATGGTTTTGTCATTTTCCAAAGCAGCAGAGGCTATAATATTTTCAGTGGGATGACAGGCAGTACATAATACAACATCTGAAAGCATAAAAAATACATTGTAATAAAGCAATTATAAATCCTAGATACCATTAAATCCAATGCAAATAAATACTCTAAAACTTCAACAACTAGTCATCATCAGAGTTGGTACTCATCACAGTATGTACTACTGAATTTTTAATTACCAAAAACTGATATTTTGTTTATTTTTTATGGAGGGGTGAAAAGGGATGATTTGCAAAGTTTTTAAAATAACAGTTAAGACAGGGAAGAAAACATTTAAACTGATATATTAAGAGGCTACTTCACTCAGACGAAAACACTCTCGCTAATGGTAATCCTATGGAGGAAATATTTTAAGATATCTCGTTCGCATTTCAGTATTTTTAAATGATTTTTTCTGCATTGGATAGCTGAGGTCAATCTCTATGCACGCTCCTTTGTACTTTTTTGATTTTGATTACGTTAATTAATTTTTTTTTTATTAAGATACTTTCACTTTCGGAACTGGTTTTGAAAGTGAAAGTATCCTCAATAAAAAAAACTGCAACAAAAATCGAAAAAGTACAAAGGAACATGTATAGAGATTGACCTCAGCTATCCAATGCAAAAAAAAAAATCATTTAAAAATATTCAAATGCGAACGAGATATCTTAAAATATTTCCTCCATAGAATTAACATTAGCGAGCAGGTGATTTCGTCTAAGTGAAGTAGCTTCTTAACAAATGGATCTTCAAATCTGACACCTTAAAATGTCACACATTTTATTTAAAAACAGAAAAAAAAACTTTACATTTTAATAAATTATGTTTTAATAAATTAAATGAATATATTAATTCAATTTACAAAAAAGTGCATAATGTAGGTAATAAAAATATAGATACCCGTGTGTCCTTCCAGCTTTTGAACAATTTCTTTTGTCTGCAGATTCCAGATGTATACCATATGATCTTCAGATCCAGACACAATCCACTGGTAAAAGAAAAAACAATTTCATTTCATGATTTAAAAAATAGTCTATAAAAAGTAAGATTTTTCCGACAATATTCAATTTAACTCAGTTTTTAAGTCTACCAATTTTATGGAAAACTAAAAAGATCATTAGAGCAATTTATTTCTGAAATTCAAAAGAGAACCAAAATTTAAATACAAAAAATAAGTACAGCGACTTGTTACTTATGTGCCTCTTGGTTATACATACAGTCAACTCCCTCTAATCCGCAACTCTATAATCCGCAAATGCCTGTAATCCGCACACTGTTTCAGATATAAACAATGAAAATTTGGTTACCATTAACTGTGCAAGAGAAATTCCGGAATGGCAGCAATTTGATTGATTATCAGTAGACAGTCCCCTCCCCCTAAATTTTTGTATTTCAATGAAGTAAAACTTTATTTTTCACATTGAAAAAAAAAAGTAAAAGAATCATGAGGCTATTTTCTTGCTTATTACATGTTGTAACAATAAAAAAGCATGGTTTCACCCAGCAAATTTTCACAATGGTTTGAAAATCATTTTGTAAATGAAGCCTATATGCATTGTAGTACAAAGGTCTGTTTACCTGTAAACTGTAAAATATTATTGCTCTTAGACAATTGTGCTAGAAATCCAAAATTATTACAAAAAGGCAATGTATCTACATTACTTTTACCCCCGAATGCAAATTCTCTTATTCAGCCAATGGATCAGGGTATTATTCGTAGCATGAAATGACAATACAAAATGGAATTTATGCACAAAATTATAACCTCTGATTTATCGGCTAATATGGAGGAATATAGAAGGCAATTTACAATTAAGGGCTGTATATTTCTCTTGGTTGATGCATGAGTCTCTGTATACAAAAACACTTTAGTAGGTGCAAAGCAAAATTTGTGGCCAGCATCTTATAGACAGTAATGGTGATGATGTTACTTAGGTGGCTTCAGTTTGGTTAGTGCTAAACAGAAATCTGCAGAAAAATTTACTAACACAAAACTAAAAAATTCACTAACTGTTGTGCTGGATTTCTTGAATGGAGAAAATATAATTGAGATGGATATCCTCCCAAGATGAAGCTGCAATAAAGAGAGTTTCACAAATGACATTATGAGTACTACTATGTGTAACGATAAAAAGTGGTGGCACAATGGGGTTGAATAATTTTTACATTAAAATTTTGAGAATTACTTGAAAGTGGGGGGAAAGTAAAAGAGAGGGGGGAATGTTTAAAATTTGGAATATCAAAAAGGAGAAGAATTTGAGATTTTTGAAGAAGAGCCAGTGATCAAAATAATTATTATAAGTATAGTGGTAATACATGGAAATATAGATTAAAAGAAAGTTCATGGCGAAATAACATAAAATATGTCTTACCTGATTCAAAATAATACATACATCAAATGTACGTATCTCCTATGCTGAAATACACACTTAAATTATAACAAAGATGTGCCTGATAATATGTAAGATATATTTTATTTATGTTACTGTAGATAAATCTTAATTAGAGTTGGTATTATAATGTATTCATATTATTTGTTATAAATATCTAACCAACGAGTCCTAAAAAGATTCCATTTATTGAATTATCATTTAATTAATTTAATTATCAATTTAATTATTTTTAATTATCATTTAATCATTGAATTCTTAATCATATCTTTACTTTAAATTTAAGGCACATAAAAATATATCTTGAAATTAGTGTATATAAATCACACAACTAAAATAAATAAAACAAATAAATATTTCAACATAATTATATTTATTGTATGATATTATTAATCATCATAATAAAGAAATCTGCGCAGACCCCTATCAAGAACTTAATTAATACAATATTTAAATAGTATGACAATCATATTTTCTGAAAATACTTTCACAAGTCAGGCTAACATCAAACTAAATCGTTGCATCGCTACAATGAAAAAAGGATTTTCTTCAAAGAATATTCTCCAATAATTCAGAATTGTTCAAATGAACGTCTTAAACCATATCCACCAATGAATAGAATTGTTCCAAAATGAACGTCCTACTCAAATCTCAATTGTGCTGAAGGAAGTCCACAGAGTTGCATAAATACATATGCTAATTAATCGCTTATCTCTGGTACATATTTGCACATATCACTCCGTGCTGTATTCATATTGGAATATAAAATAAAATAGCAACATACCAGAGTACACTCCAATGAGAACCTATTACGCAAACATCGTACTTAGATTAGCAAACCACGCTCATTCACGGGAGCTTAGCGTCATCGTAACATAACGGCACGGCATTCCGCATCTTCACGATCTACGGCACTCTGCATCATCACGAACTGTGGCATCCGGATCACATAGTTGATAAGCAGACTTGTGAAGGCTCAAAAATACCACGTATAATACAGAATTTTTTGGGATTTTTATATTTATAATGCTTTATAATTTTAATTAATAAGTTATTATTTACATGGCTATATCGGACGAGAACCCGTTTAGTCCCCGCCCGATATGCCTAAAATTTCGTAGACGCGGACAAAACTACGTCCGATCGTCTTGAAGATTTTTAGGAAGAGAGAGAGATAACGCTCAGATCATCCCGAATTCAAAGAATCGGCGGGAAACTCGAGCCGTTAAAAGGCCAGTTAAAATATCTCAACCGCTGGAACTGAAGACTTCCACCAATCAAAAAAAGGTATACGCGATCGGGTTAATCGCAATTAACCGATGCTGTGTTCAAAATCCCCGAACGGGTGGATGTCGCTGAAGCAGTGATCCGTAAGTCAATGACCTCAGCAGCCACCCAGACACGCTATGATGAAAGGAATTTTAACTGAGAGGCCAAAAAGGGGGATTCTTCCTTTGTAGACTAAACAGAAACGTTAGATAAGATATTGAAAAAGGAAGATGCAGAAATATTATGAATGTAATAGTATTTTATAAAGGACTATCTTTTAAAGTGAAAATTGAATAATAATATTAGAAATAAATAATTTAAAATGATTTAAATTAGGACTTAATCAAATATTGAGTTTAAAATATTTAAATTGCAAAAGATTTAAATTAAAGATATTTAAATTTTAAAATATAATTAATACACAGCCGTCGCGTAACATTTTCCTTCCCCGAATGGAAAAAAAAATGAAGAAAAAAAAGTTTTAGCCTATGGAGTCAAACCAGCGAAAAATTATACAAAAATCCTAAAAGTATCCCTGAACCAAGCGTATAACCATTGCTTCTGGTGCGGGATATCTAAAGCTGTAAACACACTATAAAACACAATATACAAAAATAGGAAACACTAAACATCAACATCTACGATATTATATATCTTAGGATAAATCGTATACCATACTTTACTTGGTATATAAAATTTATAAACATAAACACAAACAACACCTATATACAAAACAATTGCAGACGTCTGACTTTTAATACATAAAACTATACAACAAATGATTATCAGGTAAGAAAAAAAAATTTCACCATGAAGAGTAAAGAGAACATCCAAGACTTCAAGAGTACAGATAAAAAGGTAGGTGACATTTGGTTTAGTTAAAGTAAATAAAATATGAGAATATAACAACAATAGTATATAGATTGCATAGACTTGAAATTAACATAACAGATTGAATTGCATATCTTTTAAACAAATCAAGTATTTGATAATAAATATATATATGTATATAGATTGCTCTCAATGAAAATATTTATAAAATTTAAAGTTATATCATCAGGAAATATTTTTTCAAATAGTACATGTCCTTTAAACATGTTTAATTTATTATATAATGATTATAGTCATTGTTTTAAACTAAAATTTCTGTGAGGAGATGCTGAGGAAAAAAAAAATAAACAAAACTGAGACAATTATATAATTAAATTACTATTAAGCATTGTGTCGTTCAAAACGTGTAAGGAAGTTTCCTCATAACATTGAACTGACAACAATGGGCAAAAGATGACATGATTTCCAAAAAAATTTCCTATCTATTTCATTTCCAATCTTTCTTTCTATATACACTATCCTCTATATACAACACCCACTAATTCTGTGCATCATCTTCAGAGTCTCACATAAACCATATAGGCATGCACATTCGAGACAAAAAAAATGACCATGTTAAAAAAATAAATCTCACTTATAATCTTTCCATTATTAAAGCTCACATAAATCACAAGGCTGCACCGTGAAGGATTGACAGAGGGAGAAGAATCTGGGATTCCTCTTTTAAATTCCCATATTAGGCTGAGTTTGACCTTCTGTGTGTACTGCCCATAATTCTAGCAAACAAATAATAGAGACCTGCGCATCTATTGAGATTTATCCACCAAAAAAAATTTGGTCAAGCTTAAGCAAAACCTTCAAAAAAAAATGGTGAAATTTCCACAATTTGATAATTACTCATCTGCGACATCATGAGAGAGCGAGAGAGCCTGTGGTGAATTTAAAAAATATAAGAAATCATGCTCTTTTCTAAATATCAAAATCAAATTTCATTTCATATATCTTTGATATTTCATTTCAATGTATTATTTTTCATTTTTCATTTCATAATTTTATTTTTCATATTATTTCATTTCATATATTTTTATTTTTCATTTTCAATTTTATTTTGTCTCAAATCAATAATTATTTATAATAATATATGATCATTTGATGTTAAATGGGCCCATGATCATTTAAAAGTTTTGTTTTTGATAATTTAAAGTTATTCCCCAGCACATAATTTACAGATTTATGACAGATTGATGCTCTTTTAATGTGACTATAAAAACTAGAGAGAATATGTCAACCAAATGGAAAACATAACACTGCAAAATGATATAAAATTTTTAAAAATAAACAAAAAATAAATTTAGACTATAGCAAATAAATAAAATTTTGAAAAATAAGATTATGCCAATATACAATTATCCTGCGTAAGCTATACCGGTGAGTGTATGAGGCATTTTGCTCATTGTGACACATCTCATTGATTCCGGCCAGAAAGATTAATTTCTTAAGCTTCGGGTTAATACGAAATAAAAAAAATAGCTATCGACAACCCCTAGGAAAATTAATATATGACAAAATAGGTAAATTTAGAATAAATTATTGCGTACAAAAATTTTGCCAGAATTTCTTCCTGCCTGAGTAAAACTCAAAGTCACTAGCCTACTAAACTTTTTGGACGTTTAAGCAGAAATAGATACACAAAATTTTCAAATGAAGTTTAAATTAAATTGGGAGGGTAAATAAAATTTTTGCTATAGTGAAATAAAATTTAAGGGAGAGGGTAAGGTGTCACAAGAGCTGATAAGAAGACATTTTTGTAGAAGCAATTTCATAACTCTTATAAATAATAGCAATATGAATTTGTAAAATTGAATATATAAAATTTTATAATGTATTAAGAAAGTAATGATAAAAATTTCCAAAGCAGCAGAGTTAAAATAGGCATGGTAAAATTTCAAATTCTAAAACAATAAGGAAATTGTTATGTCGATAGGCCTTAGCATCATTTCATAATACCATCAAGGGTATTAATCAAAAAATAAAATGATTAGTAGCAACAGAATTAATATAAACGTAAAAAGATCAATTGAAGTTGATAAATTAAGACATATAATGGATAAAATCAAAATAACTTAAATCAATTATGAATGTGAATAAACAACATGATGAATAGCTCCTGAGGTAATGTGTGATAGCTAGTCACACACACACTACAAGGGCATTTACATAGATATCAAATGCAAATTTTTTATGTCAAACCCGTTGTATAAGTAGTTTCTACTTACTATTGCAAAATTTTAAAATAAAATGTGCATAAATATAAATTTAGGAATTAACTCATTACTCGCAAACCAAAAGTAAAAACAGAAACTAAAAATTTTATAAAACTGTCTCAAAACACAAACTAAAAAATAATATCAAAAACAGAAAATCCTACTGAATCAGTGACATCGATTCATACATTCAGAAGTTCCAATTGATAAAATATATAGTCAGTGAAAAGAATCACTAAAAAAAAAAATAATATTTTTTATAAGTTATTGTAAATATTTTTATTAATCAATTTATAGTAAATGCTGCAGATAATAAATTTGTTTATTTAAAAAGAGTAATTTGAAGAAGGATAAATATTTAAAAAGAGAATCAAAAGCATTCATAAAATGTAAATATTTTAAAAAGTAATTTGCCAAATTTAATATAAAATTGTTGATGAATATATAAAGAGTTATCTTTATCAAAGAGAGTCAATAATCAAGGTTGTTGTAATAATTAAATTATATTGTAATTATTGTATAAATCTTGATAATAGAAATTTGTAAAGAATATAACTTCATATTTAAAATATGAGAATGTAAATAAATTTGATAACATTCTTAATCATTAAATGAATCATCAATACCAAGTTACCAAGAGCATAAAATGCATTATGAATTAACATGAAATTAGATAAAGTTCTTATCAGTAAAATGATAGTTGTCAACCCAATATAGAAGTATTTAATACTTAAATATATATAATCTGTGATAAAGTATAGAATATGCATAGTTATGAAACATAGTAAATAAGAAACATAATTGGCCAGATTATGTGTTCTAAGAAATATATTGAATAGATACCAATAAACAAAACAATTTCATTCCTGAATGATGTAAATAAAAAAAAATTGCGGATGTATTCAGATTTTCAGAAACCACAAAAGTTCGTATTAAAACTAATCAATTGGTTGCTCTAAAAATAAATAGCCACACAAAATATTTATTTAATAAATAAATCAGGAAACTCATAAAGTTTGTAAAAATTAATATCATATTGCAAAAAATATATATATATTTTATATGACTAAGTGTCATATTTAATTAATAACATAATAATAAATAAATCTTTTTTTTTTTTTTTTTTATAGATTGTAAGTAATATTCTAAATAATAACAATCAACACTAGAAAACCAAAAAAGATTTGAAGTCTTGGAATGTCTAAAAGATATTAGAAAACTGCTGTGACCGAATAAACCAGAAAGAAATCCGTCGGAGGGGGGGAGGGGGGACGAGAAACGAAAGTACGTTAAATTCAAAAAGTGGGGAAGTTCTTTGGTTTGGAAGGCACCATAAATGTAACGATAAACATGGTTTGGCACAATGGGGTTGAATAATTTTTACATTAAAATTTTGAGAATTACTTGAAAGTGGGGGGAAAGTAAAAGAGAGGGGGGAATGTTTAAAATTTGGAATATCAAAAAGGAGAAGAATTTGAGATTTTTGAAGAAGAGCCAGTGATCAAAATAATTATTATAAGTATAGTGGTAATACATGGAAATATAGATTAAAAGAAAGTTCATGGCGAAATAACATAAAATATGTCTTACCTGATTCAAAATAATACATACATCAAATGTACGTATCTCCTATGCTGAAATACACACTTAAATTATAACAAAGATGTGCCTGATAATATGTAAGATATATTTTATTTATGTTACTGTAGATAAATCTTAATTAGAGTTGGTATTATAATGTATTCATATTATTTGTTATAAATATCTAACCAACGAGTCCTAAAAAGATTCCATTTATTGAATTATCATTTAATTAATTTAATTATCAATTTAATTATTTTTAATTATCATTTAATCATTGAATTCTTAATCATATCTTTACTTTAAATTTAAGGCACATAAAAATATATCTTGAAATTAGTGTATATAAATCACACAACTAAAATAAATAAAACAAATAAATATTTCAACATAATTATATTTATTGTATGATATTATTAATCATCATAATAAAGAAATCTGCGCAGACCCCTATCAAGAACTTAATTAATACAATATTTAAATAGTATGACAATCATATTTTCTGAAAATACTTTCACAAGTCAGGCTAACATCAAACTAAATCGTTGCATCGCTACAATGAAAAAAGGATTTTCTTCAAAGAATATTCTCCAATAATTCAGAATTGTTCAAATGAACGTCTTAAACCATATCCACCAATGAATAGAATTGTTCCAAAATGAACGTCCTACTCAAATCTCAATTGTGCTGAAGGAAGTCCACAGAGTTGCATAAATACATATGCTAATTAATCGCTTATCTCTGGTACATATTTGCACATATCACTCCATGCTGTATTCATATTGGAATATAAAATAAAATAGCAACATACCAGAGTACACTCCAATGAGAACCTATTACGCAAACATCGTACTTAGATTAGCAAACCACGCTCATTCACGGGAGCTTAGCGTCATCGTAACATAACGGCACGGCATTCCGCATCTTCACGATCTACGGCACTCTGCATCATCACGAACTGTGGCATCCGGATCACATAGTTGATAAGCAGACTTGTGAAGGCTCAAAAATACCACGTATAATACAGAATTCTTTGGGATTTTTATATTTATAATGCTTTATAATTTTAATTAATAAGTTATTATTTACATGGCTATATCGGACGAGAACCCGTTTAGTCCCCGCTCGATATGCCTAAAATTTCGTAGACGCGGACAAAACTACGTCCGATCGTCTTGAAGATTTTTAGGAAGAGAGAGAGATAACGCTCAGATCATCCCGAATTCAAAGAATCGGCGGGAAACTCGAGCCGTTAAAAGGCCAGTTAAAATATCTCAACCGCTGGAACTGAAGACTTCCACCAATCAAAAAAAGGTATACGCGATCGGGTTAATCGCAATTAACCGATGCTGTGTTCAAAATCCCCGAACGGGTGGATGTCGCTGAAGCAGTGATCCGTAAGTCAATGACCTCAGCAGCCACCCAGACACGCTAGGATGAAAGGAATTTTAACTGAGAGGCCAAAAAGGGGGATTCTTCCTTTGTAGACTAAACAGAAACGTTAGATAAGATATTGAAAAAGGAAGATGCAGAAATATTATGAATGTAATAGTATTTTATAAAGGACTATCTTTTAAAGTGAAAATTGAATAATAATATTAGAAATAAATAATTTAAAATGATTTAAATTAGGACTTAATCAAATATTGAGTTTAAAATATTTAAATTGCAAAAGATTTAAATTAAAGATATTTAAATTTTAAAATAGAATTAATACACAGCCGTCGCGTAACACTATGTTAAACTCTACTGAAAATAGGATAGACTATGATGATGAAGGTGAAAAAGTAACTCTTGAACAGGTCTTGGTATGGGTTATAAATATCTGGATTTTCTACTATGTTTGAAAATTGTAAAAATAAACAAAAGAAATTGTAAACTAAAATTTAAAAACATTTTTCCTTAAACATGAGATTTTTAATTAAATAATCCAATGTTTTATAATAGCTTTCTTTTTTTACCAACTAATTTATGCATTAATAGTTAATTTACTGTAAAATTACAGGAGAAAAAAATGTAAACAAAGCAATGACCTATAATCCGCAAAATTCTATAATCTGCACAATCTTTGGTCCCAAGCTGTGCGGATTAGAGGGAGTTGACTGTATCTCCAATTATGTGTGAATTTCGTTATATCTCGAAGAATAGGAAAAATTTGCTATAGGTCTCTCACTTAGAATTTAACCAATCATTGTCCAAGTGGTGAATGCTATTGATAAATCAAGTATTAATGAGTGGATTGCAGACCTTCCAAATTTAAGTGAAACTTCAATGTTAAGAACATTTTTAACTATGATGAAACAAAATTATTTTTTTGTCTTTTGCCAAAACAAAATATTGGATTTTAAGAAAAACTTGTCATGGTGGCAAGCACAGCAAATAAATGAGTGACCATTTTTTTTTATGTTGCAAGGCTGATGGATCTGATAAGTTACCACCAATTGTTATTGGTAAATCTATTAAACAATGGTGTTTCTTAAAAAAGGTAAGAAATTGCTCTGTTCTTATGCAAATAGCAGCAATGCCTGACGTCGAAACATTTTTTGGACAAATTTTTTATTTCGCTAAAACAGAAAAATGAATTGACTTTCAGTTGTTGATGCTATGTTGGCTTCATTCTGGAATGAAGTAACATCTATAATATTTTCTAAAAATTCCATAATTTTTTCTCTCATACTTTAGAAAAGCATTTTTTGTAATCAAACGATGCACAAGTTATTCTGTTACAGGAAAATGAAAACAGCAGTAGTAATAGGGATTTTAATATTAATGAAGAATAGAGTAGCATGATTCAAGATTTTGTAAATGTGGATGAAAGTTTAATATCTACTGAAATAAGAAACATTGAAACTATTTACGATAAAATTCTAGCTGTCCTATCTTATGCTACTGCCTTAAAAGCCCTAGAAGCATTGAGATGTTACTGTAAAAATCTAATGTAACAACAAATACCATAACACATTTTAATGAAATAGAAAAGGTCATTTTACAAATGCAGCCTAAGCAAAAACAAACTAGCATTGATGACTTTCTAATAAATGACTAAATTCACACTTGATTATGTATGTACAATTAATGTCCTTTACATTTTTTTTTAATTAAAAGAAAAACTAAATTGTACAGTTAAAATGTTAAGATTTTAAAAGTATAAATATTACATTGTTTTTAAGTTATCAAATGTTATTAAGGATATGTTATTTAATTTTTTGTTGTGTATTGCATAGTGTGTACTTTGTATAAAAAAACTAGAGCATAAAGTCATCTCAGTTATACATGATTTTAAATAGATCCTTTTCAAATGCATATAATTGAGAAGTCACTGTATTTTCAATGCTCTCAGTGAAATTCAGCCCTACTTAATGATTTAATAAACAGATATAGTGAATACATGTCAGTTACTCTTTAGAAATAACTGGAAGATAATGGATTTTCAACTAATTGCTGTTTTCATCATCATTAATTATACTGAATTACTAATGCTTTAAATACACATACATGCTTATAAAGGAAGAAAAATATATGACATATAAATTGTATTTTAAATTGAAGCTTATGAACAGCCCCTTATCAAGTTACTTTTAGAAAATAACTGAAATGCAGCTCCCTCATCACTGATATCTTTTTGAATTTTCATAATATTTGACTGGCCTTTTTATATAAATTACCGTACATAGTTGAGAACTAAATTATGAAAGAAAAAAATTATGTCATTTTTGCATGCAGTTAAAAATTATTTTATAATCATATCATATCTTATGATGCCATACATTCATTTCTAATTGCAGTATAATGTTTCTTTTGCACGCTGTAAAGTTTTCTGAAAGCATCGTGAAATTTGGTTAAAAACCTTATATGCTGTAAACAAACAAACAAAAAAAATGTGGAAGATATTCCAAAATTTTAGAAAGGTTATTTACTTCTTCATGAACATATGTCCTATTCTTACATAAATGTTGTACAGGGCTTATGAAATTATTTGTTACAGTTACAGGTTATTTCAAGCCTTTTATGATATAAGGTGTTGCAATTTAATTATTTTCATAGGGAACGAAATATTCCCTGCTGGGGGTTTCAAATTGCCATCATTTCGTCCGAAGGGAAAAACTTCAGAAAGAATGTAACTTCTGATGAGACAAAAGATTAAAAATTTGAATCCAGCTTTGCCCAATGTAATTTCTTGAACAATCTGGCATTATGCCAAGTGTCTGTAATATATTGTGTCTATAATGTATTATGCTGTGTGTAGCAATGTGATTAAATCATGTGACTGTCTAAAATTGTCATTTAGTAATTTGACTTTTGTGAGGCAATTTTATTTATACATAATTCTAAATTCTACAGGAAGATTACAAATTTTATATTTCTTATTCAATTTGTTGTTGGTCTCTTAATTGCTCTTGTGATTATGTTTTTACTGAACAACATAACTCCAAACATATTCTTTACATCTGTAAAGTTCAAGAAAAACTAGTCAAGTATTTCTCTAGATATGTAACAAAATGTCTAAAATTGAAAGTGTCCAGTGACTTTTGGACATACAGTGCTTTTTAAAAATCATTAACGATATTTTCTATGGACCAGTATGTTAAATATGAGCCTTAAAGTAACAAATTTTACTTTATTCCAAAATTAGCCTAATTTTAAATATTGGGATGCTTTTCACAGATGTGATATTGAATTTGCCAGTGATTCAAAAACTGGAATTGGGTTGGTTCCGAGGTTACCAGATAATGGTAAGGAAGCTGTATAACAAAGTTAAATCTGCTAGAACCACGGGGAAAAAAATCCATTTTAGACAAGTTTCTGTCTTAGCAGATACACCTGTCCCTTATAACTCCAAATCCAAAATACTGCAAATGAATTTTTGAAAAAAAAAAAGTACGGACATATTTATTTATTCTAAACTACAATGTAAGTTCAAATAATTCTCCGCCAATTTCTAGACATGCATGTGCATACTTAATCATGTTCACAATGTAAATTATATGAACATTACAAAATCACGTTAATATTAAGTTAATTGTTGACATTTTCACAGCCTTTATTGTATATGAATATTAAGAACACCTAACTTGCAATCTAAAGAAGTATAGGATGTGCTTTTCTTTTGAATTATTTTTTTTTTTTTTTTTTTTTTTTTTACCTTCGGCCAATGACATATAGTTTTTTAATTTTTTAAACACAAAATTGAGGTTGTATTTTAAAAGGAAGTAACAGAAAATTATGTAAATTACTAAACTAGCAAAAATTAAAACATCTGAAGCAACTTACTTTTCCACCAGTTACAGAAAAATTAGCAAATATACAGTATTTCTCATTTTTATGTCCTGTATAAGTTTTTAAACACTAAAAGAAAAATAAACAAGCATGTTATAAAAACAATACAAAAATCAAAGAAATACAAAATTTAAAAACAAACACATGTGTAAGGGAAAGGTGACATGAATGGGGCAGTTAGCATTTACAAACAAAACAGGGGGAAAGACTGAATTATTTTAACAGGAATTGCTTAAAAACAAACATAAAAACCTTAGCTTTCAGAAAATATACATAAAATCAGTTTCAAAGAAATTTAATATGTATGAAAGGTAAAAATACAAAATCTCTTAATTTGTCCCATGCATGCCAGATAGTGTCATGAATGGGACAAAACAAGTCATGAATGGAACACAATAAGAATAAAATACTTAAAAGGTAAATTACAGCTGTATTTTTTACATACAGCATAATATATTTAAATTTTTAATTTGTAAAGAAATTTTCATGGGAACAAATAGAACAGATTCCTAAAATGATTAAAAAAAAAAAAAAATACCTCTATTATAACAAGGTTCACAAATAAAATTGTAATTTTAAATTTTATACATTATTTTATTATGCCAAATTAGTTCTCCAAAACTGTTAGTAGAAAAAATAAAAATGCAATAATGTGTGCTGTGCCATAATTTTCAATTGGTTTCTGACAGTTCCATTTATTCTTGTTTTTGTATACAATTCATTATGTTATGATAAAATCATAAGTATGATGGTCTTTGTATTTATATAATTTCATCCAACAGTTTTCAAAGTTAAATATAAAGGGTAAATAAATTATTAGCAGTTGTTCATCTAAATTAACTCTTAAACACAATATTTTGATTTTTAAATGTTGAGAAAAATTACTTTAGAGTTTTGAAAACTGTATTTGGCACTTTTCCTCATAACTATAGCATCTAAGATGCTATCCTTTCTATACTAACCTTTTTGTTTTGCACGAAGAAGTGTGACACTTTGTTACATATTCTGGCTTAATTTAATATTAAAAGATTTATGGCTAAAGTCCCATTCATAACCTGTCCTATTCATGCCACTTCTTCCCTATATGAAGTATGAAATACACAGAAATAATTATTGTCTTCAAACACATTCATGATTTAATTTTTGTTTTATGAACCATAATTTAAAATGCCTCTTTTCCAAAACCTCTAATGATTTTGTGAATTATTTTGGAAAATAATCTAAGTAAATAGAGATTTTAAATTTGATTCAGTGATCAATAATTTGCTAATGTAAAATTGGATATTTCTCCAACTAATTAAAATTTCTTTTCAGTTATTTTTCAAATTTAAGTCCGGTGACATTTGTTTAATTTTATTATCATGGGCCCGGGCAACACCGGGCAGGTCAGCTAATATATTTATAAAATGTTTAATCATTATTTTGATCAATGCAGATACTCATTCAGACATTTATAGTAAAAACATTACAAACATAAAATACAATTCCATGCAGTATACTTTTCAAATGCTACTCTTATCTGAGCCTTTTTTAAAAAAATTTAAATAGTGATATGAGAGTGAAGTAGGAAGACATATTTCTTTAGTTTATATTTTTGTTATTCATTTATTATGCAAACATTATCACTCGACTATATTATTACTTTGTAAGTGTTGCGATACCATGCTGCTTTAGAGAAGGCAAACAAGTGAATATTTCGCATTAAGACTTTTCTTTGTTTTATTACATGAAATTTTTGACAATATAAATATTTTATAAATTTTACTTTAATTTCGAAGCTAAAACTGTGTTTTAAATATATGAAAGGGAATTTTTTATCTTGTAGCCACAAAAACTATGGCAAAAAGAGAAAACTATTAACACTTTACATAAAAGTTTATGTAAAATTTCTTGCTAGCATCTTAGATTTAATTAAAATTTAAAGTCTAATATCTCTGAAAAGAAAGGGTTACTGGAATAAAATAAAACAATGAAATAAATGTACTTTGATCAAAATCAGTTTAATATAATCAAAATTGATAATTCAATTGTGTGATAATCTTTTTGTTAACCCAATAAAAAACACTGTGTGCATTATGTATATAGATGCACATTATATGAGTAAATATGGTAATTAATATACCCAATGAAACAAATATAAAAATTTTCCTTATTTTTTAATGAGAAATTTTTGATAAATTATAATTATTATTACAAATTACAGCTTTTTAAACATTTGATCAATAGTAATTTGATTAAGAACATTCAATTTATGTTTTAAAATCTTTTCTCTGCACAGTCAGCAGTTCAGTCACAAAAGTCTGTATTATTAGAAAATATTTATCTCCATGCACAACAATTTCATCAAAAGTAAGTTCTCCTTCTTTCTCTGATACAGTATTTAGTAAGTGCTCTAAAGACTGCCATTATACCATTTATAATTCCTTTATCTGTGAGATGCTGTGTGACTGATGTTTCATTGGCATGAATCCAACTAAAAATCAACCAATCATATGTGATTATGTTGATTTTTTTGGCTGAATCTTAATTGAAAGTTTCAATTTTTCATTGTGAATGATATGTAAATTTTAAGTGTTTGTGGATTTTTGAAAGTTATCTATACAATAAAAGCAAAATAAATTACATTCACAAGTAATTTATACAACACAAATATACCAAGAGAGATGTTCGAAATGGTTTAATTAAAGATTGATAGACTTTCGCAAGAGAAAATATAACATTTTATTTTTAAAATTCACTTGCCCCATCGAAAATTCACCTATCAGTGGCGAGTAGATTTATATAATTTTTCACCCCACGTTATAACTATCATAAATATTTAATAAATTAATCAATATTATTTTTCTTTATGCAGAGTGGCCAATATTCAAACTTTTTTTAACTACCTGACTTTTTTCTTTGTTATTTTTCTCCAATTTCCCATGTGACTTTATCAAGCAGCAATCATTACACAATTGCAGCATACAAATTTTTCATCTCTCTCATTAGATGTTTTCCCACCAAGAAACAAAATGGCAATTTGGAACAAGTTTTGAGCAAAATATGTCAATACAGCCATTTTGGTGCAGCATAGGACAAGAAATTTACTCTGGTGCAGGTCAACAATGGACTCCCTTCCAGTGATAGAAATTGGGAAATGAAAGGAAGGCGCACAGTGGGGCATTTTGCTGATTTAGCCGGCCAAAAGTCAATTTTTCAAAATACAGTTGAGGAGCAAAATAGGTAGCTAACTGTAAAGGTAAATAGTGTGGGGATCTCAGTACAGTTATAAAAATTTTCCACGTGCAAGCAAATTAGTGCCAGGCAAGTTCAAACTTGCTTGTAGCAGTAGGTTGGTTATCTGTGCTCTCAACTACAATTTTGTGACTGCTCATTTCAGTGTGATTTTTTTTGTTCGAAATTTTGACTTATATCAAATAGCTACGGATTATGAAAGACCAGGAATGTATGTTTATATTTCACATGAATATGTTTATATTTACTTAATTAAAATATATGATAAAGCGACATGAAATGTACCGTATAGTTTGAAAAAAAATATTGTTAATTTAAATATTCCATAAGGATTTAGTTAACCTTACGGATGAGATCCGATGATATTTTTCATATGAATTGAGAGTTCAAGTTATGTAGTTAATAACTTTGAAAACAATAGCCGCTAATAACCGCTAATTTAGAAGAGTTTCTTTCAAAAGCAAATGTGTATGTTTCTGTAAATGATCACGTTTTCATTTACCTCCTTTTATAAAATGTATTCTACCATAGCTAAATTGCAAATTTAACCAAAAATTGTCATCTTCAGAAGTAAAAGAGTTCAAATTTGTATATTTGATTAGTAAATTTATACCTGGAATGAAAATTATATTAAAATAAATCCTCTTCAACCTTATGAATAACCAGCATTTGGAAAATTTAGATAAGAAATTTTAATTTCTCGAGGATTCCCTTCTCAACAAAGATAATTATTAAGAAAAGCAAAAGCATGAGATAACGGATGATTTAAACATTTTTTCTGGGAAAAAAGTTCATCTTGATCGCAGGGATTATTCCAATTGCCGTAAATACATTCAGGTTGGCCTCAGAAATTTTTCTGTGATTTGTAGTCAAAGAAACAAAGAAGAAAAACCTAAGAAGTACACAGAAAGCAAATCTTGAAATCTTTTCTCATGCTACCCAATCACAATATTATGTTACTGGACACAGGAGTGCTTTTACAGAAGTTCAAGAAATAACATGTTCTCTATATCTTGCAGCTAAAATAAACAGGTGTTAATTTGAATCGGATAGTGATGACAACTATTACGACGACAATTTTGCATCATCTGGTGAATAACCTTCGATTTCGTTATCAAATATGTAAATATATATATATATATCCATTTATGTGAATATAATATATTTGTAATATTTTGCTTATATTAAATAAATAATATATGGGTTTATTAAATACTTGATTTCAATACATTATTGATTTACTTTGCAAAAGCGTGAATGGAGAATTTCCATTTTAGAAAAGATTAAGGTGTAAAAATACTTAAAAAGAGATCTTTTAAAGTTGGTACAGTTTTCTTTTTCAATCAATTATAATGTAATTTAAAATCGATTTCAGAACTTTCAAAGATGCATGAAGAAAAAACGTAAAAATCTAAATTTATATCTATATCTATATATAAATATATGTATCCAAATTTTAAAAATAAATTGGAATAGGACTTCAAAAATTTAAAATTTGAGTTATTCTATATAAAAAGGTTAGGTTTATATTGATGGATAAAATACAATCACAACCAGAAATTTAATCACTAATACTTTATTATAATTAAAGTTAGTATTACATGTTACAATGATTTTCCCGTACCCTGTATATACAAAAAACATTTTTTCCAAAGAAAAATTTACTATAAAAGTGTAAAAATATGATAAACTAATAAAATATAAACATTACATCATTTTTTCGGGAAGAAATGTTTTTGGCCGGCTAAATCCGCCAAATGCCCCACTGTGAGGCGTCACCCACTGTAAATATCTTAGGCGTCAAATAAAAATTTCTAGTTGCAATTTCTAAAATTCACATGATTATTTTTTTTTTATTTAAATTATTTAAATTCTTAATCTACAATATTATAATAATTGAAGCAACTGTAACACTGAGAAAGCATTTTTAATTAATACTACATTTAGAAATTAATAGAAAAATTGCACTTAACCATGTTAAAAAAAACTTTATCCATTGTTGATAATTACACTTAAATTTGGTTTAAAAAAAAAAAAAATTATGCCTATTATAATTACAGATGAATATTGTTAACATAAAATTAAAAGGACGACATTTTGTGTGAGTGTGTGTGTTAACTGTTAAAATAATAGTACCATCTTATCTGTTGGGACTGCATTATTAATTCATGTTAAGAAAAAATTCACATTAAGTGATTTAATACTAACAATGCTTGACTGCATATAGATTGCAAAGATAAAACTCAAACAATACCCACTAATTTTAATAAAGTTAGATATCAAATTAGGACGTCTAACCATCCTTCAGCTACATCATTTCACAGGGATTTATAGCTTTATCTGGACAAAAATCTGCAAAATTAGGTCTATACAGTTTTACCATTAATAAATCATTAACAGTATCAGTGAATAAAGTTACATATTCTCATTTTTTATTAAACTGACTAAATCCCTTTTCACATTCAGAGTGTTCACATTCAGCTAAATGGCAGGTTCAATATAACGTTTAGAAGTTTGCATAAATTAATATATTCATTTGGATTTGTACACTTTGCTAAAAATCACTGCCAAACTGTCTCACATTTGAGTTTATGTTTGGTGTGAGACCAAATTTTCAAAAGTGGGTGGCTGGCTAAGTTAAAAAAAAAAATAAGTGTTAAAAAAAGTTAGGCGTCAAATTTGACACCTGGGAATAATTTTGTAGTTGTCAAATGGTATAACGTAGTTGCATTTGACGACTAACGACTGTTAATTTCAAACACTGCTGCTCTCTTCATTCTTAAGAAATAATGCTGTAAGTGGCATTGCATTATAATTTACAGATTTTAGTCACAATTCCCTGATTTTTCAGGTTTCAATCAAAAGCTCTTGACTTTTTCAGTGCTGCTAAATTCACTGGCTTTTCCAGAGTTCAGTTGGCCACCCAGTTATACAATATTTTCTATTGAGTTTTAAATATTTCTGTTATCTATATAAATTTCATTCTACAAATCACTATTTTCCTAAAATAATTTCATTTAGTAAAAAAAAAACCTTCTTGCAATATTTATATCAGTATGAAAATTTGCAAATTTTCATGATTTTATTTAAACAATCCTAGAATTGGATTATTACCATTCTTGATTAAAATCCCTAATCAGCAGTAAAAGTAATATTGAATTTGTTTAAAACATAAATTGCTGATACTGGGCTTGCTTTACAGCACAGTTCCATCAAAAATAATTCATATTAAATTTAAAGAAATAAATATTTGTAATGTGTCATGTGTAACAAAAAGCATGCCCTTAGCAGATCAATTATGATTAAAAAAATAAATAAATCTTACTTTTCCTTTGCTATAATCCCACAACTTCAATGTGCTGGAAAATAAATAGCATTATTTGTAAATATGAGATTAAACAATTATAAACATCATATAAAATTACATAAGAAAAAAAGTGAAATTATATAATTATAAACTGCAATTAAATGGTAAACAATTACATTGTCTTATTGCAGAAAGCTTAACACATTTTAGGAGAAAACAAAAATTTTGAAATGTTATACAATATGATTCTACTTCTTTGTTTTTAAGTTTATTTAATTTAACATCATATTCTGAAGATGGTCGTAGAAGTCGACCAAAACGTCAATCTGATGTATTTTTAAGTTTTAATTATACATAAATATTTATACACCATTTAGTGATAACATGTGATTTACTTTGCACAAAAAAATATTTACGATAATGTTTTGATGGTGTAATGGTGCAGCTCAATCATTAATACGCTTTCATTTACATTTTTTCATTAACAAAATAAAATTTTGATAAAAATAAATATCACAATTCAATATAGGAATAATGTGTTATATTTCATTATCACTATATTGTCAACAAAGTTATATACATTTGAAGTTACAGAATCACAAAATCTACTGTGGAGTGTGCAGTCCACGGGTTAAATAAATACATTTTCTTCAGTTAAAATATATTTATTTAAATTTATATATATTAATATATATCTGCTTAATGGTTTACAAACATGAAGAACAAGCATATGGAAATATGAATAAGTACTTCATGCACATTCTTTTTGGAAAATTGTGGACAAAAAAAAAAAATCTGCATTAGAATGCAAGCAATATGCCTACTACTTTTTGAAGCCTGATATGTGAGCAGTATTATGCTTTATGTAATAAAAATAGTTCAAACTGACTGACATTTTTATATTAATTGCATTAAAACATTTACATACATGCAAACATCACATACATAAATTCCCAATTTCTGTTAAATTAACTATTACAATTTTCAAGAGCTTAAAAGATTAACTAATTTTCTTGATAATACAGAGCTGCCAACCTTAGCAAAATAAAAATAAAAAAATAAAACAGGAGTTTTTTTGTAGTTTGAAGAGAGATTTTAAATGAGCTTATGTAAGAATAAAAAATTGTATCATTCATTTAGAAATTAAAAATATATTAACAATTCATTCAACTGAAATATAATGATTAAAAAATACATATTTTGATGACTGACCGACTGATGAAATTTGCGATATTTTTCAAGGATCAATTGACAAAATTCGCAATTTTTTTCCTTTGAGATAATTTCATGAAATTCGCATTTTTTTCCCTGAAAGAGAGAAATTATTTTGCTGAAATGCATAAACAAAATTCGCGATATTTCCCCTTTAGTGATTTATGAAATTCGGAAATTTTAATCAAAGACCGATTGGTGATCTTGTGATAATTTTCGTTAATTCCCCCAATTGACAAAATTCATTTTTTTTCCTCCTGAGATTTATTGACGAAATTCAAGATTTATTTTTTCCACTTAGAAATTGATAAAATCCACGATATTTTTTCCTGTGAACAGTTGATGAAAACATGATTATTTTCTTCAACAGATTGACGAAATCTGCAGTTTTTTTCCCCCGTGAACACTTGACGAAATTTCTCATCAGCGATTCAAAAAATATGCGATTTTTTTATGATCGGTAGATTGCATGTTTTTGAAAAATGTAAAATTGATCCAAGCAATACTCTGGCACCATTTATTGAGATTGTAAAGAACAATTTTTTTATTTTCAGAAGTACGTTTCTACAAATTTAAAAATCTCAGTGAAAACTGAGATAAATTCATACTTAATATAAAAATGGGAGATTGTGCTAAAAAATGGATGAGTTGGCAAATTATTTTTAGAGAGTTTTCTTTATTAAATATGCCTTAGCGTTTTTAGGTTACACTAATTAAACTCTTGGTAAAACATTCAAGCTTGCACAAATCATAAAATAAAGTTCTTAGCTTAACTTTTTTTAACAACAAACAAAAAAGAGATTATGAAACACTTTCTAACACTTCCAGAATATGTTTACAAAATTTCACTGTTTAATAAGGTAAATAAGATTCCTAAGTAAACATTTTACAAAATGTATAACACATTTGAAAATCAGATTTCGGCAATTACCATACATAGCCAGAAAATTTGTTTAATTATTTTGTGCAACCCTGTATGATATATAAATTTCATGACAGTGAATAGATTTTTGCAGTTCCATAAAGTTCGTTTTAACGAGATTCAACTGTAATTAAAAATGGCATCATAACATGCATCATACATCAGTTCAAATTTAAATATATGATCTGTATTATAATTTTAAGATCTCTTACTTATCAAGAGTAGCTGCTAGAATATATTTTCCATTCGGTGAAAATTTGACAAAAGAAACTGGAGGGTTATCATCATCTGAAAATAAAAGCACTTAAAATTAATAAAATATATTATTGATACATAAATTTCTTTAATAAATACACTTTTTATTTTCAATTTATAAAATCGTTCAAAATTAATCTGATTTTATACCTAAAAATTATATATCACCCCCTTCTTTTTTTTAATCATAACTGAAGGCAATATATTTTGTCTTGCAATGATGCCCTTTTTTACTGAACTAGAGTTTTTTTTTAGTTAGTAGCACCCTGTTCCTTTCTTTCTAGAGGTGAAATAAAGGTATGATATAGGTAATACCCTACATAAAAGGTAACAATGAGAGAAAAGTAAAACAGATTTAAAAAAAAATGAATATGCATTAAGTTTTTAAAAACACAAAAAAAAAATATTTTACATAAATACTTTAGCATGACTCTTAATCTAAAAAAGATAATTTCCTTTAACACATTACTTAAAATTTTAGAGGATGGGTGCTTTAAGTATCTGACAAGGAGTCATCTTTTCTTAAAAGACCCAAATCTACCTTAAAATCTAGCAAATTCTTCTTTTCTAGTTAGTTATTCTTTTTTTCATTTTCCATGAAGGAAAAACATACACTTCAATTTATTTTCTTCCCCATAATTTGAGATATTAAAATTAAAATTCTATTTAAATTTTAAAGAGCAAATAAATACTTACCAATTAATGTCTTTAGACACTGACCAGATGCAGTATCCCAAATTCGACTAAAAAACAGAAATATATTCAAATATAAAATTATATTCATACTTAAAAAAAAAAAAAAAAAAAAAAAAATTACAATGATTTAACTAAGACAGACCAAAAATAAACTAATTTCAATATAATAAATAACCTGGCAGAAATAAATCCTGCGTTGTAAAATAAAAAACAACACTTTAGAAGTGAAAGTGAGTAATAAAAAAAAGAGCCATTCGAGAAGGCTGCTCCGATCACGAAGATCTCACCAGAAAAATGTAAAAACAAAACTCAATAAGTTAAAGACATCAACCAGCAAGTTCAGGAAGGTTTTGAATTTCATTGCTCTCAGTGGCAGTCGGGACGGGTGTATAGCACTGACTGCCATCGCTTGCAGAACAGACAGAATGACAGCCCCATTCAAGACTGTCGGGAAGGTGGTAGCCCTGATCCCAGATCTCACTTGAAAAATTTATCAAACATCAACTAGCAGATTTTTTTTTTTTTTTGGGGGGGGGGGGGGGGGGGGGGGGACTGGGTCATTTAATACTTCGGACAATCGCAGTGACGATCGGAGAAGGGTGGGTGGGACTGATTGTTGTTACTCGTGGAACAGGCAGCACCTTCAAGGGAAAGAGGCAACTCCAATCAAAGATATCCACTGGATAAATTAAAAGCAATATTCAATAGGTTAAAGACTTCGAGCAGCAACTTCGAAACATTCAAATAACTTTTAATATTATAAAATTATTTAATGCCCCTCCTTCAGGATAAGACTTTCATGAAGGCTGTCCCGATCACGGAAGATCTCATTGGAAAAAAAATTAAAGTAAAACTGAATAAGTTAAAAATATTGACCAGGTTATTTGGTAGAGCTGGGTATTTCATACATTGGACAACTGCAGTGGTTTCGATCTTATTTCATTGCTCTTACAAACTTACTAGAAATATCCTTTTAAGAATAAAAAGTGAAAACAAAAATGTATAATTTGTTGCCTTATACCAAATCAGACATTTATATCTAAAATTAGATAACAACCAATCTAATTTGAATTTATTTAAGGAGAGTAGCAACATTGCACTCCTTGCACATTATTGAAAATTTTTTATGTACTCATTTAAAATTTAGACTTGCAAAAATTTTTTAACTATATTGCAAATATGTTACCTATAATCATTCAAGCTATATGCATTATAAATGATTTTACACATATTCTATTATCTTTCAACATATTTATGAAATAATCGCACATGTTATCTTGAATGAAAAAAAATATGCAAAAATATACGAAGTTAATGATTGTTTCATTTATGACTAGTTAAGCAAACACACACACACACACACAAAAGAAACATGAACTCTTCAAACATCATACAGAGGATGATTCTGCACATACAATAACAACAGGCAAAACTTATTTTAATACTACAGATAAAAAAATAAATCACATTTTTAGACATTTCCCCCCCCCCTCCCCACCCCCAAAACTTTAAAAAATAATATAAATTTCTAAAATTCTAATTTAAGAGTGAGCTAATAACATTGGAGTACATTTTTAGATAACAGACTTTAGGTGGATACCTCAATAGCATCTTTTTGTAGAACAAATATGCTGGGATATAGGGAAGCTTGAACATTAGAACATAATCATTAATGGTGTTATACAGGTAAGTTGTAACCTGAAAGAATATACAGACCCCCCCCCCTTTTTTTTTCCCAACTGATTCTGCTGGAAGCTAATATAAAATAATCTGTATATCATTGACAACTTCATTTATTACAACATTTATAGTATAATATTAAGGACAAATTGATTTTAATACATACATTTTTCAATATTATAATAAATTTAATTTAGTATTATATTAGTAAATTTCATTTAATTTAGTAAATTAAAACTAGTGCAATAAGTATACAACACTTCAAAACCTTAGCAGAAAATTTAAATTTTTATTATTTTTTTCAAATTAGATTTGATAATTTTATTTGCATCAGCATAAATAAGCTATTACTTACCACAGTCCATCATAACTACTTGATACAATCAAAGATCCATCTCTATTGAAATGAACCTAAACAAATTATATAAGTTAGCATAAAAAAATGGAATCCTACTGAAAGAAAATAATCTAATATAATCATTTCATGGTAATGAGCCACTATAAATAATTAGCGACAAATGACAAAAAAAAAACAATAAGAACATCATATACAGTGCAAACTAAAATCTGGATACACTCAACTAACTTTTGAACAGATAAAACTAGAGATGTGGAACAAGTATCTACTAACAGTAAAACAACTATGTCATCTCAAATGAGAATGACTGAAATGTGCTAGAAAATGATTTTCCTTTAGTAATCAACACCTGATTAAAGCACAAACTAATGGGATAAAAGTTCCAAACCAAATTTTTTAAAGCCCCAAATTTATGGTGTAGATTTTTAAAAAGTTGAATCTTTTAATCTGTTTTTGATCCTGCAATGATTCTAAATCAATATTTTGAACTTTTAAAGTAAGATAAGAATTTTGTTCCTATATGTATTTTAAGGCACCAAAAAATTTTCATTTTTTGTGATGGTATAGAAAGAAGGCTCCCAAATGAACATCAGACACTCAATGCATCCCCTACTGATAAAATATTTTAAATTTAGAGAGGAAAAAAATATCAACACTTCCAACGAATTGAATAATGAATTTTACCACCTATAAATATATATATATTGAAATGCTATCATAAAAATTGCTATAATTATTATAAAATAAAATTTATATGTTTGAAATATTGTGTGGTTTTCTTTACAATTGTTCTTAAGATTTTTAATGAAGCAATTATTACAGGAATGTAGCTATTTATCAGAGTTTAAAAAAGCATGCGAAAATTGTGCAAAATAGGGAAATCTTGCATAATGAAAAATGCTGTGTAAGATTCCCTCTCCCCTTAAATTTTCCCCCCAGTATAAGATTCTTCCACGAGTTAGCAGAAATCCACAGGTAAATTTTTTAATTTCTCTGAATTTTATATCTTTTGCATAATTCTGCAAAATCAATTCAATAATCGGTTGTGAAAGAAAATTACAAATCTCAACAACTGGTCACGTAGAAAAATAAATCAAAAATTTCATTAGTCTGTCATGGAAAAAAAAACACAAAATTTATTTTGCCAAAACATTGCAGAAAAAAAAATCTCAAATTTCATCAAAAGATTGTGGAAACAAATAGTGAATTTCAATAATTGCTCGTGGGAAAAAAAAAAAAAAAAAAAAAAAAAAAAAAAAAAATTGTCAAACGATAGCACGCAGAAGAAAAGAATGAAATAAAATAACCAGAAGAGTTGGCAAATTTCAGAATGATGAAAAAAAGGGTCTTCTACAAAAGTAATAGTTGGTATAGGGAAAAAGATCTTTTTTCTGGTTTTTCTCCAAGATAGTCATTTTTGATGGGCTTTGGACTAAACTAGTAGCCATAGTTACCTGATGCTGGAAATAGTTTCCTTTGGTAGCATTTTAGTTGCAAATGGCAGCACTGTTCAATGTGTCCATCATCGACAGCAACATGCATTTACATTCTAATTACAACCTCTTGTTGCATTTTCAGGAACATATGAAATGTTATGTTGTTGTATTCTCCCATAACATGATTTTATAGATTATAAATTTTGCATGGTGGTAAACTGTACACTTGCTTTTTCACATAACTCCAGAAGAAAAAATCTAATAGCGTTAAGTCAGGTGATGTTGTTTACCTTCATTACCGCTTTAGCTGATTATCCCGACCCTGAAATTGTGTGAAAAGAATATTCATAACTATGCTAATTGATGTGATCGATCTGTGTGTTGTCTGACAAACCACCTTTGATTATCAATTTATGCTTCTTGATAAAATAACGTCACTTCTATTTGGAACTTTCCAACTTTTAGATAAAAATTTCATTGCGATTTTAAGGTCTAGTGACATGATCAGGTACCAGAAAACTTACATTTAAGGCATCATTTCATACTAAATCAAGGACATTCTACACTTTTGCAATTGATATTTTTTTGTGCTCTCTCAGAGTTGATAACTTCCAAATTTCACCACTAGCAGCACCACAGCTGCTCTCATATAATAATGTAAATTTACTTTATCAGGGGTCACACATTCACTCAGGAAGAATTGGAGCAGGTTTTGTTGCAGGAAAGTGAGTTTTTGGAGCTAACAAAAAACGACTTGTGGAGCAGGAAATCGAGTTTTTGGAGCTAACAAAAAACGACTTGTGGAGCAGGAAATCGAGTTTTTGGAGCAGGAAAATGAGTTTTTGGAGCAGCAAAAGCACTTCTTTTGAAAATAAATTCCGTATCACCATTGTACTCAACACATATGTTCAAATCTCATACAGTACAAAATCTATACTCCGGACCTCAGCGATTACAAATTTCGGATCATTTGCCATAAAAAACAAAGAAATGAAAACTAATTTAACCCCTCCCTTACTCCATGAAATATTTATATCAGGAATGCATTAGCAATACTAACTAGTATGGTGTGGCTATCACAAAATATTCTTCTACATAAATCAAATCGTCTGCAACAAAAATTAAATTCCAATGTATTCGAGCTTGAGATATAGCTATCGCAGAAATCATGAAAACAAAACATAGCAGCGACACTTGTCGGGCAGTATGCACCCAAAATTAATAAGGATCTATTTAGGTTAAGGTCTAACAGAGTCTGAAATTTGAGTTATAGTTATTGCACAAATTGTGAAAAATGCAGCATAGCAATGCGTGGTATTATTTCTCGGTCACTTGCCAAAAATAATGGTTTTACTTCGAGGTCGCCTTCCGAAAATAGAGGTTTTATTTATTTTGCGATCATTCACAAAAATTGCAGTTTTATTTCGTGATCCTCTGACAAAAATTGCAGTTTTAATTTGCGATCGTTTGATGAAAATCGCAATATTATTTCTCGGTCACTTGCCAAAAATCATGATTTTACTTCAAGTTCGCTTGCCAAAAATTGAGGTTTTATTTTGTGAGAGTCCGATGAAAATCGCCGTTTTTTTTCTGTGATCACTTGACAAAAATCTTGACTTCAGATCGTGGATTTGATTTTTAAAAATTAAGGAAGGGGAAATCTGCCGTTCGGCAGAAAAATGGCATTACTGTGAAGAAAATGGCGCAAAGAAATCCGATTTCACCGTAGAAAAGAAAAAACAAAATGCTCATTTTGGAGCAAAAATAGTTAAAAAAATGTATTTGTAGCAGATATTTTCATTTGGAGCAGTTTGGTGCAATTGGAGCAGGTCTGTGACCCCTGCTTTATATTAGCTGCATAGCAACCCCTTGTGTTGAATTTCTATTTTATAAGATTTTTTGGGAAAAAAGAAGTTAATTGTATTCTACATTTAAAAAAAATATATATTTATAATATTAGCTGGAAACATACAATATTATCTCATTTTGATAGTGTCAGTGACACACACAGTTTTTTACGTTACACACACATCTCACAGTAATAGCCATGCCCATATTAAACGAAACATCTAGAGAATGTAATAAATCATAATAAATTCAAAATTACATTTTCAGAATTGCATACAGTTTTACCACAATTTTTAATAGAATTTTTCAGCTTATTTAACTGCATTTTTAAAAAAAAATAAATTCTGATGAACGAGGAGGCAAGTGCGAATTCTATAATTTAAATAATCAATAGAAAAATTCCTATCTTAAACAGAGGTGACAGACTCCTTGAAAATTCCAAGGGCTCTATGCACCTTTCAGTTCCCTGAGAAGGGCTTATGTCAAAAACATATGTAAGATAAGAAGCCCAAATTCTTAATGCTGCCTACAATAGAAAAACCAGCAAATGTTAATGATTTGAAAATAAACATTTTAAAAATGGATTTTTATATTTAAAAAAAGCTATTAACAGGAAATATTTGAAAAGTTCATAAGTATAAAAATGATAAAGCCTATGAATGATCCCATGTAAAAATATGCTGCAGAAAAAAATATAAATCATAGTAAATTTAGAATGACATTTTTCTGGGAAGAGCTTATCACAAAAACTTTCGTTGTAATTAAAATATTTGTGCATCTATTTTTTAATATGAGAAACAAGTATTTAAAAACAAAATACAGACATACTAAAAACTAACTTCTGAACTTTCTATCTTGAAATAAAATTTCTTTGCTTATGAATGATTCAAGTCTTGGTTTCGAACCAGATTATGGGATATTAAGTCCTAATACTTACCAATGCAATTATTATAATTTAAAAATCTTAATGAGACCTTTCAATTGCCACAAGATTCCTTAAAATTGATCAATTATTTCTCAAGTTTTTGAGTATTGAAAGATTGGTTGATTTATTATCTTGGTTTTCTCAGAAACTATTTTAGATATTAGACTGCGACAAACTGCATATTCTAGCCAGAATTATCATTTATAAATCTTAATTAGACCTTTCAACTGCTGTAACATTCCTTAAAATTGATCAATTAGTCCTCAAGTTTTTGAGTATTAAAAGATTGGTTGACTGATTCTCCCAGTTCTTTCATTTTCGAAAAAACTATTTTAGATATTGGCAGGGCTGCAGAGTAAAGAGTCAGGCCAATTTTTGTGTAAAAGGAGTCTGATTTAGAGTCGTAACAATATGCCAATTCTGACTACAGCATTGGGCAATTTGAAATGAAATCAAACTGTCAAAAATGTGTCGAAAACTGTGTCAAAATCAAATAATGTTTAATTTTAAATTTATAAACTGAATTATTATTTTTATTTTTGCACTATATACATTAATAAGTATTCGGTTATTTTCCAGTTTATTGACATGTTAATGAATAAATATACAGGAAGAGGGTGGATGTGATATTTGCCATACATCAGTCATTAAATTGATTCATTTAGTCACTTCTTCAAAATATAGATTTGCACTATTGTAGCATAATTAAACGAAAGTGAGTTTTGAAATTTGTTTTTTTTATTATTAGTGGCAATCCAAACTGCAGGCCTGGGCTAATTTTTAAAAAATCACTCGGCCCAATGCAGGAATCTACATCAGACAACAATGGATGTTTCATTTGATCCTCTCTCCACTTAGGTCAGGATCTTATATCGTCAAACAGAAGAAATTGTCAGGGTTCCCCCCCCCCCCTCTTTTTTTCTGGAAAGTTATTTTTAACATGAAAATATATTTTCTTTGGAGACATTTTCAGTCCTCCCCCTCCTCTGAGAAGCTGTTTTGTTTATTTTCTTGATTTGATTTTTAATGAAATACTTTAAAACAAATACAAGTAAACATTAGTTACAAATCTGCATTTTTATATATTCATTTTACTTACCCATGATACGTAGTATAAGTCTTGTAATCGTTTTAAAAAGCGGAATTTTTTTTTTTGGCAGATTTACACGTTTCAGACACCGGAGATTCCGAAAAACATATATTTAGAAAAAATTTTTTTGCCGTCCGTCTGTATGTGTGTGTATACGCTCTGTCTCCCGAACAAATTGAGATAGAGACTTGAAATTGGTATGTACTTAGTATGTAATAATGGGAAGAAGCTTATTGAATTTCAGTAACCTCGAACAGTATCAAATTTCAGTTTTTCGGACTCTCTAAATATTCGTTTCAGATAAAAGGTACATAAAATTTTTCGAAATTGTTTATTTTAAGGAGTGAATATAAAAGACAATAAAAAAACATAAATTTTGCATAAAGCATGAAGTTGATTGGATAATTAGTTACCGAGATATTTGTAATCCTATTTTCCACACTCTTCGACTTTTCATGACCCCGTATTTCATCCAAATTTAAATTCAAAGATATATTTTAATTGGAAATGAGACGCTTAATCTGACGCAATAAACTATTAGTTAATATGATTATAATTTTTGGAGTTATAAGGATGTTTCTTTTACGCAATTCAGTAATAGAGCATTTAAAGTTTATGACGTCATCAAGCCACGATTTTATCCGAATTGCAATGCATTTTATAAGTAGTTTACACTTGTTTTATTTTCATGTTTTATATTATGCATATCCATGATGGGTAAGTATTACGGTGGCCTCCAACGACTAGTTTTAAAAGAAACTGCACAAACACATAAGATAAAAAAGGTTAAGGACAGTCTTATACTTTTCACCTTTGATTTATCAGATATTTTTTTAACTTATTACATAAAACTAACAATAAAAGATATTACTCACAGCAGAAACAGGATCTGAATGAGCAGGAAGTGTTTTCAGACATTTACCAGTCTTCACATCCCAGATCCTCACACTTTCATCAAACTAAAAGTATATTGGATATAAAAAGAAACAGTTAAAATCTACTAACAGTAAACACAAAAATATTTTTTTATTAAATTTAATTTCTTAAAATGTAGAATTAGAGAAAAAGAAAGAAAAAACTACAGATTTTTTAAAGTTTTCTGAGAGATGAAACATTTGATAAGGCAGGTCAAATAAGTAATTAGATTACTGCATCTTTTACAATGAACTTTGATATGGTAAAAAGAAAAAAATATATATCTTATGCGAATTCATTTAAATGATATCAATCAAACAGAACATGTATGAAACAAAATAAGAAAGCTTGGAATGAAAACTTACTGATCCTGAAACAACTAAATTGGACTGAGGATTGAAGTTGCAACAAAATACATAATTGCTGTGACCTTTGAGAGTTTTCACACATTTTCCCTAAAAAATAAAATAGAATTATTCAAATAAATAAAGTTTAGACATGAAAATATTCTAAAGAGATGAAAAAGAAAGCAAGAAATAAAATGTCAAAAGAAAATTCACTGAAATAGAATTACTCACTGAAACTAAGTAAATATACAAGTAAACTTACAGAAGAAACTTCCCAAATCTTTAAGGTTTTGTCATCTGATGCACTAACCAATAGACGACTATCAGTTGACCAAGCAACATCTGAAATGCCCTAAAAATACACAATCGATTCTATTAGAAAATGCATGATGATGAAATAATAAAACTAATGATAATATGAATATCAAACATCAAGCAATACAGTAAAATCTGAGAAAACAGAATTTCTAAGAACTGGGGGAAAAAAGTGTTTTAGATAGGTTTCCACTTTAGCAGATGCATCAATTTGAAATTAATCTAGAGTCATGCACGGGTCGGATTGAACCCTACACCTCAACCCGAACATTAGGACTTGGGACCATGGAATTTAGCTTTTTAAAACAAGATTCTGGTATATGCAGGCTCAGTTTTTCAATTTTGTACGATACTTTATTTTTTTTTCTAATAAGATAAAAGGAAAAGTTACAATTACATGGAATTATCAAAAGATCATTTTAAAACAAATTTAATTATAGAACTGTTGTTTTGCATTATGACACAAATTTAGTTTAAAATGAAACATGAGCAAATCTCTTTTTACAATATATGTATGGCTTGAATTTCAGAGCGGGATGGCGGAATTCGCACCCAAAATATTGAAATCCCGCTGAAAAGAATATTGTGGGCCGTCCAAAAAACTTTACCATTTTCCAGAGAATTTTGCTTTTTGAAACAACGGTCAACTTCCGTGTGTTAAAAATCGTGATTTTTTTTAAAAAATCAAAAAAATCGGATTTTTTTGATTTAAATCGGATTTTTTTGATTTTTTTTAATATTCTTATAGTATAATATTATTTGTGTACTCTGCACATATTTATTTATATTTTCTGCATAGATTTACATATTTCTATTAATTTCATTACAATTTCTAGATATGAATTCAAAATAATTTAAATTTAAAATTGTTGCAAACAAATTTAGATGATTCATTTAAAATTTAAAACATTCTAATATTAAATTGTTATACATATAAATATGTGTGTTATATGTATAAATTTCTATTTAATTTAAAAGTAATTAAAATTTTCTTTCGTGTATTACTCCAAATAACACATATTTTATATAACAACGTGTAATAAATACAAAAAGAATGCTAAATGCATATGGGTATATATTTATTATGCATCATGCGAGAACAATTCTATAATTTTTAAGTTATGACAAAATATTAAATAGAAACAGTTTAACATTGGTGAATATCTATAAACAGATAATTACCATTAATCATTAATATAAAATTATAGTTTAACATTAGATTAAAATTCAATCTCTTACAAAATCTGGTTTTTATTTTGTAATTATTTACATATATGTAATTATATTAGCATTTTTAACTATTTATGCATTTAAGGTTTTGTATACGAACGCCAATTTGGCTGCTTTATCATTTCCTAATTTATTTCTAAGTTTAGATTGAACTAAACCATATGTTGAAAAAATCTGTTTCATGGAGGAAGAAGTAGCTGTTGCTGTAAGCAGTTGCTCTATGGCTTTCTTTACACTCCCCTCACCATCTGATACACAAATTTCTGAATCAAAGTGTGTTTTCCACCAATCTAGGGGAGAAATCTTTGTTACGATGTCTTCATCAAATAAAAATTCAGAAAAGGGATCAGATTTTCCTTGAAATTTCATTATCACGGATATAAAATGTGAACTGTATTTGTCTTTAGCAAAAAGTAAGGCTTTCTTTTTTTCATCATTAGTCAAATTCACACTATACTATTCTAAAGCACCAAATGCAAGGTAATCCTATAACTAAAAGTGTGAAGCTATCAATTATCAGTGTTTTTGCCCCCCAACCTCCCCCTTACTCAGCCATGATCAATTTTAGAAAACAATCTTGCTTATTTGACAATACAAATATGACTGCTTAGTGCTTAGCATAGTACAATAACATTTCTTATTTTTTTCCATTGCAATAAGCAATGAATTCTAGGAAAAGAAAGAGGAAAGGGATCAGTTATAGGGATTAAAGTATTTTCAATTATAGAAGAAACATGAAACTGGAATTAATTCTATGTTAGACAAACAGTCCAAATATTTATGTTATAATTAGTTCATGTATTGATCACATTATATGATCAATACATCAACATACAGGATATTGTAATTTGCAGGTAAATGTAAAACAAACTTATGAATTATGTATAATTTGCTTTAGAGAAAGTGACTCTCCACTGAAAATACTATTATATTAAATAGATTTAACTTTAGCTTCAGCATTTTGAAAATGGAAGTGACTAAGAAAAAAAAAAACTTTAAAAATTAGTAAGTATTTATCAGTAGTTTTGGAGAATGTACTATGGATAGATAATATTTTTAATGCAGTGTTGCATTTACTTTCATAATATAATAGAATTTTTAATCTATAAAAGTTTTATTTAATGTTATTAAAAGGTAATTTTTAATCTGAAATGAATGATTTTAACTTTTATTTTAACATGAATGAGGAATTTGATCCTTATTCAGCCAGTAAATATGAATGTTAAAAAAACTGATTTAAATCAAAGATTTTTTTAAAAAAATCATTTGATTTAAATCATGATTTAAATCACGATTTAAATCAAGCTGATTTAAATCAAACAACCCTGCCGATCGCTGAACTTACGGTGGTTTTCTCGCAATAGATAGACGAATTTCTCATTTTTTACCCGTAACCAATTGACAAATTTCGAGGCAAATTTTATGGTTTCTTCTTACGACAGATTGGCGAAATTCATGATTTTCCCTGCCTCTGACTGAAAATTTCGGATTTTTCTCCGTGACTGATTGATGAATTTTGCGATATTTTCCTGTGACCGTTTGGCTAATTTCGTGATATTTTCTCACGATCGATTGATGAATTTCACAATATTCTCTCACAACCAGTTTGCAAACTTCATGGTTTTTTTTTCCTGTGACAGACCAACGAAATTCAAGACTTTTTTTTCCGCAATCCATTGACAAATTTTATGATCTTTTCCACGACTGATTTTTCTAATTTCATAGTTTCTTCTTGCAAGATATTGATGAAATTCACGATATTTTCCCGCGATCATTTGACGAATTTCTTAATATTTTCCAGCGACAGATTGGCGAATTTTGCTGGGATTTATAATTATTATTCGGGTGATTGAACGACAAATTTTATGATTTTTTTTTCATGACCGAATTACGTTATTCATGATCCCCCCCCCCCCCCCCCTGACTGATTGACGAAATTCACAAATTTTCTCTCGCGTCAACTGAAAAATCTTGCGAATGTTCTTCGCAACCGTTTGATGAATTTCACGATATTGTCCAATGACCATTAGATGAACGTTGCAATATTTTCCCACGACCGGTTGACGAATTTCATAATATTTTCCTGTGACCGATTGATGAACTTTGTGGGGGATTTATTTTGAGCAACCGAACAACTAATTTCGCAATTATTTTTCCTATGACAGATTGATTAAATTCACGATTTTTTTTTCCTACGATGGATGGACATATTTCGCGACTTTCAAAAAAGAAAAAGAACCAAAAGGTGCTCAGGCCACCAGGCGTTGTACCCTACTAAATTGACTTAGAATCAGTACTAAACAAAAATTATATTAGAACTGCAAATATCTTGTGGTGAACATAAAAAAAATAATTCCAAACTCTAAGGAAAGATATTTAGGAACAACAAACTAATTGATCCTTGCAATTCACAGAAATTAGGACTTGACATTTTAAAATCAACCTACATTTCTTGTGTAATAGAAGAAATGAATTGACAGTTTTGCTTTAAAATATTTTACATAGATTTAAAATTTCAATGAATAAAACCTAATTCAATCAAAGAAAATACCAGGGATTGCAGTTTTGGCTTTATTTTGTTCATATTTTGGCTAAAACAATTCTGTTCAGAAATGGATGCTGATAATGCCACCATTCCAAATATTGTTCGTGCAAGTAGTTAAACATGAATGTACATCAGATTTTGAAAAGTTTTCTGAAAAAATTTTCACAGAGCATAACCATAAGTTTCTGATATTTTCCAAAGTTATAAAAGTTGCTCTTTCTTCCATTTAAAAAAAAAATAATAATGAATGTTTTGCATAATTATTTTGAGTTGTCTATTTAGTTTTTTCAATGGTACTTTGTCATGCCTGTATTAGTGTAATTCTTTAAATAGCACGTATAATAGTGGGGTTTAAAGAATTTTTTCTCCCTCCCAAACTGTTCAACTCCCCTCCATTTATAAATGTTGGGAGGGAGACTCCCATCTTAGGAAAATTTGAATTTCAAGCCCTGATATGTATAAAAACTGTAAAAGTAGTAAATGCTTTTTAAAAGCTGCTTTGAAAAAAACAGGAAAATCTATATATTTATAAATCCTCCCAATTTATTGACCAAGTTTCACTCCCTTGATTTGACCATAGAACAGGCTTGAAGTTATTTTTATTTTTTTCAACTTCAATGAGAGCAAATTTCAACATTGAAACTTGGTATTAATCTTTCAAAGCCATGGTACATCTGTTGAGAAGAGAACCACTGTTTCAATATAGATATATATTCCCCCCCACCCCCCATTTAGATATGCTAAAATTAAAAAAAAAAAAATTAATAATGAACTTGTTACGTAAAACATACATTTTAAAACAATAATTTCTAATATCTCAATTAAATATAAATCTTAATAAAATCAATTAATCACTCTTTAATTAATAAACAATTTCATAATATAATGTATTTCCCTATTTTAGATTATTTCCTAAATTTGGTTAATCGCTATTTCATTATTTATTATTAACATAAATAAAGTGTATTTCTTTTTTTAATCTTTCAAAAATTCGGCTAATTGCTCAAAATTCTAAGTCTTCAAATGAAATTCTTATTTTCCAAAATATTTAATTTTTCCCATTCAATCTTTATTTAATAGATTAAGTGATTTTTTCTCTCTTCCCTATTAAAAGTTCGAGAAATTCTGTTCAAAAATGCTTTTACTTCTTTTCTATTGTTTAAAACATTGTGCCGAAGGCTTTTACATTACCATTTTAATATTATCTTCTCCTACGCTTAAACAACAACTTTCTTATTACGTTTCAACAATTCTCCCCCATCTTGATTCAGGACGTTAGCCCAAAAGTGTTGTCAAGGTTATCATTTTTCCTTCGCAGACGTTCATCGTTGCCATTCTTGAAAAAAATCTTTTTAAAACTCCATTCTGCATACTCACTTCAACCGTACCTTGTTATTTCAGGGAGTTTTCTTGTGTGTTATTAGCACACCCATTGGCTGCTAAGGAGGTGTTCACATTGATCCACTATACTTTTCATTTTGGCCTATAGTGAGTATTGATTTTGAGATTTGTTTATAAATTTTAGAGTTGAACTCTCGAATTCATTTATTTTCTACCGATCTTGAATTTGTTACTCCGACATTTCATTATAGAATGTTTACATTTTTTTTTAGAATAATTTAAAAAATGAATTTGTATTTTAAATATTAAATTTTTCTTTTCAACTGTCAACCACAAGTAATTAATTTCTGAACAACAACAACAAAAAAAACTTGTTAACAAAAGAACAAAATCAAAAATTTGCTTTTGAGACTAATCAGATTCTTAGCTTGCAGAATTAGCTGAAACTGCTACTATTTTAAATTCTAATTATAAAAACTGATAAAGGATGATAAAAGGCATGTCAGAGTTGAAAGTAATATCTTTTAAAATATAATAAGTTAAAGTCTGAGCGAAATTCAGTGAATGAATGACCCACTTTTACTCATAGGCAAAGTAAAAGGATTCATCACATTGGACTGACTGGTTTTATTTGGTGCGGTAAATCGAATTTGCCAACTAACTCTTAAATTGGGGAGATTGGCTGGAAAGCATTCAAAACATGTTCAGCAGTAAACTGGATTCTGTCTGTGAATGAATAGATCGCAGCAGACTAAAATCGAATTTTGGTACATTGATGTAACTTTGAATTGCTGTGCATGCAACGGATGAGATGCATGCAATGTAGATCAGAACTTCAGAATTTCACAGAAGATTAAATAGATGAATTTGCAAATCAATATTTTGTTTTACATCGATATAAACTCAGGCCGAGTGAATACTCATGCTTTTATCCTACATAGTTAAAAAACAAAATTATTAAAAACTGAACTTCTTACAACAGTTCCTGAAATATAATAAAAATGTTTAATGTTGAAAAATCCTCTCATTAAAAATGAGAAATTTTTTTTAAAGAAATGAATAATAAAAAATAATGAAAATTATAGTGAAATAAACATAAAAAAATATAGTAAAATAAATATAATGAAAAAGAAAATATTTAAAAATTCTCCTCATCTTAAAAGTTTACAATATTGGGCTTAGCTCTGGTATCATCTTGTTTCACAGTGGTTCAAAAACTCTGATTTTATGCGACATTAGCAGTCAAATTTCATTCATTTTACAAAATAAATGTCATCTAATAATTTTATTACAGAACCATAAATTCATAAAACACTATATTATGAAAATATCAAAATATAAGAAAAGTTTGAATAAAGAATTAATTCATAACTTACTAATTTGTGCCCAGGAATTGTTTTCTCAAACTTTCCATCAGCTGCACACCATATTTTCACCATTTTATCAGCAGCTGAAACAAATATTATGCTCTATGAATATATGTTTCCAAACAGAGATTTTACGTTTATCACACTTTCAATTTAGTACAAATAGTACATAAACAATTTATGAATTAATTTCATTGAATTGCATCATTTTAGCATATTTTGTACACAAAATGTCTGTTGTGCAAATGGGTTAAGCACTAGAAGTATGTCTGGGCTCTTTTTTGGCAGCCAGAGTCAGAACTCTATGATTTGAAATCAAATTTCTTACTTTTGCCAACCACTGGCAAAAATCTGTATGTAAAAGTTATAATTCTTATTCTTTCAAAATATGTATAATTGCACAACTATGGTAGAAATGTATAAGTGAAGATAGACAAGGGATATACCATGACTTCTTTATGTTACTAACTGACATGGACAGTGAAAAAGCTTCAAAATTGAACCTTACAGTCTGGGGAGCTGGTGACATCAAAAGTCCCTTGATCGCGGAATTGAAATTTTTTTTTTATGTAAATCGATAGTAAAAAGTCATACGAACAAAATGAGCTAGGTATGACATGCCGAAAATATGTTAATTAAATTAATTAGCATTCGTCTAACATCCCCCACGGGCCTTTGTCGACACTTGACCAGCATTCAGACACGAAATAAAGACGCCATCAGTAAAAATTCAATGCAAAATCCAATTGAAATTTTATCACCTGCCACCTCCTTAAAATAGGCATGACAGACATTTCCAGCAGAATAAAGTTTGTCATACCAAGTTTTTCTGCAAGAGCACAAAATGTTCTAAAAAATGCTCTAAGAGTTATCAATATCTGTTATAACGGTAAAACATTATTTCTTTTTAATAATTAATTTAATTATTAATAATATTTTTGTCTTGCAAACCTAGTCATATCTAGCTCATTTTGTTTGTATGACTTTTTACTATCGATTTACATAAAAAATGTTCAATTCCGTGATCAGGGGGGCTTTTGATGTCACCGGCTCCCTACTTATTATATCCCATGAATAACAATTCAATTTCCTTTTAAAACTGATTTTTAAAGAATTGCAGAGTTTCCCCCAGACAGTTTCAGACGGGTGCTGCACTCTGCCTGCCCTTTGGTTTACTAAATAGCACCCTTCGAGTAAAATAATTAGCACCTTTCTTGCCCCTCAGTAAAAAAAGTTCCCTTTCTTCTTTTTGCATTAAAAATTTTGCTTTCATAGTAAAAACTGACTCAATGTTGTCTTAAAAAGAGTGCCCTGACTTTTACATATCAAAAGTGGCTTTAAAAACCAAAGAATACCATTGATTAACAATTAAAAAAAGTGCCCTTAAGAATCTGAAAAGTGCCCTTAAGAATCTGAAAAGTGCCCTCAAGAATCCAAAAAGTGCCCTTAAGAATAAAAAAGTGCTCTTAAGAATAAAAAAAGTGCCCTTTTTTTCACCAGCAGTACCCTGCCCTTTTTAAAACCTGGGGGAAACTCTGGAATTGTAAAACATTTTAAGAAACTTACTTAGAATACATTCTAGTTTCTTAAAGAAAGTTTTTACCAGGTTAATTCTCTTTAGAAAGCTTTTTCCTTTAATTTTTGAACAAATAAAATTTTCACTTTGAATCTGAGATTGGTATAAAAAACAAACCTAAGTCCATCTCATCTCTGTTTCACATTTCTACCAAACGGGTCATTAATTTGATTGGATAATCTTTTTTTTCACTATGAGGAAAAGGACAAAAACAATGAAAAGAGAAATGATAAACTTGTAGAAGAAAATCATAAAAATTCAATACAATTATTAAAAATTTTATTTTTTAATAAAAAGAATTATGAAAGAAGCATTTTTACTCCTTACCAGCTCTATCAAGATGAACTCAGTAAAACATACAGAAAATTAACTTTACAAGTAATTTTTCCTTTGTGGCTAAACTATCGTATTCACCCGTGGTCCGCCATCTTGTTTTTTAAATCAAAACATATTGAACTTTTATTATTAAATATAAATAAATTAGTCAATAAAATTAAATAACCTGTTTATAAGTAAATATGGATGAAAATTATTTTGGAGATGAGAAACAAAACAAATATGTTTTGATTTAAAAAACAATTTTTAATTAATTTCGTTTGTTTACATTAATGTGTTATGATCACTCTATATTAAAATAAACTGATTCATTTATAAAATTGCTTATTTTATGCACAAAATCATTTAACACTGACACTTCTTCAACAATTATTTAATTATAATGCAAATTATCACCAGTTTAAATTTTTGTTACAGTAATTCGTCCAGTAGATTATAACTTTATCCTCTAAGTTAACTATTATTTCTTTTCCTGCAGTTATATTAGAAAATATAAGAAAACATATAAATTTGTAATTCAATCTGCCACAGCTTTATGTCTGTGCATATTAGTTAAATGATAATTAAAACCATGTTTAAAAAACAAGATGGCAGACTGCAGGCGAATACAATAGCTGTTCCTCATTTGTTATTACTTTAAAAACTTTTTAAAGGAAAGAATTGTATGCCAGTTGTGTTATGTTTAAAAATATGTTATTTATAAAAGTACTGGTATACTTTTTTTAAACTGCATTTTTTTACTTTCAAACCAGGGATAAATTGATCCGGGAAGAGGTTAATAAATACACTCACTGACTGTATTTGGAAAAAAATGTATTGATACCACATCATATGTATATTACAGGGCTTGAAATTCAATTTTTTCTAGGAGAGAGAGGGGAGTCTCCCTCCCAACATTTTTAAATGGAGGGGAGTTTAACTGTTTGGGAGGGAGAAAAAAAAAATCAGTACTTTTCGGTTAGTCGGGCACCAGTGATATATATACATATATATTAGGGTGGGCCGAAAAAAACTTTTTTTTTATTTTTTTATTCGCTATACCATGGAAAACTTGGCTTTAGGGTTGCTTAGTAAAATAAAATGAAAAAAAAAAATTAATTAAATTTTAATTTTAGCGGCAGAGCAGCTCAAATAAATTTATTGAGAAGCAATAGTTTTCTTTCTTTTTTTAAAGCTATAAAAGAAAAAAACCCGCTGTAGTGAAAAATCTTTAAAAGAAAAATATAAAAATACATTATAATAAAAAAAGAAGAAAAGTTACTTCATTTGAGGTAGCGCGAAGCATTTAAAAAATCCTTAAATTAACACAATCAAGTTGTATTCACTCAGTGAATGTTGGCCGGATTGTGGGACAGGTCTTTTTTTCTGTTTTGATTCGCTATATAGAAAAAGACTTGTGTCTAGAGTAGCTTAGTAAAATGCAAAAACAAAATAAATAAAATTTTACTGCTGGCGGTAGTGCAAAAGGCCTAAAATTTGAGAAAATTTGGCCTAAAACTCTCGTTTTTTTCCTCAAATTTTAGGTCTTTTGCAAGTAAAATTTTATTTATTTTGTTTTTGCATTTTACTTAGCTACCCTAGACACAAGTCTTTTTCGGTATAGCGAATCAAAACAGAAAAAAAGACCCGGCCCACATTCACTGAGTGAATACAACTTGATTGTGTTAATTTAAGGATTTTTTAAATGCTTTGCGCTATCTCAAATGAAGTAATTTTGCTTCTTTTTTTATTATAATGTATTTTTATATATTTCTTTTAAAGATTTTTCACTATAGCGTTTTTTTTTTCTTTTATAGCTTTAAAAAAAGAAAGAAAACTATTGCTTTTCAATAAATTTATTTGAGCTGCTCTGCCGCTAAAATTAAAATTAAATTTTTTTTCATTTTATTTTACTAAGCAACCCTAAAGACAAGTTTTCCACGGTATAGCGAATAAAAAAAATAAAAAAAAGTTTTTTTCGGCCCACCCTAATATATATATACACACACACACACATACATATATAATATATATATGGATATCACTGGCACCCGGCACCCCACTATTACTTTACGTACTATTTAAAGAATTCCAATTAATACAGCGATGACAAAATACCACTGAAAAAAAAAATTAAATCAGCAACTCAGAATAACTAATGCAAAATGTTTATTTTTATTTTAATAAAAAGGAAGAAAGTCAAGCTTTATATATACAATGTCTTATTTTTCAACTTTCAGCAAATGATATGGGCCATTAAATGAATTTCTGAATTTAGACTTTATTTGATTTAGGATGCTGAAACAGAAGATTTAATAGTCATTTCAAAAAGCAAAATTCTCCAGAAAATGAATTTTTTTGGCCGGGACTTCTGCACACGATACACTTTTGGGTGTGAATCCCACCCTGAAATTCAAGCCTTGTATTATTAAAATAACTTAAAATGTCAGTAACTTAAGTATAGTCAGCTATAACTGAAAAGAAACAGCTATAGTATATATGAAATTTAAAACAAAATTCATCAAACAGTGTAAAATATTTAGCAAATAATTTAAGAATTTATTTTTCACAAGTTTCAAAAGAAAATAATCTTATTACAGTGTTTTTACAGTGTGCAGAGAAATTTTCTGCAACATGAATTATCCAAGACTGGCTTTGGATATGAATAGCAATGATATTTATTCACCTGCTATCACAAGATGTGGGGCCTTGTGAAAATTTTGGTTTGATGAATACCAGACTCAAAATGTTGGTAGGAAAAGTTTCCTTGATTCGAATAAGATGAAAAAATGAGATTCCAAATGAGGCTTTGCTGAGAAGATTACAAACATACATAACTTAGATGGCTTTAGGCAAGAAAAAAAACTTCATAACAAGGTGAAAGTTTTCTTGTATTAATGAACTATTTAAACTTCATAACAAGGTGAAAGTTTTCTTGTATTAATGAACTATTTAAATTTACACAAGCATAAATATAATTTGAAACTATAATTTGGTCCACATCATTATTATTAATGTCCGTAAACGTCTGTGTGTCTGTCTGTGTATCTGTACCCGGATAAACTCTGCGAGCGTAGCGAGTAGCGAAGCGCTTTTTGTGTCAAAAAATTCAGAAAAATCCGGGCCTTCAGGAATTGCAGTTTCGAAAAAATCGGCCCTTAATTAAAGGAGTTATTAACAAACAAAGCTGTTTTAATTGCTTCAAAAGAAACCTATGTGGAAAGTCCTCCGCGCATGCCCAGAAGAGCTCAATCCTCATCTTCCGCAAAAAGAAGAAGGAAAGATCGCTTCGGCCGGTTTCGTTTGACGACTGTCTAAACTCGCCGACGGCGAACCGACAAAAATACGAAAAAACCGTCAACATATTCTCAAAGAACGTACTTTTACGTCTCTAACGATCCTGTCGGTTCGAAAAAATTTCGATATTAACCCTTTCAAAAAAAATAATCAAAAAGGGTCGAATTCGTGTTTTTGATTTTCTCCCTTCGTCCGAACCTCGCATCCGCCGGACTAAGAAAGATTCGGATAAACGGATTTCACCAAATAAAAGATCGGTCTTTGTCCTCTCCAATGTCACCTTCCATTAAAAAAAATACGTCAGTTAACCCTTCGAAAACGTATATTTACCGTACACAGTTTCGCGATTTCGGCAATTGCGTCGATTTTCAAAAATTCGTAGAGTCGGTTCCAAACGAGTTAGATAAAACTAAAAATACCAGACGAGATCTGCATTCTTTATCCTTTCGAAATCTGCGATCGTTTTTGAAAAATACAAATTTTAACTCTTCGAAAAAAATTCGCGCGCAGACTCACTTTTGCAAATTCAGATTATCTGCGATTTTTAAACTCGCGCATCGGCTCTCTGAAAGAACAAAAAAACAAACAAACACACCCAAGTACATTTCCCTCCTTTCGAGATCACTGTAAAACCTTTTGTTTTTAAAAATATTTCAGTTAACCCTTTCGAAAACGTTTTTTTCCGTAAGTCTCTTTCGGTTTTTCAGCGATTTCTGCAATCTTTAAAAATTCAATTCTGGCTTCTAAACAAGATACGAAAAAATAAAAATACCGAGGCTAATCTACGTTCTTTTTCCTTTTAAAATCAGGTATCAGTTTCAAAAAATTCGTTTTTTAACCCTTCTAAAAAAATGGTTTCCGAAACTCACTCGCGTGAATTTTCGATTTTCGGCCCATGTTTAAAAATCCGCATCGACTCGGAAAATGTGAATAGAGACAAATAAAATACACCAGATCATAGCCACTTTCTTATTCTTCGAAACATATATTTCAGTTTTAAAAAATATGTACATTAACCCTTTAGAAACCGGTCGTTACCGTACCTCACTTTCCCGATTTCCTCTAATTTGCCAATGTAAACCCCCCCCTGCCGCAGGACTTTTTTATCAAAGTACACAAATTCCGAGAGAAGAAGCTATAAAAAATTCGATTATTATCAATTAAAAAAAAATTCTTTTGTGAAACCCATTTTTAGAAATGAGTGCTTTTCGGCGCAAGCACAGTTTAATCAAACTGTAATAAGTGACTTTGCTTTCGCCGTAATTATCTTATTTTTTAACGATTTTAAATCAAAAATCGTTGTTCATTTTGAGTACAGAATTGAATGGGCTTTCCGAATATATGATTTATTTTGAGAAATAATTATATTTTCATAGTTAAAATTCTATTCTACTAGGATATTTGTATTCTGAAGCAGCCGATTGCACTGCTAATACCAGCTTTGTGTACCTTTTTCGAAAGCTCCAAAAGATATCAAAATAAAAATTTTTTATTTCTATTTTTTATATATCGGATTCTATATAGTTTGTTTAACTTCCGGTTTATAATTTGGTGTTTGTGTGGCGGCGCAATATATTTAAATTTGTCGTTTTAAAACGCATCCTTTTTTCATTTCGTCGGAAAGAAATATTGCCATTTGAGATATAGAAACTTTCTATTCGATGGATCAGAGATTATACACTATGTAAAGAACCAACTTCATTTCGATCGTAGTAAAATGAACCAGAGAATCAACACAGGAACATCATCGCCAGGGAGCGCTTCCGGAAATCGGGTTCTATGGGCCCGATTACGACGTGGTTTGGCTCTTTCGACTGGATTTTGATAGCTTTACAGATTTCGTTCATGTTCGTATAGAACAGATTGCGCCCCCTGGTGGTGGAATATGTAATTAAAGGATTTTTCATCCAACTCGGGTTCTATGGGTCACATCACGACGCGGTTTGGCTCAATCGACTCAACGTAGATAGAGGATACTAGAGCTTACCGAATTTAGTTCTGAGTTTCACCACCAGGGGGCACTTTCCTATCTCCGGTTCTACGGGCATGAAAACGACGGGGTATGGCTCATTCGACTCGACATCGAAAGCCTTAACGATTTCAGTTATGATCGTATAAACAGATTGCGCCACCTGGTGCTGGAAGGTGGAACTAACGTATACAGCAGAATGCTATACGGTGCCGCAGACAGCGGGGACCCGAACCGGAGGTTCGGTTCAGTTAGAGGTTTATACTATTCTATGTGCCGGTGCCGAAGGCAGCGTGGACCAGGGTAGCAGATTCGTTCAGTTAGAGGTTTATACTATTCGATGTGCAAATTAAGGGATTTTCCGGTGCGTTCGTAGCACGACTGGTATACGGTGCCGAAGGCAGCGGGGACCAGGATCGGAGGTTCGTTCGGTTAGAGGTTTATACTACTCAATGTGCAAATTAAGGGATTATCCGGTGCCGAAGGCAGCGGGGACCCGTGTCGGAAGTTCGTTCGGTTCGAGGGGGGTGCGAGCCGGAGAATACAAAAGATTCGAGGAACCGATGTAAATTAGGGATTTTATCGATTTTAGTTACCGATGTAAATTAGGGGCCCGCTGGCGGGCGAAGCCAGCTAGTCCTTATTATTAATGTTCGTATACGTCAGTCTGTGTGTGCGTGCATCTGTACCCGGATAAACTCTGCGAGTGTAGCGAGTAGCGAAGCGCTTTTGGTGTCAAAAAATTCAGAAAAATCCGGTCCTCCAGGAATTGCAGTTTCGAAAAAATCGGCCCATAATTAAGGGAGTTATTAACGAACAAAACTGTTTTAATTACTCAAAACTAAACATTTTTTCTGCGACAAAGAAATAAATTCATTCCTGACTAGATTCAGACCTCGAGGCGAGGCTAGCGAATAGAGCGACGACCAATCGGCTTCCGTCTTTTTCGGGGCCTTTTGGCGAGGCTAGCAGGAAATCCAGTAAACATCACATGACTTTTATAGACTATGGGTATTCAGGGGGCCGCCCCATCTCAGAATCTGAGGGGCGCAGGCCTTCCGTGCTCACGCATTTAGACGTAAAAATATATCAGCTTTCAGAGAATCTAAAAATTATTCTGATATCTTCATTACGAGCTTAGATATTAATTATTACGAGCTGAGACATTATTTAATTATTGATATTTCAACTATGCCCAGACAAAAATAATAAATTAGAAGCAGAAGATTCTCTGGTAAGATGTTCAAGCTGACTGTGGGCGAGATATTATGATTTTAATTTAACATTTTTTTTTATTCGTCCCTAGCGTTTGATTGTGTTTATGTATAGAAATTACCAGTATTTTCGAATAGTAAATTCAGAGTTTTTTTTTTTTTTTTTCAGTTCTAAGTTTTTCAAGTCGTCTTTGAACAAGTACTCCGGTAGTCTAATAGTCTAATTCAGTTGTTTGAGGAAAAGTAGTGTCATCTTTTTCTTTTAGAGTGGCAAATAGATATTATGACAGAGAAAAGCGGGCTTCGCCCGTTATCGAATTTTTTTTTCCAGTTTTAAGTTTTTCTACAGGTCCCTGTCTTTGAACTAGAACTCAGGTAGTCTAAATCAGTCGTTTGAGAAAAAGCAGTGTCATCGCCCCCTCCCCCCCCCCTTCAGGTTTTTTTTCTCTTAAGTATGGTCCGTTTCTATAGCTAAGAAACTATGTTACGGATTTCCACCAAACTGATTCCAAACATCATAATTAAAGTAATAAGGACCCTCTATAACATTTTTAAAAGTTTCTGAGCTTTATACCACTCTTTTCGAATAATAATATCAGATTTTATATTTTGATTTCACAATATCTCGAGTTCTACGAGTCAAATCGGAATGCGGTTTGGCTTATTCGACTCGATATCAATAGAGGATACTAGAGCTTATCGGTTTTAGTTCGTTTTTCACCACCAGGGGGTGTTTTATTATCTCTGTTTCTATGGCCCGGATTACGACGGGGTATGGCTCATTTGACTTGACATCGAAAGCCTTGACGATTTCAGTTATGATCGTATAAACAGCTTGCGTCACCTGGTGGTGGAAGGTGGAACTAACGTATACTGCAGCGCGTGCGCAGCACGACTGCTATACGGTGCCGCAGGCAGTGGGGACCCGAGCCGGAGGTTCGTTCAGTTTGAGATTTATACTATTCGATGTGCAATTTAAGGGATTATCCGGTGCGTGCGTAGCACGACCGGTATACGATGCCGAAGGCAGCGGGATCCAGGGTCGGAGGTTCGTTCGGTTAGAGATTTCTACTATTCAATGTGCAAATTAAGGGATTATCCGGTGCCGAAGGCAGCGGGGACCCGGGTCGGAGGTTCGTTCGCCTCGAGGGGGATACGAGCCGGTGAATACAAAAGTTTTGAGGCACCGATGTAAATTAGGGGCCCGCTGGCGGGCGAAGTCAGCTAGTCATTATTATAAACTCTGCGAGCGTAGCGAGTAGCGAAGCGCTTTTTGTGTCAAAAAATTCAGAAAAATCCGGGCCTTCAGGAATTGCAGTTTCGAAAAAATCGGCCCATAATTAAGGGAGTTATTAACGAACAAAGCTGTTTTAATTGCTTCAAAAGAAACCTATGTGGAAAGTCCTCCGCGCATGCCCAGAAGAGCTCAATCCTCATCTTCCGCAAAAAGAAGAAGGAAAGATCGCTTCGGCCGGTTTCGTTTGACGACTGTCTAAACTCGCCGACGGCGAACCGACAAAAATACGAAAAAACCGTCAACATATTCTCAAAGAACGTACTTTTACGTCTCTAACGATCCTGTCGGTTCGAAAAAATTTCGATATTAACCCTTTCAAAAAAAATAATCAAAAAGGGTCGAATTTGTGTTTTTGATTTTCTCCCTTCGTCCGAACATCGCATCCGCCGGACTAAGAAAGATTCGGATAAACGGATTTCACCAAATAAAAGATCGGTCTTTATCCTCTCCAATGCCACCTTCCATTAAAAAAAAATACGTCAGTTAACCCTTCGAAAACGTATATTTTCCGTACACAGTTTCGCAATTTCGGCGATTTTCAAAAATTCGCAGAAGCGGTTCCAAACGAGTTAGAGAAAACTAAAAATACCAGACGAGATCTATATTCTTCTTAATTTCGAAATCTGCGATCGGTTTTGAAAAATACAAATATTAACCCTTCGAAAAAAATTTGCGTGCAGACTCACAATTGCAAATTCAGAAGAACATAAAAACTCTCTGAAAAGAACTCTCTGAAAGAACATAAAAACAAACAAACACACCCAAGTACATTTCCCTCCGTTCGAGATCACTGTAAAACCTTTAGTTTTAAAAAATATTTCAGTTAACCCTTTCGAAAACGTTTTTTTCCGTAACTCTCTTTCGCTTTTTCAGCGATTTCTGCAATCTTTAAAAATTCAATTCTGGGCTTCTAAACAATATATGAAAAAATAAAAATACCGAGCCTAATCTACGTTCTTTTTCCTTTTAAAATCAGGTATCAGTTTCAAAAAATTCGTTTTTTAACCCTTCTAAAAAAATGGTTTCCGAAACTCACTTGCGTGAATTTTCGTTTTTCGGCCCATGTTTAAAAATCCGCATCGACTCGGAAAATGTGAATAGAGACAAATAAAATACACCAGATCGTAGCTACGTTCTTATTCTTCGAAACATATATTTCAGTTTTAAAAAATATGTACATTAACCCTTTAGAAACCGGTCGTTCCCGTACCTCACTTTCACGATTTCCTCTAATTTGCCAATGTAACCTCCCCCCCCCCCCCCCCCGCCGCCGCAGGACTTTTTTTTTATCGAAGTACACAAATTCCGAGAGAAGAAGCTAAAAGTGCATACATTCATCTATAGAAAGATGCCTTCGACTTTAAAAAATTCGATTATTATCAATTAAAAAAAAACTCTTTTGTGAAACTCGTTTCTAGAAATGAGCGTTTTTCGGCGCAAGTACAGTTTAATCAAAGTGTAATAAGTGACTTTGCTTTCACCGTAATATCTTATTTATTAACGATCTTAAATCAAAAATCGTTGTTCATTTTGCGTACAGAATTGAATGGGCTTTCCGAATATATGGTTTATTTTGAGAAATAATTATATTTTCATAGTTAAAATTCTATTCTACTAGGATATTTGTATTCTGAAACAGCCAATTGCACTGCAAATACTTGCTATACAATACCTGACTAACTTACTATACAATATTTCTCTTCGATGGATCAGAGATAATACGATATGTAAAGAGTCAACTTCATGTTCGATCGCAAACTAGAGAGTCAACACAGGAACATTTATTTTTAAAAGTTTTAATACTTTTTAAATAATTGTCATTTTTGCATAGGGAAAAAAAAAAAAATAAAAGCTAAGGAATTTGCTATTTCTTTTGAAAATATCTCTCTTCGTATGGGTCCCATCACGACGGGGTATAGCTCATTCGACTCGACACCGATAGAGCTTAGTAGAGATTATCGACTTTAGTTCCGCATTTCACCACTAGGGGCGCTTTCCGAACTCTGTTTTTATGGGCCGGATCACGACGGGGTATGGCTTATTCGACTCGACATCGATAGCTTTAACGGTTTCAGTGCCCGAGGTTCGTATAGAACAGATTGCGCCCCCTGGTGGTTGAAGGTGTAATTAAAGAATTTTTCAGCCAACTCGGGTTCTATGGGTCACATCACGACGCGGTTTGGCTCAATCGATTCAACATCGATAGAGGATACTAGAGATTATCGACTTTAGTTCCGCATTTCACCACTAGGGGCGCTTTCCGAACTCTGTTTCTATGGGCCGGATCACGACGGTGTATGGCTTTTTCGACTCGACATCGATAGCTTTAACGGTTTCAGTGCCCGAGGTTCGTATAGAACAGATTGCGCCACCTGGTGGTGGAAGGTGTAATTAAAGGATTTTTCAGCCAACTCGGGTTCTATGGGTCACATCATGACGGGGTATGGCTCATTCGACTCGACATCGATAGCTTTTCGAGATTTTACAATTAGGGGCCCGCTGGCGGACGAAGCCAGCTAGTATTTAAGTAATGTAGACTAACACAACACGCATCCTTTGTGGTCGTTGGATACAGATATTTGCAAGAATCAAGCTGGAATTATTTGTTTTGCCTTCTGATTTATCTTGAATCAGCAGAAAACCTGGACATGGGTGGAAATCTGTCCAGATGCTTATTTTACACTTAAAAGAGAGAACAAGTCAAAGCAGTGCTGTAGTTGGGTGGGAACGCCGTTCCCAGAAATATTTGGTTTGTTACTGTAAAAAAAAATAAAGCGTACGAGCACAAGCCTTTTTTTCTCCAGACTGTAAAAACTATACACATTTCAATGTCTGAATGCGAAAGAGCATTCATCTGTATGAATAACATCATGACCAATGCGAAAAATTCACTCCTTATCTACTCTATGAAAAGGTGAGTTCCCACAAATATTTTTTTCCAACTACAGCACTGAGTCAAAGTAAAAAAGAACATATAGTAATCTGCAATTTACCAAGGTATGCCCCAAGATATTAATTACTCAGCTTTTATTTGACAGATTTGAATATGAGGGAATGAAAATTAAGTACTTTTCAGTTAGCCGGGTGCCAGTGATATATATACATATATATCTATAAACACATATATCATATATTTTAATACGAGCAAACCTTGTGTGTGGTTATATATATATATATATGCAAATTTTATCTTAAAAACAACTCTAACGATTTTGATGAAATTTTGTATCCTACCGTTTTGGGGCACCAGAAAACCATTGGGCTAGGTCACATGTTCCAGAAAATTCGATTAGTGGGTCATTTTGGGTCACGGTCAAGCTAATTGTATCTAAAAAACGGTTCAAACGATTTTGACGAAATTTTGTATTCAATCAGTTTCGGCACAAGAAGACTATTGCGCTGGGTCACATGTTGGAGAACTTTCGATTAGTGGGTCATTTTTGGGTCAAATTAATTTTATCTAAAAAACGGCTCAAACGATTTTGATTAAATTTTGTATCCTACGAGTTTCGGGCATGAAAAAATCATTGGGCTAGGTCACATGTCCGAGAAAATTAGATTAGTGGGTTATTTCTGGGTCAAGCTAATTTATCTAAAAAGCGACTCAGACTATTTACAGTAAATTTTGCATCCTATGGTTTTCAGGCGCGAGAAGACTGTTGGGCTAGGTCACATGTTCGAGAAAATTCAATTAGTGGGTCATTTTGGTCATGGGTCAAGCTATTTTATCTTAAAAACGGCTCAGACTATTTACACTAAATTTTGCATCCTATGGTTTTCGGCACAAGAAGACTGTTGGGCTAAGTCACATGTTCGAGAAAATTCAATTAATGGGTCATTTTGGTCATGAAATTTGAATTCAAATTTAATTTTGACCAAGCATAGCTCAGTCTTCCCTGATCTTATATATATATATATATATCACTGCCGCCCGGCTAACCGAAAATTATTTTTTGAAATGTCAAACAATTTTTTCAATGAATATTTTAATTATTTTTTAAATTTTATTAATGTTTATTATTTTACTTCATTATTTTTATTTTCAATCAGTAATTTTATTATATTAAATTTAAATAGCTTTTCCAGAATAAATAAAAATTTTACTGAGTATTTGAATCGTATATCTCAGTAAAGCATAAAAATCTTTTGATCTTTTCTGGAAATTTTTTGGCAGTCAAGTTATTATTAAATTATCTCTATATTTTTATCAGGTAATTTTTTGTCTTTCTATGTCAATGTGCATACCAGTCAATTGAATAAATGAGAACAAATGAATTCAATATACAGAGCAATGTTTTACTTACAGGAACTTGCAAGCCATTCTCCGCTTGGACTGAATTTAACTGATGAAATAGCCTTTGAATGTCCAGCCAGAGTAAATTTCAAAATATAATTGGGAGACTAGAAAGAAAAAGATAAATATTCTTAAATGTATTTTTCTACAAATTAGATTACTTCATATTTAGATTTGCACTGTCCAATTAAAAATCATTTTGACATTATATACAACATTAACAAAAAGTAATGGCATAGCATAATATACAGTAGACCCCCTCAAATCCGTCACCCCAAATCCGCAAAAGCCTAAAATTCACACATTGTTTTGGATGTAAACAATGAAACTTACAGTTAAGAAGTGCAAAATTTAGGTTTTAAATTTTTATATCATTCTGTACACATTTTAATATGTAATTCTGGTTAATATGATTCAACTCATATTCTCTCATGAAGAAAGTATAAATTTATTTCTGAAAAAATTCAAGATAGAGTTGATATCAGTGGCAATCACGATATTTTTACCAAATGATTTATGTATTAATCAACCTTTTTTTGTTATTAAGTATCATTAAACATGAAATAAAATTTAGTTATTTTACGGTTTTGGAACAGCTTTGGGATCAGCCTGCTATCCGCCTTTTTTTTTTTTTTGGTGTATGAAAAACCTGTTTTTGCCAAGTGGTCATTTATAGCCCTTCTGCGATATGTTCTTTTATTATTCTTGTTTTAAATTTTCTGTTTGTCATTCCTATATAGTATTGTACTGTCCCATCCGCGTTGGTGAATGGGATTTCATAAACACCGGAAAGTTGATCAGGTTCTATTGGATCTGTTTTTCTACATACTATGTTTTTTAATTTTGTGGAAGGTTTTGCAATAAGGCAGATATTAAATTTTCTAAGTTTAAATTTTAATCTTTCAAGAATCCAGGAAAATATTGTAAAGTTGATACTTTTGAGTTTTGTTCATTAAAAATTTTCTTATTTTTATTATCCATGCTCGTAATTAATTTATTGATAGTGCTGTCTTTGTATCTTATTTCTTGCGATGTCACATATTTTATTTATTTCACTATTTAATTGATTAGGGGTATAGACAGTAAAGGCTCTTCTAATAAAATGTCTAAAGGCAGAAACTTTATAGGAAAAAGGTGCTTGAGCATTATTAGGAATAGTGGATTGATTAGTTATTGGTTTTCTATATACAGTACGTTCTATGCCTTGGTGGGTTTTGATTAAAAGCACATCCAAATAAGAAGGTGTTTTGTTCAATTTCTAAAGTGAATTTAATCCTAGAATCAAGGCTATTGATCTGATCAAGAAAGCTATTAAGTGAGGTATCCGTGTGTTGCCAAATGATGAAAATATCGTCTATGTATCTGAGCCATGTATGAGGGGTATAATCTAATTTATTATAAATATCAGTTTCTAAAGGTCTCAATATAAATTCAGCTAAAAGTCCAGATATAAAGGAATCCATCGGGGTCCTATTATTTTGCTTATAGATTTTATTGTCAAATGTAAAATAGTTATTATTAACTATAAGATTAAGGGCACTCTTTAATGTTGTTTTCATATTGTCATTAATAGACCAAGTGCTACATGACAAAAATAAGGTGAAAACTGCAAATCGTGATACAGTTATACCGATTGATCAGTATCTACTCTATATTAATACAAAGCATATAAGAAGGGGAGGCATCGTGTAAAGCCGGGGGAATTAAAAAATATGTCATAAAGTAGCCAGTTTGTATTTGAGAACAGCCTTAAATCTAGAAAAGCATGTAACGTAAATAAAACTAGTTCGCTAGTAAAAAGACCATGAACAAACAAATCAACAGGAGATTATTTTTTTAGTATTACTACTGGGCATCTTTAAAAGACGCTTCCAAAACCGAAAATCAATAATCTTGCTTGACATTGCCATTCACAAAAAAAATTTCAGTTCGTACATTTGCTGATTTGGCGATAATTTTTAATATTTATCTTAAAATTATATATTTAAATTAAGTTGGCGGCTGTTATTCAAAATGGTATCATTTTCGGGAATTAATGCAATTTTGTTTCTATTCATCGTATAAAAGCATGTTTGATGGAAATTTCGATGTTTTTAGATAAAAAATATTATTTAACACTTTACAGCACAGTCGAAAAGTATTTATGAATTCAGTTTGTCTAGTCGTGCACTAACTCGAAAAAAAAAATAACCGGATATCCAGATAATTAAAATATGGTATCGTAGTATACCGTAACAAGTTCGGTATTCACTTTCAAGTGTGCATCATTCATAGTTCATTTACAGGGGCAATCAAAAGTATTCCGTTGCATTATAGTCTGTAGACGAAAATCGCTTGCAATGTGTTTTAATGATGTTATATTCTTTGTAACATATTCATATTAATATACATCAGTGCGGTGCAGTACAAGATGCTTACTGTAGAATAGGCAGTGCATAGCAGTTTTTGTTCATTTACAGGGGCTCAAAAAATAATACGGTCATAGAACTTTCAATAAACAATGCTGTCTATGCACGTTTTTAATTATATGTGTTTTTGAACTTTGCTAGATATGAAAGAATTGCAAATTGTCATAAGAACATTTTCTTTTATATAAATATACAATGTAGCATGTATTTATATATTTATTACAATGGAATTCTGGTGACGAGGCACCACCCAAAATTCCATCACATATTTCATTTTAATGTTGTGATTTCTTACTCTACTCTCAGACTCTTTGGTGTGCAGACGATCAATCTGACAATTGTAATGAAAAGATTTTTGTTAATGAAAGATTTGTTCTATATACAGTTTTAAATGGATGACTTCGAAGACAACTATTTATTTAAAGGAAACTGCGTTTTTAGAAAAAAGGAAAACATTAATTAACATGAAAACGTAAATGGTACAGTTACTGACATTGAATATTTACAAAATTCATCTTTTTTACGCGTTTCAGTATATAATCGTGCATCGAGCTATAAAACTATATATAGAACAAATCTTTTCATTTCAATTGTCAGATTGATTGTCTGCGCACCAAAGAGTCTGAGAGTAGAGTAAAAAATCGCAATATTAAAATGAAATATGTGATGGAATTTTGGATGAAAACCCCATATTGAATACATCTTATTTTGGGTGGTGCCTCGTCATCAGAATTACATTGTAATAAATATATAAATACACGCTACATTGTATATTTATATAAAAGAAAATGTTCTTATGACAATTTGCAATTCTTTCATACCTAGCAAAGTTAAAAAAAACACATTACATAATTAAAAATGCGCATAGACAGCATTGTGCTTATTGAAAGTCCTGTGACCGTATTATTTTGTGAGCCCCTGTAAATGAACGAAAACTGCTATGCACTGCATATTCTACAGTAAGTATCTTGCACTGCACCCCACTGATGTATATTAATTTGAATATGTTACAAAGAGTATAAATCAATAAATATAACATCATTAAAACACATTGCAAGCGATTTTCGTCTACAGACCATAATGCAACGGAATACTTTTGATTGCCCCTGTAAATGAACTATGAATGATGCACACTTGAAAATGAATACCAAACTTGTTACAGTATACTACGATACCATATTTTAATTATCTGGATATCCGGTTATTTTTTTTTGAGTTAGTGCACGACTAGACAGACAGACAAACTGAATTCATAAATACTTTTCGACTGTGCTGTAAAGTGTTACAAATAATATTTTTTATCTAAAAACATCGAAATTTCCATCAAACATGCTTTTATACGATGAATAGAAATGAAATTCCACTAATTCCCGAAAACGATGCCATTTTGAATAACAGCCGCCATCTTGAATTCCCCCGGCTTTACGCAATGCCTTCCCTTCTTATATGCTTTGTATTAATATAGAGTAGATACTGACCAATTGGTATAACTGTATCACGATTTGCAGTTTTTTCCCTCTTAGCACCTGGACTATAATGTTAATTAGGTTGTCGATACAGTTATTACAATTATTACATTACAATAAAAAACATAGTATGTAGAAAAACAGATCCAATAGAACCTGATCAACTTTCCAGTGTTTATGAAATCCCATTCACCAAAGCGGATGGAACAGTAGAATACTATATAGGAATGACAAACAGAAAATTTAAAACAAGAATAAAAGAACCCATGGCAGATATCAAATATGACAGAAGAACTACCGCCTTAGCCAGACAATATAGAAAGGAGCCGTTGCAGATTGATTTCAAGAATATTCAAATAATTTTTCAATCAAGATCTTATTTCCCATCCATTATCCTTGAATCAATAGAAATATATTTGCGAAAAGATAACATTTGCAATGAAGCCGCTTTTTTTGAATTACCTAAAATTTGGCATGCGATGATCTACAGATTGAAAAGCAATAAAAATAATTTTCACGTTTTCCAGTTTGACCAATTTAAGCACCTGCTTACCTTGGACATGTGATCTCGTGGTTTTATGTTTATCATTTTTCAAAAATATGCGAAAATATCTTATTTACCATTTAGATCTGAAGATGTCGCCGATAGAGCGAACGAAACATATGTAATCTACATTAAAAGGTATTTTTAAACATTTCGTGTTATGTTTTTATCACTTTAAGCATTATTTAGACTTAATTTAAAGTTAACAAGTGATTCTATTATATTACAAGTTATTTAATGTAAAATAATTTTGAGCAGATTTAAGTTAAAATAATGAATGAGATGTAACAAAATGATAATGCAACTTTTGAGTTCCAGCTACTGATTTTGTCTTTTTTCTCCCTTAAAGATTTTCCTTTTCTCTTAATTTTTTTGAACAGGCATAAACAAGACCAATCCTTATTATTTTTTGAAAACTCAAAAAATTTTTTTGTAGCATTAGCTACTGCTTTGTTTTAAAAACTTACAGAAAAATTGTTTGATAGATAAACTCAATGCCATCTGCTAGTCCTTTACAATGTATCATTTAAAAAAAGAAAAAAAAAAAAAAAAAAAAAGGTAATCTGATTTAAAATTGAAGTCCTCTTTGTGATTGACTAGTTATATTCGTTCTTAAAGAAAGTGATTTCCAGCACTATTACTGCAATAGCAGGACTCGCAAATATAACAAAATCGGTAGCCAACAAAGATTTTTAATTGTCAAAAAACATTTGTGCTCCTAGCCTTGGTGGCAAAATTTGCAGAGCATCTGTCCATTAGTTGGTATATTGTATAGCAAACAGAAAAAGTAGTTTCTTTTGAAAATTACACTATTTGCATTAAAAGTAAAATCTTTATCATGTCACAATCCATCAGAAATCATTGGAAAAAACATAAGGCACAGATGTTATATACGCACCACATTGGTGCGATTAATGATGCCTGTTGATGGTAACTAACATTATCATCAAAATCAAAATAATTAAAATGTAATTGTAGAAGAATTTAGTTTGTGTGTCACTGTAAACAATGAGTGCAAATGGAATAATAAAAATAAAGAAGTTGCCTTCTCAAAAACAATTTTTTTTTGCTTTCTAGTTTTATCGGTTTAATTTTTTTGCCTTGGGACCGATTACCATACTTTGGACCAACATATTATTATGTTGTATGTAAAAAAAACACATAAATTTACCTTTAGATATTTTATTTTTATCTTGTCCTATTCATGATAGCGTCTGGCACGAATGAGCCAAATTGTAAGACATATTTTTTCTAATTTTCAGTTGTACACTTATTAAACTTGTTTGAAATTGTTTTTATAAGTATTTTTTGAAAACCAAGGTCTTGAAGTTTATTTTTAAGCAAGTCTCAACTCTAGTAAGAACTCTAGTCTTTTTTTTTTCCTTTTAATGTTGAATATTGTTTTCCTTGTTAACCAATAATATTTTTTATATAATTTAAAATACAGGGAAAACTTACCTTAACTTTGCTATTATCATCACGGCCATTACACGAGGATGACATCGTCCACTCTGTAATAATAATAATAAAAACTTAGGAAATACAGACAGATAAAGAAAATTTAAAATAAGTGATAGCAATATTCGGAAAAAAAAAAACATGCAAGCACACCACTATTGCGTAAATTAATCAAATATCAACAGTGTTTGACCAAAAACACTTTAATAACAATAACAAACAATACGTGAAACCAGCGCGAGCAGGGGGCGCTTATTAACATTTTCTGTTTTCTAAGCTGGCAACAACAACAACAACAAAAGAGTTGAGTAAAATAGTTTTTTTTTTCGCCGGTTTTAAATTTGGGGACGGTGGCTTAGATTGGAAACATTTTAAATAATTTTGTCTTATTATATATAATTTTGTCTTTCTTTATTTTATTCATAAATAAATTTTAATCGCAGTAAATTAGTATCAGTGTTGAATTCAGACATTTTTCCTCCGGCCGGGGAGGATGATTGCACTTCTAGATCTCACACAGCATATAAAATTAAGAAAAAAAATTGTCTCAAATTCTATGTTCAATCCTTTTTTTCTGGCAAAAGATGCTAATTTTAATCGAATTTGACTTCCATCATAATCGTTATCGTATTAAAAAAAAAAATGAGCTTGCTCATGATTGGTTGATACTTTTTCATTTACTGAGCATTTTATTATTGCTGCGTGAGGTGGACTCCATTTTCTGTGTATTGTATCAATGTGTAGTCTCTATGCATTTCAGATGTTTGTTAGTATCATCTGAAACTTTAACATACAAGAATCTTGAAGCAAGAAATAAAGTATAATATTAATCACACGAAAAAAACACCTCACACATTTAGATAAAACACAACTTGAGAGAAAGGTGTGGTCACATGACTTCCACCAGCCAATAGGATTGTCCATTTCACTAGTTCTCTTATAAAGCTAGCTTCTCGTACTTGAGCGTAGCCATTGCGTTCTGTATGAGGGTTTGCTGAACCTGTGTCGCGATCTTTTGTAATTATGTGTATAATTTGCCATCCAAACTTGCTTTTTAGCAAGTAATTTAATCATTTCATATGCTGGAGGTAACACATAATATTTTTTGTCAGTATTATTCATTAAATGTGATATTTTCAAGTTCATAGTGGTTGTCCGGAATATCGCCCTCTCATTACTTTCAGGCATCTAATAACTCTTCGTTTGTATTATTTGGTAAAATACTGTAGTAAAACCGGTAAATTTTAATTTATATTAATATGTTGCATTCTTTAAGTCATGCAAGGCGATAACTTCAAGCGAAAGTCCCATTATCTGTATTGTTGTCTTATATGCATTTAATGTTAATGACTAATATTTTCAAAGTGATCGTTTCTTAAGAGTCTGTTTCCTATAAATTTCTAGTTATCACAGCTTCAAGAAAACGTATTTGTTTTGCATGATAAATAAAGATTTACTACTATGCCGTTGTTATGTTCTGCTGCCTGCTCGTATTGAAAAATCTAGAAAAATGGCGCTGACTTCTGCTGCCTGAGTAATCCCAGACTGAGATGGCGCTGTCTGAACCGTTAGAAAACAATGAATTTGGCGTGATCAAGGTTTACGCCGGTGTGTAATCATCAGTCAAGAAATAGGGAAAGAAAAAGTGACTGAAAACTACGTACCTCGTCAAAACCTGCATCACATTGAAATTCTGTTTCATATATATTTTTCGTATTTCGTGTACTACGCCGAAATATATTTCCGAAAATGTGTCGATGAATGAAAGTGAGATTGCTTTCTGATAATGCTATTTTGTCTATTCAAATATTAGTAATGTTATTTGGTCTGTACTGTAAAATCTAAATTCCTCCTTTTTTATCACTGATCTTGCTTTGTAAGTTTCTGTTTGGATAAACACAATGCAATAATGATGTGATATGTAGCATGTAATTGATGGGAAATACACTTTTATTATTTGCAAGCGTCAGTGAGACTATGTGTCATACATTGCAACATCTTGCTACATTCAATTACTAACAAAATTTTATTTATGCCTTGTAAAATTGTGTCAATTTCGTAAATATTAGTTTTGCAGCTCTTAAGTTCATGAATTGTAAATATTTTTGTTTATTTGTGCTACTAGATTTCTCTGGTTTCCTGTATGTTTGGTATAGCAATATCACTACAGTCCCCTCCCTACTATCCCCTACCTACCCCTCCCCTCTAAAAAATAAAAACTTGTAATATGAAAATATTTCCACTCCTAAGTATTGATAGGTAGTAATCCACTTGTTTTCCTTAATGGAAAACTGTTAGGTCTAATAATAATTAGCAATTGTTTACTCCAACATTACATGAAACATTTAAGTTCTTGGTTTAACCTGCATTCTAATGTTTGTATGGTAAAATTTAGGAAAATGACAAATTATTATTAACACATTTAGTATGTCATGTGAGATGAACTTATATTCATGTAAAATATTAGGAACACTATATAATGTAAGAATCTGATTGAATTAATTCATAATACCATCACACATTTACACAAGTTTCTGTGAATAATTTGATCAAAACAAACTGTTCATCATGATTTCATATTTCCATCTGATGGTCATGTCTATCAATTATCTTTTAATGCAAAGAAGCATGTATATCTTTCATAAAAAGGAAATTTAATCAGAGAAAAAGATGTTGCTTTTATAAATCTACTAAAATTGTGCAAATTTTTAATTCCTCTAATTATAATTAAATTATAGTTAAATTTTTTAATTGTTCAAAGTAGCACTTAATAAACATCTGTAAAAAAAAAAAAAAAATACCTTGAATACAATTCTTTTTTAAAAAATACTATAGTTTTCTGTATCAAATATATTTTTGCATAATGATTAATATATATCACTTTCAAATGTACAATTAAAATTTGCATATTATGATGATGAAAGGAAAGTCTGAAAAATGGGATGCAAGTTTTTTTTTTTTTTTTTTTTTTACGATAAAAATATTGAATATTTTTCAGCAAGTTTAATCATATACTAACATAAAGAAGCAATTTTTAAAGTTTACTTCGTTAACATTACAATACAAACAGTATCTTTTAATAGGTACATTTATTTAGTTGCAGGACAGGCAATTTTATAATTTTGTTTAATTTAAATATGACACAGATTAAAAATAAAACTACAGATTCTGGAAATCAGGGAGGTTTATCAATCTGGAAAAGTCAGGGAATTTCGTAAAAGTACTTGAAAATCAGGGAAATTTGTCTATATGTGAAAATATTTGTGTTTTCACACGAGACTGATTCGTCGACAAACGGGTGATATTTAAGCCAATAATATGTGATAAAGAAAAGTAAAATTTTATATATTTTTAAAAAGATATGCATGATATGAGTTTCTGATATTTAACACAAATTAAGGTGATCAGATGTCCTCATTTTCTGTGGATTGTGCTTATTTTGAACGCAATTTACCTATTTTTAAAAATTTTTATGATACATTTGCATAAACTGACCATGTGGCCAGCTTAATTCAATTAGCTATTCCGTAAGATATAGATATGTCTTAGAAAATATTCTTCAGGAAATGAGGAAATTTTCATGTTGCCATATATTCATTGGCCACTATATGAAATTGTTGGACTAAAGTTTGAGTTCAGTTTTATGAAACACTGTGAACCAGTACTTTATGAATATTGTGCAATTTTTATGTTTTTCTCTTGTTTTCTCTCCCAAATGAGGTATTAGCAAGCTGGATAAGTGTGTTATATGAGGAAGCAGCATATATTAAAAAATACTGTATGTGTTTCATTAAAATAATGAAAATTGGAGAAATCTGATAAAGGTAGTCAGGGAAACCAGGTAACTTTTTTTCACAATTTCGGTAGCCATCCTGATTTAGTAAACCTGCAGATTATGCCTCAAACATCAGTTCTGCAGTTTTATTTTGAAATAATTTTTTTTAATATTTAAAACATTTAACCCACAATTTCATATTTGGAATACTAATTAAATTACTGCAGGTAATATATCAAGTAGTTTCAGGAAGTTTAACTGTTAAGAATAATGGGAAATAAGATTCAATGTACTGATTAAACAATAAATTATTCTCAGAAATATTTTATGAATTATTGATATCATAGTTGTTAAATTTATTTGAAAATGACTATTTTGTTCCAATGGTATGCTTTCATTAAATTCTGGTTCTAAATATACAACCATAAAAACAATTATCCGTTATTTTTTGTAGAGGATGTCCATTACTGGAATTTTGGATGTTTTTGATTTATTTCTGTCATTAAATTTTGGTTCACATTAGGAAATGCGACTATGAAAATGGTTAAATATTGTTGATAGACCAATATAATACAAAGAATTTTTTTTTGGAATATATTAATTTTAACTATTAAATTTTTTTTTCAAAGAAATTCCTTAAAGGTGTCCATTACTAACACATCTATCCCTATAATATATATATGAATAATCCTTTTTAAAAATAGATGAACACAATGATAATTTCAAATTCACAAGATTGTGATTAGATTTTTCACAAATATAAAAACTTCACTATGTCACAAAAACAGGACACTGTGAGAAAAGTCTGGATAGACCCCTTCTTAAAAGTAAGGTTATGAACAGAACTGTGTTTTTGATTTGGCCCTTTCTGAATTATTGTGATCATGATTACATTAATTCATAACAGGAACTAAAAGGTTCACACAAACTTTTGTTTGAAACTTCCTGGTATAACCTATATTTATCTTGCTTTGCTACTGAATTTGATTTTAGGCATGAATTAGTTAACATATTGTACATAAAAATATATCAGATAAGATAATTATTAAATGCTAATACAGAGAGCTGCCAACTGCTACGAAAAAATTGAAGTTGTTACGATTTGGAGCTAAAAACTATGATGCTACAAAAATTGCTCTAAAACTATGATTTTCTGCAAAAAACGCAAATTTCGTCAAAGGATGGTGGAAAAAGTGCAAATTTCGTCAAATGATCACGGGAAAAGTGCAAATTTCGTTAAAGGATCACACAAAAGAATGCTAATTTCGTAAAAGAATCGCTGAAAAAGCACGAATTTAGTCAAAGAATCGTTGAAAAAATACGAATTTTGTTAAAAAGTCATTGAAAAAATACTAATTTTGTCAAAGGATTGTAAAAAAACCAAGAAATTTTGTCAAAGAATCGTGTGAAAACCGTTAATTTCGTAAAAGAGTAGTGTAAAAAATGCGAATTTCGTCAAAAGATCGTAGGAAAAACACTAATTTTGCTCAAGTATCATGGAAAAAACGCGAATTTCACCAAAGGATCTTGTGAAAAAGTGAATTCTGTCAAACGATCGCTGAAAGAACGCGAATATCATCAAAATATTGCTGAAAAAACACAAATTTCATTAAAATTTACTGCATTGGGTTAAAAGATTGAAACCAGATTCCTTTTACGAATGTAGAAAATTTGCCGCGAAACAGCACACACAGACACAAACATCTATGATTATTATTATAAATAGTTTTTAATCTAAAACAATATAGTGAACTATTTTTTGAAAAATCAGCTTAACCCGATCTACAATAAAAAACAATTGGTACACCCGTCATGCAGGGTTGGTTTGGCTTACTGGGAGAAATATCTGTAGTTTCGTCAGGGAAGGGAATCTCTCAGAAAACTCACTGTGAAGTTCAGAAATTTTTTCTTAAGAGTAGACAGAGCATTAATTGAACGGAAAGAATTATGTTTAATCAACCCCACCCGCAACAAAAAAAAATTAGCAAAAACAACAGTCTCCTCCTTTATGTGCTTATGCAAAAAAAAAAAAACAAAAAAAAAAACACATACGTTCAATTGATTAGTATTTGTTCACTTAAAATTTGCAGCGTAAAAACAGCAACCAACCAACCCCCAGATTAATTTGAATTTTGTGTGCTACTATTTCTCATTTTTAAAGGTTGACAGGTCTAATAAATAGCAGCCAAAAAATTTCTACGTTAGTTTTCTTAAAAAAATGTGGAACCAATGCACAATCTGCTCGGAGTGATCATTTAGACCCACTTTAGGCTTAAAAAAAAGGTTTAACTTTCAGAAAATATAAAGATTAAACACAGAAAAAAAAAAAAGAAATCTAACATAAACACAGAAAAAAAAAAAAAAAATCGAACAAAATCAAGAAACTTAAAACAGAATTAGGCATTCCAAATGTTATTTGTTAAAAACGAGGAAAGGGGGAGGGGGTAATTCGTAATGAACAATCAGTAAATATACTGCAATTAAAAAATTTGAAACAGCAAAGTAAATCAAAAATTGATTTTTAAAAGTGTAAATTGCAAAATTACAGCTAACACTTAAATCATAAAAAACAGAAGGGTAGCAAAATGCGAAAAATTGTTATAAATGTTTAAAAATTGTAAAAGAAAAAAAGATATTTCATAAAAAAAAAAAATGTGCCGTCGGAAAAAATTAATATTCGTAAAACGAAAAAATAGTAAATAGATAAAAATTCTAAGATTAAAATAAAGCAAAATTTTTCATTTTAAAAGACAAATTGTTAAATTATTTTCAATAATATCGTTTTCTCAAAAGCATATAATTGATAAAAAAATACAGCCATGTGCTGACTGATGCATTAAAGTTAATATTAGAGAAAACACGCAAAATAATTGGTAAAAAAAAAAATGATATATATAAATATAGCAAAATATCATAGAAATCATTTACATTTTTTATACAAAAATAAAAAGCTAATATAATTAAAAGCATGGAAAGATATAACATAAGAGAACACATGATCACACTCACATAGCAGCAGAAAAAAAAAGGACTCTTCAGGAAAATCTGGGGTTGCCAGAATACTAGAGTTGCTGGGTTGGCCACATTGCCAAGTATATCGTGAGCAACAATTGCGAAAAAAAAAAAAATGGCAGCCAATTTCACGCATATTGCGCATCTAAGCCAAAATAGTATTCTACACCTAAAGTAAAATACTTTAATTTCTCTTATGTTTCTGAAAGAAAGTTGTTTCTTTTATTTATTTATTTTATTTTATTTTGTAGATTGTTGTTGCTGTAGCCTTTGATATTCCTAATGCCTTATGAAGCATGGGTGCCATTCAGGATGAGAGCGAAAGCAAAAATGTAAGTTAAAATGAATGATGAAATGTGTTGATGTTTTAGGTTTAATGTTATTTACAGGCTTGGCATGTATATACTGTTCGGTGGTTTTGACTGTTACGTACCATGGATTTACCATCTTAGTAAAAATATGTTTTACCTATTTTCTGGGGGGGAAAAAAAATAAATAAAAAAATCCCGTTTCTGTCTTTTTTTTTATAAAAGACCTTAAATTTTCAGTTTTTACCCAAAAATATACAGATATTCTGGTGTGCATGCACTTTTGATACAAGAGAATTTATCAAGATTTACTTGAGCATGTTATATGCCAAATATAAATATGAAAGATTTAAAAAAAAAAAAAAAATTGAGATCTTTACATTAATAGCATGTTACACGCCATAATATAAGGTGATATTTTTTAAGTGGAGGGGGGGGGGGACGTGCATTTCCATTCTTACATTTGAAATAATTTACTGCAACTACTGAATGAATTTGCTTTGCCTTAGTTTTCATTTTGCAAAAATCTCAATAATGAAGTCAACTGAATCAGAAAATTGTAAGAGAAAAAATGTGTTATTGTGGGTGTAGTAACAAGCACAGGGTTGGCAGGTTTTTGACAGTTTAAACAATCTCATCAAAAACCTCAACTATTACATTGATATGTAAAATTTCTCATTAAATTTCACACATATACAACATTACATGCAATGTTTAACATGTCTCTGTTACTGTAATATCAATACAATTATCAATAATTAATATCTAGTAAAGTATTATTGTTAGTGCCATTTTTGTAACTTGATAAAATTGTGCTTTTTAAAAAGTAAATATAAGATTTGAATGTGTTCATGAACTAGCTGCACATTTTTTTTGAAGTGAAAACTTCTTTAGGCGCGTAGGGCACTTTTTGAGATGGGAAAAGAACCATTGAATTTGCGACACTGTTACTGTTACCGACACCAAATTAAATTATGTTGCCAATTCATACAATGAAGCGAAAGTATCAAAAGGAAATAGTTCACGTGCAGAAAACGAAATGATTGGTATTATGAATAAAAATAATTCAGAAAATTATTTCAAGATAAATTTAGCACGCGCGGTGAAAACAGATAAAAGTGACTCAACTCGCGAGACCAAATCAAAAGATGAAAATGAAATAACAAAACACGGAAAATATTATAATTTAACTAGCACAAGAAAAGAAATAGATGGAAGTAATATAAAAAGTAAAAATTAAAATAAGGAAATATTTCACGAAAGTTTTAAGAAACGTGGTTACTGATACGGAAATGAAGTGAAATCATTTTATAGAAAAGAAAAGTTTGTTGATAGAAATTATAGATACTGCAAACAGTACGCGCAGTATGAAGATAGAAAAAAAGCATAATGTTCACGAATACCGTAAACAAGACAGGCAGCAAAGAAGTCATAATTTTTGGAGTGATAGGAAGCGGGAACCCTATTTTACAGATAAATGTTATTACAAAAGATATGAAACTACATCTCATGGAAGAAATGATGAATGTATTGAGAGTTGTTAAAATTGTGGATGAAAATTCATAAGTTTCATTGGTATTCATTTCAAAGAATACCAATTAATTAAATTTCATATTTTATGTATTTGTAAATTTGCGTTTTAAGCAATAGATTGCAATTTTTGTATGTAAAATAATATGCATTATTTTTCATGTACAATAGTGCATTAAATGAAAATTGTAATATAATTTTTGTAGTAGTAGTTTATAATAATGAATAAAAAAAAACACCTCATTTAAAAGTATTTCCTGCACAATAAAACATTTCCTGACGATTCAAAAAATACACACGTGATTGTTCAAGTTTTCACTTCTGTCGGCACTCCCGGAGTGCCATTGTTTTTTTTGTTTTTTTGTTACTTAAATGTCCTAATTTGAAATACACATCAATATTGGGACATTTCTTGTATCTTCAAAAATAAACAAGTGTTAGAATTCATAAAAGAAAGGAAAATTTGTAATTGATCCGATATTAGCTAGAACTTTTATTGTTGTAAAGTTAATCTAAGTAAGGAAGATATAATAAAATAAAACCCCTAAGTAATCATAAAAATCCCCCTTCACATTCTTTTTATACTATTTCATCTTGTTTTAGATTTTGAATAGTGACAAGATAAGAAATTAAGGGTAAAAGATAAGAAAAAGTGGTCAGTGAAATTTGGTAAAATAGTAGTCATTTAAAAATGTGCAATTTTTTTCGCCCTTTTTTCTCCAATATGGTTTAAAAAAGCATTTATTTTATTTATTTATTTATTTTTTTAAATTTTCCTAGAAAATAATCTTTAATTTCCAAAAAGAAAAAAAATTGTTAGTTGATCCATTTAAACGCTACTTTACACATGCTGAAAATATCGTTTTGAGAAAAATTCATAATTAACGTTATATATATATTTTGGTATTTCTGCATTATCCCGTCGACCATTTTTCATGCTTGTTTTTCTTAATTCTTCCTCTCGGCTTGTGAATAAATGTTTGTGATGTCAATTGAAGCTGATCTATTGTACGCAACTATGTATCTCAACATTTTTTCAATGCTTTTTCTCTTTTAATATCATGGCACTGCCATTTAAGGATGCAATTGTTAGTTTAATTAACGAAATAACTAATAAATCATTAAAACATCATTCATTTTTGGCTCTAAATCCTATAGTTTGGCGATAGTTTTTTGTTATGAAAAGTGGTCGACAGGATAATGGTAAACCTATATTTTTTTTATTTCAAAATTTTTAGCTACTCAATATATTTTGCACCTTGTAGTTAGTCTATGATTATATCTACAAAGATAAGAATTGATCACATGTGCAACTGTATCCTGCCATGTCCCGTATACTGTTTAGCTCTCGTTAGAAAAACTCTGAAACCGGTCTCCGCTCAGTCTAGTTGCTAAGGTAACTGGTCAGTCGACTTTATTTGAGGGAAGTTTGGTATTTTCTTTTCGCGCCAATTTCCCGCCGTTCAGCTGGTCAGTCCGAGAATTATCGCAGTCTTTTTTTGTCCTTTCACAGAGACCGGTTTTATCTTCAGTGCTCCCTCCCTCCAAGTTTTGAAACCTTCAAAAGCAGCAACCCTACCCAGGATTTTTCTTGTCTCGGTAATACAGTACCTGTTTTTCATCCAGTCTGTGCTCTCTTTCAATTGACTGTACATTTTTTAATAATTTGAATTTCATCTAACTGTTCTAGAAGCTTATGGTACACACTAAAAACATTTGAATAAAAATACAATTAAACCACCTTTTTTTTTCTTTTTTTTTTCCCCATGAACGCTTCCCATGACCTTCCCTTAAATTTCTGAAGCAATAATTTGTGAACACTGTGGGATTTTTAAAATTTTAACTGTTAGATTTTAATAGGATAAAGTATGCTTGAAATAAAATTTTCTTACATTTGTTTTCTCCAAATCATAATGTGTGTGTGGTGTGTTACACGAGGGAACAGCATACATGAACAAATATAATATTCACAAATAAAAATAAGCAGTTTTTCTTTTAATTCAACTTAATAATTACGTAACGAAATTTTACTGAAAGTACAAAAGCATAAAATTACATGAGTTTTTGGAGTGCAAAATGTAAGTAACAAGATTGGGAAATTTTATAAAATAAAATTTTAAATAAATATTGATTTTAGTTTGACAGGTGGAGTATATTGAGGGGTTACTTTACTGTTCTTATTGTATCTATTTATGAGTGGAAATACTTGCTGATGACATGCTTATACTAATATGTGTTGTAAAATTTTGTACAGTATGTTTACCTGTCATCACTTTATTATTACATTATGTTGTACTATCAGATGCATGCACAAGAGGGTGAATACAGCTGTACTTTGTCCAAAGCTGAATAGAGCCAGGACTGGAACCAAATTTCAAATAATTAAAACAATTTAGTTAGCAATTAGTACTGATGGATCCTTTTGCTGCTTTTCTACAATCTTTATTCTTGTTAAAGCAGGGTTGGGTTTTGGAAAAAACCAACAGAAAACATATTACATATGCTCAAGATTAACATAATTTACTACAGTAGAAGATCTTTATAACGCAAACCTAAAAACACGAGGTTGTGCGTTATATAGAATTTTGCTTTATATAGATCACATTTCACACATCATTAAATTTTGCTTGTAAAACATGGCCAAATATGTGTGAAACATACCAAAATACATTAGTCTCTTTATATTGCATTCTTTATTACCAGGAGTTGTGCAGATTATAATTTTTTGCATAATATAGCTCATTCCACACATGATTAAATTTACTTTATAAACATTGTCGAAACATACTTGTATCAAATCATAGCAGTTTTTTCAGTAATTAGCTCTGAATTAAGGAGATAAAGTTGAACTAATGCATCAAACTTAGTCCTCTAGAGAATAGTAACTATTTATAATGTGAGAATTCAGGTGTTTCCTAACTGCAAAATTCATTGTTTACATCTGAGAAGTTGTGCGTTATATGGAGAATTGAGTTATAAAGATCTTCTACTGTATATAACAGAATTGAATTCAAAGCATAATTACATGAAATCTAAAAAAGCAAAATTTAATTAATATTAAAAATAAGTTATTTTTTAATAACAAACTTCAGGTTCAGCATGTATTTACAGGTGATGGTTTTTTAGATCTTTAGAGGTAGGGGGATGTTTTTTCATTGTTTATACCGTTTATGTAAAAAAAAAAAAAAAAAACTATCAATTCTTGATTTTTCATATATGAATGCATTGTTTTAAATACTATTGTGTAACACATTAAAAAAACAAATTTGTAATTATTTATACTAGCATGCATATCTTAATGTTGATTTTAAGACTAATGTTCAAAAAATAAACTCTATGGATTCTAATAAATTCTATGCATATGCTGAAATGCTTTTAAACTCAAAGTTCTGCAGGACTTGGAAAGAATTTTTTCAACTTTCGCATTCATCCATGAGAAACCAATCGCAGCATCCTACTGCAATAAAAAAAAATTTTGTTTTTAACTTCTTGCACTCTGGTAAGGAAAATGAGGATTGTAATGAAATGTTTTAATACAGTAATTATTGTAAATTAGTTCCTTTAATAAAATGGATGTAAATTAAGAGCAATGCCTTTTATTTAAATGAGTTCCATTCTACAGTAGGTAAATGATCCATACTATTTACTACCAGTTACAAAAGTAAAAAAAAAAAAATGCTGGTTAAATTGAAATAGATAACTTTTAATTAATTTTGCATATTTGGATAAAATATCTTTTATTCAGGTATTCCCAATGATTGAAAAGTTTTAAACAGGTGTATGATTTTGGCAGTAAAACTGATGTAATTATTAATTTAGCATGTATAATTAATTAAATTTGTATAGGTCTAATTATTACTTTATCTATAAGAAAAATGCATTTATTGTATGTTACAAAGCTGCAATATGATGAATTCCTAAAGGATAACAGCCGTTTTTTTGCTTTTGAAGAAACCTGTCAACCCTGTGTTAAAGTAAATTAAATATGAAAAAGTATTTTATGTATAGATTACAACAGTTAATCTTATGATAATTATGTTAAATCACTCTTTTTTACTCTTTTTCAGAACACCAGCAGTGACGTAATGCCAAAATATGAGGAGCCTAGGTTAGAGCCAGTAAATGGCATTGTACAGCCTCCTTTCATCCCACCTCCAAACAAACCTCATCGCAATACAAATCAGCTTCACTTTTTACTAAAAAATGTCATGAAAGCTGTTTGGAAGCATCAGTTTGCATGGCCATTTTACCAGCCAGTAGATGCAGTGAAGCTGAATATACCTGTAAGTTTATTTTTTACTTCATATGGCATTAATAACACACAGAAAGTTTGTCTGTGTGTGTTTTTAAAGGCCATATACTGATTAATTGAAAAATAAATTCACAAACAATTGAAGATAGACAAAAAAAAAAAATGCTCACTAGAAAGGGGAAAATAAAAGCTGTTTTTTCTTTTACTTAATTTGTGGGGGGGGCAGTATGCATGAACTCAATGTTTATTGGAAGGTTTTTGGATATGCATTAAGATTGGATAAGATTTTACATTCTCAATCATCAAAAAGTGCTTCAGTTTTTGCTGTTTTAATTTAACCTAGTTAATATATGTAAAGATGGAATTTTGTTACTGATTTTTTACTCTCTTCCTAATGTACTAGAATTTTAAGAATTAAGTATACAGGTGTATACATAATGTACCTTTTGCAAGATCAATACAACATATTAATATTTTTACAACTTAATTATGAATTAATTTAAAGCTATTTTCCATCAGTCAGACGCAGTAATAAATCAAATATTCTTACTCGTTTCATCTATTCTAATAAAAGAAAGTTTCACTCTGTCTGTGTATGTGCAATGGCTAGGAAAATCTAATGCACCTAGAAGTCTGAAAATTTAGGTGAGATAGTCCAAAAACTCTCCTGGTGCACTTGAGAATCAGAATTTTAATATTTTGAAAATTACCCTAGATATTAATTAAAATCTCATCAAACATTGCTAAAATGCAATCAGAAATTAGAGAAAAAAGATTGTTATTATCGGCTGCTTAGATTTGCACCTCGAGCTGAGGCTAACAGCGAACCAATGAGATGCCTTCTTTGAGGATTGGAAGGAAATGCGGAAATTTTAATATTTTGAAAATTACCCTAGATATTAATTAAAATCTCATCACACATTGCTAAAATGCAATCAGAAATTAGAGAAAAGGGATTGTTCTTATCGGTTGCTTTAGGTTTGCACCTCAAGCTGAGGTTAAGTGAACCAATGAGATGCCTTCTTTGAGCAGGACCTCGAAATTTTCATTTTCACATTCAGAAGAAACTGCATAATTTTAAAGTACTGAGACATTTAAAGCTCTGTTAAATTTTTTTAAAATATTGCATTTATCAATTTGAAAATTATACATGTAAGCTTATTTCTTGGCGTTGATTCCACAAATGTCATTTTCGTAAAGATCTGATAATTAGAACCCAATATTTCAATTTACATTTGATTAAATTGATTGCAGAAAAATAAATGAAAATTAATCTTTTTGGAGTCAAAAGCACAGCTGTCATTCAATGATGAAGCAAGTCCAAAGTTGCCAGAAACACGGTGTGCCAGTTTTTAAATTCAGCGATTTTAAGGTACATACATAATTTAAAATGTATATAAGATACGTATCAAAATTTGAATTTAGGCAGAAATTGATACGCTGATTAAGATTTTCTAAAAATCGGAAAAATAAACCAGCAAGTTTTTACTTTATAAAAATCCTGATTTTTATGGGGGAAAAAAAATAAAAATCTAATTGACAATGGCTTTAATAATTAAAGATACATTTGCATTTTTTAATGTTTTGTGGGTATGGGACGACTTTTTATTAAATATCACATTTAGTCAACGTGACACATATTACAATAGAGGCTTGCGGGCTTCGTCTGCTATCAGTACAATGAATGTAATCTCTATAATAAAACTGTAAGTCATGTGACTGTCCTCAACAGTTCCGGGATGCCGCATCGCTTTTTCATATGCCAAGCGGCCATTTTTATTCAAAATTATTTTTTCGAATAAACTGCATAAAAGTTACATTTTAAGAAAGATCGTTCAAAATAAATTAATATTTGAGAGATGACTTGCGTTCAATTATGTATATATTCTGCAATAACTTCAGTCGAAAGATTCGCAGTTCAAATTCTCTATTCATAAAAGTAAACAAAAAAAAGATTGATTCGTCGTGAACATTTAAAATATTAAATCATGGAGGTAATCATTCGCAAAGCAAGTTCTCCGCGAATGAATTTTTGGACTGCTGCCTCGCGTCAAAAAAATAATTCGCACCAGTGAGACAATCAAAGTTTACCATAATTATGTGCTATACAACTCAACTTTCGGACCTTTTCTTGACGTAAATTGAACTCATGTAATAATATTTAATGAATCCGATTTTTAGCATTTTTAAAATCGCTAATACAGCTTTTATTTATCGCGTGTACAAATTAGAAATGATACTTGCTCAAAAACTGCGTTATAATTAGAAGGAAAATTGAACAATAATCATATTATTAAGAAAAGATTTCGCTTGGACCATGGAACTATGAAAAGGATCCTCCTTGGTTTGAACAAATACATTTTCAGCATCACGCCAAATATGAATATTTCATCTCTATTTATTCTCTGAACTCTGTGATTAATAATACAAGCATCATTAAGATTATTAGGAAAAGAAAATTGCACACAAGTCTATTAAGTTAAAATCTGACTGTGTGTATTTCGCAACTACTCCTCTTAATGCAACGCAATTTACTTAACACCGGTTATCATTGATTCGAGGATGTCATATAAACTTTGAGAATTTAAAATTTTGAATTAGATTCCGAGATATAATATTTTTTTTGTAAATTTTAACGAAATTTCTCTAAAAATGGTACTTAAATTACTCCATTTTTGTGGATAAAAAAGGAGAAATAAAACGGATTAATATATTTTTATACCATTTTCTCATTAAAACTGAAAAAATTTATTTTATTTTAAATTTGAATAGTTGGTGAAAAGAAAATCTTGATTACAGTAAAATTTCCGAAAAATAAAAACATATTTCCACATATTCAAACTTTATGAATCAATTTATTCTGCAGAGAAAAAATGCCTGTCAGCATATTGTCAAGAAATCAAGATTTGTTTCAGCTATAGATTAAACCAAGGACACAAATTTGCTGTTGCATGCAAACGTAACACTTGCAATTGCAAAGCTTTTTGCAACCCCAAATTACATGCAAACGTAACATTTACATGTAATTTGCACCCAAATTTATTTTAATTTTACCGCAATAAATGTTAATTTGCAATGAAAATTACATGCAAAAGTAAGTTTACATATAATTTTGGGTTGCAAAAAGCTTTGCAATTTAAGTGTTATGTTTGCATGTAATTTTGGGCTGCAAAAAGCTTTGCAATTGAAGCTTCTTGCATTTAGGTGTAGAATTATTCCTCCCTATTCACAAGAATTGAATTTAAAGAAAAAGCATATACTATTTCCAATGAATTATTTTTAAATGATGGCTGTTAAAACGTTTCTCAAAGTCGTTAAAAGAAAAATGGTTTATCAGGAAAATTGACATTTCTTTTTACCCAATTCGTTGATTTACACGATTTTGTTTGGCCGTCCTTTTTCCATTGGTTGCAGTTTCCTTTTCGCGGTTATTTGGCACAAAATTTTACCTTTTTTTAAACTGATGTATGTCAAGGCCCCTATAACAAAGAAATATCGTATTTTCTTCTATGAAATGTGATAAAGAGTTAGTTAATTATTTACGTTTTTGATTATCGGGAGTGAAATATTTTGCTTGATTAATACATTTATTTTTCTTTTAATGTTACGTGAACGAAGTCACGGGTAACAGCTAGTTAACAAAGAAACACTTGTATTTGTTATATGGGAGGGGGAACTACTTTTTATTAAATATAGCATTTTATCCACATGACAGATATTATTATGATAGAGCAGAATAGCGGGCTTCGGCCACTATCGGCACCTAATTTACATCAAAGTTTTCTTATTTGTTATATTTTTGGGGATGGAAAGGGGGACTTTGACAGAGGAGATCCGAACCAGAATTTTGTTTTCTAAGAGATTTAAACTTATTGTGCAGGGCTGGGCAATGCTGGGTGAGTCAGCTAGTTTAAAATATAAATCTTTCGCTCCTTTAATTTAAAATTGATATCTTTCACTCATTTAATTTAAGGTACAATAAAACACATATTTTTATAAGATATTATATCATGAATCAAAAACATTTTATTTCAACATTAAAGCATTGTTTCTAATTTACACACTTAAAAAAATAAGCCGTTCTAAGTAAGATAGTCATTCTGCTAATGGAAAAATGCCAATTTAATTAAATTTTGTAGAGTAAGTAAACAATATAGTTAAGACAATGGAGTTAAGTATGGGCTAAACCACACTCGCTAAAATATTCCCACTGGCTGTGAAACTGCCACATTGAAATAGTTTAAACATTAAAAAGTAGAAAATAAAAAATAGTGTAGGGATTTTTTTTTTTTTTTTAACAATCTGTGCTAACATAATACAAATTTTTTTTTTTAATCTTCTGTAATTCCGGCTTGTTATTAATATAGTATATTTGCTTTATTGATTGCTTTGAGGAAGTGTTCAAATTTAATAGTCATTTATGCATCTGTAAATTCAAATGTTTTTCTTTGCTTTTAGGACTACCACAAAATAATAAAAGTCCCTATGGATTTGGGTACCATCAAAAAACGTTTAGAAAATTATTATTATTACTCTGCTCAAGAATGTATTCAAGACTGTAACACAATGTTTACTAACTGTTATGAATATAATAAAGATGGTGAAGTAAGTATTGATATTTTTAAGTTAAATAAATTTACGTTTTTATTTTAATTTACTCCTCTTCGAAAGTGGCTTATTTGCTAGACTGTTGAATCATTTTAACTAGGGGCATTTTTTTTCTTCTATTTACTTTATGAAATAAGTGCTATATGTATTCGTATAATTTATTTTTTTTATGTATAAGGGCTGTTGTCTTGTCTGAAAGAAATGCCAGAGCTTCGAGAGAATTTATGCTTCTCAAAGATATGATAATTTTTATTCTAAATGAAAGGAGGCACTCTTAGTTCAGTACTTCTTTTCCACCTGCAGTTGTAAAATTTCTGATAATTTAAAAGTGGTAACAAGAAAAATCCTGGAAATTTTGGAAAAAAAGATTAATTATAAATAAATGCTTTTCTCGCAACTATTTTTTCTTTAAAAACATAGCAAAGTAATGGCAGGAGGGGAGGACACTAGTTACGTAGTAAATTTTCATTGAATAAACTTTTGAGTATTTTATGTTCTTTTCATAAGCGAAAAAATAGTTTGCTACATTGCTCCTTCAGATTGGCAACAGCTCTGTTTAGTTTGTTTTCAACTTCGCCGCATTCTTTCTGTGAGATTATTTGTTCGCCAAAATCGTGAAGTGATAAAAAAAAAAAAATATTTTTTACTTGCTTTTTGAAAAAATAAATAATAAATAACGAAGAGGCAGGCAGATGAACTGGGAAATGCAAAAGGAAAAGAGTATCAGGATTTGAAGCATTTTAATAAAGGCAGATAGGGATTTTTATATGGAATTATTTAATTTGTTGAAAGGGATTCCCTCAGAATTGCCCTGAAAACAGAAAAAAACCCATAATTTCTTAATTATGATACGTATTGAATCCGTTTAAAGTTGTTATTGCTTCTAGGAAAAGGGTAGAAAATTTATGTATGACCGATTTTTGATATCATTAAAAATCGCCCCAAGGGAAAGGGGGGGGGGGGTTAGAAGAAAAAAATTCATAACTTCGCCAATTCACAAGATATCAAATCTGCTTAAATTTATTATGAATTCTCTTAATATTATCTAAAACTTTTATATTGACAAGTTTTTTATAAGACCAACCCTTATAGGAAAAAAAAAAAATTAAAAACAAAAAATAATTTCTGCCGTCGCCACCTGCAAACTAGCTAGGTTTCGAAGTGCGCAGTTCCAACTGCCAGATCATGGCAAAAGGGTCATTTCTTCCGCAATTCCCAACAAACAGGCGCCCCATGGTCTGCGTCTTCGAAATCTACCTGTGCCTGTAGGCAGAGCTGTCAGGGTTTTTTTTTTTTTTTTTTATCAATCCTGGGTCGCAGCCTGATATTTGGAAAATGCCGACCTTTTTTTGTTTGTGGAATCCCTAGTGATGTGTTCCCTACAGGCCCAGTAGCAGTAATATCTGTATCAATCTGCAGAAACTAAAATTTATGAGCAGCTCCCAACAAAGCTGGAATAAAAAGCTAGCTAAATATAGCAGAAAATGATAGTACTCATATAAACAAAATCTGCTTTTTCAAGAAAAAATGTAATAATCTACAGACGTAAAGCATATTTTAGCAGATTGTCTTTTTAAGTTGTTAGATTAATCTTAAAGGTCTACAATACTCTGCAGCGCATGCTGTCACGCTGCACTGTTTCTGCTACTGGGCTTGGAGGTTGCTGTTCAAAGTATTGACTTTGCCTAATTCTATTTAACTTTTTTTGTTTCCTTTTTTAAGAGAACTGGTGTTGCTGGTATGTTGTATGTACTGGTATGAAGCCATGCCATTGGCACATGTATAAAAACTATCTCATGACATTTAAAATTATTAAATAGTTAATTTTATTAAATTTTTTTAAACTTACGCCTGTTTTAGCATTCATTGATGTGTTTATTGTTGTATTATAAAATATCAAAAAAATTTTACTATTGCAGACTGAAGGAAGATGTTGATTTAGAATATTGATGGCAAACCTTTTTATGTTTGCATGCCATTTATTCACAATTATTAGTTATTGTCATTCTGAACTGACAGGCTTTTACATAAAATTTTCTGCAACATATGGTGTCTATACAAATTATGTGTGAAACGAAATTAGCTACTTTTATGCATTAAATAAGTGTCAACCAAGTGAAAAAGCAAAATATTATCTTAATTTGTATAGTTTGAGAAAAATTACTCTTCAACACTATCAAAACAACACTTTTAATTGGGTTTCATGAAGAAATAACAATTGTAATATTCTGTGTGTGTTAAAATTTTATTTACTGTAGCAAATAGATAGTTAAATTTAGTAATTATTATCACATGTATGTATATATATATTAATCATATTATTATATAGGATGTTTATGTATTCAAGAAAGCCACAACTATTACTTTTAAATTTTATGTCTTGCTTTCCCATAGAATGTATATATCTTAATGGATTATGAATGCATTTGAAAATATTCCTATTTTAATAAATAAGATAATAAGTAATATATATATATATGATAAAATAAATAAACTATTTAAAAAAATTTTCAACTATGCTTCAGTTCCAAACTTTCAAAAATTTTAAGCGTAACCGTAATGTGTAGTAAGTAAATAAAATCTCAAGAGTTTTTCACATTTAAATTATCTCAAGAGTTTTTCACATTTAAATTTTCATTATTTTGCAGGATGTTGTTTTGATGGCCCAAACATTAGAGAAGCTGTTTCTGAATAAAATAGCAGAAATGCCAAAAGAGGTGAGTTGCTATTAGAAATAATGTGATTCTTACGATGTTGTTTTAGAATCTATCTTTATATATATATATATATATATATATAATTTCTCTTACATGCCTCAAAAATGGGGCTGAATTTGTAGCTTTCCGCAGTAACGATTCCAATTGGTTCGTTTTACGGTAGCATGATACATTAGCGAATCAGCTTTCTGATCAAGACTTTCTTTTAGACTCATCAGAAAACGATTTATTTATACAGTAGCCTCCTGCTTAACCGGTCTAACCGGGACCGAGGGTTAGCTGGTTAAGAGAAAATACGGTTAAACCGGAGAAGTAAAAAAGCATTAAAAAGTAGCTGCATATTTATTTAATTAAATGCGTAGGATGTATTTAATTTTTAATTTGTGTAGTTTTAAAAAGTGTATACTGTCTATATATTTTTTTTAATGAATACAAGTTGTAATTAACTGAATTGAAAGAAGAATTATCATTAATAACAAATATTGAAAAATATTCAATACAAATTATATTGTTGAAAATCATGTCACATATCTTTATATGAAGTTGAAATTATTCTACATTATGTAAATTTGAGTTAATCAACCATAAAGAAATCAGTGATCTTCTGTTGAAGGCAAGATGCCCGGCATTTTGCAGCATAATATATCCATCTAAAGTTCAACCGAGGAAGCTGTTGGCTGCTGCTCAACATAGCGTAGTGCCAACTCTAATGCTTTTACCTCTTCCGTTTGAGGAATTTTAGCATGTATGAGAAATTTAGAAACAGTGCCAGTTACATTCTGTCGTTGAATGAGATAATCCTGTCATTCCAGTTTCCTATGCTGTGAAGGTCAATGCGTATCCATTTAAAACCAAAATTTTCCTTTCGCTCTGAATTTTCCCTGATTTGGAAAAAAAAGTCGGCCGGTTAAGAGGGAGGCTACTGTATTTTGTTAGCGTCATATATAGCATCTGCGTAGTGTGTTTCAAATAAATTTAAGCCATGCTGTGCAATATTATAGGAGAAATTCAGATATGATCTTTTTTAAACGCAGATCCTTTGATCGATGTATGGATAGCATAGCAGTGCCATTGGTTTGTTTTACGGCGACATGTATACATTCAGCGAATCAACTTTCTGATCAAAACTTTCTTTAAGATACAGTAGAAAACTTATTGTTTACATTTTGTTAGCGTCTACGTAGTGTTTTTCAAAGACTTTTAAATGAATTTAAGCTGTGCTGTGCAATATTATAGGCACAATGAACTCTGTGCTGCACAATGAGTTGTATTTCATGTTAAAATGGTTTATGTCTATTGGTAGCATCAATTAAATGCCTTTTTAATTGTGTTTTCAGCAAAGTTTTCAATTACTTTTTTTTTGTATTAGGAAAATGTTTTAAATTTCATATGTTAAAAGGGTTTATGGTAGTACTTATTCTGGCTAGAGTTGTTGCAAAAAGTGGCGAGCAAGCTGGTACCACATAGTGGTCTTGATGTGAATTGCTTTGCAATTCATGTTAGTTAGCGAGCAGAGGCTAAGCTCCCTAGTATTATAATGAAAACAAAAAGATCTGTTATATTTTAACTATTAGTTAGACAACACTGAACAGGTCTGCTAGTATTATATAAATTAAATATTAAATTAAATATATTTTGTACATGAATAGCTTGATTCAAAGCTATTCAAAATCCTTATGTATCACATACACCTCAATGTTAAAGTAATTTTTTGAGGAGGGGAGAACCAGACGAGCATCTACTCTCAATATTAAATAATGATTTTAGTTGTTTTAGGTGCAATATTATTTCATTTTGAAAGTGTGACCACATAGCATACATGTAAAGATATGGTGTTTATGATTTTTTAGATGAGCATCATTACTTTCATTAGCAACTAATTATGTTGTTATCATTTTAACTGTTCCAGATGCAATGTTGTTCAAATTAAAAAATGCATTTCTCAATATTGACATAACCCCTGAGCACATTTTATCTGTTACTTAATCTTGTAAAGTTAATTGTAAGTTTCACAGATCTAATAAGCCTTAAAAAAAAGTAAATAAAAAGTTATTTACGTGTCTTTCAATGAAAGCAATGAAAATTTACATTATGAATAAATGCAATTTTAGCAATCAGGTGTAAGAAAGAAATATAAGAACAGTTCAGGAGAAGAACATTATTAGTGGTTCATTTCAAGCATCAAAGATTCTAATTTAAGCATGATGTTCTCCAATGATTTGAAAACACCTGTGTCTGCATGAAAAGCATTGTACATTTTTCTATTCTATACCAGCTGTGTCACATAAATCTCAATTTTAGTACTTTTTTTTTTTTTTTTTTGCTCCTGTCCGTTTACATTTAGCATTTTTAGTAAACTGTTCTGGGTGATCATTTACACGAGTAACAGCCATGCGAAATTTAAAGTTTCTAGCCTTAATAGTTCCAAATAAATCGTAATTTAAAACGTTTTTAGAACGCTTCTCGTGCATTTCACTCTTTTTAAATTTCGATTTTTTTTTTTTTTTTTTTTTTTTTTTTTTTTTTTTTTTCTGAATTCTTCTGTGCGACCAAATCAGGCAGCCCTGTAAAATTTTAAGTTTCTATCCCTAACAATTCCATAGTAATTGCAATTTAGAATGCTTTTTAAACTCTTTCCGCTCATTTCACCATTTGAAATTTTTAATTTCTCTACAAACCATTGTTAGCGAGCATTTGTATCTTAAAAGTAACCGCCATGACAAATTTCTAATCCATGGCAGTTTCTAATACTGTTAGTATAAAGGAAAAAAAAATCGTAATTTAGAACTTTTTTCTTCTTTCACCTTTTTAAATTTAGATTTATTTTAAAACACTGTTCTGTGTGTTCACTTGTGTCTTAAAAAGTATCAGCCATGTTAAATTTCAAGTTTCTGTGCTTAACAATTCCATAGAAATCATAATTTAGAATGTTTTTAGAACAGTTTTCCCTCATATCACTCTTTTAAGTTTCGAATTTTTTAAAAACTGTCCTGAGAGAGCATGTATATCTTATAAGTTACTATCTTGCCCAATTTAAAGTTTCTAATCTCTTCAGTATTTTTAGAACGTTCTTTGCTCTTGCAACTGCCTGAGGGTAGCGGTACTGACATAAAATATAACCTGTGTTAGTGCACAGACTGTCACTATAAATTTGCGAGCATTACGTTTAAAATCGGTTCGGTAGTTTAAAAGATTCCATAGAAATTGTAATTTAGAATGTTTTTAGAACACATTTAGCTCATTTCACCCTTTTTTAAATTTCGAACTTTTTAGAAACTGTTCTTAGAGAGTATTTACATCTTATAAGTAACTACCATGCCAAATTTCAAGTTTCTAGTTCCTTCAGTATAAAAAAAATAAAAATTTTAGAACGTTTTTCACTCTTGCACCCCCTGTGGTAGTGGCACATATATAAAATATAACCTATGTTACAGCAAGACTGTTACCATCAATTTGCCACCACCACTTTTGAAACTGGTTCTGTAGTTCCAGAGATTCTATAGAAAATGTAATTTATAATGTTTTTAGAATGTTTTTCACTCGTCTCACCCTTTTAAATTTCGATTTTTTTTTTTTTTTTTTTTAGAATTTGTTCTTAGAGAGCATTTACATCTTATAAGTAACTACCATGCCAATTTTCATGTTTCTATCTTCTTCAGTATAAAAAAATAAATTTTAGAATGTTTTTCGCTCCTGCACCCGCCTGGGGGTAGTGACACCGACATAAAATATAGCCTATGTTGGAGCAAGGACTGTCACCACCATTTTTTTAAATGGTTCTGTAGTTCCATAGATTCCATAGAAATTGTAATTTAGAATGTTTTTAGAACGTTTTTTGCTCCTCTTACCCTTTTGAATTTCGAATGTTTTTAGAATTTGTTCTTAGAGAGCATTTACATCTTATAAGTAACTACCATGCCAAATTTCATGTTTCTAGCTCTTTCAGTATAAAAAAAAAAAATCAAACTTTTAGAACTTTTTTCGCTCCAGCACACCCTTGGGGGTAGTGGCACCAACATAAAACATATCCTATGTTGGAGCAGGGATTGTCACCATCAGTTTACCACCATCACTTTTTAAATCGTTTCGGTAGTTCCAGATATTACCGTCTACAAACAAAAAAACAATCGTTATTTCTTTATAATATTAGTATAGATTAAAAAAATTTTCATATTATATTCTTTCTTGTATAAATGCATTGATACTTTTCTGTTAGCCGGGCACCAGTGATATGTATATATACACACACACAAACATGTGTGTGTCTATATATATATATATATATATATATAACTGGCACCCAGAAAACAGAAAAGACCAATATATCTATTTTTTAGTAGTATTATTTTTATTAGCTGTTTCTGCATTAACTATTTCCATTATTTTTAGGAATATGAACTACCCATTCCACCACCTAAGTCTGCTGGTGGTAAAGGCAAGGGTAAAAAAGGAAAAGGTAGTCGTGGTAAGTTATAAATTTTGGTAACCATTATACTGATCTTCTTCCAACAGTCCTTGCATTAATTTCAGCTTTTATTTAAATTTTGCAAAGTCAGCAAGATCATTAATAGAAACTTCATAATAGAAAACAAGTGTCAATAAAAGATTAAAAAGAAATTAGCCCAGCTCATTTCCACTCTTTTTAGCGCAACAAAGCAAAACAAGTAAAAGACTAATTCATGAAAAACCCTCATGGGCTTTCCATCACAAGCAATTTCACTTTAAACCATTCTAAGTTCAGCGTGGAAGTACAACACACATATATCATATTACATCAACAGATGCTCTGTAAATATAAAATGAACCAGTTAATAGATATAAATAAATTAAAGAATCACAATTGCAGTTAACAGTTGGTTAATTAAACAAGAGAAAAAAAAAAAAAAAACATGCCAGCATATGATTTTTCAGTGCAGTATTGCCCATTTCTCTTTGCTGTAGTGGCAGCCATGTTTGTTTACATTTCTGAATACTACTTGTTACAACTTTATATAATGGAGGTAACACTTGAAACTACATTTACTTTAATGTATTGAACATAAATATCCTATTAATTTACTTTAGGGAAACTTTAAAACTTTACTGTAAATTAATTTAACATATTATTATTTTATCAGACTTTGAAAACTATCATTCACAACAAACATTTGTTTTAACAATACAATATGTGGAAATCGGATGGAGAGAGAGCTAGTTAAAAAAAAAAAAAACTTTATAAACACCATGAACTGGAATTTTCAATAAAACACAACAATTAGCAGAATATATATGTATATCGAGATACAAAACTTCACTTTGCAATATTTAGTTAATTTAAAAGTATGTTAAAACATCCTAAAAATCATATGCCTAAGTGCATTCTACATGTAAGAAATACATATATTTTTCTTATTTAAGTAAGGGTGATATGCTTCTTTTTAATCCTCAATGATAACAAAGTCCTGTTTAAAATTAAATGTCTACTAAATATGTTTACATTTAAAAATTAATAAGTTTTCACTGATAAAATATTTCCTGATTTGTGAAATAATAAAATCTCCTGATTTTTGGCTTTCAAATTAATATAGGTTTCAAACAAATTTTATTTGAAAGTAATTTTTTTTCTGTTTTTGAAGGTGTAAAAATTAAACTTGTGCAATGTTTAGAAGTAATTAAATATTAAATTTGAACTTTGAAGGGGGGGGGGGGGGGGGGGGGGGGGGGGCTTTGAGACCTATAGCGGCTTGGCTGTCGTCTCGAGTGATCCATCAAAACAATCTTCAAAACAATTTTCAAAATCCATGAAGGGACACTATTAAAACCGATTTATGTGGTGTAAGAAATTTATAGTTGACGCTCGGAAGTCACCAGATGAAATAAATTTATCCAAAAAGTTCGGAAAGCACCGAAAACAATCACTGTTTAGATTTGTGGCGTTCCAGGATAAAGCGTGCTGTTGCTGATATTTGATACAAGAAAAAAGGATGTGCTCCAACGAGTCTGGGACATGGCATGCACTGCAGTTACCATCTTCCGCTATATTAAAGCGAGCCAACACAGCAGGGGTGAATACCATCTTACATAGAAGCCGAGAAATAAGTACATCCTCACGTCTGTTCAAAGCCCATGAATGGGACTGTGTAATATTGGGAATATTGCCATGTGACTGTCGGTATTTACTAGCGAAGAAAATCTGATCACATTGCCGCCGTATGTTTGATTTGCACGAGCGAGCCAAGTCCTCTGGAGAAACCCAGTCCAGCAAGGCATCTGCGTCGGTAACACTCCTGGCCAGGCAATCAGCTTTTTCGTTCAGGGGAATCCCTCGGTGACATGGGACCCAGTAAATATTAATGCTTGATACATGTTCAGCCAGTCTCTGAATTTTGTTATGCAGCCATATTATTACTTTAGGAGAACGCCAATTGCACACTGAAGGGCCGATAGTACCGAAAGGCTATCTGTAAAAATGATGATGGAAGAAGTCGTGGATGTCAGCTCATCAAAAGCCGTGCCAATGGCTAGAGCCTCAGCCGTGAAAATAGAATTTGTATCATTGACTCTGTATCTGAATTAGTTGTTTGAGAAGCAGCCGACAATCGAAGTAGCACACGACGACTTTGAAGCGTCTGTAGCTATGATTTTCCAAGGACTCGTGAACTCTTGGATGAAGTCTGCGAAGAGAGAAGATACTGCAGAAGCTGCAAGGTCTGTTCTTTGGAAAGGGAAGTCCGATAAGTGATATTGCACTACTCTCCTATTAAAAGGCAATGGAAATTGGAATCGTATCAAACACTCTGGCCGGCAATGAAATTCTTCAAACACATTCAAAACGCATGGGTGACCGCTGGCGACAGCTTGAAGCCCGTTGTCCCAGAGCGGGTATTAAATTTGTTAAAAAGAAGAAATAGACTGAAATCATTGCCACTGTCAATGTGTCGTCAGCATTACTCACAGACATGTTTTTGCTTTATAATATAAATAAGCTATATAACCTTCTTGTTCCTGAAAGTCCATGTAGCAGAACTATTACACATACCTTAGTTTGGAACCCCTGTTTTATAGCTTCGAAACATGGTTCCCACTGTCCTTGGAAACTGTTTATAAGTCCGTATTTTTACTTTTCATTTTTAAATGCTGCTGTTAGTAACATATATTCCAGCGTATAACACTGTGGTGTATTATTGAGCACATAAAATTTTAGGCTACATTTTTCTCTTTTTAGGTATATTTGTTCATATTATGCGCAACCCCCTTTTTTGTAAAGAAATTTTCATGACATATATAGCAAAAAATACAATAAAATACATTAAGAAGCTAGTCATTTTATGAGCTTGATATATATTTTTTATATACTGTTTATATATTTTTTTGAAAATAAATTGAATACTCTTTAATGTTTTATGCTCATCATTTTTATAACTGGCATATAAAGGCGTACCTATAAATTTCAATCGCTTTTGTGATACCAAAAGTATTTGTTATATGCTGTAATATACAGTACTTCTTTGAAAAAAAAAGTCTGCATTTTTCCTTGAAGTAAACCAATTTCCTTCTGATATTTTATTTTGCAGTGCCATAGTGATGATAAAACTGCTTACTTGAGTATAATTAGCACTTTCCAACCTAGTTGAAAAGTGCTTATGACTTCGGTTTGTCTGGCCGTCTGTCCGTGCTCTAACTCCCGTAAATATGCTCGGATTGCTCTGCAATTTTTATATGTTATTGTCGTTATCTATAGCATGTTCCCTATTTCAACGGAAGTGTGTAGCACTTATAGTTTTTTTACAGGGACACTCAAAAGAATTCCGTTACATTGCGGTCTATGGGGAAAAATTATTTGCGGTTTATGTAAATAATGTTTCACTATTTTAAACGCATTGAAATTTATATATATCACTAAGGTGCATTAGAAGAAGCTTAATATGGAATAGGGTGTGCATACCACTTATAGTTACTATACAGGGACAGTCAAAAGAATTCCGTTACATTATGTCTATGGAGAAAAATCGTCTGCGGTTTATTTAAATAATATTTCACTATTTTAAACGCATTGAAATTTATATATATTATTAAGGTGCATTACAAGAGGCTTACTACAGAATAGTGTGTGTATAGCAGTCATCGTTCATTTACAGGGAACTACAAAAGAATTCTCTACTGTCTGTTAACAATAATTCCTGGCGTTTTAAGTTGCTGAACGCGATTTTCAATTGAACTCACTTTTTGTCTATTACTGGGTGTGTATAAATTCTGTATTTCATATACAGGGTAGCACAAAAGTTCGAGAACACATTCCCGTTTATTGACAGAAACTCCAGAAGGAGAATTTTAAACTGTGCTACGCGTTTCCTAACTAAACTAAAATTTATCATCCTATATAGTATATATACAAATCTATAGATCATATACAGGGTTGAATAAAAGTACTCGGATACTTTTCCGAATATTGTATCTGTTCGAAATTCCTGAAATTATGTTTTTAAATATGTTATGCGTTTTCCAAATTGTTTACTTAGATGTTATCTTTTAGCTTATTAAACGGTATGTTTTGTAAAATTATTTTGGAAGCGTTGTGAAAGTGCTACATAATCTATGCTTGGCGCATGATTTTTCGTTCTTGTTTTTTTTTGTTAAAATAAAAAAGTATATGATCAGGAAACACACACACATAAAGTTTATTCTTAATAAAATTTGTTCAGCTGTTTATGAATTTCGCATTTTTTTAAATGTGGGTGTAGTTCATGGGTGCACAGGACGGAATTTCGTCTTTTGAAAATGCCCGAGGACGGAAAAAAATTCACCATTTTTTCGCGATCCTTCGACGAAATATACCATTTTTTCGAGATCTTTCGACGAAATATGCCTCTTTTTTTTCCGAGATTCTTTCACGAAATATGCCGTTTTTTTTTTTTTTTTTTTTTTTTTTTTTTAGATCCTTCAACAAAATTTGCTGTTTTTTCACGATCCTACGACAGAATTGGCCTTTTTTCCATGATACTTAAAAGAAATTAGCATTTTTTTCCCACGAACCTTTGATGAAATTGGTGTTCTTTTCTGCGGCCATTTGACGAAATTTTTGTTTTTTCCGTAGCCCTTCGACGAATTTCATATTTTTCCGCAATCCTTCAACGAAACTCATAAGTGTTTTTGACGAAATTCCCATTTCTCCGCGGCCCTTTGATGAATTTTTTTTTCCGCGATCCTTGATGAATTTCGCGTTTTTTCCTTGGCCTTCGGACGAAATTTGCATTTTTTCAGCGAATCGCTTAACTAAATTCGCCGTTTTCAGAGATCCTTCGACGAAACTTGTCTTTTTTTCATGATCTTTTGACAGAATTTGTTTTTTCACGATCTGTCAACAAAATTAGCCATATTTCGCGATCCTTTAATGAATTTCCTGTTTTTTTCTCGGCCTGTGGACGAAATTCGTGTGTTTTCTGCAATTCTTCGACGAAATTTGCCGTTTCTTCCAGATCCTTCGATGATATTTGCCGTTTTTCCGAGATCCTTCGACCAGTTTTGCCGTTTTTATTCGACGAATTTTGCTCCTTTTTTTTCCTGAGATCCTTTGACTAATTTTGCTGTTTTTTGAGATTCTTTGACGAATTTGCCTTTTTTTTCCCCCCGAGATCCTTCGACGAATTTTGCTGTTTTTTCGTGATCCTTCGATAAATTTTGCCGTTTTTTCGAGATCCTTCGACGTTTTGTCTAAGTTGACATGGTGTGTGCATTGTGCATTTGAAGAGGAGGTCTGGGTGGAGAATTCAAAATATTTTCAGTCTTTGCCACATTTCAAAGTCAAAATATGCGTTGTGTGTGCTTGGGAGGTGGGGGGGGGGGGGGGGGCAGGTCAAAAATATTTTCGGTCCTGGCCACATTTCAAACTTGCACCCATGGTGTAGTTTGACTGGCTAAGTATTTGTAATAATGACTTGTCACAATGGTGGCTTAAGGCTAATGTCACATGAGTGTCCTAGACCCAGTGTTAAAATGAATGCCGTCCTGGGGAATGCAAAGATCTGCTAGGTTGTTAATGTGGGCATCGAAAAGCACACTGTTTATGGTGTACTGGCCACGTAAGCGTTATTTTTTACACTTCAGTTTGAGTTTTTAGGGCATTTTTTAAATTGCGATTCTGTTCATCGAATTCTATCCTTCTAAATTAGAGTCCTGCATCGGTTTGGACAACCAGATTTTTTCAGGAGATGATTGACACTAATTTTTTTGGTTTGGTTGACTTTAATGGTTTTAGGTTGGGATTTGACTCTTGGTGGCTGGGTTCAGATTCACCCGATTTTTCAAAAAAGTCTAAATATATTTTTTAGAATTTATATTAAATAAAAAACCCTGTATATTTAAACATTAATTCATATTTACATGTTCATCTTTTAACATAGAACATACTTGCCAACTTTTACACTTTAGGTGTAAAATTTACACTTTTGGAGCATTTTTTACACTTCTACACTTAGGGCACATATTTTTACACTTTTTTGCAAATTTCCTTCCAAGTTTCATTTTTCATCCCATAATTTAAGAATTACTTTCTAGTTGCTTATAATAACGGTAAATAATGAATTTGAAGGAAATATTTAGTATTGCCAAAGAATGAGTTCAGGTTTCATTGTCAAAAATCATCAGGAAGATTTTTAAAATTTGTATTGCATGTAAGAAGTCGTGTTTTAAATAAATTTGCTCAGACGTAAAGCAAAAATTAGATAAGAAAAACTCTGTATATGTCTTAATCGGTTTCTTAGTGAGTGTTGTAATATTTTTCATATTTTTCTCATCAAACTATCTTTATTATGGTCAGCAGCACTGTATTATTTAATACTATTAATCTATTATGTACTTAAATTTTTTTGAAAAAGGTCGTGTATGTGTTACTTAAAAATGGGTTACATGGTTTTTATATAAAAAAAATGGTGTGAAATGCTTTTCACGCGTCATTTTACACTTTGCCATTTTCAAAAGTTGGCAGGTATGCATAGAAGATAAAATTGATATTAGAGGTATGTTATTTTTCCATAATTGTATTAAAATATGGATTAGGTATGCAGGGTTCTCTTTTTATTTTTTTTTACCGGGTGTACATAATCTTCTTTTAAAAGGCTTTTAATGTCGGACAATGTTGGTTAAGAAAAAATGGCATTTTTGTAGAAATTGGGTCCAGACTTTAGGTCGGACTTGGAGTCCTGGGTGTGTCAAGTTATACCCAACCTGAAGCCAAAAAATTCTATTAAAGAAAAAAAAATTCATCAACAAGATACTCAAACCAGACTTCAGTCCAAACGTGAAATAAGACAAAATAATTCATATTTTAATATAATTGCAGAAAAATACTCTTCATTTTATATAAAAAAAATAAATAAAATGCATTGTAGTAATAGTAATTAATGTTTTTGCAGTCATGTACATTTTGTCTTAAAGATTTTCAACTGTACGTTGCATATTGCTGGCTGGTAAGATTTTCTGAAATTCCCCATCCTTGCTAGAGTAAAATCTCAACCTGAAACCAGCCTGAACGCAAAACAAATAAGGTGAACCTGAACCACAGGTCAGGTCAGGTAAATCTGCTTATCTGACCTAATTCGAAACTTTAGTACCCCAGGTGGTCTAAAGTCGGCTCAGTCTAGTAATGTAAAAGAAAGAAAGTGCAGAAATGCAATTATGTTTGTATATTTTAGATTCATAATTATATTATATTTCATCACAGTAATTTCCATTTAAGTTAGTTAAATAATTGCTAAATAAATGTACTTGAATGTCCCAAACTTTTAATCGTAATTTTCATTTAGTTTTCAGTAATATAAATTGATATTTTGAGTAACCTTTTGGAACAACATGAATTGCAGCCATGAAATTACACAGGATTTTAAAGATAAACATTGAATACATATAAAAGAGTGGGTACTTTTCGGTTAGCCGGGCGCCAGTGATATATGTACATATATAAATACATATGTATATACATGAATTTGTATATATATACATACATATATGCATATATATGTGTATGTATGTATATGTAAATATGTGTAGATATGTGTGTATTTGTATATTTAGATTTATATATATCACTGGCGTCCGGCTAACCGAAAAGTACCAAAGAGTGTAAAAAAAATGTACTTGTGTATTATTTATGCCAGGCAGATAGATGACCCAAAATGGTTGCTAATCTCCAATCATGGTTACGTGTGGGACTTGTTTCCAAATCAAAATCACTTTAACATTGCTCAAGAATTATTAAGCCATTAAATGTATAACTGATTTTATATGAAAGATTATTGCATTATGTCAGTACAAAATTACACAATAGTCTTTGAACAAAATGTTTTGTTATGTTAAATTTTACTATTTAAGTTATGTTTATGGCTTATTTATTAATGAAATTTTAAACAAGAAAGATTCTTAAATATGGTTAAACTAAAGTGTGACTAAAGAAAAAGACTCTGAATGACTAGAAAACATCTGAACAACTAAAAAAAAAAAGCCTCCTTTGTAAATATTGGTTTAATAAGTTAGCTAAGATCTATAGCAAAGTACATGAAATTTGGACTTGTGGCTGCTATCTTGGACTTACCATTGAAGAAATCAAAATTTATTAGAAGCCCGTTCTTTGCTCCAGAAATATTGTCCTTTCTTATTCGAATATGCTGACTGCATTTATCTACATTGCATGTCTATGTAATATAGTTATTGTAGAGTGGGAATTGGAACACACGTGTTTTTGTATAATAGTAGCACATTCCTGGAAATAAAGAATAGCTTTTGTTTCGTTTTTTGGAAATCCTTCAAATGCATTATTCAAAATGCAGAATGAAAAGAAAAGAGTTTAAACACGTCACAAATACAGGATGTAAAATGCAGTCTCAACATAGAGAGGAAAAAAAAAAAAAAAAAGGATTACTGTAATTATTATAATTGCCGTCATTGGTGAAGTGTATCTGTCCTGACACAGATAAATAATACCAAATAATAATTAATAATAATTACCAAAAAACTATTTTTACTTTTATTAATAAATTACCTTTTTGCAATTTTTCATGTTGCATTGTCATTGTTTATCTATTTTTAGATAGTCTCACATTGGACCGTTACTGCACACTTTTTCGATGGCTGAATCTTGAAATCATTTCATAGCATTCTTTTCAGTAGACAGAAAGTCACAAATCTTTATTTTTTGTTAAAATGTGAAAGACCAACAGGGAAACGGCATCTTTCAGCAGAAATATATCATTTATTAAAAAAATTAAATTGGCTTATCCACAAAATAAAATATAGAATATGGGTACATTGCATGTGAAATCAGCACTGTATTTGGTGACAGATTTTGTTTACAGTAAATGGTTCAATGGTAAAGTAAACAAGTACCTAAACATCCTACTTTTTCTATAAAAAATGGTTTGAACTAAAAATTGAATCGTATTTTGGCTTTTTATTATATATATATATAGATTAATGTTCTTTGCTCTTTGATTTGAAATTTTCAGAACCAGAAAAAAAGATTTCTTATATGTGAGCTTTTAGTATGCTCTCAAATGTAAAAGTTAACTTAATCAGGTTTTAGGCAACTTTAAATTCCTTTTTTTAAAATAGCCCAGGAATATATGTTTGAATAAAAATATCTTATGTAATTCCATTGAATTTGAATACTGCATAATAATAGTTATTTTGCTAAGAAAAATATTTATAGGATTGTATGTATCTTTCAAGTTTTAAATTCGTTGTCAATTGTTATAGCTTTCATTTTAATATTTTAGCTTTGAACTTCATCCTGCTGCTTATACAGAGTTTTGTGTGTCAGATAAGTTGCTTTGTTTAATTTACCTTTCATTTGTGACATTTCATTTTACACATGTTTTTTTACATTTTAGTGAACTCTGTGGATTCCACTGGTTCGGGGAAAGAAAGCACAGGAAATGCGGCCGTCCACTTGTCTCAGAAATCTCCCACTAGTTCTCCAACTTCTGTTTCTGGAACTATAAATTCAAATACAACAGTATCTGCCTCAGCTGTTAGTTCAACTGGTATCAGTCAAAACCTCCGTTCTAACAGTTACATTGAAGCATCCAAAAAAGCTAATAATTCCATAGACAAAGTTGTAAACAATACCAAAGTGAACTCTGTACATCATAATGATAGTCATACAGTAACACAGTCATCTAATGTTCCTGCACAAGTAGCTTCAGTTAATCAAAAGGGACCTGCTAAAGTATGATTCCATTCTATTTTGTTATATAATATTAAATTCTTGCATTTTTTTACATACATATTTTTTATTTTAATGGCATGACTAAATCTAACCTACTTGTAGTATTTCTTCTAAGAAATGCAAAACACATAAATGCCAAGGGTTATGGATTTTGAAAACTACCAGTTAATTATTTTTTTTACACATGATATTTTTAAGTTATTTTAAATTTCCTGTTTTGTTTTCTTTTATGTAGTTTCATTTTCATATCTTTTTTCCTTTCTTCTATCTTTACAAGAAGAAAGTATTGGATTCATGAAAATTTTCGACTTCGGTTTTTGATGGATTTATACGTTTTAGAAGGTCCTTAACACGATTTGACTGTTTTTAGAAAATGTCTGCTTGTGACTCTGTCTGTATTGACAAAAATTTTGTGGGCACTCTATTTCAAGAACTGATGCACGAAATTTAACAAAACTTTATATTCAATTAGTCCCTGATATAAATTGGTGCTGATTAGATTTTGGTCAAAATCGCCCAATAGGTGGCGCTGTTATGCTGCATTTTTCGCGATTACTGCAATAGCTCTATCTCAAGGACTAATGTATTTATTTTCATCAAACTTCAGATTTATTTAGACCTTGACATAAATAGACGCTGATTACATTTTGGTGTAGATATCCCAACAGGTGGCGCTGCTATACTACCTTTTTCATGATTTTTACAATAGCTATATTTCAAGAACGAATGCACGGAATTTCATCAAACTTCAGATTCTGTTGGACCTTGTCATAAATAGATGCTGCTCACGTTTTGGTGTAAATAGCCTAACAGGTGAGGTGGCGCTGCTTTGCTTCTTATTTCATTATTATAACTATATCTCAAGAACTAATGTATGGATTTTCATCAAACTTCAGATTCAGTTAGACATTGACATAAGTTGTTGATTAGGTTTTGGTTTAAATCTCTCAACAGGTGGCACTGCTATCAAAGTACATGAAATTTGGACTTGTGGCTGCTATCTTGGACTTACCATTGAAGAAATCAAAATTTATTAGAAGCCCGTTCTTTGCTCCAGAAATATATAAACTTTAATGCATTTGTTTCGCAGGATTTACACGATTTTAGAAATAGTCATATCTCAAGAACTATTGCATGGAATTTAATAAAGCTTTAAATTCAGTTAGACCTTGATATAAATTGGTGCTGATTCTTTTTAGTGTATGCGAAATCTGTGTGAGGATAGAAGAAAAAATTGGGATTGGCACATCCGAATAGTTAATTATGTATGTATCTTTTCAAATAGTAATTGATTTATGGCAAATTTTTTCGAAATACTTTTTACTCATTATTATTTTTTATGTCTGATGCAGTGAAAAATTTAACTGCCATTTATCATTTTTATTTTTCTTCTATATTTACAAGAAGAAAGTATTGGATTCGTGGGGGAAAAAAAAAAAAAAGACTTCGGGTTTTCGGCAGATATATTTGCGTTTTATAGTGTCCTGAACACAATTTGTCTGTTTTTAGAAAATGTCTGTCTGTATGTGACAAAAATTTTGTGGGTGCTCTATCTCAAAAACTAATGCACATAATTTCATCAAACTTCAGATTCTGTTAGACCATGACATAAATAGATGCTGGTTATGTTTTGGTGTAAACAGTCCAACAGGTGGTGCTGCTATGCTACATTTTTTATGATACATCTCAAGAACTAATGCATGAAATTTCTTCAGATTCAGTTAGACGTTGACATAAGTTGTTAATTAGGTTTTGATGTTAATTTCCCAATAAATGGTGCTGCCATGCTGCATTTATTTTTGGATTTACATGATTTTAGCGATAGTCCTATCTCAAGAATTAATGCACGGAATTTAATAAAACTTTAGATTCAGTTAGACTTTGACATAAATTGGTGCTGATTCATTTTTGGTGTATTTGAAACTTGTATGAGATAGAAAGTTTTGGGATTGGCACATCCAACTAATATTTTCTTAATTCAAGGTTGAGGAACTTGCCTTTTAGCAGTATTGAGTTGTTGTTTTTCTAATTTATAACATTTCAGAAATATTGCATTTTCTGTTTGATCTGCGTTATGAAACCCATTTCTATGGCAACATCATTTGTAAGGATTTAAAGTATATAGTTAATATTAGCATAATACAGATGTTTACAATGTAGCAAACTTGTTTTAATTCTCAGGATGGACATTGATGACAGACAAAACAAATTTATTTTAGATCCTGCAACAAATTTTGCTCAGTTACTTCAGTTCTTTCACAAATTTGATTCCAAAACATTTTGTATTATATTGAAATTATATGTTGCATAGATAGATCTCAGAAAAACCTGGAAATCAGGGAATTGTCAGAAAAAATGTTTTGGTCTTAACATCTCAAATTAAAAAAAATCTAATTTTTTCCATAACCTGTCAAAACTTAATTTGCTCTCGGGGAAAAAGAAAAAAAAAAAAACCTATTATTAAAGTTGACATTTACCAGCAATCATTATTATTTGCCATATTTTATTGTTGATATAGGAAAAGTATTAAATCTGGAAAATAACTGTGGAATATATATGTAAATTTATTTATTTTGTAAACTTAATATGAATTGTAAATTAGTAGTAATTTGCAGAATTGGAAAAAAACTATATAAAAATTGTTTATTTGGTTTAAACCGTTTATTTATTTTCAAATATTGTTTATTATTACATATACACTGCTGTCTAATAATTAAGATGCAGTGTCAGGCCTATTTTTGGGCAAATGAGTCGGAGTCATTAAAAAACAGGCCAACTCCAACTCCAGCTTGTTTTTTAGACAGTTTGAAGTTAAAATAATTCTATGCAATTTTAAATTTATAAACTGAATTATTATTTTTATATTTGGACTATACATACAAGGTAACCCAGGTTAAACAGTCCCAATATACTGTCCAGTGTACAGCATATAAATATGAAAACTGTTTTTAATTGAAATTTCTAGTTTATATTTAGTATATAGTTCGTTACAAGATGTTATTTTTCACAAAAATAACCTTTATTTTTCACAAAATGGGCCCTAAGAAAAAAAACCCTGCATCGACCCCTAGGCTGATATGCACATCATATGCTTCAAGATCAAACAGGAATGTAACTGCAGTGTTGCCAGTTGTGTTTTTTTTTATTATTCCGATTGCTGCCACTTTTTTTTTTTTTAAATAGTAATATTTATTTCCTTTATTTAATGACAAATTTAATAAAGCGACTATTACTATTTCAAAGCAAATGACAGCAATGAAGCAATCTGAATAATAGGAATCTACAGGCAATACTAGTACTTTAGCCATCCCGGAGTCAGAGTCAGTCATTTTTCTCACCGACTCCGCAGCCCTGCCAGACGCTTTCACTTTTTACATGATTTGTCAAATATCTAATGAAATTCTTAACAATTTTTTCTTGAAATTTGTGAATGTAAAGCACACGTTTGACTTCAAGAACAGTAGAAACAGTATACTGCAATTAAAAAAGTAATATATTGAATATTTAATGGGATACGGGTATTTGTATGAAATAATTTATAACTGTACATGTGCAAACAATATCGAAGATTTTTTATGATTTGGTAGTCAATTCTGTAAATTAACGCAGATAAAAGACCAGTCAAATATCGTGAAAACTCTGAAAGATACCAGTAATATAGTGAGGTAATTAACAAATTCGGGAGAAATCCCACTGGATTATATGGGATTTCCCCCTGAATTTATCAATTAGTTTATCCCACCGAATTTGTCAACATAAAATTTTCTTGACACTGGATACTAAATCCTATAGTTTGTTTATTGGGAGTGTAAAAAGCAAGTTGTGCCTGTTTTCCATTAGTTGATCTTCAATTTTATTATTGTATGAAGTTACTAAGAGTGCAATAAATATGTTTTAGTTTCTAATTTATATTTAGTCTGAAAATATTTATAATCAATAAAATAACTATTTTGAAAATATCAGATATATATAAGAATATCGCATTTTTTATATTTTCGAAAATGTAATCTATATTGAATGCTTCTTTACCAGTCAAAATGATCCAACTTTTTGACTGATTTTTCGTTTTGCCTGTACTGAGATTACGATATGTTCCTTCCCCTTCCCGTCTGACGTTACTTTTCCCATCTTAGCACAGTCAGAGCACACAAAGATAAATTATTTAATTGTGATATTAAAAAAAAAAATGCCAATATTTTGTAGATCATTGATATTTATCTTATTAAAATGTAAAATAAATGTCTGTTTTTATTCACTGGAGAACAAAAACAATTTTCTTAATTTTTATTGAAATACAGTTTTTGTGATCGCAGCTTCTTTCTTATTACATAATCAAAAGATTAATATGTCTCATTTATAGTATCAAATATTAATCAATTTGGCTTTCAAAATATTTGGAAAAATTACATTAAGTGTTATTTGTAAATCTCTTAAAAATATTGATTAAATAGTATATAAATATAATAAATGCTTTAAGTTAATAAAAAATTCAAAATTTGTTACAAATGTGGAAATTATATAAAAATTTAAGAAATTTTTGTTTTGGATATTGATTGCATTTTATCAATAATTAAACTTAACATCAAATTGCATAAAACATTTTAAAATGTTTATTTTTTAAATTTCTTTTAGGCCAAACGAGGAGTTAAGAGAAAAGCTGATACAACAACTCCTACAACTGCAGAACCTGAAATAGTAACTCCACCACCACCTCCGCCACCACCCCCACCCCCACAACCACAACCTCCTCCATTACAGCCATCACAACCTGTTGCTAAAGTTGCAAAAGTGTCAACTAGGCGTGAAAGTGGACGGCCTATTAAAAAGCCTTCAAAAGATCTGCCGGAACTTCCTGTAAAAATTAATCCTAAATATTTATAAAAAGAAATAAATGTTATTGATTTTCTGATTATTTTGTAATTTTGGGATTTATTTCTAGCAATCTAGTGTAAAGCCAAAGAAAGGAAGAATGACAGAACAAATGAAATATTGTAGTTCAGTATTAAAAGAGCTTTTTGCCAAGAAACATGCTGTAAGTTATAAAACTTTAGTTTTTTTTATTAGATTTATCAATTTGTGCAAATTTCTAACAACTTTAATACTAAATATATGATATTACACCTGCACAAAAATTGTATAAATAATTCTGGGATTCTGCTTCTTGTATTCTTCATACATCAAATAAGGGATTAGTGTCTACTTTTGCCACAATGACAAACTTGTCCCCCTCTCATCTATCGCTAGGGACATGTCTACTCTTTCACAGTTTCATGTCTATCACAGCAAGTTAAAACATTGGTAGTCCAACAGATACATGTATGTTCATCTGTTATATATTTATGTAGTAGTTTTATTATTGTGTGTATTAAATTGCTGGTTTGTAATTAGTTACATATTTTTAGTTTATGTTTTTGTAATTAGTTTGTCAGGAATAAGTTTGAGTATAATCATGGAATCCGCTCTAGTGATTGTACATCCTATGATGGGGAGGGAAGGGCAATGTTATAATTTCTGAAAATAACATTTCAGTTTTGTCTACTTATGATGGATAATTTTTAATTATGTTACGCATTTTCCTGCTGAACTATATTTAGTACACTAATAGAAGTTTGTGGAATATAAATAAATTCATATACAGGGCTACGAAAAAAAGATACATTGTCGTTTGCGTTTGGTAATTGCTGAGAGTGAGTTTTAAGTTGCCTTTTGGCTTGATTGATATGTGGTGTGTACTAAAGTCTTCAGATAATATACAGGGCTGCACAAAAGATTTCAAGTGCATTTCCATCGATTGGCGAAAATTGCTAAATGGGAATATTTTAACTGAACTAAATTTTATCATACCATATATCCACTATCCTATACAGGGCTGCACAAAATGATTCGACTACTTTTTTGACACTGGAAGATAATTTGGAAAACTGTATTTTTCAATGTGTTATGTGTTATCTAAACTGTTTACTTACATATCATATCGTCTTTCACCTTATTTAACGGTGAAGTTTCGTTATAGTTTTCTGGCTGTGTTGGAAAGTGTTTCATAATGTATGCTTCACGCATGATTTTCGTTCTTGTTTATTATTAATATAATCACATTAATTTGCTATATTTTCTTAGTTAACTTGTTAATAATACTATTGATGAAATGGTTTAAATTCTATTTTCTTTTTAATTATATTTAAATTATTATATAAAAAAATTAACTAAACAAAATCATGGATATGGTCACAATTTTTTTCACCTTAAACAGGACCTTTCACAAAACTTTTTGTCTTAAAAATATACCTTTCACAAAACATTTCCCTCTCTAAACTGTATTGCTAACTCCTTTCACAAATTTAATCATTCAAAAGTAAAATCTGACTGTCACCTTTACATATATAAAGAAAATATGTGTATTTTACATACATACAACTTAAAAATGTATAAACAAGAATCTAAATATAGCGATCATCATTTTAAATTCTTATAATTATGACTAGATTTTTTACAAATGTAAAAAGCTGTTCATAATTTCACAAAAACATGATCCCGGGAGAAAAGTCTGGACACACCATTGTTTTTTACTGAAATGCATTAAATGATACAATTTAATGTAGCATATAGTATGGGATAAATATCCTGCCATGGAGGGATGGGGGAAATACATTATTTTAATCGCCACTAGCAAGTGGATTTTCTGACAGGGCGGGTGAATTTTTAAGTAGTCTTTGAAAAACTGCAGGCTATAGATAATATGCCAAAAAAAAAAAATATATATATATAGTTACTATTAAAGGGTAAAATTAGCACTAGCCACTGCCACAGTGCCACTAAATTAAAAAAAAGTGGTTAATAAAAAATTGTCTGTCAGCGGCCATCTTATGGCCACTTTCCTATAAAGAAAGAGTAAAATTTTTTGCATTTTATCAAGGATTCTACTTTTGCTGGTTGAAATATGTTTATATCAACATATTTATTTGGATTATTTAATTTTAGATTAATACTAATTGAAATTTTAACAAAAGATTGCTGTTTAGAACTTTTAAATAAAAAAGTGGCTACTAGTTTAAAGAAAATGACCACTTATAAAACTGCTACTAAGCTGGCCACTAATTAAATTTCCCTGTTTTGCACTTTTTTTTTTTACAATTTTCAATTGTACGTTGCATCATGCTGACTAGTAAAATAAATCTTTTGGCTAGTAAGATTACTTGAAATTTAAATGATATGAAAATTTCAGATCTCTGAATTTCTGAAGATTTCCCACCCCAGCTCCTATGTTTTAACAATTCTTCTGGTTATTGCTCATTTTCTGACTAAATAAAAGCAATCTGTTCTTTTAAAATTTCTGCTGTTATTTGAGATAAATCAAACTGTTTTGTGTCAAATTTTGTTTGATACCCACATGTATAAATGAAACCTTTTAAAAATTGGCTTGTGAAAAATTTATCTTGGCTACATGAAACCAAGAAAATATCTTATGACCATGTTTTAATTTCATACTTATCTAGTATTCATGAATGATTATATTTATGTACTCTGGGTTGAGTACATGGGGAAGTAAACAAGTACTTGCTTGCTTACACAATCAGGGGCTGCGCTTGTCATTCGCCTATACGCCAAATACGAATACATCACGAAATTGGCGAATAATTTATCAGGAGCTTTTCGTTCTTGTAATCATGTTTTGAAACGCGGATGATTTTTTAAAAAAGTTTGTAGTGAAAAATATGTATGCTATGCTCACAAAAGTAACAATAATAAAACGGTACTTTTCGGTTAGCCGGGCGCCAGTGATATATATATACACACACACACATATACACATATCTACGTATACATATATATACATACCCATAAATATACATACATATATATGTATATACATATGTATTTATATATGTGCATATATCACTGGCGCCCGGCTAACCGAAAAGTACCAATAAAACAGTACTAAGTTCAAATTTAATGAGCAGTTTTTTGGGTTTTTTTTAGTTGGCGACAGTTTAATTTTAATCTTTACTTTAAGGCAGAACTATTGGCGCAGCTTGTCCCTAATGGGACCTTGCACCATTAAACCCTGTACAACCAACCAACTTAAGGCAGAACTACCGACTCTTCCAATTTTTGGATACTACTAAAATTTAATAGAAATTTTTGCCTTATTTAACCACAGCATTTCGATGATTAAATAAGGCAAAAATTTCTATTAAATTTCAGTGGTATGCAAAAACTGGAACAGTTGGCAGGCATGCTTTATGGTAATACTTTTATTTTTAGATGGAGTATAACTAAAAAAAAATTAAAAAAGAAAAAAATGGGCACAATTTTTGGACACACAGCAAATGTAATGCAGTGAGAAAATGCTTTTTTACCCATTCAATAAAGTCAGGGCTGAAAGAGTTAATGATAAAAAATACATTGTATACTTTCAGCTAATTATAGATAAATTTGGCTAAAAATATTTTAATTTGGCTAATTTATTGGCTAGCATTTTGAAAATCTTAGCGCGGCCCCTGCACAATGTTTATTTAAAAAAAAAATGTGTCTAATATTATATGCTCTTTTAGCCTTAAGACTTCGCACAATGTGAGAAAAAAGATTAAAGAGGAAGTTCTTAAAAAGATAATTCTGTATATTTTTCCTCTCCAGTAACTAATAACATTTCTGAAAATGTTTTGTCTTTGTTAACAATTTTCTTTTAACCCCATGCATGCCTGTGTCACCCGAATCCAGTTCGAGACACCCAAACACTCCATATTTGGAATGCCGAAACTGATTTTGGGGAGGTGAAAAATCAGCGGTTCTGTTCCATTAGTTCTATTTCCTTTTTCAAATGTATAATGTAATTTAATTTACTATTTTTACAATAGATAATAGTTGAGTAAAGTTTGACTCTAAACCATTAACTTTTCTCATGTATGTGAAAATATTAAGTATAGTAATTAATTAATTATTTTTTTAAATATAAAACAACCTATTTCTAACCTTCTTATTGGTGTAATGCACAAAATTAAGAAAGAAAAAATGTTTCAATTTTTGACATATCTTTCTCCAGGGATTATTCTAGAGCCCAACCTTTTTCTTTTCACATACCCCTTTCTTAGGCTTTTCATTTCGGCGTACCCTCATTTCTCATAAACATCTCCCTCCCCCTTCACTCAACCATATAAAGCAAACATGCTTTTTTTTCATTAATAATCTTCTTGACACTATCAAATAATAAATGCACACAAATTACATTGACATTTCTAACCTTTTATTTTTTATCTTGCATTTTAAAATTAATTTTGCTTTTTTATAATATTATCTAAACATTATAGAAAAATCAACATAGCATTAAAAGAAATTTTAGCTATCTTACGATGATTATTGATAACAACTTTTTCTCTTTATATACAAATAATCAAAATTACTTTCATACTCTCAATGGGATCCTTGAGCCTGTTTCATGGAACTGGGTTTCTTAAAATCTGGTTCAAACGAAGACAGATATAATCTCAAGTCAGGAGCAGTGTCAAGCTTATTGAGATATTTGTTTTTAATATACGCATAAGACGAAAATGCTGTTTCGACAAACTCTGTATTTGTGAAAGGCAACAAGTGTTTTAAAGCCTTATCACCGAATTCTTGGTATTCTTCTTTTACTGAAAATATATAAGAAACTTTACTGGAAATATATAAGAACTTATGCAATATGCTTAACAGTGGGCGGAGCTAGTGACATTGCATTATCAATGAATTATTAGGTCTTGTGGGCTTTTTCTTTCTTTTGAGAGATGCAACATAATGGATTTACACGTGAGACTATGTAATCCAAAACTAACAATTTTCTTTATGTGTTTTCATTTAAACCAATTCTGTAAATTCCGCCATTAACGATATTATTTTTACGTACCCCCAGCAGGCCCGCCACGTACCCCCAAGGATACGCGTACCCCAGGTTGGGAGCTGCTGTTCTAGAACATAAAAAAGGGCAGGGCACACATTACATAATAATTGCAATTTTGTTGAAAAAGGTACATCATTTCATAAAAAGGGCATTTCTGTAATAAGTGCGTGTACCACAATATACTGGTGGGGTGGGAAGTCTGGCAACAGCTTAAAGTACTCCTTAATTTAAAAAATCAAATAACATTTCTTATTTCCCTAACTTCACCATTTGAAAAGTATTAAAAATAGCAAAATGAAACTTATGTTTTCGATTTTTATTATAAAATTGTTTACTATATTCATGATGATTTCCCCCCTTTTCCTACGATATTAAAATACATCTCTCTCTAAAAATTTTATTCACCAGATAACTTTTTCCCAGTAACTTTTTCCCCTTTTAGCAAAACTGGTTTTGAAAAAGCTACAAAATAAAAGTTCTAAAGCTACTTCTCAAATTTTTATAGGACTTATGTAAGTTATCATGTGGTCAAAAGCCAGAATGCCTGATCTAATACTATATTTTACTAGAGAAGGTGAAATTAATCAATGAGTCTTAGTTACCCTTTATGTCTTGTTCAATGGAAAAAAATTATAAATGGAGAGATGAATCACTCAAAGTTAAAGATTAGACATACCAGGGCATATCACAGAGAAATAAAGAGGGAAAGAGGAGTGTTCCTGACATACCATACTATCATCAGGGATCGCATTCGCCCTGTAATTCCTACAATTCCTAAAATTTTCTTACAGCCCTAAAATTCTACTAAATTTTTTTTTGTTTCCCTAAAATTTGTTTTGATAACTATTTTCGTTTACAAATGACTGATAAAGTTAGTTTTGTTTTGTATTGTGATTGCCAAAGCTGATTCTTGTTAGGCATTTTCATTGGTTGTTCAAAAGTAAGTGGTAAACAACAACAAAGATATAAAGTATCGTAACTTTTTAAGTGTAATTAAAACTGCACTTGTTTTACATCATGGTAATGCTGATCTTGAGAAGGGATTTTCTATGAACAATTGTATGCTAAAAGATGGTTTCAATGAACTTACGATAAAAAGTTTGAGATTTGTCAAAGATGCTGTTAAAAATTATAGAGGTGCGAGTAAAGTGCATATTAAAAGAAGAAAATTAAATGTGAAACTAAATAAAAGCGAAATTTATTTTTTATGATACAATAAAGCATTTTATTTATTTATTTTTAAACAATTGAATATTCTTTGTGTTTCATTTAACTATGCCTTTGAGATGTTAAAAATTTAGCATGGAATATATTTACCCTCTTAGTAATTGAAATCGAGAAATCCCATCTTTTGATGAAGATAATTAAATGTGAAACAAAATAAAATTTCGAAATTTATTTTCTATTGTACAATACAGCATATTATGGATATTTCATTGTCATGACAAAAAAATTTAAATCAAGAATTTTCTAAGAATTTATGCTGTGTTTCTTAAATTAAATTACTTGTGTTATGATACAAGTGCATTGAAAAATCACTGGGGATGGTCGACATAAATTAGCCCTAAAATATCCCTAAAATTTTATTGTCTATTTCCTAAAATTCCTCCCTAAAATTTAAAAAATGTTTGCTGCACCCCCTGTATCATTCTAAAAATAAAAGATAGGTAAAGAATTTTTGAAAGTACAATGCAAACAAGGCAGGATTCTACACAGGAATAAAAGGAGGGTAGAATTCTACTTGGAAAAAAGGCAAGAGGGGTGGGATTTTATCTAAAACTGGCATGAGGGCAGGGCTGCCCTTCTGAAACTCTCTAGAGCAGCTATACTCAACCTGCGGCCCGAGGGACATAATCATTAATCCATATTTATAATATTAATTGATATGGGAATGAAAAGAATTTAAGATCTTCACTGTCGTTTTATATAGTTTCACAGGAAGACAAAATATGTCCTGTTATTTCAAATTAATTTAAAATTATGTTAAAAATCTTAAATACAGTTTTCTTAGTCAAAAGTTCTTTTTTCATGTAGCCCTATTTGTGTGTATACATTTCTTAATCCTCAACACAAATCAACATTATTCTAAAATAGTTAAAATTGCACTATATTTTTCTACAATTAAAAAAAAAATAATAAATGTTTTTGCATTGAGCAAAAGACTGATTGATATATTAGAGAAAATGTCCTATTTCTTTTTTCTTTATAACTTGTAAATTTTGCATTGTTATATTATTTCATTTTATTATTATGGTCCTGTATATCTAATATTTCTTTTTAGGGTTCAATATTTGTCGAGGAAATCATTGACACCAAACAATTTGTACACCATCATTTCTAAATAACAAACTTGGCGACCTATTTCTACGCCATTTGCAATAAAAATATACTACAAAGTTTATTGTTTGGAAATAGTAGAGTTAAAATTTTTTGGTAGCATTTCTTCCGCGACAAACGTTCAACCTTACTGATAATACTAACTTTGTTATATTGCTTTGCTATACTACTTATGTTATCTCACTATTTTATTTAATCATTTTTAAATGTGTTGCGGCTCGTCAAACGTCGCAAACCTTTGTTTGTGGCCCGCGAGAAAAAAAGATTGAGTATGGCTGCTCTAGAGTGATCCCTGTTTCTCAAAAATATTCCACATCCAAGGGATTAATAATGACAAATCTTTAAAACATAGCAGATATTTATGCTTTAGATTTTCAATCTTTTTTATTTTGCCAGTTTGAAATTTATTTTATTAAATCGAAATAAAACAATCGGGTGCTAATCAGGTCTTATTTTGTTTCTTCATTTAGGGTTATGCTTGGCCTTTTTATAAACCTGTGGATGCACAACTACTAGGTTTGACTGATTATCATGAAGTCATAAAACATCCTATGGACTTGGGAACTGTAAAAGTAAGTCACTTATTTAAATACATTAGAGATAGAAAATATTATGTAATTAAAACTATTATATTAATTTTGATTGTTTTTTCTATGCAAGTTTTTTCACAAATGTGTAGTTATGGAGTATTAATGCTATAATGTCTGTTAAAATTGCAAAACTTTAGGCAAACAATACCCTCTCTTCTTCCTTTCATAAACTTTTTTTTTTTAGTAAGGAAGTTGATTAATGTTCAATAGAAAATTCTCCAGTGACTGTGACCTATATATATATATATATTTTTTTTTTACTTTTGTGTATTTTTTTTTACGTCAAAAGTTTTGCATTTCTTTTTTTTTTTTAGCTCTTGTTTGTTTTCATTAATTTTTTCTCTTTTTGTTTTGTAAAATTTGTGATGATATTAGTGTATTTTCGTCTTTTTGAATATGAACTGCTTTCACTAAAATTGTTAAGTATTTAATAATTATACTTGCAATAATTTTATATTATGAGTGTGTGTACTGTTGTATGTAATATAAAGATACAGAGTACAACCATAAATATTTGAATGTTGCCTTTTACAAATTGGAAAATTGAAGATGTGTCAAAATAGCCAGTTTGATAATGAATTGAAATGAAACGAGGAATTAGCACACTTCATATCTACCCTATATATATAAAATCCTAATGAAACGAATTTGTGAAACGAATTTATGAAACGACTGATTGTGTTTTAGGGCTATTTTTAATAAAATATTAAACGCTTGATGGTGAAATTAATACCAATTGTCCATAAAAATCTGCGGATGTCAAAACTGGTAATATAATTTTGAAATTGGAATTAGTTTTCGAGATATTAATTTTTTTCTAATTTTAATAACATTTCTGTAATGATGGCAACTAATTACTCAGTTTTTTTGTGACATAAAAGGCGAAAAAATTGAAAAGGATCCCGATAGGGATTATTGATTTTTTTTTTATTCGTCATTTTCAAATTGAAAATGAATTTATCTTTTATTTCAATTGATAATGAAGACAAGATTGTGATTAAATTATGTTTTTCAGGAAAATTTGAAAAAAAAAAAATCACATTTCTATCGTCAGGATTCAATCGTCTGTCAGCATTTAATTTAATTTATAAACTGGAAATATTTTGAATAAATTCGTCCAAATGACGTCATTTATGTAAACGCAAAAGAAAGGGAGGGATAGTAATTAATATTTATTGATATCATTTTGTTATTTTTTTTATAAAATTTAATTAAACGAATTTATAAAATCACTAATTCGGATATTTGAAACTAATATATGAAATAATAATTGCCCAACTGAACGGAAGGAGAATAAAATATCCTGCTTGGTTTTCTTTCCAATTTTAATGAGAATATGACATCAATCACCGATTTTTATTGGAGACTGTTTTTACATTTTTTAAATGGAGGATGTTTTTAGTAAAATTTTTTAACCATGCTTTTTTAAATAATGTCTGAAAGAAAAATTGGTAAAATGTACAAATTGGCAACATACTTTCTGTCAACCTATTCACTTTGTCATTTCGTATACAGAAGCATTTTTTCAATATTTATACAATTTGTTTAGCGTAAAATGTCATTTATCCTATTTTATATATAATCAGAAGTAATTTGTATGGAAAAAACAATAATATACGTATAATTAAAATACGCATATAAACAAAAAAAATCTTCGAATTTGTTTTCATGGCTGTTTATGTCATTTGGCACCAAATCTCACTTTCTGATGCCCGAATTGCGCCAAGCTTTTTAAAAAAGCATCAAGACCCCTGTAATAGAAAAGCACCAAAAGTTCATAGCTCGAATTACGCCAAACCTAAAAGCAAAGGATCCTATACTGGAAAAGTACCCGATTTTCTTATGGACAATATTCAACTGACATAACATGGTGTAAAATTATCGCGGATAGCAAATTTGTTTAAATATCTCATGAATAGATGCCGAATAAATGCAACCATGCATGCACAAAATATTTAATTAATTTTGTATGATAAATAATTGTTAGAAAATTCGTATATACATATTAATTAAAATAAATAATTTACATATTTAAAATAACATGAAAATATGCATGATGGGGCACTAAAATAGAGAGAAAATTAAAACCTGTTACTGAAAATGTCTATAACATAGTACTTTTCAATACCGTGGTTCTTAATGTTATTCACAAGCAGATGAAATTTTTCTCATCCGTAAACGCAAAGGAAGAATAGAATACAGATCGTTGTTATAAAAGTACGAGAGGTAGCCACAATTTAAACCTAACCATATTTTATACAAGCTGGTTTTCAAGTTGTAATTGATTTTACTTATCAATCCCAAAAACAGTCGTCAGTTGTCGCAACAGCCGTGTATGAGGCCATGATAATCAAAAAATGCCCCAATAAAACGTTAAAAGCATGGCAACCCAATTACAGATTTACTAATATTTTTAAAACAAAGCACGCTGTCATGTTTTTAAAGGCCTCGAACTCTGAGCGAGGGTAGGCCCCCTAGTATACTATATATTTATGCATTGATTCTCACAAAAAATTAGCAATCTTTCCCATCCGAAAATGTTCCAAAGCACAGTTTTCTTAAAACAGGAAATGATATCTGGGAAGGCACAATTGTCCTCCAAGAAATACTTTTTTTGAAACAGTAAATATTAATATTCTTTGAAACCGAAGAAACTGTTAGAACCAAAACAGTGCACTGATTGAATGAGGGATATTTTTTCTTTTTTTTTTCCATTCAAGAAACCAGACAGGATGTCTAGCCACCTGGATAACCTGATAACCTGGGAAAGTCAGGGAAGTTTACCATTTCTGAGAAAAAGTCAGGAAAATTTGAAAATTCTGTGAAAAGTTAGAAATTTTTGCAACTTCCAAAAAAAAAAAAAAGGAAAATGTTTCTTACAAAACTAAGGATTTGAAATTGCAGTGCCATTAAAATCAAATTTTGATCTTCATAAGTACTGTAAATAGTCATTTTGTCTACCCCCTTTTAGTTCTTCTTTGTAACTCAGAGATTTTCAGTTCCAGCTTCACTAAAACTTTCTACTGAATGTTGTAGGATTGGGGAACTGAACATTTGATAGCTTAATTTATTGAATATTTATTATTTGTATTAAAATACGTCAAATCAATCTGTATTTAACTGTGAGGGTGTGATAAAGAATTTCATTCTGATTAGACAAAATGCTAAAAGTGTGTATGTGAGAAATATTTAGCATGTAAAATGTTCAAAAATTTGTAAATTTGGCAAAAAATTATGTGACAAATCAGTAATTTGTGCCTCACAATCAATTGTGAAAGTTCCACTCTCAAATTCACATCTTTTTAAGATTTTTTGTGTGTAACATCACAAAATCTCGATACCTATTTTTTTATTGGTATAGAAAACCTGGAAAAGTCAGGGAAATTTGTTGCTGATCTGGAATAGACACCCTGACCAGAATAGCAGTTTCAAAATGCAGGAAAAAATGAAAAATTCCAAGGAATCTGGAAGCCTAAAGACCAACGCAGAATCAAACTACAGAAATATATATATATTTTTTTTTCTTGAAGTAGTAAATATTGGTATATACATTAAAAAGACATCATTAGAAACAGTAACCCTAAATAAGTGTTTTTGGTATTCCCATACCAAAAGCAGGTTTGTCAGTTTAAAACTTCCTCAGAAAACTTGAAAACTAATGCTTAACCCATTTTTGCATGACACACTTATGTGCGTTAATTTTACAAATTTCTTTTTTATTCAGAAATTCCTAAAGAATTTTTCCTTTATGTAATCACAAAATGTCTGTCATTAAATAAAGCAAAAATTAGAAGTCAGAAAAAGTCAGTCTGGTGTAAATTTGTAATTTCTGAATAAAACAAATTCCTGAAATACATGCTTCAGATGCAAATGGGTCCATTTTTAAAAAATTATTTTTGCAATAGTAAATATTGATATCTTTTAAACAATTGATACCATTAAAACCAAAAAAGGTAGCCTGATCTTAATTATTAGAATTTCATGGGGGACCCAGTTATTGAGAATTCCAAATACAGATGAAACAGAATGCTTTCCGTTCGTCTGCTTGAAGAACTGACAAAAGCCTGCATGTGCAAACAGCAGAACTGGCATTTTGCGATTAGTTTTGAATTAACATCTCACTTAATTATGTTCAGATTCCTTAGAAAATAGAAAGATTAATTTTCCCGTATTTTTCTGCATCGAATGATACCGGTCTGGTCCCTGCAGTTTCAGGGGATTTCTGGATACAGACAGACATTTATGAATTTTAATAGATAAGAAAATTGCACATTTAAGAAAAGTACTCAAATTCTTTTTACTTTGAATATTTATTTATTTATTATTTTATTTTTAAGCAAGTTTGATAAATCTTTGAAGATGTTTAATTCATTACTAGAAGTCTTTTAATTTGATTATTTTAATTTATTCATTATTTTTTTTTTTTTTTGATTTATGTACAGGATTAATTCCATCCTTAAAATAACATAAAATGAATTGAATTTAGTTAATTGTTATGTATCCATATTCAATTATAGTAATTTTAATTTATGCTTTTTTATTTAAAACTTGACATTTAAATATGCTAATAAACAAGGATATATTTTAACATATTAGTCTTAAGTTTTATTCATTTTTGTTTTTAGAGGAAAATGGACAATCTTGATTATCGTACACCAGATGAGTTTGCTTCAGATGTACGACTAATTTTCACAAATTGTTATAAATATAACCCTCCAGATCATGAAGTTGTAGCTATGGCCAGAAAGTTACAGGTAATATTTTCACTATTTTTTCAAAAAATATTTAACTATGTTGTTCACTTGCCTGCTATTTTATTTCTGTTAATAATTTTCTGATTTATAAGCCTTATTTCATGAAATATTTTCTGCACTTTAAAAGCAGGTTTCATTGATTTTAAATGGACCGATTTTATTTAATCATTGAAGTTATTTAAAATTTAGGTCAAGATATTTTGTAATAAATTATGTTTTGCTAAAAATACATATCAAATTTTAGGAGCGTGAGAGACTGAGAATACAAAATCCTTGTTTTTTGTATTTTGTCTAAATCAAATATTTTTCAACTTTAATCAAACTTTAAAATAAAAATCCTAAATTAAAAATAGAGAATTTCAGCTAGAAAATATTGAAAGATTAAAATTATTTGAAAATATCTAAATCTTTTGTGAATTTTTAAATTAATACAAAAAGAAAGTGGACCCTTACAATATGGCCCTCAGGCCTTTCAAAAGCATGTTTTATTGATATTTATGTAGAATTTTCAATCTTATAATTTCTTTACTCCTTGCTCACATGCAAAGAACAAATTATTTGATTTCTAATGCAGTTTATTAATTTTTTGAAGTAACAATAAATGATGAATCATCTCAAACCTCCATCTTCCACTCCTCTTTTGCTGACTATTAAAAATAAAGTTGGTGATTTTGTTGTACAGTCAGTAACATAAATAATAATTTATATTTATCCCTCCCCCTTCCTTCTCCCAGACGTGTCCAGTACGCACTACACTGCTAGACTGGAATGTTCCCAAAGTACATTAGGTGTACATTAAGTCAGAGAATTTCCTTCTGTATGAAAAACCTGGTTTATAAAAAACCTGGGTTAACAACTCTGATACAAATAATGAAATATAAATTTTAATATGCTTAGCTTTAATAAATATGTTTAATAATATGTTTAGCTTTAGACCTTGAAACTGCCTTTTTGGCACAGTTTTGGAGAAAAGGTGCTACTCAGACTACTTAAAGTGAAAGTAAACCATGGAAATTGATATTTTAGAAGTTACTGAATGCCAATGTTTAAGCAAACTTTGCTCAGAGCGGGTAACAGTCTCTTGGTAATGAAAATTTGGTCTAGTTTGCTGGATACAGTAAGGCGTAACATGACTTTAGAGGTTTCTTTGATGTTTATTATTAGGCACATAGGGTCCATTTTGTAGAGGTTGGTATGGAAATCCATAATTCCAGTGTTTTGTCTGGGAATTTGGTCCATTTTTTAGATATTTACATTATTCAAAATAAGGAAAAGGGGTTTGTTGGACTGGTTCATGAATTCTTTTATTTTTGCTGTTCTTCCTGATAAATTGGAGTTTAATAAATGTAAATAGCTTCTCTCTCCATTCCATTGTTGTTTCTGGGGCATCGGTTATGACTAAGTCTTATTTTTAAAAGCAATTGTTTTGCTAACCCTTCCAAAATAGATTGTCTAATCCAAGAGTATGCCTTACTTTTGTTTTCTTCTGGTAGTAGGTATTTAGATTATCATCAATCTTAAATTTAATATTGGAAAAATCTGCTCACCAGGAATGGCATAATTTTCTAAAAGTAATTCTAATAACTCATTTCAATGAATGTGCAAACAGTTGTTAATATAAAGTGTTAGAGTACTATCCTTAAGCTATTTTTGTATGTCATATTTTCCAAACATCTTTATTTTCCTCAACGCAGATTGCTTCTAAATATCTCAACCCTGGAAGCCATTCCATTTCAGATTTGGTAGAAAAGGGATAGTTTCTGGTTCATTAACTAAACTTTTCTCAACCATGCCTGTAACTTTTAGATCACTAGCTTGCCTTAATGCACTGTGATCATATACATCTATCTGATGAATAACATATAGCAGTCAGAGTATATTTACGCAAGTTAGTGTGCAGACAGACAAAACAAATTCATAAACACTTTTCAACTATGTTGGAAAATATTAATTGAATGACTTACATGCCTTTTGGTTGAAATTCCAGCATATTTAATCCCAAAAAGGGCATAAATACACAGACACAAAAGAAAAGTTAAATATCATCATATTACCACTTGAAACACAGTTTATCAAAGCACATACTCCTTTCAACTTGCCCTATTTTTCTTTTCTAATCACAAGTGAAAATCTTTCCTAATATGCGAACAGAATTTAGATGCTGGAGGGGGCGGGGGATCCAAAGCACACTCTTAGGTCAGGGCTGCCATTTGCGACTAAAATGCGACTAAAAGCGACTATTTTCAGCATCAGGCGACTATGGCGACTATTATAGGCCAAAAACCATTAAAAAGCGACTATTTCAACTAAAACGCAAAAAAAGGCGACATTTTTCAGGTTCCAGCGACTATTTTTAGTGAAGAATCGATCTTTTTTTTCTCCCTCAAAGCGCCTGTAAAGTCATCTTCCCAAACGCACTCGGTCACCTGCCTCGCTGTTTCCTCCTTCCGTACGTACGCAAGCGGTTGCTTCTATTTGCAAATTAGGGGAGGCAGGTACTGTGCTGATGGGATCGTTTCTGAATTCCAGGGAATGTTCAAGTTTCGGCAGGAATACGGAAATTCCAAGCAGATTTTGGTCGGAGAAAAACTAGTTTGGCTTAGTAGGTGGAAATCACGTTTGGTGGTAGGTGGTTTTGGAGCCCAGAAAAGCTTGGTGTCTAGTATACATAGATGCCAACAACTCCGGAAATTCCGGAGTTACTCCGGAAATGCGTGGTAAAATACGGTAGTACGGAAATAACGTTGAAAATACGGAAATTGCGTCTTTTACAGCGATGCCGCAGACGCGCTATAGCGCGTAAATTACGCGAAAAATTGGAATTGGGACGCAAAAAAATAGTTCTTACGCGTCCCATGCGACGTGCAATTTTTACACGCGTAAATTCTTCGAAGAATCGCGAAATCATTTTGTCGAATAATTCGAAAAAACGGCAAATTTCGCCGTAGGATCGCGAAAAAAAGGCAAACTTCGTCGAAGGATTGCGAAAAACGGCAAACTTCGTCAAAGGATCGTTAAAAAATGGCGAATTCTGTCGAAGGATCACGAAAAACGGCAAACTTCGTCAAAGAATCGTAAAAAAACGGGGAATTTCGTTGAATGATCGTGAAAAAAACGCGAAATTAATTCATTAAAAGATCGCGGAAAATGGCTAATTTCGTTGACAGATTGCGAAAAAAACGCAAATTTAGTCAAAGGACAGTGAAAACACGTGAATTTCGTCAAAAGGCCGTAAAAAAAAGTGCATTTTCGGCGGAAATTCGGCGAATTTTTCCGCGTTTTTCGGCGAAATCACGGAAAACTGCGAATTTCGCCGAAGGGCCACGGAGAAAACGCCACTGTTACGGTTGGTTTCAACCAATTTTTTTTTTTAATCTACATTAATTATTTAAATCACTTTCCCTACATTTATTTAAAAGCACTCTTTTTTCTTCTGTTTCTAATAAAAATTTAAATAAATAAAAGTAATTGTAATAATAATAATAAAATCAGTTTTTATTTTTTCTTCTTTCTTTTTCTTTTTGCAAAGTAAATTCAACGTTTATAGTCTAGCTTTGCTTCCTGTTTTCAAATACGAAAGATAAATAGCAGGGAGGGAGGTTTCTCAGTAAAAGACCACACATAGTGTATTGGGCAGTCGTGTACGTTTTCTCCCATACCCTTGAATCATGTGTTGTAGTCACCTAGTCTAGTTTTGGCTAAAAGAAAGACCGTCCGCCCTGTATAGGAATTACGTTATCTTATGAGTGTACTATATACGCAATTAGGCTTTGTAAGCTTACGACAGGCTTCAATGAGCTCTGCTATCAGGCGGATAGCTGGCGCCCAGGTCAACAGAGGCTCACAGGACCCCCTTCAGCACACGCCATGGGGGTGAAACATGGCTGCCTTCCCCCATGAAGCGGCTGGCAGGGTGGAACGACAGGCTGGTGCCTTCAAGGAGAGTCCATTTTCCCTTTTGTTTCCATTCCCGTACCCCTGGCGGAGTGGATCGGTCCCGTTTTTCAAGCAGCGCGGGAGAATGAATGTTTACAGTAACTTGTTGCTTGGCCAAGAGACCTGTCGTTTGACTCGTAAAAAAAATTCGACTTATTACGGGGCTCGAAGACTGGCCTGTGGGCTGGATCGCGAAGTTGTTGAAGGCGGACAGGTTTCTGGAAGATTTTTTTTTGAGAGTGGGGCATTGATGGCCCTACATTAATTATTCTAAATCATGAGGTTATGATGAAAAGAGGCTATAAGGGCATTTTCGAAGTAAGGATCTGTATCTGATAGAGGGCGAATGAAAAGAAAATATGTTTGACCCATCATGTAGTAGCGGCGTTCCTAGAAAAAGTGTTGTCTTGTGTTGACTTCTTAAGCGGCGGTTGTTATTGATGCCTTGACGAAAAATGAATTAATGATTAGACGAGCATCATTTCTGGAGATGGGGCATTATTAATCCTAGACTAAGAAGGCTGGTGTGACTAGCTGAGTAGACTTGCCCGCTTTACAAGGTATCGGTGATGTGACGATGTTTTGAATCGGGAATAAATCAAAATCTCCAAGTGATGTATGGAGTAACGGTGTTGACTCGTAGAGGCAGCTGAAAAGAATAGGTTGAAAAAAAAAAAAAAAAAGAGATTATGGCAGACTAACATGTATGCAAAGAAGTGTGCCCACATTGACGGTAGTAAATATCAAAGTATATTGTAAGTAACCCATATTTCTTCTTTATTACATGTTGTCTACTGTTGTAATATTTATAAATACCTGGAGAAACAAAAAAATATAATTATTGGTATTTTAAGATGATTAACATGTAACCTGTTTTTTTTTTTTATGATTGAACGACATTTGAATTGCTGGTTTGTTAATAGTTTAAGATTTATGATATTTAATTGAAAATTAATCAATAACTAAATTTTGAAAAGTTGATCCATCTTTAAATCATGGTATTGTGGTAATTTTAGGGACTTTGCTGCTTAATGTAAAGTGTTATAATAAGTAATTTCAGTATATTTTTTTTTTGATCAACTTTGTTATTATGTTATTATTATATTTTGTTTGAGAACTACCTTACTTTTATAATTTTTAATTATTCAAATAAAGAAAGTTTTTGTTTATTCTCAAATATGGTATGTTTTTCTTTATATATAATTTTTAAATAATTAATATTTTTATAATTACAACATACCTATAGGAAGGAATTAACCTCTCAGTAAGTGTGATTAAAAATATGAAAGCTATAATTTTGCTAAATTAATCCTTTTAAATTTCTTAAATCTAAAATTCATAGCAATAGTTTAAATGAACATTAATTGGGGTTTACGTAAGGTTATTAGATGTAATTATTGTTCCTATCTCAGTATTGAATATACTGATAATTGTTGCTAAAGTAAAATTAAGTCTAATTTTATAATTGATTAATTTAATTTTTAATTATCCTTTCTTTGAAGTATTATTCAAAACAAACAACAAAATGGTTGTTTTTTAACAAAAAAAAAAAAAGGGGTTTTCAGTTATTTTATACCACTATACGATTCTTGGCTAACCGATCTGATCTTGTTCAGAATCTCCATTGTTGTTCTAAAATTTTAGTACATCATCATATCCCTATTCTATTAACGGATTTAACTCTTTCTCCTTTTGGTCCTCATATTGGAGGAATTTCAGGTTGTCTGCATTTTTCCAAATTATATGATGATTACACTTTTGTTAAATTAATGTGTATGGAGATCTGAGCTTGATCGGGTTGGAGTGGAGTTGGGTGTTCTTTATGCAATTCAGTATGCTACTTGATTTAGAAATCTGTTGCCCCTTACTACATTTAATATTGTCTTAAAATGATGAGTTCAAAATTATCATTGTTGTATTAACCTATTCGGATTCTTAAGTTTTGATATTTTGATTAGTTTAATATAATTTGCTACCTTTTCCATGGCAACAGATTTCAGTGGAGCTAATCAGGGTATACTTATTTTTTTTCTAAATATTTAATTGTCAAGTGAAGATTGAGTAATAAATGAGCTTTTTAAGTTTAAGTAAGTTGTGTTTTAGAAAGAACCCCTAAACACCACAAGAAATGGAGCCGTAACAATTCGGTCTCTGGGTTATTGATTTTTTTTTACTTGTATGTATTTATGTATCAAAGAGCAACTGGGTGTTTTTGCAATTAAAATTTTATTTATATGTTCAAGTGTAAAAAGAGGTCTAGGCTCTCTCTCTGTGCTAGTAAGCTACAATTCCCAGTCAAAATTATGCCTTGTGAGCATAACCTTTTCTTATTTACAAAAAGCATAGTCCTGTACTTAAGTTTTATGTATTTATAAGGTTTTCCTTTCCCCTCTCTTTTTCTCATTTTTAAGTTGTCCCCCCCCCCTTTTTTTCATTTTCTTTTTGGTTTGTTTGTCATTTTCTAACTCTAACTATGGCTGATAAGCACTCGGAAGCAATTGCCACTATTCAGCGAAAAAATGCTTTAGTGGATAATTTGTCTAATATTCCCCCATTCAATGGAGAGGCCAGCTCAGTCTGCTTCTCAGATTTTTCTGAGAAATTTGAGAGTTTTTCAAAATTATTCGACTGGACTGAGGAGGAAAAGAAGTTTGTTTTACTTGCTAGACTTTCAGGAGCTGCTTCTAGGCGAATAAAAATTCACAAAGCAAAAACATCTGATGAGCTATTAAAAATCTTAAAAGAGAGTTATACTTCACAGGCCACACCAGATGTTGCCCTCAGTCATTTTTTAAATTTTAAACAGCCACCCAATATGAGTGTTCAGGAGTTTTATGACAAGGCATATGATATGTCATTAAGAGCCCTTGTAATTGAAGGTATCCAGGGTGAAGTAGTCGATAAAAGCCGAACGGCTCTACTACACTCCATGCTTTTGAGCAACCTTACACCAGAAGTGCGAAAGGGGGTAATTGCGAGAAATCCACAATCCCCAGAAGAAGTCCTCAAAATTGCGCTTCTTGAGGAAAAGGCTTATAGGAGCATTAACCCTTTCTACAACCACCGCGAGGAAATTCTCAACCCTAATTTGACCCAAAACCTACCCTGTGCTGCTGTTTTTCAGCAAGATAGCTCACAAAAGAAGGAGATAGACCAACTAAAATCTCAAATTGATGTTTTAGCAGCTAAGATAGACAGTTTAGTTGATCTTAGGGCTAGGGATATGCAGGAAAATAACCAGGAAGTAAGACCCGTAACCTGCTATAGGTGTTCCGTACAAGGCCACTATGCCAGAGATTGTCCACTAAATTTTGTCGATTATAATTTTAGAAGGGGAGGTGGTCAAAATTTCAGGAGCCGTGGGCAAAATTATAGAAACAGAGGTGAAAATCCTAGAGGGAACCACAATCAGCGAGGCGGATATAGGGGAAGAAGAGGTGGTTATTACCAAAACAATAGGAGTACCGCTGCGAACAGAAATGAGGAGCAGGCGGTAAATAACACCCCAGTAGCTAACAGTGAAAGTGAGGCTTTAAACTATTAGTGGCCGGATCAGATGTGGTCAACTCGATCCCCCACAGGCCCCTGGACCCCCCAACTGTGTATAGTATGTTTCAGCCCCAATCATATACATTACCAACTACAAGAATTTACATAAATAAAGTTTGCCTAAATGCATTATGTGACACGGGTTCTGCAATTAATCTCCTGAGTGGTACTGATTGTAACTGTTTAGAGAATTTTGAAATGGAGAATTGCAATATCCCCATTATGACTGTCACCGGTGAGAAAGTTCACCTAAATAGGAAGATATTTTTAAATTTTATTTTTGATAATGTTCAATGTCAAGCTGAATTCTATGTAGTGGAAGGTAAATTAGCAGAGGAATTTAATATGATTTTGGGAATGCCATTTTTGAAAGAGTACCGGGCAAGTATAAATTGTGATACAAATGCTGTCGCTCTTAAAGTGCCAGTTTCAGGCCAATGTAAACAAAGCGTAGAAACCCCAAGTAATACTTCAGGGTGTAATACTTGTCTTGCTACTAATTCTGTAAATATTTCTAACTCTGTATATAGTGTAAAGTCTAATAATAATTGTATAAATAATGATTGTGTTAAAAATAATTCTGTAAATATAAAATGTGTCAACAAAGTAGGGGAGAATTCAAAAAGTAGTCATGCAAATAGCCCTCCTGGAAATTGTGCATGTGAGAAAGTTCATGACTCAGTTAATATTGAAAATGGGAGTAATAGTAGTGAAAATATGGTAGTTCAGGACCCGCAGTTGAGTAATATGGGAAAAGATGTTGAGATAATCATTCAAACTGAGTCAGATAAGGAAGTTGAAAGTGTTGCGCAGAACTTTTGCATGCAAACAACATCAGGCGGTAGCTCTGAGGGTAATAACACTGAAAATTTTTCAAGTATTCAAAGTGTCGACAACATTCTTTCAGCAGCGAGCCAGGTAACTCAGGGTAATTTAGCTGAAGAGACTACTGAAATTTGTAATATTGATGAAAGTGAAGATTTGGTAAGTATAGAGGATAAGGTACCTGAAGTCGAGGAGGAGAGCAATGAAGATAGCAGTAGTGATAAAACCAATAAAAATAAATATATAAGTTTCGCTGTGTTATGTAGCAAAATTTCAATTCCCCCGCAGTCAAAAATGTTAGCCCAGGTTAAAAGTTATAAGGAAAATTTTATTAAGGAAAATGATATTGTTATGTTAGAACCTTTGGCGAAAAATTTAAATCAAGGTCTCCTTACCTCCAGAGCCATTTGCACTAAAGAACATGGCCTATATATCTCATTTGCAAATTTTTCAGACAATAGTATTCATTTAAATAAAGGAACCTTTGTTGCCAAAATTCAAAAATGTGTAGACCAGTCAAATATACCCGTAACTAAAAATAACCTTACTTGCAATGTAAATTTGGCCCCTCCAATTGGTGACTTTGATCACGCTGATCTCACTTGGAGCTCTGAAATTAATTTAGATCATTTAGAACCCCCATTAAAACTTAAAATGCAAAATTTTCTAGACAAAAACAAAGATGTATTTGCAGCATCGGTCTTAGATTTACCCGGCTGTGATACAATCCCGCATGAAATTAACTTAACTTCAAATAAACCAGTTAAAGGCAAAGCTTATAGAGTCCCCTACAAATTACGTCAAGAAATGGAAGACCAACTTAATACTTTGTTACAGGCGGACATAATTTCCCCTTCCATGTCTGAATTTGCTTCTCCGGTTATTCTGGTTCGGAAATCAGACGGTTCCTATCGACTTGCTGTTGACTACAGAAGACTAAATAAAAATCTTGTTAAAGATGCTTATCCAATACCTAACATCACCGACTCGGTTGATGCTTTAAGCGGGGCTAAATTTTTTTCAACGCTAGATTTAACTAGTGGTTTTTTTCAACAGGTTATTCGCCCAGAGGATAGGCATAAAACTGCAATAATCACCCACAAGGGACTTTTTGAGTGGACCCGTAACTGTTTTGGGCTCTCAAATTCAGGTAACAGTTTCCAAAGACTTATGAATGCTATTTTCGGTGATTTAGGCAATCTTGGAATTCTTGTTTATATCGACGACATTGTAATTGCCTCCTGTGATGTTAATTCTCATTTTGAGAAGCTTAACATGGTCTTTGAAAGGTTAAGACTGCATAAACTTAAACTTAAGCCCAGTAAATGCACTTTCCTTTCGAATAAAATACAATATCTAGGTTTTGAGATTTGTAGTGGCCAAGTATCACCTATCAATAAAAATATTGCCGTAATAGAAAATTTTAAACCTCCAACTACCCGAAAGGCTGTTAGGTCATTTATTGGAACTCTATCTTTCTATAGGAGATTTATACCAGATTTTACTAAGAGAGCTAAAAATCTAATCAACTTAACGAAAGAGACAGGAAAATTTTCGTGGAATGAAGATGCACAGAAAGAATTTGAAGACCTTAAAATGGCTCTTATTTCAAAACCATGTCTTGCACTCCCTGATTTTGAGAAAGAATTCCACTTATATAGTGATGCCAGTGGCGAAGCATTAGGGGCAGTGTTATCACAATTAGATGAAAATAACATGCTCCATCCTGTTGCCTTTGCCAGCAGAAAATTGAAAGATGCTGAGACCCGCTACTCCACCACTGAAAGGGAATTACTAGCTTTAGTTTGGGCTACTGCCCACTTTAAATGTTACATTGCTAATACCCATTTTTTCATCTATACAGACCATGCACCTCTAACATTTATGTTAAAAATTCACGACCCTACATCTCGCATGGCTAAATGGATCTGCACTCTCTCAGACTTTAATTTTACAATCAAGTTTGTTAAAGGTAAGTGTAACAGTGTCGCAGACTTCCTTTCGAGGTATGTCAACAATGATAACTCCAATGATACTGTTAATTGTAATTTTTGTATACAAGTCGAAAAGGAAGTTACTTTTATGCCTCATTCCAATCTACTTGAAAAAATTGGTGAATTACAAAAATCAGACAAGAAATGCTGCGAGATTGCAAGAAAACTAGACCAAGGTGTAGAAATTGCTCCTAAGTACATGAAATTTTTTTTTAGAGATGACATTTTAGTTTGTGAGGATACGAGGGAGTCAGCTATTTTGAATAAACCTGTAAAGTTAGTCGTGCCAAAAGAATTGGTTACTCAAGTTTTTGCACTAACACATGAGTCCCTAGCGGCTTGTCATCAAGCCTTTCAAAAGACCATTGATCGCATTCGTGAGCACTTCTATTGGCCAGGAATGTCGTCAGATGTCAAGCATCTAGTGGAGTCATGTATTAGTTGCCAGCAGAAGAGAGCTTATAGAGCGAACCAGCTCGCCCCTCTGCAACGTATGCCGACCCCCCAGTTTCCCATGAACAAGGTTCATTTGGATCTCATTGGACCCTTACCGCAAACTTTTTCGGGAAATAAGTATATTGTCGCATATATAGATTCATTTACTAAGTGGCCAGAAGCATATGCGGTTAGTTCAACCACTTCAGATGTCATTGCGGACACTTTAGCTGATTTCATATCACGCTACGGTGCGCCCTGTTTTATTACGACGGACAACGCGAAGAATCTAATTTCAGATGCGATAGAGCACGTATATAAAATGTTTGGTATTAATCATATTAAGACCTCATCTTATCACCCGGCTGGCAACTCGCAAGTGGAGAGACAGAATCGTACTCTTAAAAATGCACTTTGTCACATAGTCAACCAAAATCAATCTGACTGGGACACTAAACTCAAATTTGCACTACTAGCTATGCGTTCAGCTGTCCACTCTTCAACTAAACTTAGCCCAGCTGCAGTTATGTATGGCAGAAATATGAATCTACCATATAATCTCTTTTCTCAACCACCTTCTTTTAATTATAATGATGCACCCTCTTTTTGCGAACTCTTAATCCCAGCTCTTCAAAAAGTATACACTGAAGTACATAGTAATTTAATTAAAGTTTCTGAGCAGCAGGAAAAATACCGTGAAAAGACAGCTGTTGATAAAAATTTTAAAATAGGAGATCTTGTGTGGTTATTTACACCCACAGTCGCCCCTGGTAATACAAAAAAATTAAGCAAGCAAAATAATGGTCCTTTTACTATAATTGAGAAGCTAAATGAGGTTAATTTTAAAATAGCGCTAGTTGCTAATCCCAAAAATTGTCAGGTTGTCCATGTTGACAGGTTATCTTCTTTCAAAGACAGACTGCCCATCTGGTCCAGTGAACCAAAACAAACAATTGACCTGGGATCGACTGAAAACGTGACCATCGATTCACCACACCAACCGCGCGATTCTCCTCCTGTACGCAGGTGTAAACGCAACCGATTCATTCCCTGGGCACCATATGATAGTAACCGCGCACCAGCAGTAGTGAACGTCAACAATAACGAAACTCCGGTAGCGCCGGAAGTGGAGGAAACAGACAGCGACGCGACTGAAATCATAAATCCCTCTCCCCCACCTCCCATTTCTCCGGAGATTGCAGCGGCAGAGAATAACGAGATGTGCGTAAATAAAAATTTAGCAACGGCAGAAGGCAGCGAGATGCGCGTAGGTAAAAATTCAGCCACGGCAGAAAGCAGTTCAGCTGCTGCGCACAGCGATTCGCGCAGGTCTCGTTCATCGATTCGTCCAGCTGCTAAATCGAATAGAAGTAGTCGTTCAATATCGATTTCTAGAACCGACTATTCGCTACGGGATAGAAGAGACCGTCCGAGTTATAAATACTAACTATTTTTTTTCGTTATTCAGGCATTTTTATCAATTTTACCTTGTTTATTTGTATTTATTTATAGTTTAGTTAATGTGTATGTATATTTAATTATTTTCTTGGGCATTTTAAAACGGAACTTAGTTTTTCTAGCGTATTAAAGGTTTGTTTTGGTTGTGTTTTGATACTTTCATGTAGGCATTTTTAACCCTTTTTATGCTTATACTTAAGGTTTTTGTCTGTTTTATGGTAGATTATGTGGTATATACCCGTCCACACCCAGTTTTCGTAGATTTTGGGTGTATTTTTGCAAAAAAAAAAAAAAAAAAAAAAACGAATGTAATTTTTGTTACTTTAAATTTTTTTTAGGAGGGTATGTTTGGTTACCCTTTTGCCAAAATTGTTCTGCGTTTTCCTTTTTTAAATGCATCTGTGTTTTGTATATAATCTTTTAAGTGTGGGTTTACTTTAATTAATGCACTTTAATCAGATGGATTTATTATTTACTATGCAATTTGTGGGTTTATTTGAACTTTTAACTTTAAGGAGTGTGGACCCTTTTTCTTGTACATACTGTCTCATGTACATGCCTATATGTTGTTGTGTGTGGCTAAAAGTGCTAAAATTAACTATTTTCTTTATTCTACTTCCTATTTTTGTGGAATGTGTGTTTTCCTTCCTGGTGACATACGTCACCACCCTTCTTTTTAAGTTTTGGTGGAATGTTTTCCCTGTAGTGCCCAAGGGGCCCGAAACTGCTTGTGCTATAAGTAGCACAGAGGCAGAGATACTCTTTCCCATGCACATTACTTGTAAGTGCATTTGTAAAATCTACACAGTGAACCGAATCATTGGACTTTTCTCAAAAACAACATGGCTTCTTGTAGAAAAATGTTATAAATGTGTGCGTAACTCCCTACCATGGTCTGTGATACCATAATTTGTGTCTTACAGATGTATATGTATATATTTTTTTTTGTGTGTCACCAGTTGCTCTTGTGTATTTTTGTATAATAGAATTAATATGTGTTTTACAAATTTCATTGACATTTACAGTGTTGTAACTATGATATTACTAGTACTTATTTACATTAATAGATAGTGTTGTAATATACTGTGATGCCAATTATTGAAGTTATGTATATAAGCAGTATAATGACAATTAATCAGTGGGCACTTCTCTTCTTTTTCGGCTAATTTTTTTTTTTCTCTCAAAATTCAATTTATGTATTATTTACAGTTCTGTTACCAGAAATTTCAGGTAGGATGCAGTTATGCGTAGGAATGACAGTAGTAGGGAAATGAGGTTTCACAGTCAGGTGGAACATGTGTTCTTTTACAGGTGCAGAGAATATCTTGGTCATTTTAGTGGTAAAATCAGCCTTGTGGTCCCTCCTCTGGTAGTACTCTTTTATGGTCATGTTTCAGGTAATATTTTAGGTAATGGTTTCTACGGATGTGCGAGCTCTGGTTGTATATATCCGGAATATATTGTCAGGGTGGTATTTCAGCGGTGAACTCTCTGGATCCCGTCCCGGATCGATGTATGATCTGTGTTTGTGGGTCAGTTTTTTCAGTGTTGAGGTCCCAGCATGCCATGTGGTACCCAGTTACCTTTCAAAAAAAAATAATTTGTTTTCTCAAAAAATTTTTTTTTAATTAGCCGGGGGGAGCAATCTTGTTACGGTTGGTTTCAACCAATTTTTTTTTTTAATCTACATTAATTATTTAAATCACTTTCCCTACATTTATTTAAAAGCACTCTTTTTTCTTCTGTTTCTAATAAAAATTTAAATAAATAAAAGTAATTGTAATAATAATAATAAAATCAGTTTTTATTTTTTCTTCTTTCTTTTTCTTTTTGCAAAGTAAATTCAACGTTTATAGTCTAGCTTTGCTTCCTGTTTTCAAATACGAAAGATAAATAGCAGGGAGGGAGGTTTCTCAGTAAAAGACCACACATAGTGTATTGGGCAGTCGTGTACGTTTTCTCCCATACCCTTGAATCATGTGTTGTAGTCACCTAGTCTAGTTTTGGCTAAAAGAAAGACCGTCCGCCCTGTATAGGAATTACGTTATCTTATGAGTGTACTATATACGCAATTAGGCTTTGTAAGCTTACGACAGGCTTCAATGAGCTCTGCTATCAGGCGGATAGCTGGCGCCCAGGTCAACAGAGGCTCACAGGACCCCCTTCAGCACACGCCATGGGGGTGAAACATGGCTGCCTTCCCCCATGAAGCGGCTGGCAGGGTGGAACGACAGGCTGGTGCCTTCAAGGAGAGTCCATTTTCCCTTTTGTTTCCATTCCCGTACCCCTGGCGGAGTGGATCGGTCCCGTTTTTCAAGCAGCGCGGGAGAATGAATGTTTACAGTAACTTGTTGCTTGGCCAAGAGACCTGTCGTTTGACTCGTAAAAAAAATTCGACTTATTACGGGGCTCGAAGACTGGCCTGTGGGCTGGATCGCGAAGTTGTTGAAGGCGGACAGGTTTCTGGAAGATTTTTTTTTGAGAGTGGGGCATTGATGGCCCTACATTAATTATTCTAAATCATGAGGTTATGATGAAAAGAGGCTATAAGGGCATTTTCGAAGTAAGGATCTGTATCTGATAGAGGGCGAATGAAAAGAAAATATGTTTGACCCATCATGTAGTAGCGGCGTTCCTAGAAAAAGTGTTGTCTTGTGTTGACTTCTTAAGCGGCGGTTGTTATTGATGCCTTGACGAAAAATGAATTAATGATTAGACGAGCATCATTTCTGGAGATGGGGCATTATTAATCCTAGACTAAGAAGGCTGGTGTGACTAGCTGAGTAGACTTGCCCGCTTTACAAGGTATCGGTGATGTGACGACGTTTTGAATCGGGAATAAATCAAAATCTCCAAGTGATGTATGGAGTAACGGTGTTGACTCGTAGAGGCAGCTGAAAAGAATAGGTTGAAAAAAAAAAAAAAAAAGAGATTATGGCAGACTAACATGTATGCAAAGAAGTGTGCCCACATTGACGGTAGTAAATATCAAAGTATATTGTAAGTAACCCATATTTCTTCTTTATTACATGTTGTCTACTGTTGTAATATTTATAAATACCTGGAGAAACAAAAAAATATAATTATTGGTATTTTAAGATGATTAACATGTAACCTGTTTTTTTTTTTTATGATTGAACGACATTTGAATTGCTGGTTTGTTAATAGTTTAAGATTTATGATATTTAATTGAAAATTAATCAATAACTAAATTTTGAAAAGTTGATCCATCTTTAAATCATGGTATTGTGGTAATTTTAGGGACTTTGCTGCTTAATGTAAAGTGTTATAATAAGTAATTTCAGTATATTTTTTTTTTGATCAACTTTGTTATTATGTTATTATTATATTTTGTTTGAGAACTACCTTACTTTTATAATTTTTAATTATTCAAATAAAGAAAGTTTTTGTTTATTCTCAAATATGGTATGTTTTTCTTTATATATAATTTTTAAATAATTAATATTTTTATAATTACAACATACCTATAGGAAGGAATTAACCTCTCAGTAAGTGTGATTAAAAATATGAAAGCTATAATTTTGCTAAATTAATCCTTTTAAATTTCTTAAATCTAAAATTCATAGCAATAGTTTAAATGAACATTAATTGGGGTTTACGTAAGGTTATTAGATGTAATTATTGTTCCTATCTCAGTATTGAATATACTGATAATTGTTGCTAAAGTAAAATTAAGTCTAATTTTATAATTGATTAATTTAATTTTTAATTATCCTTTCTTTGAAGTATTATTCAAAACAAACAACAAAATGGTTGTTTTTTAACAAAAAAAAAAAAAGGGGTTTTCAGTTATTTTATACCACTATACGATTCTTGGCTAACCGATCTGATCTTGTTCAGAATCTCCATTGTTGTTCTAAAATTTTAGTACATCATCATATCCCTATTCTATTAACGGATTTAACTCTTTCTCCTTTTGGTCCTCATATTGGAGGAATTTCAGGTTGTCTGCATTTTTCCAAATTATATGATGATTACACTTTTGTTAAATTAATGTGTATGGAGATCTGAGCTTGATCGGGTTGGAGTGGAGTTGGGTGTTCTTTATGCAATTCAGTATGCTACTTGATTTAGAAATCTGTTGCCCCTTACTACATTTAATATTGTCTTAAAATGATGAGTTCAAAATTATCATTGTTGTATTAACCTATTCGGATTCTTAAGTTTTGATATTTTGATTAGTTTAATATAATTTGCTACCTTTTCCATGGCAACAGATTTCAGTGGAGCTAATCAGGGTATACTTATTTTTTTTCTAAATATTTAATTGTCAAGTGAAGATTGAGTAATAAATGAGCTTTTTAAGTTTAAGTAAGTTGTGTTTTAGAAAGAACCCCTAAACACCACACCACCTTCGTCAAAGGATCGTGGAAAAAACTGCTAATTTCGTCGAAGGATAACGGTAAAACGTCCAATTTCGTCGAAGAAACGGCAAATTTCGTCATCGGATTGAGAAAAAACGGCTAATTTTGTCGAAGGATCGCGAAAAAACGGCAAATTTCGTCGAAAGATCGCCAAAAAACGGCAAATTTTGTCGAAGGATCTCGAAAAAACGGTAAATTTTGTCGAAGGATCTCGAAAAAACGGTAAATTTCGTCGAAGGATCTAAAAAAAACGGCAAATTTTGTTGAAAGATCGCCAAAAAACGGCAAATTTCGTCGAAGGATATCGAAAAAACGGTAAATTTCGTCGAAGGATATCGAAAAAACGGTAAATTTCGTCGATGGATTTCGCAAAAACGGCAAATTTCGTCCAAGGATCTTGAAAAAACGGCAAATTTGGTCAAAAGATCTTAAAAAAAACGGCGAATTTTTTTTCAGAATATATTTTTTTTTTCATATATTCAGAAAAAACTTCAAAACCCCGTGGAATCAATTTTCCTTCACAGATTCCTAGTTTATCTTTCAAAGCTGAGGACTCTTATTTTATTCTTTATTTTGTTTACCAAGTTCATTTTCACAAAAATTTTGCAAAATTAGTTTATTTATCATTATTGATCTTCGAAATGTCGCCGAACTATTAAAAAAGTATATCTTCAAAACACTCGTATGACTCCTGAAACGACTCCTGAATTGCTTAAATTTTACTCCTGATGGATGTCCAAAACTCCTGAAATGTAACTATTTTACTCCTGATGTAGTTTTTACAATGTTGGCGTCTATATTTATTAAGGAGAGTTCAGAACTGTTTACACAATTCGTAGCATTTTTTCATTCATATCATATTCATTTTTATAGAAATGTGTATTTTTTTTATAATAAAAGTATAAAAAGTGACTTGGGCAGAAACATAAACACTGAAATAAGATGTGGACATTCATAAAGACCCTTCAGTTATTATGGAAACTTTTTAATATTATCCTTTTTTTTAGGTAAGTATGCGACTATTTTGGCTACTATTTTTGTACAAATGCTACTATTTTGGCTACTATTTCTTTCTTTGTAGGCTACTAAAGCTACTATTTTCAGTGTCATTAGGCAGTGGCAGCCCTGTTAGGTAGATTTCGTAAGAAATACTACCTACATTCTCGCCTAAGTTGGAATTTTTGAAAAAATTTCGCAGATCTACGCCGATCATGACTCCCAGAACCCAAAACCACCCCCAGTTCAAAATTTTATATATCTATCTATCTGTCACTTTTTTATGACATGATAATTCCAATAATTCTGCACAAATCTCTCCCAAACTGATACATAAAATCAACGGGCATAAAATCTCTGTCAAGTTTGTTAATGGGCAAAATCGAACCAGGGGAGGTTTGGGGGGTTGTGAAAACAGAAAAAAACCCGTAATTCCTTAATTATGATACGTATAGAATCCGTTTAAAGTTATTACTTCTAAGAAAATTGCCAAAAATTTATGTAGGACAAACTTTTGATATCGTTAAAAATGGCCCCAGGGGGGGGGGGGAAAGGGGGTTAGAAGAAAAAAAATCATAACTTCGTCAATTCACAGGATAACAAATCCGCTTAAATTTCTTATAAATCCTCTTAATATTATCTAAAACTTTTATATTGACAAGTTTTTTTATAGGACCAACCCTTATAGCAAAAAAAAAAAAAAAAAATCCCTGTCAGCTCCGCCTGCAAACAAGTTATGTTTTGAAGTGGGCGGTTTCAACTGCCATACATGGCAAAAAGGTAATTTCTTCCTCAACTCCCAACAAACAGGCACCCCATGGTCTGCGTCTTCAAAATCTACCTGTGCCTGTAGGCTGAGCCGTCAGGGATTTTTTTTCATTTACGACACACATCTAATCTTGGATGAAAGCTCATTCCTTGTTATGGGTCTTTCTTCTGAGAAAGAGATAGGAAGAAGCTGGCAAATGGATTCAGTTTCCCAAAGTCAGGAGTCACTTTTTCCACTGAATACATTGATCAACTTTTTCTTTTCAGATCAAAACACTTGCTGATACTTTGCAACTGTAGACATTTTTTATTTCTATTAATTTGTTTCAATAGTTTTTGTCAATCCATTGAAACTTTGAGTTTGCATCAAAATGAAAACAAAAATCAAGTCTGGTGCTAGTCAAAAATAAAATCTCTTAGCAACACAAAGCTGATCCATGGTATGGTTGGGATAATGAGCCATATAGTGTAATTCTACTGACTTACTGTACTTGCAGGCTCCTGTTGCTTTACATCATCACTCTATTCTAATATGCTGTGAAGTTGTGATCATGTGAGGTTAAGCCAATAGATAGACAATGTTGGTTGGTATCTGACTTTTATTTCGTTTTCAGTTCCATAGTATTCCTTTTTTAAGTCTGATAGTTATGATGATTATTAGCCAGCCATACCAGAAAAGCCTGCATTTTCCTCGCAGAAATAGTTTTTATTCATACTTCTGATTTTCCCTAGTAGGGGACAAAGATGTCACTTTGAAAGGAAATTTAAACTTAATTGGTTTAATTGTTTTTGATCGATATCTGGGCTTGTGATACAAACAAGGCCTGGCCAAGCAAGAGTACATCACAAACCATAAACAAAGGAAAATAGTTTTTAGCTTAAGAATTTTTGTCTGAAGTTAATTAGAATTTGAGGTCTAGAAGTAATAAATGCTGGGCTGGGAATCAAAGTTCATAGGGGCAAATTAATTTTAAGTATTAGATTTAAAAGTTTAAAAAAAAGGGGGGAAATTTATTTGAAATTTTCTTATCCTTTCATGTATATATATTAGTTTTCATTAATTAAATGAATATCACTTTTAGTACTTAAGCAGTTTATTTAACTCTAAGGAGACATGATGGTAAGGAGACTGCAGTAAGCTTAAGATGAATATTAAAAACACTAGAATAATTTAATTTTTCCTGCCTTGGACAGCATTTAGCAGAAGACTGACTTATATCCTAGAATTGATTAAGAGTGTTCATAAAATACTGAACAGCTTACATCACATCATTATATGGTTTTTATTAGGGATGCACCGGATATCCTGCTTATTCGGCACTCAAACCAGATATCTGGTCCAGCCGAATTCTTCAGTATCCGGTTGCCGAATAGTGACTCATTTTTTTAAATCCATGTTTTTAACATTTTCAGAAAATATTAGTACGGAATTAATTTGCTTCTTACCAATATTATCCCATTAAAACAATGTCAGTAGAAATAAATATTCATGTTTTCACAAAAATGAAATTATAGGACTTGGATATAAATGAAAATATAATATTTAAAATATGACAACTAATTATTTATAATTAAAGGCAAGTTATGGTGCTCAGCATTTTCAGGTTCTGTTACTTTTTTTTATCACAAATATTTTCCTCCTCCTGAGAATAAGCCTTCACTCCTCTGGTTGTCTCTTTTTCTTGTGTTTTCAACAATTCTAAATTAAAAATAATTTTATTAAATCTTTTGTCTGGATGGAAGACCAGATAAAATAATACTGATCATGAAAAGAATTGTGCCACTTTCTTGAATAGTTCACTGTCTTCTTTGTACTACAAAAGAAGATACTTGCAATGAGGAGCTTCTCTATTTAAATTCTGTTAGAAAACATTTGTTATAGGAAAAGTAAGTAATAATATGTACGCGTATGTATGTAGGAAAAGAAAAATCCGCTTCAATAGGATGTTTAGTATTTAAATATAACAAAGATTTATAAGTATGAAAAACAGAGAAATTACTTAATTGTTTATCTTTTTATCTTGAATGACCCTGAATAAAAGAAAAAAAAACTACAGATATGTATATTAGAATAGGCAAAATACAAAACATTATTAAATTTGTATACTTAATTACTAAAAAGCATTTGTTTTAAAACAACTTTAACTTAATAAATGAGTTTAAATCTATTGTTAACATTTGAATGACATAAATAAAGTTTTTTTTCTTTAAGCAAATAAATAGAAATATTACTATTGAAATTAAAAACGAAAAAGTATTTGGCCGGATACCCGATATTCCGTAAAATTTTGTATCGGATATTTGGTTTGCAGTGCATCCCTAGTTTTTATGTTGGACAGAGAAAAGTTAATTAGTATTTAAATCTAAATTTAATCATCAATTACTTATTTTGACATTAATTTTAATTTATAGCCTAAACATAATGAGTGACTTTATGAGCTGAACCTAATAACTGTCATATTAAAAGAAAGTTAACTAAAATTTATGACTTCTAATTCTCATCTAATATAAACATGTCAATCAACTCTTATTTTGGTTTCAACAATATTAATCAATGTTAGCATGTTTATGGTGGGTAATTTCTAGGGATGCACCGGATATCAGTCTCCTGCCGGATATCCTGCTTATTCGGCACTCAAACTGGATATCCGGTCCGACCGAATACTTCAATATCCGGTTGCCGAATAGTGACTCATTTTCTAAATCATTTTTTAACATTATCAGAAAAAGTTAGTGCAAAATTAATTTGCTTCTTACCAACATTATACTGTTAAAACAATGTTAGTAGGAATAAGTATTCATATTTTCACAAAAATGAAATTATAGGATTTATATATAAATGAAAGTATAATATTTAAAATATGACAACAAATTATTTATAATTAAAGGCAAGCTGTGGTGCTCAGAATTTTCGGGCTCTGTTATATTTTTGATCACAAATATTTTCCTTCTTTTGAGAATAAGCGTTCACTTCTCTGGTTGTCTCTTTTTCTTGTGTTTTCAACAATTCTAAAGTAAAAATGATTTTATTGAATCTTTTGTCAATATCTTGTATATGGATGGAAGACCAGCTGTGGTAAAATAACACTGATCATGAAAATAATTGTGCCACTTTCTTGGCTGTCCCCTTTCTACTACAAAACAAGATACTTGCAATGAGTAGTTTTTCTATTTAAATTTTGTTAGAAAACATTCGTCATAGAAAAAGTAAGTAATAATATGTACGAGTATGTAAAAAAAGAAAAAGACGCTTCAATAGGATGTTTAGTATTTATAAATAACAAAGATTTATAAGTATGAAAAACAGAAAAATTACTTAATTGTTTATCTTTTTATGTTCAATGACCCTGAATAAAAGAAAAAAAACTAATATGTATATTAGAATAGGCAAAAGACAAAACATTATTAAATTTCAATACTTAATTAGTAAAAATCATTTTTTTTTAAACAACTTTAACTTAATAAATGAGTTTAAATCTATTATTAACATTTGAATGACAAAATTATAATAATTTAAAGTTTTTCTTTCTTAAGCAAGTATAAAATAGAAATATTACTATTGAAATTAAAAACAAGAAAGTATTCGGCCGGATACCGGATATTCGGTAAAATTTTGTACCGGACATTCGGTCCGGTATCTGGCAAAAATTCACATCCGGTGCATCCCTAGTAATTTCTTTTATAATTTCATATCTATATATGTTATTATAAGCAGTGTTGAATTCAGGGGGTGGCCTGGGGAGAGGACATTTCCCCTCCCCCCGAAGATTTGAGATTTTTATGCTTTTAATGGTTAAAAAGTGCAATGTCCCCCCCCCCCCCCCAAAAAAAAAAAAAAAAAAAAAAAAAAACTACAATGTTCCACCTCCAGAGCCACAGAAATCCCTCCCAGAGAAAAGTCTCTAAATTCAACACTGATTATGAGCACAGATTTATTTGTGTTTCATCTGGAAAATAAAATAAAAGAAAGAAAATGCTGCAAATTTGCACTTTTCATTCTTAAAACAGATTTTTTTGTTGAAATATTTCTCTTTCATCTTTTTTTATTTTGGTTCGTTGTCCTGTTTTCTCTTCGTGCTCTTTAATATTGTACAAAAATTCAAAAGATCTTAATGTTACTAAAAAATTCAACATTTTTTACATTAAAACAATTGTTATTAATAATTTAGCAATATAAAAATACTGCTAAATTACACTTTTAATTTTTTTAACTATGTTACACTCCAGTTTCTTTCTTGTTCTTGTATTCTTTCAAGTGATAATTGAATGTCAAATCTTATTGCATTTAGTTGTAAAAAAAGAGTGATATATTACATTTTACATAATTTTATATTCTTTGGCATAGGATGTTTTTGAAATGAGGCATGCAAAAATGCCAGATGAGCCTCCTGCAAGTGATTTGGGTAGCAGTTCCCAGAATGAAAAAACAGAAGATTCTACCCAAAGCATGTCTAGTGAGATGTCATCTGACTCCTCATCAGGCAGTGCTTCAGAAGATAGTGATGAAGAGAGAGAGAAAAAGTTAAAAATGTTACAAGAACAGGTAATCAAAATTGAAATGGTGTAAAATAAATGTGTTTTTCTAAAATTATTTTTTTTTAACCCTAGAATAAATTAATAAATAAAATTTGAAATAATAAGATTTTAAGCATTAAAGATTATCAAGTAAAAATTCATATGAAAATTAAGTTTTGAAAAAAATTAGTTTTTTTTAATTGTTTTATTTATGTGATATTGAAGTAAAAAATATTATATTTAAACATAAATCCCCCTCCCTCCATTTTTATATAATTTGATTGTCCTCATTATAAATCTTCAGAATATATAAAGAGGTATAAATATTTAAGAGCACATAAATACTTAAAATTTACTTTCATCAGATTAGACCATTCCTAATTTTTTTAATTTAAGCTTGAATGTTATATTTGACAGCATCTTTAATAAAATATTTATTGTTTGAATGTTGTTTACCATTTTGTTTCCCCTTTCTTTTCTTTTCGCTCTGATAATATACTTTATTGGTATTTCAAGTGACCATGGGTTGTGTGGATTTTAGAATTTTGCAGGTTTCTGGTCACTGTTTTGTTTACATTTTTCAAACAGTAATTTGATTCTAGTAAAGCATTGGAAATTATAATGAATTATTGCAATAAGTAAAAAATTAAAATAATTTTTTAAAATAATAAATTAAGAAAATTTAAAATATTAAAGGTGTAAATAATTAATGATGCAGTATTAAATATATGCATAATACTGGGGAAATTTCAATCCCTCTTGTTTTATTCATACATATTAGTCAAAATTAGGTACGAAATCACGAAAAAATAAAAATTTAAATCATTAAAGATTAAAACTGAAATTAAATAACGGTGAAAAAATAACTTGTATGAGAATCTTAAAATAACAATTTTATTTCATGATTATTTAGATTTAATAAACAAATAAGCTTGATTAATTAAAAATTGTCATAAAAAAGATATCGCAGTCATCATTAATATTGGTGCTATTTTGAATTTTTTCGGAAGAAAATTCATATTTTCTTCATGTGAAAGTTCAAGTTCGGACATATTAACCATAACTATATATTAAAATATACTATTGTACTATACATTAAATATACATACATAATAATGAACTACTCATTGGGGGCCACCATAATACTTACCCATCATGGATATGCATAATGTAAAATATGAAAATAAAACATGTGCAAACTGTTTATAAAATGCATTACAATTCGAAAAAAAACATGGCTTGATGACGTCATAAACTTTAGATGCTCTATTACTGAATTGCGTAAAAGAAACATCCTTATAACTCCAAAAGTCATAATCATATTAACTAACAGTTTCCTGCGTCGTATTAAGTACATCATTTCCAATTAAAATATATCTTTTGAATAGAAATTTGAATGAAATACAGTGTCATGAAAAATCGAAAAGTGTGGAAAATATGATTACAAATATCTCAGCAGCTCATTATCCGATCAACTTCATTCTTTATGCAAAATTTGTTTTTTTATTGTCTTTTATATTCACTCCATAAAATTTAAAAATTTAAAAAAAAAAAAAATTATACCTTTTATCAGAACAAGTATTTTGAGAGTCCGAAAAAAAAAAGTTCTGGATAATCGAGGTAACTGAAATTCAATAGGTTTCTTCTCATCATTACATACTAAGTACATACCATATTTCAAGTCTCTGTTTCAAATTGTTCGAGATAAAGAGTTTACAGACGGACGGCAAATTTAAATTTTTTCTTCTAAAAATGTTTTTTGGAATCTCCAGTGTCTGAAACATGTAAATCCGTCAATTTTTTTTTTTTTTTTTTTTTTTTTTATTTTTTATTTTTAAACGATTACAAGACTTACCCTATACTACGTATGATGGGTAAGTAAAAAGTAAAAATTAATATTTAAAAACAGGGAAATGAACACAAGAAAAATAAACAAAACAATTTGGTTACAGTTTACACTTGCAACGCAATTGCCGCTGATTTCAGTGCCATGTATAATTTTGTTCCTTCAACTTAACAGTAACTTTCACTGTTTACATCTGCAATGATACACGGATTTTAGGCATTCGTGGATTTTAGGGTTGTGGATTTGAGATAGTCTACTATATATGTTAATAATTCTCAGAAATGTTGCTACATATAATAAAATAGCTTAGATATATTTTAATATATATGTAATACAACAAACTTAAATTTCTTCTAAAAACTTCTGGAAAAATTAAATATTTCTGAAATGTAAACTATATTTGTTGCATTTCCTCTGCTTCTGCTAATATTAAATTGCAGGAGTCATTGAGCACCTTCTTTGAATTTGAGTCAGAAGCAAAAAATTTACCAGTATTATATTATTAGTGAGTCTAAAAAAATTAGGGGGTGGCCTGGACAAAAAAAAAAAAAAAAAAAAAAAAAATTAGCCACTCTAATGTAAGGTTATACTTGATATTAATTTTCAAAATATGTTTTCAATGGTCAAATGTTTTCAATATTGACATAGAGTTTCAAAAATATTGTGTATCATATTTTTGATATTTTCAGACAATTTTTTTAACTGTTATTCACTATGTCATTCTTTAGATAAAGTACTTTTGCCTCTGGCGGCGACTTTTTTAGATAAAAAAAAATCTTTTCCAGTCTTTACGATGAAACCTAAATTTTTAAATACAGACCCAATAATCATGTGTGACAATATTAACTTGAAAGATAAACTGGCTAATTTAGATAATCAGTTATTTATAGTTTCATTAGAAATAATAATCTTTTCTGGTCTGATTGTGGTACAGTTAAATTACTCAACAGGTTAGGGAATGGAAAAGCAGGCAATCTTAAGAAAAATACAGAATATTGTTTTATTAAGTTTTCATGTTATGTGCAATAATGCTTAAGTTTCTAATTTACACTAAGTCTGAAAATATTTATAATCAGCAGTAAGTTGACTATTTTGAAAGTATCTGATATATATTAAAAATATCAGATATATCTGATATTTTCAAAAATATCATATTTACAAACCCTGGGTGAATGTACATATAATTGTTTTCATATGTCAAAATTATATTTTACTTTAAGTACAAAATGTATGGTCATCACACTTCTACATATTCTCCCCATACCACCATCACTTTATTTTCTACTTTACCATAAAGAACAATCTCATAATTTCCCTATGATTACTAAACATACGAAATTTCTTTTCCCAAATTTATTAGAACAAAAATATTTTTTTTTTATCAAATCATACATTTATACAAATAAAAGAAAGTTTTGCTCTGTGTGTTGTTTGTTGGTGATGGCTAGTGAAATCTACCGCACTTAGAAGTTTGAAACTTTCAGTGAGGATAGTCCAAGGTAGGTCCTGATGCACCTTAAGCTCAGAATTTTTTTTTTTTTATAATCAACTGATATTTTAATTAAAAATTCATCCAAAAGACAATTTTGCAAAAATCGACAGACACATGCACTAGGACTGGGTGATATTTATTAGGATTTCTACATCACGATACATCATCGAGACTATATTGCGATGCATCACGATATTACACTTTTGGTATTACATACATGATCGTAATTTTAATATAAAATTTAAGAGTTATACATACAATGTTAAACTTTTATTATAGTTTAAAAAACCTTTTTCTTTAAGGACAAAAATTCAAAATATAGTAAAACTTGTAGTAAAAGTTTGAAAAAATATATTATAATTAATTAGAAGAATCTTTTTGAAAATGAGCTTTAATTCTTAAAATAATATCTAAAACCAGAATTTCTGATATTTTGATAGATTGCATGTAACTATTCATCCTCTCATTTTTATACAATTATCTTTAATATTAACGATTTTATCAGTTTGTGGGCATAGACTGCCTCCTGTACTGGCCTGAATTTAATTTCTGATATTGAAATATATTACATTTAACTATTCACACTGAAAATTATATGCAATTAGGTTTAAAACTAACGATTTTATTGATTTGCGGGCGAAGCCCGCCTTTCTGTACTGCCCCAAATTCAATTTCTGCTATTTAGATAAGTTATACTTAACTCAAATTGCCCTCATAATTTTATACAATTAATTATCTTTAATATTAACAATTTTATCAATTCGCAGGCGTAGTCCTGTGCTGGCCAAAAATTAATTTCTGTGCCCTGATTTGCACAGTAGTTATTTTGTAATGTTTGATTTTAAAATTGATCATTTTTATGTAATGCTTACAAATGAGTATTTATTTTTCAAAAATTAGGTGTAATAAGGGCAAATGAAGCCATGGATATCATCTTGCTATGAAAATTTTGCTTGATATTGATGTATTCTTATATTGCTGTTTATATGTAAACTTAATTGAATAATATTTGTTTTTGATTGCTTGTTAAAATTATTTCAGTTGAAAAAAGTTACTGAACAGATAAGTGTCTTAGCTGCTGAAACTCGAAAACGAGATAAGAAAAAGAAAAAAAGGAAGAAGAAGGAAAAGGATGAAGTTAAAGAGCCCAAAATTGAAGAAGATTTACCTCCTATGGAAGCTACTTCTACCATTCCACAACCATCTTCACAATTTAAGCCTGCTAAAAGTGCTAAAAAAAGTACTGGTGGTAAAGTTTTAAATAATAATAATAAAGTACCTAATCAAAATAAACGACAAAGAACAAATAATAAATCTTCAAAGAAAAGCAAACCTGTTATAGCATTTGACAGTGAAGATGAAGATAATGCTAAACCAATGTCTTATGATGAAAAGAGACAACTCAGTTTAGACATCAACAAACTTCCTGGTAAATATTTTATTTATATATATATATGTGTATATATCCAGTAGAGGATCTTTTATAACTTAATTCTATATAATGCAATTCTCTATAAAACGCACAATGTCTGTCTAAGATGTAAACAATGAATTTTGAAGTTAAGAAGTACCTGCATTCCACATTGTAAAAAAATTGCTAATCTCTAGAGGTTTAAATTTGATACATTTGTTCATTGTTATCACCTTAGCTCAGAGCATTTTAATAAAAAAAATTGATATTATTACAGTAAAAATGTTTTTAAATAATTATTATAATATATGATTTGGTCCAGACATATTTCGAACATGTTTATATAAAGTAAAATTAAGAATGCATGAAATGATTTATATTTATGTAAAATATTATGATATGCAAAACTCTCGGTCCCATGGACTGCAATATAAAGATACTATACTATAGTTTGATATGTTACAGACATGTTTGGTCATGTGTAAAATGTGATTTATATAACGCACAACCTCACATTTTTAAGTTTGTGTTATAAAGATCTACTGTATATATATATATATATATATATATTTTTTTTTTTTTTTTTTAAATTTTATTTGTATACATAAAACTTGTGAACATAGGCAAAATTTAGTTTTTGTTACTTCTTTCCTCTTTTTTTTTCTGTTTTACTTCATCCCATTTATGCAGTCATAAATGAATCGTGTATTTTACTTATTATTTAGGGGTCGATCCAGGGAAGATTTGGGGCCTATTTAGGGCCCTTCACAATAATCTATTTAATAAAATGGGCCCCTTCACAAAAATCAATTTGATCAAATGGGCCCCTTCACAAAATTTTATTCTATAAAAACTTACTATTTATTATTTATTTATTATTTTGTGATGTTTTAAAATGCGTAATTTGTAATAAACAAGTTCACCAGAGAGGAAAAATTCAGCAAAAGGATTTAAAAAAGTTTTTGTTTATAAATGCTTGGTTCGAATTTGATTAACTGGATTTCAACTTTCGTTACAAAATGTTATTTTTCACAAAAATAACATTTATTTTTTCACAAAATGGGCCCCAAGAAAAAACCCCTGCATGGACCCCTGTTATTTTAAAAGGGAAAGTTTATTATAGGGTGATTCCATGTCAAATCAACCAAAAATTTTCAATATTCAACCTGACCATTTCAGATTTTAATGAAACCTTCAGAAATCATTCTCCCTGATGATACAAATGAGAATATACTTTTATAATTTTTTAATCTTAGTAAATTTTCGTACAATTAATTTTTTTAATTTAAAAAAAATCATCATTTTTTGGCTTATATAAATTTTTTCAATTTTAAATTTCTCAAGTTCTATCAGGCGTAGAGAGTTGTTTGACCCCTCATTTTAAAGAGAATTTCATAAGGTTTAACTTGATATGCAAGTTGACTATGCTTGGTTTTAAAAAAGTTAATTTAATTTAAAAATTTTAAATGAAAATTTTTTTTAAATAGTGTTTTTTAAAAATTTTGAAAAAAATATGTTTTTTTGTAATATTATAATCTTTAAATTCTGAAAGTTCTCAATGGGATCTTCAGTTATAAAAAAATAATGTTTAAAATGAATAAAATAAACATCTTTTAGCACAATCATAAAGTTGGCGAGGTGCCAGCTTTAAATACCAGCCCCAATTGGTGTTTAACATTAGTTTTTTTAACATAACTGCTGATCCCATTGAGATCCCACTCTAAAACTTTCAGAATTTAAAGTTTATAACATTACAAAAGAAAATTTCAATTTTTTTCAAAAAACACTATTTAATATTTTTTAAGTCAATTAAATTAACTTTTTTAAAACCAAGCATAGTCAACAATCATATCAAGTTAAACCTTATGAAATTCTCTTTAAAATGACGGGTCAAACAACCTTCTATGTCTGATAGAACTTGAGAAATTTAAAATTGAAAACATTTATACAAGCCAAAAAATGATGATTTTTCGAAATTTTAAAAATTAATTGTATGAAAATGTACCAAGATAAAAAAAGTAATAAAAGTATATTCTCACTTGTATCATCAGGGAGGATGATTCCTGTAAGTTTAATCAAAATCTAAAATGGTCAGGTTGAGTCACTGGTTTATTTGACATGGAATGACCCTATATCTTTAAAATTTTGAATACTATCATATTTTTCTGCTTAGAAAAATCTGGAGGCATGCCAGTGTCTCAGCCAAGTTGAGAAAGCACAGCCATTAAGCATCTTTTTCAGGAAGCAACTCTGGGTACTTTTGACCCCCCCCCCTAAATATTTTTGCATTGGCGACTCCCAAAAACCTGAAGCTTTTTTATCTAGAGTACTTTGCAAAAGGAACCAAATGTTCAAATTTCACGTTTCAAGTAGTGTTTAGGATACAAAAAAAGAAAAAATTTAAAATCCAGAAATTAAAAAACAGTTTGATCTGTTATTTTAATTTTATCTTTCTTTGTATCCTAAACATTACCTTTATGCCAAGTGCCTACCTAGGTCTGCGAGTAATACCTCAAATTGATAGCACCTTTCCTTGAAGCAACTGAGAGTAATTTTGATTCTCCCCCCGTGCTGCCTCAGACGTGACGAAAAATCATAAGATAATCAGAGGGGTTGCTTACCACGGGATTAAAAGGATATGTTACAAGTGTGGGTGGATACATGTAGGTATGTACACATGGGAGTAGGGGTATGCTAATTGTCGATTGTTGCAAAATATGCATATTTGAATAAATTGAGGAAAGAAGAAAACATTATGTATTGTAATGACTATACAAAATAGAAAAACTGTATAACTTCACAAGCAACGGCGATTTCAGATTATGGAATATTCTAGATTACAGAAGTTTTCTTACTAGAATGCATTTATAGATAAAAAATAATACTAATATCTGTTGTTAATATGGTAATAGAAAAAGGAAAGGAACTTGATTATTTAAAATAATTAAACACTGAGAAAATTCAATTGAAAATGTCCTAAAATATATTCTAAAAATAACATTTTACAGTGTTGCCATCTGTTGTAAATTAGGCAGATTAATAACCGTATGATTTCTTTTTTAATTGTGATTTCTGATATATAAATATTAAATAAATAATACAAATCACAAAATTAACAGTTATAACATGAAAAATATAGCAAATGATTTTTGCTGGGTCTCTCGGAGTCAGTGTTGCCAAATTTTTAAAACGAAAAATACTACAGCTACCATAAAAAAAAAAAAAATTGTACAATTTTGACTTTGGTGCCATCTACAGATTAATCAATTGTTAATTTTTTTGTGCTTAGTTTTCATAATAACATTAAATACAACTGTAAATTCTTTGGGGGAATATATATATATATATATATATATATTTTTTTATCAGCACATTTAACTTATTTAATGAGAAACTTCCATTATCGATATTTTTATTATCTTAATATCTACATGGATTTAAGTTAACAGCTAAACGAATGTTTGTTGTTTTTTCTGATTGGCAACAGCTGCATTTTGTTGGTTACTTACTTTTGTGTTTGCACATTAAAAGTACAGGCAGGAGATTCTTCTGCGGTTTTCCGCTTTTTCAGATTTTCTGAAAAAATGCGAAATTTGCCTAAAGATCGCGAAAAAAAAACCCCCTAAAAATTTTGTCAGTGGATCGCTGAAGAACACGAATTCTCTCAAAAAATCTTGTCAAAAATGCAAAGATCGCAAATTTCGTCAAAGGATCGCTGAAAAAAACGCAAATTTCTTCAAAGGATCGTGTGAAAATCGCCAAAAGATTAAAGAAACGTGAATTTAGCCAAACGTTCGCTGAAAAAACGCAATTTTCGACAAAGGATCGCTGAAAAAAGGCGATTTTAGCCAAAAGATCGTCGTAAGAACGCGAATTTAGCCAAAAGATCGTCATAAGAACGCGAATTTAGCCAAAAGATCGTCGTAAGAACGTGAATTTAGCCAAAAGATCATTGTAAGAACGCGAATTTAGCCAAAAGATCGCTGTAAAAACGCGAATTTAACCAAAAGATCGTCGTAAAAACACGAATTTGGCCAAGAGATCGCCGTAAAAACGTGAATTTAGCCAACAGATTGCCGTAAAAACGTGAATTTAGCCAAAATATTGCCGTAAAAACGGGAATTTAGCCAAAATATTGCCGTAAAAACGGGAATTTAGCCAAAATATTGCCGTAAAAAACGCGAATTTAGCCAAAATATTGCCGTAAAAACACAAAATTAGCCAAAAGATCGCCATTAAAACGCAAATTTCGCCAAAAGATCGTCGTAAAAACGCACATTTCATCAGAATTTACTGCATTAGGTTAAAAGATTTAAACCAAATTTCTTTTAGCAATGTAGAAAATTCGCTATGGAATGCAAAAACAAATTAAATTAAAAAAAAATGTATTCAAAAAATCCAGCTGACTGGTAAAAATGACCTGGAATAACCATGGCATTGATTAGTTGGTCCCACTGATATTGTCCTTAAAAAATCTCTTTAATTCCTTAAAAGCTTATTTTTATTTAAAAAAAAGGGTGGGAACTCTGTTCTATCATTTATTTAAGGTGGTTGCAATTATTATTAGCATACACTTGATTTGCTCTTCCAAGAAAAGTGTCTTACAATTTTTCAAAATTTCAATTAAAAATTTTTTTATGCTATTGAAGGATTTTATTAATGTGCTGTATCTTGGTAAAATAGACTTTTTATTAAAGTAAATAATTTCTTTTTAATTTACTCAAAGCTAAATTGATGTAATATATATATATATATATATTAATAGCAATTATTATGTTTGTTGCGCTTGAAATTCATAACTTATTGCCCAAACGTTGTTCGCGCAGTTTTACGAAGTACGAAATTGTACGAAAAGTACGAAATTATTTCATATGTTATAAACTTATTCGGAGTAGAGTTGTTGCAAAAAGTGGCGAGCAAGCGAAATGAGCTGGGCCTGTGTAGTGGCCCCAATGCAAATTGTGTTGCAATTCAGGGAAGTTGACAAGCATTAGAAAGCAGGGGGTGTAGCCCCCTAGTAATTTTTTATTTAGTTAGTTTGAAGCAGATTTTATATTAAGAGAGAATTCGATCAAAGACAACTTGTTTGTGAAATCCTAGATTAATGCTAATATTTTCATTTAGCGAAAATGTGATGAAAATAAAGGAAAGAGGGGGTGCTGGGGGTTTATGAAAAATTTGTGTACTATTCTCAAAATTTTTATTCAGATTTTGTGTCATTATTTACGTCTGACAAAAAGTATAGCTTCATTAATTTAAAACTTATGATTCATTTTTCATGCAATTAAGTGCAAAATATAATTGTAATTAACATATTTTTTTTTTAAACAAAATAATTTTGTTTAGTCCTTTATTACTCCCTCTTTTAAGATTACGAAAAATAATTTTTATCAGAACATTTAGATAAATTGTGTAAGTTATATCATTTTCTCTTACAGGATTACATTCCATATATAATCACATATATACAAATTTTAAACAGTTTTCATTGCATGTATAAAATTATATTTTTATTTCCAGGTGACAAATTAGGAAGAGTAGTTCATATCATTCAGTCCAGAGAACCTTCACTAAGAGACTCAAATCCTGACGAAATCGAAATAGATTTTGAGACCTTAAAGCCATCTACATTAAGAGAACTAGAAGCTTATGTTGCATCATGTTTGCGGAAGAAACCGAGGAAACCATATAGTAAGTTAACTTGCAATTGCTTTATTTCGTAAATAGCTCTCAAGTGTTTATTGTGTTTGAGAAGAAAGAAATATTAGTTCTAAGAAATCTAGCAACTGGTTTAAAACTTGAACTAATCACTTGAGATCATACTTATTAAACTTGTTATAATTTCACATAATCTTAGGGTTTATATATATATATATATATATATATATATATATATATAATTATAATATCTATGAATTTCAAAAACATATCAAGTTCCATTATCATTCTACTTAAATCTCCAAAGAGATAATTAATGATATTGTGTAGACAGAATACCACATATCCAATATTTAACATGTGCAATCACAATACTACGATAGCCCGTGCTTCAATGGCAATAGGCCAAATTTACTCATACCTGAATAATATTTAAAAAGAAAAAGAAAGAAAGGGGGAAAAAAAAAAAAGAAAAAAAAATTATAAATTGGAGCTGCTATTAAGTAAACACAAATGGATTAATAAATCAAATATGAACCTTATACAATTTAAAACCGGACCACAAGAGAATTAAACATGAATTGGATATTAAATATGAAATGGATATGAAAAAACACATGTACATGTACTCATCAGCCTGGATGCACCCACATGTGTTTTAAAAAATAGTTCAGTATTTCATAATTCCACTGGCATAATGCTAAGAACAGTAGAATCATCCAGGTATACTGAACTATTACCAGACAACAATTTGAAATATTTAAATTGGAAATAAAAAACCATTAAGAATATATAAAATATCCTACTCACATCGATTATCTCAAAAACTTTATATATCACTTCACGAAATTACCACCAGATAACAGTTTAAAATTGGAAATAAGAACACGTAAAGTGTAGATAAAATACCTAACTCACAATAATAATCTAGAATCCTTAAAATATCATAACTTCTGCATAATATCCATGTCCACATGGCACGCATCATACATGTTGATTTAGTCAAGTTGAGAGAAATGATTTGAAAGACAAGTTGAGAGCACACTTTTTTAAACACAACCCCATCGATGACACCCCAACACAAAATGATTCAAAATCACACAAAATTATTCTGGTAACACTTATAACAAAATTATATCAGTGAATATATAATTACTACATTCAATTTTAAACCCTGAAAGTAAAATTAATATACAAGCAATAGCTCCCTCTATAGTTAAATTAAACATAATATTAACAATATAATCCTCATCTACCTGACAGGTAAAGTGTCGCCATCTGTTGGTATTATAATTATTCATAATTAATATGTAGTTACAAATCCACTTTATTAGTTACATATTCACTTCATTAGATTTAATTATAGAAATAAACTTTAAAAAAACATACTATCTTGTAGTTTTACATTAAATTCGAATAAAATCCTTCGATATGAATAAATCTACACAGTATTAATATATACTGCACAGCATTTTAGATAATCTTAACGAGAGTATATTATGTAAAAGAGATATTATTTTAAAACAAAGTGCTATTTGCTACCAGCTGTATTAATCCACTGATATATATATTATAGACTTATTATTAAATAATTAATGTTTTATTTTTACTACTACTTAAATATATGTTAGACTTGTTATTAAATAATTAATGTTTTTACTACTACTAAATATATTTTAGATTTCAGAGATTGATTTAAATATCAAATTAAATAATACATAAACAATTTAAGATATCTCAAAATTTATAAAATTGATAATTAATAACATTACTACCATGTATCAATCAAATTAATGCAATGCAGCAATTAAAATATTTGTTATATTTAATTTTCATAGATATAAATACATATATAGTTTTTATTATTTTTTTATATATTACAAATAGATATGTTTGTGAGTTATAATCACCAATGTTATCCATGTATAATCCTATGTGTTAGTGTATAAGATAATTTATAAATGTATGAAAACTTCACATCAATAACACCCCAAACAGAGGTGATCGGCAACGCACAATCACATACCATACAAAGTGCATACAATGTTCAATCAAATATTAAATTTCTTTATATGTTATAATTGTAATTATGTGTGCTATAATTGTAATTTTCTATTGTCATATGTCGTCGCACACCAAAACAATAATTCACCACACACCGTGTTTATATCTAAACGATACAATAAATGCTATTCAAAAGAGTTGACGACTGACTGAATTTATCACAAAAACTGGACAACCATATATTTTTGCCCGATCTTGAACAAATCCAACATTCCTGTTTTCACCTATATCTGAGCACAAGTATTCTACACGACGCAGATAATTGACAACCATATTTTTACAAACAGATCCATGCAAACATGAAGCAAAACCGGCAAAAATATTCACCCCAAATGGAAAATCCAATCTCCCATCACAAATATAAAAATATATATATATATATATATATATATATATATAATTAATTCAGGCTTTCACTGTGTGTGTGTGTATATATATATATATATACATACACACACACAGTGAAATCCTGAATTAATGCAACCCCGTTTTAACGATTTTCTACATATAACATCATTTTTCATTAGTTCCCAATAATTTTCTGTGCTTGTAATGCTGAAAAATCGCTTACTTAACATTATTTTGAAATATTTCCTGCCTTTCAGCAGAATTTTTCAGCAGAAAAAAACTCAATGAAATTTTCCTAAAATAGTGAGAAATTGAGATTTGAAACAAACCCAAAAAAAAAAAAAATCTTTATCAATATATATGTGCAACATTCTGAATCTCTCCTATCTTTGTACTTTTTTAACAACTGCCAGTGCAATATTCAAACTGCGTAGACTAATAGAATCTTTCTGACCAATACCCTTTTATTTGATTGGATTATGCTTCCTGTAGTAGAACAGAGCCACTAGCATTTGTTGAAGAATTTTGCGGTAATGGGTGAAAACTGCCAAGATGGGAAAACTATTCAAAGTGTGATTGATTTTGCTATTCAAGAATTCAGATGCGAGTGAAAAGTTAATACATTAGACTCGCAATTTAAGAACCTTCACAGGACCTTGACAAATCAGACGTTAAGTCAAATGATTGTTAAATCAAAAGTTGGTAATATGGGTTGTTTTAATGTAGTTCACAAATACCTAAATTTTAATGTAATAAAAACTATTGATTTATACAATTTTTAAAATATATATTTGTTGTAATTTGTCTTAATCTTTATAATTAAAAAAATTACTAGTTAATTAACATTTTTTGAAATATGTTATACTTTTTTTTGCTTCAAATGGCGGTTTGGTGGTATAGATACTTTGACTTTCATTATGACATCCTGATTTTTAAGATCGTGAAAAGAGTACTTTTTGGAATGTTAACCATTTTAGCAAATTCAGATTTTGCTATATGATGTTTTTCCACACTTTCAAGAATTTTCACCTTCATATCAATGAATATAGATTATCTTTTATTTACAAAAGGAGCCATGGAGAAGTAAAAATCTTTAGCATAGAAATAATACAGACAACACAAATGATTTAATGTCGACAAAATGACTTCTGAAAGATTGTACATCAAGAGATCATTTGCCTGATCGGTATATTTTTTAGACTATCAAAAGCCAGATAATCACAGAAACCTATAAAAGATTATATATGCTTTTTAATCGATAAAAATTATTGGCAGATTTTCATTTACAGAGTTTGTGTTCCAGAGTGGTTAAAATACTTTATTTCCATATCTGTTCTTTCCATATTTTTTTTTATGCTTACTTATTCAAGGGCAAGAATCTAGTCCAGTTTGGCAGATTTCTGCCCTTTTTTAAAGAAAATCTTTGATGTTATTCTTTTCAGTATATTCCGAAATATTTTTGCTTTACTTATGTTATTTGTTCTGTAGCATGATAATGCACTCTGTGTGTGTATATTATTTTAGTAACAAAATGCTATTTATTTCCCTACAGCCTTTTCTGTCATCTCGAAAAATCATAACCGACTGTTAAATGACTACCAAAAACCAATAGCTATTATAAAAAATGTACAATGATGATGGCAACAACTGATGTTGCAGTTACAATTTTTATATCATCAAGTAGGAATGTACTTATGAATGAAATTTGTTCAAAAGCTATAGTTAAATTTAATGACGTTTTTATGGTTTTTTTTAATAATTTTCAAGTTTTTTAATCTATTTCAACAATCAGTTTTGGTTTTCTCTAATAATAATAATATATATATATATATATATATATATATATATATATATATAATTATTTCACCCATACAAGTTATTATTAACTAAATTTGTTTTATTTAAAGCAATAACATATGTAAAAGATGATGATAATGTTCGCTGATGACTGCATGAGTCATTTCTTGTATTCTCAAACACTACCTGGCTTATCACAAGCCAAGATACATCTTACAATCTTCAGAGTTCTGTGAGGAAAACCAAAGTTCACTACTCACTCTCTGTCAAAACACTGTTCTCCTCTCTACTCCTCTTACTACTGTGTCTTTTCATGTCTTGTCCACCACATTCCTTTTGTGGATCCATTTATAGCCTCCTTCTTCCAGAATTTACTAGAATCTTCTCCACAATTCTGTTTGTGAATTGCTAACTTCCATCTAGGAAGATAGTGCAAAACAGAAAAAGATTTACTTTCCTTCTTGAGATGACAATAGAGTTTTTTTTTTTTTTAGGGATAAGACCCCACCTTCACAGAAGCATTCCTCCTTCTGTTCACGGGATAAACTCAATCCCCAGCTGTCTGTAAAGATTTATAGAGATGACTCTCAAGTCATCACACTACTAAACTTTTTTGTACCAAACCACATTTACTCAAATATGCCATTTCGCTATGGACCCGATTACAGAAGAATAATCATAAGATCAGATTAATCTTAAAATATTGCACTTTGGCATTAAACTAATTGATATTTCATTTATTTAACTTTAAATATTGTCAAATTATGGGAAAGATTTCTAAATTACCTCTAATATTTTCTTCCGTTTATTTTTTCTCTTTATTTCTTTTTTTAGTTATTTATTTTGGTTAAATTTGTGTTATTTCCAAATGAAATATGCTCACTAGGAAGGAAAAATTTATCAAGGGGACTTATCTATATAAGAGGACTTAAAGTTATCTATATTTATAAAAAGAACTGTATATCTATATGAGTGTTTGTTGCCAATGATTAGGGAAATCTATTGCACATAGAGGTCTCGTTTGGTTAAATAAAATTTGGTTCTATATATACTGAGACAGGTCCCAATGCATGGGAGACTCAGATCTTTTATTAGATTTTTACTGCATTTTGACATCTTGATTCATTATCGTTGTTAATATCAGAATCAGTATTTTAAATGTTTTGTTACGAAAAAAAATATTAAAAATAGGAAATTTACATGTTTGTTAATATAACTTTTCCCCCCTAGCTGCTAGGAATAAAGTTCCTGGAAAGACAAAAGAAGAACACATTAGAGAGAAAAAACAAGAACTTGAAAAACGCTTACAAGATGTTAGTGGCCAATTAGGTCAGGCTCCTAAGAAGTCAGTGAAAAAGGGTAAGTTGTATTACATAATAGTTGATAATTTAAGAATTGTATTTTATTTTTTTTTAATCAAATATTTTAAAATTTTCACGCATTAATGTAATTTGCATTTTGAGTAGATGGGTGTTACTGAAACACAATATTTCAGTCTGGTGAAAATTTTTGACTTTCATCTGGTATCTGTTTCAGAAAAAAATTGGGCCCTTTAAAGACCTCTTCAGAAAAATTTCTATCTTAAAACAGGAATGTTCACATAAAAAAAAAAAAAAAAAAAAACCTTTCACAAAACTTTTCAGTGTCCGAACTGAACTTTTTTACAAATTGAGTCATTTTAAAAACAAAATCGGATTTGTCCTCACAAGAAACTTAAATAGAACACAGAATAAAACTCACAGAAACTTAAATAGAATGATAATTTTAAATTCACAAAATTATGACTGGCGAGAAAAGCAAAACTCTAAAGCACTTTCTAGCAACTTTTATTTACATTTTAAAGTCTCATTAGATTATTATATCTTTATGAAATAACTATCAATGTATCAAACACACGAGCAATTTGTTCAATATTTATACCATAAGTGCTGAATGTTTTACTGTATGTGAAATAATTTTGAGATAACTATATTTGTTATTCATATTTAATAAAATACTTGTTGATGAATCAATTTTGCTAAATAAAGTTTTACATATATTTATCCAAATTTTATATCTCGCAATATCTGTGTTTTTTTTAAATTCTAACCTCATAATTTCTCAAGCTAGTGGAAAAATATTAATGATTTTAATTTATCTAGTTCTAATTAAATTTTTTACTTACTTTTTTAAATTTATAACTTATAATTTCTCCAGCTAGTGGAGAAATATTAATGATTTTAATTTGTCTAGTTATCCAATCTGTCCTGCAATTTTCATAACAATTCAAAAAATTTTAGAACTGCAGCCTCCGTTGTATATTATTTTTTATGATCAGCATTTAAAAAATAAATAACTGTTTTTGTACTAAAGTTATTTGTATTCTGTTAAGCAAATAATGATTTCTTACAAAATAGACTCTAGAAGCAAAAAAAAAAAAAAAACACTAGCATTCTATTGTTTTGTATTTCTGTTACTATGTTTTTATATCAGTAGCAAAAACCAGTTAAGGAAAATTTTTACTATTGAATTTGATACAAATTAAGATTTCTTGCACATAGCAAAATATTAAATAGTTAAGAATCATTATTCTGCCTTTTGCATATGATTAGAACTAGAATTCACACTACCAATCACCATTTGCAAATTGCTACAATTTGTGTGACTGCTGCTTCATTTGTTGAGAAAATAAATGCATCAAATCCATCGCTAAATTCTTTTTGCTTATTTGTATTTTGATTTTTTTTTTTTTTCAGAACACATTAATATATATTAATTTATCCACTAATATACTATCTAGAATCCTGAGTTAACGCTTGTTTCATAACACTTTTTAGATATAAATATCGCTAGAATTTCTTACTAGGCTGAAAAGCATCTAGCATACGCATCTTTTGTTAACTTCTATCATTGATAGTTGAATTCAGATCAACAATTGATCCAAAACAGTTACAAAGAATTGAAACGCACATTGTAAATGATAAAGGAAATATGTTAGACAGTTCAAGAATACTTTTGTATCAGTGGTTCACACTAAATTTGTTGCTAAGGTTAGACAAAAGGCACTGAGAACCTGATTAGAACAAAATATTCTAAACTTGAAATAAATATTTAAGTGCTGCAAAAACCGGTATAAATTGATAGGTTTCATTCAAAAATGTGCTGTGATAGTGCAATGAACCAAGAAGTTTTAAATATTTAAACTAATTTCTTAATTTACTAATCACATGCCTGATCGTGTGGTGATATTGAAATCCTCATTTCAACATAAGCTAAGAATAATCATCAAAAATATTGTTTAGATCATGGATCGTGAACTTTTTTATTATCAGAGTGCACTTGGCTTTTTAAAACTATCTTTATGTATATACACATATTTATTTATACTAGGGGGCTCAGCCCCCTACTCGCTAACGCTCGCCAACCCCCCGTGAATTGCTCGCAATTCACATTTAGACCGCTACGCGGTCACAGCTCGCTTCGCTCGCTCGCCTCTTTTTTTTCAGCAATTCTAGCCGGAATTAATTCTACCATAAAACATTTGAACATATGAAATTGACATTTTATTTGAATGTAAAAAAGTAATTCACCGTTGAAAACACAACTGAAAATGCATTTAGTTGGCGCTACTAATGAGCATATTGTTTAAATAATATAGGTAGTCTATTTCGAAGTAAGCAGAGTATAACTTTTAGTTATAGCGTAGTGAGAAGCTTTTGCTGGTTTTAGATAGATCATCATATAAAAGTTAAAATAGTGAAATGCAGAATATATATAGAATTCAATGAAGACAAAAAGTTATTCAAACACAGGAGATTTATTCAAAGTACTCACATATTATAATACAGCATCTTGATTCTAATAACTTGATATGACACAGTTTCGTTTTGAAGACAGTAACATTTTCACTTTTCACAGAACACGGATATTCAGTAAATAGACGTAAACAGAACAAGATAAACTTACTAAACACATCGAATATATTTATACTTTAATGTACCAAGCTGCTCGAACTTTAAATACTACCGCCATCAACCACAACGATCATCGTTTACTTTTATATCACATTAACAAGCCAGATATTCCAATACTACGACGATGTCTATTGAAAGAACACCGCCGATCACTTGATCAATCGATTTCCAATATACAACCTATGCAGAGATATAGCAACTATTTATACTGGTAGAATGTAGGCTAATCACTAGAAACACCCACTTTACTAGAACGATCCATCGAAATTTGCATACACGTGCCATTGTTGATTCGTCGTTCGGTCTTCCAATCCGAACGGTCTACGTGTGCCGCCATCTAGTGAGTGGCAGATGCACTACCTCAGAAGTGCTTACGATGTTCACGATGTAGTGCGGTTCTCGTTAGAAGTAAAAATGTGTTTGTGTTTCTGTAGTTACGTTTTAATGATGGACTAAATAAAAAGTATTTGTTCCTGAAAGCAGCTTAAATTATGGAAAGAATAAAATGCAAAAGGTAAGTAAAAACGATGTATTTACAAAAGTAAATTATATTTATGAAGTGTATTTTATATTTAATAAAGGTAAAACTTTAATGTTTATTACTTAATATGAAGAATACTAAGAGTGCATGAGTGATAATGAATGGTAGTTTTTATGTGTTGCTTGAGTCAATAAGACCAACAAATATTCTGGAGGCATGTGATTTTCCTGACATGTGCCCCCCCTCTTATTGTCTCAACGCAACTATCAGCCAATTGTCCAAAGAATATGGAAATGACTTGAAAAAGTCTGAAAAGACTAGAAAAATGGATTTAATATCCAAAAGACTTCACTATACACATCTCAGCTGAACTGAACAAATTAACTGTAAAAATCACCCATGTTTGATTTTTTCATATAGTTAAAAACAATGTTAAAACAATTTAAACATTTAAAAAAAAAAAAATTTGGAACCTCGATCAATTAGCATACCTCTCCAACAATATTAATGAAACTCCCACAAACGACCATAACAATTTTAACCTTACAATAATTTAATTTTAAAACAATGTTCAACACTTGAAAACTTTAATTTTTAACTAACTGCCTCAAAGATTAATATATTGCAACTTTCCCATTTATACTAGTACGACCAAAACTTAACTTCTCAGCTTAAGTCAAATTCTCACACAAAGCCCCAAAGAAAATTTTCAAAAAAAAATTTCAACCCATGGACTTAAGGACTAGCCGGAAAAACGTTGCAAAAATACTAACAGCAGCCTAATATATTACAATTTTTAATACAAACAATTTTAAACAATTTAACAAGAAAAAATATTGCAAATACGTACCAACAATTTAATCTTCAATTTGAAAGATTAAAACAAGTTTTCCAATAACAAGAAATTTTTTCCAACTGCAATCCAACATACACATATTTAACACTAGAAAAGTTCTTTATTTATAACATCAAAGAGAAGAAAAATTTAATTTGGAAAATCTTTGAAAAATTTAAAAGACTTGACTCCTTGGGACATTAACTCAATATCCAAAACAAAATAGTAACTTTGAGGAACTTTCAGCATCTGAGTTAGGATAAAACTATTGACTACAATCAACTACTTTCTTACATAACACTCAGCGTCAATTACTCTCCACGCCTGGATTCCATTCATACCGATTGAAGTCTCAGATGCCTAAAAGAGATCAGAATTAGATATCTACATTTATAACAAGGTAAAAAAAAATACATGTACCATATTTTTGACATTAATTATAACAGATTATTCAACAGACAATTTCAAAGAAAAACATTTAACTTTAAAAAAAAAATTAGATAAGTTCATATACTGTTATCCCCTTGGAGTCAGCCAAAAATTTAATTTTTCAATTTTTACAGATCTAATTATCAAAAACATTTCTTCATCTGGTTATCCATGGATAAACGGGATCCCTCCCAGACATAGAAAAAATGCAAAACTTTCATTACCCATATAACTCTATCTCTACACTACATTACAATAATATTATCAAAAAGAACCTTATATCTTCTATCATCATTTCCCATCCGGTATACGGGAAAAAAGTGACACTCCCATTAATAAACTAAATAAAACTGGACTTACTGACTTAAAAAAAATTTAACGTGCCCGCGGAAAGGCCCTGATGTGGCAGTTACCCCCAACACAACCCCCCGAAAGAGTTCTCTGTCACTTACCGGTCAAGGGTCACCCTCCCGAGACGGTACTGAGGGCTGATCGAACTCCTCGAGAGGAAGTATTAAAGGGCACCATCTCCACACCAAAGCGGGAATTTAAATGTATACCGAATGAGAAACTTGCAGTTTGGAAAAAAAACCTTTTACCTTACACACAATTTTCCATAAAAATTCTATATTTAAAATTACTTTAAACCTACAATCTTCAATATATCACTAAAAATTCAAGAATTATTCTAAAAGAAATATATATTGCACAATTTCCTTACACTTATAAAATTTACAAAAAGAATAGGTACATATTTGACTAGATAAGTAATTAATCTATTTTAAACAAGATTTTTACAAATCTCAGAAGATCATATTTGGTGAGGGGTTTGGTAAACACGTCTGCGAGGTTAGCCTTGCTACGGACAAAAGTTAAATCAAAAAGATTTTTATAAACCAAATCCCTGACAAAAAACAGTTTAACGTCGATGTGCTTACTACGGTGATTTTCGATTGGGGACTTAACAAAATCTATGGCCGCCTGGTTGTCAACGTATAATTGAGATTTAACATCGCATTCACGAATGATCTGCCTACTCCGGCATTCCCGCAGGATCCGGTCATACCAGACTATATTCTTGGTAGCTTCAGTCAAGGCCACAAACTCTGACTCCATGGTAGACAGGCTTACACATTTCTCCTTGAAGGTTCGCCAATCCACGGGTGAGTTTCCCAAAAGAACGAGCTGGCCACCAATAGAAGTCCGGTCATCCCGGTTCGCTGCAAAGTCTGCATCAGAGTAAGCGATCAACTGCTCCTGATTACATGATAATCGGAGGCGATAATTTCTAGTATATTTTACGTAACCTAGCAGCCGTAGAAGTCCGCCCCAATGAAACAATCCTGGATTACTCTGAAATTGACTAAAAATATTAACTGCATATGATATGTCAGGCCTAGTACGATTTGCTAAGAATGACAGACAACCTAGCACATTCCTATATGGTATGGATTTCATGACATCAATATCTGACTGTGAGGTTGGGCAATCAACTTTAGAAAAATTATACCCTTGCTAATTGGGAGTGAAGATATAGGTATTTTAAAGCTTTTAAATTTATTACAAATTTCATCAATATAATGAGATTGATGAATCTCTAAGCCATTCCTTTCTTCGAATTCTACCCCCAAAAGCTTTTTGGTTTTTCCCAATACTTTCAAGTCGAAAAATTTCCCCAACATTTGTAAAGCATTACCTATGACAGTCTGATTTTTCCCAAACAATACTATGTCATCTACATACAACAAGAGTACTATTTCAGATTTAAAGATATATACACAGTTACAGCTATCCAATTTGATGAAACCAGTATTAATTAAGACTTCGTGTATCTCAAAAAACCATTCTCTACCACTTTGATGTAGTCCATACAAAGCTCGATCCAGCTTGCAGTACAAATGAGACTTCTCAGGTATGGTGAAACCGGGCGGTTGTAGCATATACACGTCTTCTCTCAATGGTGCGTAAAGGTAGGCGCTGGTTACATCACACTGAATGTGACGCCATCCGCTACACGATACCAAGAGAGAGAAAAAGAATCGGATTACACCAAAATTGACCACAGGGCTAAAGGTCTCATCGTAAGATTCGCCTTTGATTTGTTTATAGCCCTGGGCAACTAAACGAGCTTTAAAGCGGGCAATCCTCCCTAATTCATCTCTCTTGATAGTGAAAACCCACCTACATCCCACTGGAGTTACGTTGGCAGGTAAAGGAGCCAAATGCCAAACCTTCCGTTCACGCATAACACTGAGTTCGCTCTGCATTGCAGCAAGCCATTTCTCACGTTGCACGGACTCCATCGCTTGTTTAAATGTTTTGGGTATTGTCGGACCATATAGTCATGATTCAGGATTGACTTGATTAGATTCAGGAGCACTAGATTCTTCATCTTCACTATCAGAGTTGTCTACACTTGAAACAGGACCAGAATAAAGATTATTACCCTTAAAATCAAATATGTCAGGATTATATTTTATTTGATGTCTATCACAATATCTTTCAACATCCATTATTGATCTCAAACGATCAGTTTTCCCAGTTTCATAATAATAGATATCTACCCGTTTTCCGGTAGGCCTAGGTACTGCTTTACGAATCCAGCTAACATCTCTAAGTGAGGAAATAGTCGGACTGGAACTGTCAATGGACTCGGAATCGGACTCCTCCTCCCCAGATGCCTGTGGATCACTTGCTTCGTTGGAGGGACCAGGGATGACCTCTGGTTCTACCTCTACAACGGTATCATTTTGATTACTCACAAGGCTATCCGGAAAGAAGTCAACCTCCTCCGGGCCCATCACTGCTCCACTGTTGTCTGGATCAAACCTGGATTTTTCGTCAAATGTGACGTCAATGGATTCTATTATACTATCTGTTTCAGGTATCCAAATTCGATAACCCTTAGTTTTAAAAGCATATCCAACCAGAATTCCCCGTTACGCCCTTGGACCGAGTTTCCCATCCCGCTTTTGTCTTGGGATTCCCACAAAAGCTACAGACCCAAAAGGTTTTAGATGTTTAACTGAAGGTTTATTACCTCCATACAACTCAAAAGGAGTCTTACATGAAGTTTTGGGACATACTCGATTCCAGGTGTACACGAAGAATTTTACGGCCTCTGGCCAAAAACTTAAGTCTAAGTTGCTCTCTGATAGTAAGGTACGGGCTCCATTTATAACAGTCTGCATAAATCGCTCGGCCGTTCCATTTTGCTGTGGAGTATATGGATTTGTAAGCTCATGCATAATACCCTTGGATTTAAAAAATTCGTCAAGGTCATCATTGACAAATTCCCCCCCATTATCCGTCCGTACATTTTTGACTTTCCTTCCCATGAAAGTTTCAGCTCTAGTAATATGATTACGAACAATTTCATAGGAATCTGACTTCATTCTCATAGGATAAATGGACACACGGCGGGAATAGTCATCGATAATAGTGAGAAAATATTTCTCGCCATTTCTACCTTGTATTTGGCAAGGACCCCAGACATCAGCAAAAATAAGTTCCAAAGGATACTGCGAGCGTCTTTGACCTATTGCCTTAAATGATACCTTTTTATGTTTACTTATTTTACATTTTTCACATTTAAAGTTAAGATCTTTAAGCTTTGGCATTCCCCGGACTCCCTCTTCATTACAAGTATGCACTAGTATGGCTGGACTTATATGTCCGAACCGCCTATGCCAAATCTCCATTTCTGAAGACTTTGAAAGAGAATTTGTTTCAATTTTTAACGATTTTGGAATCCTAGGAAAAACCTGGTATACTCCCTTTTTAAGATAAGCATTAAATAAAAAATGTCCTTCCCTCGAGACGGTTACCTTCCCTCTTCCACCAATAAAAGTTGCCCCGTTTTTATCCAATTGAGGACCAGATATGAGACTACGACGTAATTTACTTGAATACATAACATTCTTTAGTAAAACATGGCGTTTGCCAAATAACAATTTTACATCACCTCGGCCCTCAATTGGGAAAGATATGTTTTTAACAGCAACAGTCATTTCCTGATCTATTAAAGGAAAAAATTTTACAAAAATGGATTTATCATTAGTGAAATGGTGCGTCGCACCAGTGTCCAGGATCCACCTGGCCTCTACATTTATATAATTTACATTAACATTTGATATAAAAATATTAGAGGACTTACAAAAATTTACTGGACTCTCTGAATGTCCTGGCGACTCATTCCACCTTTGATTATTCCTTCTGTATCGGGGTCGGTTACGGGGCATGTTTCCTCCAGGAGAGTTGTAGTTTCCTTTCTCAGGTCGGCGACTTCTTGATTGACATCTGGACGATGACGGTGAAACCCTTCCATAGTCAGGTGATTGGGCATGACAGGATGGTGAACCAGTATGGCGAGAAGTTGAACGAGCTTGACAAAATGGTGAATTTCCACGAAAAGAGTTCCTATTCGGTGTATTCCTTCTGTAAAACGGGGAGGAAAAGCGAGATCTTGAAAAACCAGATTGTTCATATTTACTATTGGCCTTACTTAAACAATTTTTCTGTAAATGACCGGATTGACCACATTTCCAACACCTCCTCTTCTTAAACCCCTTGAAATTCTCTTGCTTCCTTCTAAAATTCAATTGATTTGCTTGGAGATTACCCTTACCGGAATCTGAATCTCTTACATTCAAACGAGTTTCTTCTGCTACTAGTTCTTCTACTATTTTTGAGAACTGAAAATCAGATTTTCCCCATCGCAAAATATTTTGTACTATTGCATCGAATTTCCTGGGAAGAAACCGGAGAAGCTGAAAATTTGCATAACATTCGTTAAAATTTTCATCTATCTGTTTTATATCTCTGGTAATTCGTGCCAATCTTGCCGCAAAAAGATTTATAGTTTCATTTGTTTTAATCTTGCACTCCATTAGATCCGTGAATATCTTCATATGGTGGGAACGGGAATCTGGACAGTAATTTAATTTTAACTTATTCCATGCTTCAACGGGATTTTTGCAATTCTCGATTAGTCTTTTAAATTCCACACTTATATTCAAATAGATAATGGATAGTGCTTGATTAGATTTTGCTTTAAATGCTTCAATTTCCTCAGCAGTTGGCTTTTCTTTAGTTGGTGCTACCAAATTATCTTCTATTATATACCAGAGATTTTTATCCAATAGAATGTATTTAATATCATTACACCAATTTCTATAGTTTGATGAATTCAATTTCTCAATCAATATGTTAGCCATTTCCCTTTTTTTTTCTTTCTTTTTCTTTTTCTTTTTTTTTTTTTTTTTTTTTTTTTTTTTTCTCAACTCCTCGTTTTTGTATTAAAAGATATGTATGTATATGGTTAAAAACTGATAAAACTCTTAAATTTCATTCAAATTATGTTAAAATTTATCATAATTAAAACTTCAACTGCAAAAATAAAGGTGTATAATTTAAAATTCAGTCTAGATTTGTTAAAAATTTCAAAGTTAAAAGCCAGTTCTCTTATAAAAAAAAATTTCTTATACTTCAAACAGAAACCTCTTCACTTATTTTGATACTATCTTTCGTTAATCATCTATTTCTCCATATTTTCTTTCACTCATGTCTTCAATGATCTCATTTCATACTATAATACAGGCAAACCGCCCCCCCCTCTCTTATTTTTGTTGCCGGGACTTACGTTATTACGATCGGGAGCGTTTGTTTACCTTTTTAATCTTCCATTTTTTTTTCAGCATTTTCACTTTATCAAATCATAAATAGCTTCATTATATGAGCTCTATCGCCCATAACCGCTTGTTTAAATAATATAGGTAGTCTATTTCGAAGTAAGCAGAGTATAACTTTTAGTTATAGCGTAGTGAGAAGCTTTTGCTGGTTTTAGATAGATCATCATATAAAAGTTAAAATAGTGAAATAGTGAAATGCAGAATATATATAGAATTCAATGAAGACAAAAAGTTATTCAAACACAGGAGATTTATTCAAAGTACTCACATATTATAATACAGCATCTTGATTCTAATAACTTGATATGACACAGTTTCGTTTTGAAGACAGTAACATTTTCACTTTTCACAGAACACGGATATTCAGTAAATAGACGTAAACAGAACAAGATAAACTTACTAAACACATCGAATATATTTATACTTTAATGTACCAAGCTGCTCGAACTTTAAATACTACCGCCATCAACCACAACGATCATCGTTTACTTTTATATCACATTAACAAGCCAGATATTCCAATACTACGACGATGTCTATTGAAAGAACACCGCCGATCACTTGATCAATCGATTTCCAATATACAACCTATGCAGAGATATAGCAACTATTTATACTGGTAGAATGTAGGCTAATCACTAGAAACACCCACTTTACTAGAACGATCCATCGAAATTTGCATACACGTGCCATTGTTGATTCGTCGTTCGGTCTTCCAATCCGAACGGTCTACGTGTGCCGCCATCTAGTGAGTGGCAGAGGCACTACCTCAGAAGTGCTTACGATGTTCACGATGTAGTGCGGTTCTCGTTAGAAGTAAAAATGTGTTTGTGTTTCTGTAGTTACGTTTTAATGATGGACTAAATAAAAAGTATTTGTTCCTGAAAGCAGCTTAAATTATGGAAAGAATAAAATGCAAAAGGTAAGTAAAAACGATGTATTTACAAAAGTAAATTATATTTATGAAGTGTATTTTATATTTAATAAAGGTAAAACTTTAATGTTTATTACTTAATATGAAGAATACTAAGAGTGCATGAGTGATAATGAATGGTAGTTTTTATGTGTTGCTTGAGTCAATAAGACCAACAAATATTCTGGAGGCATGTGATTTTCCTGACACATATAAATCATTTAAATACTATGAAAAAAGGATCTTTTGTACAGCACGACTTAAATTCATTAGAAGAAAAAACTATGTGATAGGAAGATAGTTCGACATTTTATTGTTCTGATTGATTATAGATTTTTACAAAATGAATTATTTTTACTTCATCAGTACAGCAACAGATGGCGGCAGGTGATATCTAGACAGTTGATTTTTTTTTCTCCGTCTTTTGAGTGAGTGAAATTCGTAAATAAATTCTAAATAAGAGTTGAGAATTCATTTGAAATTAACGATATTGCTCATAATTAAAATGAGGAATCATCTCAGACGCTTTGGATTACATACATGTTATTTTATTTTTAATAATTGCTAGTTTGAGTTTCATTCTATGGTTTCACTGCTCTCTCACTGACTGCCATATTGGACGGAGGCGGAGCTGATCTAACACAATCTAGTCTGTTCATTGGTCTGAGCTGTGGAAACTACAGTTGTTGCCAAACCATAAGTTATAAATTCAGCCCTGTTTTCGTTCCATGTAAGACAAATATATATATAGATGTGGGTGTTGAGGTTGGTGTACATTGTATAAAACAATGCCCAAAAGTGCTATCTTTTTCAATGGAAGTGAGCCCTTTATTATCTTCTATACAGCTGATTTTAAGAAGTTGTATAGACTGAGAACCTTCTCTTTCTTTCAATCAGAAACAATATTTACTATCCATGAGTGCAAAATACGTACGTACAGTGAAACTTCCTTGAACGGTCACCTCTAAACGACGACAAGCTCCAAATACCAGCCACATATTGGTAGAACCAAACACATTCCATAGCATTAACATTAGTAAGAATTCTGAACAATGGCTGCTCAAAAGTCAGGAGAAAAAAAAAATTAACAACTCCTGATACAATTCAGTGATGGAACAGCTGCGCCAATTGCGCCAAAACGATAATGCTGCGCCACTCTGCGCCAAAACGATCATTTTTCAACAAAATTGCGCCCAACTGCGCCACTTCGATAATTTTCTTCTAGCAACATTTTGCTATATAAGAAAAATTTCGTCATTCTTCGCGGTACGAAATCCCCTCTTTAAAGTGCCTGTTACGATTCGAAACGTGCTCGCGCGCGCCGATCAGTCGATCCTCTGATTGGATTGAGTTTCCTGCAAAGGAACCAACTATATATGACTACAGCTAGGAGGCTCGGCTCGCGAGACACCAATCACAGTCTGCTACAGGGGTGATTCTGGTCCGAATTTTCCGAAAAATTAAGGCAATGGTTTCCGAAAAAAAAAAAATATATATATATATATATATATATATATCGGTCATAAATCCGAAAATTCGGACATAAAATGTATCGGTATTTCGGCAAATGATCGCCGAAAAAAATCAATCTCGTCATTCGTTCGAAGAAAAGTCGCCATTTGTCAAAGGAGCGCGGGAAAAACATGACTTTCGTCAGAAAATCGCGAAAAAACGGCCAATTTCGTCAAAAACATTGCGAAAAGCGGCAAATTTCGTCAAAAGATCGCGAAAAAAACGGCAAATTTTATCAACGGATCGTGAAAAAACGTTACTTTCGTCAGAAAATCGAAAAAAAACCCGGCAAATTTCGTCAAAAACATTGCTAAAAACGGCAAATATCGTCATAAACATTGCATAAAACGGCAAATTTCACCCAAAGATCGCGAAAAAACGACAAATTTTGTCAACAGATCACGGGAAAAACGTGACTTTTGTCAGAGCATCGCGAAAAAAGGCAAATTTCTTCAAAAACATTGCGAAAAACGACAAATTTCTTCAAAAACATTGCGAAAAATGGCAAATTTTGTCAAAAGATCGCGAAAAAAACAACAAATTTTGTCAACAGATCGCGGGAAAAACGTGACTTTCGTCAGAGAATCCTGTAAAAATGGCAAATTTTGTTAACAGATCGCGAAAAACGGCAAATTTCGTCAAAAAATAGCGAAAAAAACGCAAATTTTATCAACAGATCTCGGAAAAAACTGCAAATTTCGTCAAAGGGACGCAAAAAAAAGTGCCGGGAGTATGTGCTGATTAGCTTTTGGTGTAAATCGCTCAACAGGTGGCGCTGCTATCCTGCATTTCTCGCGACTTCCGCAATCTCTTATCTCAAGAACTAATCCACTTATTTTCACCAAACTTCAGATTCAGTTATAGACCTTGACATAAATAGATGCTGATTATATTTTGGTGTAGCTATCCCAACAGGTGGCACTGCTATACTACTTTTTTCATGATTTTCACGATAGCTGTATCTCAAGAACTAATACCCAGAATTTCATCAAACTTCAGATTATGTTAGGCCTTGACATAAATAGATGCTGATTACGTTTCGATATAAATAGCCCAACAGGTGGCGCTGCTATTCTACTTTTGCATGATTTCACAATAACTATATCTCAAGAACTAATGCACAGAACTTCGTTAAACTTCATATTTTGTTAGACCTTGACATAATCAGTCAGGGTTGATTCTGTTCCGAATTTTCCGAAAAATTAAGGCAGTCATTTCCTAAAATTAAAAAAAATTTTGTCATAAATCCGAAAATTCGGACATAAAATACATCGCGTTTTTCGACAAATGGTCGCCGAAAAAAAATCAATTTCGTCAATCGTTCGAAAAGAAATCGCCAATTTCGTCAAAGGATGGCGGAAAAACGACAGATTTCGTCAAAAAAAATCGCAAAAAACCGGCAAATTTCGTCAAAGGATCGCGGAAAACGGCAAATTTCGTCAAAAGATCGCGGAAAACGGCAAATTTCGTCAAAAGATCGTGGAAAAACGGCAAATTTCGTCAAAGGATCGCGAAAAAATGGCAAATTTCGTCAAAGAATCGCGAAAAAAAGGCAAATTTCGTCAAAGGATCGCGAAAAATCAGCAAATTTCATCGAAGGATTGCGATAAAACGACAAATTTTGTTAAAAGATCGCGAAAAAACGGCAAATTTCGTCAAAGGATCGTGAAAAAAACGGCAAATTTCGTCAAAGGATCGTGAAAACGGCAAATTTTGTCAAAGGATCGCGAAAAAACGGCAAATTTCATCGAAGGATCGCGATAAAACGACAAATTTTGTTAAAAGATCGTGGAAAAACGGCAAATTTCGTCAAAAGATCGTGAAAAAACGGCAAATTTCATCGAAGGATCGCGATAAAACGACAAATTTTGTTAAAAGATCGCGAAAAAACGGCAAATTTTGTCAAAAGATCGTGAAAAACGGCAAATTTCGTCAAAGGATCGTGAAAAAAGGCAAATTTCGTCAAAGGATCGTGAAAAAAACGGCAAATTTCGTCAAAGGATCGCGAAAAAATGGCAAATTTCGTCAAAGAATCGCGAAAAAAAGGCAAATTTCGTCAAAGGATCGCGAAAAATCAGCAAATTTCATCGAAGGATTGCGATAAAACGACAAATTTTGTTAAAAGATCGCGAAAAAACGGCAAATTTCGTCAAAGGATCGTGAAAAAAACGGCAAATTTCGTGAAAGGATCGCGAAAAAACGGCAAATTTTGTCAAAGGATCGCGAAAAAACGGCAAATTTCATCGAAGGATCGCGATAAAACGACAAATTTTGTTAAAAGATCGCGAAAAAACGGCAAATTTCGTCAAAAGATCGTGAAAAAACGGCAAATTTCATCGAAGGATCGCGATAAAACGACAAATTTTGTTAAAAGATCGCGCAAAAACGGCAAATTTCGTCAAAAGATCGTGAAAAAACGGCAAATTTCGTCAAAGGATCGTGAAAAAACCGGCAAATTTCGTCAAAGGATCGCGAAAAAACGGTAAATTTTGTCAAAGGATAACAAAAAAAACGCTAATTTCGTCAAAGGATTGCGGAAAACCCGCAAATTTCGTCAGAAGATCGCGAAAAAATGCCAAATTTCGTCAAAGGATCGCGAAAAAAAGCAAAATTTTGTCAAAAGACCGCGAAAAAGCGCCAAATTTCGTCAAAGGATCGCGAAAAAACGGCAAATTTCATCAAAGGATCGTAAAAAAACGTCAAATTTCGTCAAAGGATCGCGAAAGAACGCCAAATTTTGTCAAAGGATCGCGAAAAAACGCCAAATTTCGTCAAAGGATCGCGATAAAGCGGCAAATTTTGTTAAAAGATCGCGAAAAAACGGCAAATTTCGTCAAAAGATCGCGAAAAAAGGCAAATTTAGTCAAAGGATCGTGAAAAAAACGCCAAATTTCGTCAAAGGATCGTGAAAAAACGGCAAATTTCGTCAAAGGATCGTGAAAAAACGGCACATTTTGTCAAAGGATCGTGAAAAAACAACAAATTTCGTCAAAGGATCGCGAAAAAACGGCAAATTAAGCCAAAGGATCGCGAAAAAACTGTAAATTTCGTCAAAGGATTGCGGGAAAACCCGCAAATTTCGTCAGAAGATCGCGAAAAAACGACAACTTTCGTCAAAGGATCGCGAAAAAACCGCAAATTTCATCAAAGGCTCGCGAAAAAACCGGCAAATTTCGTCAAAAGATCGTGGGAAAACTGCAATTTTCGTCAAAAGATTGCTTAAAAACAACAAATTTCGTCAAAAGATCCCGAAAGAACGGCAAATTTCTTCAAAGGATCGAGAAAAAACTACAAATTTCGTCAAAGGATCGCGATAAAGCGGCAAATTTTGTTAAAAGATCGCGAAAAAACGGCAAATTTCGTCAAAAGATCGCGAAAAAAAGGCAAATTTAGTCAAAGGATCGTGAAAAAAACGCCAAATTTCGTCAAAGGATCGTGAAAAAACGGCAAATTTCGTCAAAGGATCGTGAAAAAACGGCACATTTTGTCAAAGGATCGTGAAAAAACAACAAATTTCGTCAAAGGATCGTGAAAAAACGGCAAATTAAGCCAAAGGATCGCGAAAAAACTGTAAATTTCGTCAAAGGATTGCGGGAAAACCCGCAAATTTCGTCAGAAGATCGCGAAAAAACGACAACTTTCGTCAAAGGATCGCGAAAAAACCGCAAATTTCATCAAAGGCTCGCGAAAAAACCGGCAAATTTCGTCAAAAGATCGTGGGAAAACTGCAATTTTCGTCAAAAGATTGCTTAAAAACAACAAATTTCGTCAAAAGATCCCGAAAGAACGGCAAATTTCTTCAAAGGATCGAGAAAAAACTACAAATTTCATCAAAGGATCGCGGAAAAACCGGCAAATTTCATCAAAAGATCGTGGGAAAACCGCAATTTTCGTCAGCAAATGCTTAAAAACAACAAATTTCGCAAAGGATCCCGAAAAAACGGCAAATTTCGTCAAAGGATCGCGAAAAAAACGCAAATTTCGTTAAAGTTAAAGGATCGCAGAAAAACTGGTAAATTTCGTCAAATAATCGCGGAAAAACGGCAAATTTCGTCAAAGGATCGCAGAAAACGGCAAATTTCATCAAAGGATCGAGGAAAAACTGCAAATTTCGTCAGTGGGGTGCGGAAAAAAATCATTGTGCCGGGAGTGGATCTCCCCTCCCCCGTCTCCCTTGTTGTAACCTTTCAGAAAATTTGTTGTGAATTTCAGAATTTTTTTTTTTTTTTTACTCAGAATTACCCCTGAATCAGATGCCAGTTAGATTGTGGTGTAAATCGCCCAACAGGTGGCGCTATTGCACTTCATTTATCACGATTTCTGAAATAGCTATATCTCAAGAATTAATGCACTGAATTTCATCAAACTTCATATTATGTTAAACCTTGACATAAATATATTCTTATTAGATTTGGATGTATACTGACCAACAGGTGGTGCTGCTAATTCTCTGTTTTTCACAATTTCCGCGATAGCTCTATCTCAAGAACGAGTAGATTGTCATTTAATTTTGGTTACAAACGATTTGATTGATATAAAGTTTTGTGATAGCTGTAACATAGTTTTTTTTTTTTTTTTTTTTTTTTGTTTGTGTGTGTGTGTACGTTTTCTCTAAAAAGCTTTTTCATGCTTAAAAGAGAGGGATTTTGCAGCTCCATAATAGTTATTTTCTGCTGAAAAACCGTTTTGCTGCCCCGAAATGAGCGATTTGCTGCTCCAAAATGAGTCATTTGCTGCTCCAAAATGAGCGATTTCTGCTCCAAAATGAGCGATTTCTGCTCCAAAATGAGCGATTTCTGCTCCAAAATGAGCGGTTTGCTGCTCCAAAATGGTGTTTTGCTTCTCCAAAATGATGATCCTGGTGTTCCATCACTGACAATTTTATATTTATTTGCAAACTGAAGTGTGAAGCAGATCAAACAAAATTTACTTGATATGTCAACAAAAAGTAATTACTTTCTTACACACTTAATTCTTAATTCCCAGAAGACCCAGAACAAAGTACACAGTAAGAATTCCATTCCACTGAGTGTAACAGGACAGCCTACAACAAATAATTTGTTAAATGAACAATGTGACTGTAGCGCTATTTTGGATATGTAAATTTTGATAGTTAAAAGACAATTAAGAATATGAATAATTAAATAAAAATTAAATTTAAGAATAAAATTAAATTCATGAGATTTATCAAAAGTACAACTCCGAAATATCATCACAGGACACGATCGTAAAGTCTAACCCTTATCATGAAAATCAATATATAAATAGAATATAAAATAAATTTAATTCCTTAAAAATGGGGCAGAAATTATTATTAAAATACTTAATATAGATTTAGATAAATAATTTATAATAGAAATCATAAAATATGTTGATTATCAAAATTAGAATTGGTAATGAAAATATATATCAAATCAAAAAGACTCACCCCAGACCCCAGTGTAGAACTTGTAAAATTAAGTAGTCAAATATAATAAAACACAAGAATTTATTCACTGTAACATTTTATATAAGATATAGAAAGCATTTGGCCAACTGAAGTAGACAACGTAGATTTAAGAGCAATATATTATTTCAAATTTATGTCATAATACAAAATTGTTCAAAGTTATTAATTCAAAAGATCGGTAACTATTATTTTATCATTGATGAAAATAAAGTTACAAATTTTATATTCTGATTTAAAGAATTTAATGGTTCGTAGGAGTTAAATAATGAAGAGGAACAGTTGTAAAATTTAATTATAATTCGTAGAACACTGATAGAGAAATCTTCACTGAACTATAGATGAAAACAGAATATGAAGATTTGTGTGATATATTTATAATGTTCAAATTCAAAGAGTTTAATAGTTCGTTGGAGTAAAAATAATGATGAGGAATGGTGGTAAATTTAAATTATAATTAGTAGAACACTGATGGAGAAATCTTCGCTGGAACTATACAGAACATAAGTTGTTGAATACTGATCATTGCCGTTATTTAATAAATTGTGATATACAGTATCATTTTGACAGTGGTGTAAAATAACAAATAAACAAAAAAAATTTTTTTTTCTTTTGAAGATTAAATTGCTCCAACAACGATAAAAAGGAATTTTGAAGGTATCTTTGTGATAGTAGAAAATAACAGTGTTGATCTCATGAAGTTACATCTGAATTTGACAAATGAGTCTGCTTAGTTTAAAAATCTTTCTTAGCATAACTGAAAATTTTTAAGTTAATTATCTTGTAGAGAACGCAAAAGTCATGCAGAATGATAACTTAAAAAAATCTGTCGGGAATTTCGTTACAGATTCTGAATACGAAAAGTAATGATGCTTTATACCTTCATTCTGCCAAGAAAAAAAAATTGCTGGTGTCCACGGCCTGGCATCTTATAAAGAAGCGTCAAATCTATCTAATTCCTGATGAAAAACTAAATGTATACCAAATGTAAAAAAAAAGCTGTTGTAGTTTGATATTGCAACTATACGCCAATAGACGATAGTGCGTCGATAAGCCACGCCTGCACGAAGATGCAACATCATCAACAAACTTATTTCTTCGCCTGCATCTGCTAGAGTTCAGATGTTTTAAACTAGAATTATGAGAATGGCAATAGTGTGCGAAGTACGAGGTTAAAGACCCGATCAAAAGCGCACGTCTCGAAGAAGTGCGATGAACTTTCAAATATTCTCAAAAGAAGTTTTCTGAGCGCAATTTAAAATGTCCGACCAGACCATATCATGTGATCCAAAAGCTGTTGTTTTGATATGGGAAAGTGCGAGAAAGATGTCTAAAATTCCAAAACATTTACGGCGCGATGTTTGAAAGAATAAGAAGAATATTACTTCTTTTTAGCATAGCTTCTGAAGTTATGGTTTTTCAAACTGTACATGAATTCTGAAAGTAAATAAATATTTCCATTTAATAAATATAATTTTGAAACAAAATAATTAATATTTAATAAATTCGGATTTTGCTTTTTCCAAGTAAAGAATTTTTGCTGACACACTTTTTGTTATGTGCGATACGAAGATTTCTCTTAGATTAATTTATGGAATATTTAATTAATGAATTATTTAATGAAAGCTTCTAAAATAATTTTATGATTAGTTATTAATAGTGGAATATCAATAATTAAACTTAATATTTGAATTTAAAAAAAATGAACTTACTGAAAAATGAGTATTCATTTTAGCTAAATGGAATTAATTATAATTTAATGAATTAATTTAAATATATTAATACAGAGGCAATGTATGATGACGTAACAGTGACCACCCTGTCTTTTTTCTACTTTTTTTCTTTGGAGTGGGGTCTTAAATATCTCCTTTTGTTCATAGAAATTGCAGTGAAAGTTTCATTGGGAAGGGGAGGGAGTGCGGTGAAAAAGCATTTCTATTGAGAAACAGCAGAGAGATGAATTCTGTAACCATTGAGCGTCTTTGGAAATTTCAATTTTCTGGTAACTTCCGAACAAAAATGTTAAAGATTGATAATTCTTATGTTCAACTTTTCTGCAGTCTGTCTTATTTGCGCTCCTACGTATAACTTGAGAGTACCATTCATACTAGTTTGTGATTCTTCGTATGTTGTTGCCAACTATCGTATTAAAATTCATCATTTGATTGAGTGGAAAATCACGATGAGTTCTAAACTAAAATTCCAAATTTTTCAGTATTAACACTTATATTAAAGTTTTGACTAACCTTTGTAAAATTGAAAATTTTGCATTAAATCATGATGATAATGCATTGTATAGCAAAACAACTAATGTTGTTATTTCTTTGGAGAAAGATATTTGCAGCAAAAAAAAAAAAAAAAGAAAAAGAAAAAAAAAATGCAACTGCAAATTACTGATTTTTATGTATTAAAACAATGAGGATTAATTAAAATGGCTGTGTATTTCTATTTAAATTTATGTATTTTGATTTAAAAAAAAAAATGAAATCTCTGAATAACACCCACCTGAAGAGCGGTCACTTTTCACTGGTCCCGTGGGTAATTATTATTCAGAGGTTACACTATTTTTATAGTGCATAAATTTATTATGACTTCATGGACATAAGGAAATGGATTAGTAGGCACAAATCTGCCTCTCCTATATAGATAAACATAGTTTATGATCCCTGATTTAGAAAATTTTGTGAAGTCATTTAGAAATTTGGTAGATGAAAATAAAGTTTATTGCCTTTTGCGATTTTTGTTAACCTTCTCACTTCCATGAACTGATATATCCGTTCACTACGCTGTAGGTTTCACTGCAATAATAGCATTGTTTAAATTTATATCTACAAATATAATGCAGTTTTAAAATATTGAGTAATGATTGATACTCTTAAGGCGTATACTCATATACTTAAGTTTTTTATATGGAGTTTGAAAATTCATCTTTTTTTTAGCATTTTGAAAAAATTACTGAGAAAACAGCATTACAAATTTGCCCTTTTGCTCGGTGGTCAGGGGGTTAAATGAAAATTATTACGAATAGTACTTTATCGTACTTACTCAGTGTCTTTCATTGGATAAGGATAAACCACTGGGCAATTTCAATTAACCAGCCAGCTGAGATTTTATGCTACTTCTTTTCCATTTCATTTACATTTATGCGTTTTTGTAATAACAAGTTGTACATTTTAACTGCCAGTTGTTTTTTTGTTTTTTAAATCAATTTTTTGTGTATTCTATTTTTTAATATACATTATTACTATACTTCTACTATTACTACTATTAACATTATTATTACTTCAATTATATATTGAAGTAATAATAAAAAAATGCAGAGTACTTTAAGAATTAAAATGTGTTTCTATTATGCACATATATATTTCTTTCCTTACTGTGAATTTGTTCTGTAAACATTTTCAAAATTTTGTATTTCCTTAAACAAATTTCGTGATTTGTATATGAATCATGTTTCTTGTAGATCCTGAAAATGCCAACTCTGAGGTTGCTGGTGGTCCCAGTCGTCTTAGTGCCAGTAGCAGCAGTTCTAGCGAAAGTGACAGCAGCAGTAGCAGCAGTTCAAGCAGCTCTTCAGACAGCAGTGATTCTGAGTGAAGCTGTTTTAACTACTTATGAATTAACTTATTATTTGGTTTTGGAAATCGCTGAAACCATAAAAGTCTAAGCACAATTGTATTGGAAAAAGATTTTGAAGAACATGAGTATCATTCCATCTCAAGAAAATTTTATTTGCTTTTTCCATATACTTCAGTCTCTCTGAAGCATTTGGACTGTAAGAGGGATGTGCTTTGTTTACCTGCTGTGTGCAATCGCCTGCAAATAATGTAGTTTGCTTGGTGACAAGCAGACTTCATGATAAACTTCTGGTAATGATGCTGTCATTGATATAGTGGGTGCTAACCTGATCAGAAGAAGGCTTTTACTGGGTCACTGTAACTTATTCCATCTGTTGTAAAGGTTAAAATGAAATATTTAAAAAAATATTCTCATATGTACATAAAATACAAATCATTTTTGTTCATTTCATTACAACTAACAGCAGATTCAATCCAGACTTGGCTGTTAATTACCACTGTAAATCTGTCATTATCACTTGTTCAATGTAAATTTCATTTAATTAACAGTGTATAAAATCATGCAACTCTCCAGAATGTGAATGTCATTTCTTTGTCTGTCAGTCTTATTTTTGTCTGTGTAGTTATCATATTTTATCACTAATGTGAAAAACATTAGACATGTTTGTCTTTCACATTGCTTCAGGAATTTTTAACATGCAGTTTCTCTTCACTCCACATTTGTTGACATTCATTTAAATGACAGTCCTGATTTTGCAAGCTCTTGGGAAGTTTTCATTTAATCAAAATATTTATGTAATTATATGGGTCATCTTGCCAAAGAAATTGCTGAAATTTTTTTTACAGATAACATGTGCTTTTACAACTAAAGAGGGAGGGAAATTCAATATTTGTTCCCAACTTGCTTAATCACGCAATAAAATATTTGTTAAGAAAAAAATCCAACATCGTTTTAAACTATTTATTAATATTTTTTTTAGTTATTTTCTGTGCCGTCTTTTTTTTTTTTAAATGTGTGAAATTTATTTGTTGAAAATCAGATCTGTATTTATTTGTAAAGTTATGATTTTCTTGAATTATTTTGTTATGTTTTTGCTTGAGTTTATTTAATGCGAAACTTGTACAGCTTGCATGTTGGGTTATATGGTAAATTTGATTTCAAAATTGTATTATTAGACAAATATGGCCATATTTATTGTGAATTTGCAATGTATAAATTTTTAGATATGCTTTAAATTATATAATACAATCTGTAAATTTTGCAAAATATTTGTAAAATTTAATTTTTGATTGAAAAAAAAAGTCAAAATTATTCATGGGGGTTTTGGACAAAGTTTTTTTAACTGTGGAATGCACATTTTGCATGAAATTTTCAAAAAGAATTGTAACTTAATTTTGTAATAAAATGTGTTGAATATATATTGATCTATGTAATATGCTGTTTTTTTGTAGCTATGGATTTTTTCATGTTATTATTATTCTCAAAAATATTGAGTATAGTATCAGTTTTGCTTACTGATATATAGTATCAGTTTTGCTTACTGATATATAGTATCAGTTTTGCTTACTGATATAGTTGCTGTTTTGCTCAATAGTTTTAATAATAATAGTTCTGTGCATTCTTTAATACACTTTACGTTTTAAAGGGCAATTATGCTGTAAAGGAGTTTCTTATAATTTTTATTTCTTTGCCTGGAAATTGCATTTAAATAAAGTATTTGTTATCACATATTTCTTGTTTTTTTATTTTGTAAATATTCAGTATGTAATAAAACAATACAATTTAAATATTGTAATAACTAGTGTTATTTTGCAGTTTTGTTGGGGGGGGGGGGGGTAAGCAACTATATCAAAATTAAATAATGGCTTCTTTAATCTAGATAAAAGTTTATATGTTATTGAATATAAAGTAAATACTGTACTAACTATATGAGTTGTAAATATATTGCTTTCAAAAAGCCCTTTCAGTCTGTTCCAGGATGAAAAGGTACCTTTCTTATTTCTTGATCTTAAGAATTCAGCTAATTTTACTCATACACAAAGCTAAAATGTGTGTAATCCAATTATAGAAGCAGGGCTAGCATTCCCCCTAAAATTCCTAAATTTCCTAAATATTATTTTATCCCCTAAAATTCCTAAAATTCTCCTAAAATTTTCTTCTTGTTCCTAAAAATTCGAGATCGCCAAAATTTCACCAAAAAATATCATGAATTTTGACAAATGGTCACCGATAAAGATGCGTATTTCGTCAAAAGATTGCTAAAATGACGCAAATTTCGTCAAAAGATTGCTAAAACAACGCAAATTTCGTCAAAAGATTGCTAAAACAACGCAAATTTTGTCAAAAAATCATGTAAAAAACGCAAAATTCGTCAAAAGATCACAGATAAAAGCAAATTTCAACAAAGAATCGGGGGAAAAAAGCTAATTTCGATAAACAATCCTGAAAAAAAAATTCTAAAGATCATCTAAGGATCGTGACAAACGCGAATTTCTTCAAAGGATCGCAAATTTCTTAAAAAAATCTCAGAATAAACATGAATTTAGATTAAAAAAATCGTGAAAAACCCCTCAAATTTCATCCAAAAATCAAGGAAAAAAGATAATTTCGTCTAAGAATTGTGGAAAAAAATGAATTCCGTCAAAAGATAGCGAAAAAAAAAAGCGAATTCCATCAAAAGATCACGGAAAATTTCGTGCGAATTTCGTGAAAGAATCTTAAAAAAATGCATGTTTCGTCAAAATATCACGGAAAAAACGTGTGGAAAAAAACCTTTCAGAAGTTTTTCTGTGAGCTTCAGAAATTTTTTTTTTCTCATAATCACCCCTGCTTCTTGCCTCTTGTTTTCTAGGTTCACCGAGAACATCCAAAAAGAGAGAAGGAGAGCATTCATTCTGGTTAGGTTCAATGATCCAGGAATTCAAAATTCTAATTAATACAATTGCAGTAAGCATAAGCTGTCAAAACGGTTTGTAATATGAAGCCGGTTATTGTGCAAATTTAAATGCGCTCCTTCGCAACAAACAACACAAGTACATGGAACAAGGGCTGAATTCATTGGAATGATGGGAATATTCTTTGGCAGTGTACCACATGTGCCTGACTAGCACAAAAATACTGTTATTACATACTTGTAAAGTTAAAAATATCGCAAATGCCCCTAAAATTTTCCTAAAATTTGGGAAAAAATTCCTAAAATTCCTCCCTAAAATTTTGAAAAATCCTAGTGCTAGCCCTGTAGAAGATTCCCAGTTTTCAGAAATATTGAATTTGAATAATTTGAATAAATTAGTCAGCTATTGCCAAGGTGGCTTCATTTATGGTGACCTATTTTTGTCACCAAATTTGGTGATAATTCACCAGTGACTCTGTGGTTTGAAGTGTATGCGAGTTGGAACAATTATTACAACAAAAGAAAATTTGTGAGAAACCATGTTTGCTAAAGCTCATAAATTAAACCATTTATGGAAGAATCCCTTATTTTTAATCTGTTGTCAAAATGTTAGCCACCCTAAAATTTCCAATTGCTATATATCAGCCATTTTTTAATATGGAGGAGAAACAAAAAATGCTCCGAAATATTTGTACAATGCTGGGGACTTAAAATTTCTAATTTTTTTTTGCAAATCCTTTAGAATTTTGAAACCCTTAAGTGGCTACCATGTTTAAACAAGATGGCACATGAAGCTGGCCATTGAATTCTGGCATGACCTCTGCACATGCTCAGTCACATCTAAATTGGTTCATAAAAACGAGCGGTAACTCATAACAAAATTTTAAATTATATATATATATAAACCAACATCTGAACCAACATTGCCAGGTGTAGCTCGGGGCAGAGAGAGAGAGAGAGAAAAAAAAATGGATAACCTAAGCATTACAGTAAAATCCATGTAACGGAATCATGCCTTAAACAGGAAAGATTCTGTAATTTCTGCTAAAGCAGCTCAGTTATAAGGAACAGTATACTTGCTAATACCTCTCTAAAAGCAACAGTTTTTTTTAATCCCTTGTCATTTCGTCTTAACAGGTTGCTATATTAGGCAGTTTCCTTTCTTCGTATTGAATGTATGGGAATTATACTTTATCCGTAAGGGGTTGTTGTGAAACTAGTTAGTCAAACTATAATTTTTGAAATAATTAACAGTATTTTTATGATGATAATGCTTACTTTGCAAATACAGTGTTTTATTTTTTTCATTATCTTGTATTTCAGTCATTTTATAGGGAATTTTTATTACGTCTAATCTCAAAAACATTTTGTCAAACATAAGCACAAGCAGCCAGTGGTTGAAACATACCTGTGGTTGAAAGAGAAATTTTTTTTTGTTATTTAAAAAAATTTTTCGTTTTTTGTCTGGAGAATTTCAGGAAATTTTTAGCTTTGGCTCATGAGCTTTTTGTGTTTTGAGGAAAAAGGGATATACATAAAAAATCTGTTTCTAATATGAAAAAGTAACACACAATGCAGTTACCAGGACACCCTTGTGATTTGTCGAAAATGCAGCTTTAGATAGGAGAATTTCAGGTAAATTGATGGATTTTCTTTATTTTGGGGGAAAATTAGCAAATTAAAACAGACATTTTCATGTTATTAATAAAGAAAAAAAATTATGCTTATTTTAAAACAGCCAGCGTATAACCAGTTTATTAATTAAGTGTTCAATTTAGTAATACAAGCAAATTTTAATTTTCAAGTAAGTCAGTATTCCAGTTTACATGAATTTTTGAACTGGTTGTTACTGCAACTCTGTGCGGGCCTGATCCAAACTCAAAAAAATTTCTTACAGGTGACTAATGTTTGTTGTCAATCGGATGAACTTTGAACAAGAGTTCTAGACAAAATATAAGGTAATTGGTAAGATCCGGCGATTGTAAAGACTGAATGTGACCGACGTGTGGTTCAATTCTCTATTCTCAAGGAATAAAATTTTTATTTAAATTAAACTCTTCCAAAGTTAACGTAATTTGGGTATAGGGAAAAAGTGGGATGTTTAGAGTTCCATGAGACTGGTCTCAGGATACCTGTCAATATTAATCTGAACAAAGAGTGATTTTGGGGTTTAGGGTAGAGTCCTGCTTGGGTCAGGTTGTACCTGACCTGAACCCAAAAACTCCATTTGGAGTCTTCCCTATCCGAACCTGACAAATCTCTAATACTACTTTTATATAGAGAAATGGAAATATATATACTAAAATATAGTAAAACCTCTGAATAGCGGGCACACTTTATGCACACACGGCTCATGTGAACCCCTGAAGAAAAAAGAAAAAAAAAATAGATTAAGTTAAATAAGACAATTTAAAAGCACATTTCCAAATTTTTTTCCATTTGCAAGATGAGCTTCTTTTCACCCATCCTTGCTCTTAGACATGACAAAGACAAAACATTATTGTAATCAGTGTTGGGCATGAGCACGCTCATTGAGCTAAAACTCACATACTTAGTTCACTCTCTGTGAATGTTGAGTTGAACTTTACTCACTTTTTGATAAACGAACAAAAGCTGAAAAAAATCTGAGTTTGAACGAAATTTACAACTCAAACTCATTTTTTTTTTTCATAATTTATTTAAAATTTTTCCAGTTGTTAAGAACACGTTTTTGCCATTTAGAGGCCTACACGGAATCAGAACGGTTTGAGTCTGATCATCAGTTTTTCTGGGTCGTGCCGAGTCTTGCTTTCTCTGGAGGCTCTGGCCAGGCTGAACTGGGCTTATTTCTGGGCCTGTGCTTTATTTTTCATAGAAGTCTGCACCGACTGAAATTTTCTGGCATTTTCACAACAACCCTGCTTGTATGAAAATCATTTACCCATCCCTGTCTGATTCATGCAAAAATCTGTTAAAGGAACAACCTCCTTGGGTCAACAATTTTTGCCAAAAATACATATATTTTTAAATTACCATTATTCTACAATTAAAATTCCCTTTAAAGAATAATACATATACATTTCTAATGAGGGGGGGGGGGATATACATTACTGTAAAACTTGTTTTAAGAATCTGTGTATGACGAAATCATGTTTTAAACGGAAAATTTTCTTGATCGGTGCAAAATGGATATAATAATCCGTTTGAAAATAAATAATACTTTGCAAGAGACAACAGACCTGGTAAAAAAGGAACTAAACTATAATGATTTTTTTTCTCTCCTATGTGATTCCGTCTTAGAAGGTTTTTCGATATAGAATTTTTCAGATTTTCAAGTCTCCAAGCCGTGTAAATGGTTTAATGGTATTATTAATAATAATTCAGATATTTGCATACAAATAGAGATCCATTAAAAAATCAATATAGTTTACAATAGGATATATAGAAAGAAATATAGTAGAAACTGTATTTTGGAACGGAGGTCCCTGTACTATGCCGTCTATGGTAGAAGTCTGAACGGGCTAAAATTTCAAGGCCGGCCTGATCCATGGAAGAAAAATTTGGCCCGCCCCGGTATAAAAATTAAAAGTTCGTCCCGTACAAAAAAAAATATTGGCCCGGCCTGGTATAAAAGTTAAAACTTCGGCCTGAGCCCGGCAAGGAAGAAAGTTAAAATCTCGGCCCGAATGAATTTCTACAAAACATTGGTTTGTTTGAAAGCTGGCTTTAGTACTGTGTATATACCAGTGTTGGGATTTTCTGAAAAATAAGTGGCAAGTTGAATTAAACTAAAAATATCCGCTAGTTTGAGTGAAAATTACAACTCTAAACTCGTTAAATTTTTTTCTTAAATTTCTTTAAAATATTTTGTTTTGTTAAGAAGACATTTTCTCCCTTTCAAATGCTTTTTAGAGGCCTACACGGGCTCAGGGCAGGCTGGTCTTGTCATCCTTCTTTCTGGGCTGGGCCCGGGCTTACTTTTTTCTGCAGGCTCAAGCGGGCAGAGCGAGATTAATTTTCAAGGTCTAGCCGGGCCTGTACTTCATTCTTCCTAGATTTCTGCACGGGACGAAATTTTCAGGCCTTGTCCCGTATGTAAATCATTAGCTTGTCCTCTGCATCAGTAAAATGAGACCCGGGCTAACAATTTTTGCAAAAAATGAATGTATTTTTAAATTGCCATTATTCTGCAATTAAAATTCTTTTGGAAAAATAGTACATACATTTCTAGGGGAAAAAAAAAAAATTAAGTACAATAAAACCTGCAAAAAGCAACTTCTCTATGACGAAACCCTGTCTTAAACGAAAAATATCTTGTTCCGTGAATTAAGTTTATAAAACTTTGCAAAATAAAGATTCTGGTATTGCATATTGAGAAATATTACAAATTGCATTTTTATCGCGAAAGCCGTGATGGATTTTATGCCCCTCCTTCGAGGGGCAAGGGAGGCAAATTTAAAAGAAAAAAATCCGAACTCATGTTTATATTATTAGAAAATATCTTTATCCCTTCTTATTATAAAGCCATGATAGATTTCAAGATGTGTTTTCAGCCCCCCCACCCCCAGAAGTACAAGGAGTATCTGACGCAAAAAATGTGCTGATGCTCTCTATCAGAAACTGTGAAATCGAAAAGCTTTGTCTTTTTTTATATAAATTTGAAGGCTCGTTCAAATATGCAGTCAAATTTGGCATTTTTAACCGAATTTTCTGACGTGAAAGCCCGACAAAAGTCGTCATGAAACAGCAACCCTTATAACACAAAATGTAACTAACATATTAATTGAAAATTGTAGTTGTTGAATGGGGGAAAACTATTTTTATTTATCTGAGAATCATCTTAAAACACCACTTTTAAGTGATTGTTTTTATTTCTCTGTCTATCCTTATGTGTAAAGAATATACTTAAAGAATGACGTTGTTAATTTTTCTTTACTGGAAATTTTATCGATTCATATGCATAAAGATAAGGGCCTTTTTTTCATGTCAGACACATAATTTTTATCAGCGCTCGTACAAACAAAATTCAGTGGAATTCAAGGCATAGGCACCGACTTAATGGGGGCAACGCAGGCTGCTGCTACTGTGATCTGGTAGGGGAATAAAATTATCTTTTCGTCCCCATATCTCCTTTAAAAAAGTCGGAATTTTAATCTCAAAATACATTTTGCTCGAGAATTTAAGTTTAAATTGCAACTTTTAAATTCAGATTCACTCAATTTGGAAAATTATCTCATTCTTAAAAAAGACTTTTCCTTTACACAAGAGCGCAGTCGAATTCAGTGTTATAGAATCGAGCAAGGTCGTACTCATTCAAAGGTTCTGAGAAGAGGGGGAGAATAGCCAACAATCTGTGCGCTACCCAGGGCTAGAATAAAGATCTTATCTCAAACTTTACTGTATCACTTCCCTGAGGATACATTTGCACCCCCTGACCAGAGATACTTCAATTTAAGAACCTACGCATTACCATATAGAAACTGAAGGTCATAAACCATTATAGGTTTCTCTTAAACTTTTATCTTTTAATCAGGCTCGGACTCTAGACTTCTAAGTATTCTGCTTGACAGCAGTAAAATATTGTCTGTTTTTCAATGTAAGTTAGAAACAGCGTGTACAATCTTACATAGAAATTAACAAGAAGAAATTGAGAGCCTTTCTTTCATCAAAAGAAACTTGAAAGCACTTAGTAAAATTACGGCGCATTCTTATTTTTATCGAGTTATTAAGAAATTTGTCTTTATTCGTAGTAAAACTATATTAGGTAGTGCATTTAATTATAAATTTTATTTTCCAAAAGAATGTGGAAAAATGCAAAATAAAAAATGCTTTCAATAATTCACTAAAGCTTCAAAATAGCTAAAAAAAAAGTTAATTACTAAAAGGTATCAAATAAAAACTTTATAAACAGTAAAATAAGTTTTATTAAACTGTTGACATTTTTTAGTCCCATCGGAGCCAGTTTTAAAACAAACAAATTTGAAACAAACACGTGCAAATTTTATCGATTCATATGCATAAAGATAAGGGCCTTTTTTTAATGTCAGACACATAATTTTTATCAGCGCTCGTACAAACAAAATTCAGTGGAAAGGGAACAAGAATTTTGGAATAAATGTGTTGCTGTAATCTGCAGTCCAGGCTAGTTTTTTAAAACAGAATATAAACATGAAATAAACTAAACTAGGAATTATTTCAGAACTCCTGTTACAAGACAGTTTTGTTTTAAGCATATAAACCCACTAGAGTATTTCAGCGACTTTTAATATTTTAATACGAATTTAATACCATTGAACAATTGAAAACATATCTTCCATGTTTGTTAGATTTAAACTATTTTTCTTTCGTTTTATGTACAATTATTTCATAAAAATAAAAAATTTTAAAGAAAAAAATACGCCAACTTATGCAGATGCGATGCATAAAAAATACATTGAATTAGAGGTATGCACGGGAAGAAATTTTCAGGCCGAGCACGACCAAGAAAATCCGTAGACAATTTTTTGACCCGGTAAAAAAGTTCAAAGTTTGGCCAGAAGTGCTCTGAGCACAACTCGTCCAGTTGAAAAAAATTATTGACCAAGTACGGTATAAAAATTAAATCTTCGGCCCAGTCTGCACAAAACATTAATTGGCTCGACTAAGCTCGACCTGGCTGAACATAGATTTTTATGCCTATAAGGTTAAAAGTGTCTTGTACGAGAAGTCCCTACTAAAAATACTTATTTTACCTTTTTTTATCATGTTTATATTCTTCATTTTAAAAAAAGTGTTCTGAGATATGGTATTTATTTTTTAAATGCATCTGATTATATGTAAATACCACTGTTACCATTAATATCGTTAATCCACATTCTATGGCTTGAAAATTTAAAAATTCTATAAAATAAAATCTAAAGCGGAATTGCATAGGAAAGAAGAAAAATCAGTCTTGGGCTGGTTCCCCTATGAGCAAGTTCATCGCCTTTTGTAAATGGATTACATTCTTTTCACAAGTACTGTTATCCTCATTTTACATAGATCAACATTTTGTGTTTTGTTAAACACAGGATTCCGTCATAGGTAGGTTCTTTTTCTCCGGTTTTACTGTATTTTTATTTTATTGCCTAGAATTTACCTATCTTAAAAGAAATAAATAAGTATATCGATTCTAATTGTGGTACAATAACAATTTAAAAATATGTGCATTTTTGAAAAAAATATTTTGGGCCTGGCCAAATTTTACTGATATTTTTACGGACAGGCCAGAGCCATGCCAGTCCAATGATTTTCATATGAGCTGGGACTGAAAATTTCTGCCTATTCAGACCTCATGAAAAATGCAGTCTAGCCCTGACGTGGGTTGGAAAATAAATCTAGTCTTAGCCCATCTGGGTCCGAACGTCTAGAAAAAGTAATCTCCAAATCAAGCTCGGAGAGAAAAATTGGGCCGGACCCATGATGACCCTTACATCGAATAACCAAAAGATTAGTTCACAAAATTTTGTAAATTTCGACGATAAAGTTCTAATATATATATATATATATATATATAACAAGTTTTTAATGAATTTCGTTCACTTTCATAGATGAGTTTGAGTTGAGCGAGTTTGTTTGAAAAATTTTGAATTTGAACGTGAACTTGACTCATTTGCGAGAAATTGAACTTGAGTTTGAATTGGTTCTTTTTTTTTTGTGAGCGTGCCCAACACTGACTGTAATAGTGCAACATTTGGAGAAAAATTGGACTAGACCCATGAAGGCCCTTACATCGAATAACCAAAAGATTACTTCACGAAATTTTGTAAATTTCAACGATAAAGTTCTAATATATATTTTTAAAAAAACCAGTTTTTAGTGAACTTTGTTCACTTTCATAGATGAGTTTAAGTTGAGCGAGTTCGTTTAAAAAATTTTGAATTCGAACTTGACTTATTTTTAAGAAATTAAACTTGAGTTTGAATTAGTTCATTTTTTTTTGTGAGCATGCCCAACACTGATTGTAATAGTGCAAAATTTGAAAGTTTTCAACAAGAGTTCAACACAGTTGCCTGGCCTTTTATAAATCGCATGTGCAAGTGAAGAAATTCTCTTCCAAATAACTTTATGCGGACAGAAGCAGAGAGACGTAAGTGAGTGGAGCGCTAATTATTAATCTGTTTATTGATTTTACTTTTTATACTTATTATTCTGTGTAAGATCTAATTGTAAACAGTTAAGATGGTACATAGTAAAATGGGTGTTTCAGAAATTAAATAATTGCATTTTTTAACATTGTCACTAAAAAAAAATTGGAAGTTTTTATTTTTATTTTTTTGTCTTTATCTGAAGTGTTAAAATCTTACTCGCAGTCATGCGATTTTAACACATAAAATATTAAATTAAGCATATATTTTAGAAATATTTTGACAACTATGAAAGTAAGACATCCTTTAAGATGAGTACACAGAATAAAGAAGTCCAAAATATTAATTTCCTGAGGAGACATTGTAAAAATAAGAATGCATTCTATGCCGATAGGCTGTGCTAGGTCGTGCCGGCGCAATGTTGTGTGGGGCCCTGGCAAATCACTTACTAAGGCCCAACGTCTCTAACTGCAATATTCTATTAATTAATTTTTTTTTTTAATTGTATATATATATACTATAGAATAATTTATAATATAGAGTATAAATGTATGAAAAATAACATGCAAATTCTTTCACAGGTAATATGTATAATTATTTTTAATTTCTAAAAATGTTCTATCATTTAGAATACTTTAAATATTTATTTTTTGTATTTATGGTTACTTTCAAGATCCTCACATCTATAAATTCCCCGACAATTATATTGACTTTAAGTGTAAAAATATATTGTTACTATATACAGGGTAATTCAAAACTTATCATTCAAATTTAATGGGGAGGTAGGGAATATATCCGGAAACCGATTTCACAAGTATGTCTGCAAACGTCATCTATGTGAACAAAATGGACAAGTAAAGTAAACACAAGGAAACAGTACTGTTAAGTGGTAATGAATGTGACTTTTATTCCAAGAAGGTGAAGTACAGCCTCACAGTAGGTGCTCAAAATTGCGACCATTTACACGAACACAGTGCCGTTGCATTGACCGCTGTACATTTTCAAAAACGGATGGCATATCACAGACAATGCTTGCGGCGGCCACTGTTCGTGCAACAAGGTCCATTTCACTGTCGACGGGGGTCTCGTACACATGGTCTTTCATGGCCCCCCACGAAAAGAAATCCATGGACGATAAATCCGGTGACCTGGGTAGCCAAAATTAAACAGGAAGTTTCAAGGCGTCAGATAATAAAAGCATTGAATAAAGGTCATTAACGAGATTGTAGTTTTTAAAGATGTAAAAGACTGTGGAAGTCCAAATGAGAAGTGGAAATAGAAGAAATAATACTAGCTTTAGGAAAGTCAAAACAATGATTGGAATGCAATGGAAGGTTGGGTACACACAGGGCCCTTTACATACGCATGTGTACATTTGCAGACATACTTTCCTATGTGAAATGTTTTTCTGACGTATTCCCTACCTTCCCACGAAATTTGAACGAGAAGTTTTGAATCACCCTTTATAGCGTTATCGTATATATACATATATTGTTAATACAAAGACTAACTTTTTCTCGTGAAAAAATATTTAAATACAAATTTAGAGCAATAATATCATTATTTTACACAGGTTAACATTATTTCGAATTGTATAAAGACACTCGGGCCCCTAACAAGACTCCATCCAACTAGTGCGGAGTAGTGGGCAGCTGGCATGTTTTCCCGATGGTTGCGCCGACCCTGCCCATAGGTTTAACAAGGGGTGGGAACTTGAGATTTGACAGGCCCTTTAAGTAGTACCTTTGCTAAACTGATCCAGGTGACAAAATCAAAAACTAGACATTTCAAAAAGGAATTTCAACCCAATTTATATCAGAAATGTTCATGGATTTGTGGATGCGAATTAACAGGCAGTTTTGTTCCATGTTTACAAAACAAGATGATCCAAGTTTGGGTTGCAACTTATCAGATCTAACTCAAAAAAAAAAAAAAGTAAACATGCATGCTTATAATCTCATTTAAATTTCATACTAGTTGGGAAGACCGAGCTATGCTCAGTTAAAATTAGCTTTGTGTTTAATGCGATATAACAAATTCTCTTTACAACGCATAACAATTGGTTCTATGTACCCTGTTTGGTTGAATTTTGTTTTCGAGAATGTTCCATGGACTGTGATTGGTAAAATCATGCATCTCGGCTCCTACTGAGAGCTCCAAGAAATTTCCTTTAGATTTTGAAAGCCAATGTTTTTGCCAAATTTCGCGACATTCTTCATTTGTGCAAAGCATGTATTTTGGTGCTGGCATTCTTAAAAGTTGATTTTTCTGCCAACATATCACCAAATGTGGCGAAATGTTGCCAACCTTCATTCCCTTTGAAATGCATTGACCTGTAGTGAACGGAGCCCAAAAGGACCCACTAATCGACCTAGCCCAATGGTCTTCTCGTAACCCAAAACGGTAGGAAACAAATTTTAGTCAAAATTGTTAGAGCTGTATTTTAGATAAAGTTAGTTTGATCCGTAGTGACCCAAAATTGACCCACTAATCTAATTTTCTCGAACACTTGACCCAACCCAATAGTCTTCTCGTATCCCAAAACAGTTGGATACACAATTTAGTCAAAATCATTTTAGCCATTTTTTTAGATAAAATTAGCTTGACCCTGACTCTTAGTGACCTAAAATGACCCATTAATCTAATTTTCTCGAACATGTGACCCAGCCCAAGGGTCTTCTTGGGCGGGAAAATGATAAGATTAATCAAAATCGTTGGAGCCCTTTTTTAGATAAAATTTGTATATATACACACATACCCACACTCAAGATTTTCTCGTATTAAAATATATGATTACAATTAAATTTGCTATCAAAGGTGGATATTCACTAACAACTCGACACAGTACATTTTATTCGAATGTTAAAAACACAATGGCGAAGTTATCAAAAACCATCATTACAAAAATTATTCAATGCATTCTGTTTTGTGGTGCATTTGAGCTCACCCTTTTTGGACACCAGGATTCAATCAAACAGTGTATTTTCAGAAGTCTTATAACATTATAATGTAAACTTTTTCAGCAGAACTTGATAATATATAAATTATGAAATGAATATTATAAAAAGAAAATATGTATTGTAGCTTATAAAATTTTAACAGAAATCAATTTTAGAACCTTCAAAAACGTTAAGGAAAAATTTCAGCTTATTCCGCCTAGTAAAATAAAAGTGAATTTAACATATAGAAGCTCAAAATTTTATACCTGCATGATTACTAAACTAGTGAATCGAATGACTCCTCCCATAACTTAGTTCTTGCCTAGGAATCTGAACTTCTTTTTATCTACAGGACTTTGCAAACGGAACTAAAGCTTCAATTTCTTTGTGCCTGCAAATAATAAGGACAGAGTGTGGGCTTAGCGAAAACCAGTGGATGATGTCCAAAAAAAGCCCAAAGTCAAGTAAAGGAGGATTACTTTTAAAAAAAAGTGAAATCCTGTCAAAAACGTCACATGTAAAAAATGCATGTAAAAAATCTCTTGACTCATTTACCGTATAAAAGTTCTGAGATCGTGTAAAGCCAAGTTTAGCTATCTTATTAACTCTGAAATTTTCATTCACAAATCACTCCTAGTCTCTAAATCTTTAGTTAATGATTATTTTGTGACTTGGCAATTTACGCAGCACAGGGACATTATTACACTTTAGTTTGTTATGAAATGGGATGGAATTATTTGATTAAGGCTAATTTTATACGTGACATTCTCATGCCCAATGATTAGATTAATAAATCGCCAAATATTTTCTGTAACGCGTGCAATCATATGAGAATTGAAAAAACAATGGATTTAATTAAGAGCCAAAAAAATGCCAAAGGACTGTCATAAACTGTAACAATGCTGTAACAATGAAATCTTTTAACGGCTAAAAAATAGAAAATTCATTATAAATAGAAAATTAACAATGTGATATATAAAACAAGTGGGTAAGTGTGATTACAGATCGCTCAAAGGGTTTCGTTTAATATTCCTTTCAAAACACTTTATCCTTTCTTTAACCCCTTCGGGACCGGCGGCTTTTACACAAATTTTATTCGGTTGGCACCACTTTTTTTAAAAAAGCTACCTTTACTTAAACTATCACAAAAATGCTCCAATTAGAGAAAGCAAATATTACTTTTATTTTTTACTGGTGCCTAAAACAAATTCTGTATGCTCTTTTTGAGGGTGCATATACAGGGTGTCCATAATTAAACGACCCTACTTTAAAGTTGTCTACAGACGAAACTATTGGTCAGAAAGTTGTGAAATTTTGTGAAGGACATAATCAAGAATGGGAATTTGCTTAAGCGAAAAAAAATTTGGTTCAAAATTTCGCCGCCAGAGGGCGTTTTTTAATGAATAACACATTTAGTATATACATTTACGATAGTTTACATATTTTATGGCAACAAAACATGTTTCACATGACAGCTGCCATTTTCAGCTGCCATCTGGAATCGTAAGATAGCATGTTCCACAGTTGACAGCAGTGTTTTCTGGGAAATGCTAAAAACATGTCGCGAAAAAAATTTTGTTCAACATGTTTTGTTGAAATAAAATTTGTAACCTATCGTAAATCTATGCTAAATGTGTAATTTATTAAAAAAATGCCCTCTGGCGGCGAAATTTTGAACTAAATTTTTTTTCGCGTAAACAAATTCCCATTCCTTTATTATGTCCTTCGCAAAATTTTACAACTTTCTGACCAGTAGTTTCGTCTGTAGACAACTTTAAAGTAGGGTCGTTTAATTATGGACACCCTGTATGCACCCATGGTCCCGAATGGGTTAATAAATCCAAATAAATTTCATTTTCAAAAAAAAAAAAAAAAAAAAAAATGTTTTTTATAAAGTAAAAATTTACCGGTCTATTTTTCTCGTTTTTTCGAAAATCTGAACCGGTCCGATAGCGGGCGAAGCCAGCTACTATACTCTGTCATAATAATATCTGTCATGTGGACTAACTGCGATATTAAAAAAAAATCAATTTCAAAATTAAACATGTTGTACACCTTCAAAATGTTAAAATATGCGAATATTTCCATAATCGGATTTTTATCATTATTCAATACGTTCCTCAAACTCATATATTTACTATTCTATATTACTCATATTGATACTCGCTTTGTATTATTCTGAAACATTTGAAAAATCCGTTAAACTTCAAATATGACGTCAGATTAATTTTCTTTTTAATTCTCTAATGACGTGATATTAATCTGCTTTCTGTACATACTCATACTCCTTGTATTATTGAGAAATCTTTGAAAATTTCCGTTTTATTACCACTATGACGTCAATCATTTTTATTTCACATTACATTTTTTTCAATTGGTGAAATTTTTTATTTCATTTTCATTTTTCACGTGAAAATCGTTCAACAGAAAATTAATTATTGTAGAAAGAATTTCATTGTGGATTTTTAATTTTTGGCAACTGCTTTAACGAAAAATGTTTAAATTTACTAGGAAAAGGCTGTTAGAATTTTGGTTTTTTATCTCTATTTATTAAAATAATACGATTTTTTCACATTTTAATATTTTGAGCTTCATAGCTGGTATTCAGCTAGATATACACAAAGTTTCAACTCTGTAAGTTACATAGTTTCTGAGAATGGCTCTGTGACGGCCAGACAACGGAGCGGAAGTAATACGGTTTCGTAAGACGAACGAAACCCTAAAAATACGTTTTTATCAACTAACAGTTTAATATTAATTAATGGTACAGATGTCGCAGACGCACCAAGATATCTTTGTGACGCCAAAATGGCGATTTTATACATGGGCAACACGGCGATTTTCACGAGATTTTGCTTCGTCTATCAAACCTGTAGAGCGAATTGCGTGTGTTTTATATTAAACTAGCCGATCCGCCCGGTCCCGTAAAAAAAAAAAAAATACGTACGAAACGCGCGAAAACACTCTAAATATCGCTGCACCAATACACTCTGTACAATAAATATGATATTTAATAAAAAGTCGTTTCCCCTTCCCCTTCACCTCAAATATAAAAAAATCTGTTAACCCCTTGAGGGGCACCGGTATATAATATATACCACTTTTTAATATATAACTTTGCCACCAGTATTATTAAATAAAAATATTTATTATTGTTTTTTGCAGATTGAGAAGGTAAAAATTCGTTTAAAATTACTGGTATCAAAACATCGCAAAATTTAGCAACACACAGGGTGGCTCATTTACTTTATTAATTCCGTCCATTTTCAAATAGCTATTTTATTTCTTAAAAAAAAAATAAAAAATAAATAAATAAATAAGGATTTACGTTGTTACACCTAGTTATGTTATGGGATGTGGTGGTATTATTTGATTAAGGCTAATTATTTACAGTTGTCACATTCTCGTGCTGCGTAATTGCGAAGTCGCAAAATAATCATTGACTAAAGCAAAAGACCCTTATCATAGATATATGATAAGTGAGTCTTGGACTAAAGCTGTAGAGATTATAGGAATGATTTGTGAATGAAAATTTCAGAGTTTTATTAACTTATTCTTTTACTATCTTATTGATACTAGGCGAACTTAGCTTTACACGATCTCAGAACTTATTACGGTAAAAGAGTCATGAGACTTGGCTGAATTTGTTACATGTGACGTTTTTGATGGGATAATTTATATTTACACACACACACACAAAAAAAGGGGGGGGGGCATTTTGATTTACACATACACATTTTATAATGGACTATGATGTAATACTTTTATATGCGAATTAATGTAGTTATATTTAAATCTTCATTAATTAATTTAAATGTATTATTAATTACTATTAAGAATGTTTTTGATTAATTGTATATATACTTTTATGCACACGGTGGACAATATCATATTAAATTCTAATATAATGTAATACTTTCTTAAAAGCTAATATAATATGTATCAATTTTAATTAATGTTCTTCCGTAACCACTTATATCATGTGTATTTAATTTTTAACTTTGTATGCAAAAACATTATATGTAACTATTAATTACAATATTTAATTAGTATTAATTTTAAATCCATAGCATCTTAATTCAAATAATTTAGTATTTTAATTTGATTTTAATTTTTATGATGTTGCTTTTATGGCAAAACTATTTAATAGTGGCTATGTCATTTCTTGGTACATGTATTTTTATGTAGTATTAATCACTAATTCTTAATTTTACCACTTTACATCTTATTTTTTAACATAGAATTAATCATTACTACATCCATTTTTACTTTAATGTAATTGGATATTTTATTTATTTTTAATTTCATTTATATTATTTAACTAATTATTATCACTTTAGATAGTATGGTTTCATTTTTAGTATTGTTTTTTCCACTGCATATTCACTATTCATATCATAGATGGCAGCACCATGGTTTGTGTTGCTTTACAATATTCCATATATCCAAGTAATTCATTTTCTAAAAATTATTTTGGCAACATGGTTTATAATCTTTTAAAAATGTTTTTAGCAACATTTAGAATTTTATTTTTCAATTCATTGCCTTTGTATAGTTATCTTCATAAATCTGGTCAATGTTGTGCACCAACATCCATCTTCATCTCATTGTTTTTAGTACTTAAAGATCTATTATCATGTTTTTTTTTTCTCATAATTATGGGTAAGGTTTCTATCCTTTTTAATATTGTATTAATATTGTATTTATTTTTTGAATTTTAAGATTTTTTCACAGGTTTAATTATATGTTTATGAGTGGTCGTCCCAAAATCATATTCTTTAGCAATTTTATGGCTAATATGATGATGAAACCACTCATTTTATTTGTGAAATTTATGCATTTGGGACTTGATAATTCTGTATAAATTCCACGAATTTCATTCATTCAATTTATTTCATTCAACTTTTAATTTAATTTCTTCTTCTTTTAAATAAGTATTTCATATCTATATTCATTGTGTTGTGGTTACAATTTCGTTGTCAATAAATTATTACTTACTAAATCATAATTTCACGTTTCTGTTGGTGTTTCGGTAATGTTTCATTAATGGTTTTATATATATATATATATATATATATATATATATATATATATATATATATATATATATATATATATATATATAAACTTATTGCAAAAATTAACCATTGAAACAGAAGTAACTGACCAAATGCAATGAAATTATTACCCCAAATAGCTATGTCAATATATATATATATATATATATATATATATTTTAAAGAAAAAGTTTTAATGCATTTTTTTCCCCTTTGTTTCGCTTGATAACTTGATCTTATACATTGGTATATGTTACACGACTATAGTTTATTAATATAAAAAATATCATTACTTATGTGATAAAGAGTGCAGTTATTTATACCTATATAGTATATACTTTTTTGTAAAATGAACTCTTTAATGAGTAGGAAGTATAAATTTATAAATTGCACACTAGATGAATAAAAACAAACAATTATAATCCTTTCTTGATCTAATACTTTTATTTTTGCAATGTATTATTAAAGTAAAAATACTATTACATATGTCTGAAAAATTTTAGAAGACTAGATGGTAGCAATAGACAGGATGGTAATAGGAAAACTACTTCAAGAAAACAAGATGGTAAGGAAGCTGCTACAAGATGTTATAAGACAAGATGATAATAGGAATGTTGCTAGAAGATGTTAGAAGAATGCTGAAGAGGAGAAACTAGAAGAGATGATTGTATGATTCTATATATATTATCAATTTAGACAAGATGTGAGGAAACTAGAAGTCGTTAGAATCTTATTTTGATGATGGGTTCAAGAGTCATGTTAGAGACGTAAACTCCGTGAGTCGCATTCATGAGTCATATTTGGGAGGTCAAAATCGGTAGTATTAGTCGTGTTAATAGGTTATTCTTCCACGTAGGAGTTCTTTTTCACACAACAAAAACAAGTTGTAAATTTTCTGCAGATGGTAGATTTTTTATTTTTCCACCATTTTCTAAATCTTTTGCATTTGCCACTTTCATTTGAGCTTTTAAGTTTTGAAGAAAGTGATGTATCAAACGATGGATACGCCGAAACCACCACTTGACTGATTTCAGATAAATCGAATCCAAAGTCATATTCAAAATTTTCAGTTTTCTCTGGATCTGGAATGTTTAAGGAACTATGTTTAGTAGACACGGTAGATGATAATCGGCTTACTTGAACTGAATGTGGCATAATATCACGATCAGACTTTTTATCTGTTAATAAGGAACACTGTCTATTTTTAGTAAATACGAAATCGTCACGTAAATGGTTTTCATCAGTATCATTTATGGAAAATTCAGCTTGGCAATCTGAAACTTTTTCTTCAATTACATACTCTTGAGAAATTATGCGATTATTACCATTTTCATATGGCTTTCCAATAGTATAAAGCTTACAACTTTCATTGTACTGACTATTGTGAGATTCCTCTAGTAAATACTCTGGAACGGTTTCTAATTTATTTTGCTGAAGAATAGCATTGAATTTCTTTATATTAACTCTCTTTTCCCATACGTTGTGTTGATTTGCAAACTCAACATTTTTCCAAACGCTACCAAAAACTGTGTCTGACAAACATTAGGCCATTTTTCAGGAACTACATTCAAACACGATGTTATGAAACTGATGATATCATCAGCTTTTTGATTAACAATTTCGGAATTAGGAAAAGCTTTTTGCATCAACTTGATAAAATTTTCTTTCTGTAAACCGTTTTGCAATACAGGATAGATATCTGTGAACCAGTAAGACAAACTATTGCTACTTTTCGATAGTTCTGTCAAAAGGGACATCTTTGTGAACATTTTGAATGCAAGCATCCCTAGAGTCCAAATATCAAACTTCTGCCCATCAAGTGGTGTCAACCCGACTTCAGTCAGGCGACCTTCAGGGCTACGATATATCATTGGAGTTCCATATCTACAAATAGGTTTCTCTGCTTCAGTTAAAAATCCGAAATCTGCTAATGCGGCTGTTCCAGCATTCGATATGAAAACATTGTTGCACTTAATGTCGTTATGTGAATAGCTTTTATCATGGAGGTAGGCTACTGCATCCAAAATTTCTTTGAACCAAGTCATACCTTGTGTTAAGGCGTTCTTTTTGCACATGAAGGATGGATCCAAAACTTTTTCATCTAATGTACTGGGATAGACTGGAGTAAGGAATAAATAGGAGTCGGCGTAATAAGCAAACTGAATGTCCTTCAGACGTAAGATATTTTTGTGATCCAGGGTTTTCCATAACACTATTTCTCCATCAGATGCATATTTATTTTCAACAATTTTAGCTGCCAATTCTTCATCCGTTTTTAAATGCTTGATTTTTATAACTGATCCGTAAGCACCGTCACCAATACTTTCAACGAATCTACATTCATTCTGCTCAAGGTGAGCTACAACTTCCATCATTTTCTCGTAAGTTTTTACATCTATGACACCTACGCGGTATTTATCTTTATAATATTCCATAATTAAATGGTTCGAAGGCGAATATATTAGTAAAATATCACTTTTATATCGCAGTAATCACAAATTACAACTTAATTGCAACCCGTTTTTTTATTACAAAGATTTCATTGTTGTATTCTAATTGACGTAATGCTTCTGTTTATTGCATTGTTGATTTGAGTAATCATTGTTTGTATGAAAATTTGTACTTTTTCAACAATAGCCAACACTTTCTGAATGCAGATTATTTGAACAATAATTGGAAATTGTTAGGCATTGTTGTAATAAGAATCTATATTCTTTCTTCGATTGATGTTTTTGTTTTGAAATCGTCGGTTATCCCAGTCTAACATTTTCCACTTAAAAAAATCTGAAATTTCTCGTAATGAAACTAGTTTTATAAAGTTTTAATAAAATAACTACTAAATACACTGGGTGTTTTAATCGCACATTTAATTTTTACTTTCTTCTATCGATAATAGGAGAAAGTATTGTAATCGAAATTTTTTTCGACTTCCGGTTTTCGACGGATTTACACGTTTTAGGGGTCAGAGATTCCGAAAATCATGTTTTTACAAAATGTCTGTCTGTCCGTCTGTGTGTTCTCATTGTATCATCGAAAAGTGTATGAAGTTATGCCTCAAATTGAACCAAATTTTTTTCTATGTTTTTGGCTATGGCAAGCAGGTCTCACTTCAATTCGGGGATATTTCGACGAAAGGGGTGCTGTTATCGCAATTTTTGTTCCATTTTCACTATTGTATCATCGAAAAGTGTATGAAGTTAAGCATATAATTGAACCAAATTTTTTTCAAGGTTTTTGACTGTAGCATGCAGGTCCTAGTTGAATTTGGGGATATTTCAACGAAAGGGGGCACTATGATAGCCATTTATAGATTTGAAATTTAAAAAAATGTACAAAAAAATTAGAAATCCAAAAAGTTTTTTCCATTAAATGTTCGGCCTTGATCCGGAGATTCCGGAGCAATTTTTGTTTTGCCTCTATCTTAAAAAATGGCTGAGATATATAAGTTTGAAAATTTGGGGTTACTGACATTTTCAAACCAGACAGCAGAATTCATCCATAACGGATGAAATTCTAAAATTTGTGGGCAGAATCCTCGAATAAGCGAGTAAGCCGATTTGGCGATTTGTTTTATGCGCGCCAAGGATCGACGAGCGCCAACCGAGAAATCGGCAACCTCCGAATTCTACCCAATCAGAACACGTGCTTTTCGGCAGACGACTTATTATTTACACACTTCGTCAAGCAAATTCTTTCACAAAGTAAACCGTGCACGTAGCGTTGATTTTATTTCGTTTTAAGAATATTTACAAAGTTATTGTAAATTTTACCGCCACATTTTTTGATTTTTACATACTTTTACGTACTTTTACCAACATTTTCCTTCAGATATTTCAATTTTTACAAACTTTTACCGATATTTTCCTTCAGATATTTCAATTTTTATAAACTTATATCAATTTTTTCGTTCGAATTTTTCCATTTTTACCTATTTTTTCCGCCGGATGTTTCCGTTTAAAACACTATTTAGGTATTTTTCCATTTTTACAAATTTTGAGCAATTTTTCTCTCCGAATTTTTCTATTTTTACAAATTTTTAACTATTTATTCCTCTGGATATTTGTATTTTTACAAATTTTTTCCTCCGGATTTTTCCATTAAAAAAAGTTCTACTCTATTTTTTCTTCCGGAATTTTCGTTTTTACAAGTTTTTAGCTATTTTTCATCTGTATTATCCATTTTTACAAATTTTTAGATAGTTTTTCTCTGGATTTTTCCATTTTTACAAATTTTTAGCTACTTTTTCCTCTGCATTTTTCCAAATTTTAGCTATGTTTTTATTTTTATAAATATTTAGCTATATTTCCACTTTTTTTTTTTCATTTTTATAAATATTTAACGATGTTTTTCTTTTTTTTTTTTTTTCATTTTTATAAATATTTAGCTATGTTTTTACTTTTTTTTTCATTTTTATAAATTTTTAGCTATATTTTTCCTTACTTGTTCATTTTTTAACATTTTTAGCTATTATTTCTTCCCGATTTTCCACTTTTAAAAAATTTTAGCTACTTTTTCCTCTGGATTTTTCCGCTTTTAGAAATTTTTAGCTACTTTTTCCTCCGAATTTTTCAATTTAAACAATTTTTAAGGTACTTTTTCCTCCAAATTTTTCAATTTTTAAAAATTTTTAGCAATTTTTTCTCCAAATTTCTCAATTAAAAAATAAATTATCTATTTTTTTTCATATGGACTTTTCATTTTTACAAATTTTTAGCTACTTTTTCCGTTGAATTTTACCATTTTTACAAATTTTTAACTATTTTTTTTTCCTCCGGATTTTTCCATATTTTTAATTTTCTTTCTTCTGTATTTTTTATTTTGATAAATTTTTAACTATTCTTTCCTCATCATATTTCCAATTTTACAAATTGTTAGCTACTTTTCCTCCAGATTTTACAATTTTCACACATTTTTAGCTATTTTTGCCACCATATTTTCCCATTTTACAATTTTTTTGCTATGTTTTCGTCCGAATATTCCCATTTTAAACTATTTTTTCCACCGGATTTTTCCGTTTTTTATGAATTTTAAACTTTTTTTTCCCTCCAGATTTCTCCATTAAAAAAATTTTTAGTTATCTTTTCCCTCTAGATTTTTCAATTTTTACAAATTTTTAGCTATTTTTTCCTCCGGATACTTCATTTTTACACAATTTCGGCTATTTTTTCCTCCGGATATTTCCATTTTTACATTTTTTTTATAAATTTTTTTCATTTTTTACATATTTATAACATTTTTCTTCCAGATGTATCCATTTTTACAAATTGTATCTATTTTTTTTCTATGAATTTTTTTGAAATATTTATCAAGTTTCATAATTTATTACCTTTAACAATAAAAAATTTCTAGTAAAATATAGCCTAAACTTTGAAAATTGTCACAAAACAGAATAAAATCAACGTTTACTTCATCAAAGAAATTCTCATAAAAACTCTGTAAATAGTCAATTCTCTCCATCAGAGCACACACTTTATAATTGAGGAAAATTTCGATATTTCTCATTTTTCTAATGCATACATACATGCAAGACGCGGTTGACTATGCTTCGCGTCCATTAACCGAAAAAAACATCACTGGACGCATGAAACTCGCTGTGTAGCAATCTCTAGAATGTATGAAATTCATTCAAGCCGCGGTCAGTAACCTGTGTATGTACGCTTCGCGTACATTAACCGAAAAAAAACATCACTGGATGCATGAAACTCGCTGTGTAGCAATCTCTAGAATGTATGAAATTCAATCAAGCCGCGGTCAGTAACCTGTGTATGTACGCTTCGCGTACATTAACCGAAAAAGAACATCACTGGATGCATGAAACTCGCTGTGTAGCAATCTCTAGAATGTATGAAATTCAATCAAGCCGCGGTCAGTAACCTGTGTATGTACGCTTCGCGTACATTAACCGAAAAAAAACATCACTGGACGCATGAAACTCGCTGTGTAGCAATCTCTAGAATGCATGAAATTCATTCAAGCCACGGTCAGTAACCTGTGTATGTACGCTTCGCGTACATTAACCGAAAAAAACATCACTGGACGCATGAAACTCGCTGTGTAGCAATCTCTAGAATGCATGAAATTCATTCAAGCCGCGGTCAGTAACCTGTGTATGTACGCTTCGCGTACATTAACCGAAAAAAACATCACTGGATGCATGAAACTCGCTGTGTAGCAATCTCTAGAATGTATGAAATTCAATCAAGCCGCGGTCAGTAACCTGTGTATGTACGCTTCGCGTACATTAACCGAAAAAAAAAATCACTGGACGCATGAAACTCGCTGTGTAGCAATCTCTAGAATGCATGAAATTCATTCAAGCCGCGGTCAGTAACCTGTGTATGTACGCTTCGCGTACATTAACCGAAAAAAAACATCACTGGATGCATGAAACTCGCTGTGTAGCAATCTCTAGAATGCATGAAATTCAATCAAGCCGCGGTCAGTAACCTGTGTATGTACGCTTCGCGTACATTAACCGAAAAAAAACATCACTGGATGCATGAAACTCGCTGTGTAGCAATCTCTAGAATGTATGAAATTCAATCAAGCCGCGGTCAGTAACCTGTGTATGTACGCTTCGCGTACATTAACCGAAAAAAAAACATCACTGGACGCATGAAACTCGCAGTGTAGCAATCTCTAGAATGCATGAAATTCATTCAAGCCGCGGTCAGTAACCTGTGTATGTACGCTTCGCGTACATTAACCGAAAAAAAACATCACTGGATGCATGAAACTCGCTGTGTAGCAATCTCTAGAATGTATGAAATTCAATCAAGCCGCGGTCAGTAACCTGTGTATGTACCCTGTACACTTTAACAAAAAAACCAAAAACATCACTCGATGGACGAAACTAACTCTACAGCAACTTATAAAATACACGACACACAATTCTTATCTTATAAAATCAATAAAATTAACTTACTTTTATTTCTCCCATTTTGTCTTCTTTGTGGAAGGCCCCGGTTTATTTATATCATCATCGCTGTTGTCCGACAGCAAATCAACAGGAGAATTATGTCCGCTGTCGTCCAACAGCGAAACAGAATCTAAATTCGCATTATTGCCTTCCCCCACCACATCCCGCGCTCTTGGGGGGTAAATTCGAATGATCGCCCTCAAGAATGAATCGAACAGTTGACCAGGATCTCTTCTGTGACACTTCCTCCACAAGAATTCAGCAAGGTAGCTATCAAGAGATACTTCATCTTCTGAATCTGCTACCTGCCGCTTTCCGTAAAGGTTGCGTTTAATCTCGCTCCATAAACCCTCTATCGTGTTCGTGTGCGCCCCAGTAACCGGGTCCTTGAAAAAATATTTATGATTGACGGAGGCCTTTTTATAACCTTCATCAGAAAGACAATTATAGGCCCGCCAACAATCAGAAATAATCTCAGTTCCCGGTAAAATCCGCCTCTTAATAATCTCTAGCAAAATCTCTTTCGTTCTAGCTTCCACTACTTCCACAAAACACTCATTACTTCCACGCTCAACACCACCAAACACCCACTTACTATCCACATGCTTTCCTCTATTATACTTTCTCTTCCGAAACATACTCTCATCTATCTCAACAACCTTACCTACACCTCCCAAATCCCTATCTTCAAACACACGCACAGACTTGCACACCTCTCTACAAAAACTCATCCAATCAGTTGCCGTTTGCTTACTCACTCGCGCCAAATCCACAATCTGTTTATGATCATATTCGTTAACCCAAGCATACGTAACAATTAAAGCGTCAATCATACTCATTCTACTCCCTTGAAACCAACTACCAAGCCTTACACTCCGCCTTACACAATGCTTTTTCCCTTTCTCACTTCTATCACACCGCCATTTCCTTGCAAAATTTCCCAGCGACGAGTAATGTCGAGTCAGTGCGAAGCTCTCGCGATGGAAGGCTAAATCACCGGCAAAAGGTAAGCGGGAATCTTTTCAATGGTCTTAATTCGTTCATGAACGTATAATCTTCAATTAGGTACCAGCAGCATGTAAAAATTCCAATGGGTTCATATTTTATGAGCATTTTTTAAAAATCCCCATTGGTTTAGTATGAGAAAAGGGCTCTTTTCAGGGCATTTATGTTTGGGGCAATCCCCTCCAGTTTCAACGCACCCCCCAGTGCCTTATTTTCGCTAATATGTTTAAATTTCCTGTCTACATCTATAAATAATCATTTAGTTTATGCCTTAATTTTTAAAAGCTGCAAAATCTTTTTTTTTTTTAAATATGTGTTGATTGTACCTGCTTGCAACTGTTTGTTTGTTTACACTACATTTATCACTAAATAATGTCCCCATGGTTCCTTAAGGGTAACTAAGTCAATTAATTGACTCTTCCCTATCTCCGGTGACAGTTTGGCTAACTCTTTTTCTTTTTTTTTTTTTACAATTTTGAAGCAATTTTATCCCCTTTCCTCGGAAAGTAACCAATTTTTATCCCTCCCTCCCGTATCTTAACTAATTAAAACCTCTTAAAAGTTACTTACCCACTCAATCTAAAATCTAAGCTTTCGAACGGTACCCATTTTATTTAATTCAAATTATATTAAGTGCTTCTTTTCATCATGCAAAGTTTGTATAATTCGTGTAATTGTTCAATTCAAAATGGCTGTTCTTTTTCCTCCTGTAAGGAATCCCCACGCCAAAAATTTTCAAAGTAGTTATACAGAAAGGTACCAGCGAGGCCCCAACTCCGAGTTTCTTTTTAATCAATTCACAGCTCAAGTTGACAAACCACTCACCCAAACTTCTGGAATTTTAAATATTTACTGAATTGGTTTTGCAAAAAATTATTCAATGGAGTTCAAAACTTTATAGGGGAAGAGGGAAAACAGATAATTCCATTATTAATTACTAATTTGTATTATTAAACTTAATTTTCTACTAATATTTTTAGGATTTCGGCCTGGTTTCCCTATTAGTAGTCATTTTGGGGCGCTCTCCACGATGGTGTAGCCCTTTTTTACAAGACCTCTTACAGAGGCTCGGTGCCCCCCTCCCCCCCCCCCCCCCGGTTGGGAAAAAAAAAATCTCTTATTTGCTCATTTCAACACATATAGCATCTCTATTGATAGATTAAAAGGGAAAAAAAAGGAAGAAAAGGGTAGAAAAAAAAATCTCAACAACTGCTGCACATTTCTTTCCCCTTTACCGCCCCCCCCTCCATGGCCGTGTGCTCTTTGGGGGGCTATCAACTAAATAGAGGAAAAGAAAATAGATTATATTTAATAAGGAAATATTAATTCTTCCCACATTTAGCTCATACCATCACTTATAGCATGTCTTTTAATTTTCCACAACTGCTGCACACATTTTCCCCTTTTCCGCCCCCCCATGAGAGTTCACTCTTTTTTTTTTTGGGGGGGGGGGGCTTTTTTTTTTTTTTTTTTTTTTAATTAACTCAACTTTTACCCCCACATGTAATATATCATGTGTTAAGTTTAATTGTTTCAGCATTCCACTTTGATTTTCCACCCACTGCGTTCAACCTTTTTTTTTATTAGTTTCCCCCCCCCTTCCCTTCTACTATTTTTTTTCGATCATTTTGGGGCGCTAGACACGTTGGTAGCGCTCTTTTTGCTATGTCTCCAACTGGAGCTGAGTTCCTTGGGGAGGGGCTTTCAACCTTTACAACTTTAACCCCCACATGTAATATACCATTAATTGTTTTTGTTTTTTTGTTTTGTTTCACTCAGCCTGTTCTTCCTATTTGTAATGGTTTCGGGTCGCCCAACACGATGGTGGGGCTCTTTTCATTTAAACTTCAAAAGTGGCTGAGTTACCCCCCACTCCCCCCCCCTTCCCGTTGAGGGAAAATTAATTTAGCCTTTTATTTTGCACGTGCATCACATATAGCAAGTCAATAGACAGCTAATTTCTCAACACTCCGTTGCAATCCACATTTCCCTTTCCTGAACCCCCTCCCCCATGAGCCGATTCTGTTCGGGGGGTGGGGATCTTTGCACTTTCTCAACTTTAACCCCCACATGTAATATATCATTGGTTAGGTTTCTTGGCTCAACAACTAATGATCAGCAGTCTGACTCATTTCTTTTTTTTTTCCCATCCTACCATGATCAAAATAGCTTTTTCAATTACTAATTAAAATTATTAAACGTTAAGTGTTCAGAGTTCCGCCTGCGATCCCCCCCCCCCCCACCCCCGTCTAGCTAAGACTGCGCTTCCCTGTCTCCTCTACAACACTTTAACACCATAAGTAGTGGAAATATACTAACAACACAGTAACTACAGATTTATCGTTAGTAAGTCATATCCCGCAACAAATCAAGTTGAGCAATAACCCAGTTTCACTTGTTAAAGCATCTATGTGCCTATTCAGAACAATTAAAGTACTAGTATCTCTCCTCATAGGCGCACATCAATTCAGCAACACATTTTAAAAAACAGAAGGGAAAAAGAGAGGGAATGTAAAGGAAGAATTCTGTAATCCCCCCCCCCCGCTGCTGGTACCAACAAATCCCAGGACCTTGTAAAAACAACAATTCAAACCACAAACATTAAACACTCGATCATTGAGGGTTCCCGTTATGCCTATAGCTATTTTAGTGAAGAGTAGATTTAAAACTGAAATTATTCATTTGTATTTTCAAATCCCCCTTTTTATTATTTTACAATCAAACACAGAGTTAGCCAATAACTTATGGCTGCAAAAATGCAATCAAACATGAACACTAGGTCAGCATCAAATCAAACACAACTTAAACAGGTAAAAAAACCAGTTGATGCTAAGATAAAAATAAAAGAGTCTTCCAAAAATGCTAACAAAACATCCGGTAGTGCAGGCACACCAGGCAGTTCCCGGTCAATTCAGGACAAAGAAAAATTAAAGAACAAAACAAAGACAGAAGAGCAAAGCAATCAATCAGCAGTCAATCTAGATAAGTACTTTGAGGAAGACGACACTGTAACTGAATGCGAAGAAACGGATTCGGAATCAGAAACGAGCAAAACTAGTAAACAAGTTGCACTTGAAATAGTTAATGCCCCCGAGGTACGCGGTACGAAGATGGAACTCCAAAAGCTATGTGATGCCCCAGAAACAGGGAAAAGAAGATCAATAACAGTTGAAAAAGCGCTCAGAGCAATAAGTTACATCAGAGTTATAGAAAAACGAACCACAAGATTGCCGAAAATCGTCTGCAGAGAGATAGATAAAGCATTGGAAATAATCTCAAGATCAATAGTAGAACTCGAAATCAGAGCACAGCACGCAGAGGCGCAGAACGATATATTGGAAAACATGACGCACAGGCAGACAGAAAAGGCAGAACACGATTCAGCAGACGAAGTACATGGGAGAGAACGGGAGATAAAAACAAACAAACCTCCAATTAACTACGCAGAGGCAGTAAAAGCAGCCACATCAACAATTATCATACAGGCAAAAGAGGACAGAACAGCTGAGGAAGTAGAAAAACAAGTTCTTAACCATTCCAAGGACCATCACGGTAATGTTAAGAGTGTACGAAAAATCAGGAATGGGGTAAAGATCATGTGCGAAAGCGCAATGGCCGCACAGGAGCTTAAAAAGACAATTACTGAGGATCAAGAGGTAAGCGAAGCGCTAGAAATAAAAAACGCAAGCCTGAGGAAAAAAAGAATAATCATTTTCAACGTCCCGAATTGGGTCCCTGAAGACCAGGTAACATCAAAGCTCGCACGCATTCTAGGGGTTAATAATGATGAATACAACGAAGATGTCTTCAAACTGATGAAGCCGTTGGCGGCCAAGAATGAGAAAATACACATTCCAGTCACTCTTCCCGAACCTCTGGCGGACCACCTGCTTAAAAAAAGGACGGTTTGTCTGGGGTTCAAAGAATGCCCGGTGAAACATTTCGTAACAATCCAAAGATGCCACCAATGCCTCGGTTTCGACCACGTGGCATTACAATGTCCAAACACACAGATGTGCTCCAACTGCGCAGGGGAACACAGCTACAAAGACTGTAAATCGAGACGCAAAGAATGTGCTATGTGTCGTCTATATAACTGGACCAACAAAGGATGGCTGAGAGCTCAGAAACCAACAGACCATTCGACACATTCAGGACACTGCTGGGTGTACCAGACACTACTTCAAATACGACAATTAGAACTTCAGGAGGGTAAGAGGCAGCTAACAAATGGCTTAGAGGTGATACAGGGGTTAGTCTCAATTCACACGTATAGGGGCAAGCCACGAATTGCTAGGACCACTAATGAAGAACACGGCAGGTATCAACGCAGGGACGAACTAAGAAGAAAACATCATGCTTAATACCGCCTCAAATAATCACATAAACATGCACTCACAGAATGCAACACAAACACGAAGACCAGAGGTCCTAAACGCCATACAGATCAATCTTCACAACAGCAGCCATGCCACAAACGAATTAGGGGGATACTTGGGAGCAGAAGGAATACATGTTGCTAGTTACAAGATTACTACCAGAACAAGGAGACAGGACAAATAGCAGGTATAAACCCAAAACATTGGTCAATAACAAAAACGAAAACAAACAAATCAGCCATCATAACAAAGTTAGGATCAAACCCGATAACGCTAAGTGAACAAGAATTTGTATCAGCCATAACTATCGAAAACAATAAAGAAAAACTAACAATTATCAACACATATGCTCCCCCCTCAGCCGATTTCTCAGTGGTGCTTTCAGAAATTGAGAACACTATGAAGATAGCATCGGGAGAAATCCTGCTAGTGGGAGACTTTAATGCACATTCACAAGCATGGGGATATGACAATATCGACGACAGGGGACAAAAACTCACAGACTTCATCCTTCTTAATTCACTTTTTGTCCAGAATCCACCAGGTGCCCCTCCCACTTTCTGCACTATGAGGAATAAAAAAGAAATTAAGGGATGGCCGGATTTAACGATAGCAACACTTAAACTAGGGAACAAAATTAAGGACTGGGAGGTCAGCGAGGACGAATCTCATAGTGATCACAAATTAATAAAATTTAAAATTCAACATGACAACACCAGCCACCACAGACACAGATTAGAAACAAAACATGGAAAACATGAAAAATTTGACAAAAACATAAAAAAAATCAGAAATAAATATATCAAAGAGTTAAAAAAAGTATCGGAAATAGACCAACTAGATAATATTACCCTCAGACTTCAAAATGAAATCACAACCGTAGCGATTAACTGCTATAAAAAACGGTCAACACCCGATATAACAGCCCCACCATGGTGGACAGATGAAATTAAAACGGCAAGAAACAGAGTCAGGGCCTTCAGGAGGCGATATCAAAAACAAAAAGACGAAGAGCTAAAATCTAAACAACACATAGAATACAAAAAAGAAAGAGCAAAACTAAAAAAAATAGTCCAAAAAACAAAAATTAAAACCTGGAAAAGATTCTGTGAGGACGCAACAAACAGATACGGGTCCCAGTATAAACTAGCATCGGGAAAAGTTACGAAACCCCCAAGACTTGTAAACATCTTACCAGATAACAAAACAGTAACAATAAAGGAAACTCTTAATCACTTTCTAAACAACCTGTTTCTTACAGACCCGTCAACAGAACATAAACTTATACCAGCCCCCCCCAGATTTAATGACTCAAGGCCCCCCGTGATAACGAAACAGGAATTAAACCGAATAATAAGAAATATAAAACAAAACAAGGCACCAGGGTATGATTACATAGATTATAATTTAATTAAAAGAATACACAATGCAGAACCACAACTTTTACTAACGCTTTTCAACACATGCCTCAAACTTAACTATTTCCCAAAATCTTTCAAAATAGGTACAGTAGTACTATTCCACAAAGCTGGTAAAGACACCAAAGATCCAAAAAATTACAGACCAATGTGCCTACTACCAGCATTCAGCAAAATATTAGAAAGAATAATACATGGTAGAATAAACCACCATCTAACAACTAGTAATTTTTGGAGCGCCAAACAATACGGGTTCAAACAGGGAATATCAACAGAACAAGCACTAGACGAACTTATTAACAAAATTAAACAAGACAAAGAGGAAAAATATCAAACACTGCTAATTTCTATGGACATTAAGGGCGCATTTGACAATATAAGTTGGCCGATAATAGCCAAAACCCTAAAACAATCTCCCTGCCCCACATACTTAATTAATTGGATCATTAGTTTTCTGGAAGATAGATACGTAACATTAGAAGAAAATGGTATAAAAATAACAAGGCAAACATTCGGCGGATGCTCACAAGGCAGCTGCCTGGGACCACTTCTGTGGCTGCTAATAGCAGATATAGCACTTAAGAAGCAATGGGGTATAAATGTCAGGATTCAGGCTTTCGCAGACGATTTTATACTAATCTTAAGATCAAAAACAAAAGAAGAACTTATAAAATTAGCAAATAAAATGATAAAAGAATTTAACGAGTGGATAACAAACAATAGATTAACATTAAATTGGGACAAAACAGAATTACTGTACCTAAATAGAGGACACACAGGGAATCTCCCAACCGAAAATTCATACAACATAGAGGGCATTGAATTCAACGGTAAAAAGTTAGAGGTCAAAGAACAAATTAAATATTTAGGGGTAATGATACACAAGAATCTAAACTGGCTCCCACATTGCCAACAACAAACAAAGAAAATCAGAAAATCATTTTGGATGATGGGACGGATGGTCTCTAAGGGATGGGGTCTACAACCCAACATAATTAAAATTTGGTATAGGTCAGTAGTGGAGAAAACACTTACATACGTCGCCCCAATATGGGGGCATAACCTGAATAGACGCAGCAAGGAAGTATTATCTAGCTGTCAAAGGCACTTTGCATTGGCCATAGTCAAAGCTTATAGGACAGCCTCAACAGCGGCACTTCAGGTTCTATCTGGCCTGATTCCAATTCACCTTCAAGTACAATACGAAGCAGCTTACGGCACTGTCTCAAGATTACGCAAAACAGTAAACATATACAACACAACTATCCATCACACGGACTATGTTAAAAAGATCAACGTTTGGCACAACCACCCAGCAGAAACAGTAGAACCAAGATTCGGACACAATCTAAGAGACATAGTCGTATACACAGACGGTTCGAAATTGGAATCAGGCGCTACGGGATCGGCTTTCGTAGCATACAAAAATGAACAAAAAATCAAGACATGGTCGGTGCCACTAAGAAAGTGCAACAGTGTCTTCCAAGCCGAACTACTGGCCATACTGAAAGCCGCAGAATGGGGTAATACCACAGGGCAAGATTACAGCATACGCTCGGACTGCATGTCAGCAATACAAGCATTAAGCAAACCCTTTAACGTAACTGAAATAATAGATACAATACAACAAACAGTAAAAAAATCAAATAATAAATTTAAAATCAGCTGGGTCAAGGCTCACGTGGGCATCCAAGGAAACGAGGATGCTGACGAATTGGCCAAACAAGCAGCACAAAACCCATACAATGCAATCCCTTACCACATGGAGAAACCAATAACAAAACTAAAGAGAACCCTGAAAGAACTAACAATTAAGCAATGGCAGTTCGAGTGGGACTACGGGGACACAGGCAGGCTGACACACAGGTACTTCCCTAAAGTGGATACACACAGATTGATAAGCTGCAAACTACTTTCTCAAGTCTACACAGGCCATGGCGCGTTTCCAGCATATCTGCACAGATTCGCACTGGTGGAAACGCCAGATTGTGAGTGTGGATTGATGGGAACTTCCAAACACTACCTCATAGCCTGTCCACTCACACAAGCACTCCATCTGGTAGGCATAACACCAAACAACGAGCAACTTTGGCACAAACAGCTAGCTCAAAACAAACATGTACAAGCAAAAGCCAAAACAGTGATCAGATGGTTAATTGATAACATAGACTTAATTTCACACTAACGTGAAGCAAAACTGAACAAGCCCTTCCCACCATCCACACAAGATTAATTCCTCAGCAACAACAGTAATCTAGCGTAGTGCATAGCGAAATAATAAAAAGCAATTAATAGAATCCTCTATTTTTGCACAAAAAGGCATTAAAAGAACTTTACTTTTACTGCACCAAAAAAACTATAAAAAAATATATACTAAAAGCACAATGTGCACAAAAAAAAAAAAAAAAAAAAAAAAAATTAACGAAGCCATGTACGCTAATGGCGCCTGGTGCATGTAAAATCCGTCGTGGGTGCAAAGTCCTCCAAGTTCCCTTTGAATTATACCTCTGGAGGTGCCTAGTCAGGTGAAGGTCTCGTCACCTGATCAAGGTTCTAAATTACGAGACCAATTCCTTTCTCTTTTTTAAAATTTAAATTTCTTTTTTAAACCTGCCATTTCAGCGAGGTTGGATGGATGCCGTGAGCTGTCAAGTAGAGAAACTGTAGCAAACCACTAGAGAACACTACAGACAAGATGTAATACATAGCGGAAACACAAATATTTAAACTGAATTATATAAACCTGTCTATATTAGCAACCATAGTCAGTGTGAATATGGCCCGAAAGCAAGCCCCTTTCCTTATTCGACAACATACCCAGATACCCATAATTAATAACAAACTAGAACCGGCCAACACAGTATCAAAGTAACTCTCACGAAATACCGTTGCAGCCAAGGACACCCAAGAAGCTAATCAGGTGGATCTCCGTTATGAGGAGATTAGGCGAATTTCGCCCCGCGGCCAGGTATACAAACTCGTTAAGCTGGGCATAATGCCCGGCAGGTAGGGGCCTGGTCTGCGGTTTAATAATAATAATAATCACACCGCCATTCAAATCCATCAAGATTATCCTTTTCACACAATTTCATACCATTCCCACATTTCGGACATTCATACTCGCTCGCAATCAAACCTTTCCCCATACAATATTCAATCACAGCTTTTTTACCCCTACCACTCAATTCTATAACACTACGAAAATCATTCCATTCATTCCCTGAGACAGATTTTCGAGGCATCCTGACACTTAAAATAGAACGCTTACGAAACGATATTTAAAAATATACAAAATTGACCCTGAAAAACCAAACTACTCACTCAAGAGGACAAAATTCAAACTTACCCCTAAATACCTTTTGAATATCTTTCACTTTAAATTAGTTCTGTAGCAAATGGGCGTAGTACTGTACCATAAATTACTTCGAAGCAGCAGTAAACAAAATCTCCAAACAAGTGCTACTTCGAACGTCAGTGGTCAAACGATTCAAATGCTGCATCTCTAACTACATGCGTATTCTATAAATCCAACATTACGGCATACAATAAACCAACCAACCCCACCAAACGATTTATTTACCCACACACCAATCAAATTTCCACATCAAACAACGTGCGCGTTGCGTTGCATTTTTGCCGATCCCACCGACGCTAGCATACGAAAGAAAATATAGGCTTCTGATTGGTTGAATTATTTAAAGAGCAATTGTTGTTTGTAAATAAATCGTTCTCAAATGCATATCATGTTAAAATAATAATAATAAGAAGAAATGGCAATTTATTTTTATTATAATCTTTTTTAAGTAGTAATACAGAACAATTGAGTTTATAAACATCGCGAAATGGACGCCATAAAAAGGAAATGTGATTATTGTGTTTATATGCATATACAAATCGTGCTGAAATTTTAAATATTAATAGCTATAAACATCGGAATGAAATAAGTAGATAACATTTTTTTTTTTTACCTTCAAGATTTAATCACGGAATAAAGATATTGCATAACTCTTTTTAACTTACCTTAGCAGAAGCATCATCATTAACTTCTTTTAATTTTAAATTTCAGAAAATCTTTCTTTTATCTATTAATAAATATGTAAAATCCGAAGGAAATTTATTAAAATATATCTTCCAAAAGGTTTTCAAACAGAAACTATGATTAAATAAACGTAAACTCAAAAATGAATCAAAACAAAATACTCTTCAAATTATTCAACCAATCAGAAGCCCGTATTTTCTTCCCTAGCTTCGGTGGGATCGGCAAAAATGCGTACGCGTTGTACTAGCTACCTCCGAACTCTAGGAATCCAACATTACCGCACACAATAAACCAACCAACCCGACCAAGGGATTTAATTTACTCGTAAACCAATCAAATTTCTACATCAAACAACGTAGGCGTGGAAAAAATGTAAGACACAAACAGGTAGCAACAAAATATCATTTATCACCTTGCCAAACCCAACATCGCCAACTTCCTCGCTTATTCGAGGATTCAACCAATTTATGAGTTTTAGTCAACATGGTTTCGGCAATTTTTTTTTCATTCTTGTAACCATTGTTCCAACTGATATTCACCAACGTCAGATTCTCGCCGAATTTTGCGGCACTTGGCGAAATATCGCCAAATTTGGCGACAAAAATAGGTTGCCATAAATGAAGCCAACTTCGCTGTAGAGGATTTATTTGGCTATACTCTCATTCAAATTCAATATTGACGAGAACTGGAAATAAATCCTCTTTAATCGGTTTTTACGCATTTAACTTCGTGTTTTCCAGTAATTGGCGATGCGATAGCAAATTTTGAAGTATTAACATAATTGAGATAGAAGAAAGTTTTGGGATTGGCTGGCTCATCCGATTAGCTTTCTTTTCTATATATGTCCACGCATAACTCTTGAACAGATGTTTCGATTTTCATACTTTGTTTTCTTTTCGCAAAGGTGATCCCGTTTCAATAACATTAGGATCTAAAAATGATTGTCTGTTTTCCTGTATCTTTTTTTTTTTTTTTTTTTTTTTTACTTAAAGTTTTAATTTTTGTAAACATTATCGTCGAAAATTCTTAATATGGTTTTAAGGCACCGTGCGCTTTTAAAATTGTTGTCGTATTGTGTATAGTTTATTATTATTATTATTATTATTATTATTATTACTTTCTTCTATCTTTACAAGAAGAAAGTATTGGATTCATGAAAATTTTCGACTTCCGGTTTTCGACGGATTTATACGTTTTAGAAGGTCCTGAACACGATTTGACCATTTCTAGAAAATGTCTGCCTGTCTGACAAAAATTTTGTGGACGCTCTATCTCAAGAACTAATGCACGAAATTTAATAAAACTTTATATTCAGTTAGTCCCTGATATAGATTGGTGCTGATTAGTTTTTGGGGAAAATCGCCCGACAGGTGGCGCTTCTAGGCTGCATTTTTTGTGATTTCCACAATAGCTCTATTCAAGAACTAATGCATTTATTTTCATCAAACTTCAGGTTCAGTTAGACCTTGACATAAATAGATGCTGCTATTGTTTAGGTGTAAATTGCCGAACAGGTGGCACTGCTATACCACTTTTTTCTCGATATTTACAATAGCTATATCTCGAAAACTAATGCACGGAATTTCATCAAACTTCAGAGCCCCTTTTGCTCCTCAAACCATAGTAATACCCCGTTCAGATTGAATATTTAAGATATCTTAGAGCGCCATTTTAGAAGTGGTACACCCCGGAATCATAGAACCTGACTGCTTCCGTACTAAGATAAAATTAACTTTATTTTGGAGGACTCATCGGATCTTCTATTTCTAATGTCAAAACGAAATTTTCTCAAATTTTCGTGAATGGCCACGTCATCGTCTATTACTCAATTTTTGGTCTATTTTTTTTTCTACCTGTACTACAATGTTTTGTATTATATTTGTAACTCAACTTCTCTTTCAAATGTATAAACCGAAAATCGTCTGCAAATACTGTGTAAACAAATGAAAACAACATCAAAAAGATGTCGCGTTGTCGTATAATTTACAATTCTATGAAAATAATAAAATAAATGGAAATATATTACATGAAGTATTTTGCTGATAAAGTTGTACCAAAAATGAACTGTTTATGTATCAATTAAACACGAAAGAACTGAAAGAAAACCAAATAATTGGCAAACATTATATATTCTGATTAAAAGGAATAAATTTAAGTTAGACTTTTATAGAACAAGGGTAAGACAACCCAGAATGAAGTTGTGAGTAAGTTTAATTGTTATAGTATACTGGGTGTTTCAAAATATATGTAATGTTGATTGGTTCTTAAACCACTATACAAAAATTGAAGCACATTTCCAATTACCAAAAAAGTATACCATATCTTTTAGATATGGTACTTGTTTTGCAAGGGGCTGTATACAAATTAATATATGAAATTTTAGCTTTAAACGACCTCTTTTTCCTATAACTTATATTTAGAAAAATATTACCCAACAAAAAAATAAGAATTACTCTTCTTTTACTACCAAAGTTTATTTAGTTATGTTACTTTGAACTTTAGTTGTTTCAGATTTTCCGGCACTAAAAAAGTGTTTTATCGTTTTTAAAATCTCGATTTTGATTTTTTTTTCTTTTGTTTAATGTTAAAACAGTCCATATTATTTTAAGTATATCTCTGCGATATTTCAGAGTCCTATCTTTATTTTTATTTAGAACAAATTGCAGCTGTTTATACAAATACGTGGTAACTATTTGTGACAATGAACGAAGTCTTTAAGTTCGTTTATCTCAGTGATTGAATAATTACTAGCCCAATCACTAATTCAGGGGTTGGCCCGGGGCGGACATTCCCCCCAGAGCATTGAAATGTCCCCGCCCCGGAAAATTTGATAACTTATGCTTATATATATACACATATGTAAATCCCCCGCCCCGGAACATCCCGATGTTCCCCTCCCCCGGAGCTGCAAAAATACCTCCCGGAGAAAAATGTCTGAATTCAACACTTAATTTATCTTACAAGAAAAAATAACCAAGTTAGAAAAGAAAATAAACTTTCCGGAAACAGTAGTTTACAGAAGCACAGCCGTAAGCATTATTTAATGTATTAGGATAAATAACAATGTTATTGAGTTGTAATTTTCCAACTGGACGAAAAATGTCCGGGCCAAGATTCGAACCAGGGATCTCTTGGCTGAAGCTGCCATGCTCTACCAACTGAGCCATCCTGGTCGAATCTGGAGGACCTAATTCATCCAGTTAACCTTGTCCGTGGAACAATGTTATTGTTTTATAGTTAGCCAGCAAAATAAGCCCGCTACGCTGGTCAATTTCTCTTAACGAGCCTTTAATCAAACGTATTATTGACCTTGAATTTGACCTTGTGTTTTAAAAGCATATGTACCTTTACTTGGAATGTCCTCCTGCATTTATGAAAACGATACGAACGCCATTGCGTTATTACATTTTAATGTGTCAGATAAAATTTGGGCTGTTAAGGACAAACTCAACTATCTCTATTTATTAAAATAATACGATTTTTTCAAATTTTAATATTTTGAGCTTCATAGCTGGTATTTAGTTAGATATACACAAAGTTTCAACTCTGTAAGTTACATAGTTTCTGAGAATGGCTCTGTGACGGACAGACAACGGAGCGGGAGTAATAGGGTTTCGTGAGATGAACGAAACCCTAAACAAGTGGGTAAGTGTGATCGAAGATCGCTCAAAGGGTTTCGTTTAATATTTCTTTCAAAACACTTTATCCTTTCTTTAATAATTCCAAATAAATTTCATTTAGCAAAGAAAAAAAAAAAAAAAAAAAAAAAAAAAAGTCATGTTTTTTATAAAGTAAAAAATTACCGATCTATTTTTTCGTTTTTTCGAATATTATACAGTAGGATTTGGTAAAGAATGATAAAACCATATGCTATCACATATGCTATATATTATAACCATCCTTGAAAACTCATCTAACTAACAGTGAAGGTTCCGTCAAAATCCATTCGACAGAATATTTTTAAAAGGCTAAGTTTTCATAATCGGGTTCATCTGATTATAAAACTTTCCCCAATAATTCTATAACTAAGCAAAGCAGAACAATATGCGATATACTAAAACTATCTCTGATAAATTATACAACTAACAGTGCAAGTCCCGCCAAAATCCATTCCGCAAAGTTAATAAACATTTCCTTTTTGAATCAGCGAAAAATGTAAGTTATAACTTAATAAAAAGTATTTACGATTCAAAAAATGGTAAATTAAAATGTTTTGCATGTTTACAATTAAATAATCATTTTCAAACAAGTGGGTAAGTGTGATCGAAGATCGCTCAAAGGGTTTCGTTTATTATTCCTTTCAAAACACTTTATCCTTTCTTTAATAAATACAAATAAATTTCATTTAGCAAAAAAAAAAAAAAAAAAAAAAAAAAGTCATGTTTTTTATAAAGTAAAAAATTACCTGTCTATTTTTTCTTTTTTTCGAATATCTAAACCAGCCCGGTAGCGGGCGAAACCTGCTATTATATTCTGTAATAATAATCTCATCAAAAAGTCACCTGCAAAAAATGCAGCCAAGTCTCGTAACTCATTTAAAGTAAAAAGTACTGAGATCGTATAAAGCCAAGAACTATCTTATTAACTCTGAAATTTTCATTCACAAATCAATCCTAGTCTCTACATCTTTAGTTAATTATTATTATGTGACTTGGCAGTTACGCAGCACAGGGCAGTTATTACAACTTACTACGTTATGGGATGGGATGGGACAATTTAATTAAGATAAATTATATACGCACAGGGAAGTTATTACACCTTAATATGTTATAGTATTATTTGATTAAGACTAACTATGTACATCACATTCTCGTGCTACGTAATTGCCAAGTCACAAAATAATAATTAACGAAAGATGTAGAGACTAGGAGTGATATGTGCATGAAAATTTCAGAGTTAATAAGATAGTTAAACTTGGCTTTATACGATCTCAGTACTTTTTACTGTTTATGAGTTACGAGACTTGGCTGCATTTTTTACAGGTGACTTTTTGGTGAGATTTCACCTCTTTTTGTAAGTAATCCTCCTTTTCTTGATTTTGGGCTCTTTTTGGAGATCATCCACTGATTTTCGAAGAAGTTACCTTAAAGAAATTTCAGGTAACAAGGCAAGCACTAAGTTATGGGAGGGGGAGTCAAAAGTACTCTCAGTTGCTTCCAGGAAAGCTGCTATCCATCTGAGATATTACTCGCAGCCTAGATACTTGATATTTAGCACAAAAGTACTGTTTAGGATTTAAAAAAAAAAGCTAAAATTAAAATTTTCGGAAATTTTCAATATATTAAACTATATTTGATTTCGGTTTTTTCGGTTTTTTAGATTTTTCCTTATTTTGTATCCTAAACCCTACCTTTCTGCCAAATGTCAAGCTGGTAGGACTACAAAATCGAGTTATATTCAAACCTTCGACTTTTTATAAATTTATTGATTTTTCGATTTTACTTCTAAGTTTCCTGATTGTCATGCCAATATAGTAATTCTCTGATCCGTCTTCCTAGGATCATTTAGGTTCAATTTAAAGATAAATCAAGATAAGTCACCATGATTTTATTTAGAAAAGACTATCAAGCCATAACCAGCCAGTAATGTCGGGAGCAGAGGGGGAGCTGTGAACATTTTTTTGGTGATAACATCCATACTTTTAACAATCCATATTTCATATGCAAATTATATAGAGTATAACCTGTGAAAGAAAACAAACATGTCTATAAAGAAACCGCCCATAACGTAGCCGGTCTATAGCGGAACTTTTCCATACCGAAATTCGAAATTCGAAAAAAAAAAAACATCATCCGGGAAAAAAACATAAAACAATTAGGGGCGGTGTACTAAGCTAATAGAACAATTATCTTAAAACTCGTGTTTCTAGAACTACAAAATCGAATTGTTTTCGAATTTTCGATTTTTTACAGATATTTCGTTTCGATTTTATTTTCGAATTTTACAAATTTTTAAAAGTATCTTTTTTGAACCGAAAATATTACCTTTACACTACATTTTAAGTCTATAAGACTACAAGATCGAATTATTTTAAATTTTTGATTTTTTTCGATTTTTTTTTTCTAATTTTCCGGATTTTTTTTATTTCTTCTTATTTTGTATCCTAAATACTACCTTTATTACAATTTTCAAGTTTCTAGCGCTACAAAATCGAATTAATTTCAAATTTTCGATTTTTTTATTTTATTTTCGAATTTATTGTGTTTTAATTTTTTCCTCTTTCTGTATCCTAAATGACTATAGTACCTTTACGCTGAATTTTCAGTTTCTAAAGCTACAAGATCAATTTTGTTTTCAATTTTTCAAATTTTCCAGATTTTTTGATTTTTTTTTTAAATATATATCCTAAATACTGCTTTTATTCCAAATTTCAAGTTTTTAGCTCTAAAAATTCGAATTATTTTAAAATTTTCGTTTTTTTTCGATTTTTTTTATTTTATTTTCGTTTTTTGTTGTGTTTTTATTTATTTATTCTTTTTCTGAATCCCTTTACACACATTTTCTGTTTCTAAGATCGAATTGTTTTCAATTTCTCATTTTTTTTAAATTTTCGAATTTTGCGGATTTTTTTCAAATTTTCCGTATTTTTAAATTTTTCCTTAAATAGCATCTTAAATATTACCTTTATTCCAAATTTCAAGTTTCTAGCGCTATAAAATCGAATTATTTTCAAATTTTCCTTATTTTTCGATTTTTTTTATTTTATTTTCGAATTTTATTGTGTTTTTCATTTTACCTTATTCCGAATCCTAAACACTATCTTTACGCCGAATTTTAAGTTTCTAAGGTTAAGAGATCAAATTATTTTCATTTTTTCATATTTTTCGAATATTTGAATTTTTTTTTTTCGAATTTTATGGATTTTTTAAATTTTTTCTTTTTTTGTATCCTAAATACTACCTTTATTCCAAATTTCAAGTTTCTAGCGCAACAAATTCGAATTATTTTCAAATTTTTGATTTTTTTCGATTTTTATTGGGTTTTTAATTGTTACCTCATTCTGAAGTCCAGACACTACCTTTACGCCGAATTTTAAGTTTCTAAGGTTAAAAGATCAAATTTTTTTCATTTTTTCATTTTTTTTTCGAATTTTTCGAATTTTTTACTCTTTTTTTTCGAATTTTCTGGATTTTTTTAGTTTTTTTCTTATTTTGTATCCTAAATACTACCTTTATTCCAAATTTCAAGTTTCTAGCGCTACAAAATCGAATTAGTTTCAAATTTTCGATCTTTTTCGATTATTTTATTTTATTTTCGAATTTATTGTGTTTTAATTTTTTCCTTTTTCTGTATCCTAAATGACTGTAGTACCTTTACGCTGAATTTTCAGTTTCTAAAGCTACAAGATCAATTTTTTTTTTCAATTTTTCAAATTTTCCAGATTTTTTAATTTAATTTTTTTTTTTTTTTTTTTTTAATCCTAAATACTGCTTTTATTCCAAATTTCAAGTTTTTAGCTCTAAAAAATCGAATTATTTTAAAATTTTCGTTTTTTTTTCCATTTTTTAATTTAATTTTCGTTTTTTGTTGTGTTTTTATTTATTTTTTCTTTTTCTGAATCCCTTTACACAAATTTTCTGTTTCCAAGACTACGAGATCGAATTGTTTTCAATTTCTCATTTCTTTTTTTTTTTTTTTTTTTCGAATTTTCCGTATTTTTAAATTTTTTCTTAAATAGCATCCTAAATATTACCTTTAATCCAAATTTCAAGTTTCTAGCTCTATAAAATCGAATTATTTTCAAATTTTCCTTATTTTTCGATTTTTTTATTTTATTTTCGAATTTTATTGTGTTTTTAATTGTTCCTTATTCTGAAGTCCAAACACTACCTTTACGCCGAATTTTAAGTTTCTAAGGTTAAAAGATCAAATTATTTTCATTTTTTCAAATTTGTTTTCGAATTTTCTGGATTTTTTTAGTTTTTTCTTATTTTGTAACCTAAATACTACATTTATTCCAAATTTCAAGTTTCGAGCGCTATAAAATCGAATTATTTTCAAATTTTCGATGTTTTTCGATTTTTTAATTTAATTTTCGATTTTTATTGTGTTTTTAATTTTTTCTTATTCTGAATTCCAAACGCTACCTTTACGCCAAATTTTAAGTTTCTAAGGCTAAAAGATCAAATTATTTTCATTTTTTCAATTTTTTTCGAATTTTTCGAATTTTTGATTTGTTTTTTCGAATTTTCTGGATTTTTTTTCTTTTTTTCTTTTTTTGTATCCTAAATACTACCTTTATTTCAAATTTGAAGTTTCTAGCGCAACAAAATCGGATTGTCTTCAAAATTTCGGATTTTTTTTCAATTTTTTCGATTTTTAAAATTTTGCTTTCGATTTTTTTGGTGTTTTTGATGTTTTCTTTTTCTGGATGCTAAACACTACCTTCACACCAAATTTTAAGTTCTAAGACTACAAGATCGTATTATTTTTAATTTTCAATTTTGATGGAATTTGTTGTATTTTCGAATGTTTTCTTTTCGAATTTTCCGGATTTTATAGCTTTTTCTTTCTTTGTATCCTAAACAGTACCTTTTTTTCCAAATGTCAAGTTTTTAGGGCTACGGGATCTACCTAATCTTTTTGATGACACGTGAATGAGTCAGTGAGTGAGTGACAAAAAATCGAATGTTTGAGTTCAGATATCGTCTGAACTAGAAAAGACAGAAAGTTGTAATTTTAAATTTTGGTCCTGTGTGCCAAATACTCTAGAAAAACGAAGTTCCGAGTTTTGGGAGACTCCAGCACAGAGATATGGGGGGGGGGGGGTCAAAAGTGCCCTAAGTTGCTTCCAGAAAAGGATGCTTACGGCTGTGCTTTCTCGACTTGGCGGAGGCACTGCCGTGCCTCCAGATATCTGTCATGCGGACTAAATGCGATATTTAAAAAAATAATAATAATTTCAAAATTAAACATGTTGTACACCTTCAAAATGTTAAAATATGCGAATATTTCCATAATCGGATTTTTATCATGATTCAATATGCTTTTCAAACTCATATATTTACTATTCTCTATTACTCATATTGATACTCGCTTTGTATTATTCTCAAACATTTGAAAAATTCGTTAAACTTCCAATATGACGTCAGATTTTCTTTTTAATTCTCTAATGACGTGATATTAATCTGCTTTGTATACATACACATACTCATACTCCTTGTATTATTGAGAAATCTTTGAAAATTTCCGTTTTATTACCACTATGACGTCAATCATTTCTATTTCATATTAATATTTTTTTCAATTGGTGAAACTTTTATTTCATTTTCATTTTTCACCTGGAAATCGTTCAATAGAAAATTAATTATTGTAGAAAGAATTTCATTGTGGATTTTTAATTTTTGACAACTGCTTTAACGAAATGTTTAAATTTAATAGGAAAAAGCTGTTAGAATTTTGGTTTTTTATCTCTATTCATTAAAATAGTACAATTTTTTCAAATTTTAATATTTTGAGCTTCATAGCTGGTATTCAGATATATATACACAAAGTTTCAACTCTGTAAGTTACATAGTTTCTGAGAATGGCTCTGTGACGGACAGACAACGGAGCGGGAGTAATAGGGTTTCGTGAGATGAACGAAACCCTAAACAAGTGGGTAAGTGTGATCGAAGATCGCTCAAAGGGTTTCGTTTAATATTTCTTTCAAAACACTTTATCCTTTCTTTAATAAATCCAAATAAATTTCATTTAGCAACAACAACAAAAAAAAGTCATGTTTTTTATAAAGTAAAAATTTACCGGCCTATTTTTTCGTTTTTTCGAATATCTAAACCAGCTATATTCTGTCATAATAATATCTGTCATGCGGACTAAATGCGGTATTTAAAAAAATAATTTCAAATTTGAACATGTTGTACACCTTCAAAATGCTAAAATATGCGAATATTTCCATAATCGGATTTTTATCATGATTCAATATGTTTCTCAAACTCATATATTTACTATTCTCTATTACTCATATTGATACTTGCTTTGTATACTTTTGTAACTTCCAATATGACGTTAGATTTTCTTTTTACGAGGCTAACGAAAAAGACAGGCTACCGCGGTACATTCTACTTATCTTTTTTTACAGACCGCTAGAGTGACGTGATGCTCTTTTCGTACACCTGCATTGGTGGATTCGAGCATCACGTGACTTCCGCGGTCTGTAAAAAAATATACGCGTAAAGCACCGCGGTAGCCTTTCTTTTTCGTTAGCCTTGTTCTTTTTAATTCTCTAATGATGCGATATTAATCTGCTTTGTGTACATACACATACTCATACTCCTTGTATTATTGAGAAATCTTTGAAAATTTCCGTTTTATTACAGTCTGTCTCAAAAGTTTAAGCACTCGGCAAATCTGGTTTAAAATAATTAAAGAAGAAAATATTGTATGCTAATTTACAATAAATACTCGACATTTAATCAACATAAAATAAAATAAGCCATTTTGGATGGTTAAAAAAATATATATATATTTATTTTTATTTAATTTTTCTTTTTTCTTGAAGAAACGCTATCTCAAAAGTTTAAGCACTTTATGCAATTTTTTTTGGAAACACGGGATTGGCCGCGTGTAATGACGCTGTATGACATCATATTGCACTTTTATAAAAGTACAAAAGGTGGAGAAATTATTTCCTCTCGTTTTAAAAATGTCGAAGGGTAAAGAATTCACAAAATGTGAGAGTTTGAAAGTTTTTAAATTGAAATCGCAAAATAAAACTGTTTCTGAAATTGCAAAAGTTTTAAATCGATCAAAGCGAAGTATATATCAAGTACTCTCTAGAAATGATAATTTTAAGCAGAAACCAAGATGTGGACGACCACGTATGACGACTGTTCAGACTGATCGGAGAATACGGAGATTGGTATCTAGCCAAAATATGTCCATACGGCAAATTAAAAATAATCTCATTTTACAGGTGTCCAAAGACACTGTACATAGACGTATTAAAGAATGTGATTACATCATATACTAAAGAAAATGACTCGCAAACCGTCTCTCAAATTACATCACAAACAGGCAAGAATGAACTGGGCAAAAAACACATGTCCTACGGGGACAAATGGCTTACTGTTTTATTCAGCGATGAGAAAAAGTGGAACTTAGATGGCCCTAATGGTTGGGACACGTATTGGCAGGATTTACGAAAGGAACCAAGGGCATTTTTCAGCAGGCAGCAAGGCGGTAAATCTGTTATGGCTTGGTGGGGGGGGGGGGGGGGGCATTTGGATTCAATGGCCAGACCTCTCTGGCTTTTCTAAAAGCAAGACAAGATTTAAAAAAGTATCAAGAGACGCTAAACCAACATTTGCTTCCATTCGGTGACATTTTGGGGGTTGTCCTGAATGGACTTTTCATCAAGACAATGCCTCAATCCACGTATCACATTCTACAAAACTTTGGCTTTCTCAGAAAAATGTTAAAGTTCTTGACTGGCCAGTTTTAAGTCCAGACTTAAACCCGATTGAGAATGTCTGGGGTAATTTTACCCGCCAGGTTTACGACAATGGAAAGCAGTATAACTCTATTGAAGAACTCGAAGAGGCTATTGAGAAAGCATGGTACTCTTTGCCACCAGAAACCCTACAAAAACTAATAATTTCGATAGACGCACGTTTATTTGAATTAATCCGAAATCACGGAAAAATAATTTTTGTAAGTAAAAGTTCTGTAAAAATTATAAATCTGGTTGTTTTTGACATTGTGCATAAACTTTTGAAATAGTATTTTTCAACATTTTTTTATTATATTTTTTACAATTATGTAATTTATTTTTTTCTACTTTTGATATCATTTATTTAAATAATGTTGCGAAATCTGCAAATAAAAAGTTTTATTCATTCTAACTTTTTATAATTAATTGAAAATCAACATTTTATGCTTGTGCTTAAACTTTTGAGGCAGACCTTACCACTATGAAGTCAATCATTTTTATTTCATACTAATATTTTTTTTAAATGTTGAAACGTTTTATTTCATTTTCAGTTTTTCACGTGGAAATCGTTCAATAGAAAATTAATTATTGTAGAAAGAATTTCATCGTGGATTTTCAATTTTTGGCAACTGCTATTGTGACATAAAAAATAATTGTAAGTGCCGTTATAATATTATTATCTTAATGGATGGAGGGATAAGGATCGTATAGTGAACTTTTAAATTATTTTAAAAATTATTGCAGTTGTGATTTAAATATGCAATTAACCCTGCACAATTTGTGCATCTGTTCTTTAGGTCAATATTCTTTGAGAAGAGAATCAAAAATATAAAATAAATTAAACATTCTTACTTGTTCTTTGTTGAAAAATAAGAGACTCATACTACTTGAAATAAGAACTCGTTTAGGTTAGGATCCAATAATGTTTATTACATTTTCTTGAAGAAATAGAAGGATGAGATGAAAGCTGCACATCAAGTCTTTAAAAAGTACTGGCTCAAATTTCGTAAAATTCGAAGAATCTTTGAAATATTTCTTCTGGCCGAATTCAATAAGGGATGTAGAATTAATGCAGAATTAAATTACCAGTTGATTTAAAACTTTTAAAATATTAAACTTAAAATTTACAACAGCATTTTTATAGAATAATTAAAAACTGAAAACGCGAAATTGATCGCCAAAGAATCAGCGCATGGCGATTCTAGGATACGAGCGCTGGCACAGGCCAGCAGGCCTCCAGATCAGACGACGTTTAGCATAAAATTACAGCATCATTTTTATTAAAATTTGTTGGAAAAATGCGCAACATTATTATTTATACCCATAAAAGGGGTGCACAAATGTGGCAGCAAGATTAATTTAAGCTAATTTGTTGATTAGGAATTACGTGAAAATTAAAATAACAAATCAGAAAATCAATAACATTTAATAATTAAAAGAACCACTCTAATTTGTATTTGAAAGACACGCCCCTTTCGGATGCAGCGCCAAAACAAAACAGCTCCCGAAAACATACCGAACAAGACTGGCGGTGACGCATGCGCACAACACACGCGCGGGGAAGGCCGCCGAATGACGATGACGTCACAGCTCAGCGCCGATTGAAAGCGAACTCATAGCACGAAGGAGGAATGAAGCAATGCCGTGAAAACCACTTGCGTGGCGCGGAATTGCCGATAAAATATCTTTTAAATGAGCGGCAATTAAACTGGAAAGGCTATAAAATAGAAATACGTTGAGCTGAAATATAAAGTAATTAAAAAAAGATAAAACTGTGATATATCTTTATCACAATACCCCCATTCACCGACAAAAATTTTGACTGACTAGAAGGAGAAAAAGGGTTAAAAACAGTAAAAGCCTTTTTCGACAAAGGGAAGACAAAATTTTTAAATGCCAAAGTAAAAAAAAAATGACATAATTACTTAAATTTAGAGCCAAGAAAAGTAAATTAAATAAAATTTGATGTGATGTGCAGCGACCAAAAAGAAAAAGAGAAAGAATATACATCATTTAGTAGATTCAAAAATCTCATCATAAATTATACAAAATGTATACAATATAACATAGTATACAAAAGCCCCATTGCATTTTTTAGCAAAGAAAGGCATACCTTCCATTAATCTTCATCTCTAAACAAATATCATCATGTATATAAAAAAAAAAGCTAATATTCAATTTAAATTAGCAATGAGATCATATCAAAATAGTTGCAATAGTAAAGCAACATAAAAAGAGTCGGTAATATCTTCATTATTCCGACTTGTCTAGACATAAATATTTATAATAATAATAAGTTGCAATTTTAAAGCAACAAAAAGTCAAGAATACTTTAAATTCTGACTGATGCCTAGGACTTTTAAAATATAGAGCATATAAAATTAACTCTGAATAGCATAAATGTGCACAAAAACAATCCATTGTAAGGATTTTAAATTCATTTAAAGGCCTAAGTATGTACTTTTTTTTTAAGTCATACATATTGCATTAGTAATAATTCAAATCATATAAAATTAAGCAATCAATATAATGCACAAAATACTGATATCATAAACAAGTATATATTAGTGCATAACAATTATTACCCAAAATTTATATGAAAATTGCATAAAATTATGTTGCAACAATATTTAAATTCATTTGTCATAAATAATAGTAATTCATCAAAATAGTTGGATTTAGTAAAAACTTTTCAAAATATAACAAAATAATGCATAAGTTTTAACCAACAACAAATGACACATTTCTTTAGTAATACTTCATACTTAATGTACTTGCTAAAATTTTTCTGTAAATATTCAGTAGAAATAATTTTTCATGAAATACTCAATAAAATTCTTTCTGAAATATTCAACAAAATTCTTTCAATTATACTCAATTCATTTTTCTTTTAATACTCAATAAATGTTTTCATAATATACCATGGTTTTCTTTTTTTGCAAAAATGAGAAAAAAGCGAGAAAAGGTGAGAGAAGATGATGAGGATACTCAAAAAAAAAAAATAATTTAAGCATTAACTTTCATAAAGAAAGACAAGTTAAAAACAAATGACACATTTTATGAGAATTATGAAAACAAACACAGTGCACCGTTATGTAAAGCATGTTATAATCATAAATTTATATAACATTAATGAAAAGGATAATATATCCTATAGAAAAATCAGCTATTGACAATAAATGAATTATTTGGGTGGTATTTACAAAACTTACCAAAAGTGGTAATAGCCTCCCTTCGGTCATGAGACCATTATCAAACCAGTAAATCAAATAAATATAAACTATTAATATGTATTCATTACAATTCACAAAACACTAATAGCCCCCTTATAAACCATCAGTAGATCTGCAAACTGAACAAACACCAAAACTTACAAGACTGTCAAAGGCGATCTCCAGAACCGATGACGAATCTGTAAATCAAATAAGCATAAAACATAATATAAATTCATCAAAACTTACAAAAATGCTAATAGCGATCCGTTAAACCATTAGCAAGTATGTAAACCAGACAAAAATATACAACATTCTTGCTAAAACTATTGTAAAGAAACAGATGAATATTGCTAATAAAATGCTTGAAGGAAAAAAAAAATTTTGTTTGTTTACAGATGAAGGATCATAAACGTTCTGCTTTTACATAACAAATGATCAGATGTAATACCTTTTAAAAAGTTCTAAAAACAGTTTTTGATTTTAAAAAGATGATTACACTGAGAAAAAAAAGTACTAACTTGTTAAAAAGTTTGCAAATTAAGTGGCACACTGGTTGGTTGATTGACACTATGGCAGTGTAGCAGCAAATTGGCCTTTTTCCTGAAACACACACCACTAAAATAAGATTGAAGACTTTATAAGGACATTTTAGCACTAAAAAAAAATTAGCACCTAATGACATCTTAAATGAGCATTTGAAGACACAGCAGGTAAGAGCATTTGAAGACACATCAGGCAATTAGCAGAGACTAAATCATGAACTGTGGTTCCATGATGTTGAGGAATAATATGACGAAGTGGCACTTAGAATAAAATAACACAGAGAGCACAAGACTCTTGTTGAGAGGCGCTGGAAAGTCTAAGTTGCCCATATACATTTTTTAAAGGTGTATTCAAGCAGGCAGAAATTGCAGATTTGGCAATACAACACTACTTGCACACTTTAGAGACGAAATTGGGATTGGTGACATTTGAAGTCACTAAGACTATAAAAGTATTTTAGATTCTTAGAAGAAAATAATATTCACCAAAATCATTTCACAAGTGGTAGAATATTTCTTTATGATGTGCTGGAAAGTTCTAAGAATAATATTGCTTTGCATGTAAATTTGCAATATATTTTAATGCAACAAAAAATTTCTTCATTTATAAATTTTCTTTATTTGTAAAATAATTTTCTTTAAGTGAGGCATATGGTAAAAATGATTTAGAAAACATTTGGGTTATGAAATAATACTAGAATAACAAGGCACTATAATTTAAGCATAATAAAAATTTTCAAATAATAATAATAATAATAATTTTTCCAAATTTGAGAAGTTCCATTTGAGAAAGCAGCAATTTCTGTAAATGCTGTAAAACTGAACTTTAAAATAAATGACAGTACACTTCCATAATCGGGTTTTGCAACAGAGGGTAGAAAAAGATAGAAAACTATTGCAAATAGGCACAGCTGTATATTTGTAATACTTTAGATCAATAAAAATGAGTAATATTGATGAGGGAAAAACAAGTTCCACAAGATGAAGAGGACTGACGAGGAGCAATCACACGGATATATTTGCCTTATATGAATGCCGACCATCAACAGTCATTTCAACTCGCAAAAGAGTGCAGGTAAGTAATTATTGTACTATCAGGAACCATCATATTTGCAAACAGCAGAGAAAATCAGCCAACAATGGATATAACACATTCTGAAGATTTTTCCACCAGGTAAGCAAAGTCAGATGATAATAAAAACCAGTTTATTGAAGTTGTCAGTATATATTCAGATTGTAGAATATTAAAAATGCAGCATAGGTAGACAGTAACTATTTCAGGAACAGGAATATGCAGCAGTTAGGTAATGGCTATAACTTCTCAAAAAAAGAAAAAAAATAATACCAGTCTCCTTTTTGTGATTATGGTATGAGAATTTCAATAAAAAGATGCAGATGCTGTGTAATATAAAATTTATATTAGGATGAAGCAACAATTCCTTGAAATTTAAATAACAGAGTTCTCAAAATGTAGAACAGAAAATGCAAATTATTGTGTAATATTTTCAAAATATAAATAAAGTTCTTGAATTTTAATTTCTAGAAAGAACACAGACTGCTTGCACATCATAATCATACTAAATATTTGTAGAAAAATGGCGAGAGTCAATGAACTTTGAGTGTTATTGCAATAAGTAATTTAACTTTTGTAGAAGCAATCAAGAACTCAAAAAAATTTATGTATGATAAAACAACTACAAAATCACATGAAAACTTGAGCTTCTATGAAGGCAATTCATTCATATTGAGAATAAGTGCAGCAAAATTAGTAATATGATGAGAACATAGCTTCAATAAATTTAATTCCAATAAAATTTGCTTCAATTTTTTTTTTTTTTTATATTCATAAAATATATCAATTTCATTTAAAAGTGCCAATAAATTAATAAAAAATTAACCCAAAATAAGAATAAGAACAACCATAGCCTCTTTAAATTTTGTTCTCAAAAACTTAGAACAATTTTATCTTTCTCAAAAATATTTGAATTCATCATGAATTATACATATTTTTTACTTTATATATATATAAAGCACCATATATTTTTTATTTGTTAAAAATAATAAATTCATTTTCTAAAATTTCATTCTTCAGTAAAATTTGCATAAAATATTCAATAAATCTCATGAAAAAATACCAGAATAAAAATTAATTTCTGTTAAAATATTATTTTTCAATTATAAATAAATTATTAAATATATGCAAGCCAGTTGAGAATAAAAGTTCCGAAATTAACGATGTATTGCAAACATCGATCTTCTGTGGAAATTTTTTTTAATTTCAGCAGCACAAGAATATTTTTTAACTTCTAAAAATTTAATCAAAATCAGCAAATCTTCAAATAACATTTCATTTTTAATATAAATTAATTAATAGAGCATCAAATCTTCAAATATATTCTATTTTATAAGTTTCAAATTTTCAGAATAATTTTTAAGAACAAAAAATTTTCAACTTTTCTCTTCATAAAAGAATAAACGGCGCCAAATGTGACATAAAAAAAAATTATTGATGGTATGGAAGAAGAATATATCGTAATAGTGAACTTTTAAATATTGCAGTTGTGATTTAAATATGCAATTAACCCTGCACAATTTGTTCATCTGTTCTTTAGGTCAATATTCTTTGAGAAGAGAATCAAAAATATAAAATAAATTAAACATTCTTACTTGTTCTTTGTTGAAAAATAAGAGACTCGTACTACTTGAAATAAGAACTCGTTTAGGTTAGGATCCAATAATGTTTATTACATTTTCTTGAAGAAATAGAAGGATGAGATGAAAGCTGCACATCAAGTCTTTAAAAAGTACTGGCTCAAATTTCGTAAAATTCGAAGAATCTTTGAAATATTTCTTCTGGCCGAATTCAATAAGGGATGTAGAATTAATGCAGAATTAAATTACCAGTTGATTTAAAACTTTTAAAATATTAAACTTAAAATTTACAACAGCATTTTTATAGAATAATTAAAAACTGAAAACGCGAAATTGATCTCCAAAGAATCAGCGCATGGCGATTCTAGGATACGAGCGCTGGCACAGGCCAGCAGGCCTCCAGATCAGACGACGTTTAGCATAAAATTACAGCATCATTTTTATTAAAATTCTGTTGGAAAAATGCGCAACATTATTATTTATACTCATAAAAGGGGTGCACAAATGTGGCAGCAAGATTAATTTAAACTAATTTGTTGATTAGGAATTACGTGAAAATTAAAATAACAAATCAGAAAATCAATAACATTTAATAATTAAAAGAACCACTCTAATTTGTATTTGAAAGACACGCCCCTTTCGGATGCAGCGCCAAAACAAAACAGCTCCCGAAAACATACCGAACAAGAGTGGCGGTGACGCATGCGCACAACACACGCGCGGTGAAGGCCGCCGAATGACGATGACGTCACAGCTCAGCGCCGATTGAAAGCGAACTCATAGCACGAAGGAGGAATGAAGCAATGCCGTGAAAACCACTTGCGTGGCGCGGAATTGCCGATAAAATATCTTTTAAATGAGCGGCAATTAAACTGGAAAGGCTATAAAATAGAAATACGTTGAGCTGAAATATAAAGTAATTAAAAAAAGATAAAACTGTGATATATCTTTATCACAGCTATACCGACAAATGTTTAAATTTAACAGGAAAAGGCTGTTAGAATTTTGGTTTTTTATCTCTATTTATTAAAACAATACGATTTTTTCAAATTTTAATATTTTGAGCTTCATAGCTGGTATTCAGATATATATACACAAACTTTCAACTCTGTAAGTTACATAGTTTCTGAGAATGGCTCTGTGACGGACAGACAACGCAGCGGGAGTAATAGGGTTTCGTGAGATGAACGAAACTCTAAAAAGAGATTCGCGTTGAATAAATAGCGAGTCACAGTCACAGTGCTTGGCACAGTTTGAAATAAAAATTATTTGCACGTTCAGGGTTGAAATAAATGGCGCATTAGCATACATTTTGGCATGATGTTGGTATAATGCAAAAGTACGAAAAGGTATCCAAAAAACTTCGTTCCAAATTAGGCCAGTTCTCTGTAGACTCTATTATGGAATAGGTCAGCTTTAAAAAATATAAATTAATAATTGTGTTACATTATGGTGTCTATGGGGAAAAATCATTTCCGTTCGATTTTAATGAAGTTACAATACTTTAAATATAATGAAATTGATATGCCTCACTGAGGTGGATTAAAATATGCTATTTGTCGAGAATTAAATAAAAATCATGCACTCGTGACATCATAATTCACTTTTATATTTCAACAGAATAATAAGGCTACTATTTGTGACTCGTGCTATAGCCAGTATATACGTCAGGATACATTACCGTTATCATTATCTTTATACGCGGGTAGGTTTCGCTATGGTTCTCCATTCTGAAATTTTGTAATTTTTGAAATTCAATATTTGAAAAACGGCATAATCATTAGATTTGAAATTTATATTTAAAAAAATGCAATTTTTCACATTTCTAACGCAGTTTGTCTAACAATTTTCTGACAAATACTTTTCGAGCTATTAATTTTTTCAGTAACTTCAAATATTTCATTTTCCGAGATTAATCTGTGGCAACGATTAGCGAAAAATCCGGAACTGGAGGTGAAATATTTACGTTTGGCAATATTGTGGAATGAAATATTTACGAAATGCAACCCTACATTCGGCCCAAACAAAATGCGGCTTGCTTTGAAAATCTCTCCCCGTCCAATGAATCCAGTCCTTGTTCCATGTGCAGCCTCTCTCCGTTCAATGAAATCTCTTGTTTGGGCCTAATGATTTGAGAGATAACCGCCTTTATATTGCAAGCCGTTTTTACGGCTTACTTCCTCTCGATTCTTTCTCTTAACTCTGTGCAACGCGTAGCTTTTTATTAAAGAGGATAACGATGAAAAGAAGTCCCACGCATTTTATCGACAGTTGGAATTTTTTCCGTTGCTATAAAAACACGTATATTTTTAGACATTATCATTGGTAAAGTTAGATTTTTTTTTAGATTTTGGCGCCAAAAACATTGCGCGTGACATTGAGGGTGCTTTTGATAAGGTATCTATGGATTCCATCCTCAGGGCATTGACTAATAGAGGTGCGGATGAGGTGACTCTGAATTGGATCAAATGCCTGCTCAGGGATAGGTCTGTCCATGCTGAGTTGTTGGGGGATACAATTCAGTTTAAGGCAAAGAAGGGTTGCCCACAGGGTGGAGTTCTCTCTCCTGTGTTCTGGTGTCTGGTGGTGGATGGACTCCTTGTGGAGTTACATCTACTTGGTGCATACTGTATTGGGTATGCTGATGACATTGTCATCAGCATTAAGGGTAAATTCGAAAATATTATTTCGGACATCCTCAATAATATCCTTAAGTAGGTAGAGCGGTGGTGCAAGGAGGTTGGTCTTTCTGTTAATCCAGAAAAGACGACTCTCGTTGCCTTCACTAGGAAATGATCACTTACATTTAATGAGGTAGTGTTCTATGGGCACACTTTAAGTTGCTCAAAGGAAGTGAAGTATCTTGGTGTCCGATGGAAGACTGTGTTGGAAGAGGCACATGGATTATTGCATCAATAAGGCCAAAACAGTAGTTTTCTGGTCATGCAGAAACGCCATTGGCAAAACATGGGGACTTAGTCCAAAGGTGATCTGGTGGATATACAATATGGTGATCTGTCCTATGATCAATTATGGCAGTATAGCTTGGTGGTCAAGAACTATGACTGACATTGCCAAGTCTGAATTAGCAAAACTGCAGAGGATGATCTGCATGACCATGACAGGTGTACTTAGGACAACGCCTACATCTGCTATGGAACTGCTGTTGGGTATGTACCCACTGCATATGAATATTGAGGCAGAAGCATTTATCTGCTCACATAGGCTCATTTTACATGGGCAATGGCAAAGTTACTCGAGATATCGTACTTGGGGTAGGCTTAACTGTAAAATCAGCAAGCACCCAGTCTTTATCATGAAGAGTGATGGTATGCCTTTAAAACATGTAATTGACAAGTCATTTACAATTAGTCTTCATTCTAGAGCTGACTGGAAGAATATTTCTGTGATGGAACTTAAGACATGTATGACCTGGTTCACTGATGGTTCCAAGATAAATGCTGGAACAGGAGCTGGGGTTTGCTGCCCAGCTGATGGTACCTCTCTCTTTTACCCACTAGGTAGCTATACCACTGTCTTTCAAGCAGAAGTCTATGCAATACTTCAGTAGTTATATCTGCATTGAAAGGAAGTATAGAGGCCTGTCTGTCAATATTTACTCTGATAATCAGGCAGCATTACTTGCCCTGGAGAAACATAAAATTACTTCCAGGATTGTTTGGGAGTGTTACTGCTCTTTGAACAGGCTTGTTAGAAATGGCAACAATGTTACTATACATTGGGTGCCAGGTCATACTGGTATCCCAGGTAATGAGCTTGCTGATAGTCTAGCAAGGAAAGGGTCGATTACTCCCTTTGTAGGACCAGAACCAGCTATTGGCATTTCTAAGGACTGCATCAGAACTACTGTTTTTAAAATTCTAAGAGAGCAGCAGTATCAAGAATGGCTTGACTCAAGTGGACAGAGGCAAGCAAAAGAGCTCAACAGTAGCTGTCCTAGTAAAAGGGCACAGGAACTCATTGGGCTCAGAAGGAATAGTCTACGAAATATGGTGGAACTGTTAACAGGGCACTGTAGACTTAATAGACCTTTGCATTATGAAGGTGATCAGTGATCCTCTTTGTAGGGGTTGTAAGTACGAGGAAGAGACTGCTTCACATGTCCTTTGTAGCTGTGAAGCATATGCTTCCTATCGTTTCGAACACCTGTGTCGACATCTGATTGAGCCATGGGAAATTCAGGATATCTCTATCAAATGTCTTTTATGTCAGCTACTGGCCTGCTTAGGGACTAAGTGGGGATGGTTTTTCCCCTTTCATCTTTGGGGGACAGTACAATAGACCTCTGGTCGCGGTGCTTTGGCTTTCGACCCCCCCCTCCCCCCCCAGTAATACAGTAATACAGTAATACAGTAGGATACAAAAAAGGAAAAATTAAAAAATCCGGAAAATGCGAAATTTTTTTTCGAAATATAGATCAATTTGTTGGAATTTTCCGGAATTTTAAATTTTGTCTTTCTTTGTATCCAAAACAGTACTTTTATGCCAAATATCAAGTATCTAGGGCTGCTAGTAATACCTCAGACCCCTCCAACCCATAACTTAGTGCTTGCCTAGGAACCTGAAACTTTCTTTTTATCTCCAGGACTTTGCAAATGGAACTAAAGCTTCAAAATTTTGGTACCTGCAAATAATGGGGAGATAGTGTGGGCTTAGCGAAAACCACTGGATGCTGTCCAAAAAGAGCCCAAAGTCAAGAAAAGGAGGATTACTTGCAAAAAGAAGTGAAATACCATCAGAAACGTCAAATGTATAAAATGCAACCGAGTCTCGTGACTCTTTTCCCGTAAAAAGTTCTGAGATCGTATAAAGCCAAGTTTAGCTTTCTTATTAACTCTGAAATATTCATTCACAAATCACTCATTGTCTCAACATCTTGAGTTAATGATTATTTTGTGACTTGGCAATTACGCAGCACAGGGATGTTATTACACCTTTCTATGTTATGGAATCAGAGGTGTAGTCCTGGGGAAAAAAGTGGGTGGACGCTCATAGTCTCGATCATTAGGGTCTGTATCTGTATCACCCATAGGGCAAACTTGATTATGAATCTCGCTTTTCATTTTGAATTGCAGAGAAAAGTAATTGAAAAATTAAATTAAAAATTTTAAATTAAAATTTATTTAAATCAAATTAATTAAAGTTTTTTATCTGTTGGTCGTTCATAGCTTCCCATAAATTAAAATATTGTTAACCTTATTTCATGTGTGAAAATATTTGAAATAGAATTCGTAATTTAATAACACTAATCCACGCAACGAGACTTTTGTTAGACATTGTTTATTTTTGAGATAGTCATAGAATAACTATTGTATACTAAGAGCATTGAAAGGAAAATATTGTAATCATGACAAGAACAAAGACTATGAAATTTATATCTTTACTTTTATAGGTTCCCAGAATCCGCTTTTCCTATTTCTGTAACAATTCTCTATGTATGTGCGTATGCATGTGTGCGAGTCGGTATTTTCTTTAAGATTCCCAAAGTCTGTGTTTGGTGATTTTGCAATGAGTCAATATGTGTATTTGTCTGAGCAGGATAGCATTTAAACGGTGTTTTCGGCTGAGATTAAATTTCGCAGGTATGTTATATATGATGAAAAGATTATTTAACTTTCTGGAGTATATATGCTACTGCCCAAACTCTGTACAAAATTTTGAACAACGTGTTTCGTGTCTAGACAATTTTTAAGCCATTTTTTAAACAGAAGTAAAAATATGTGCAGTTTCTGTGGGGGAAAAAAAAACATTAAAAAATGTGACCGATGCCGAGGATAACCCATAAACAATGCTTTTTATTGACGCAAACACTATCTTTAGGATTCAGATCCCAAATCGGATTTAAAAAAAAAATATTGGGTTGTTCGGAAAGTTTCTTCCGTTTGGGAAAACCAATTCGTACCGGAAAATTCTATCATTTAATTATTAGACATTAATTTCAATATCTAATGTCAATTGACGGGCAGAATTTTCCGGTACGAATTGGTTTTCCCAAATGGAAGGAACTTTCCGAACATCCCAATACGAATTTGAAAGGGGTGAAATAGACCAGTATCCTTATAAAGAAAATTTCTGAAAATCGTGTTTCATCAAGATTTTTGTAGAATTAGTAACTCTTTAAATCAGTAACTAGGTTACTTCTAATCTGTAAGTATCGAGTTTTTACGGGATGAAATGGAGAAAGACGTTCAAAAATATTGGTTTCATCATGATTTGTGTGGAAATATTCGAGCAAGAGCAACTGACTTAAAACTTGGCACACATGTACTTTCAGGACTTACATGCTCGTAAAATCTTATTTATTATTATTATTTTTTATTTACATTTTAAAAGGATGAATTGTCCAGGGCTCCCAAATGGTTCGCCAACTGAATACCAACATTTTTTAACAGAAAATTTCTTAGTAGGTTTCTAAAACTTTTCTGCAAAAATTTACTTCCGAAGGTTATTTCTGCAAAATTTACAAGAAAAATCTAAAAATAAAATTTTTCTAAGAAAATACTGGTATGTATTCAAAAAGCAGACCATTTGGGAGCCCTGATTGTTAAGTAAATCTTCTAAACTCGTTTCATCACGATTTATCTGGTAGCTATTAACATGCAGATACTCATGAAGAATGGCTTTTAAAATATTCGAAATTTTAAGTGCTGAAATAAGCCGAAAACTTTTTTAAGTTGTTATTCTTCTGAAACTATCCGTGCTAGAAACTTCAAATTTGACATAGAAGTTATTTAACTCGTAGATATTCTCTACGATGAATTGAATTTTTAATGTGGGAATCGACTCAGTGAATGTTACCACACTATTAATAGCGTTATAGAAGTCTACTCTAGTTATAAATTTATTTGAATCCATGCCATTCTATAAGTGTTTAAAGAATTGAGCGGAATTTTTTTAAAGATATAATTTTGAAGTAGAGTTTCTATGGCAAATAATACTTATGCTTGTGCCAGATGACTTATTTAAGAAACACTTTCCTAATAAAATTACTTTTAAAGTTAATAAAAATAAATTAAATATAGAAAAAAAAACATACTTTCATTAAAATTCACAAAAAGTCAACTTATATTATAAAGCACAAATGTGTGCGTCGCTCAATGATGTCATACTGATGCGGGCAGCAATGTGGTGAAAATGGATGAATTTTGAAACAATTAAGCTATTTTTTTCAATTAAACAATCGTAATATTATTTCTATGGGGGTAAATGCCATTTTTGTGCCGACGTTGACCCCCCCCCCTTAGGGATTTAATTTTTAAAAAATGAATGTCCAATGCATGTATTTTCCTCAGGTATACATATATATATTTCAAATTTCAAAGCTCTACGTCAACAGGAAGGGGGTGAAAAATAAATCACAAGATTTGACTGTCACATACATACAGAAATGTAAAGATAAAAGAAAGTGGGTAAAAAAGTGGCTCAAATTAATTTCTTTTATTTATTAAATATTTAAATAAAAGGGGGAAAATGGGTTGAAAACAACAGCAATATACTTAATTCTCTCACAGTTTAATAATATGTATTATTTTCCCTCTTTTAATGAACTTTACAGAAATAGTTATTTTCAAAAAAATTCTCACCTCTTTATATTTTCTAGATTTTGTATCAGTAGCCATTGAATGATTTGCCGCTTTCCAAATTTTGAGTAAGGCTGTGGTTTTCACTTAGATAAGGATGAATCGTTAAAGATTAGAATTAAAAGATTAAACAGATTATTATTCATTAAAGTTAAATTACTATTATAAATTAAAAGCATCAAGTTTTGTCACTAAAAACCACTTTGAACCACGTTGCTATCAAAGAATTGCATTTTTTTGACAAAGTATTCAAGTTTGAGCTAAGGTCGATTTTTACAGGGTGTCCGAAAAAAATTTAAACTTGAAGATAAGTAGTCAATGTAAGATGCTAAAAAAGTTTAAAATAAGGTAGGAAATGTGCAGGGGGGAGGAAGGGGACAACGACTATATATCAAATCAGAAAAGCTATGAGGTATTACAAGAAGGTAACAGTAACATGGATGATAATAAACATGTGCGGTTGACCCCCAGTTATGTACTGCAGCTGACGGAAAATACACAGAGTATGCTTAGCCAATTCTTCTTATTATTTTTTTTAATTTGTAAGTTTTAAAACTACACTGTCTCTTTACATGATTTCTGCCCGTGCAGCTTTTTATTTAGATACACTTGCGATGCATTTTTGAAGTGAAAACTTCTTTAGGCGCGTTGGGCATTTTTTGAGATGGGAAAAAATCATTGAACTCACGACACTGTTACTGTAACCGACACTGTTACCGACACCGCTGTATATTTGAAGTGAAAACTTCTTTAGGAGCGTTGGGAAATTTTTGAGATGGGAAAGAACCATTGAACTCGCGACACTGTTACCGACACCGCTGTATATTTGAAGTGAAAACTTCTTTAGGAGCGTTGGGCATTTTTTGAGATGGGAAAAACCATTGAACTCGCGACACTGTTACCGACACCTCTGTATATTTGAAGTGAAAACTTCTTTAGACGCGTTGGGCATTTTTTGAGATGGGGAAAAACCATTGAACTCGCGACACTGTTACCGACACCTCTGTATATTTGAAGTGAAAACTTCTTTAGACGCGTTGGGCATTTTTTGAGATGGGGAAAAACCATTGAACTCGCGACACTGTTACTGTAACCGACACCTCTGTTTATAAGTATGTACATGTATTGTGTATAGTTCGGTATGAGGTAGGACGGGGCGGGCGCGTCGCGCGCCCCATGCTTGCCTGTGCGCTATTGTTTTTTATGAAAATTATTTATATATTATATTTAATATATATTTATATATTATTTTTATGTAAATTAAACAGTAGTATTATATTATATTATATTACATATATAATATATTAAATATTTATATAATTATATATATATAATATATATAATATGTATGTATATATATATATAATATATATATATATATATGTGTGTGTGTGTGTGTGTGTGTGTTAGAGATTGTGACGGTGTCTCAAGAGGATTATACTAGGTTAACTAAATCTATTAAAGAGCTTCAGAGTAAATTTATAATTACATATGTCGATAAAGCTAACACAAGTTATGCATTAATCTGTAAAAAAAATTATGGTGAAATATTAAATGAAAGTTATAATAACAGCGATAACTATGAGCTATTGAAATTGAAAGTTTCAGTGATGGAAAACAGGGTTAAGACACTGTATAAAAAAGTTAAGTTGAAGCAGAAAAGTCAACATTTCCCATATCTTGTTATAGTGCCAAAGTTTCACGAAAAACAGTGAAATTTAGAATTGTAACTTGTGGGTATGGTTCATACCTAGAGTCTGCTAATAAGAAATTGTTGGGAGTTTTGAGTAGTGTGTTTGATAGAGTGTTGAGTACGGAGTCCACATTTATTATAAAGAACAGTTACATTTGATTAGATAAATTGAAAAAACATCAAAACATAAAGAGTTTGTTTGTATATGATTTTGCAGACCTATACAGTACCATTAACTTACTGGATTTAAAAGACAAGGTTATAGATTTTTATAAGAAAAACAGCAATATAGATAGCGATAAAGATTGGTTTATTAACTTGTTTCAGTTGGTAGTGCAAGAGAATTACTGGTATGAGGGGAGTAGAGTATTTAAACCGATTCGTGGAATCCCAATGGGGGGTGGGGGGGGGGGAGTTGCAGTTCAATTTTAACTGACATGTACTTACATATATATGAGAATAACAATATTTTAAATAGAGAAATATTGAGTTATAGGTATATTGACGATGTTTTAATAGTTGGATTAAATAAGGAAAAATGTAAACCTAGATTTTAAATATTATTCAAATACTTTAAAACTAGAACTCTCCTCCCAGAATATTAAAAACATCAATTATCTGGATGAGAATTTAGAGTTGGAGAATGACAATTTGATAACAAGGGTTTATCACAAGAGAAATGATTTCGATTTTAAAACTTTAAAGATCTTAAATTTTTAATCGAACGTGCATATTTCAGCATTTAGAAATGTGTTTACAAACGGTTTAGTTCGTATTGAGAGATTATGTTCAAGATTTGGCGATACAGTTGGCGAATTCATGGAGTGGATTAACATGGCATTGATGCAGGGTTACCCTGTGAACTTTGTACGGAGAAATATGATTAATTTTATAGGTAGAAGTAAATATAGAAGTGAACTGAATTCATTTTTGAATGCTAAGTGTGATCTAGATCAGTTGTTCGATGAGTTCAGATAGGGTTGGTTACTGCTGTGTGTAGCTTAGTGTTTTGGTTGATAGTTTGAATTAATTTGGTCTCGGCAGGAGAAGGGGGCGTTGCTTGCGTGGAAACCGGTTTTAACCATGCAGTGCATGTCGTTAGCCGTGCCCTCCTGCCTTCAGGTTTAATTTTCCTGGTATTGGTTTTTCGTTAGTATTTTGTGTTTGGTTTTAATTGGTTATATTTTAGTGTTCAGTTGATATAATGTTATTTGTTTTTGGCTATATAGTGTGGTTAGTGTAAATTTATAATTGTATTTTAGTATATATATATATATATATATATATATATATTGCAAGAAGAATGTCCTACAGAATTTTAGAAGTAGGAATCTGGATAAATAAAGATGATGACAAAATCTATTTATGACAAAATAAAACATGATATAAGGAAAGAGCTTATATCAGTAGTGATATTAGACATAATATCAATTTGAATACTTCTAAAAATCTAAATATTTGTAAAGAAATAGAAAAATCAATATTTAATTGTGATAGTAATCGAAGGGAAGATGACATTAAGGGACACAATATTTATATATTATATTTAATTAATATAAAAAAGAAATTGATACCGGAGACTTTAACAACTTTACAATCTAGCACAAGAAATGTTAATAACGATTTGGGCTTGAATTTATTGCGGTATAGAATCAAGAAACAGGATCTATAGAGATATTGTAATTTAAAGAACTGTCAGAAAAGTACGGAAGAAAAGATCTATTTTATATTGGATTATGTGGGGAATTGCTATAAAGGAGTTAATTTTGTAAATATTTAAACAAGTACAATGATCTACTACCAGTGAGTAAAGTAAAAATAATTAAGGCATTTAAATATGATAAGCCTTTAGGCCGTGTTATGTTTAATTATAATGGATATGCAAAAAACCTAAAGAGGGGTATTGATGAAAGTATATGCAGTTGCAATGATGGAGAATTTATTGAAGTGAAAACTTCTTTAGGCGCGTTTGACATTTTTTGAGATGGGAAAAAAACCATTGAACTCCCGACACTGTTACTGTAACCAACATGTATATAAGTATGTACATGTATTGTGTATAGTTCGGTATGAGGTAGGGCGGGGCGGGCGCGTCGCGCGCCGCATGCTTGCCTGTGGGCTATTGTTTTTAATGAAAATTATTTATATATTATATTTAATATACATTTATATATTATTTTTATGTAAATTAAACGGTGGTATTTTATTATATATATATATATATTATTTATATATTATATAGATATATATATAATTATATATATATATATATATATATATATATATATATATTATTTAAAAGATTGCTAATATCAAATGTGACATTAAAAAATTATTGGGATGGAGAATATTAATGTGTGAGCAATAACCCAATGCAAAAAATTGCATGACGTTCTTTAGGTCGATATTCTTTGAGAAGAGAATCAAAATAATAATAAAATGAATTAAACGGTCTTACTTGTTCTTTGTTGAAAAATAAGAGACTCATACTACTTGAAATAAGAACTCGTTTAGGTTAGTCCAATAACGTTTATTACATCTTCTTGAAGTAGGAGGAAGGATGAGATGAAAGCTGCACATCAAGTCCTTAAAAAGTACTGGCTCAAATTTCGTAAAATTCGAAGAATCTTTAAATATTCCTTCTGGCCGCGTCCATGAAGAATTATAGAATTAATTCAGAAGTCAATTACCAGTTGATTTAAAACTTTTAAAATATTAAACTTAAAATTTACAACAGCATTTTTATAGAACAATTAAAAACTGAAAACGCGAAATTGATCTCCAAAGAATCAGCGCTACGGCGATTCTAGGATACGAGCGCTGGCACAGGCCAGCGGGCCTCCAGACCATACGACGTTTATGATAAATTTACAGCATCATTTTTATTAAAATTCTGTTGGAAAAATGCGCGACATTAGTATTTATACCCATAAAAAGGGTACACAAATGTGGCAGCAAGATTAATTTAAACTAATTTGATGATTAGGAATTACGCGAAAAATCAAAAGAGCAAATCAGAAACAAATTAACATTTAATAATTAAAAGAACGATTCTAATTTGTATTTGAAAGACACGCCCCATCGCCTGCAGCGCTACGCGGCCAAAAAATGAAATACTTCTCGAATCTGAGAATACATCGGCAGAAAACAAGAGCGACGCATGCGTAAAACGCCGGAGCGGGAAAGAGCCGCCGAAAGCGATGACGTCACAGCTCAGCGCCGATTGAAGAACTCAAAGCGCGAAGATGCCTCGCAGAGAAAACAACATCGCCGATTCAACGAACGCGAAGCACAATGAGGGGGGAGACGGCCTTGCCAAAAAAGCAACGTACAAGGAGCGCGACTGCTGATAAATAGCTTTTAAGGAATGGCAAATTAAACTGGAAAGGCTATTAAAATAGAAATACGTTGAGCTGAAATAAAAATAATTAAAAAAGATAAAACTGTGATATATCTTTATCACATCAATTAGCACCATTATCGATATATTTAAAAAATATATATGCAATACCATAATGTATAAGAAAAAATATCAAAATGAATTGTTAAGATTCAAGATGAAAAGATATCATAAATAAGACATCATAAATGACTTACATTCATAATTATATGCGCATGTGCATCATAATAATTTGAATGCTAATATATAACCATAAATGAAACATTATCCTAACACCAACTTAAACCATGAAATAATTAAGTATGAAATAATTAGTTGACAATGAAAGATTCCCCAACACACTTAATATGGAATCAAAAAACATTGAAAGAATAAGAAATTAAATAAAAATTGAATCAATGGAATTAAATATGTTTACTTTTATACAGTGTTGATATAATATGTTTTAATTTTATTTAGTGTTTTTATTTAATTTAACTTTGTTTAAAGCCACATTTTTGTGACTAATTCATTTCAATATTTACTCAATATTAATTTTAAATTCTTTGATTCTTAATTCAAATCTTTAGTATTTTAATTTAATTTATTTTAAATGATGTTGCGTTTTTAGTACAGTTATTTAATCGTTGTTGACATTTAATCGTACATTTTTAATATTGCATTAATTATTAATTTTTCCATATTACTACTTTTTTATAACATAGTATTGTTGATTTATACATCCATTACTTAGATATTATTCGACTTTCTATTTATTAATTAATTTCATTTATTTATTATTTAACTAATGGCTATCATTAAGATAGTGATTTGGTTTAATTATTAAAAACTAATTTCCATCCATACTTTATATTTACTTTTACCACTAGATGGCAGCACTATTTTAAGTTGTTTTTTATTATTAATTTTTCCATCTTAATACTTATTTGTAACATAGTATTATACATTAATACATCCTTTAATGTAATTCGATTTTCTATTTATTAATTAATTTCATTTATTATTTATTATTTAACTAATTGGTATCAGTTAGGTTAGTAATTTGGTTGATTTATGAAACATTTATTTCCATCCTATTCCTTCGATTCAGATTATATCCACTTTTTTTTTTACTAATAGATGGCAGCACTAATGTTCCTGTTTATTTTATAATCCATTATATTTTAACATTATTTCTGGCATCACTGCAAAGCAATTTATATTTCTAAGCAATTTATATTTCTAAAATTGGCAACATGATATGATTTTTTATGCAATTCATTCCCCAGTCATGTTGGTGTTTTCATGATGGTTCATGAACTGCAAGGTATCTTATTTATATCTCTATTCATCTTTATGGATTTTTTTATAAGTATGGTTTCTTTCCTTTTTTATATTGTATTTTATTTTTTATTTTATCACTGATTTGAATCATTGTATTTGAGATGTAGTCCCAATATCATATTTTTTAGCAATGTTTGGCTAATATGAAGATGAAACATCTCATTTTATTTGTGGTATTTAAGCAATTGGGACTTGATAATTCTGTCTAAATTCCACAAATTTCATTTCATTTAATTCATTTAATTCCATTGATTCAATTTATATTTAATTTCTTATTCTTTCAATGTTTTTTGATTCCATATTAAGTGTGTTGGGGAATCTTTCATTGTCAACTAATTATTTCATACTTAATTATTTCATGGTTTAAGTTGGTGTTATGATAATGTTTCATTTATGGTTATATATATTATATATATATATATATATATATATATTGAAATTCATGTTTTCACTTCTGTCGGCACTCTCGGAGTGCTTGTGTTTTTTTTTTTTTTTTTTCCTTTTTACACTTATTAATATTTAATTTTGTTCTAAAAAGGCTATCGCCAATATGTGCACAGGACCATTTTCACTGATAAAGTAATATTTAAATGGTTCGAAAAGGTTTTATAAGTCAGCTTTCTTCCTTCATTTTTAAAATTTAATTTTAAATATATAGGTATGCAGATTTTTAATGATTTTATTGCAGCAAAAAGGAAAAATTTTCTGACTGACAAATTTTGAATAGAAGAGTCGCATAAAGAGTTATTGTATAAATGTTTGAAAATTAACAAGATAATTATTTCATTGACAATATTATTTCAATAATATTTTTTTCACTTTATTTTACACTTTTTTATAATTTACGTTATCTACTTATCTCCAGCTAGGTAACAAATTAAAGTGCGTGTCAACTTTTATAATACACAGACACACTGTATACCGGCCAATATATATTATATTCATTACACACAAATGTTTGTAAAATTAATTTGGTGCAACAATGTGTGAAGGAAAAGCATTTCTAGCGTTTTTTTTAATCGAAAATATAATTTCGTTCAGTTTAAACACATACCAAGCAATAATTATCTATAAATGGTAACGTATTCATTCAAATTATTTTGAATGGTCATGTATAGAAATTAATGATCATATGCTCATCACATAACACACTAAAATTTAAACCAGCTGCAAAACGCATTTCAAGAAATATCCGGCCATGACGGTAGTGTATTTGGATTATTTTTGTGTGGCCGTGTATACGAATATCATTTACGTATCACTTAGCAAATGAATATTTTCTTCAGCTGAAAAATACAAAATATAACCGAAAACACGTTTCGAGCAACTGAACCCACGTCTGACAATGTGTCCGGATTCTTTCGCCTTGTAAAATAACTATAAATGTTTCGTGCACCATTTTCCATGCATTGCAAACAATTACTGTTAATAGCTCATGGTGTTTTGGTGTTTCGAAATATTTTTTAACGTCCCTGTAAACAAACGATAAATGCTATTTTTGATAGGGAATATGTTGTAACGAATTTCAATACCACATGGCATTACTTCATTTATATGTATTTCAAACAATCTCCGCCCAGTAAACAGTGATATGAAAGAACTCTTTTTTGATCACTCGTAAACGGAATACTGATGCTATACACATAATTCACAATAGTGATAAGGCTACATTGAAAAAATATACATAAAATTTTGAAAAGATGGCGTCCTCTCGCGTCTCTAGCGTCCCCCTTGATAATAAAAAGTAAGGGGACGCTCGACATAAAATAAAAAAGTGAGGGGACGCCGTCCCCCCTCGACTACACCACTGTATGGAATGGGATGGGATTATTTGATTAAGGGTTAATTATATACGTCACATTCTCATGCCCAATGATTAGATTAATAGATCGCCAAATATTTTCTGAAATGCCTGCTATCATATCGGAGTTGAAAAAACAATGGATTTAATTATGCGCCAACAAACGATCGCCAAAATATGCCAAAGGGCTGCCATAGACTGCTACAATGAAATATTTTAACGGCTAAAAGATAGAAAATTCATTATAAATAGAAAATTAAGAATGTGACATTTAAAAAAGTACGCTTTTATCAACTAACAGTATTCATTAATGGTACAGATGTCGCAGGTTTTTGGGCGTCCTGGGCGTTCATTATCGTGAATGGATTTTTACCATGTTTAAATTCAGCAGCCTACTTTGTTATCATCGAATAAGAAGGACAAGAATTCTTTAAGGTGGAATGTAACTCTTTTTGTATGTCCGTGGAGGTTAAACCTTTTTTAACAAAGTATTTTATGACAGCTCGAACTTCAATTCTTTCCATTTTTAGAAAATGTCAAAACTTGTTTACTCTACTTTATCACCAAGCGATAACTAATAAACTCACGCGTCTGAAACTCGGCAGCATGTCCTCTAAAGTATCATAGTACTTTACAAACATCATTGTCATTTGGTCATACTTGTTCCATCCTTGTGTCAGTCCGAGAACTTATCAAACTACCCTCGTATTACATCTTGCTATATTATGGGATGGGATGGTATTATTTGATTAAGGCTAATTATATACAGCTGTCACACTGCGTAATTGCCAAGTCACAAAATAATCATTATCTAAAGATGTAGAGACTAGGAGTGATTTGTGAATGAAAATTTCAGAGTTAATAAGATAGATAAACTTAGCTTTACACGATCTCAGATTTTTTTCACGAGACTTGGCTGCATTTTTTACATGTGACGTTTTTGATGGGATATTACTTAGTTAGTTCTCTGTGTTTTTTATTTAACTTACTTTAGGAAAAATTTTCTGGTTCAAATCGAATGAACTCAATTATAGAAACGGATCGATTAGACTCATTAAGAGTAGGAAGGTCAAATTGTGAAATGTATCTTTAGATTTTATGAGAAATAACTAAGTATCGATTTTTTTTATATCTTTGAAATTTTTGTTTGAAAATAAAAGTCTGAACTTAAATATATACGATTTTTATAGGTTTATTCTATATTTACATCCAATTTATAATTTTTTTTCATCTGATTTCTATGTATCAAAAATTCGTAGAACAAAGTACTCTGAGTATAAAATTTAAAAAATCTAATTTGAAATTCCAAAGTTGGAGAAAGTAATTTCTAAATTGCTAAATAAAAGAAAAAAAATCAGTTAAAAAATACATTAATGTATTAACAATTTAAGGCCTTTTATTATCTACTAGCAAGCTACGCCCGCTACGCTGGTCAATTTCTCTTAACGAACCTTTAATCAAACAAAATATTGACATTTCATAATTCACTTTTATATTTTAACAGAATAATAAGGATACTATAATTTGTGACTCGTGCTATAGCCAATATACACGTCAGGACACGTAGCCCTTATCATTATCTTTTTACGCGTGAAGGTTTCGCTATGGTACTCTATTGTGAAATTTGGTAATTTTAGAAATTCAATAGTTGAAAAATCGCAGAATCATTAGATCATTTTTCTTTAGAAATTGTTCTTAGAGCGCATTTAGATCTTATAAATAACAATCATGCCGAACTTGAAGTTTCTAGCTCCTTCAGCATCGCAAAAATCTCAATTTTAGAACGTTTTTCGCTTCTGCACCCCCCTCGGGGTAGTGGCACCGACATAAAATATAGCCTATGTTGGAGCAGGGATTGTCACCATTAATTTGCCACCATCACTTTTAAAATCGCTTCAGTGGTTCCAGAGATTACCCCCTACAAACAAACAAACAAACAAACAATCTTTACTACTTTATATATTAGTATAGATAAGGGGGAAATTTACTTAACCCTTTATACTTAACCAATCAATCCCGAAAACTAATCTGAGATGCGCCTTAACACAGTGAACCTATAAATAAAATTTGAAGGAAATGGGATAATTCTGCATGAAAAACCCATTTATATAAATTAAGGGGGGGATTACCCCCCCCCGTTCCCCCCTTTATACTTAACCAATCAATCCCGAAAAGTAATCAGGGAAGCGTCTTAACTCAGTGAACCTATAAACAAAATTTGAAGGGAAACGGAATAATTCTGCATGAAAAATCCATTTATATAAATTAAGGTGGGTATTAGCCACCCGTCCCCCCCCTTTATACTTAATCAATCAATCCCGAAAACTAATCAGGGAAGCGTCTTAACCCAATGAATCTATAAACAAATTTTGAAGCAAATAGAATAATTCTGCATGAAAAACCCATTTATATAAATTAAGGGGGGGAATTAGCCCCTTGTTCCCCCCCTTTATACTTAACCAATCAATCCCGAAAAGTAATCAGGGAAGCGTCTTAACCCAATGAACCTATAAACAAAATTTGAAAGAAAACGGAATAATTCTGCATGAAAAACCCATTTATATAAATTAAGGGGGGGGATTAGCCCCCCCGATCCCCCCCTTTATACTTAACTAATCAAACCCGTAAACTAATCAGGGAAGCGCCTTAACACAGTGAACCTATAAACAAAATTTGAAGGAAAACGGAATAATTCTGCATGAAAAACCCATTTACATAAATTAAGGGGTGTATTAGCCCCCCGTTCCCCCCCTTTATACTTAATCAATCAATCCCGAAAACTAATCAGGGAAGCGTCTTAACCCAATGAACCTATAAACAAAATTTGAAGGAAAACGGAATAATTCTGCATGAAAAACCCATTTATATAAATTAAGGGGGGGATTAGCCCCCCCGATCCCCCCCTTTATACTTAACTAATCAAACCCGTAAACTAATCAGGGAAGCGCCTTAACACAGTGAACCTATAAACAAAATTTGAAGGAAAACGGAATAATTCTGCATGAAAAACCCATTTACATAAATTAAGGGGGGTATTAGCCCCCCGTTCCCCCCCTTTATACTTAATCAATCAATCCCGAAAACTAATCAGGAAAGCGTCTTAACCCAATGAACCTATAAACAAAATTTGAAGGAAAACGGAATAATTCTGCATGAAAAACCCATTTATATAAATTAAGGGGGGGAATTAGCACCCTGATCCCCCCCCTTTATATTAACTAATCAATCCCGAAAACTAATCAGGGAAGCGCCGTAAAACAGTGAACCTATAAACAAAATTTGAAGGAAAACGGAATAATTCTGCATGAAAAACCCATTTATATAAATTAAGGGGGGGGAATTAGCCCCTTGTTCCCCCCCTTTATACTTAACCAATCAATCCCGAAAAGTAATCAGGGAAGCGTCTTAACCCAATGAACCTATAAACAAAATTTGAAGGAAAACGGAATAATTCTGCATGAAAAACCCATTTATATAAATTAAGGGGGGGGGAATTAGCCCCCGATCCCCCCCCTTTATATTAACTAATCAATCCCGAAAACTAATCAGGGAAGCGCCTTAACACAGTGAACCTATAAACAAAATTTGAAGGAAAACGGAATAATTCTGCATGAAAAACCCATTTATATAAATTAAGGGGGGGGGGAATTAGCCCCTTGTTCCCCCCCTTTATACTTAACCAATCAATCCCGAAAAGTAATCAGGGAAGCGTCTTAACCCAATGAACCTATAAACAAAATTTGAAGGAAAACGGAATAATTCTGCATGAAAAACCCATTTATATAAATTAAGAGGGGGATTAGCCCCCTATCCCCCCCTTTAAACTTAACTAATCAAACCCGTAAACTAATCAAGGAAGCGCCTTAACTCAGTGAACCTATAAACAAAATTTGAAGGGAAACGGAATAATTCTGCATGAAAAATCCATTTATATAAATTAAGGTGGGTATTAGCCACCCGTCCCCCCCCTTTATACTTAATCAATCAATCCCGAAAACTAATCAGGGAAGCGTCTTAACCCAATGAATCTATAAACAAATTTTGAAGCAAATAGAATAATTCTGCATGAAAAACCCATTTATATAAATTAAGGGGGGGGATTATCCCCCCGTTCCCCCCCTTTATACTTAACCAATCAATCCCGAAAACTAATCAGGGAAGCGCCTTAACACAGTGAACCTATAAACAAAATTTGAAGGAAAACGAAATAATTCTGCATGAAAAACCCATTTATATAAATTAAGGGGGGATTAGCCCCCCGATCCCCCCCCCCTTTATACTTAACTAATCAATCCCGAAAACTAATCAGGGAAGCGCCTTAACTCAGTGAACCTATAAACAAAATTTGAAGGAAAACGGAATAATTCTGCATGAAAAACCCATTTATATAAATTAAGGGGGGGGGGAATTAGCCCCCCGATCCCCCCCTTTATATTAACTAATCAATCCCGAAAACTAATCAGGGAAGCGCCTTAACACAGTGAACCTATAAACAAAATTTGAAGGAAAACGGAATAATTCTGCATGAAAAACCCATTTATATAAATTAAGGGGGGATTAGCCCCCCGATCCCCCCCCTTTATACTTAACTAATCAACCCGTAAACTAATCAGGGAAGCGCCTTAACTCAGTGAACCTATAAACAAAATTTGAAAGGAAACGGAATAATTCTGCATGAAAAACCCATTTATATAAATTAAGGGGGGGGGGAATTAGACCCTTGTTCCCCCCCTTTATACTTGACCAATCAATCCCGAAAACTAATCAGGGAAGCGCCTTAACTCAGTGAACCTATAAACAAAATTTGAAGGAAAACGGAATAATTCTGCATGAAAAACCCATTTATATAAATTAAGGGGGGATTAGCCCCCCGTTCCCCCCTTTATACTTAACCAATCAATCCCGAAAAGTAATCAGGGAAGCGTCTTAACCCAATGAACCTATAAACAAAATTTGAAGGAAAACGGAATAATTCTGCATGAAAAACCCATTTATATACATTAAGGGGGGGGGGATTAGCCCCTTGTTCCCCCCCTTTATACTTAACCAATCAATCCCGAAAAGTAATCAGGGAAGCGTCTTAACCCAATGAACCTATAAACAAAATTTGAAGGAAAACGGAATAATTCTGCATGAAAAACCCATTTATATAAATTAAGGGGGGGATTAGCCCCCCCCCCCGTTCCCCCCTTTATACTCAGCCAATCAATCCCGAAAATTATCATGCAAGCGCCTTAACACAGTGAACCTATAAACAAAATTTGAAGGAAAACGGAATAATTCTGCATGAAAAACCCATTTATATAAATTAAGGGGGGGGATTAGCCCCCCCCTTTCCCCACCCCCTTTATACTTAACTAATCAAACCCGTAAACTAATCAGGGAAGCGCCTTAACTCAGTGAACCTATAAACAAAATTTGAAAGGAAACGGAATAATTCTGCATGAAAAACCCATTTATATAAATTAAGGGGGGTATTAGCCACCCGTTCCCCCCTTTATACTTAATCAATCAATCCCGAAAACTAATCAGGGAAGCGTCTTAACCCAATGAATCTATAAACAAATTTTGAAGCAAATAGAATAATTCTGCATGAAAAACCCATTTATATAAATTAAGGGGGGGGGATTATCCCCCCGTTCCCCCCCCCTTTATACTTAACCAATCAATCCCGAAAACTAATCAGGGAAGCGCCTTAACACAGTGAACCTATAAACAAAATTTGAAGGAAAACGGAATAATTCTGCATGAAAAACCATTTATATAAATTAAGGGGGGATTAGCCCCCCGATCCCCCCCCCTTTATACTTAACTAATCAATCCCGAAAACTAATCAGGGAAGCGCCTTAACTCAGTGAACCTATAAACAAAATTTGAAGGAAAACGGAATAATTCTGCATGAAAAACCCATTTATATAAATTAAGGGGGGGGATTAGCCCCCCCCCTTTCCCCACCCCCTTTATACTTAACTAATCAAACCCGTAAACTAATCAGGGAAGCGCCTTAACTCATTGAACCTATAAACAAAATTTGAAAGGAAACGGAATAATTCTGCATGAAAAACCCATTTATATAAATTAAGGGGGGGGGGGGAATTAGACCCTTGTTCCCCCCCTTTATACTTGACCAATCAATCCCGAAAACTAATCAGGGAAGCGCCTTAACTCAGTGAACCTATAAACAAAATTTGAAGGAAAACGGAATAATTCTGCATGAAAAACCCATTTATATAAATTAAGGGGGGGATTAGCCTCCCGTTCCCCCCTTTATACTTAACCAATCAATCCCGAAAAGTAATCAGGGAAGCGTCTTAACCCAATGAACCTATAAACAAAATTTGAAGGAAAACGGAATAATTCTGCATGAAAAACCCATTTATATAAATTAAGGGGGGGAATTAGCCCCTTGTTCCCCCCCTTTATACTTAACCAATCAATCCCGAAAAGTAATCAGGGAAGCGTCTTAACCCAATGAACCTATAAACAAAATTTGAAGGAAAACGGAATAATTCTGCATGAAAAACCCATTTATATAAATTAAGGGGGGGATTAGCCCCCCCGATCCCCCCCTTTATACTTAACTAATCAAACCCGTAAACTAATCAGGGAAGCGCCTTAACACAGTGAACCTAAAAACAAAATTTGAAGGAAAACGGAATAATTCTGCATGAAAAACCCATTTACATAAATTAAGGGGGGGGGATTAGCCCCCCCCTTTCCCCACCCCCTTTATACTTAACTAATCAAACCCGTAAACTAATCAGGGAAGCGCCTTAACTCATTGAACCTATAAACAAAATTTGAAAGGAAACGGAATAATTCTGCATGAAAAACCCATTTATATAAATTAAGGGGGGGAATTAGCACCCTGATCCCCCCCCTTTATATTAACTAATCAATCCCGAAAACTAATCAGGGAAGCGCCGTAAAACAGTGAACCTATAAACAAAATTTGATGGAAAACGGAATAATTCTGCATGAAAAACCCATTTATATAAATTAAGGGGGGGGGAATTAGCCCCTTGTTCCCCCCCTTTATACTTAACCAATCAATCCCGAAAAGTAATCAGGGAAGCGTCTTAACCCAATGAACCTATAAACAAAATTTGAAGGAAAACGGAATAATTCTGCATGAAAAACCCATTTATATAAATTAAGGGGGGGGAATTAGCCCCTTGTTCCTCCCCTTTATACTTAACCAATCAATCCCGAAAAGTAATCAGGGAAGCGTCTTAACCCAATGAACCTATAAACAAAATTTGAAGGAAAACGGAATAATTCTGCATGAAAAACCCATTTATATAAATTAAGGGGGGGGAATTAGCCCCCCGATCCCCCCCTTTATATTAACTAATCAATCCCGAAAACTAATCAGGGAAGCGCCTTAACACAGTGAACCTATAAACAAAATTTGAAGGAAAACGGAATAATTCTGCATGAAAAACCCATTTATATAAATTAAGAGGGGGATTAGCCCCCGATCCCCCCCCTTTAAACTTAACTAATCAAACACGTAAACTAATCAAGGAAGCGCCTTAACTCAGTGAACCTATAAACAAAATTTGAAGGGAAACGGAATAATTCTGCATGAAAAATCCATTTATATAAATTAAGGTGGGTATTAGCCACCCGTCCCCCCCCCTTTATACTTAATCAATCAATCCCGAAAACTAATCAGGGAAGCGTCTTAACCCAATGAATCTATAAACAAATTTTGAAGCAAATAGAATAATTCTGCATGAAAAACCCATTTATATAAATTAAGGGGGGGGGATTATCCCCCCGTTCCCCCCCTTTATACTTAACCAATCAATCCCGAAAACTAATCAGGGAAGCGCCTTAACACAGTGAACCTATAAACAAAATTTGAAGGAAAACGGAATAATTCTGCATGAAAAACCCATTTATATAAATTAAGGGGGGATTAGCCCCCCCGATCCCCCCCCTTTATACTTAACTAATCAATCCCGAAAACTAATCAGGGAAGCGCCTTAACTCAGTGAACCTATAAACAAAATTTGAAGGAAAACGGAATAATTCTGCATGAAAAACCCATTTATATAAATTAAGAGGGGGATTAGCCCCCGATCCCCCCCCCTTTAAACTTAACTAATGAAACCCGTAAACTAATCAAGGAAGCGCCTTAACTCAGTGAACCTATAAACAAAATTTAAAGGGAAACGGAATAATTCTGCATGAAAAATCCATTTATATAAATTAAGGGGGGTATTAGCCACCCGTTCCCCCCTTTATACTTAATCAATCAATCCCGAAAACTAATCAGGGAAGCGTCTTAACCCAATGAATCTATAAACAAATTTTGAAGCAAATAGAATAATTCTGCATGAAAAACCCATTTATATAAATTAAGTGGGGGGGGGGGATTATCCCCCCGTTCCCCCCCATTTATACTTAACCAATCAATCCCGAAAACTAATCAGGGAAGCGCCTTAACACAGTGAACCTATAAACAAAATTTGAAGGAAAACGGAATAATTCTGCATGAAAAACCCATTTATATAAATTAAGGGGGGATTAGCCCCCCGATCCCCCCCCCCTTTATACTTAACTAATCAATCCCGAAAACTAATCAGGGAAGCGCCTTAACTCAGTGAACCTATAAACAAAATTTGAAGGAAAACGGAATAATTCTGCATGAAAAACCCATTTATATAAATTAAGGGGGGGTTAGCCCCCCACCGTTCCCCCCTTTATACTCAGCCAATCAATCCCGAAAATTATCATGCAAGCGCCTTAACACAGTGAACCTATAAACAAAATTTGAAGGAAAACGGAATAATTCTGCATGAAAAACCCATTTATATAAATTAAGGGGGGGATTAGCCCCCCCCCTTCCCCACCCCCTTTATACTTAACTAATCAAACCCGTAAACTAATCAGGGAAGCGCCTTAACTCAGTGAACCTATAAACAAAATTTGAAAGGAAACGGAATAATTCTGCATGAAAAACCCATTTATATAAATTAAGGGGGGGGGGAATTAGACCCTTGTTCCCCCCCTTTATACTTGACCAATCAATCCCGAAAACTAATCAGGGAAGCGCCTTAACTCAGTGAACCTATAAACAAAATTTGAAGGAAAACGGAATAATTCTGCATGAAAAACCCATTTATATAAATTAAGGGGGGGATTAGCCCCCCGTTCCCCCCCTTTATACTTAACCAATCAATCCCGAAAAGTAATCAGGGAAGCGTCTTAACCCAATGAACCTATAAACAAAATTTGAAGGAAAACGGAATAATTCTGCATGAAAAACCCATTTATATAAATTAAGGGGGGGGGGGGGATTAGCCCCTTGTTCCCCCCCTTTATACTTAACCAATCAATCCCGAAAAGTAATCAGGGAAGCGTCTTAACCCAATGAACCTATAAACAAAATTTGAAGGAAAACGGAATAATTCTGCATGAAAAACCCATTTATATAAATTAAGGGGGGGATTAGCCCCCGATCCCCCCCCTTATTACTTAACTAATCAAACCCGTAAACTAATCAGGGAAGCGCCTTAACTCAGTGAACCTATAAACAAAATTTGAAGGGAAACGGAATAATTCTGCATGAAAAACCCATTTATATAAATTAAGGGGGGGGGGATTAGACCCTTGTTCCCCCCTTTATACTTGACCAATCAATCCCGAAAACTAATCAGGGAAGCGCCTTAACTCAGTGAACCTATAAACAAAATTTGAAGGAAAACGGAATAATTCTGCATGAAAAACCCATTTATATAAATTAAGGGGGGGCGGAATTAGCCCCTTGTTCCCCCCCTTTTATACTTAACCAATCAATCCCGAAAACTAATCAGGGAAGCGCCTTAACACAGTGAACCTATAAACAAAATTTGAAGGAAAACGGATATTTCTATGAAGAGTTATCGCATTACGTACGTACATACATACATACATACAGAACCGGCTGCCAAGCTCTCAGGGCTTGACAGCCAGTGTGATAACTGAAAAATCGCAATTTTAGAACGTTTTTTGCTCCTGCACCCCCTGGGGTTAGTGGCACCGACATAAAATATAGCCTATGTTGGAGCAGGGGTTGTCACCATCAATTTGCCACCATCACTTTTGAAATCGGTTCGGTAGTTCCAGAGATTACCCCCTACAAACAAACAAAAAAGATTTACTCCTTTATAATATTAGTATAGATAATGATTTTGCTTTATTGAAACATGATCCAAAAACTTTAATATACATTGAGCAAAAGAAGTATTTGCACACCAGGTGAATTTGTTGTACCACACATAAATAAACACAAAATGAACTACTAATGAAAAATATAAAAATATATTTACAAAAAAAATAAACATATTTAATATTTGACTGGATATTTATATTTAAAAATTTGAAAATAAAAAAAGTAATATTTGTGATGAAAAAAAAAGTATTTGTACACGAGCAGTGAGGATAAAAATATAGTAAATATTTAAAAGTAAAAAAGAGTACTAGTATTTTATTTAGTATGCATGCCCTTTGCTTCAATTATATTGAATGTAATCGTCTGGGCATTGATTCGATCAATCTGTGACACGTTTGATGTTTTGCTGCTGATTTTTAGTCATTCTTCCTTAAGAGCTTGCTTAACATCAGCTTTGTTAAAAAATTTCCTTTTTCGTACTTGCATATCCAAAATATGCGACAAATTTTCAATAGGATTGAGGTCTGGTGATTGTGGTGGCCTTTGAAATCGATTTTTTACATTATACAGCAACCATAACCTCGTAATGTTCGCGTTTGTTTGGGATCATTATCTTGTTGAAAATAATATCTCATCAAAAACGTCACCTGTAAAAAATGCAGCCAAATCTCGTGACTCTTTTTCCGTAAAAAGTTCTGAGATCGTGTAAAGCCAAGTTTAGCTATCTTATTAACTCTGAAATTTTCATTCACAAATCACTCCGAATCTGTACATCTTTATTTAAATATTATTTTGTGACTTGGCAATTACGCAGCACAGGGAAGTTATTACACCTTACTATGTTATGGAATGGTATGGTATTATTTGATTAAGACTAATTATATACATCACATTCTCGTGCTATGTAATTGCCAAGTCACAAAATAATATTTAACTAAAGATGTAGAGACTCGGAGTGATTTGTGAATGAAAATTTCAGAGTTAATAAGATAGCTAAACTTGGCTTTACACGATCTCAGAACTTTTTACGGAAAAAGAGTCACGAGACTTGGCTGCATTTTTTACAGTTGACGTTTTTGATGAGATTTCACTTCTTCTTTTTTGTACGTAATCCTCCTTTTGTTGATTTTGGGTTCTTTTTGGAGATCATCCACTGATTTTCGCTAAGCCCACACTCTGTCCATATTATTTACAGGTATAAAAAAATTTGAAGCTTTAGTTTCGTTTACAAAGTACTGTAGATAAAAAGAGATTTCAGGTTCCTAAGCAAGCACTAAGTTGTGAGAGGGGGAGTGTCAAAAGTACTCTCGCAATTGCTTTCAGTTTAGGTGCTATCCATCTGAGATATTACTCGCAGCCCTAGATACTTGATATTTAGCATAAAAGAACTTTTTAGTATAAAAAAAAGCCAAGATTAAAATTTCCGGAAATTTCCAATGAATCAAACTATATTAATTGTTTCGATGTTTTTTTTTTCGTTTTTTTTTTCGTTTTTTTTTTTTTCGTTTTTTGTTTTTTTCATTTACGGATTTTTTAATTTTTCCTTATTTTGTAGCCTAAACCCTACCTTTCTGCCAAATGTCAAGCTGGTAGGACTACGAAATCGAATTATTTTCAAACCTTCGACTTTTTATAAATTTATTGATTTTTCGATTTTACTTCTAAGTTACCTGATTGTCATGCCAATATAGTAATTCTTTGATCCGTCTTCTTAGGATCATTTAGGTTCAATTTAGAGATAAATCAAGTGAATCTTAGAGTCACCATGATTTTATTTAGAAAGGACTATCAAGCCATAACCAGCCAGTAATGTCGGGAGGGTAGGGGGAGTTGTGAAAATTTTTGCGGGGATAACATCATTTAACAATCCGTATTTCATATGCGAGGTAAATAGAGTATAACCTGTGAAAGAAAACAAACCTGTCTATAAAGAAATCGCCTATAACGTAGCCAGACTATAGCGGAACTTTTCTATAACGAAATTCGTAAACGAAAGAAAAGAAAACCATAATCCGAGGAAAATAACATAAAACAATTAGGGGCGTCTAATAGGACAATTATCTTAAAAATAATGTTTCTAGCAGTACAAAATCAAATTGTTTTTGAAATTTCGATTTTTTAAAGATATTTCGATTTTTCGATTTGATTTTCGAATTTAACGAATTTTTTAATTGTTCCTTTTATTGAATAGTAAATACTACCTTTACACCAAGTTTTAAGTTTCTAAGACTACAAGATAAAATTATTTTCAATTTTTGATTTTTTCGAAGCTTTTTTATAATTTTCTGGATTTTTTAATTTTTTCTTATTTTGTATCCTTTATTACAAATTTCAAGTTTCTAGCGCTACAGAATCGAATTATTTTGAAATTTCCGATCTTTTTCGAGTTTTTTATTCTATTTTCGAATTTATTGTGTTTTAATTTTTCCTTTTCTGTATCCTAAACAATAAGTTTACGCCAAATTTTAAGTTCTAAAGCTACAAAATCAATTTTTTTTCATTTTTTTTCAGGTTTTTTTCTTTTTTCTTTTTTTGTATCCTAAATATTACCTTTATTCCTAATTTTAAGTTTCTAGCTCTACAAAATCGAATTACTTTCAAAATTTCGGTTTTTTTCGATTTTTCGATTTTATTTTCGAGTTTTGTTGTGTTTTTAATTTTTTCTTTTTCTGAATCCTAAACACTACCTTTACACCAAATTTTCAGTTTCTAAGACTACGAGATCATATTATTTTCAATTTCTCACTTTTTCTTTTTCTTTTTCTTTCTTTCTTTTTTTTTAATTTTTAATTTTTGAAATTTTCGAATTTTTTTCGAATTATCCATATTTTTTAATGTTTCCTTATTTAGCATCTTAAATATTACCTTTATTCCAAATTTCAAGTTTCTAGCGCTATGAAATCGAATTATTTTCAAAATTTCCTTATTTTTCGATTTTTTTCGATTTTTTGATTTTATTTTCGAACTTTATTGCGTTTTTATTTTAACTTATTCTGAATCCTAAACACTATCTTTACCGCGAATTTTAAGTTTCTTATTCTAAAAGATCAAATTATTTTAATTTTTTCAATTTTTTTCGAATTTTTGAATTTTTTTTCGAATTTTCCGGAGTTTTTAATTCTGTCTTATTTTGCATCCTACCTTTATTCCGAATTACAGGTTTCTAGTGCAACAAAATCGGATTATTTGAAGTTTTTCGATTTTTTTCAATTTTATTTTCGATTTTTTTTTTTTTTTTTTTTTTTTTTTTTTTTTGTGTTTTTGATTTTTTCTTTTTCTGAATTCTAAACACTACCTTCACACCAAATTTTAAGTTTTTAAGACTACAAGATCGTGTTATTTTCAATTTTCAATTTTGTTCGAATTCGTTGAATTTTCGAATGTTTTTTTTTTTTTTTTTTTTTTTTGTAGATTTTATAATTTTTCCTTTCTTTGTACCCGAAACACTAGCTTTATTCCAAATTTTAAGTTTCTATGGCTGCGGGATCTACGCAATCTTTTTGATGACGCATGAGTGAGTGAGTGTGTGAGTGATAAAAAATCGAAACTTTGAGTTCATATATCGTCTGCACTAATTTTTGGGTATTTTTCGAATTATCCATATTTTTTAATTTTTCCTTATTTAGTATCTTAAATATTACCTTTATTCCAAATTTCAAGTTTCTAGCACTATAAAATCGAATTATTTTCAAATTTTCCTTATATTTCGATTTTTCCGATTTTTTTCGATTTTTTGATTTTATTTTCGAATTTTATTGCGTTTTTTACTTTAACTTGTTCTGAATCCTAAACACTATCTTTAACGCGAATTTTAAGTTTCTAAGGCTAAAAGATCAAATTATTTTAAATTTTTCAATTTTTTCGAATTTTTGAATTTTCTTTTTCGAATTTTCCGGATTTTTTAATTTTTCCTTATTTTGCAACCTAAATACTACCTTTATTCCGAATTCCAAGTTTCTAGCGCAACAAAATCGGATTATTTGACATTTTTCGATTTTTTCAATTTTGCTTTCGATTTTTTTGGTGTTTTGGAGGTTTTCTTTTTCTGGATGCTAAACACTACTTTCACACCAAATCTTAAGTTTGTAAGACTACAAGATCGTAATATTTTTAATTTTCAATTTTGATGGAATTTGTTGAATTTTCGAATGTTTTTTTTTTTTTTTTTTTGAATTTTCCGGATTTTATAATTTTTCCTTTCTTTGTATCCTAAACACTACCTTTTTTCCAAATGTCAAGTTTCTAGGGTTACGGGATCTACCTAATCTTTTTGATGACGCGTGAACTAGTGAGTGAGTGAGTGACAAAAAATCGAATGTTTGAGTTCATATATCGTCTGAACTAGAAAAGACAGAAAGTTGTAATTTTAAATTTTGGTCCTGTGCCAAATACTCCAGAAAAACGAAGTTTCAAATTTTTGGGATACGCCAGCGCGGAGATATGGGGGGGGGGGGTCAAAAGTGCCCTGAGTTGCTTCCAGAAAAGTATGCTTACGGCCGTGCTTTCTCGACTTGGCGGAGGCACTGCCGTGCCTCCAGATAAATCAGCACTTCCCAATTTCAGAGCACTATTAAATAATCTCGCATTACACTAATATATTGTTTGGCATTTATATTGCCTTCAATAAAGGCCATTTCATCAACTCCATTAAAAGACATGTATCCTCAAATCATTATATGACCACTGCCATGTTTTACTGTTGGTTTCAAGTTTTTTATTTGAAGTGCGGTGTTTGGCTTTCGCCACACAGTTTTCTTTCCACCTAAGCTGAAAATATTAAACTTACTTTCATTGGAAAAAATAACAGTTCCAAAACTCCCTTGGTTTGCCGGCATATGCTTTGGCAAAAACAAATCTTTTCAGCCCATTTGTTTCACTGAAAAATGTTTTTTTTTCGAGGGGCTCTCCCTCTTATATTTGTATCATGAAGGATAATTCTAATAGTTTGTGGTGTAATTATTGTTTCTAAAGTTGAAATGATATCAAAAGCCAATTCAATTAATTCTCGAGCACTTAGAAAGGTTTTTTTTTCTTTTTTTGTAAATTCCTTTATGATGGTCCTCCTTTGCCTTGCATTCAACTTTCTTGGACGACCATTTCGCAGCTTATTTGTTGTCGTACCAGTCTCTTCTTTCTTCTTTATTACATAACGAAAACTAGAAGAGTTTAAATTTAACTGTTTACATATTTCTCGGTAACTTAATCCAGAATCATGAAGGGTTATAATCTTCTGACAGATAATTACAGAAAGCTCACACGTTTTCGATGTCATGGAAACAGAAACTGTCAGAATTCCCGTTCCAGTTATTATATTATGTGACTTCAAAGTGCGGGACTGATATGCTAAAAATTTGCATAATGTTCACGTTTAATTCCCCTTACTGTCAATGCAAATACTTTTTGCCAGGAGAAAATGCTGTTTTATTTTTTTAAGTGAGTGTTCTTATTTTTTAAGGTAAAAGGTCGGTTATTTATATTTATTTATTATTTAAATAAAGTAAAAGGTTGGTTATTTGTATTTGTTTATTATTTAAATAAAGTAATAGTTAAAACAATTTCGTCACATTTGCTTTCTAGTGTTACTTATGCAAAAATCTACCGTGGAAATACTTTTTTTTTAAATTTATGTAGGTGTTATTTACAGAATAATTTTTTTTTTGGTACCGAGTGTCCTTAAACAGTATTAAAGGAATTTAAAATGATTTCTGCTATTGTAATAAATCGTTCACAATTTCATCTTTATATGTTATGCATTTATTCGGGATCAAAAAGAAATTTTTTTCTTAAAATTATTAATTTGTATGAAAAGGGTATAGAAAAGTATGGCACAAAATTAATCGAACACTTATGAGACTTTAAACAAAACTATCTGTTACAAATACAAAAATTAAATGCATTATATTATTTGGTATTAAAAGTAAGTGGCAACACTTTTGGCAATCGTCTTGATTAAAATAATTTTAGCTGATATATGGAAAGTTTTATTTTTGGATGTTATGGATGGTTCTAGAAAAGGCATTACGTTGGATTTTTTGAAATATTGTTTAGATTTTCATCTAACATAGGAATACATCTAAGAGAAAAGTTGCTTAAATGTTTAGTTTAATGACAATTTTTGAACTAGTTAAATACCGCTCAGTAGATCATAGATGTCAAAATCTTAGAAAATTTGGCAAACCGTGAGAGTTGACACATGGTTGAAACCACATTATTATCAGAAATATCTTTAAAAATTCAAAATTAAACTTTTAGCATTGTTTAGTAAACTAAATTGAATAAATATTAATGGACAAAAGATTGGAGAAGTGATGCTGTTTATAGAATTATATAGTGACATTAAACTTAACATCTCATATTTGAGGGGAGGAAACCCCCTTCCCTGGAATAAGTTTTTATTTCTTTCTTTCATTCATTCTTTTTTTTTTTTTTTTTTTGTATGATGCATCCTGCGTAGAGAGTTGAAACTCACACCAAATGTACATTGTACCTCGTAGCATTTGCGGTAAAAAAAAAAAAAAAAAAAAAAAAAAAAAGAAGGTGTTTACTGAAATATTTCGATAAGTTCTTAATTAAAAAGTTCAAATAAAAACAAGAAAGGTGTAATAAAACTTATTCTTTTGCTGAAATAAATCTGAAAAAAAAAATCCACTTTTTATATGGTAATATTACACATACCTGTTTTTTTTTTTTTTTTCGGTGAAATTCGACAACCAGTTCCGTCACAATGCACGTTTTTTCAAAACGGACATTAAGGGACCCATGGGCTTGATGTATATGCTTCAAACTTGGCAGAAATGCATTTCTATTGAAGGGCTATCGATTAAAGTAGGATTCGACTTGGTTGACTCAGGGGCATATCTTACTATGATAAACGGCTATAGTCTTTACTATATTGGGCTAAAAGATTGAAACCGGGTTCGTTTTCTGAAAGTAAAAAAAATCGTCACGGAACGCAAGAAAAGTCAAAGAATCGCATTTAAATTTTGCGAAAAATTCTAAAATAGTAGAGGACAAAATTCGCTATATTGGGTTAAAAGATTGAAACCGGGTTCGTTTTCCGAATGTCAAAAAAATCGACGCGGAACGCAAGAAAAGTCAAAGAATCGCATTAAAATTTCGCGAAAAATTCTAAAATTGCAGAGGAGAAAATTCACTATAATGGGTTAAAAGATTGAAACCGGGTTCGATTTATTAATATAAAAAAAATCGCCGCCAAACGCGAAAAAATGCTAAAAACACATAAAAAATTCGTAAAAATTTTTTAAATTGTAGAAGAAAAATATGTACTATATTAGACTAAAAAAAATTAAACCAAGATTTATTTTTTGAATGTCAAAAAATCGACACGGAATGCTAAAAAAACGGTAAAAATCGCATAAAAAATTCACGAAAAATTAAAAAATCGTTGTAAGAATTCCGAATAAACTTTGTTGAAAGAGGACAAAATGTACTATATTAGGCTAAAATATTAAAACCGGATTCCTTACTAATTTTGAAAAGTCGCTGCGAAACGCGATAAATCGCATAAAAAAATTATAATAATAATAATAAAAAAAAGCTGTCTTTGAGGTGACTTCCGACATACAGGTATCTTCTTTCCAATTCTTATAGTTCTGCGTGTGGCAATCTGTTCAGAACACAGCACATAGACAGACAGACATACACACAAATATCTATACTTAATATTATAAGATTTAGTTTAATAAACAATGTTAACAGTCTAATTTTGGGTTTTTAAAAAAAATTCTGATAATAATACACTTTCAGCCATGTTTTAACTCTCACGGTTTGCCAGATTTTCTTAGATTTTTAATTCTCTGATGTATTGAACTGTGTTTACCAGTATCTTTTTTTATGAGTGCCTTTCTATCTAGATTCTAGATGCAATGAAGAACGCAAAATTTAAAAATCCAACGTAATGTATTTTCTAGAACCATCCATAACTTCAAATTATAAAATATTTCACAACTAAAATTACTTTGATAAAATAATCAGATGATTGTCAAGGGTGTTGCTGCTTACTTTTAAAACCAAATAATATATTGCTTTTCATTTTTAACACTTTCCAACATAATTGAAAAGAGTTTATGATTTCGGTTTGTCTGTCTGCTGCCTGTGTGTCTATCTGTTTGTCCACGGTCTAACTCTCGTAAATATACTTCGATTTCTTCATAATTGAGATATGTTATTGAGATGTACTATGGCAGGTTTGCGATTTAAAATGGAGTGTACAGCATTTATAGTTTGTTTAAAGGGACACTCAAAAGAATTCTCTTGCATTATGTTCTATGGAAAAAAAGTCATTTGCGGTGTATTTTATATGTTACACTGCACTGTTTTAAACATAATGAAATTGATGTGTATTTCTGAAGTGCACTATAAGATGCTTACTATAGAATGTGATGTGCATAGCATTTACCATTCATTTACAAGATAACTCTAAAGAATTCGGTTACATAATGGTGTACGAGGAAAATATGTGTGCAGCTATTTTTGATAGTCAAACATAATGAAATGTATATGTATTTTGTAGGTACACTATACAAGACGCTTACTGCAGAATATAACGTACATAATAGTTATTGATCATTTACAGGGACACACAAAAGCTTTCGGTTAAGTACTGTCTACAGTTTGCCAGCCAAACCCTGCTCGTGTGCTCCTGGTTTAATACAAAGAAAAAAAATGTTAAAAAAAAAATTGAAGTGAGTAATTATTCATGATTTTTCGTAACTGTCTTTTTCGGAAACTAATATCAATAAACAAATTCAGATTACTTTTTTTTTTTTAATTAATTAATTAATTAATTTATTTTTGTCTGCATTAATTTCGACGATTTATAAAATTCAAATAAAAACTGATAAAAAGAATAGCATTTTCAAATTTGTAACAAAAAAAAAAAAACTTTTTAAAATGTTTTGGAAAAACAATTTATAATTGATATTTTTTTTTTCGTTAAACCAATTATTTTTAGCATACATTTAAAAATACTAATAAAAGTAAAATGTAAAAATAATAATAATAATAATAATAATAACAAAAGGAGTTTTGGTTTATTTATTATTTATTTTATGATCTCTTTCTTTATTTATTAAAATTGAAGTACAAAATTTCTTAATTTGCTTTGAGTGTTGGTTGTTTTAACACAATTTCTTAGTTAATTTTTTCAAGAAAAAAAAGTTAAAGTTTTTAACAGTTCTAAGCAGTTTCGTACTTTCAAAATATTTAAATTCAAAAACAGTTTCAGTGATTTTTTCTGGTTACTCTCTTTTACTTTTTTCTCTCTCTCATTAAGATTAAAAAAAAATAATAATAAAGTATACAGCATTGTTCTATTAGCGGTCAGAAACACTGTAGAAGAATAAACTTTTAATCTGATATGATATTTCGCTAACTAGAGTGTTCAATTTTGCTACACGTAAGAAAATTAGTCCAGTAAGCAAAAGAAAAATCAAACAGATAAGAAAGAAGAAATGTCACTGATAAGATATATTTAATTTTTTCCACTATACTAGAAATAAGAAAGGATAACACATGCGAGTCTCAAAATATCAAAGTTAACTATTTCCTCAAATGAAATGCTTCGTTCATTGCTTCTCAAAAAGTGAAAAGGGTTTATAAAATTACGTACTAATTTCAAGTAACCAGTATAATTTCGTATAAATAATCAATGTAAGCCTATTCATCGTATTCGATCTAGCCAACTCATGTATTTTCCCATACTTGGTAAGCCGCTTTTTATTTTATTTTATTTTTCTAAAATCTCAAATTGTAATTATTAATTAGTTGCAGTTATTAATTATGTTTCTTCAAATCATCACTATGTGGTAATTCTAAATTATTGCTATGGTAAGAAATTAAAATAATGAAATTGTTACCAGATATAAAAAAGTTACTAGTCTAGTAACTAGCTGTATTACATAATTTAACAATTGCTATTTATAGGTAATAGTCATTTGAAATCTCAAATATTGAATTTTTACGATGATTAGATGTCAACGATCAATTGGTGTGATAATAATAATATTATTATTATTAATTATTAAAGTTTTCGCTGATTCTGATGAACAGAATAATATTGGGTTGGGTACTAATTGCAAGTGAGAAAAATACTCCTGCTCTTTCTGAAGTACACGTAAATTCTCGGATAGAAATAGCCTAATAGAGAGAAAGGCAGAAATATAGATTATAAGTATAGATAGAAATAAGTAGAAGCATGGATTATATGCTTATATGCATTATATACATGGAGTTATATAATTTACAAACTTTAGACTGTATTAATTTATTTCAGATATTTCTAAATACTGTAGCCAAGTAAGTTTACATTATTTAATGCCGTGGTTTTCAACCTGTGGCTCATAATTTAGAAGAGGTGGTGGTACACGAAAGGAAGTTTCCGATTAAATAAATCAAAAACTGAAGAAACATAAAATGAAAGAAATATTTAGCAGCTTTAAATTATATTCATAACATATTAATACATATTAATACATTGAATTCTAATTTTTCATCTGTATAAAATATTTCATATTATTTATTTTGCAATTTACATAAGGATTTTGGCAGGAATGGGAAGATTTTAGCTTTAACAGCGCATGGTCCCCTCAGGTATTTGTTGTGCCAAAAGAGAATAATAGAATGACACAGCAATATCAGCAAATAAAAAAAATAGTGTACTGCTTAAAAAAAAAAAACTATGGGGCATGCGTATACAAAAAAGTGAGAATAACTGATTTAATGTACAGCAAAAGATAAAAAAAACAACTATTTGTAATTCATATCGTAGAAGAGAAAAAAAATTATTATTATTATTTTAATCTTTAATCTATAAATAGGCGAGTTTAAGCTACAAACTGATAGCTTTCATTTTAGCTATTTCATGAGCACTTCGAGAATTTACAGTATGTCGGTGCTTTATTTAAAAAATTAAAAGCATTTTATGCTCCAGATGAAAGCTTCATCGCATTATGTCATTTTCTCCTAGTTCATTTTGTCACCGTTTTACAGAATGGTGTTTCAGTATCGTTTATTATCGCAATTGTTCCCAGATATCAAACAATTGAGTTTCCGTTATTACAGCAAAAACAAAACTGAAACGTATTAAATTTGCGAAGGATGGAAATAGAAACCACTCTGTGCACGGATAATGTGACACATACTCTCAATCACATTTGGTTTTCTGTTCACATACAAAATGCTCTTGGACTCTGCTCAGAAATGACCTTGCTACATTACTCGCGGAGCACGTTGTAGTAGTCACTTATTTAATTGTCGGATGGGGAATGCGGTGTTTCCCATTCTCTAAGCTCGAATGTGCACTGATGACTCTCGGCTAAAGTTCGTTTTTAACGATACTAATCTTTGAATCTTTTCTGGTCATGCGGCCGGCGAATCGGTGCTCATTAAACATTTTCCATGATGGTACCGAGCGATACTGATGAAAATGCTAAACCTGCGTAACGGATTTTGGACTTGATAAAAAGTATGAAATTGCAGATGCTCATTCTCGCGTCTCTCGCACTCGTCGACTGTCAGCATGGTCCGGAGCTCAGTGTGGGCAGGTTGAGAACGGATCTGGAATTTGTGTGCCCGCCAAACCAAGATATTATGCCTTGCCAGTGCACGATCATTCACGAAATCCCAACAGTTCAATGTAACAGGATACGCAGTCTCAAGGCGATGAAAACTGCTTTGTTTGCTAAATTTCAAGTGAAACCGATTCCATATCTCAAAATACTTAATGCCCGCTTTGTAGGGCTTCCGTCCAGAGCTTTCGTAAATATCAGTATGACGAGGTTGCAGATTGAAGACTCTCGCCTGCGGTATGTGGTTGCCGATGCATTTGCCGGTTTGGATCGACTGCTTGTTTTGATTCTTAAAAATGTTAAATTAGTAGTGTTTCCATCAGTGTCTTTCAGTGAATTGACGTCACTTATTGCATTGAGTTTACCCGAGAACAGATTTTTCAAACTTGAATACGATGATTTAAGTACCACAAGGAGATTAAAGTACTTGTCACTTGCAAATAATAGAATATATCACTTGACACGGGGAGCTTTCCCAATAAGTCTTGTGACATTAGCTTTGTCTAACAATCATCTTATTGCTTTGAATACAGCGATCAAAGATTTAGTGAACCTTGAATGGCTCTTTCTGAACGATAATTTGCTTATTGATGTGAATGGTGAATTTGATCAGCTTTATTCATTAAATCATTTGAAACTAGGGAGAAATAAATTGAGCATACTTGGTAGAGCTTTTAGGCGTTTAACCAATTTGCATATTTTAGAATTACAGTACAATGAAATAAGAGAACTAGGTGACTCACTAAAGAATTTAACACAGTTAAGAACTCTTAATTTATCAATGAATTTATTAATACATCTTAATTACACAGATTTCGAAGGATTAATTTCTCTAAAGTATTTGTATATATCGGATAATAGGTTGACAGCTTTCAACGGAGCTTTACTTCATCTTCGCAGTTTAATAAGTTTGGATTTATCAAGAAATAACTTCAGAAATTTTTCCTTCAGTGAAATAAGTACACTTTCAAATTTAAAAGTACTGGATTTGAACGAAAATAAAATAGCAGACACAGTTTCAGATTCTCCATCTATAAGGCTGCATGCAATTCGTTTGCTTTTATCAAAGAACCTACTTAGCAGTTTAAGTGATATTATGATACATTTTCCATACTTAGAAGACATTGATGTTAGTTTCAATAAAATTCACATACTACAAGAAAGGGATTTTAGGATATCTAACAGTATTGAGTATATCAACGTACAAGGTAAGGAAATTTTGATATGTGACTTTATAAGATGAAAATTTGATTTTAATGTTATGATATATTTAATTCTAATTTTTAAAAATGAAATATACAATGAAAATATAGCTGTGAGGGGTATTGTATGATGCACTTTTCTAATGCTCTAAAATTTAAGATTACGTTTTCTTTGCATATGTTTCCTTCGTTTATTTGAAGCTTTGTTGTCAAATGCAGGTTCTGACCTGCACGTTCCGAGTAAAAAGATAAAAGGTTTTAAAGTTTTCCTATATCATTCAAAAAAAAAAAGATAGTAACTTATTTTTAAGAAATAATTCCTTAAAATATGTTATTCACTACCAATGTTTAGTTGATCGCTAGCTCTCTCACCTTTTTCCAACTTGTATTTATCCTTTAAAAAAAAATCATATAAATAATTAACTATTCAAATTTCATCCGTAACTTTAGTGCATAATAATAATAATAATAAAGTCTTGTTCTGATTTGATACCAGATATACAAAAAAATTTTTACTCACTAAACAGCAATACATTTTTTCCCTGGAAAATTTTAAGACCTCTATTTATGGTTTATATTGGGAGGTCAAGATTCCCTTCCGTTTATGTTTAAAAATCATATAAAAATCATATATATTATTTCTGTTGTCAACATCCTTTTTTCTAAGCAAATAAAAAACACAGATCGATAAATGAGATACCATATGAAGGGATTTTAAACAGGCTTCTGACAGAGTGCACTCACATTTCGTTAAAACATGTTTTTTGATTAAAAATTGCTGTTAATTAAAAATTAAATCGGCATTGTTTTCATAAATGAAATGAAAGGTTTTCCTCAAATTAGTGTTGCCACAAAACTAAAATATCGCATTATGTGATGCTCAACAATGATTACAGAAAAATAAATAGTACAACCGTGGCATACGGAGTACATTTTTTACGTAATACATAATGTGTAAAATACATAATAAGTCCAACAAAAATAAAGTGTGACACATGCGCGCGGGTTTATTTTATATTTATGATTAAAAAGGAAAATTGAAATGTTTAGAAGAATAAAACACCATCGATCGATTGAAGCAAAATTGCAGTTATTTAAAATTTAAATCAGCATTGTTTTCCTAAATGAAATGAAAGGTTTTCTCAGTTTTTTCCGAAGCGAGCTACGTCATCCTCTAATGTACTTAAAATACGACTGTTAATTTTTTTTCTCGCTGGGGCCTTTTGCTATCTTGGATCAATTTTTACTGTAACTTTGCTGAAATAAATGAGATGATATTCTGGCTTGAGTAATGCTGTTTGCAGATATTTTTATCCTTAATTTTTCTTTAAAAGTTTAAACCTGCATCTCAGAAATATTAGATATTGGTAAAAAATATTAGACTGCAGTACGAAATCCTTGCACGGGTCCACTGGTAAGTAACTTTAAGAGCTATTCTTTATTTTCATAAATCGATGTGTGAATTTCAACTTAAAAAAGGAGAATAAAATATAAATGTTTTCAATGTTTTTGATTAATATATATGTTTATTATTATTATTATTATTATTATTATTACACGGCCTGTTCACAATTTTGTAAGATTTTTTTTTTTTTTAGACAATATTTTTTATACAAAGGTTTACAAAAACAGGATCGCGTAAAAAAATTGTAAGCAGACCCATGCAACTTCTCTTGTTAAAAATGAAAATCCGTGTGCAAAATTATTTCAATAATACCAATAGGTTGAAAATTGAATATAAAATTTGAAAATGCATTTATTTTTATTGTCATAGCTGCAATTTTTCGTGTAATCAGATGATAATTTCCAGAAATATTAAACTATTATTAGAAACAAATTCTTTTTTAATAACGTGTAATTGAAATTATTTAGTCTTTTCAAGCTTTTTCTCTTCTCTTCCTTTTATTTGAAATATAGACTCCAAAACTTGTCTAGCTGTTTTTTTTTTTTAAATATATAAATGCATACAAATAAACTTTGCAAAGAAAATGTAAATTTTCTGTGAAAAATTTAGTTGAAAACAATTTTTATAAGTATTCAAAAATCCACCTGTTTTATAACTTTCATTAAAGGAATATACATACGTATATATATTAATTTGATATTAAGAATCTAAAATTTAAACTAAAACCAAAACATATAGGGTTGGTTTAGGTTTAGACTGAAAAGCTATACCAAAACTAAATACACGGGAAATGAAAATTCTAATTATAAGGGGGAAAAAATGTAATATTGTAAATTAGTATACATCTATAAGGAATGGAAGATTTAAAAATGATAATATTTATAATATCACAACTACACTAATTTGTTTCTTTAAAATGGCATCATTTATATACTTAAGCAATACTATATTGAGGTGATATTTAATGCAATTTAAATTTTCTTTCAAACTGCAGTGATATTGGTTGAAACTCGTAAGATTTTTTTTTGTTATTTTTTAAATTTTCTCGACTAGTAATTGAAGAAATGCAACTGAAAAATCATCTCAACAGAGACATGATATATTGCAAACAATGGTGTTAAAGTAATCAAGAAAAGTTATTGTGAAAATTCTGAGACTGAAAGGCTAAACTTTTAAAAGCTGACTATTTTTTTCTTTTTTGTAATATATTCATGTAAAGTGAAAAAAAAATACTTTTTAGTATGCAGAAATTTAAAAAATGTTTATTATTTTATATTTTTTAAGAAAATGTAACTTATTTTTTAGACCCATTTGTAAGAAATCAATTTTTCCAGAAAAAAAAAAAAAAACACTTCAAAATTTCCGGAAATTTTACATCTCTAGTCGGGCTAAGGTAGTTTTCGTTCGGGTCGGACTGGGCCCGTGCAAACCTCTACTACAGTCATATCACTTCCAAATATTCATTTTATATCTTATGAATAAGTAAATATAAATTCATTCATATTCAGTTATATATCCTTTTGACCTCAAAACATATTCTGGACTTTTAATGAGAAAAAAAGGTTAGGTTCAACCAGACTCGATGCAGGACACTACTGTAAATTTACCTCCTCTTTTGAAAAGGGGGAAAAGATAGGTCTTGTACTTTACCGTTCTTAAATACATATAGATGATTTTATCATTAAAGAAAAATAAATCGCTTACAAAATACCCATATTTAATAATGCAGAATATGCTTGTTATTAAGACCAGTTCTCATGCTTAAACTGTCGATCAAACAAAGTCACCAGTTTGTTATCGGAAATAATATCTGAGTGTGGAGGAAATTTACTAAAAAAAGACAATTTTGTGATAACCTGATATAAATAGAGAAGTTCTCGTGACAGCATCAAAGCGATTCATTTATCCTTATGTAAGTTCCACAGTTTAAACCTGCTCTTGAAAAAATTGAATGGATTTCGATTTTTTTTTCTTTTGTGTGTGTGTGTGTGTGTACACAAACCTATTGCATTTTGTTTAAAAATTAAAATATCTGTTCTTTTCCTACTCTGTGACATAAATTATTTATTAAAAAAAAAGCCGTCGTAAAAATGTAGAATATATGTATTTATAAAATGAATATGTAGTTGTTTTGACTATATTGACCATTTTTGAAAATATTAATAGGAAATTTGAGTTTCTGCCGCATTTTATTAACTTTAAAATAGGCTTTAGATAGTTAATATTAGTCAACATATAATTACAAATCGTTTGAAGTTTCAAAGCTTTAGTGTTATTACAAGTATTAAAAAGGAAAACATAACCAGTTATTAATAAGCTTAGAAATCGACAGCAATTTTCTGTCTTAACACATAAAATTAGTTGATATATTTAATCATACCAAGTTCTTTGTATAATAATGCTTAATTAGTGTTCGGACTATTTTATTTCCGAATGAATTTCATAGAATAAAAAAAGTCGAAACATCTTTTACTCTTTTAAATCTGTGTTTGATCATCATTAAGATTTATCCAATTTATTAGGAAAATAATTTTTCAATTATGTGTGTTTATATATATATATATGTGTGTGTGTGTGTGTGTGTGTGTGTTACGGTCAATATGATGAATCCGGTCATTATTAATAATAACCGGACATAAAAGCCGGTTATTATTAATTTATTAATAATATATTAATTATAATAATATATTAATTTATTAATAATAAAATAATTTGTTAATAATAACCGCGGTCATTATTAATAATAACTGGTTATTATTAATAATGACCGGATTAATCATATTGACCGTAACATATATATATAGTATATAGTATATATAAAGCATTTAATTTAATTCAACTAAAACACGTTTGTGTGATCATCTAATAGGCAAGATGATCAAAATGTTTTTTAAACATTTAAAAATTTATAAAAACATAATTTAATTTTACTGTATGGCAACTTAAAAAAAAGGTGTATATGAGTGTGCATCGTTTTTCCTAACATTATATTCATCAAAGTATCTTACATCTTGATGCTTTATGGCGTACAGCGGTTCGGTTTCAATATTTAGCGGGAAAAAATTAAAATTTTCGGATTAATTTTTTTTTTATTTAGTATTTCGGTTTTTCATTAAAAAAGCATCAAATAATATATACACTTTTATCGCACACCATAATATATTCATTTTTCTCAAAATATTAATTATGTAAACATAATTTTGCCTAAGAATTTCAGACGTGTTATTTAGTGAGTAATTTATTATTGTTCGTTGCATTGTTTTTTACCACAATTAATATTAAAAAAAAACTTTTTTTTGTTATGTTGAATTGTAAGTAAGTTCGTTAATTTGTTAAACGTAAAGTTTGTTAAGTTATTCATTAAATTGTTAAAGTAAGTTCAAAAAATAATTTTTTTATTATTATTAAATTAATACATATTTTTTTTATAGCGTCTTTTGATTGACGACCTTTAGAATTGTAAATTTGTACGTTTATACCGATGTACAAAAAAATACCACACATTCCCGAATATTGATATTTATATATGTTATTCTTTAGAATATAAAGAGTTCATTTTCAAAATTTTGAAGTGCGTGGCATCACGACTATAAGAATAAGTGCATTAATTGGAAGAATATACAAAGTAAATTTTTCTATATTTTTTTTCAACATAACTGGATCAAAATTGGATAACTAGATACTATTTGATTATTTCAATTAACAAAGATCTCATCCACTGCCTTATATTATCACCATATTCAACTATGTCCTAAAATTAACGAAAGGATGTTTTAAGTACACACACAAAAACAATTGGGAGTGGAGGGGGGAGAGAAGCACTTGCAACATTTTTTTTCGGGCTTCGAGAACACTTTGGAGCACTGTGCGACGTTACAGTTTGTTCAAATGGATACAATCAGATTCGTTTGACGATGGAGTAATTGCCTAAAGGTCAACGGCTATTTATTACTAATCGACATAATCAAACTAATTGAGTAACAATTTTGTCGTTGCATCATTTGTCAAAACACTGCATGAATAATGCAGTGTTTTGACAAATGATATTAATCACCCAATGAATTCACAATTTATTATTTGATATTAATTACCCAATTAAAAAAAAGTTATTCGCGCGATATTTAATATTCATTTTATTATGAAACATTTTATCATTTAAATCTTTTTAATTGTCGAATGAATTTTGTGATGATTTATTCTTCAGCTACTAAAATTCTTATCATTTTTAACACAATTTCTCTCATTATCACTAAAGAAATAAAAATATATTGTAAGATATGTTTTATGATGCTATTGAAGTTTCTTTTAGTTTTGGAACAAAGGTGTAAATAATTTTACTTTCATTATTCACCTTTAAGTTCTATAATATGCAATTATTATTTTTATTTTTACCAAATTTGAAAAATATTTTCCTTACACTTAATTAATGTTATCGAATCGCGTATATGTTAGAGTAAAATATGGGTTTATTAATTCGTAGGAAAAACAATTTTGTTTTATTTTCATTATATAAGTGATAACTTAAAATTTTTTTATATAAAATATATATTTTAAAAAGTAAGGAAAATTAAATGAATCCAAATTATTTGAGAAAATGCAAATAAGTTACTTGAAGAGCCTTAAAAATATTTAATATATTTAATAATTACAAGCAATTAGCTTTTAGGTAAGTAAGTGTAGTACATAACAGTCATTTTTGAAGAACTTTTACACTGCTTTTAATTATAACTCTAATGTTTCAAATGTTTAGAAAGAAAAGCTAGTCGATGAATTTTAAGATTTCACTGGGGCTCACATGCAAAATGTGAAATAAGGGGAAAATATCAATTTTCGCTTGGGAAAGCAAGTTAAAATATCAGATTTTGCTTCGTACACTTTTAAACTTACGGAAGATTCTGCAAGAAATATAAGTACGTGCAAATATGTGAATAAAATTACTAAATATGTCAATAAAATTACGAAACAAAGAAACTGTAAGACAAGAAAACTATTCGTTTATACAGCTGATGATAGAATTAATGATAAGAATGAAATTTAAAAATATAATGTGAAGTGAACTATTAGAGCGTGAAATGATAAGGTAAACATGGGATACTGCTTTCATATTAGCTCCTATATTGTGTAAAAAATTTCATTATTTTTTAAAGTGACTGAATTTTTTTTTTTGTAAAACTGTAAAAGACTTTCCAAAATAAATTCGTTAAAATATTCACAGACATATCATAATATTGGAATTTTGTAATAACATATTGAACAATATTTAATTTAACAATACTGCACAATATTTAAATTACAAAAAAAAAAAGTGCATTATTTATAGTACAAAAATAGCGATAACGTGCATGACCAAAGAAAAAAAGTAATCATATTTGGTGAAATTACACATTTTAATATTTAAATGTGGTGGCATGAAAAATTACCACATATAGTTTTTTTTATGAAATTTTTGTAGAAAAAAGAATATATTATTCCTATAGAGATCCTCTACAGAGCTGATATCTATGTAAATAAAAATGTAAATGTTCATTTGTTCAAAATCTCAAATCTCTGAAAGTTCTTCACCGATTGCTTTGAAATTTTCGCACAACGTTGCATTCGAATACGTGCGTGTTTTTATATACCTACTACCCCCCCCCCCCCCAATTTCCCCCAGGGGGCACTTTTTTAACTTTTTCGGACACCCATCATGTGATATATCATTAGGAAGCTCTTGAACCACTCTTTCATATTATGGACCTTGCTTCCTCCCTCCCCCCAATTTGCCCCTTGGGCGGGGGGGGGGGGGTTTCTGAAATATTTCGTTAGTATTTTGTTTTTGTTGTTGTTTTTTCTTTGTTTTTTAGTTCCTGTTTTTTTTTCTTTTTTAATGTTTTGCAATTTTATATGTGTTTGTTATAAATTTCTCTCCTTTGTTTTTCGTGCAATCGATCTGCTCACCTTGCACAAAACTTTCAGTTGGCCCCTTTTGGGATCCCTACTATAGCTCCCTAAAATCGTCCGATTCACTATCTTTTTTTAAAACAACGTCTTAGGTCCTCTTGAAGCAATCTCTTAGCTCCCCTTAGTTATCAAAGCTATCTTGGATTTTCAGTGTAATGCCGTGTGAATGTAATTAGTATCCAACCAAAAAAATTTTACTTCAAAAGAAGCAAAAATTGTAGCGTGCCAAGTGTGTGTGTAAGGCCCATAATACAGATCATTACGTCTGTAAAATTTTGTGATATATTTTAATTAAGCATTGGTAACTTGTAACCATTCAATTTATATGGTCCTAACAATGATTTTTGCTGTAATTATGTAAAAGCCTAATGGCCTCACTTATATACATTTTTTTCTAGTAAACCTGCCGGGTAGGGCGTGTAGAGCTTAAGACATATGGTAGGCTTCCCTGCTTGGTTGGTTGAATTTGAATTTGAATTTTTTACAACAAAAAATTTCTCAGACCTCAGCTAACACCAGTTTTGAATGTTAATTTCCTTCTAGGGACCTTGGTACACCTTCTTAAAAAATGATCCAATTCTCTTAAAATTTTCTTTAACATAGTTCTAGGGTCCTTCCTGCAGCTATTTTATAAACTACTAAAAATTTCCTTAGATCTCAAATACCACCTTTTCAGGTGGATTTCGTAAGAAATACTACATGTTACATTCTCCCCTATGTTGTAATTTCTGAAAAAAATTTGCAGATCTACGCCGATCATGACTCCTAGAACCCAAAACCACCCCCAGTTCAAAATTTTATATTTTTAAATTTTATATTTTTTTATTTTACAAAATTTTATTCTATCTATCTATCTATATCACTTTTTTAAGAGCACGATAACTCCAATAATTCTGCACAAATCTCTTCCAAACTGATACATGAAATCAAGGAACAAAAATCCTCGGTGAAGTTCGTTAATGGGCAAAATCGAACCAAGAGGGGGGGGGGATGGGGGTGCTTTTTGTGCAAACAGGAAAAACCCCATAACGTCTTAATTATGATACATATTGAATCCGTTTAAAGTTATTATTACTTCTTGGAAAAGGGCCAAAAATTTATGTATGACAGATTTTTTATATCATTAAAATGGCCTCAATGGGGGGGAGGGGGGGGAGGGGGGGTTTGTCAATTCACAAGATATCAAATCCGCTTAAATTTATTATAAATCGTCTTAATATTATCTACAACTTTTATATTGACAAGTTTTTTATAGGACCAGCTCTTACAGCAAAAAAACATTAAAAACAAAAAAATCCTTGCCGGTTCCGCCTACAAACACAGGTAGATCTCGAAGTGGGTGGTCCCTACATTGTGGATAAAAGGTCATTTCTCCTTCAATTCCCAATAAACAGGCGCCCGACGGTCTGCATCTTCGAAATCTACCTGTACATTAGGGTGGGTCGTAAAAACCGAAATTTATATAATCGAAACGTAATAGTGCGGGAAAGTTGCCATTGGTAATAAGGAATAAATTTGCAAAATATTACACCAAACGGTTAATATCTTTTACCGCCGCAAAGGGGCCCAAGTTTCGAAAAATCGGAAAAAAGGATTTTTTCGAAAAAAAAATAATTATCCAACCATAACAATACAATTTCTAATAGAATGCAACAGTTACTTCAAGATGTTAGTAATATTCCAATAAAATTTTATTATGGTACAATCATTTCTATTACCGCAGCAGGAGCGGTCAAAATTTTGAAAAAAATGGCAAAAATTTCAATTTTCAAAATTTTCCAATTTTTTTAATTTTTATTATATTTCTACAATTTAATTAATTAACATTATATCTAGTAATAACTTATGTCTAGTAATTTTTATCATGGGCATTGCCAACCAAGGGCGAGAGGAGTCCGCTGTCCCCCCCCCCCCTAAATTTGACAAAAAAAGTCTTTTTGAAGGAAATTTAAGGAATTTCCGGGAAATTTTGGAGACATTTTTTGCAGGGGTTTATTTCTCCATACATACGTTTTCCATAATTTTTCCGTTTTGGCGGCACCTTAAAAAAATCCCTAAAAAATCTCGGAAAATCCCTAGGATCCCTTCAATAAGTCCTTTTCTTTCAAACTTAGGATGGGAGTGGACCCCTATCGCCCTTGGTTGGCTACACCATGATCAAAATTACTAGACATTTATAAGCTTTTACTAGATATAATGTAAATTTATTAAATTGTAGACATATATAAAAATTGGAAAAATTGGAAAAAACTAAAAATTGAAATTGTTGCCGTTTTTTTCAAAATTTTGACCGCCCCTGCGGCGGTAATAGAAATCATTTCACCAAAATAAATTTTATTGAAATATTACTAACATCTTGAAGTAACTGTTGCATTTTATTAGAAATAGTATTGTTATGCTTGGATAATTAATTTTTTTTTCAAAAAAATCCCTTTTTTTGCGATTTTTCAAAATTTTGGCCCCTTTGCGGCGGTAAAAGATATTAACCGTTTGGTGTAATATTTTGCGAATTTATTGCTTATTACCAATGGCAACTTTCCCGCTCTATTACGTTTCGATTATATAACTTTCGGTTTTTTCGACCCATCCTACTGTACATGTAGGCCAAGCCGTCAGGGATTTTTTTAAAATATTAATCTTCTTTTTCGGCATCAACTTACGTTTACTCACTACAGCCGTAAATTAAAAATCACGTTACTGTTAAAGCTATGTGGTTAAGTTTAGAGTGGTGGTTGGAAGGGGGGGGAGGGGGGGATTTCATCTGTTAATTAAATGTCGCGTTAATGTTAAAGGCAATTCGTTAAATTTGCAGAGGGGGGCACCTTCCACCGCCTGGGGGTGCATTCTTTTCTTGGGTTCTGTGGTCCTGATTTCAACGGGAATTGGTTCATTCAACTTAACTTACGATTCAGCTATTTTCAGCTTTATAAAAGTTTATCATCTGTTACCACCATTTTCGAATATTAACGGCGCATTCTTCTCTCGGGTTCTATGAGCTCAATTTCAACAGGAATTAGTTCATTCAACTTTGTTTTCAATTGTCTTACAGATTTTAGTTCCACCGCCAAAGTGCGCATTCTTACCTCAAGTTCTATGGGCCCGATTACTACGGTTTTAGCTTATTCAACTTCGTTTTCGATTATCTCTGGAGCGTGCGGAGCACACTCAGCATACGCTCCCTTAGGCAACGGGGACCCAGGTCACAGGTTCGTTCAGAAACATGTTTGTTGGAAACACTCTAGATGCTGTCGAAGGCATTGACACCACGGAAATTAAGTTTATTTGAAGCACTGTTTGTTGTGGGTCCCCCAAAACTAGATTCATTTGAAAGATTTTCCGAAGATAGAAAATCATACAAACTTGAGTTTTATTTAAGGTTATCACGGCCCGGGCAACGCCGGGCGGATTCAACTAATATATTTAATAAATATTAAAAATTATATTTTCAATATGAAGAAACATGCTAATCGTATTTGGTGAAATTACACATTTTTAATATTTAAATGTGGTGACATGGAAAATTACCGCATATAAATATTTTTTATGAAATTTTTGTAGAAAAAGTTTAATTATTTCATTTATATTGATTATTCATATACCTTGCAGTGCAATAGTTATTATTATTATTATTATTATTTAGAAAAGAAAAATCTTTTTAAATGTAAATAAATGAAAATGTCGGTTAAATCACCTAAAATTTAAATATGTTTAATATTGGCTATCAGAATAAAACCGCGTTAAAAAAAAGGTCTCATTTTTTAATATTTTTATTAGATGTACACTTATACACTACATCCCCCTCCCCCCCCCTATATCGTTTTAGAGTCAATAAATCTATATTATAAGGCGTATAATAATAATAATACACTGGCCTCCAAAAGTTAAGGTACAACCGATTTTTTGCGTCTAATTTGCAAATGAATGAATATAGAAACAACAAATTTGGAGAAAATGTGCGCTAAACTGTTATTCATTCAATGCGACATAGAAATTTACTTAAGTTAAACGTATAAACTAGGACTTCCCTCAAAGGGATTAGTCTGAGTGATATTTCTCAGAACATAGGGTTAACAATTACGATATAAAGAAGATACAATGTGTGAAAAAGAGCAAATTAAATGATAGAATTACAAAATATCATATATAAATTCATATATACTGTTATGTTTTCATATATATATATATAATTTGGCAAATAATCTCATTTTCTTAAGTTGGAATATCTCAAAACTTTAAAAAACAAACAAACAACAACAACAACAAAAAAAAGCCGGATTTTTTTTTAAACGCCAAGGTTTTTAAAGTCACGTAATCAGATTTGCAGCCGAGAGCGTATTTTAGCAAGCGTAGTTTAACGCAAATTTAATTTCATTGTTGAAACATTTTCTTTGTGACAAATATTTACATTTGAATTTAAAAATTTTCCTCCTTGTTTATTTGCATAACTATTTATAGAAACTCATACACTTCAAACCACATTGATAACAAGCTTTACTACAAACCTGATTACGAAACTGTAGCCTAAATTCCTACTAAAGTAATATAAAAAATCTTTCGATCACTTCTGTAAAAATCAAATTGAAAAAAATACATATATTTCAAAGATAATACTTCTTGATTATTTTCTAGGAGACTCTACCCCCTGCGCTTTTACTGCTTCAAACCTCAGACTTTTCTTCTGCCTGTCTGTCTCTCTCTCTCTCTACAATCTGTTTGTTTCCCTATCCGTTCTTCTACCCATCTCCATACCCGATTGACTGTCTCTCTACACGTCTCGCTACATGTCGTATATTTCCCTACTGGTCTCTCTACCCATTTATCTGTTTCTCTAACCATCGCTGTTTAACTACTTTTATGTCTAGCCGTGTGTCTCTCCGTACCCATCTGTCGACTGCCTCTCTACTCGTCTGTATACCCGTCTCACTATCCATGTGTTTTTCCATGACATCTTTAAGCGTCTTGCTACCCATCTGTCTATCCGTCTCTCTAACTGTCTCGCTTCCCGTTCTCTCTACCCGTTCCCTCTCTCTACCCGTCTGTCAACTCGTCGCTGTACTCATCTCTGTACTCGTCTCTCTATTCACCACGCTACCCGTCTCGCAACCTTTCCCTCTACATGCCTGTCTACCGGCCTGGCTACTCGTGTCTGTACCCATCTCCCTACCTATCTCGCTACCCCTCTGTCAACCCTCTTTTGTCTCAGTACCCGTCTGTCTATTCGTTTCGCTACCCGTTAGCTTATCTATGTCGCTATCCGTCTCTACCCATCTCTCTACCCATCTCACTACCCGTCTGTCTACCCGTTCGTTTACACGTCTCTGTACATCTCGCCACCTTCCTAATATTTAAACAATTTAGTATACAGAAGCTGTTCATCTGTTATTAAATGCAAACAGAAGTAATTTATCTAATAAGTGTAATCAGATGCAATTTTTTTTAAATACATACCTATACCAGCATAATAATTCATCAGGTTTATTTTCATTGTAGTTTATGTCATTTGGCAGTAAATCTGAACTTCTTAAAACCGAACTGCGTTAAGCTTTTTAAAAAAGCCCCAAGGTCCGTATAACTGGGAAGGAAAAGTACCCTGAGGGCTACTATATACATGTTATTAAGTTAAGTGAAAGTTTCGTAATCGAGTTCGCAGCAATTGCTTATGTTAGAAAGCGTGGCTTAACGCCATTTTAAATTCATTTCTGTAACTTCCTTTTACTTTTTTTTTTAGGGTGGGTGGGGGGGGGGGGGAGGGTTCCAAATATTTACACTTAAATTCAAAGTATTACCCCCATGTTAATATTAGTGTTGTTTGTATTATTATGACCGAGCTTCATTCGAAACAAATGTAAAAGACTTCTTCCACAGTTTTTTTTTTCTAGGAGAAACTTCCGTAAACGGGCCCAAAGCTAATCGGAGAATTTAATATCATTATTGTTTGTAACTCTTATAGAGTTAAAACAATATTGTTGCTAGCATTACTCTTGTTTCAGACCAACTTTGTTTGTGTATCTGAATGGGGAAAAGTTCTGTATCATGTGCTGGTTGGCACGATTGGCGAAAAAATTAAAAATGGTGCTAAAGGCAGTTTTAGTATCTTACCAAAATTTCCTAGAGAGAGGAAAAATGTTTTTCAAGTATTTACAATGATACATTTATTAAACCATGTTTTTGCGTCATCTTAAAAGTATAAGTACGATGCTAAAATAAAATTTTATTGCCATTTTCGATATTTTAATGAAAATACATAACAAACATATATAACAAAACTAAGAGACATTTTTGTGATAAATAATTGTTGTTTTCAGGGGGGGGGGGGCAAATTGTAAACAATTGATAAGCGAACTAACAGATTACCGAAAATTACTTGTGGGAATTTCAGGGAAGAAATATCTGATATAAATAACTTTTAAAATCTTATAATGGAGAAGTGGTCCGTATAAAAATGCAAAACATAATACGCCTGATATAAGTATTTTTTAATTTTTGATATTTCCAAAAGAACAGATAAAAGGGTAAAACTCCCGGCGAAGATGTCATATACTCACCACGTTGGCGCGATTTTCCCCCTGCCAATTTGTCAAAAACTGTTTGTTGTGTTTATTTACTTTTATTTTTTATTTTAATTCTATAGATTATTTTTATATGTATGTCAATATTTATTGATATCAAACTATTATTTATTTATTTTTATTTCCTTTTTTAAAATAGTAGAAGTTACGTTTATTACGTTATTTTATTTTTATATTGAAATAAAAAATCATGTGCTATTATTGCCTGATATTTGTGACTAAAATTCAAAAACAAAGTTTTCGCCGAATTGGTGGAGGAAAAAATCGCGCCAACGTGGTGCGTATATGACATCTGTCATTTCACTTATGTATTGGTACTTTTATGTTAATTTGGCGCAGTTGATAACTCGCCAAATATTGTTCTCATAACATCTTTATATTTCATTAATTTCATTTAACGGTACTTACGTATTATCCGTGCCAGTTTTAAGCCAACTGCGCCAATGGAGCCAATATTACTAATTATATTAACCCTTATATATTTTTTTCTTGCTACATGGTACATGCCTGTGAATAATCTATAATGTTATTCTTTCTTATTTACTATGCTATTTACCATTTATTAATTTTACTATAATAATGTTATTTACTATTTTTAACAATGTTAAAAATTTAATAAACATATATTACATTTTATTTATTTTATATTAATTACCATTTTTAACTATGTTATTTGATAATGTTAAATTACTGTGTTTGAAAACATGATTGGCAACGATAAACAAGATTGGTACTTGGCAGCCATTTTTGGCGATCAATCTCCTGTCACGGATAATACGTAAGTACCCATTTAACTATAAACCTTTCACTCATTTCATTTGAAATACATACATTAAAAATACATGTCTTCCACTCATTTAATTTAAAATACATGCCTTTCACTAATTCCATTTAAAATACTAAGAAGAAAATAAAAAGAAATAATGCCGCAAATCAAAATCTTTTATTTAAACATCATAGAATTGATTCCCATTTACACACGCGAAATAAAAATCTGCCAATGTTGAGATTTGCGCCAAATCTCTAATACAAAGTTATTGCGGATTTTTCTCTTTCAAACAGAAAAAAATTCAGATTAATTTTCCATTTTTAGTAAATGGAAATATGTTTTATTGTACTGATATTGTATTGTATTGTGCGTGCATATATTTTTGCTCCATGTTACTCCATGAACTTTTAAAATCTTATTATTTACGAAAATCTCTGCCGGTGAAAATGACGTATGTACTAAATTTTAGTGACGTATGTACTTTAATTGTGCTTTTTTATCTATTTTTTAAATATAATTTCCAAACGGTTTGACATTCATTCTTGGTAATAAATAGACGTCGTTGTCACCTTTATAGGTAGGTACCTGCTGTAAAAATTTGAACGAAATCCGTTAAATATTTTTTGAGTTATGCTTGACGAAAGGTTTTAATATCCATCGTAGCTATATATGCGGCAAAGTAATACTGCGCTGTGTATGAGTCTTCGTTGCACTCAGACAATGAAATTACAACAAAAAAGCACTCATGGTGGAAAATTCCATTCTTGGAGAAATCAATACATCGCAGTGTTATGCAGTAAAATGTGACAGAAACATTAAAAAACTGGTTCTAATACGGAATATGTCCACCTCGGACTTCAATGCATTGGCGGCATCGACTTTCCATGCTCTCAATTAAATTGTCGGACACCGAAATAGGTAAGGCTGACCAGACTTAGAGTAAGCCTTGTTCCGGCTCATTTAATGACCTTGGAAGAGGACTTAAAGCCGCAACCTGTCTTCTAAGATAGTCCCAAAGATGTTCTATCGGATTCAAGTCTGGAGAGTGAGCTGGCCATTCCATTCTCTCCAAACCGTGATCCTCAAGATAATCCTCAACAACCACAGCTCGGTGTGGTCTCGCATTATCATCCATTAGAATGAAACCATTGCCAATAGCACCGGCATATGGGCGCACATATGAATCAAGGATCTCATCCCGATATCTCGCACCAGACACAGTTCCTCCATGGAACACATGCAGGTCAGTATGGCCTCCGAGTGAGATCCCTGCCCAAACCATGATTCCACCGTTTCTGTACCTGTGTGTTTCGACAGTGTTTGATTGATGGTATCGAGTGCATTGTTCTCTCCAGATCAGAAGATGTCCTGAATCGCTCTCCAGTGTGAATCTGGGCTCGACTGTGAAGAGTACAGAAGCTCACTGTTGTCTGGTCCAGGAAACATGTTCTCTTGCTCAACATAAGCGGGCCCTTCTCTGTCGTCTGTTGAGGGGGACACACACAACTGGTCGCCTTGCATAGAGACCTGCATTGTGAAGACGTCTTCGCACCGCAGTAGCGGAGATTCTTTTCCCTGATGCTGCAAAGTGGTCTGCAATGAGTTGCGGCACAGTAGTGCGTCTTCTCCTTCGGGCCGAAAGAGCTAGAAACCGGTCTTCTGCAAGTGTTGTAACACGTGGGCGGCCTGGAACATGTCTTCTGGACACAGAATCTTCGGATTTATATTGATCGTTGGACTACGTCGTTGAGTAGTAACAACAAACACAGTGGTTGGACTACACAGGACAACGCAGTGTAGTCCAACGTCGTGAGTCGTTGGACTACACTGCGAGACACATTTCGCCGTCTAGTAGTATCGGCCTGTGACAACCCCATTTCTATCCATCCTACCGCCCGCCACCTTAATGAATCGGGCAAACGACTTCTTCTAGACATTTCTAGGCTCTACTGGCTGTTGTGAACAAAACTGACAACAATAGTTCGAATACAACAAAACTTACACGCGAAATTACGAAAGCTTCGTAATTGCATATTTTTCTCTCATTCATAAATACCTATTCTTTTTTATAAAATAAAAGTGGTAGCTGTAATTTTTGCATAAGGTTTTTTAAAGCTTATTATTGTCATTCATATAAACTATGAAGTTTAATCTGACTGCCATTTTTTGTCTGGTAAGCTTCGAAAAACATGTTGAACCTTAACTTTTGGAGGCCAGTGTAATAAAAAGGTCTTTTCAGGACAGTAAACGCATTATCCTAAAATGAACACCACTATTTTTCTATAAAATTTCTGTGGAGAATCTACTATATGGGAATGCTATCCACAGATAGTATATAGCATATCGCCTTTTAATTTAATGCATTATAGAATCGTTTGTATATATTATATATTATATATATATATATATATATATATATATATATATATATATATATATATATATATATATATATGAAACTAGGAATGATTATGGATGTTTGTTCGTTCTTCCATGTATATATATATATATATATATTTAATACAGCAGAATAAAATCATTTAAATGGTTGAATAAAAAAAGTCATAGGAAAAACAAAATCTTACAAAGATTTTGTTATTTCCCATTTTATTTATTATATGTGAAACATAGAAAAAGATATGAATTCTGAAGTAGATATTAAAACACTAAAAAAATAAATAAATCTAAAATAGATAAATAAAATAAGCCGAAAAAAATTTCGTATTATGTAATATAGATTTTTTATCCTATTTCACCAGTTAGAGTTTGTAATAGAGAACATATGGGGATACCTCTCTATTCTAAAAGAAGTTACTAACATTGTTGCCACCAGTTGCGAATCTACAGTGTGGTTTCCACTTTCTCAGCTTATACTTAAGAAACCATTTCATATAAAAAAACATGAAAAATTGGTAGTTTTATAGAGAAATGCATGATAAACATGCTAAAGCAAACAGTTTTTGAACCAAGACTTTTTTAACTGTTATATTCAATGTTGAAATAAGTCAAGATAGTTCAGTTACATAAGTTTTATAGGATCAAAAACTATACATAGCAGTTTAGCGATCTTTTTCAGGCAGATCGATCTTTTACTAAAGATCTTTTTCAGTATTTTTTAATGACACATGGAAGGTTCACAAAGGAAAGTTTTTGACGTCATGCTTAACAAGAGGTATTTATTTTTTATGTAATTTTGATTTTTAAGATTCTTTGAAACATTTATTTTACTTTTTAAATAATTAATTGATTTTTTTCCCTTTTGTCGTGTTTTGAGAGTAAAACCTATAGGATATTTCCGTTGACTTAAAATCTTGGAATTTGACACAAAGGAAGGTCTTATATATATGTAAAGGAAAAAACATGAAAATGCTTAATTTATAATTCTATGTCGATTTATTACGTGGCAAATTCATGAATTTCCATAATCGGGAATACTGATTATAGAAAATTCACGTAATAAATCTTTTCGGATTTTTGTGTTTTTGTCACGAAACTATAGGTACTTTACCGTAATATGACATCACTGTACTGAACCGCGGCTAACTATTATAGTTGCCGTGACGGAACCCACAAGGTGCGAGTCCTACTCCTACTTGTCCTGTTTTTACTTTCTTCTATCTTTACAAGAAGAAAGTATTGGATTCATAAAAATTTTCGACTTCCCGTTTTCGGTTACACTTTAAGGAGGTCCTGAACACGATTTGACTGTTTTTAGAAAATATATGTCTGTGAGTCTGGTCTGTCTGTGACAAAAAGTTTGCAGTCGCTCTATCTAAGAACTATAGTTCTTAGATAGAGCGACTGAATAAAACTTTAGATTCAATTAGACCTTGATATGTAAATTGGTGCTGTTTAGCGTTTGGTTTAAATCGCTCAACAGGTGACGTTGTTATGCTATATTTTTCACGATAACCATATCGCAAAAACTAGTGCACAGAATTTCATCAAACTTCAGATTATGTTAGAACTTGACATACATAGATGCTTATTACGTTTTGGTGTAAATAGCACAACAAGTGGCGTTGCTATACTATTTTTTTCATGATCTTCACGATAGCTATACCTCAAAATTTAATGCACGGAATTTCATCAAAACTCAGATTCAGTTAGGCGTTGACATAAGTAGTTGTTGTGGATTAGGTTTTGGGGTAAATCTCCGAAAAGGTGGCGCTGCTTTGCTGCATTTTTCAGGATTTACACGATTTTAACGATAGTCATATCTCAAGAACTAATGCACGAAATTTAATTTAAAAAAAACTTTAGATTCAGTGAGACCTTCATATAAATTGGTGCCGATTCGTTTTTGGTGTATGTGAAACCTGTATGAGATTGGCACAGATGGCGCTGCTATAACTAGTTTTAATATTTATATTTAATGCAGCTAGCGTAGTAATGATAATGAATATAGGGAAAATTTAGATTTTGTATTTGTTTTCAAAAAAGTATGTTTAGTTTGTCTACCTCATTTAATTTTCTTAGAATTTATTCTATATGTATTAAGAATTATTTTTGTAACATTAATGCGAAATAAAATAAAATCTAATTATTGAATGTATTAATATAGTTCAAACATTATGCCCCAAATTTTAGCATTCTAAATAAAGTAAAATTTTATGTGTTTAAAACATCTAAACTGTGGACTATCACTAATAAGGAAGATCTCCTTAAAGCGCATACTCAAAATATTTTGGAACAAAAAAATGCTAATGAAACTATACTCATGTATGTTATAAAGGATCAGTCAAATTTAGCTGCGAAAACAGAAAATCTGTTAAAAATTAAATTATTTCGAATATTTGGTGCAAAAAGGCGCGATTTGGCGAGCAACACTTTTTTCACACCAAATTTTAATGCATTTGGAAATTGCTTGTTAAATGAGTGTTTGATTTGAATGCTCAGAGTACTTAATGATTTTAAACAAACGATGAAATAGTTTATTATTATTTCTGTAAGCTTATATAATATATATAAGTTGCGTGTTGCTACAGTTATTTAATTTTACACGGTTTCACCGTCGGGATTTTTAAGTGTATTTTGAAAGTGACTGCCTGATAAAGAACACTGACGTTATATATTTCGATATTGAATAAGTTGTTGTCTTCGACGCTAACAATATCGAAGTCCAATTGTCAGCGCACAAAATCAGACATTAATTTTGAGTTTGAAACAATTTTAATCAATTTAAATTTTGTTCTAAACCGTATAATGCGATCATTAAATTTGATTATATCTACCCTATATATATAAAATCCTAATGAAACGAATTTGTGAAACGATTTTATGAAACGAATTTATGAAACGATTTTATGAAACGACTGATTAAACGACTGATTATGTTTCAGGGCTATTTTTAATAAAATATTAAACGCTTGATGGTGAAATTAATACCAATTGTCCATAAAAATCCGCGGATGTCAAAACTGGTAATAGAATTTGGAAATTGGAATTAGTTTTCGTGATATTAATTTTTTTCTAATTTTAATGACATTTCTGTAATGATGGCAACTAATTACTCAGTTTTTTTGTGACAAAAAAGGGGAAAAAATGAAAAGAATCCCGATAGGGATTATTGATTTCTTTTTATTCGTCATTTTCAAATTGAAATTGAATTTATCTTTTATTTCAATCGATAATAAAGACAAGATTGTGATTAAATTATGTTTTTCAGGAAAATTTGATAAAAAAATCACATTTCTATCGTCAGGATTCAATCGTCTGTCAGCATTTAATTTAATTTATAAACTGAATATTTTGAATAATTTCGTCCAAATGACGTCATTTATGTAAACGCAAAAGAAAGGGGGGAAAAGGAATTAATAGTAATTATTATTTATTGATATCATTTTGTTATTTTTTTGTAAAACTTAATTAAACGAATTTATAAAATCACTAATTCGGATATTTGAAACGAATATATAAAATAATAAGTGCCCAACTGAACGGAAGGAGAATAAAATATCCTGCTTGGTTTTCTATCCTGCTTGGTTTTTCCGCCAAGCTTTTTAAAAAAGCGTCAAGACCCCTGTAATAGAAAAGCACCTAAAGTTCATCGGGTTTGTTTTCATGACTTTTGGCAACAAATCTATGTATATTAACGAATCTATCCCTTTTTGAAGCTTGAATTACGCCAAACCTAAAAGCAAAGGATCCTATACTGGAAAAGTACCAGATTTTCTTATGGACAATATTCATGTGACATAACATGGTGTAAAATTATCGCGGATAGCAAATTTGTTTAAATATCTCATCAATTGATGCCGAATAAATGCAGGCATGCATGCACAAAATATTTAATTAATTTTGTATGATAAATAATTATTAGAAAATTCGTATATACATATTAATTAAAATAAATAATTTACATATTTAAAATAACATGAAAATATGCACGATGGTGCACTAAAATAGAGAGAAAATTAAAACCTGTCACAGAAAATTGTCTACAACAAAGTACTTTTCAATACTGTGGTTCTTAATGTTATTCACAAGCAGATGGAATTTTTCTCATCCTTAAACGCAAAGGAAGAATAGAATACAGATCGCTGTTATAAAAGTCCGAGAGGTAGCCACAATTTAAACCTAACCATTTTATACAAGCTGGATTTCAAGTTGTAATTGATTTTACTTATCAATCCCGAAAACAGTCGTCAGTTGTCGCAACAGCTGTGTATGAGGCCATGATAATCAAAAAATGACCCATTAAAACGTTAAAAGCATGGCAACCCAATTACAGATTTACCAATATTTTTAAAATAAAGCACGCTGTCATGTTTTTAGAGGCCTCGAAGTCTGAGCGGGGGTTGGCGAGCGTAGCTCGCAGGGGGTAGGCCCCCTAGTATACATATAAATATATATGACAACACTGTAGTTATAAAAATGTATTTTAATTTATTTAAGTTAAACTTACTTAAATTAGTTTAGTATGAAAAGTAGAAAAAGTTTTTTCCTTAAAGAGTATTTATCTTTTTTTTTTTCCATTGTATGTGAAACCGATGATGAATCATTAAAAAAAAAAAAAAAAAAAAAAAAAAAAAAAAACGAAAGTTTCAGTATTTTTTTTTTTACGGACGCTATATCGAGGTTTCGCAGAAATTTTTTATAGACATATTCATGAGAAGAATATTCTGTAATTTTTTCAAATTTTTCTGAATATGCGCTTTTGGAGATCTTCCTTGTAAGACCACACGTCTATGTTTACGTAACAAAAAATAAACGTCTGTATCTAAAGGATTAAACAAAGGATTTTTTTTTTTTTAACAATAAGATTTTTTAAAAGGGAGAAAAAAAAATAGGGAATAATTTCTATAATTTATAAAAAGTACCTTAATTTTAATATTCACCAAAAAATAATATTAATTTGGTTTCTTTAAATTAATAAACCTTTCTTTTAAGCTTTGAGCTGCGGTGTTAAGTTACGCATTAAAATTTTTAAAATGCTGATTTAAGCCGTTTTGCTTTTTCCCCGATTCAAGTGATTCCCAAGAACATGAGATATGAATCATCTAGCCGATAGCATTTATTTATTTAGTTAGTTACTATATTTACCAATAAATAACGCTTGTCTGAATAATCCAGATTATACTTTCAGATAGTGAAACTCTTAACCAGTTTGTATTTCACAAATGCATTGTTTTATGCTGTAATATTTTCATTGCATTTAAAACAAGAACGAAAAATCGTGCGTCAAGCATAGATCATGAAACACTTTCTAACACATTCAGAATACTGTAACAAAACTTCACAGTTTAATAAGATGAAAGATGATGTCTAAGTAAATAATTTGGAAAACGCGTAACACATTTGGAAAACTCAATTCGATTACCATCTATGGTCGGAAAAATATGCATATTCTTTTGTGCAGCCCTGTATATGATCTATACATTTGTTATTTCCAACTACAGAATATACTACTGAATATGCTAAAATTTAGTTCAGTTAGGAAATGCATAGCCAAGTTGAAAATTCTGATTCAGAAATTTCCGTCAATCAACGGAAATGTGTCAAGATCTTTTGTAGCCCTGTATATGATCTATAGAGATTATATACATCAAACATTATGCAAAAAATTATTTAAATTTAAAAACGCGTACCACAACTGAATAAATACGTGCAGTTCCCCAATTATTATTCCTAGACAGTACTGTAATCGAATTCTTTCGTGTAAATGTTCGATAAATGTTATTGTCGCCATATTATATAGTAAGTATCTTTGCAGTACACCTCAGTGATATATATCAACTTCAATATGTTTGAAATAGCGTAAGATTATTAAAATACACTGCAAACGATTTTTCCCGCATAGACCGTAATGTAACGGAATCTTTTGAGTGTCTCTGTAAACGAACTATAAATGCCACACCATTAATTTTCAATAGCAACCATGCCATACTAAATCCCATACATGCCATACTGAACTATATTTAGTAGACTAATAAAAGTTTGTGGAATATAAGTAAATTCATATACAGGGCTACGCAAAGAAGAAGATACATTGTCGTTTACGGTTGGTAATTGCTGGAAGTAAGTTTTAAGTTGCCTTATGTGTTTTTTACCTGAATCCGTTTTTTTACCTTTTAGCTTAATATGTGGTATGTACAAAAATCTTTAGATAATATACAGGGCTGTACAAAATATTTCAAGTGCATTTTCTTCGATTGGCAAAAATTGCTAAATGTGAATTTTCTAACTGAACTAAATTTTATCATGCTATGTATAGTTTATATCCAAGTCTAGGTCATATACAGGGCTGCCCTAAATAATTTAACTACTTTTTGACTATGGAAGGTACTTTCGAAAACTGCATTTTTCAATGTGGTATATGTTTTCTAAACTGTTTACTTACATATCTTCTTTCACCTTATTTAACGGTGAAGTTTCGTTACAGTTTTCTGGATGAGTTGGAAAGAGTTTCATAATCTTTGCTTGACGCATGATTTTTCTTTCTTGTCTTAATATCAATAGATTTTTTTTATATTTGTTGTCAAGACAATCATGATAAGTAGGGAATGGTCTAAAAATTCGTTTGCGAACATTTTATTTTTAATGCATTCATTATTTTAGTCGCTAGCTTTATGAATAAACACAAAGAATCTATAGTGCGGTTGCACGAAGTATAATTATTAAACATTCAACAAGTTAAAGTCAAACTTATTGAAATTTGGCATACATAGAATGTACAATTCGGAAATGACACCCTGTCGAGATATTAAGTATATAAATGACACAAATTGTTTAAAAAACAGCGACGAAGAAGGTGAAACGTGGCGATCCAATATGGAAAAGCACACAAAAAGTGAAACTGCTCCACTGAAGCAAAAACTAATAAAATTTTCACTTACATAATCATATACATAATCATCTCACTTACATAATCATCAATCATAATCTCACTTACATAATCATTCTTACTTACAGAATCATCACTAATAATATTTAAAATATATAGATAAAAATGATTAAGTGATACAAACAGAATACAAAAAGGCTTATAAAAACCTTTTAATATAAAGATCGACATTCAACGCTCAAACGACGCCATTATCAAGAACTACAACGATAAACATATCGTTGTAGTTCTATTGGCATCGTTTTGTCGTTGTAGTTCTTGATAATGGCGGCGTTTGAGCGTTGAAACATATGTCAATCTTTATATTAAAAGGTTTTTATAAGCCTTTTTCTATTGTGTTTGTATCACTTTAAGCATTTTTATCTATATTTTAAATTCTCACTTATAATAATTTTTTTTCATGAACGATGTGCATATAATACAGTATAGTAATGTTAATTATTAGGGAAGTTCAAAGCGGCAAATCGGTCCTAAAAATGCTCTATATTCCGATCCGAATGGTCTTCTACGGGGCAATGCAACAGGCCGATTGGGCTTAGCCGATTTAATGAAAATTGCCGATAATGAAATATCGATTGCTAGAGGCCTACATGGACCGAAATTTCTAGACCCTGCCCGGCCCAGTCCATGTAGAATCTTTATTGGTCCGATTCCGGATCGGCACATAATGAAATCTAAAAATTCGGCCCGGGAATGACCCGGCCCGGTATAAAAGCTAAAAGCTTAGTCCGAGCCTGACCCTGCCGATATGAAATCTAAAAATTGGATGATTAGACGTCCCGACTCAATTTCTACAATACATGCTGAAGAAACATTATTGTTCGGTTAAAACTCTTCAAAAAGAACACTTCCGTATCGATTTTATCTACGGATTATATATTCGCATTTCATAGAATACGGAATAACAATAGTATACATACCCACCTAGACCACCTAGACCACCTAGAACGTACATAAACATCCATTAAAAAAATTGACCTAGAAAATTACATTCAAAGATTCATTGAAAAAAAGAATGTTACAGAAAATTTTAATTTTAAAATCTACAAAAAAAAAAAAAAGTAGATTTAAAAGAAATATTTCTTTGCAATTAATTACACTAAATGTACATCACTATTAATTTTTACAAAAATAAAAATAAATAAAGGCATATTTGAACATGATGAATCCTGATGAAGTTGATCCATTTGGACTAGATGTTGAAAACATTCCTAGCAGTGATATGATAACCAAACCAATATAAGGGGATACAGGCTACACCTCAAGAGTGCTTCATTTACACTACAAATCAAAAATCTTCTTTAAACCTCGTAGGCATCATGTCACAAATAACAATTTAGATTTGAGATACATGACTAAGACATATCCAATCACTTTTCTTCAAACTCTCCAGTATATTTACAATTTTTTTTTGCATTATTTCTTAAAAGATGAACAAATTAAAAAACACGTAGCTGATCTTCCTATAAAACACTCTCTGAAACACGACTGGAATGTTGAAATGAATGTGTCAAAACTGCACTGGGGTAGGAAGACGGCTGTACTTAAGCTGCTGAACTTTGTAGTGCCCTAGAAGAGTTGCAGATTTTTGTATTGCAGAAATTTCGTTACCCTAATTTCTCCTAGGCATCACTATAAACGCAAAAGAAAAAAAAAATGTTGAATCTGAATTCTATAATTTTAACTTTTAGTATGGTTGTGATATGAGAAAACATAAAGAAATCTATTTTAAAGTTTTAATTATGCAATTTCCCACCGAGGGCGCTACTAGTGTAAGGAAAAAATCCAAACATAAAATTGACACGGCAGAAGCTTATTATGAAGTTTTATTAAAATAATAATAATAAAATAAATAAATAAACAAATAAATAAAAACATATAAATAGCCAATCTATTTTATTTAAATTTAGTTACCCGATTTCTGGCCAGGAACGCTATAAACTCAAAAGAAAACTATGTTGAATCTGTATTACTTAATTTTAACTTGGACATAATGTTCACATAAGAAAATAGAAAAAAATCCATTGGTCATGCAATTTCCCGCCGGAGTTCTACCAATGTAAAAGAAAACCTATCATCTGAAAATTTTTATCAAAGCATATATTTTATTTCATTTGATAAGAGGAACTGCTCAGACTAGGAAACCAATTCCGTAGAGCATAATGTCCCTCCCGGATTCCTTTATTAAGGTACATTAAAAAAATACATACAATGCTCAAACACCTGCCCTGCCTGGGAAGAACCCACAGACGACACGGGGCAGGGTGGCTTTGAATGGCATAAATATAAGAAATATACAAATATACTCCTCACTACCGGAAAACAGATTCCCCACTGGGCATACATTTGATCCTATCAGAAGCTTATTCGTTAGATTTATAAAAAAATAAACATAAAATATCAATTCCGTTTAAAGCTAGTTACCTTACTTCCAGCCAGGGGACGCTTTAAACGCAAAAGAAAATTCTATTAAATCTGTACTACTTATTTTTAACACCAGACTAGCATTTTTAACATCAGTAAATTTTGTTACTCAATTTCCTCCCAGGGGGCGCTATAAACGCAAAAGGAAATTTTGTATAATCTATATTATCTAATTTTACTTTGTAATATGGTTGTTGTGTGAGAAAACATATAAAAAAAATCCACTTTAAAGTTTTAGTTATGCAATTTCCGACCAGGAGTGCTATCAGCATAAAATAATCCATCACCTGAAAAATTTTAACAAAACATTAATTTGACCATGCCAGAAGCTTATTCTGAAAATTTATTTTAAAAAAACATAAGAAATCAATTTTATTTAAATTTAGTTACCATATTTCCCCCCAGAGGGCCCGATAAATACAAAATAAAATTGTGTTGAATCTGTACCATCTACTTTTAATTTCAGTATAGCTATCATACAGTGAAGCATAAACAATCAATTTTACTTACATTTTGTTATTAAATTTCCTCCCATGGGGCGCTATAAACGCAAGTTTAAATTGGGTTGAAACCGTACTACCTATTCTTATCTTGAATATAACCATACACAGTAAAGCATAAAACACCCCACTTTTATTTAAATTTGGTTATTATTCGTCCTAGGGTGTATTCTATACTATTCTTATTATATTCCTCACTAGAGGACGTTATTAGCGTAAAAGAAATTTGAGATAAAATTACCCTGTCTACTTTTAATTTGGAGTATGGTTGCTATATGAGAAAACATTTTTAAAAAATCCATTGTAAAATTTTAGCTATGCAATTTCTCTCCAGATGCGCTGTCAGCGTAAAAAGACTAATAAAAAATACTTTATAGGTATACAGGGTGTCCCTAAACTCATGGTACATACGCTAGGGGGTGATAGAACACATCAAGACGAGTAATAGTAAATAGGAAACCAAGGGTCCCAAGCGTATTCCAAAGGAGATAGGCGCCATCGAAGTTTAGGGTCCCAAATTGCAAATGATGATAAAAAAGGGAAAAATGGGTCGATTTATTTGCGGTTTTCGCTAAAATCATTCTTTAAATTAGTATTTTCTTTAAAAAAAGTTTTAAAGAGAAAGTTATAAAAATGCCGGTAGAGGGCGCTCTAGACTTTGGAGTACCGAATAACTACTTTTTACCGGTTTTTTTAACACTGTTAAATGTTTTCTAAAGCTTAGACCTTAACTTAAATTTTGTGTGCACAAGTGAAATCATCAGGAGTGGTTAAGTGGAGCAAATTTAACTGTGTTCAGGGGGTTGATTTTTGAACGATCGTATGTAATGAGCAAAATAATAACAAAATGATGGAAAACAGGACAGACAGAGATGGAATGAAAAGAAACCAACAAAGGAAGAAAAACACTTTATTCAACCAAATGAAAATAAACAACACGAAGTACTCCATCACAGGAATTGTTCAAAATTGCGGCCTCCAACACGAACGCAGGCTTGAAGCCGTCGATGGATTGACCGCCGTACGTTGGCGAAAACACCAGGCATCTCTCTTATGGTGGTCGAAGCAACGGATATCCGGGCAACAAGGTCTTCAGCAGAATCTACGGTACCATCTTCGTATATCAGGCTCTTCATATGAACCCACAAGAAAAAGTCCAGACAGGATAAATCGGGTGAACGGGCCGGCCAGCTGATTGGACTGCCACGACCTATCCATCGCCACGGATACATGATATTCAGAGCATTACGGGCATCCAGGCTGTAATATGCCGGTGCTCCGTCGATTTGGAACCACATATGTCGTCTGATGGGTGCTGGAACATGGTTTAATAGTTCTGGCAACACCTCTTGCAGAAACACAAGATATGAATCTCCATCCAGGTGCGTTGGCAGTAAGTATGGCCGAATTAGATAATCGTCAACGATTCCGGTTCAAATATTGACCGCGAAACGTCGCTGGAACGAACGTTGACGTATTGTGTATGGGTTTTCATTTAACCACACATGTAATTGTCGATATTCAAAATACCCTCGCGTGTGAATGTGCATTCGTCCGTGAACAACACGTGTGCACAAAAAGCAGGGTCCATAGCCGTTTGTTGGAGCAACCACGTGCTAAAATTGACACGTGCCTGGTAATCCGCTGGTTCTAGGCCTTGAACTCTCTGCGCATGGTACGGATGCATTCCTTCATCTCGCAGAACTCGCCACACCGTATTACGGGAAACGTTCACTTCTTCGGACAGTTCCCGCGTGCTAGATTCAGGCCTCTCGCTGATACGATCCAAAATGTTATCCGTAACGGATGGCGTTATTACACTCCTGGAACGTCCGGTATCCTGCATGCAACTTGCAAATGAACCCCTTTCGCACAGTTGTTGGTACAGTCGTTGAAATATCCTCGCATCAAGAACACGTCTGGTTGGAAAACGCTCTCGGTACAATCTTTGAGCTTCTGTTGCATTGCCGTGTGCAGCTCCGTACATGTGCATCTCGGCCTTCTCCTTGTTAGAGTACGAAACCATATTATCGGCTATCCACAGAGCAAATGAAGACAGCTGCTGTGAACAGTTCCCAGTTTTACAATTACGCACTCGAATAAGTAACTTTTATGTTAGCGAAAATTTGCATACGCGTTCTTCTTCTTCCCCATATCACATTTTCATATTCTTCTTCCGGAAACTTACAGCATAATGGTAGCTATAGCGCTTGCATGTATCTAGTTTGAACATGCTCTAACACGTTTGCGTTTGAATTCAAATCATGTATTACTTAGTGAATGTTGTTTGTTTTGATGTGTACTATCACCTCTTAAAGTTTGCTTCATCACTTATTATTTTGCTCATTACATACGATCGTTCAAAAATTAACCCCCTGAACACAGGTAAATTTGCTCCACTTAACCACTCCCGATGATATCACTTGTGCACACAAAATTTAAGTTAAGGTCTAAGATTTAGAAAATATTTAACAGTGTTAAAAAAAAAACCCGGTAAAAAGTAGTTATTCGGTACTCCAAAGTCTAGAGCGCCCTCTACCGGCATTTTTATAACTTTCTCTTTAAAACTTTTTTTTTAAGAAAATACTAATTTAAAGAATGATTTTAGCGAAAACCGCAAATAAATAGAACCATTTTTCCCTTTTTTATTATCATTTGCAATTTGGGACCCTAAACTTTGATGGCGCCTATCTCCTTTGGAATACGTTTGGAACCCTTGGTTTCCTATTTACTATTACTCGTCGTGATGTGTTCTATCACCCTCTAGCGTATGTACCATGAGTTTAGGGACACCCTGTATATATTTAACAGTGCAGAGACTGTTTCTGAAGATTTGTACGAAATTTTTTCGTGTTAAGCGCGCTTAAAATGCCTTCGAAAAGTTAATTGAAGACACAGTTCTACACATAGAGATACTCGTGCATGAAGCATCATAAGTTAAATAAACGTTATAGAAAATAGCTGTTTCAACAATAATTAGCGAAAAGTGTAGTGCACCTGTATTGTTTTGTGCTGCCCCGTAAAAGCCCAATGTTACATCCCATGTTTTCAATGTAAAACATACCGCCAGTAAGCCTTAGTAACATATGCAAATTTCGTAGAGTTTCGAATAACATGATGACACTAAAATGCATTTTGAGTAATTACTGCCCATAGTCGATTGTGTAATCGAATTCTTTTGTGAGGCCCTGTAGAAAAAATGCTATATACACGCTCTTCAAGATAAAACATGCTGTACATGACTGTAACAATAACATACTAAAATTACATTATCATCCGCATTCTTCAAACCTCGCGTTTTGCATATATTCTTCGTTTCATAAAATTGTTACATATATTCGTATTATTTGTGCGGCCCTGTACAATAACTGTAAATGCACCCTTTTCAAGAAAAAACATGCTGTGGCTGACTGTAACAACATACTAAAATTACATTAACGTCAGCGTTCTACAAACTCTGCATTTAACATATATTTGTTTCATATTTTCTTATTGTTTTGTACGGCCCTGTAAAATAACTATAAATGCCATATACACCCTCGTCAAGAAAAAAGATGCTGTAGGTGAGTGTAACAACATACAAAAATTATTTTACCGTAGCATTCTAGAAACCTCACATTTAACATACATTCTTTTAATCAGTCGTTTCATAAAATCGTCCCATTAGAATTATATATATATAGGGTAAATATATATAGTATATATAATTAAAAAAATTCTTTCGATTAACTCAGTCGTTAAATGTGGCTAAGAATTTTAGTATAAAAATATCTTTCACGCAGTCAGAAAATCAGCGGATTGTAATTTAAGTGATTTTTGATTAAACATCATTAGCAAAATCAGAATCTAGGTAAATAAACCCTTTCTTAATCCATCCCATTGTTCCACCCCCCCCCCCCCCCTCTGGACATTCATAGCTCCAAGCCGAAAAGCGGGTTATCCAGAGTGAGAAATTTCTGTTACTAATGGCGTCTGGGTTTCCTGGGGTGGTTATCCCTGTCCCTGTTACTAATGACGTTTCTCTCGCCAAGGTGTCAAAGATTCTTAGGCGACCTTTGTATTTTGTCTTTATGTGTTTGTGGATCTTATCAGTATCAGATAGGTGGGTATGTTGCATTTATCACGAATGTGTTAATGTAGTAGATTTGATTATACAGTGTGCCCGCTGAAGTCCGTTGTCACCCCAATAATTTCTGAACAGCAAGAGCTATAGTCATAGAAGTGGGGGTCTAGGTATGGTAAAGTTACCATGCGCTACGCAAGAAAACCAATTACAGCGCCACCTGGTGGCTAAATTTGGAGTTAGCTTTTTTATTTCGAAAACGGTACGAGATACGGAAAAAAAGTCATTTACAACGTTGTTCAGCGTCATCGATTTATTACAAAAAAAAAATCTTGCTCACAAAAATGTTACAAATGAAAAGCACAAAGCGCTGATGTGTTTGATCGCGTTGTACAAAACTGCACTTATCGGAAATGATCCTCAAATATCAGTGATACTCAAAATGGTGTCCTTCATCAACAATACACATCTGGACACGGGATTGTACTTCCCGCTGCACATTGTGCAACATGGCAGGTAACACGCTGGCATAAGCATCCATAATATGGTTTCGAAGTTCCTGCAATGTTGGTGGAGGGGTTGCATACCCTCGCTGTTTCATGTATCCCCACCATTTATACAAAATGGGGAAAAAATACTTTTTTACGGTATGTGATTTTAAGATTTGTTTATATAAAGATGATACTGTATATCTACTGACAATTGAAACACTGGAGTGTGACCTTTTCTCTTTTCTTCCGCATTATGTCGCGTAGCAAATTTGGGAGTTTCGAACCAAATAAATACGCATTTTACGCCTTCTACTTTTAACATTACTTTACGGAAGATGTCTTCTCTTACTAAATCGATGATGCTGAACAACTTTGTAATTGACTTTTTTTCCGTATCTCTTACCGTTTTTTAAATAAGAAACGCTAACTCCAAATTTAGCCGCCAGGTGGCGCTATAAGCGGTTTCCTTGCGTAGCGCATGACAACTTTACTGTACCTAGACCCCACTTTTATGACTATAGCTCTTGCCATTCAGAAATTATTGGGGTGACAACGGACTTTAGCGGACACACTGTATAATGATATTTTTTTTATTACTATTGAAGAAGTAATGAGTATAGACTTAGTATATGGCTCCTAAAAGTATTGTGTGGAGATGATTTGCACAAATTGATAAAACTGCGGTTACTGAGCATTTTAAACCGAAAAACACAAATATGAAAACATATGGTAGTACGTTATCACAAGAAAGTATTCAGCCCTCAACATCAAAAGAATCAGAAAATAAAAAAGTCCTTCCGGCCTGTACCGGGAGGAAAAGGTAGCTTTCCTATGTCTTCGTTTTAAAATTTTAGCTAATGTTACACGAAAACAGCAAGCTAAAATGCAAAGAAAACGTTTACAAAAGATTCGTTAATACTGAATTTGAATAAGAAATTCGCCAAATTATTAAGCTATAGCCAAATTGGCTTCATTTATGAAAACTTATTTTGGTCGCTAAATTTGGCGATATTTCGCCAAATGTCGCCAAGTTTGGCGAGAATTTGGCGCTAACAGATATGAATATATAGTTTTATGCGTATGATTGGGAAAATGATTACAACAATGAAAATTTTTGTAATGTGCGGTCTTGTTTCAAAATGGCAGCCACCCTAGAATTTCAAACTGCTGTATCTCAGCCATTTTTTAAGATAGAGGTAAAACAAAAAATGCTCTGGAATCCTTGTATCAAGGCCTAACACGTAATTAAAAAATAAATTTGAATTTTTAACTTTTTTGTATATTTATTTTAGATTTTAAGTTAATTTAAATATTTAAGTGGCCGCCATCTTGAAACAAAATGGCGGACCAAGCTGGCCAACGAACTCGGTCGAGACATTAGTGACCTTAATACACACAATTAGTATTATCAAAATTGATTCATAAATACGAGCGTTATCGAAAGACATAGGTCAGATATATATATATATATATATATATATATATATATATATATATATATATATATATATATATATATATGGATATATCTATATATATAAATCAACATTTGAACGGAGGGTGGTTTTGGGGTCTGGGGGTCATGATCGGTGTAAATATATCGAAATTTTCCGGAACTGCTTTCCTCCGAACGGCTGCAATAGGTAGCTTTATACTTTTTTGTATTGAAAGCTACCTAATAGGTTTGATAGTTTCATGTGGATGTGTCTTCAATCTCTTCTGCAAATATGGATTCTGAGATATCTTTGTATTTAGCACAATACCTGTAGCTACAAATCACGAAGGAATTTGAATTCTGGAAAGACTTAAAACATATGTACCGAAAAATTTATGCTTTAGCAAGACAATACTTATGTGTTGGTGCGACTTCTGACTCAGCTGAGAGCCTGTTTTCTAAAGTCGAAAATACATTTAAGGGAAAAAGAAATCGTCTAAGCAGCAGCTACCATCAAAGTTACTATTACTACTGGCAAAAAGTATGGAATCAGCACGTACAGTCGTGGAAAAAAAAGTGAACACCCCCCACTAACTCTGCAATAAATTAGAAGAAAGTTACTGGTACCAAACGATAAAGTCTACTTTTAAATGATGTATATAAAATTTGTTTAGGGGCCATCTACATATGAAAACCAGCTCAAAATTTCTTTTTTAAATAGTAACAACCAAATTTTGACACAATATTTTAAATCTTCGGTTCACACTATGCTTAGATACCAAATTTCAAGTTATTTGGATGACAAGTTTTTGAATTATAATCATTCAAAATTTAGACCTTCTGATGTTAAATTACACATTTTCACATTTTTATTAATATCTCCTGAAAATATAATCCTAATGTGCTATTTTTTTGTTCGGTTATAATACTAAAAAATCCAAACATCAATACGTTGAATTTGTATTTTTTTTTTTTTTGTAATTTTATAATATGAATTATGAAATTAATATTCGAAAAATTATGAATTGCAACCTACAATTTTTTGATGGATTCATATTTATTATGTCCTGCTTTATGCACATTCAAAATTTAAAAAAATTCTTCCAAGTAGTTTTCAAATTACGCTTGGAGACCGCTGACCAGGCCCCTACCTACCGGGATTCGACCCAGTTTGACGGGTTTGAGTGCCTGGTGAATGGGGCGAAATTCGCCTGATCACCTCATGGGGCGATCCACAATGACAAGTACCCAGGTCTTGCTGACCAATAAAGTCCGGATTTTACTGGGTTGATCACTCCTAGGTTTTAGTATTCTGCGATCTGTTGCCGCACGCCACATACTCGTCATGATAGTTGGAATGGGACTGGACAATTTAGTGCCGAAACTATGGCACTCAGCTTAGCTTGAAAAAAGGGGGAGAATTTTGGGGGAAGACAATTAAAACCACTGAAATTATTATTATTATTATTTATTTTATTTTTATTTTTTTGCCAATAGCTAAGTCGTACCAGCAAGGAAAATTTTGGGGCCGAATAGCAAGGCAGACGAAAACGCTGCGGAGGCTGACGGGACTGCGCCTTTCTACCGAACCCCACCTAGTAAAAACTGGCTCCATGGGCTGTCCCATTGGAGCGGGTCCGGTAGCTTGTGCGGACAATGTCCATTTGCACCTAATAAAGAGGCGAACAGTCAAAAATAAAATGAATAAAAAAACTGCTGTTAAAAAAAAACCTTTGTGCTACCAGTTGGGGCAGGCCATTGGCCCGTCCCAACCGGCAGCACGAGGAACTGCAAGGGGAACCTGGAAGAGAAGAATGTTAGTAACATTTTAAACTGAACTTATTCTGTATTATACTTTAACTACATTATTGAAATTAATTTACTTTTATTGTGCTAATTGACTTGGCTACCCGTCCTTTGGGCCCATGAAAGGTTGTTAAATAATTAACAATTTAAAATAAGTACTATTGTCGTTAACTGACTAAACCATAAGCCCAATGGGTTGTTGTTGTTGTTGTTGTTGGTTTGGTCCAAGGGCCCTGTTTTGCAGCTTTTTATTTCTATATAGCTCACATGATTCATATAACTGTGAAACTAGTCTCCTAATTTTGAACCAATTTCAAATTACGCTTAAAAAACGACAAGATGCTGGTTTAAGGGGGGCTGTCTATGACATGCAGAAAAGCATAATTTGAAAAAAATATTTTACTCATTTTATTGTTAATTAGAATTTATTTTTTTATTTTATTTTATTAATTTTACTTTTTACTTTTTCTGTGTCAGCTTTAAATTTTTCTATTAAAATTACATAAATCGTATTTGCATGAGATACAATTTTACGTCAATTATATAAATTAGTTTCGCTTTTATTTTTAAATTAACAAAACTCTTGCTCATTAATTTTATTACCTTTAATTGAATTTCTCCAGTCTAATAAACCTATATTATTTTTTATGCGACATATATGTTGGAAGTAAAGTTTCTTGTAAATGCATATGCGTTGTGTATTTGCTGAAAAAGTTTTGAAATGCCCCTTTTGGAATATGCCCTTAGTAATCGAATTAACCCATTATGACCACAACTACTTTTTCTCTTAAACATGAAAAAAAAATGCATTTCTTACCACTTTTTTTAGAGTAAGACTTTTATGGCTTATTTTATCAAGGAGTTTTGTTATCAAAGAAATAAAATATTTCGCCTTAGATTTACTGGTGTGCAAACAACAAAAGCGTTTTTAGCTATGGTGTTGCTTTAATGCAACGCTCGGTTACTATTGGTTAAGAGTTATATTCAGACTGAAAAGCAATTTGTCTGGGATTTTTCTGCATAGTTTCCTTATATTGCTCCATACTACTTTTTATTCTAAATTTTGTATTCGCCGATATTCTTCACATATAAATTTAAAAAAGAGCAAGTAAAATACATTCAAAATCTGAGAAAAAGCATTATAAAAACACATATAAAATTCCAATCACATTCACGTATTCGAAAACTATCTTAATTACAGATAACCTTATATATTTTTTAATCGGATAATTCAACTATTGTAAACATTATAAAATTAATATTGAAAAGGATTTTACCGTATAAAACAATATCCGACACATATTAAGTGATTAAAATGGTCATATTGTCAAGAAATAATACATTAATAGAAGTGAGTTAGTCATTCTGTACTTTCGAGTACCGAAATTCAATTTGGACACAGCTCCTAACATATGCTCATGATTAATTTCTTTGAAACTAATCGTAGGAATTTCATGAAATTTGATATCTGGGCATAGTTTGAACTGAAGATTTAAAATATCTTTTCAGAATTGAGTGTTGCCGTTGAAAAAATACAAAGTTTGGATTTGCTTTGATATATAGATGGCCCCCTAAGAAAACTTTATATACATCATTTAAAAGTAGACTTTATTTCCAAACGCTTAGTACCAGTAAATATCTTCTACAATATTTTTTTGCAGAGTTAGTAGGGATTGTTCAGTTTTTTTTCCCACGACTGTACCTTTCCCAACGTGCAATGAAATGTCAGCAATTTTATATAACGTTTTTCAGTTGGTGAAACTTTGTTTGCTATTAAAGATTCCTAAACATATCTATAACAAATGAACTAACAAAAAAAACTACAAAATGACTTCACAATTATTTTATATAATTTTATTTCTCTAAATGCTTCTGGGAAAAAAATATAGAATCACGTCCTACCTGAGAAAAAAGTTTGAAACTGTTGGTCAAAATATATGGTTAGTACCTTGTGCTTTCGCCTTTTCTTTGATGTTCCCTTTGATTCTGTCAGGCATAGACTTAACAAGGTGCTTGCACTTATTTGGATAGACGGCTGCCCAAAGAATATTTCAGTTTCTGTGTTGACTTTTACTGTTGCTTAAACACAATTTTTTCTCAAAATATACCATGTTTTCGATAGGATTGATATCTGGACTACATGCTGGCCATTTGAGGAGCGAGCTCATTCGTTTGAACTCCATTTGAGGAACATTATTTTCAGAAAGAAATTTTTTCACTATCCATAATCTTTGACTCGAAGAATTATTATCCATAAATATAACCTCACTGTGTTCAAATTGATCTTCTAAACTAAGAACCAGAAGATCTCTGAAATTGAAACACATTTCTCAGAATTCCTATTCCCATTCATAACACATAGTCTACCAGACCTCTTAGAAGATATGCAGCCCAGAATCATGATTGAATCAAGGAACTTTAGACGAAAATGGAACATTTTTCACTATCCCTTTCATTTTGCAATCTCCAAATGAATTTTCCTTTATCAACACCTATACTAATCTTTAAAATAATTCTGCTAAACACCACTTTACTTCTGTCATCAACATCCGGGAATTTTTTTGTTCCATCATAATCTGGCTTGTTTGTGTTATACTGTCAACTTGGGTTTTGCCTTGGATTTGCGATACCGATATGCAGCTTCATTTGATCTGTTGCGCAACATTCTATTTGGTACATTGGCCTTGGACTTCCATTCACTATTCATATCAGTAGCTGTTTTCTATCTCATACTTTTGAACATTGTAATAAAGTACTAACCTGACGTTCCGGTGTCGCTCGTAGTCCACCAAAACTTAGGCAGTTTTTCACACTTTTAAGCTCTATGAACTTTCTTGAACTTTTCGAAACAGTAGATTACGAGCATGAAATATATTTTCTACATTTCTCTGAGATTTTTTTTGCTTTAGCAGCTTAACGAACGCCTTTCTAAGGTTTTCAAATCAAGCTCTCTTACAGGTGCCATTTCATCCATTGGTTTGAAATGAGTAAAAGAAAAAAGTCCTTCCGGCGTGTACCGGGAGGAAAAGGTAGCTTTCCTATATCTTCGTTTTAAAATTTTAGCTAATGTTACACGAAAACAGCAAGTTAAAATAAAAGAAAACGTTTACAAAAGATTCGTTAATACTGAATTTGAATAAGAAATTCGCCAAATTATTGAGCAATAGCCAAATTGGCTTTATTTATGAAGACTTATTTTGGTCGCCAAATTTGGTGATATTTCGCCAAATGTCGCCAAGTTTGGCGAGAATTTGGCGCTAATGGATATGAATATATAGTTTTATGCGTATGGTTGGGAAAATTATTACAACAATGAAAATTTTTGTAATGTGCTGTCTTGTTTCAAAATGTCAGCCACCCTAGAATTTCAAACTGCTCTAACTCAGCCATTTTTTAAGATAGAGGTAAACCAAAAAATGCTCTGGAATCCTCATATCAAGGCCTAACACTTAATTAAATTTGAATTTTTAACTTTTTTGTATATTTATTTTAGTTTTAAATTTTTAAGTAGCCGCCATCTTGAAACAAAAGGACGGACCAAGCTGGCCAACAAACTCGGTCGAGACATTGGCGAGCTTAATACACACAATTAGTTTCATCAAAATTGATTTATAAATACGAGTGTTATCGTATGACATAGGTCAGATATATATAAATCAACATTTGAACCGATGGTGGTTTTGGGGTCTGGGGGTCATGATCGGTGAAAATACAGTAAAACCTCTAAATAACGGACACCTCGGGAGCGCGGAAATTGTCCGCTATTCGGAGGTGTCCGCTATTGGGAAAATCTCGGATATTCACAAAATTGCTAAAAAATGCTTAATGTTTCATTAATTGACTTTTATATGTGCAAAAACCTCTATTATATGATTAATCAGAAATGAAAATTATTTTTAAGCAATAAAACTGAAATGTAATTACGCATACCTTTATCCACTGTTTATTATATTCTTACGAAAAGAAATCTTTTACAAAAGTTTGCTTTTGCTTGCGATTACATGTAATTTATTATTCTATGTGAAGTTTTAACTCTGTCAGTAATTTAATCCTTCTGAATCATCTTTTTTACAAAAAAAAAAAAGGTGTAACTACTCATTGTATTTTGCCGCTTCTTGGAAATTTTCGAAGTTGCAGGACACATCTCCAGTTTCAGTATTTGTTTCATCATCACTAATACAGACAGCTTTAATCGAAGATTCTGAAGGAATCGCATACATCAACTGATTCTTCTTCAGTAGGTAACGCATCATCAATGTTAAAGAAAATTTTGCCAGTTTCTTCACTTTTGATACATTTCATTCATTCACTTATTCTTCATTTGTGTCGGAAATAAGTGGCTCATTTCCTTTTAATATAAAGCTTGCCTTTCTGAAACATTGTCGTACGCTTTGCAGTTTTATGTTTTTTACAGCTGAAGAAATCCAAATTTTAGCATACAGAGCATTGCAGTTCTCAAGTGTATTCATAGAATCTCACTTTGAATGAATGTGGCGTAATAAAAGCTTTCTGTACCAGTCTTTAAAATTGCGTTTTACGCCTTGATCAAGCGGCTGGCATACGGAAATTGTGTTTTGGGTAAAAACACAATTTCAACATTGTCCAATTTCAAATGTTTTGTATGAGAAGTTGTATTGTCCAAAATCAAAAGAACTTTACTCTGTAGTTTTTTCATCCTATTATCAAAGGAAGTTAGTTAACCAATCGATCGTTAAAGGAATGATCATCCATGCCTTTTTATTCGCTCTCCACATAACACGAAATTTATTAAATTGGATGTTATTTGGGAAACACCTGGGTTTCAGAGAGTTTCCAATTATAAGAGGGATTTAAAATTCTCCTAATACATTGCAACATAATAAAATAGTGAGTTGACAGTTTTTCGCCGATACAGTCATCCTTTTTAAAACACAAAGTCTTATTCGGAAAAAAATTCTGTCAAAGAGTCTGGTTTTATCGGCATTAAAAATGTTTCTCTCCTCGCAACCTTCACAAATTGATTGCAGTCGTCTATGCCAATCCTCCACTTATTTAAGATCTACAGATTTTGCTGCATGTTGTTTTTAAAGAGATGTTGTGCAGAGACAGGAACTTTTACAGCCATACACTGGGAGCCTTAAAATCATGTAATCCGAGTTCTTTAGTGACTTCTAAAGCCTTTTCCTGAATCAAAGGTCTACGATAGAAATGTCTTCGAACGAAGGGGAGTAAACCAATTCAGAATTATAGAATCAATTTCAATGGAATCAATCTTTCTCAATTTTATATTTTTTGTGTTCTCGTTAGCAGGCCTTTGGAGCGGTCCACCGGTAATTAAAAAAAAAAATATTTTGACGGTACTTTTCTACAACAGTTGCAAGAAAAAAACTTTTCACGAGGTGAGTTTCTACGACATATGCAAGATAAATCTAAAACAAAACTTTTCGTACGGAAATACTGGTGGGATATTTTTTTATTTAGTCTCTTTTAATAGCGATCTCTCCGAGGCCTGCGTTAGAGTCAGTAAGTCACAAATTCCTTATTACTTCTTTATTTCGTAAAATCTTTCCCACCTGTGTTGTACCTATTTTGAAACGTTCGGCAAGTATCCGTAAACTCCATGTCTCTTCCGCAGACACACTTATAATTTCAGATTTTCTTTGAAAGTTAATCGTTTTCGTTATGAGGCCATTCTCGAAACTTTAATCACAAACAAGACTTTAAATTCAGAGTACTCAATATTTTCAGAGAACTCAATATTTTCAGAAAACGATAAAAATGATATTAACATGTTTTGACGCTTTGAATAGCGTGTTTTGTGTGTCAATTAAGTCTCAAGAATCAAACAGTAATCGACATTGCGAAATAGTCCCCTCACCCGACTCGTAGCTTTTTTGTCGCCTTTAATTCTCACTCCCAAAAAATCAGTATGCAATTTCCCAATAAAAAATAAAAAATAAAATATTTATTTTCTTTGTTTTATAAAAAAAAGTAGAAATAAATAAATAAAATCGTATGTTAGGTTTTCAGAGACTACTTTTCTTTTGCTCAGATATGACGCCATGTGACTTTCTCTCTTCTATGTTATGCAATGATGTAATCCTGTTAATTACTTTTTTGATTTTACGAACGAGCCTTATTAAAATGAAAAAAAGTTTGTTTTTATTTTCACACATTATAAGATTATCCGAAAAATTGTTTGAGCTTGTGTACAAAGGAACAAAAATAGTCACCGTATTATCTATCCTGAAATTTCAAAACAATTGTAACGATGTTATCTTAGGCGCATTAAACGAGAATGAGAAAATGATGTATGGTGTAATATGGAATACTGGAGAGGGAAAATTAGTATTTCTGGACATTAATCAGAAGAAAATCCAAAATCTCCCAATTAGGGAAGCTTTTATTCACCGACGAGGGGGAGGGGATTTTCCCTAGACCAATCCTTACATTTATCTGTGGTCACAGAACTTGTGTCAAATTTCCCTGATAAATTTAGAGGCTTTTTACCTTTTTATCACATTTTCTTTCTCGTTAAAAAAATCATTTTTCAGCCTTTATTGCGAAAATTACTGTCCGCTATTCGGAAAGTCCGGTATTCAGAGGTTAAACATACAAAAATTTAGGTTTTGTGAGTGGAGATTGGAAAACTCTCCGTTAAATAGAGGTGTACGCTATTCGGGAGTGTCCGTTATGGAGGTTTTACTGTATATCGAAATTTTCCGGAACTGCTTTCCTCCGAACGGCTGCAATAGGTAGCTTTATACTTTTTTGTATTGAAAGCTATCTAAAAATCCCTGACGGCTCGGACTACAGGCACAGGTAGATTTCTAAGACGCAGACCGTGGGGTGCCTGTTTATTGAGAATTGCAGATGAAATGACCTTTTTGCCATGATGCGGCAGTTGAAACAGCCCACGTTGAAATCTACATATGTTTATAGGCGGAGCCGGGGGGGATATTTTTGTTTTTATTTATTTATATTTATTTATTTATTTTGCTGTAAGGGTTGGTCCTATAAAATACTTGTCAGCATAAAAGTTGTAGATATTATGAAGAAGATTTGTAATAAATTTAAGCGGATTTTATATCTTGTGAATTGACGAAGTTAAGCATTTTTTTTCTTCTTAAACCTCCATATATTTTTCCCCCCTTGAGGCCATGTTTAATGATATCAAAAATCTGTCATACATAAATTTTCGGCCCTTTTCCTAGAAGTAATAATAACTGCAAACGGATTCGATACGTATCATAAATAAGAAGTTTTTTTTTTTCTGTTTTCACAAAAAGCCCCCCCCCCCATTTCCCTCTCCTAGGTTTGCCCTTGATTTTGCCCATTAACGAACTTGATCGAGATTTTATGCCCCTTGATTTTATGTATCAGTTTGGAAGATATTTGTGCGGAATTATGGGAGTTATCGTGTCCATAAAAAAGTGACATAGATAGATAGATAAAGTTTTGAACTGGGGGTGGGGGGTGGGGTGTTCTGGGAGTCATGATCCGCGTAGATCTACAAAAAAATTTCAGAAATTTCAACATAGGGGAGAATGTAATAGATAGTATTTCTTAGGAAAGCTAACTAAAAAACATAATGAATTTATATCGACCTCAGGTGGAACTGCGCAAGACCATTGCGTACCACTAATAGCTGATCACCAGGCATGGAAATTTGCATAAACAAGAAAATGATGCAATTTTTTTTTTTTTACTGTACAACTTTTAGAAAAATGATTATAAATAGTTATTGCTTGCATATTTTGTAGTTTCCGTAGTGTTCCTGCCTTCCTGCGTGTGTGTGTCAGTCGAATGTGTTTTGAAGAGACCGCTACAAAATTTGGAAGCAAGGTAACTCTGGGTATGCAGTTTTTCACCTCGAAGCCCTATTTTGGAATTTTTGATTAAATTTATTTTAATTTAAATTTTTATGCGATTTTTAGCCTTTTTTCACGTTCCGCAGGGAAAGGAGCGGATCTCAGCGGAGGAGTTGAGTGGAGATGACGGTACCAACCAATCGACGCGGAAAAATCCAGTATATCACGAGTTTCTATTTTCGTAGAAATCGTTCTGTAATTCGCCGAAATATTAATTAAAAACCTCAATTAAAAAGCTTTTTTGTACGTCAGCTTTGGCGCACGCGCATGCTCAGATGCCCTTTTTCCGCAGCTCTCAGACAGAGTAGAACCAAACTGCGAGATGGGCCGTTTTATTTTCCGTTTTTGTTTTTCAACTCGTCACGTCCGAACCATTTGATATACGGAAAAATCATTTATATAGTTTGAAATTTCGTACTTTTAAATTTCAAACGCCTCAGTCGGTTTGAAAAATATCAAATTTAATCCTTTCAGAAAAATTAATTACAAAATATCGAATTCATGCTTTTTCATTTTTTTCCATATTTCGAACCTCGCATCCGCCGAACTAAAAGAAATACGAAAAAAAATGATCACACCAAATTAAAAATCTGACTTTGTTATTTTGCACGCTGCCTTTGGTTTGAAAAAATATCAATGTTAACCCTTCAAAAATGTTTATTTTCCATACGCCTTTTCGCGATTTTTGCAATCATTAAAAATCTGTATCGGCACTTCGATTAAGTTATAAAAAACTACAAATGCCAGATAATATCAACTGTGATTTCCATTTCGAAATCTGCAATTTGTTTTGAAAAATATGAATGCTAACCCTTTGAAAAAAAAATCGTTGGCAAGACTCACTTTTGCGAATTCATCTTTTGTGCGATTTTTAAAATTATGCATCGGTTCCTAAATGAGAGAGAGAGAGAGAGAGAGAGAGAGAGAGAGAGAGAGAGAGAGAGAGAGAGAGAGAGAGAGAGAGAGAGAGACCTACCTACATCTACAATCAATTTTGTTTACGACGAAGCCTCCCGTTTGAAAAAAAAATATGAACATTAACCCTTTCAAAAGCGTTTCTTTCCGTAAGTCACTTTCGCTATTTTCGCAATTTCTGCAATATTTAAAATTCAGAATCTGCGTTTCTGATCAAGATACAAAAATACAAAAATATCACATCAAATTTATGTTCATTCCCATTTTGGAATATGCAATTCGTTTTAAAAAATAAGAATATTAACCCTTTGAAAAAAATAGTTTCACAAAGTCACTCACACGAAATTTGTTTTTTGTGTCCTGTTTAAAAATCGACATCGGCTTCGGAAATCTAAACACGGACAAACCAAAGATACCTGACCAAACCTATTTAATTTATTTTTAATACAGCCTTCGGTTTTAAAAAGTCATATTAACCCTTTCAAATCCGTTTGTTTCCGTAAGCCACTTTCGCAATTTCCGTTTTTTTTTTTTTCTTCTATATTTACTGTTCTGCTCCTGGAACTTTTTATAGAAATATGAAATTGCGAATCACGCGTGCTTAACCGGCGTACATTCAGATTTAGAAAGACGCCTTCGGTTTTAAAAAATACGAATAGTAACCTTTTGAAAAAATTAATTTCTGAAGGTCTCTTTTGTCGAATTTCGTTTTTACCGCGTAATAGGATAAGCATTACGCATATTTGGATTTTTTAAAATAATACACGACTCTTTCACACGGTCTTTGATCAATTCATTTATACCACGTATAAAAATCTGGAAAGGTTCAGACAATCGTAAGTGCTTCAAAATAATTAAAATCTGGTACACAGACATATACTTTCATATTTGTCATCTGATTAATGTTTGAAAAATATTTTACACAGGTGTATACATTTTTGAACATTTTGTCCTCCTTGATTTTTAATTTCTTAGCGATTTTTATTGGGGTTTTTATTATTCTTTCGCGGTCTGCTGCGCATTTTTAACGTAAAAGAATTCGGGTGTTCACTATAGTAAATTTTGTCCTCTGCAATTTTTGAATTTTTAGCGATTTTTATTGGGGTTTTTATTATTTTTTCGCGGTCTGCTGCACTTTTTTGACATTCGTAAGAGAATTCTGGTGTTCACTATAGTAAATTTTGTCCTCTGCGATTTTTGAATTTTTAGCGATTTTTAATGTGATTTTTAGCGTTTCCTCGCGTTTCGCAGCGATTTTTTGACATTTGTGAAAGAATTGCGGTTACAATGTCTTAGCCCACTATCGTAAAATTTGTCTTCTTTTCAATAAAGTTTATTTAGAATTCGTACAGAGATTTTTGAATTTTTCATGCAATTTTTAGAGTTTTTCGCGTTAATTTTTCAACATTAGTAAAACTAAATTTGGTTACATACTTTTAACCTAATATAGTAAATTTTATCCTCCTTGACTTTTCAATTGTTAGCGACTTTTATTGTGATTTTTAGCGATTTTTAACGTTTCGTGGCTATTTTTTGACATTCGTGAAGGCAACTATTGCAATATTTTAGCCCACTATAGTAATTTTTTTTTGTGATTTTTGATTTTCTTTTGCGCTATTTAATGCACTTTTTAGCGTTTTTCGCGGCCCGCGGTGATGTTTTGAAATTCGTGAAAGCAATTTGGTACAAACTTTCAGCCTAGTATCGTAAATTTTGCCCTCCGCGATTTTTGAAATTTTAGCGATTTTAATACGATTTTTCGCATTCGTTTGCAACTTTTCGACATTCGTAAAAGTAATTCGGTTTCAAACTTTTAACCTAATAAAGTAAATTTTGTCCTAAACGACTTTGGAAGTTTTTGTGCTTTTTTATGAGATTTTCAAAGCGATTTGTAGCAATTTTTCGCGCTCTGCGGCGAACTTTTGACATTCGTAAAAAGAATTATGTTTAAAACTTTTAATCTATTATAGTTCATTTTGTTTTCGCAATTTTCAAAGCGATTTTGACCATTTTATCGCGTTTCGCGTCAATTTTTTACATATGTGAAAGAATTACGGTTGCAATGTTTCCGTCCACTGTAGTAATTTTTTTCCTCTGAGATTTTTGAATTTTTAGTAATTTTTATGCAATTTTTAGGAAGTTATTTATTTATTTATTTGTATCGCAGCAATTTTTCCACATTAGTAAAAATAATCCGTTTATAAACTTTTAGCACACTATTGTAAATTTTGTCCTCTTTTCAGACAGTTTACTCGGAATTCGTACAACGAATTTTGAATTTTTCGCGATTTTTAGAGTTTTTTCGTGTTTAGAGGCGATTTTTCGACATTCATAAAAGAAATTCTGTGTTGATCTTTTAGCTCAATATAGCAAACTTTGTCCTTTGCGACTTTTGAAATAAATTTTCGTGACTTTTAGCATTTTCTCGCGATTTTCTACGACTTTTCCACATTATTAAAAGGAATCCAGTTCCAATCTTCTAGGTGTAGACCAAAGTAGTAAATTTTGTTCTCTTTTCACTAAAATTTATTCGGAATTCGTTTAGAGTGGAACTTTTAGAGTGGTGTCGCGTTTTTCGTGTTATTTTTTGACGGGACCGGGCAACGCCGGGCAGATCAGCTATTAAACATAAATAGAAACAAATCATTCCGCGCATTAAAATATGAAGTAAAAATTAAAATATTCCGATACATCGATATTTTCTGGATATCGATGTCTTTAAAACTACAATATATCAAAAAATCGATTTATCGATATTTTGAAAAAAATTGTCATCACTACTAATGATGCTCAAGCAAAAAATGTTGCTGAATACTTAATCAGTCAAATGATAAATAACAAGTTTCGGGTTTTCACTAGTTTCTTGGCACTCGTTACTTTGCATGTAAATTATGCGAGTTATTTAACCCCTTAAATGACAGTGGCTCATTTTTGGACCATTTAATACTCCCTAAATACCACATTACCACTAGAATTTTGCAATGAAAATTTTCCTTTTATTGAGTACATAAAGAAAAGCTTTTACTTATTTTGAAATAAATGTGTTTGTAAATTCTAGTGTCAGTGTCAATCAATGATTTCAGCATTTTACGAATAGGAGTACTTTGCCCCTGAAAGGGTTAAAGAACTTCCCAGTAATGCCATCATGGATGTTGTTAAAGGGCCTTTTTTAATTCCAAAAGCGTTGTAACTGCTGAAGGACACACAGGGTAAAAGTCTTGATGAAGCTTGATTGAGGCTAGTGAACTTGTAAAAGACTTAGATGTTGAGCCTGTATTCAAGACTCGGAGTGAGCGCTTACGCAAAAAGAAAATTATTTGATTATAAAGTAGATTAATCTTTGGCATATAAAAAAAAACAGCTTCATAGTTCAGTGCTTAATAAAGTGGTAGATAAAGCATTGCAAAGAGTTTAGTTACGGTTTAAAGTAGGGCTGTGCCGATTGATCGATAAATGCTTAATGACGATCAATTTTTTTAATCGAATTAATCGGTTCGATTAATTCGATTAAAATTTTCAACTAACTAAGATAAAAATTAAAAATGCAATTGTGTCTAGATAATAATTTTATCCAATGTTTCAACAAAATATATTCTAAAAGCTTGCATCAAATGGATATTTAGTAGTGCTGGTTTTATAGTAAATAAATTTAGATCGAGTTTAGATCCTTAACATTTGTCAATATGCTCGTTTGTTCAGGGGTGATTAAAATAGTATCTTATATCATTTTTGTAGTCTGATTTATTGTATGTAAAATAAACATGTAAATGAGTTTAATTCTGATCTTCCATTATATAGGTGTGTACATTTATAATTTTTAAGCTAATTTTATATAATATTCAGAGGTTTTTAATTATAATTTTTGAATGATTACATATGAATCAAGAGGCAACTGTCCGAAATACTAACGCAATCAAACAACTTTATAATTAAAAATGAATTCAATAGGAAATGTATTTAATAAAAAAAAATAAAATCGTTGTTTTACGGAGGCTCAGTAACGCAAAGTTTTTTGCAGTTACTTATTGAAATGCTATATTATCTACGCATTTAAAATATACTTGCATTTACTACCATAAAAAAAGAGTTACCTTTATTTTTCTGTGAAGATTTATTTAATTAAACAAGTGAAAACTAAACTTATGCAAAACAAAATAGAAAAATATCTAAAAAATACGATTAATCGTTCAGTTAATCGATTAAGAAACTTCAATTAACTCAGTTAAAACTCTAAATCGATTCCCACCCCTAGTTTAAAGATCTAAAAAAAAAAAGTCTCACAATTTATATGGATTATTCTAAAAATTACAGGACCTCTTAAAGGACAACTTAAGAAAATGTAGAATTGACATAGTAAAGCGCTGACAAAACAAACAAACAAAAAAAAAAGATCAAATTAAAAACCACGAAACTGGCTATTATAGATAGATCCGTGCTTTGTGAGAAAATGGAGGCACTTACATTCAGTCACACTATCAAAGATTCAAAACCCCATGCAAATGTTCCTAAAATACTGTTTATCGTATTAACCGTATTTTATCTAAACTTCCGAGAATCACTGATTCTGTTCCAGCAAATAAAGAATTTAAAAATGTTATTGTCTTACCTTATTTTCCTAAAATCAGACATATTTCCCGTATTCTAAATAAGTTTCGTTTCAAAGTTGTTTTCTCTCCAACCAATAAAGTTTCTTTCTTCAATATTAAAGATCCAATTGGCGACCATAATACCTGGAGCATTTATAGAATTTTTTGTGAGTGCGGCCTCTCTTACATTGGGCAGAGGAAGCGTGCTCTTATAATTAGGCTGAAAGAACACCAGAATTATGTTAGAAGGCAGGAATGCGAGAGATCTACAATAGCTAAATATTGTTGGAATTTCAACCACCAGTTTAATTAGGCAGACGCTAAAATTATCCAAAAATGTAATTCACTTTTGGATCTAGACTTTTACGAAGCTTACTATATTCATAACATAGTTCCTCCTTAGTGAATGATATGACCAGCATCCCTTTTCTCTCACACGTGTGGAGGGATCCTGCGCAGTGACTCCTTTTTTCAGTTAGTTCCGGTTAATTACGTCATTTCTTTAAGTTATATAAACTCTTCCTTTGGACTTTTCAATCAAACCAGTACTCGGGGCTATAACTGAGGGGTTCTTTGAACCCCTTTTATTTTATTTTTTTCCCCCTCACTGAGGAAGGGGATCTAAGAATCCTCGAAACGGCCGTATGGGATTTTTTTTGTGCCATGTTTGTACGGATTTGTGCGTTAAAACGTTGTTAAAGATTTTAGTTTATGTATTAAAATTCGCATAAAGTGTTTGATTTATGCTTAATTACTGCACAACTTTGACGTATGCTATGGATCGTTACCTTGTTGTAGAACGAAGTTCGGACCCACAAGTCGCCTTCCAGTGGGAATCGCATGATACAGTAATATGTTGTGATACACATTTTGATCAATTATTCAGTCAATTCAGGCTAAGTCCCCAACTTGGTTGTACGCGAAACATCTCCAAAGCATCATATTACCTCCTATATCCTTAAATGTTGGCACTACTGGGAGAAAACGCTCACACGGACGACGACGCACAAAAACCTGCCGATGCAAGCCTAGAAGTTTTAATTTTGATTTGTCAGTCCAAAGGACTCTCTTCTACTATTCCTCAGTAAAATCCTTATACTTCTTAACCCATGCGTACCTTTTTGCTACGTTTGTACGTAGAAGTGGTTGTCTTACTGCAAATCAAGAAACTGAATGGATGGCTTAAGAAAAATTCTCCCTTTTCCCAACATTAGTAAGTGTATCTCAGTATATAGCGGAATTGAGAATAAACTGCCATGATGCATATAACGTCGGATACAAAATCATTGAAAAGGTTTCAGGAAAAGAAATTGGTCACTTGAAATTTTCACTCGGATATCGAATACTAATATTAGCGATGATGAATAATTTGTTTAAACTTAAAGAGAATACCGTGCCAAAAGATCCGCCGTTGTTGTTCCGACGTATTTTCGTTTTTAGGAAACATCAAGAAGATTTGGAAACTTACTTTCAATATGAACTATCTCCATATCCATTATCCTTATTTGATAAAAACGATGTGAGATAAACTATCAAAGCATTATTATATTCAATCTTTCAGAAAAAAAAACGGACAAGGAGAATTCAAGCGAATGTGTGTCTAAGTATGTCATTACTAGAAGACGACTTTTGCCTCGTGTTCTTTGGCCCTTCAGTGGAACATACAAGAGTGTCGTAGAAAGTTATCTTTCCTATGGCCCAATAAATCTCTGTGGTAAATGCATAATCGTTTTTGATGGTTACTCTGACGAAATTTATAATTCAAAACCGGCTGAAAGAACTCGGCGGCGTTCGCAAATTGTGACTCCCGACATTGATTTTAACGAAGAAATTAATGTGCCAATTGGTCAAGAAATATTTTTATGTAATCATCAAAATAAGACACATCTCATCTCTATGATCATGGAGAAATTTATGGAGAAGAATATTTCGAAGCGAAACAGTCAGAGGGCGATGCTGACACACCTATTGTTAATACAGCCTTTGAAGTAGCAATGTCTAGTGCGCTTGCTGCAATTGTCGGCGACATGTTGACTGCCTTAGCACCTCCAGAGACAGACATATTTTTTAATTAAACCTGGAAGAGCAATAATTAAAACCACGTTGTATTCGTCGCACAGTCTCAATAATGATGCAGTTCTGAAAGATCATATATTGTTCCTTTACGCTTTTTCAGGTTGTGACTCTACACCAACATTGTTTGGAAAGGGAAAAATGTCGTTATCAAACATTTTTATGGTTAAAAAAAGTTTTCCATCGTTGCCGCCTACCGAGAACACAGCTATATTGTATAGTTTACATATTTATCATCAAATACAATACTGGCTGGGTAATAAACTTCTTCCTGACAACTGGGGCTGGCAAAATGCACATAATTTGTCTTCAAGTCCAGCTACCTTACCGTCCGCACCAAAAAATATTAATGAATCCATTTTTTTTGTACTTGTTCCAAAGGATGTGGTAAAACGTGTGGATTCCGAAAAATTGGATTGAAATGTTCTGGTATTTGCGTAAATTGTTTCGGGATTTCGGTCACAATGCTAGCAAAGTTGAATTTGACGACGAAGAGGATATTGACAATATATTGGCCACTGCAAGGGATGGGGGAATCGCTACAATTTAATTTAGTGACGATATCTAAGGCGAATCCGAAAATACTGAAGGCAATACAACAACTGAAGAAAACAATACAGATGAGGACGAAACTGAATGGAGAGAACAAGTTGACGATGTCCAAACGACTACTCAGGCAGTCGAAAGATTGAGAATTGATTAAGCCAGTCATTATATGTAGATTAGGCCTACCGGGGGGGGGGGGGAGGAGCCATAATAAAAATAAAAACCGCGGCAAATGCTTTATCTCAAGAGTGGTGTGAAAACAAGCATATTATCCATATTATACATTACATATTTTCTTCGAAAGTAAAAATTGTAGACTTTTCAATATAATTTCTTTGAAAATAGTAGCAAGCTTTTCGCATTTTTATCAATTTTCTTCCAAGTACGTTCACTCTCTCTGAAATTTGGCAAGGAAAGATTGCTCTGACGATAAAATGGGGGTGAGTTTTCTTTGAAGGAAATTAAATTTTCTACTTTAAATCATAATTACACTTTTTTAGATACTATCGTTCACGAGACATTTGCAAAAAACAGATTTTCAAAATCGTTCGCGCCCTCTGGCGGCCAAAGCTCATATCAAATTGATGTGCACTTTTAGTATGTTAAACTACATACACGAGTGAACATCTGTGCAAAAATCCAGCTTTGTATGATTTTTTCTGCTATTTGTAAAAAATATTACTAAAATGACTGTACTATAAGGAAATTCAATACCACTGAAATTTTAAAATTTGACGAACATGTCGATCTTGATTTTTTATCTTAAAATAATCCGTATCCAGAATGCGAATTATAGTCATTTTTACAGACATCTGTAAACTGTTTGAAATAGCAAAAGAAATCTTTAAATGCATTCATTAGTTTTAATAATTATAAATTTTTATTACCTTCAAAATGCCAAGACTCTATTGTTTATGAAATTATTTGATTTGCTAGTTTAACATTACATCGCATGCAAGAGGTTTAAGATTTGTTTTTGAAATATTGTGAAAACTCTTTTAAAAAATTACGTGTGAAAAGTTCAAGAATTTTTCCAAATTTTATTGCATATGATTGTAAATTAAATTGTTTTCCCGTAAATTAATGCCAATAAGCGAAATCCTACCTTTAAATTTATTTACTACATTATTATTAACAACACATACACTAGTCGTTAGGGGCCACCGTAATACTTACCCATCATGGACATGCATAGTATAAAATATGAAAATAAAACGTGTGAAAATTATTTATAAAATGCATTGTATTATCAAGGCAACTAACTGATTGTCCGATAGGCATAATTCTTTTTATGTCAAATTTATGTTACATTCATTCTTTAAAAGAAATAATTCCGAAAAATTTTATATACGCTTCATCAGAACGAATATTTCGAAAGTACGAAAAAATATTTCCGGATAACTAAGGTTATTGAAATTTAATAGACGTTGTCGCACTGTTACATTCTAAGTACATACCAAATTTCAAACCTCTATCTCAATTTGTTCGGTAGATAGGGTGTTTAAAATCGTGGCTTGATGACGTCATAAACTTCAAATGCTCTATTACTGAATTGCGTAAAATAAACATCCTCATTACTCCAAAAATTATATTCATATTAACTAACAGTTTACTGCGTCGGATTAAGCGTCTCATTTCCAACTAAAATTGAATTGAAATTTGAATGAAATACACTGTCATGAAAAATCGACGCGTGTGGAAAGTATGATTACAAATATCTCGGCAACTAATTATCCGATCGACTTCATTCCTTATGCAAAATTTGTTTTTTATTTATTGTCTTTTATATTTACTCCTTAAAACAAACAATTTCGAATACCTTTTATATACCGTTTATCAGAACGAATATTTTGAGAGTCCGAAAAAATAGTTCCGGATAATCGAGGTTACTGAAATTCAATAGGTTTCTTCTCATTATTACATACTAAGTACATACCAAATTTCAAGTCTCTATCTCAATTTGTTCGGAGATAGAGCGTTTACAGACACACACAGACAGACGGACGGCATTTTTTTTGTTTTCTAAAAATGTTTTTCGGAATATCCAGTGTCCGAAACGTATAAGTCCGTCAAAAAATATTTTTTCGATTTTTAAAACGATTACAAGACTTACCCTATACTACGTATGATGGGTAAGTAAGAACTGAAAAAAAAAAAAAAAAAAAAAAAAAAAACCTAACAACTTAAAACTTTAATAAGAGTAGTATTTTAAAAATTATAAAAATTTTATTTATGTATTTTTTTATTTACATTAAATTAATCATTTTATTTCATTTAATAGTAACCAATAATATAATAAATCGTAAAGTCTTATAATACTTATTTTTATTTATTCATTTATTTATTTTTGAGCTAATGAGTTTCCTTAAATACACAAGCCGACAAAAATACAGGCTAAAGCACAAAATAAAAATTGATAAGTGAAAAAAAGAAAAATGAAAATAACTAAGCAGTTCCATGTGGTAACAATCTGTCTTAAGGCACTTAGGACTATGTTAGACAGAATTTCTGAGAATCATTTTTTCTCAATTTTCGTATATGATTAACCGTGATAAAAAGCTCATTTACAGGGGAAAGTAGAATAAAACCATGATGTAGGATGAAACCGAATAACTCAGTTTTGACTGGATTTGAGCAACATTCTAGCGAGTAAGGATTAAAACACTTAGCTTTAGGCAAGAGGAACAAGCAGCCACGACGGCATCTCCATACTGGCATTTGTGTAGTTTCTGTGTTGAAAAGTTTGTTTTGTCATTTTTTAAAGTTTACTAGTTTCAAAATTCTTCAATATGAACACAGTTAAATTTACTGAAACATTTTATATGACGGAGTGTAGCAATAAGGATTTATTTTCCACAATTAAACTTTATATTGACATGAACTGGTGCTGATCAGTTGTGGGCGTATTCGTCCAACATGTGGCGCTATTATGCTGCATCATTCCCAATTTCCGTGATAGCTATCTCTCGGGAACTGATGCACGGAATTTCTTAAAACTGTACATTCTCTTAGACCTTGACATGATTAGATGTTGATTAGATTTTAGTGTATATCAGCCCACAGGTGGTGCTGCTATATGGTGTGTTTTGCACGATTATTTATGATAGCTATATCTCACTATTTATGGGATGGAATTACACCAAATTTAGTATGCAAGACATTTATTTATTTATTTACAATTTCATTTTTACGGTTTGCTTGCCGATCTTCATTTTGTTGGGATTAAGACCATATACATTACATGGAATAAAATCGGATATTGGAAAACAATAGTTGAAAAACCAGTAAACAATGCTTGAAGAAAAAGGCGGTGAAACCTAGAAGCACAAAAGTGATTATGAATTTTTTAAAGAGGTGAACATTTTTCTGCAATTTTTCAATTTGTAATGAAGATAATTATCATTTTGTTTTTAAATATCAAATCGTTAGACTTATAATTGAAATATTATTAGTTATGTTCCTTAGTTAAAGTTGTAAAATAAAATATTTTATTCCTTTTCAAAAGTAAGTCTAAACTCTTTCATTTTCTCTAAGTGTAGCATATACATGTGGTCTTACCTCCGCTGGTGGAGTAATTTGACTTTTTCTAGAAAAGCATGTATTAATAAAAATGTGATAAATAAATCATATACAGTAAAACCTCTCTGAAAGATCACCTCTATAAGGAGAACATTTCTCATAAAGACCGTTTATTTCTGGTCTATTATTTTTGGCTATAGGCTCAATGTTAATTTTCCCACTATTTTCTGTCTTCTTCTCTGAAAGACCACTTTTCAACCTTTCAGTTGAAGGTTAGGATTATTTCTACAGTGGCCGTATTTACAAGCTAACCACAAACAAAAATGATATCATACTCTAAGTAAGCTAGAGTACATGCATTAAGACATAATAAAAATGACTAAACCAACTTTAGTAATAAGCAAGAAAAACAAATTATATTTTAGGTAAAAATACAAGTGGCGTGCATGTTTATGCTACACGCATGACAGCGGAAATCTGATTGCCAGATATAGGTATGGTTACAGATCTGATCTTCTGCACAGAGTTGAGTTGTATGATAACTAAATTTTAGAAAGTTACGGTTAAAATTTCAGTTTAAAAGTTCAGAGTAAATATTACGTTTGAAACAATCACAGTAAGGTTGCAGTTAAACCGCCACAGTATCCCCCCCCCCCACACACACACACAAGTATTGGAGGTACTGAAAACATCACAAGTTGCGAAGATTAAACTTTACTATTCTTCCAGAATGGATAATTTTATTCGTAGATAGAGACGTTGCTGCAGCCGCAGGTTTCTTTGGGCTAACAGTAAGATTTGACGTGGTGTCAACAGGCTTTATTGGAGGCGGATATGTTAAGTCCGCTTGAGTCAGGCAGGCTGGTTTAAGACGGTTAATGGAAATCACAGATTCTTTGCTATTTATGACTACCGTAAAATGTTTAGCAGTGCATTTGGTGATGCAAAAGGGACCGTTATATGACTGTGTCAATGGTGCTTTTACTGTGTCGTTGCGCACCAAAATATGTGTGCACGTTTCTAGCAAAGGGTGTACGAGATAAGCCGTATTGTTATGTGCTGATGTTGGAATTGAAGTTAACTGGCGCTTGGTGTTACATAGCTGCTGTAAGTAGGTTGCAGGATTCATGTGAGACATTTCTGTAAGATTTGAAGGCTGCAAAAATTCTGCGGGTAAGAACAGTGTAGTGCCATACAACTTTTCAGAAGAAGTACCCCCAAAATCCTCTTTTTATGTCGAACGATGGTAAAGAAGTACAATGGGTAGGGATTCTGTCCATCGTGTGTGGTTGTGGCATTTCAAGACTTACTTAAGATTGCAGTGCTAACGCTCCATTATTAGCGGGTGGTATGGAAAAGTTTCAATGCAGCAAATGCCTAGAATTCTTGCTAAGGAAGAAAATAGATGCTACTTGAATTGTCGCTTCTGGTCAGTTGTCAGGATTTCTAGGACACCAAACTTTAAAATCCAATGCGTGACGAATGCCCGAGCAACGGTTTCAGAAATAATGTACAGGTATCGCTTCTGGCCAGTGAAAAAAACGATCTGTGGATGTTACCAAAATCCATCAGATGGAGATAAGGTGTCCAACGATGTCAAGATGGACATGCTCGAATCTCTGCGATATGACAGGAAAAGGTTTTATAAGCCTATGAGTATGTCGTTGAACTTTGGACTTTTGACAACGTATGCATGAACGTGCGCATTTGGAAATGCCTTTTGCCACTCATGGCCACACAAATTTCTGCTGGATGAGTTTATGGGAAGCTTTTATACCAGGATAGGATAAGCCATGTAAACTTTGAAACACCATGTGACGAAACTTTTCTGGGACGTATGGCCTTATTCTTCCTGTACTCAAGTGTTGCAGTTTTTGAAATTGAAGCGACTTGTCAGGCTTTGTCAACAGCTAATTCTTTATTCTTAGCCTATTCTTCAGCCACAATTGTAAATTCTGTGGAAGACGGTGGATGACTGAAGTGAATGAGTGTATGAGAAGTGGAAGCCGTTTATTCGCGGTAAGGTGTCAGCCACAATATTTTCAGATGCAGCAATATGCCGAATATCTGTGTTAAATTGGGAAATGAAATCTAGGTGCCTGAGCTTCCGTGGAGAACCTGAATCTAATTTTTTTTTAATAAAAGCAAAGGTATAGTCAGCATACATTAAAAACTGCCTTCCTTGCAGACTGCGGAATGTTTAACAACCGAATAGATTCCAAGGAGTTATCTGTCATAGGGGCTGTAATTTTGTTCAGAAAGGCTTATCTTACGGGGGTGAAAGGCAAGGAATTGCATATTATTTTAATGTATAATTTTTAACACAGTTCCGATAGCGATGTTCGGAGCATCAACACTGAAAGAGAGCTGTTGATGAGGAGCGTGATAAGCAAGAGTTGCAGAATTTATTAAATCTTTTTTTACAAGTTTCAAAAGCCTGTGTCAAAGCATCCTCCCACGGTACCAGACGCTTGTCCCTTTTTTTAGAGTCTTTAAGTAATTCATGCAAGGGGGTTGAGTTTGAGCAGCGTTTCTAATGAAACAGCGCGGCGGTAGAAATTTACCATTGCTAAAAAGCGTCTCAAATTGGCAATAATTTAAGGTTTTGAAAATTCAGCTTGCTTCAATTGCTTGCTTCAATTTTCTGAGGGAGTGGTTGTACCACTGAAGGTGTTATGAGACATCCGAGAATAGAAACAGAGGACCTTCCAAGAATGCATTTTGCAGGATTTATTTTTAGTCCATTCTGCCACAGGCGATCAAGAATAGTTTCACGTTTTGAACTACTAAGATGGCCTTCATGGCAGAAGCAATTTTCAGAAGCATTTGCAGAAACAATGAGGATGTCAGTTAAGTAAGATATACAAAAATTTAAACCATTTAACACCTGATGTATCTACTTACTCTACTTTCTTCTACATTCTTAATTTTACACAGATTATTTTTTCTATAATTATTTGCCCAAATGTATCTTTAGAGATTTTTAAAGAGAGGCTTCCGAACTTTAATTCACCGATTATGGAAAGAGTGCTTTTATCAATTGGATGCGTTCGACTCGCTGAGAAAAAAATTATCTTAAAATGCAAATCAGCAGGTTACACTCGGTTAATTTACATGAAATTCTATTCGATCTTTGTAACCGTATGTTCTGAAATTCTATTCTATCTGTATACCATGACAATTGAGTTTCAGATATCACATACACCATTTAAATTGTTACATATAAATTCAGTCGGGTCAGGTAAACTGCAAAAAAGACAGATATTTCTTAAGCTAAGAAAATATGATATATATGTATATATATATATATATATATATATATATATATATCTACGAAAAAAAATACAATAATAACCTCTTCTGAGTTGACGATTCCGAAAAGCGGCGCTGTTTATTTTTGAAATCGCAAAAACCAATATGCCGTTTATTTGGATTTATCTGAGACACAAATTCTTTACAGTTTGCTGAACTTATGATTAACAAATTAAAAGTTCGTTGTTGCATTTGTTATATATAACAAACGCATCTAACAAATGTATCTAAGATATCTAAGAAAACTGTTCTTAAAATTCCTAAAACCTTAGACGGTTAGACAATACTGGAAACTGATATATAAATATTGACACATATAATGGTTTTTCTTTCTTTTTTCCTTTGATTCACGAAGTGTTATAACTTTAGTTTTTATAAATGTAAAAAAATAGATATGGTGCCTTAAACACTATAATTTTATAGCAACACTGTGTCAATGACTTCTTGAAATCTGTCAAAATTGTCACTTAATTATTTCACAAATGAATTTACGTTTTCACAATTTAATCTTTACAGTATTGTATTCATCTCCATTTTTTTTTTTCAAAAAAAGTTTATGAAATTCTTTACGCATTTGAATTTTTTACGTTTTTACCGTGAAATCTGTATAAAAAGTAAAACATTACTGGTTGGCAGGTTATATTATTTTTTAATAAGCGTTAGTAAAACTTAAACTTCAACAGTTTAAATATTTTCTTTATTATTAACACTTTCCAATATAGTTGAATAGCGTTTATAATTTATATTCGTCTTTTGGTTCTTTTTTTCGCACTCAAACTTTCTTAAATATACTTGGATTTCTACAAATTTTAAATATGTTATTAAAAGCCACTATAATGTGTATTCCGTATTGAAATGGAATGCGCAACATTTATAGTTACTTTACAGGGAACATAAACGTATTCTAATACATTGCGGTCTGTTGCCAGTGATTGTTTCTTGAACGTTTTAATGATGTTATGCTATTTAAAAACAAAACAAAATGGATATATGATATTGAGGGTGATTTCAGAATGTTCGCTATAGAAAATAGCGCGATAATAATTGCACTTATTTTACAGAAGCACATAAAAAACTTTATATATATATATATATATATATATATATATATATATATATATATATATATATATATATATATATATATATATATATATATATATATATATATAGCCGTTATAAAACAACACAGAAACATCATTACATAAACAGGGGGATAAAAATAATAAATTGAAATATGAATGCATATCCGTTTAAATAATTTTTTCGAAAAAAATTATTTTTATTAATTTTCGAAAAATATATGATTTTTTTAAACTGAAATCGATTTCTGGAAGCATCAAATATGTGAATCCAAAATTATAGCTCATTCCGCGAAGTAGTTTTTAAGTTATGCTTAAAAAACAACCCGCATTGCAATCTTTTTTGAAACGATTACAAATGAATTTAACATTAACGTTTAAGTTTTGAACTTTCGTAATTTCTAAACTACTTGACTGACTTACTTGTCGTTTGGTATCCCAAGGTAACATTTCCCGAAAAATCCAAATATGATGTCAAAATTAGATGTTCGTATTGGACATTTCAGGGTTTGGTGTAATTTCAGAAACCTAAAAAAAGAATTTACGTAACTTAAAAATACACTCACTGCCAAAAGTTAAGCAAACAGAGGGAAATATTAATTTCCGGAAGCCAATCTGAATTGGAGACGCTGCAATTCGCTGCGGAGTTATATGGAAGTATGCAAATATGTTATGCAACAGTCAATCACGGTTTCGTGTCGAGAAATATGCAAAAAAGGCAGTCGTAAAAATCAAGCGTTGTGCAGGGTTACAGGAGTTGCATGTAAGTGCTGATAAAAAGTGTTTAGAACTTCTCCGTACGTTTTATTTTCAAGACAGACGTGTTACTATGGCTTCCAGAAGACAAATGGAATGTTCTGAGCGTTGACGTGCCGTTGCATGCATTGAAGCAGGACGACCAATCACAGATGTTGCTCTTTTCTTCTGTGTTCCTCATACCGTGATTTGAAGATTATGGAAATAATTCCTAACTAGCCAAACAGTTGACCAAAGACCTGTGGCCGGTAGTCCAAGGGTTACGCCCCCGCGGATGATCGATATATTGCTGCTGTAGCCAAGCGGAATCAAAGAGCGACCTCCACACGTGTGACATATATGATTGCAGCGTCCATTGGTAAGACATTATCTGGCACTACTGTGCGCCGAAGGCAACATATGAATGGACTGTACGCCCGGGTACCCCGAGTTTGTGTTCCTCTATCCGTCCAATCCAGAGAGGCATGATTAAAGTGGTCTCGGTAACATATTAGTTGGACAATGTCTGATTGGGGCAACGTTATGTTTACGGATTAGTTGAGATTTTCCCTGCAACCAGATGACAAACGTGTAAAGGTCTCGAGAGAAGTAAGCATATGCAATCGGCCCAAACATGACGCATTCCGAGGTGGAAGCATCATGGTGTGAGCAGGGATTTCGTTGGGATATCTCACCGACCTGCACATCTTTCGACGGGGTTCTATGACGGCTGTCCTGTATCGGGGTGGTGGTCCTAGACCCCACTGTGAGATTGTACGATGCAGCAGTTGGTCCTGCTTTCGTTTTAATTGATGATAATGCATATCTCCATAGAGCTGTCCTTGTCGAAGACTACCTGAAGAGTGAGAGAATTGTGCGTATGGACTGGCCGGCGTACTCGCCCGACCTTAATCCCATAGAAATTTTTTGGGGTGCCCTCGGCCATACTATGTGTACACGTTTCCCATCCCCAGACACACTCACAAAGTTGCAAACTCCTTTACAGGAAGAATGGCGATTACTTGACTCTACGTTGGTTGATCACCTCGTGGAAAGCATGGTAACACTCTTTAACCTCTTGAAGGGCGGTGGTTCATTTTTGGACCACTTAATTTTAATCCCTAAATGCCACATTGGCATCAGAATTTCAGAAAGATTTTTTTTCTTTTATTAAGTATGTGAAGAAAAGCTTTTATTTATTTTCAGATAAGTTTGTTTTTAAAATCTGGTGTCAATCGATCATTTTCACATTTTACGAATAGAAGTACTTTGCCCCTGAAAGGGTTAAGTTTTGTATGCAGGTGAGGGATTCTCACATACCCTATTAATGTCGGGTTTATTTGTTTGTGTTGACTTTAGACATGTTTTTGTTAATGACTCCAATATGACTTCATCTTATAACTGATGAAAATTCAATATTTTTATCATCTTCGTATGTAATTCTTTGTTTTGTTTCATGTATAAACATATTTGCTACTTTCCTGCCACATTTAGTATCAATCCAAGCAGTACATGTCAATTTTTCCACATTTTACCGCTGTGTGCTTAACTTTTGGCAGTGAGTGTAGTTTATGTAATTTGTAATTACTGGGTATAATGTATTTGCGATACAGAGATCGACCTTCAGAAGCTCTATAAGACCTTGAAGAAGATTTCATAACAATTTTCTCTCTAATGTCGGAAAATGTTCCATAATTTATGTGTGACGCATGATTGTTCTTCCTCATTTCTTTTTAGCATAAATTTTCAACTAATGATTTTCATTGTGTTTCAGGAAATCCTTTGATCTGTGATGCTGAACAAATGGATGTATATCATGCATTAAGAAATAGGAGGATTGAAGTCGATGGAAGACCCAATTGTACATCTGATCCACGTAGCCTCTAAAAGTATTATTATTACACAATGAAAAATGTAGAGTATTTTCATTGCTCATTCTTTAGTCAAGAGTTTCGACCAAATGATCGAGACTGCCTCATTATTCCAAAACGGGTATAAACTGTTTTTAATTTCATTTGTTGCTATCAGTATTTCAAAGCTGCCATCATCAAAATTGTAATTATTGTAATCATAATTGAAAAAACCTGGTATTTATTAAAAATCATTATCACTTGAGCTTTAACTTATTATCACTTATTTTGTAAATAAAATTTTGTAAATTAATGTCTTGTAAATACTGCCTTTTAACTTTTTATTTCTGTAGTTTATCATTTATGGATGTTTCTTTATGTTTTCCTTTTTAATATTAGCGTTTAAAATAGGAAGAAAGAATTAAGAATGAAAATTTACAGTTTGGGAGACAACATCACATTTTGGCAACCAATTTTAGCGTCTATGATTTTGGTATATATATGACATATTAGATGATACCGATAACAAAACTGCCAGTCAGCCTCAGCTGGAACACCAGTGGGGTATGATGCCATAGCAACACCACACAGCCCGCTGCGATGTTAAATGAATGACAACGTAATTACTGATTATGTCTCTGAGACGAGGTAACATCAGTAATCGAGTTAACATTCATTTCACATTGTAGTAAGCTGTGCGATGTTGTTATGGGCCGCCCCTTCTCGCTGGTGCACCAGCTGATTGGTTGTTATCTGTACCATCTAATCCGTCATGTATACCAAAATCATAAACGCGAAAATTGGTTGCCAAAATGTAACATTGCCCCCCGGACTATTACATTTTCTTTTTTAAAGCAAGATAGATAAATAATTTTTAAAATTAGTTATTTTAGTCAATTATTATTTAAATCAAAAATTTCGAAATATTACAAGTAATGATAATTCAAAACCAGTGTGTCACATATGCTGCTCCATACTTTGTCACCTGTGATATACTATACGCATTACTATATAACTTCATACATTTTGTTTTTTCTCGCGATCTTACGATGTACGATAAGTTGTTTATAATTAGGCAGTAAACTTGCACATTTTTGTATTAGCTTAAATTTTAAAGAGTTGGTTTGTTAACATTACAATTTTGCGTAATACTTCTTAATTACAAAAATTTATTGTTTTCGTTTATCCTGTTTTAAATAAGAAGTTTGGCGATTTTTTAAATATTCTTTTATTTATATTGTTTTTAATTTAATTTATTTACTGTTCTATTTATTTTGACACATTGTATAATAAAAATCTACAATTCTAAAGTACTCTATGTCACAGAATCTACACATTCTCATTTCTACATTAATTACACGAATTTCCAAAATTGCCCCCCAGCTCTGCTCTCTGGGGAGAAAGGGAGGGGGGCAACTTTGATATTGAACACGCATTTTTCCGTTTTTAATCCGATGTATATTTCTCGAGTTATTCGACCGTTTCCAGACTTTTCAATGGAAACGGTTCTCACAGCATTCTACTCGATTACAGCGCCATCTACGATTCTCCGAAAAAAAAATGTTAAATACAAAAGTTACGTATTTTTTCCCGTAGAATCCGAATCTGCAATAAAAAAAGGAAGGGGGGGGGGTTTATCATTTAAGATTTCAAAGTCCCCCCCCTTTCCCCCCAGAGGGCAGAGTTATGGGGGCAACTTTGATAATACCTAAATAGATTTTTCAAAAATATTGAACACATATTTTCCATTTTTCAATCCGATGTATATTTCTCGAGTATATTTTTCGACCGTTTCCAGACTTTTCGGACACCCTATATATATGTTTTTTGAAATTCATAGATATTATAATTATATATATATATATATATATATATGTGTGTGTGTGTGTGTGTGTGTGTGTGTGTGTGTGTTTAGAGATAGAAAAAGAGAGCACTTATTTCTGGTTGATTCTCGGGAAACGCGAAAAAACGGTCTTTTATAATAAAATAATGACAGTAAAAAAAAAATCACATATCTATCTATACTTGCACAGTTCAATTTGCTAAAGAAGAAAAGGGAAAAATCCCGTGAAACATTCTAGAAAAGCAATAATATAAAAATGTATAATTGATGTTGTTAGTGATACTTTTTAAATTTTTTAAAACTGAACTGAAAACATTCTTTCTTCTTCCAAATTTGTTATCAAAAAGAACATCTGTAGCCAAATTTATGAATATTTTTATTTTACTGTGATTGTTATTTATTGTTCATTTGTATTATTTCAATGTTTTCCTGTATTGTTCATTTATTTTGTTGTAATTTAAAAATATGTCTCAAATGATGCGCCAAATCAGTATATATGATATGTTTTATTATATTGTTCCAATCAAGAATATCTATTTAGATTCAAGATAAATAAATTTCAATTGTCGAGTTTGCCTTAAACAGATTTTACTGTATACATACATATTATTTGCTTTTTTAAAATTCACATTAAATTATATAACAGACAAAGTTTGTTCATTACGAAATACAGCCCAAAACTTATTTATACGCATTTTTATCTTATGTATTTACATATTTGGCAGGTCTTTAAAATAAATAAATAAATAAATAAAAACAAACTTAAAAGTAATTAGTTTCAATTTTCAACTCTGCTTTTAGATTTGGTCACAGGAAAGAAGACGATTTATGTACTAGTATGTTGTGATCATCACGACATTTTCTTCGATTTCATTCTAATAATATTAATATAAATAGCGCTGTTACACACCAACAGAGACGAAGTATAATGTATTTATTTCAATTTAAAGCGAAAATACAGAGATAAGAAACAACAACAAAAATAGCAGTTCAACAACGCCCCCTATTGATTATTCAAACACAAAATTGAGTCAACATATATATTTTTAATTAATAACTTTAAATATGAAAGTTAGTGTATTTCTGTCCAATGGAAACTGCCCTACTGAGCCCAACTGTTCATCGTAAAATATAGCATAACAGCGCCCCCTGTTGGGTGAACAGAAGCAAAATTAAATCAATATATATATGAGATGAATTATTCTAGAGTCCGCAACCGTTGACAGGCCAGCCACGATCTCTATAAATTTACACCAGATCATAGCCATATTATTCCACCGCCACAAGTTATTGAAGCTGTTCCATGCTAGATGATGACGGAAGATCACAAATTATACTCTATAGAAGCAGTCGCACGTAACCGGAGAAAAGGCAAAATAAATCAATCCAGGTAATTTCCCACTTAAGAACAACAGCATTGACGAGACAACTGTTTATTAGAATTAAGCGTTGATTTAACAACTCCACTAAATCTCATCAAAAACTCGAAGATATTTAATGCATTAGATGACTGCACAAAGCTATGTTATTGAAGAATTCTCTACCGACGACATCACAATTTTGACCCCCTAGTGACTGGGTCTAGTTGGCAGAAGAACAACGTACAAAATCTCCTCTCCAAGCCAGCGCAGCCCGTTTTGAAGGTAAAAGGCGAATGAATATTTCCGCAATGCGGGGGAAGGACGAGCCAATAAGAAGCTTGCAAAGCCAGGGAACTTAATATTGTCAATGGCATAATTTTGAGGTGAAGCGGAAGACGCGGGAGCTGAAAGGATTATGGGATATCGAATGATAATTTTAATAAAAATAAAAATGATATTATAAGAGACGTTCTAAAGAAATAAGATTTGAATGTTTCAAAAGAAGAAATAAATTAAGGTTTTTACATATACGTGTAGCTTCAAACAGATTAAGATTTTTAAAATTATAATTAAAAGAATAATTTGATTAAGCTATGGAATAAAAATATAAATTAGATTTAAGAGATATTTTAAAAGAGAAGGAAAAATTAGAATTGTAAGAATTTGGAATAAATTAAGGAAAAATGGCGAATTTTTTTTATTATTACATATATATATATAATATATATGTAACTTTATATATATTATTACATATATATATAAAGTTAATTTGGTAAAATTCCATGTCTTAGATTACGACGTCTAATTATCATGAAAACCATGAAAAACATAGCGCAGCAGCGCAAGCTCTTGGGCTATATACACCAAAACCTAATCAGCACCTATATGTGCCAAGGTTTAACTGAATATGGAATTTGATGAAATTCCATCCTATAGGTTTCGAGGTACAGCTTTCGACGAAAATCGTGAATCGACGGAATACCTCATAGCAGCATCACCTGTTGGGCGACAGCGACACACACCAAAACCTAATCAGCACCAATTTGCAACAAGGTCTAACTGAATGTGCAGTTTGATGAAAATCGACGCATTGGTTCTTAAGTACGAACGTCCACAAAATTTGTGTCATTTATAGATGGACGTACAGACAGACACATTTTTTAAAAATAGTCAGAACGTACACAGGACATCCCAAAACGTGTAAAACCATCAAAAAGCGAAAGTCGGAAATTTTCCCGATATACAGAAGAAAGTAAAAACGAAACGAAGGAAATATTCTGCGTCTGTACCCATACAGAGAGGGACCGATTTACAAATTTGGGGGCCCTGGGCACAGATGCTTATGAGGCCCCCCTTGCACCTCTATGCTTACAGCGGCCTTGAGTTAAAAAAAAATATATTATTGAAAGCGGTGCTTAATTAAGAAAACCACTACTGACTTTAATAATTTTGTGATATTTAATGATGTTTATATAAATTTTCTTCTGAATTTTTTAGCAGTAAAAGTTTTTATAACAGCCTCATAATCTTAAGTGTTTTATCTCGCTGGCGATTTTTCAATCTTTCGAAATCGGTTCCGAAAGTGAAAGTATCCTAATAAAAAAAACCTGTAAACAAAATCGAAAAAGTGAAACACGGCCTTTGTAAAGATCGACCTCAAATATCCAATGGAAGAAAAATATGTTAAAAATATTGAAACGCAAACGAGATATTTTAAAAAATTTCTCCCATAGGATTAACATTAGCGAGCAGGTGTTTTCGCGCGAGTGATGTAGCCCTTAAAAAGTTATTTTTAAATGGAAAAAAATAATAATAATAAAATTTTTCAATATTAATTTTGTTTTTTAATAGTTAAAACTTCATCAGATTTTGACCAATAATTTAAAAATCTTCAGAAATCATTTGGGGCCCCCGGAAAATCGGGGGCCCTGGGCCCATGCCCCGAATGCCCTGCCATAAAACAGGTACTGCATACAGTTTTTTTTTTTTTTCGGCAATAGACATGCCCAGTCCAGACAAATTGCTATTTAACTATTTCTATGCGTTAAACATTCTTATTAACTTTAAATATCTTTTTGAGAAAGAAAAAGAAAGAAAAAAGAAAGAAATGTTCGAATGTGAGCTTTTCGCCATTTGCATCGTTAAAAAAATTGCGCTCCTCTTTTGTTCCGTGTGTTTGGGAGAGGTTTTTTAATGAATAATATCCTGCTTTAAATCGTAGCTCGGTTGTTTAATTTCTGCCTCCCCTTTATTCATCCTCATTGAGACGTTATGGAAATTTCTCGGTTTTTAAATGCAACTAAAAATAGCAGCACCAAACTAAAAATAATAATAGCAATGAAAATCCCTGAAACGGGTTAAGAGGCTACTTCACTCAGGCGAAAACACCCGCTTGCTAATGTTAATCCTATGGGGGAAATAATTTAGGATATCTCATTCGCATTTCAATATTTTTAAATGATTTGTTTTTGCATTGGATAGCCGAGGTCGATCTCTATGCACGCTTCTTTGTACTTTTTCGATTTTTGTTGCCTTTTTTTATTTTATTTATTTTTTTATTTTTATTGAGGATGCTTTCACTTCCAAAACCGGTTCTGAAAGTGAAAGTATCTTAATAAAGAAAACTTGTAATCAAAATCAAAAAAAGTACAAAAAAGCGTGCATAGCGATTGATCTCAGCTATCCAATGCAAAAAAAAAAAATCATTTAAAACTATTGAAATGCGAATGAGATATTGTAAATTATTTCCCCATAGGATTAACACTAGCGAGCGGGTGTTTTCGCCTGAGTGAAGTGGCCTCTTAATGATAAAAGATTACTATTTTTAATTTCGTCTATATACATAAGAAGGAATTGAAATCGTGAAAATTTTAGACTTCCATTTTTCGATGGTTTTACATTAATACACGTTAATACGTTTTTAACGTTAATACTTTTTACGGTTAGTACGTTTTGACTACACTGTAAAAAGTCTGTTGATTTTACAGGAAAAAAACTGTCTGCCAGGACGACAGCGTCCCGGCTGACAGTCTTTTCCTGTAAAATCAACATTTTTTTTTTTTTTACAATTTATTTTTGAAAAATGTCTGTCTGTCTGTGTGTGACATAAATTATGTGGCTACTCTATCTGAAGAACTAGTGCGCGGAATGTAAAATGTTTATTAAAATTTATGTTGATTCAATTTTGACTTTGTTCACACTCAGCAGGCTCCATATTTATGTGATGAATATTGTACCTCAGTTGTATCTCAGTTTCTAAGGAAATGCACCAAATTTTTTACTTGAAATTTTAATTAAAGTAAATATGTCGGCCCCATTTTGTATTTGAATACACAACAGGGGACCGTTCCTTTTTTTATTCACTGATCACTGTAACTCCGAGTTCAATTCGAAGAAATGCATATTTCGTATGGACGCAGCAAGGATTCAAGCTAGTATTTAACCATACTAGTTAAATAAGAAATAAAGGCTCAGGGTCCATAGGCCGTGTTTTTGTCCCATGAAATAGACTAAAACTCGATTTTGTTATACTGACTTAATTATTTCACTTTTTAATATTAGAAGGTTTATCCTGTACGATTTCAACAATAGTTTTTGCATTTTTTTCGGATTTATATGACCTACACAAGCTCAAAGTTCGTATTATTTGTAGTTTTTGATGGAAATACGCAATTTCTCCTAATTTTACCTCAATTATTTATATGAGCGCAATCGTGCAACACTTTCTTCTTTACATATATCATAAAATGCATCAAAATGTACAATATATGTAAAAATAAAAGTGTTGCAAAGCTGCGCTCATAGTAAAATATTAAATACTATATTAAAAATTGACGTAAAATTAGGAGAAATTGCGTATTTTTCATCAAAAACTACGAATAATACGAACTCTGAGCTTGTGTAAGTCATATAAATCCGAACAAAATGCAAAAACTATTGTTGAAATTGTACAGGATAAACCTTCTAATATTAAAAAGAGAAATAATTAAGTCAGTATAACAAAATCGAATTTTAGTCTTATTTCATGGGCCAAAAACACGGCCTATAGACCCTGATCCTTTATATTTTTCTCCTGAAAATTTTTCACTCTGCTTCAAATATCAATCTATCGATGAACATGATATTGGAATTTTTGAACACCACTTTTTGCTCACTATATTATTTATTCTTTGAATATATATTTGTCGGTTATCACTTACTTATTTTATAATAATTAAAATAAATTTTTAAAAAATTACTTATGTTATTTTTGCAGTCAATAGGATTTAATGCCCTATATAAATGATGCCAAAAAAAAGATATTAATCATATTTTTAATAGGTATTTGACAAAATATCCATAAAGCATTTACGTCTGCATCTTAATCTTAACCTTTAAATACTCGCGCAAATTCACACAGCAAAACTTCTCGTTAGCTTTGTACACCACATATTTCCAAATTTCTAGGAAAATAAATTAATGATTAATTTTAAGCCCTAAATCAATTACCAAAACACATAACATATTCATATGTGACAGTATTTTCAAAAAATGCATTTTTAAATTTTTTAACATTCAATATGGTATCAGAGCCATCAGACTTTTTATTGAGGTGGGAGAGGACCTTAAATTGCCAAGTCAAATTTCAGTATTTGCCAACTCATTGAGAAGCAAAAATAAATAGTTCTCGCCAATTCAACAAGTTTGCCAACTAGTTTTATAATTTTGCCAAGTTACCACAATTAGAAAATGTAATACAGTTCTTATTTGTAAGAAGTTTAATAATATTCCTAATTAGATTTGTAACTTTTACCAAGTCTATCAGAAATAGAAAGTATATTATAGATTTTATTAAAGTAAAAAAAAAAATTGCCAACTAAAAGATTGTAAATTTGCCAAGTGTAACAGCATTCGCGAACGTTTGGGGGGGAGGCTCCCCCCCCCCCCAATTTCCCCGATTTCTCTCCTTAGCGAGGACCCTGTATGGTATACAAAATGCATGAGCGCGAGTAATTAAGGATTAAGAATTGACATTAAGTGCATAGGTGTCAATTATTACGTATTTTGAATGCCACTATTTCCGTATGATAATATTCGCCTTATTAAATCAAAGAATTCTGCGATTAAATGTTCTCACTACATATTTAAATTCAGCATGGAAACAAAAATGAGGCTAGAGAGATTTTAAGAGCATTTGAATATGTATTAAGGGCGAGCTACTTTTCAGCATAATCAATCAGCTTAAGTTCAATACTTGGTAAATAAGTAAACTATAAATTCTAAGAAAAATAAAATTAATAAAAATATTTAATTTAGAAAGAAACAGATCTCCAAAAGTTTTATTGTGGATATTTTTATGCCAGATTCTTAATTAAGACTGTAATATTTGTAGGAAAATATATAAGATTTATGATTAAGTATGGTTTATGATTAAGTATGGTTTATGATTAAGATTACTTTGGCATCATAAATGCTGAAAAATAAAATCTGATTTTCAGATATTTTGCCTTAGTTCCGAGGCGATAGATTATCGCAATTAGAAAATCGCAATGCTACTGCACAATTGCTTCAGTATTACAGTAAATGAGGCATCTTCAGCTTATGCATCAGGTTTTTATATTTACTTCTTTTTTCTTTTCTTCATTTTTTTTTTTCTAGATACAAAATTAAGTAATTACAGACAGATAATTTTTTTGCATGCATTTCACCTATATTTGATTAAATGTAGCAAGATTTTACTATTAAAAAAATCACGAATGTTTAGTATAAAAACATAATTTGAAATTTTCAATGAAAATATTTAAAATTTCCATATTTAAATGTTTTAATCTAAATTTTAAAAGAAATAGATATACTTAAATAAAACATTAACAAGCGAAGGTAGGATTATAATAATAGTCTTTAAATACCTTGCCTGCTTATAAGTTATTTTCACTGAAACTTTATTTTTTTTTTCATTTTTTAAGCAAGCGATATCGAAAGCAATTTGTAGAATAACTGAAAAGATCTTTCTAAGGTATTTATTTATTTTTCATTAAAATCCTCACGTATAATTTTCCAATTTTTTTTTATAAAGAAAAAAAAGAAAATGTAATGAACAATCTCGTCTGTATGTAGTATAAGAGCAATGTCATAGAGCTTCTGTTACATTGATTCCAGAGATTGTAACAATTTTAGGTACTTCTCCATTATCCCGCCGACCATTTTTCATAAAAAAAGATCGCCAAACTGTAACGCCAAATAAACACATGGAAGAATGTTTCCATTAAAATCTCAAACAAAATAAATAAATAAATACAAGAAATTTGGAAATGCCCCAATTACCAATGTGTCAACTTAGTGAGCTTAAACAATAAAATTTACAATATATTAATGAAAACAGAACAAAACATTTTGGATATTTATTTATTTATATTAGTTTTCTTAATTATATTCCTCTCGGCTCGTGAATAAATGTTTGTGACGTCAGTTGAAACTGATCTATTTTACGTAACTATACATCGCAACATTTTTTCAATGTTTTTTCTCTTTTTAATATCATGACACTGCCGTTTAAGGGCACAATTCTTATTTTAATCAACGAAATAACTAATAAATCAGTAAAATATAATGAAAAATACTGGTAAATGTCGAATTAATAACCACTTGTTGACATAGCAAATACGTGTAATGCTTCTGATGTCAAGTGAATGTGACGCAATGGTCATGCATTTTTGGCCTTTAATTCTATAGTTTGACGATATTTTTTTGTTATGAGAAGTGGTCGACGGGATAATGGAAAAGTACCTAATTTTATGTATATCAAAAGTAGATTTAACCAAATGATCTTAATAATTAAATAAAATGAATGACATATACAATAAATGTTCTTGTAAATATTTTACGAAACAGTATTTTATAGGTGTACTTTAAAAAAAAAATTGTAATTAAATCACTTGTATATTTTGTACAGAATATGTATGTTTTTGTAAATATGAATGCTAAAACAAAATAAAATGTTATTCCATAAATGAAGGTTTATTTTATTAATCATACATCTTCCCAAAATACGTAATTATTTTTTTTATACCTTAACCCTTTCAGGGGCAAAGTATACTTCTGTTACTAAAATGTTGAAATGATTGAAAGACACCAAAATTCACGAACAAATTAATTTGAAAATAAGTACAAGTTTTTCTTCAAGTACATTATAAATGAAAAATTTTACTACAAAATATTGGTGCCGATGTGGCATTTGGGGATTAAAATTAAGTGGTATAAAAATGTACCACCGCCTTCAAGGGGTTAAACATTATTTAAGCTCAAAAATCGTAAGTTAAGCAACTCAGAGTCAAAATTAATATCCTGATTTATGTTAAAACCGTTATAATAATAATAATAATAGAAATGAATGTTATTTGACCAAAAATTAATGTAAAGAAGGATTAAAGTTCCCTTGCGTAATTGATAACTGTGAGTTCTATAAATCTTTGCAAATAAAATGTGTTGAAAAGAACTAACCTCATATTAAAATAGGCACAGACATTACATTTTTCTGTAAAAATGTTCAAATTTGATGCAGTATATCAAATCTAGAAGGAAATTCAGCTTCAGGTACAGAATTCCAAGTCATCTTGTGAAACTTTGGCAGCTTTGAATGTGTAAAATATTAACGGACAACAATTAAGTTAATTTTCTATATTTTTATTTGTTCTCGTAATAAGTATTTTTTTATATTAATGAAATTTTTATGTTAATAATAAGTATTATTATTCGTTTTCATTTACAATTATATTCTACTGCAAAAAATGAGTTAATGAATAAATTATACGCAAAAAATATAGAATGCACGTTTAACGAAATTTTATTCATAATGAAATTTTTATATAAGGTGTTCAAAATTTGAGTTTTCCTTTTCCCTTTAAACAGATTTTTAGTTGTAATAATGAAATTGCTGGCGTAACTATTTAAAGAATCTTATAACGTAAGAAAAGGGTATATACAGGATGGTTCAGAACTACATGTCAAAAATGTAAAGGCAGGTAGAGGGGGACATAAATAAGCAGATTTCGTATAGGAATGTGGGTACAGAAATGCAGCGTTGAGGCAGTAGATGCCGCTGTTGAGTTCGGCGGATAAAAGCGCTCTTCGCTAGCTTAAATCGTCATCCCCCCCCCCCCAAGGATTTCGAGCAACATGCATCGTGGCACCAATATGGAGCTTGCGTACATGCATTTCATTTATGGGACTGCGCAAGGAAATGGAGCGGCTCCTCAAATGATGTACATGGAACGATTCCACAGAACATTTGATCGTCTTCATCGGGAGTTGTGCGCGGTGGATCGTTATATCCTTCTAGACGTGATACGGGCACTGGAAGATATCGCAGAATTCCTGTTGTAGAAGAAGTATTACACACAGTAGAGGATAGTCCTTCGACAAACTCGAGAGCTGTTGGACGTGCGCATCCTTTGAGCAGCCGCTCCCTTTCATTGCACAGCCCAATACATGTAATGCATGTCGACAAGCTCCACATTTGTGTAACGATGCATGTTGCTCGAAATCCGTGCGGCGAGTGACGATTCAAGCCAGCGAAACGCTTTCATCCGCCGAAATCAACAGCGCCCTCTACTGCCTGAACGCGGGATTTCCGCACCCACATTCTTATACGAAATCTCCTTATTTAGGTCCCCTCTACCTGCCTTTACATATTTGACATATAATTCTGAACCACCCTGTATGCAATAAAACGTTATTCGTTTTGATAAAATTTTAATTGCAGAGATATTTTCTCAATGTAAAGATTTTTCTTCCCTTTAAATGGATTATTTCTCATAATGAATTCCCTGAAATGTATTTTTAATTATTATTCTTTTGTTTAGGTTTAGAAGCTACGTGTAAAAAGTGACTGCTATTGTGTGAGAATTTATGATAATAAATAATATTAATTGTTGTTGAGAGGAGAAACCGTATACCTTTCTCTATTAGCAAACCTAGCAAGAGGACTTTCCATACCACATATTTAATGTGCACATGGCATGTACGGAAAAGTAGGGTAAAGCCGGGTATCTAACGGTTTTCATTTGTTGACAAAAAACTAGAAGAGTGGAAAATTCGGAACACAACACAAAAGTATTTGGGGACATCTGGGCTATTGAAAAAACACACCTGTTGCCACAGGAAACTACTTGGAAAAAGGCGTTTTATAGGACCATCTGAAACAGCTCAAAATTTTAGTTGGGTGGGTAAAGCCAGGTACTAATCAGAAATTAAGTTTTTACATTTTCAGTAACAAAAAGCTTTATTGTAATAAATTTTGAATCAAACTTTAAAATACATATACATTTTTTAAGGTCAGTAACTTTTTTCAGGTTTTCAAGCAGTGTTTAATGTTGTCATTTAATGGCTTTCTCAGCTTTTACTTCACGTATCCGCTGCACTCCTCGTGTGCCCACTCTATGCAGACTGAACATTGTATCCATCCTTCACCACCTGTTGAGTGAAGAAACAATTCATTGCCGAATTCAATGCAATGCCATGGGTATCTGGTTTTGCCCCAACAGACGACCAAAAAATTAATATGGTCATTCTCCTGGATAGCTGGACGTACACACTTCTACTTGGCATCAAAATATCGCGTGAAAGCAATACAAAATAGTGGTTTACTTACCTAAATCGATCCGTGAGGCTGTATTTGTTTGAACAGCAGAAAAGACTGCGAAAAAATAAAACTTTTAAGGTGAATTTCTTTCCAATAGTACTGCACGGACACATATATTAATTCACTTCAACAGCCGATGGCACACTGCTAGGGGACGCTAAGGGAAGTAGTTAAGATGGGTGCTGTCTACAGGGCAGCACCCATCAGCGAGAAAACAGGGTACCCGGCTTTACCCACTCTCCCCTACCACAGGGTGATTTAACGGCCAAATATTGAATTAAAGCCTTCAGGCACAAGTCCGAAACTATAACCGTTTGGCGACTACAGGTCACTTTCAATTGTAAATGTGACACTTATGATGTAAAAATTATTTCAATGATAAAAAGAAAGTTTGACGATTACAAGTCACTGACCAAATACTTGTAGAAATATTTATTTTCCCTCCTGTACACTGTACAGTTCTTGAGCATTTGACCGAGCAGAAATATCTTTGTAAGAAATAGATAACATCCATTTTTAATATTATTTTTTAATTAGAGGAGAAACAATTTGGCGCAAATAGCCGAGAGATCTTATTTATGATCTCTCGTGATCTTGTAAAACCGAGATATTACAAGATCTCTTGGGCAAAAGATTTCAAGATCTATCGGGCGAAAATAGACAAGTGCATATTTTCGCCACACTATTCGTTAAAAGTTGTCAAATACTTTAGTCACTGGCCAAAACATAGCGAATGTCACAGTTTTCAATAGTAAATGTGACACTTATGATGTAAAAATTATTTCAATGATAAAAAGAAAGTTGTTAAAAGAAGGAAAACTTCTTCTCGTATATTTTCTCCTATGTACAGCAAGGCATGTTGCTACACGTTTCTAGTCGAAAATCAATATAGTTTTAATTTAAACCTCTTGATGAAGAGAAAGCGAGCTTTCAGTGTTTCTCTCCACATCATCGCTTACACGAAAAGTCGGCTTCATCAACATTTTAAAAATTAATAACTCTCCATAGAAAGCAGATACAAGATTTATTATTGATATAATATTATTGAAAATTATGGATAATATCTGCATATTAATTTTTGTAATGTATAAACAATTGCTTATAATTTGATTTCAAAGTTTCTCTAATGGGAACTCAATGTATAAGAGGATTTTTTTTATTTTCGTCGGCCATAAAGTCGTTCTCCACACATTATAACACAATGAATTTGGAAGTTTTATGACTTTTAATTTAGCAGGGCAGAGAGATCGAGAGTCATAAGGTTTAGCAGCTCCTAGGAATAAAAGAGTATGGTGCAGCAGCAGAGCATCAAGAGTGGTGGTATTACCACCCAATAATCCACAAACAGAAATTTTCCCTCTTTTTTTTTTTTCAAAGTTTAAAATTAAGATACAACGTTTAAAAATAAGTAGGACATGCAGTCATATAGATTATATAGAGAGTGAGAATAATTTTGACTGTATATTCTGTGTCTGATTTGTGAGACATTGAAGTCGGTAACATGTAGTCTGGATTAGATACATTTTTACTCTATTGACTTCGCAGATCTCGCTATACAGCAGATAAAGTACTAACAAGGGAATCACTTTTGGTGCAGCTCGCACCTAGCATTGAGACCTGTTGCATTTTGTACCCCTATACATAAAAGTTAGAGAACAGGTAAAATTTCTCTGTTAAAATCATATTATATATATTTTTTATACTTTTAATTTTTTATTATTGGATTTTAATTGTTAATTTTACGTCCAAAAGCGAATTAAGTAGCCAAATAGAGTGTTACTAATCCAAACTACTACTCACACACAGCTGACTACTATGACATTTGGCCAGGGTTAACGAGAAAAATTCTAGGGTAACAATAAAGCCAATTTCGCGCCACCAAAAATGCAATTATACTTTTTTAAATATTTTATACTTATTATTGGCTAATTTGTATTTTTAACTTTTTTTTTTTTTTTTTTTTTTTTTTTGTTGTTGTTGTTTTTGTTAAGAAAAACTTTTATGTTAATTAGTCCAATAAGTGGTCTCAAAAATTGCATTTTTAGAAAGGTATGCTGCTGTAAAATTAAAAAGTACGATTTTAACAGAAAAATCTTATCAATTCTCAAAGTTTGTAATATAGGGCTTTAAAATGCACCAGGTCTCAATGGTAGGTGCGAGCTGCACCAAAAGTGGTTCCCTTGTAAGTTCCGCCAGAATAGCCTAGTAATTTGTTCGCCCGAATGGGCATAATCATAAAAGAATTAATTTTCATTCACGTATGATATGAGGGGGAAATCCCATATCATGGGGAGAATACCATCACCCTATGGGATTTCCTCCTCAATTTATGAATTATTGCTGTAACTTTTTGCGTTTTCACGATATTTCACTGGTCTTTTTATAAGAGCTGCCCTATAGTATTGACTATCAAATCATGGCAAAAAATCTTTGATGTAGTTCGCGCATGCGCAGTTAAAATTTATTTCATACAAATACCTATATCTCATCAAATATTCAATATATTAATATTTTAATTGCAGTATACTATTTCTACGATTTTTTGTCAAATTTTTGGAAAGCGATGTTAAATTCGGCTGAAAATTCTGCATGCTATTAAAAAAACTTTTGAATTTTCCACAGAAACGTTAACATTTTTACGAATATATGTGCTATGCTTACACAAATGTTGAATAGGACCTACATAGTTATTTGCTAATGTGACAGACCATTTTTAGCATTTTCTGTTACTTGGGTGATCGAAAATGTTATGTTATTATTAAAATTATTATCCCCCCCCCCCTCCTCCTCCTCGCGACAAAATCTTCACTGAAAAACATAAAGTCAAACATAGTCTTTACATCTTCAAAGTTCAAAGGCATTCCGTGCATTTTCTCACGAATTTCAGTAGATATTCCACGAAACGTCTGAAATTGTTCGCTGCCCCTCTTCACTCACTTGCAAACACCCGCTCGCTAATGTCAAACCTATGGACAGGTTGTTTTCGAACTTCTCCTTTAAATTTCAATATGTTTAAGCGATTTTTTTTTTTTTTTTTTGCATAGTATAGCTGAGGTCAATCCCTAATATGGCTATTTTTTACTTTTTCGATTTCAGTTGCAGATTTTTTAATAAAGGTACTTTCACTTTCAGAACCGAGTTCAAAAGTAAAAGTATCTTTATAAAAAAAAATCTGCAACCAAAATCAAAAAAGTAAAAAATAGCCATATTAGGGATCGAGCTCAGCTATACTATGCAAAATAATCGTTTAAAAATATTCAAATTTAAACGAGATATTCAAAAACAACCTGTCCATAGGTTTAACATTAGCGAGCGGGTGTTTCCAAGTGAGTGAAGAGTCCCCTTAATTTCTAGACATCAGTGTATTATCAGTGTAGTATCAGTGTACCTTGATACTAAATTAATATTGCTAATGAATTAATTAATAGCAATAACTATAAATTTAATAAAAAGGTAAAATTATAAGCAAAGAAATTTGAAAAACGATTATGAAGAAATAAACGCAAAATTAAATAATTAAATTTAGAAAAACCACATAGCAAGATTCTAAGTTAATACAAAATCCAAAATCCCCAACATGTACGTATTGAATTTGAAAATTATCATGGTAATCTCAAAATTCTTAATCTGCTCCATCTATTTTATTTATTTGGTAATATCTTTCTTTATATGCTTTCTAAAACAGAAAGATTTCAGGTTTCTTCCTAAATTTAACGAATGATTCTATCAATTCATAAATCTTTTAATATCATGATAATTTTCAAATTCAATACCTACATGTTGGTTATTTTGGATTTTATATCAACTTAGAATCTTGCTATGTTGTTTTCTAAATTTAATTATTTAATTTTGTTTTTGTCTCTTCACGACCCTTTTTCAAATTTCTTAGCTTATATTTTCCCCTTTTATTAAATTTATACGTGTTGTTTTTAATTCATTCATCAGCAAGATTCATATTATATCAAGGTAGTTATAATACAGATCCAAAATAACCCTAACATATACGATCATAATTGCGGTAATAAAGTAATTCGTGGGATGTTAGGGGAGCTAATTTAATATGTGTAGCCAGTTGTACACAAGTGTTAATTCTCACCCCAGCACCTCTACAAATTTATTCATCTTACTATTATCTATCGCACTATACTAAAAGTTTGATGACAAACAACGATGGTATTTTGGGTTAATAGGCCAAATCTTATCTTTTTTTTTCCGTTGCTATTTTAGTATCACCCTGTTTTTCAAACCTAATTCATAAATAATTCCTTGTAAAATATGAGACGCAATCAAATTAACCTTTTAAATATTTTTGAAAGCGTAATTGATCTTTCAAAAAGTTTGTTACTATAAACACAAAAAAAAAAGAACGATAACGAAGAAGTAATTTGATATGTTTTATCATTTTCTGAAGGACTTAACACACGAAGAACATATGTCAATATAGAAATGAGGAATTTGTTATTTACATGGGAAAATTTGTTTGGAATATCGTTTAAAAGAGTTCACCAAAGTCGTTTTTAAATGCTTTAATAATTTGTTATTATTTTGTGGATTTTAGAAAATTTTAAATAAGCTCATGGAATGTGTTATTTTTTTTTCTTTCCCAAATTAAATTTTAAAACTTCTTTGGATACTCTAGCAACTCTGCCAATTAACAATCAATCAACCTGATCTTTTTGAAAATCAATCCTCACAATTTTTTTGGCGAAATGACGTAGGATGTTTTTCGAAATACTGACATTTTTAAGCAACGAAATTTTTGATTGAAAAGTTACAGTTTACATTGAATCGATGCCATTTCACTAATAATGCATATTTTTAAAATTGCTCGTTAGCATTTGGACTAAAAAAACTAATTTTTTTTTTATCTCACTGTTCTATTTAAATCTACGATGAGTTATCGGGTTCACCCCTTGAATCCCTTTTTCTCAAAGCGCTCCCGCTCATTAGCTGCCAAGTCGATGTTTAATATATCAACTAAAACAAAATACAGTTTCTACTTTAATGTATGTAGAATAATTTAGTGTAAATGGATTTTAAAACTACTTCGCATTACTTAAGGGGGAGGGGGAAAACCTTAAATTTCAGGGCGTTAAAGTGATTATCCCTGAACTATGGACGAAATAAGAAATTATCCAAATATATAACGATGATTTCATGAAAGTGACGACACGTTTTGAAACTTAAGAGACTACTTCACTCACGCGAAAATATCCTCTCGCTAATGTTAATTTTATGGGGGAAATATTTTAAGATATCTTGTTCACATTTCAATATTTTTAAATGATTCTTTTTTTTTTTTTTTGCGTTGGATAGCTGAGGTCGATCTCTACGCAGGCCCTTTTCTACTGTTTTCGATTTTGATTGCAGTTTTTTTTTTATTGAGGATACTCTCACTTTCGAAACCGATTCCAAAAATAAAAGTACACTGCTCAAAACAATTAAAGGATATTTGAAGTTTTATATAAAATAAAGATATAAACGAATTTTTTTTTGCCGAAAATAGAAGAAGAGAATCACAAATGCAAATTTTTCTGGTTTTCAAACTGTGGAGTATGCAAATTTTGAGTTCGACGTAAAAAACGTCGCTTCAGCGGCAGCGAATGAAATTTGACTTTCAACTGGATAAAAGAGAATGAAGACAAGGATGATCGGCATTCAGTGATTGCTTTGTTTCGATGAGTACGATGTCTCAGCGAAGTCATTTGACAGATTCAGAAGCTTGGAGAATTGTTGGTAGGTTAGAAGGGGGCCAAACTCAAGCTGAAGTAGCGCAAGCCATTAGAGTGTCACAAAGTGTCATTTCCAGGATCTGGAACCGTTTTTTGGAGAGTGGATGTGCAGGCCGAAGACCAGGGCAAGGTCGTAGACGGGCAACAACGCCCAATGAAGATCGGTATTTAGCGTTAACAGCTCGGAGACACCGAAACATGAACGCTACTCTTCTCCAACAACACCTTCGCTCGGCTACAGGCACCACGATTTCAACTCAGACTGTCCGAAACCGGCTCCATGCTGTAAGTCTGTATGCTCGCCGACCGATGGTATGTGTTAGATTAACATCAAGGCATCGTCGCGACCGCAGGGAGTGGGCAACCGAGCATGTCAACTGGAGGAGAAATGAATGGAGCAATATTCCGTTTTCTGACGAGTCCCGTTTTTCTGTGCATCCGGATAATAGGCGTATTTTCATCTGGAGGGACCGTGGCAGTAGGAATAATCCTGCGTTCGTGCACGAAAGTGTCAGATTTGGCGGTGGAGGAGTGTTGGTGTATGGTGGCATCTCCATTGACGGGCGCACTGACCTCTACATCATTCGAGATGGAGCTCTGACTGGTCGCCGATATAGGGATGAGATCCTCAGACCTATTGTAGTCCCTTACGCTGCAGCAATCGGAGATAACTTCATTTTAATGGACGATAACTGCAGGCCACATCGTGCAAACCTGGTGGAGGATTTCCTTTTCGAGGAAGGAATCGTTCGAATGGAATGGCCAGCGTGTTCTCCAGACATGAATCCAATCGAGCACGTTTGGGACGCTCTAGGAAGACGAGTTTCTGGCCGCCAACAACCCCCACAAACTCTCCAAGAACTGGAAAGAGCTCTTCTGGAAGAGTGGGGCAGAATACCCCAACTCGTCATTAATAGCCTCATTGAGTCCATGCCTCAAAGGTGTTCAACGTTGCTGGCCGCCCGTGGAAACCATACCCCCTACTGAAAATGATTTTCTTTGAAGAAAACACCTTTTCTTATTCTTTTTTTCTCATATGCACAAATTGTGTTTTTTTTCCTTTTGTACACAAATGCGCAATAAAATGCATTTTTTTCTGCCAAACATGTGTAATTTATTCTCATATAACCTACTATGTCTGTCTACCATGTATCAATCAGCTAAAAAGTTTCCCAGATACAAAATCCACCTGAAACTGCAATATCCTTTAATTGTTTTGAGCAGTGTATTTTAATTTTTAAAAAAAACTTATCAAAATCGAAAAAGTACAAAAGGACCTGCATAAAGATTGACCTCAGCTATCCAACGCGAAAAAAAAAATCATTTAAAAATATTGAAATGCGAACGAGATATCTTAAAATATTTCCCCCATAGGATTAACATAATTAGTGAGCGGGTGTTTTCACGTGAGTTTAGTAGCCTCTTAAGGTAAACCCTTGAAATTCTGCCCTATTCATCATTTTATTCCATCTATTATGATGTTTTGTAAAAAAAAATATTAATCAATTCTTTAAAGAAAAAAAAAGAGGAAAAAACACGTATTAATAAGCTAGATGGCAGGAATAAAATCTTATTCATGGAATAAATACTCTTGTATGTTGTGGCATCATAAAACTTTCTCTTATATAAATCAAATCAATTAAATAATTTAAATAGTAAAAAAAAATTGCTTCGATTTAGCAAATTGTTTTTTTTTAATATTATTGCGTCATTTCTATGCAAATACTTTCGTTGTTTTGCGTACATTTAAACTGCAGACATAAGCATAGTATATTTCTAACAAATCATCGAATTTCGGCACCCCCTCTTAGAAATCTGCAACCAAAATTAAATGACAATCTATTTCCATGATGTGGATTCCAAAGGTAAATGTTCGTTGAATTGTTTGCATTTAAACTAGAGCATCGTATTTTTTGGACAAATAATTGAATTTCAGCATTGCCGCTTAGATGTCTGCAAAAAAAATTGAATGACAATTACTCTCATATTCAGGATGTTAAGTTTCATTGAATTCTTCTCATTTAAACTGGTGATACAAGCATCGCACATTTCGAATAAATAATCGGATTTCAGCACTCCCTCTTAGATGACCACAACTAAAATTGAATGACAACCTATTCCTATCGTGAGGATTCTAAATTTGATGTTTCGTTGAATTCTGCGCTCGTAAACTGAATATATAAATCACATAAATCAAACAAACGATCGCTTTGCGACACTCCCTCTAGAGGACTTTGCCCAAAAACTAATCACCTCCAGTTCACATAAGGATAGAACTTCATATGAAATTTCATTCTATTCTAAGCAGTAGTTCGTGAATTAGAGAGACCACAAAATTTGTGTCACATACATACAGACACACAGAGTCACGGACAGACATTTTCTCAAAACAGTCAAATCGTGTTCAAGGCCTTCTAAAACGTATAAATCCGTATATTTACACAAAAGAAAGTAAAAACATCCAACAACATCATTCCTTCTGTAAAAATTTAAAAAGCAAAATCCCATTATAAATTCAAAGTAAATTTTACGTTTATGCAATAGTGAATCGAATGTGCTGGTGAATATAGTATAGTTTAAAATATATATGTTATAAATTATGTAGTTTAAAATATACTATTCTCTTTAAAAAAAAAAAAAAAAAAAAAACAGGATGAAATGTTTTCTAAAAAAAACTCCATCTTAATACTTCATCAATTACTACACAAAAGTCAATTTTTTTTTTTGTTTTTATGCACTACTTAGAATAATAAAATAGTTAAAAATACCTAAGAAGTATTTAGTTTTAAAATAATTTAAACTAACCATTCTGGTAAAACATGAGCTTCATTTTTACAGATTTTCTTGTTATAATAAAATTTTAGAATGATCGACATAAATTTTTAATTGTTTTTATGTTAAATCATTACTATGTAATAAAATGCATCATTTTCAGCCTTTTTTTTTTCAGGTAACATGGGTTATTTTTTAGAAAAGTGTTTTTTTGTTGTTGTTGTTGTTGTTTTTTCAAATTTTCGCAATTGGCTGCCACTTTGTCATAAAGTGATAAAATGAAAAATGCTCAACATTAAAATCTTAGTCAGAACAAGCTGTAAAAACTTAGCAATGTTTAATTTTTTTTTGCATTCTTTATTAGACTTTAAATAGAGAAAATTTTAAAAAATGAGGTTTTTTTTTTTTTAGAGGACAGCACAATACTATGACGCAATAATAATTTTATATCTTTTCACTATATCCTTTCCCTCTAAAATGATGTATGCCGAATTTTTGCTTCATTAGGATGCTGAGACAGTTCCTGACTTATGCTTGATACAGCTCTCACGTTTCTGCTTATGTAATTCAGCTAGTTATTGCTTAACTCTAACTTATTGTAATTCAAACTCATAGTGCTGATGTCTGGAAATGCTAAATTTGAATTTTGCCTACATAAATTTTGTAAATCTTACCTTAAATATACGAGAAGTCCGGATAATTCGAATAATTTGTGGGACGCCAGATTTATAACGCCAAGTTATAGATGATGGAAAGCTGAAGTGGTAAGAACTATTTTGAATTAAAATGTAAAAAGCTATATTTCAAAATTTATTATGAATAAATTGACATTTAATGAAATATTGTTATTTAATTTTTAAAAAGTAATTATTATATACAGGGTATTCCTGAACTCTTGCAACAACAACAACAAAAGAAGGGGTAGTAATACTTCGAAAGACAAACAATATTTGCTATAGAACTAAGTTCAAGTTGCACCAATTAATAAACTTTTTTATTTAGCTTAACTTAGCTTTTATATGTAAATGTGGAATTACGTAATCGATTTTTCATTTACTTCCTGATATTCTAGAATTATAATATGTATATATATATATATATATATATATATATGTGTGTGTGTGTATATATATATATATATTATGTACACAGGCGTGTTTCCGATTACAATACAGCATTTAACACTTTTAGAACGTAATTATAAATTAATAAATTAATTTTAAGGCATTTTTCCGTTAGCCAGCCACAGGTGATAAATCGCCAAATAATCTTTATGGTTTCAACCAGGGCTTGACAAATGCGGTCGCCAGGTCGCCACTGGTGACCAAGTTTTTCTATCTGGCCACCAAATTACTTAATCTGATGTTTTTGTTATTATTATTATAATTTGTTGTACAAAAATTGATCTAAGAAATGAGGACAAACGACATTTTTTCTCTTTTTCGGCATTTTTAATTTGGTAAAAATAAGTTTATCAAATGCAAATTTTAAAGCAATAATAAAAAAAAAATTTGACTGATTTCAGCATGAAAATAGGCAAAAATTGTTTCGATGCTTCCCTCATCAGATATAGATTTTTTAGCACTCAATTATCCAGACATTTGAAACATTCGGCAATCAGCATTTCCTGAACATGCTGGTTAATGCAGCCTTTACATAATTTTTTTTCATAGATAAATAATTTTCATAAATTTCATTAGAAAACTTTGTTTATATTATCTTTCTAAATGATGTAACTATTCTAAACTATGTAACTGATAATCCTACAACAGGCTTATTACTTTTTTCTCAATTAATTGATAAAAATATTTTTTACTGGCGGGTAATATTTTTTACTGGCGACTAAACTATTTTACTGGCTACCAGATTTTATCAAATTTGTAAAGCCCTGGTTACAACTATTTACGGGTTACAAAAACAATGGAGTTAATTATGCGCTAAACCACGCTGGTCAAATTAGGTCAAGGGACTATGAAACTGCAACAACAAAATATTTTAAACACTAAAAAGCCGAAAATATAAGAAAAATAAAAGTTTAATATTTAAACAAAAACTTTTATCGTTTAATATTAATGAAATTATTATTATACGTTGAGAGAAATCCGAAATAATAGTTTACATAATGTTATTTTTTTTTCTTTTGCTGTTGCTGTTGCCAAATCTTAAAAAAAGAAACATAGCAAAAATTATGTATTTTTTAATAAATTCATCAGTTCGCACTTTCTATCAAGCGTAAATCAAAGCGGTGAATTTTCAATAATCAAGGCCCACACCAAATTAACGTCTTATAACGGAAATTGTTTGGAACTACATGAATTGCAGTCATGAATTAGACGTAATATTTAAGATAAACACTGAATGCCTATAAAAGAGTGTTAAAAAAATATTTTTTTACTTTTATTTGGTAGTCCATGTCTCACTCCCAGACGAACCCGCATTTTCTGCTTTTTGGTGTTTAAAATATTTCGTTATTGCAGTTTCACAGCCAGTTAACCTATTTTAGCGAGCTTTATTTGGCGCATAATTAACTCCTTTGTTTTTTACACGTAAAAAGCTATAACCATAAAGATTATTTGGCGATTTATCACCTGCGGCTGGCTAATATTTATAATTAAGTTCTAAAATATTAAAATGTTGTATTGTCATCGGAAACACACTTGTGAACATAACTTTTATAATTCTTAGCCTATCAGGAAGTGATTTAAAAATTGATTACAAATTTCCATCTTTACGTACAAAACCAAGTTAAGTTAAATAAAAAAAGTGCAATAAGTGGTGCAACTGGAACTTAGTTCTATAGTAAATATTGTTTGTCTTTCTAAGTATAATTGACCCGTTTTAATTCAAGAATACTCTGTACATAATATATTTTTTTAATTAAATAACAATATTTCATTAAATGTCAAATTTTTAAAGACGAATTTTGAAACATAGCTTTTTAGGTAGATTTCGTAAGAAATACTACCTATTACATTCTCACCTAAGTTGGAAATTTTGAAAAATTTTTGCAGATCTACGCCGATCATGACTCCCAGAACCAAAACCACCCCCAGTTCAAAACTTTATCTATCTATCTATCTATCTATCTATCTGTCTATGTCACTTTTTTATGGACACGATAACTGGAAAAATTCTGCATAAATCTCTTCCAAACTGATACATAAAATCAAGGGGCATAAAATCTCGGTCAAGTTCGTTAATGGGCAAAATCGAACCAAGGGGGGGGGGGGAAATGGGGGGGGGCTTTTTGTGAAAACAGAAAACCCCCCATAATTTCTTAATTATTGTACGTATCGAATCCGTTTAAAGTTATTATTACTTCTAGGAAAAAGGCCAAAAATTTATGTATGACAGATTTTTGATATAATTAAAAATGGCCCCAAGGGGGGGAAAAAGGGGGGGGGGGTTAGAAGAAAAAAATCATAGCTTCGTCAATTCACAAGCTATCAAATCCGCGTAAATTTATTATTAATCCTCTTAATATTATCTAAAACTTTTATATTGACAAGTTTTTTTATAGGACCAACCATTATAGCAAAAAAAAAAAAAAAAATTAAAAACAAAAAAAATCCCTGCCGGCTCCGCCTGCAAACAAGTTATTTTTCAAAGTAGGCGGTTCCAACTCCCGCATCTTTTTCGAAACTGATACATAAAATCAAGGGGCATAAAATCTCGGTCAAGTTCGTTAATGAGCAAAATCGAACCAAGGTGGGGAGGGGGGGATGGGGGGGCTTTTTATGAAAACAGAAAAATCCCATAATTTCTTAATTATGATACGTATCGAATCCGTTTGAAGTTATTATTACTTCTAGGAAAAGGGCCGAAAATTGATGTATGACAGATTTTTGATATCATTAAAAATGGCCCCAAGAGGGGGTGGGGAAGGGGGGTTTTAGAAGAAAAAAATTCATAACTTCGTCAATTCAGAAGATATCAAATCCGTTTAAATTTATTATAAATCCTCTTAATATTATCTAAAACTTTTATATTGACAAGTTTTTTATAGGACTAACCCTTATAGCCAAGGAAAAAAAAAAAAAAAAAAAAAAAAAAAACTCTGCCGGCTCCACCTGCAAACAAGTTAGGTTTCGAAGTAGGCGGTTCCAACTGCCGCATCATGGCAAAAAGATCATTTCTTCCGCAATTCCCAACAAACAGGCGCCCAACGGCCTGCGTCTTCGAAATCTACCTGTGCCTGTAGGCCGAGCCGTCACGGATATTTTATATTTTAATTCAACGTAGTTCTACCACTCCAGATTTAACAATAATGAAGATAGAAGAGCTGGTGGGGGATCAAAAGGGTTAGTTGTACCGGTAAAGAAAACCACGTTCGGGCCCTTTTAAAAAATTTTATATGCAGTATACTTTAGTTCAGGCATAAGTATAATCTGCATTGGGCCTTATGGTTTTTAATGTTGAATTCAGACACTTTTCTCTGGGAGGGATTTCTGTGGCTCCGGGGATAGGGATACTGTAGAGTTCCGGGGGGGGGGGGGGAATTACAATTTTTAACCATTAAAAGCATAAAATCTCAAATCTTCTGGGGGGACATTTCAATGCCTTGGGAGGAATGCCCCCCCCCCCCCCCAGGCTACTTCCTGAATTCAACAACTGATGGTTTTTGTCAAGGGCCCTGTTACCATTCATTACTCCAAGCAATATGATTTTCCTTTACACATATAGTCCAGTAGAAATAGCATTTTACCTTACAAAAATTCGGGTAGTTCTGATTTTTGGATATGTTGTAAAGGTTGACCCTCTAATAAAAAAACCAAGTTTTCGACCTTCTAGACCTTGTGCGTTTTTCACAATATTGAAAAAAACAATATTTTTCGGCACTTTTTTCGATTTTTCTTAAATAACTCAGTTTCAGTGCATTTTACAGAAAAAGCACTTTTACCATTTTGTAGAGGATAAAATTCTATACAACATGCAGTATTCATGTTTGTAAATTGTCCTAATAGGGGGTGAGTTACGAAGCCGGGAAAATAGGGTAAAATTTGCAAAAAGTGCAAAAATCCACAAATGACGTTAGTTTTTGATTAATAACCTACTTTTAGTGCGTTTTAGAGACAAAAGTGCCATTATAAAGTTTGTAAAGCATGAAGTAGTTTACAAGTTTCATTAAATATTGGTAATAGACTTTAAAAATCACAGCAAAAAGATTTTGGATGAAAACAGGAAAATATCGCCTGACAAGTTATTAATTTAAAAAAAGAGCTTTTATTTTTCATATTGAAAACAAGATATGGTTAATTAGTTATAGAATGTACAAGAAATTAATCAACAAATATATAGTAAGTATAGTCGCTTAGTCATATATGTTTCCTTTTTCTGCTGCTTGGGCCTGATAATGATACTATCGTCTCAGATACTTCATCGTCCGTCTCTGTACTTGACTCGATTGGTTGTTCTAGGTCATCAAAGTTCTGAAGGTCCAGTATAATATCAGGAGCGTTGCCACATAGTTGGTTGCGGCATTTCACACATATAACTGAGCACTTCAAGCCTGCCTTTCTAGAACTGCAATTCGTACTACATTTTTTTTTTTTTTTTTTTTTTGTATTGGCAAGATATGAAATCGAGTAGAGTTTGAGGAGCTGGTCCATTCATCATGGTGACTGGAATGAACCCATGACCACCCCACTTCCAGCCGCATTCGACAGGATCCTTTTCGTTTCCCAGCCATGTGTGAACGCTGCGTCGCGTTGCATGCGTCGAGTCGATCGCATGACGAGTCGTGATGCGTTGCATGCAAGCATGCAGCAGCATCACGAGTAGGTGGTAGTCTATCTAAATTTAATTTAATATTGTTAGCTGCTCTAGCGAAGCTGACATACCGCAATACATTCAAGTTTTGGTTGGGATCACCTCCATACAAGGCAAAAAAATACACCTTCTGTGGCTTCAACAAGTTTGTGCCTCTTTGCATTTGAGTTTTTAAAGATTTGAACTTTTTGGTTCAGGGATGGGTTTTGAAGAATTCTGCAATATTTCATTTTTCCATAGCTGTAGAGCGCAGAAGTGGTGTCACAACCACTTACTGCATGAAGAAAAAGAATATTTTGTGCAACTTCCTTAAACTTGAAACACTTGTTGGAGTAGAGATCATCAGCCAGTTTCCCTCTCCTGGCCCTTTGGAGATAAACATTGTCTGCAGCCAGAGAAGTCACAAGAACAAGAAGGTCCATGTCTTCATGACAGCAATAACAGCATCGTAATCACGGGCTTAGGAAATAGCTGTGTTCACTATTAGCACATCTGCATCTTCAGTGGCCTGCGTAGTGATCATTTGTGCTTTTTCAAATTCATTTCGAAGCATATAAATGAAAAGTTCTTTATTTTTTTTTCATTCCCGAACATTTTTTCTTGTGGCATCTGTGGAAACATGGTCTCATTGAACTTAACCTCAGCAGAAGTATGAATCTTCAAGCGACGAGCACTTTCTGGACTTTTTATACTTTTTTGATTATGTTCAGGATAAGTTTCTAAAATTTTCTTTATTTTAAAATTTAAAACTGAATTCAAAACATCGGAAAACAATTCCCCTTTATACAGGTTTTCGTCTTATCAAGTATATTTGTTGTTATTTTTCTGTTGGGACTAACATTCTCAAACTGAGATACAATTACCATCAATGTAAACTTTGACTAACAAATATATGTGGGACAAATGAATACAAACACGACAAACCAAATCTTCATTGGGTGCCCTCTTCTCCTTCCATTCTAGCGCCCAGGCCACGTGCTCCTTTTCAGTGGCGTAGCCAAGGGGGGGGGTCCAGGGGGTCCGGACCCCCCCCGAACCCCGAACGAAGAACTGGTTTACTGAATCATAGATATAACAATATTAAAAACTGATAAGACGGAATCGCAAAGAACCAATGAAAAATTCCGTTTTAGACAGGTGTTTGTCTTAGAAAAGGTATGTCTTTCGCCGGTGCTATGAAATTTATCCGTTTAAGACAGGTTTTTGTCATAAACACGTCCCATTTTGTCAGGTGTCCTCCAAAACTGTTAAAACGTATCCACTCTATAATATACTTCTGAAAAGCATAGATGTATTATAATAAAATCTGTGAAGATGAGAGCTATCATAAACAGCAAAAGTTCAAGGTTCAACGAAAACAACACTACATATTTATACCTTCTATGATTTGAAACCTATCTAAAATGGAACCTTTTCTGGTTGTGATTCCTTGTTGGCAGGTTTTCTGTGAATACGGAATCCTCTCGTGAACGAAAACATTTCATGGTCTCGATGACGGAAGGATAACTATACAAGTATACCTGATATGACGGAAATCTATCTACAACGGATTTTTTTAAGGATACCTGACGATTCCGTTTTCATAGATTTTAATGTAACTAGATTAAAATCAAAACTTCTTCAACAGAGATTTCGATGGGATCAACTGTTGCCAACACTTACGGGAAAAGACGAGTTTAGATTAGACGAATGCAATAACAGCAAATTAACCAGAGTTTGGCGACCCTTATCTTTGTTCATTTTATAATTTTACATAGAGCAATGTTATCATTTACTTTAAATCTGCTTGCTGGAATTTAAAAAAAAAAATTAACTTTATTCTTCGAATAGATATTTGTGAATTCTTATTCAACGTTACACTGCCACTTTCAAAATACCTGCATCTGAATGTGATTTGTCTTCTGCTGTAAACCATGCTGAAGACGTCCTTTTTCAACTTTATGTAACTTTACATTAATCAGTAAGCAAGGAAGAGGAGGCTGGTGTTTAGAAGTTTTCTGACCTGTTCAAGAGACACAGTCCTTTGCTAAAGAAAAGTCTGACACAATTTTTTTTAGTCACACATATTCCTTGTCAAGTTGACCATCAGATACATCTGGTTCAATGTCAAACCTGAAGAATATTTCGGTAGATCAATTTTTTCCTCCTTTTGATACTTTTATTTCTGATCTCGTTATTCGTTAATCATTAAAGAAAAGAACAGAGGCATATTGAAAGAGTTTGACGTTCTTCTGGGTTTGTACAAAATAATGGTAATTCTTGTTATTAAACTTTTCAACCTGAGCTATTTTTAATAAACTCTTAATGGAATATTACGTTGTTGTATATTATTTTAAAGGGCAGGTATTTACCTACTTAGTTAGCATTATAATTTTGTTTTTCGCTATTGTACAGGGATATTTAAGGCAGTTGTAGAACTTTGGGAAATTTCGTACGATTTTTTTACTAATTCAAAATAATACGATAATCAGCGGAAACGGCTTGTATATCAACCACACTACAGCGTTGAATGCAGGAGAGCGGGGGTGGGGCATCCACTCCGGGGCATCGAAATGACCACTCAAAATATCTGAGATTTTATGCTTATTAATAGTCTAGGAGTGCAATCTTTCTCCTTCCTTGAACTCCACAGTGTACAGGAGATTCAGGAGAAAAATGGTACCCTCCGCAGAAATACCCCCTGGAGAAAAAATGTCTGAATTCAACATTACATTTCACCGAAGTACGACTTGTGAACTCACAGTTTAACATTGTTTTCAGAAATTTCATGATAGCAATGAGAGTTTGAATATGAAGGTCGTAGGTGGCATTCGGTTTAACAATGAGAAATTGAAAGCAAAGGTTGAAGCTAATCTACGTACCAAAAGTCTGAAAGATTGCTGCTGAACTTGGAGTACGTTCTAAAATTATTTCCAACCGCTTAAAATAAATTGGTTGAAAAGTAAAATAGCAGAAACTACCATTATTTTTTACACAATCTAATACTTCCCAAGATGTACTAATCCATCGTAATAAATTTTTTTATAAAAATTTAACATCTTTTAAGTCGACCAGATATCGGAAACAACTATTCAGGTCGAATATTTACATTAGTATCAAAAGCGGTGAAACTTGAAAAAGAATTATGGCTGTTTTAGACAATTGTAACAAAATTATTTTTCCCAACATCAACTATATTTGTTGCGTGTGTTTGTTACATTACTAGTTTCTGTAGCCGAAATTACAACATTTTTTCTTAAAAATTGAAAACTTATCTCAGAAACACCCATGGTGAATCAACGGCTGACGGCATTGGCAATTGTGTCAACTCATTATTCATTATACCTATTACAGCACAAGTTCTTAATTCAATGACAGGAAATTAAGCATGAAAATTGAAAAAAAAATTTCAACCAAATGCTGTTATAAACTTAACCCTTTGACCATAACTTTAACGTAATCAAATGTTTATATGAAACTTGATTTAAATGCATTCTTCAGTGCGTGCTCAGTTTTTTATATCATAGTGTTTGTAAAATCTTTTTATTTGGTAAATATTAATGTAATTCCATTGTATTATTAGCCACAATTATAGAGATTGATCTTACTTTATTTTACACATGCTATTTTTTTAAATTAAGAAATTGATAAGGAAAGATCTAAATTCTTAAAGTTACTCGAAATATTTCTATTGCATATATACACACACAGTCAATCCTGTCACACTATTTCAATCAGACGCATTGTTCGTTTCTACGGGATCCCGAAACTTTAAGTTTGAGATAGGATTCCGTTATAGAAAGTTTCCATTTCACAGGCTGTATTTATAAGTAGGATAAAAACTGACAAGACGAAATCGGAATCACAGAAGAACGGTGAAAAATCCTGTTTCAGGCAGGTTTTCAGCAGACTTAATTGTATAGTTATCCATATCAAGGCCATTTAATGCTTCCGTTTAAGACAGGAATCTGCTATAGATAGGTTTTACTATACATATTAGATACATAAGTTATATTTGTATGTATACAGCAAATTCTGTGGAAACGAAATGTGCCTATAACCGAATGCTGACTTAAACGAAAGTATTCATTCGTCAAATAGAAAAGAATGCCATACACCTGCTAAGACGGAAAACTGTCTAACACGGAATTTTTTACCACTCTTTGCAATATTATCTTGGCAGGTCTTACTGTATATATAAGCTGAAGAAAAATTTTGGACCCCTCCCGAAACGAAATCCTGGCTACGCCACTGCTCCTTTTGCTCCCACCTCCCTTAGTTTCGGCCTTAGATACTCCTTTTCCTTTTTAAAATTTCTAAATTATAACTTATTTATCTTTCAAGTATTTGTTTACATTATTCCCAGCTATTAATTTTACTTTCGACTTTGAATTCTTGGCCCTGCCACCTATGTCTACCGACTAGGTTTTTTGGTTAACTTCGCTCCCCCCCTCAACAATTCAACAGTAACCTATTATTGTACATACTATAATTAATTAATTGTATCGTTTAATCTATATCAAAAATAAAAGCTCGTTTTTAAATGAATGACCTGTCAGGCGGTTTTTTTTTTGTTTAAACCATAAATTGTTTTATTCTGATTTTTAGAGTCTATTATAGATATTTAATGATCTAATAAATGAAACTTATAGACTACTTCATGTTTTACAAACTTTATTATGGCACTTTTGTCTCTAAAACGCACTAAAAGTAGGTTATTAAGCAAAAACTAACGTCATTTGTGGATTTTTGCAAATTTTACTCTATTTTCCCGGCTTCGTATCTCACTCCCTATTAGGACAATTTACAAACATGAATACTGCATGTTGTAGAGTATGCTCTACAAAATGGTGAAAGTGTTTTTTCTGTAAAATGCACTGAAACTGAGTTATTTAAGAAAAATCGAAAAAAGTGCCGAAAAATATTGTTTTTTTTCAATATTGTGAAAAACGCACAAGGTCTAGAAGGTCGAAAACTTGGGTTTTTTATTAGAGGGTCAACCTTTACAACATATCCAAAAATCAGAACTACCCGAATTTTTGTAAGGCAAGGCCCTTTTTTGCGCTATTTCTACTGGACTAATATTTTTTCAGTAGAGAAATCAAAAAAGAAATTAGCTGGTTGTTTTCATTCGGCAGAACGATGCATAGTTATCTCTCACTTAACTGTCAGTTGAAACATGAAACTATATTTCTGATCGGAATTATGGATAAGATAATCTGATGTGGTGATGTAATGTTTGATTTCTTTGACATGAAAAAGAAGCATGGTGAGAAATTTTCAGAGTTCAAAATAAAAATGTTTTATGGTGAGGACACGCCTTCTTTCGTATCAATTTCCTATTTAGAAACGCACAGATGTTTATGTCACTGAACGAAAAGATTAACTTATTTCTCTTTTTAACTAACATTATTAAATAATAAATTTATATCCCTTTTAAACGGTAGGAAAAGTCAGTTTGTAAGCAACGTTTTGAGTTAAATGTTTCTTTAATCCTTCCTCGAAACTTGAAAAACAAATTGTATATATATATATATATACACACACATTGACATGATAGCCATATTATTAAACATTTCAGCGAGAGGTAAAAGGCTGACACGATTTTACGTACTATTATTATCGGAGAGATATTTTATAAACATTTTTAAACAGATTTTTAAAAGAACAATTAGTTGCTTTCAACAGGAAAATAAACTAAATTGCGTTATTTATCTTTACGTTTTTATGCATTGTTGGTTAGACTTTTAACCTTCTCACTGCCGCGAACTGATATATCCGTTCACTCAACTGTAGTTTTCACTGCACACACACACACAATCGAAGCATTATTTAAATTAATATAATTCTCTAAATATAATGCAGTTTAAAAAAAAAAATGAGTCATGATTAATACTCTCAAGGACTGTATTCATATAGGTAATTAAGTTTTTTACATCATGCTGGAAAAATAATCTTTATTTAGCATTTTAAAAAAATTACCGAGAAAACAACATTACAATTTTGCCCTTTTGCTTGGCGATCCGAGGGAAAGGAAACAAAATTTCTTATTGGCAGATATTATGCACACCCCTGAGTTGAATAAGACAGAAGTCTGCACGAGTCGAAATTTCACTGTCCAACTCATTTTTTTACAAATCGTGCCGATATTTCTGTAGTGGCTCGATTACACAGTTTAAAGAAACTGAATATTCTTTTTACTAATTCCATGTTCTATTTATTTTATTTCATTTTTATTTATTTTGCTGTTAAAATTATCGGCACATTTTTTATTTGAAATCTGGCAACTGTCCAGGTTTGTTGTTTTTCGAATGAGAAAAAGAATAAAATGCTATCGTTTGGATGCTGTATTTTTGTGAAAATTAATAAGTTTTATAAAGACAATTTATCTATGAAAATAAGTATATTATGCACGCTCTTTTCTAATATTGTATGAGCCACTCCCCACACAAACTGGTCACCCAAAAAGTTAAAAAATGTCTACGAGTGAACCGGTAAAGAATGATTCGTCTTCCACGGAAAAGCCGGAAATTAACAAGGTGAGTATTAAAATTCCACCTTTCTGGATGGATAGACCAGAGATCTGGTTTTATCAAGTTGAGGCTCAGTTTAAAATTAATGATATTACTAAAGAAGAAACTAAATTCAATTATTTAGTTGCACAACTTGAGCCGAAATTCGTAGAAAATTTATGGGACATAATAAGTAGTGAAAGCTTAACCAAATATTCCGATTCGAAAACTAGATTACTTAATTTATTTAAAGAAAATGAAAACGTTCGAATTAAGCGATTTTAAGCGGAATTGAACTTGGCACTATGAAACCTAGTCAGCTTACTTCAAAAGCTAAAAACTGTCGTTACTGCTGATTTTTCAGAAAAGCTGATTAAAACACTTTGGCTTGAAAAATTGCCCGATTGCTTAAAAAATATATTGCTTGTTAGAGATGAAGACTTAAATAAATTAGCTATAATGGCAGACAAAATCAGCGATATGAATCCCAAAACCGAAATCTTTGCCACAAGTAATAAAACTGAAATTGTTAATGATAGCACGGCGTTGTTTGCCAATAATGAACTTTGAAATCGAGTTGCTTCTCTGGAACAGCAAATTTCGCAACTGTGCGTTTCACGACAATCCAGGTCTAACTCTCGAAATAACGAAAACCGTTCTCGCTCCCGAAGCAGGTCTCGTCAGCGCTACAATCCTAACGGCCAACTCTGTTATTTTCATTTCCGTTTCCGTAATCGTTGTTTCCCTGACAAATGCACACAGCCATGTGCGTGGAACAAAAAAACCGATTTCAAACAGGAAAACTTAGATCTGCAGTAGATCTAGTGGCACATACTACTGCAGAAAATATAGAAGGTTGTCGCAAATTTCGATTATATGTGAAAGATTTTAAGAACAAATTTGCGATTTCCAGTTGACAGTGGTGCTGACATTAGTGTTCTTCCAGCCACTGGAAAAAAAACAAAGAATCTTCCTATTTCAAGCTATATGCAGCAAACGGAACAGAAATAGAAACTTTTGGCATTAAAATTGATTTCGAAGGGATTTTCAATTCCCTTTCGTGATTGCTTAGGTCACAAAAGGAATTCTTGGAACAGACTTTTTGAATAAATATAATCTTCTAATTGACCTGAAAAATAAACAGTTAATTGATGGAGAAACAAAACTTTGTGTAAAAGGTGAAGATTCTTCAATTTCTTTTAACAATATTCGCACATTTAACAAAACTGTTATATTTCAAAATTTATTTTCTAAGTATCCCGATATTGCAAAGCCAAATTTGCTAATTTCAACATCCAAGCATGATGTTCGGCACTTTATCTGTATGGAAGTTCCTCCAGTGTATAATAAAGCTCGTCAACTCGATTCAAAACGACTAGCAATAGCCAAAGAAGAATTTAAATACATGCTCGATAATGATATTATTCGTCCTTGTGGTGATTACAGACAGCTTAATTCTTGTACCATTCCTGACAGATACGCAATTCCCATAATTGACGATTTTCTATTTTGAAAGGTGCAAAAATATTCTCAAAAATAAATCTTTTTAAAGCTTACTAAAATACCGATTGCAGAAGAGGATAAATGCAAAACAGCTATTATTACTCCTTTCGGATTATATGAGTTTAATGTCATGAGTTTTGGTCTTAAAAATGCCCCCGCAACGTTCCAAAGATTTATTTACGAAGTGTTAAGAGATCTTGAATTTGTTTTTCCATATTTAGATGACATGCTAATTGCTTCTGCTGATGAAAACCAACATGAAAATCACCTTAAAATCACCTTGTGTTGTTGAAAGATTACACAAATATGGCCTCAGAATCAATATTTCCAAATCAGTATGTGGAGTTCCAGAAATAGAATTTCTAGGTTATCTTATTACACCCGAAGGTTCACGTCCCTTGCCAGAAAAAGTTCAAGCTATTTTAAATTACAAATTACCAGAAACCATTCATGATTTAAGAACTTTTCTTGGCATGATTAATTTTTACCGTCGTTATTTAAAAGATGCTGCTAAACACCAAGCATTATTACAGGAATATCTTAAAGGTTCCAAGAAAAAAGATAAAAGAAAAATTGACTGGACTGAAGAAGCACAAAAGCAATTTGAACTTTGCAAACAAGATCTAGCAAATACAGCTTTATTATCGTTCCCAAATTCTGATTTACCTCTAGGTTTGTTTACGGATGCATCAGATTTGGCCATAGGCTCTGTCCTGCAACAATACGAAAATAAATCTTGGAAACCTATCAGATTTTATTCGAAGAAGCTAAGCATCACTCCACAGAATTATAGCACATACGACCATGAACTATTAGGTATTTACTTATCGGTAAAATATTTTAAATACTTACTAGAAAGAAGAACTTTTACGATTTATACGGATCATGAACCGTTGGTGTATGCCTTTTTGCAAAAGCCTAACAAAGCATCACCAAGACAGTGCAGACAATTACAATCTATTTCCGAGTTTACTACTAACATTAGATACGTCAAAGGTAAAAATAAAATTTAAGCAGACTCATTATCAAGACTTGAAGAAATTATAATAATCGATTATGATAAAATAGCAAAAGAACAATCTCAAGACGAAGAAATTAAAAAATTACAAAAGTCTAAGACCTTAAAGTTCAAGCAGTATTCTCTGCCTTCTGGTCAGAATCTGTAGTGTGATGTTTCTACGTGCAATATCCGTCCTTATATACCTCATACTTACCGAATGAAGATCTTCCAGAAGTTTTATGGATTATCCCATCCAGGAGTAAAATCAACAGTTAAGCTAATAACACCGAAGTTCATTTGGCCTAACATTAATAAAGATGTTAGAAAATGGGCTAGATCATGCATTTCATGCCAAAAAGTAAAAATTACTCGTCATACAAAATCAACAATTGGTGAATTTTCAGAGCCATCAGAGAGATTTCGAGTAGTCCATATCGATCTCGTTGGTCCGCTAACACCATTAAATGGCAATATCTATTGCTTAATCTGCATCGGCAGTATCTGCAATGACAGATACACTAACTGGATGGAAGCCATTCCACTGAATAACAGCACGGCAGAGACTGTAGCAAAAGCCTTTTATAATAACTGGATCACTAGATTCGGAACACCTTCAAAGCTCATTTCTGATTGTGGAGGTCAATTTTATTCAGAAATAGTACAAGCCCTTTCAAGATTCTGCGGTATTAAGCTGCAACATACAACAGCCTATCACCCGCAGTGCAATGGCAAAGTGGAACGTCTCCACAGATCAATAAAAGCTTCTTTAAAAGCGCATAATCAAATAAACTGGACTGAAACTTTACCTACAGTTCTCTTGGGCCTTCGCACAGCAATTCGAACAGATACTCCCTATACTATAGCAGAAATGGTTTATGGAGAGAAACTTCGGCTGCCAGGTGAATTTTTACAGCCGAGTACCATGCAAGTTTCACCAGGAAGTTTTATACATAAATTACAAGAGCATATTCAGCGAATTGGACCACGAAAAATTCAACATAAATATATTCCAAATATATTTGTTCATAAGGATTTGGAATCAAGTACATACGTTTTCCTAAGAATAGACAGAGTACGCAAACAACTAGAACCACCATATGAAGGTCCTTACGAAGTAATTAATCGCTCTTCAAAATATTTCACTATAAAAATTAAAGGTAATAATGTGAATGTATCTATAGATAGACTGAAACCAGCATATATTCTCTCAGATGATCCCAAAATTGTTTCAAACCCTGAACAAGCAACCCAGTTACAAGTTAAGCCAACAGACATTGTAAATATGTAAATCTATGTACGCTAATGGCGCCTGGTGCATGTAAAATCCGTCGTGGGTGCAAAGCCCTCCAAGTTACCTGTGAATTATACCTCTGGGGGTGCCTAGTCAGGTGAGGGTCTCGTCACCTGATCAAGGTTCTAAATTACGAGACCTATTAAATCTGTCAATTCAACAAAGTTAAACAGAAACCTTGAACCGGCAAACAAAGATAACTGTAGCAAACCACAAGAGAGCAAGCACAGCAGCGATGTGAACAAATCTATAGTCCGGTGGATCACAGCCATGCTGTGATCAGGCGATTTCCGCCCCGCACCCAGGTACTAACCCGTCAAGCTAGGCATTCATGCCGGGCAGGTAAGGGCCTGGTTAGCGGTATAAAAAAAAGCCTTCATCAACACAAAATATGAACAATAGAAACTTTATTCAACATGGTAATACAGCGAAAAAGCCTGTGCCTGTTTTGAAACAATCACGAACTGGTAGAACAATTAAACTTCTAGTAAGATTTAGAGACTAGAAAATTTGCTTCTTTCTTTATGTAAATATTTTGAATAATTGTAAAATTGTATTTATTTTGTATATATATATATTGTTTTCTGTATGTTTTGTACTCTCTTACCTTTTTTTTTTTTAACGTAACGTTCGTTATTGGTAGGGGAGTAAATGTAGTGGCTCGATTACACAGTTTAAAGCAACTGAATATTCTTTTTACTAACTCCATGTTCCATTTATTTTATTTCATTTTTATTTATTTTGCTGTTAAAATTATCGGCACATTTTTGATTTGAAATCTGGCAACTGTCCAGGTTTGTTGTTTTTCGAATGAGAAAAAGAATAAAATGTTATCGTTTGGATGCTGTATTTTTGTGAAAATTAATAAGTTTTATAAAGACATTTATCTATGAAAATAAGTATATTATGCACGCTCCTTTCTAACATTGTATGAGCCACTCCCCACATTTCTCCAGCAACATTATCCTACAAACAAAATTATTCAAAAAGCACACTTACTTATGCTTAGATTTTACTTTCAGATTACATGTCCGTAATTCAATGAATACGGAATAACAATAATATAAATGACCACTTAGACAATTACGTACATAGACACTCATTAAAAAAATTGCCTTAGACAATTACATTCAAATGATTCAGTAAGAAAATCAACATAGTTTAGAATGAAAGAAAGAGGTAGTAAAGTAAGATCACAATTTAAAAGCTATACAAAGAAAGAAAGTAGGTTTTTAAAAATATTTCTATGTAATAAACCAAATTAATTTTTTTAAAGATTTCGTTAAACAAATGTACAACATCACTTTATTTTTTACAAAAATAAATCAATAAAATGCCAGCCTATCATGTGCTCGGAGTGGAGGGAGGGGTGGGGGAACTCCTCTCCAGGCCCAGATCGGTCCAGAAAAAAGAAAGTCTGGGCCGGCCCTGCCAAAGTCTGCAAAAAAGTAAGGTCCCGCCCAAGTCTCGTGACTTTTAGACTAAGATAATATTTCATTAATTTTGGTTTTCAAAGCTACCCTCCATCCCCCGCAAGAAATTCGTGATAAACTTGCTGAAACAAACGGTTTTTAAATCGAAGAATTATTTTACGTGCTATTTGGTGTTCGGCCCAGATAGTTCAATTACAAAAGTTTTATAGGATCAAAAACTAATACATAGCAACTTAGCCATATTTTGCAGTCATATACTTGACTAGATTGTGGTGTGTGCTATGTCCAATAATTTTTTATTTTATTTATTTACTAGCAAACCCCCCGGATTTGCTCGCGTAATTCTTGAAAAATGGCAAGTGGTATTCGTTGGCCTATTTTCATTAGAGGAAATTTTACTGCCACATATAATTCAGAAATTACTAATTAAACCACACTAATGTCGAAAAAAATCGAAACTTTAGAACAATTTTCGCTTTTTTACCTCCCCCCCCCCCCCCAGTGTGGTAGTGTCACCGATATAAAATATAGCCTATGTTACAGCAGGGACAGTTACCATCACTTTTGAAAATTGTCTGTAGTTCCTGAGATTCCATAGAAATTGTAATTTAGAATGTTTTTAAACCGCTTTTCGCTCATCTCACCCTTTTAAATATCGGATTTTTTTAGAATTTGTTCTTAGAGAGCATTTACATTTTATAAATAACTACCATGCTAAATTTCAAGTTTCTAGTTCCTTCAGTATAAAAAAAAATCGAAATTTTAGAACGTTTTCCCTCTTGCATCTCCCTGTGGTAGTGGCACCGACATAAAATATAGCCTATGTTACAGCAGGGACTGTCACCATCAATTTGTTACCATAACTTTTGAAAAGGGTTCGGTAGTTCCAGAGATTCCATAGAAATTGTAATTTAGAATGTTTTTAGAACGCTTTTCGCTTATCTCATTCTTTTAAATTTCGAATTTTTTTTTTAGAATTTGTTCTTAGAGAGTATTTACATCTTATAAGTAACTACCATGCTAAATTTCATGTTTCTAACACCTTCAGTATAAAAAAAATCGAAATTTTAGAACGTTTTTTGCTCCGGCACCCCCCCCCCCTGTAAGTAGTGGCACCGACATAAAATATAGCCTATGCTGGAGCAGGGACTGTCACCATTAACCCCTTGGGGACGAGCGACACGTATACGTGACGCATAAGATGCTCAGAATCCTTCATTATTCCCACCAGTTAATTTTTATTGTAAGATTTGGCTTATTTAATCATAGCATTTCTGCGATTCAATTAGGCGCAAATTTCTGTTTTGAAAAACCGGTGGTAAAAGATTAAAAATTCTTTAAACGATGCTCCTCGCGAAGGGGTTAATTTGCCACCATCACTTTTGAGAAGGGTTCTGTAGTTCCAGAGATTCCATAGGAATTGTAATTTAGAATGTTTTTAGAACGTTTTTCGCTCATATCACCCTTTTAAATTTCGAATTTTTTTAGAATTTGTTTTTAGAGAGCATTTACATCTTATAAGTAACTACCATGCCAAATTTCATGTTTCTAGCTCCTTCAGTATTAAAAAAATCGAAATTTTAGAACGTTTTTCGCTCTTGCACCCCCTGGGGGTAGTGGCGCAGACATAAAATATAGCCTATGTTAGAGCAGGGATTGTCACCATCAATTTGCCAGCATCACTTTTGAAATCGCTTCAGTAGTTCCAGAGATTACCCCCTACAAACAAACAAACAAACAATCTTTACTACTTTATAATATTAGTATAGATTTAATTGGGGAAGGGGAGGGGGAGGGTCTATTTTTTATGCAAAATTTCATTCTTCGAATAGAGAATTAATTCAAATTTCTCAAATAGCCATTTTTTCTTTACCGTTGCTCGAATTAAAAAAGCCTGAATAATAATTTTTCCAAATAATGTATTTTTAGTTATATATATTCAATCGACACGTGCATATTTAAAATAAAAGAAAAGTTTAAAAAAAATTATTAATACGTGAAAAAAGAATTTACTTGTAAAATTTACTTAAAGCGAATCCTACATTTTCATGCCTTGAAGTATTTTGAAATTATACATGGACTAGCCGGTCGCTTCCGAGTGGGGCCCAGATACATACTGCAGCGTACCACCCTGACGGTATCTAGTTTGGGGCCCAGAAAGTGCATTTTACATGCAACCAGAAAAAATATAAATAAAATACTTTAAATTAAAAGTATACGAAAATAACTAATAAGAATATTAAAAAAAAGCACTTAAATAAAGATTTCGCGATAGAAATTTTTTTTTTCATGAGCCCCCTGACAAAGTACTACTGGGCCCCACCACTAGATAATCACTGAATGTATCTGGACCGCACTCGGAAGCGACTGGCTAGACCGTCGAAGACCGGCAACTTTTGTATAAAAATTTAAATCCGATCGCTAAGAGACGAAAAGCGCAAAAACAATTTATAAAATGTGAGATTAAAAGGAAAAAAAAACCTTTTTATGGAAAAAGTCCGGCAAAATATATAACAAAAAAAATCAGAAATAGTTGTCTTATTCGTCTAATTTTTCATAATCGGGTTCATAGCCGATATTGGTCACAAACTTGCTAGCTCTAAAATTGCTGAAATATGTGGTTAACTAATTTTTTAGTAGATTAGTAATGTTGAATTTCACACTCTTACTTAAAACTGCTGTTGAGATATGGCAAAATGACCTAAAATATTCGATCCCCCGTTTAACTCGCTTGATGGATGAAAATCTAAAATCGCTGAAATACCTATTTAACATTTTTTTAGTAGATTTCTTATCTTAAATTTCACGCTCCCACCTATAACATCTACTGAGATATGGCAAAATGACCAAAAACATTCGACCCCCATTTAACCCCAATTAGTAGCTGAATTTCTAAAATCACTGAAATGCATGTTTAACTATTTTTTTAGTAGATTTGTTATCCTGAATTTCACGCTCCTACCTAAAACTGCTGCTGAGATATATCGAAAAGGCGAAATGAATCTTTCGACCCTACACATTTAACCCCCTTAATGGTTGAATTTCTAAATCGCTGAAATACGTGTTTAACTAATTTTTAATAGATTTGTTATCCTCAATTTCTCGCTCCTACCTAAAACTGCTGCTGAGATATGAGGGAATGACCTAAAATTTTCGACCTTATTTAATCCCCTTAGTCGTTGAATTTCTAAAATCGCTGACGTGTTTAACTATTTTTTTAGCAGATTTGTTATCCTGAATTTCACGCTCCTACCTAAAACTACTGCTGAGATATGACGAAATGACTTGAAACTTTCGACTCCCCGTGTAACCCTCTTAGGGGGTGAATTTTCAAAAATCCTTTCTTAGTGGGTGCCTACATTGTATAAGGAACCTATCTTCCAAATTTCATTGTCCTAAGACCGACGGTTGAGGCTGTGCTTAAATTATGAGTCAGTCAGGACATACTCTTTTATAAAAATAGACAAGCCGGTCGCTTCTGAATGGGGCTGCAGCGTACTGTCTTGACTTCCCTTAGGGCCCAGAAATTGAATTTTACATGCAAACAGAAAAATTTAAATAAAATACTTTATTTTAAACTATACGAAAATAACTAATATATATATATATATATATATATATATATATAACCATTAATGAAACATTACCAAACCACCAACTGAAACTTGAAATTATGATTTAGGATGTAATAATTTATTGACAACGAAATTGTAACCCCAGCACAATGAATATAGATATTAAATACTTATATAATAGAAGTAGAAATTAAATTAAAAATTGAAGGAAATAAATAGAATGAATGAAATGAAATTTGTGGAATTTATACAGAATTATCAAGTCTCAAATGCATAAATTCCACAAATAAAATGAGTGGTTTCATCTTCATATTAGCATTAAAATTGCTAAAGAATATGAATTTGGGACGACCACTCAATGACAATAACCTTCTAGTGAAAAAAAGATTTAAAATTCATAAAACAAATACAAAACTAATACAATACTTAAAAAGAGAGAAACCTTACCCTTAATTATAAGAACTTGATGATAGATCTCCAAATACCATAATCTACACGATGAATGTGGATTCCTGCTCACAACACTAACAGGATACATGAAGACCAATAAAGGCAATGAATTGCAAAAAATAATTTTCTAAATGTTGCCAATTTTAGAAGATTACAAACCCTGTTGCCAATTTTGAAAATGAATTACTTGGATATATGGAATTTTTTTTTAAAACATCACAAACCATGGTGCTGCCATCTATGATTTTGAAAATGAACAACATGGATATATTGAATATTCTAAAGCAAACAAGCCATGGTACTGCCATCTATGATCTGAATATGTAGTGAATATACAATGGAAAAATCAATATTAAAAATGAATTCATTCTATCTTAAGTGGTATTAATTAGTTAATAAATATAAATGAAATTAAAAATAAAATAAATAATATTTAATTAATAAATATATATGAAATTAAATATAAAATGAATAATAAATCCAATTACATTAAAGTAAAAATGGATGTAGTAATGATTAATTAAAATACTAAAAGTGAATAAAGATGCTATGGAGTTAAATTTAATATTAAACATATGATACAATAGGTTAGGGAATAACATTAATTTAAATTAATACATATAATTTTAGCATTTAAGAAAGTATTACATTATATTAGAATATGATATTGCCCACCTTGGGCAAATTAAAATACTAAATTATGTGAATTAAGATACTATGGATTTAAAAATAATATTAATTAAGGTATTATATTAGAATTATATTAGAATATGATATTGTCCACCATGGGCATAAAAGTAAATACAATTAATCAATAAACATTCTTAATAGTAGTGAATAATACATTTAAATTAATTAATGAAGATTTAAATAAAACTACAGTAATTCACATATAAAAGTACTACATCAAAGTCCATTATAAAATTTGTATTAGCAAGCGTATGTGTAAATCAAAATGCCCTCATATATAATATATATACATATATATATATATATATATATATATATATATATATATATATACATATATATATATATATATATATATATATATATATATATATATAAGCACGTAAATAAATATTTCGTGACATTAATAATATTTTTTCCATAATCCCTCTGACAAAATACTACCGGTCCCTGTGCGTATTTATCTAAAGATGAGCGGAGAGCTTTCAGATGAAATAAATGAAAATGGGATTGCCTAAGATAAAATGGTTGTAACTGGGTACTGTCACGCTCATAAATTAGTAATAAGTTGATCAAAATAATGGGGCACTGTGTATTTCTCAGCCATACATCGTTAATGCAGCGATCACTATAACGTGGTTCAGTTATTTTTTGTGCATAAATCATTAAAATGAAATAATTTTAACAGGACCCATTCTTTTGCACGCTTATAATCTGACTATGCGGTAATCACCATAAGGCATCCTTGTGCATACCCTAACCTATAAATATGGCAATCAGTATTTAAATCGAAATTTTTTACTTTCAAAAAATGTATTTTGAAAAAAGGTGGAAGTGTAATATTTTGTTTAAAATTTTAAATCCGATCGCTAAAAGACGAAAATCGGAAAAAAAATATTTAAAATGGGAAATTAAAAAACATATTCCTTGGTAAAAATGTCACACAAAATATATAATAAATAATCAGCAATAGTTCTCTTTTCCGTCTAATCTTCCGCAATCGGGTTCACAGCCGATGTTGTCCACAAACTCGCTAGCTCTAAAATCGCTGGGGGAAATATATGATTAACTACTTTTTTTGTAGATTTGTAAAGCGGAGTTTCACATTCTTACTTAAAACTGCTGCTGAGATATGGCACAATTACCTAAAACTTTCGACGCACAGTGTGACCCCCCCCCTTGATGGATTATTATCTAAAATTGCTGAAATACATATTTAATTATTTTTAGTGCATTTGTTACCCTAAATTTCACGCTCTTACCTATTACTGAGATATATCAAAATGACAAAAAAATTGGACCCCCATTTAACCCCCTTTAGTGTTGAATTTCTAAAATCGCAGAAATACATGCTTAACTATTTTTCAGTACATTTGTTATCCTGAATCTGTGATTTCAAGCTCCTAACTAAAAATGCTGCTGAGATATGGCAAACATTCGAAATGACCTAAAGTTTTCGACCCCTATTTAGCATCCTTAATGGGTGAATTTCCAAAATCGCTGAAATATGTGTTTAATTATTTTTATAGCATATTTGTTATCCTGAATTTCACGCTCTTATCAAAAACTACTGATTAGATATGGTGAAAAGGTGAAATCATCGAAAATTATAGACCCCCCCCCCCCCCATTTAACCCACTTAGTAGTTGAATTTCTAAAATCGCCTAAAATACATGTTTAACTATTCTTTAGTAGATTTGTTATCCCGAAATTCACGTTCCAAACTATAATTTCTATTCAGAAATGGCAAAATGACATAAAACATTCGATCCACTATTTAACCTCCCTTAGTGGCCGAATTTCTAAAATCACGGAAATACTTGTTTAACTGTTTTTTTAAGGAGATTTATTATCCTGAATTTCACGCTTTTTACGAAAACTGCTGATGAAATAGGGTGAAAAAGTGAAATCACCGAAAATTTCCGACCCTTCGTTTAACCCCCTTTGTAGTTGAATTTCTAAAATCGCCTGAAATGCATGTTTAACTTTAGTATGATACATTAGATTTGTTATCCCGAATTTCACGCTTCTAACTATAACTTCTACTGAGGTATGGCAAAATGGCGTAAAACATTCGACCCCCATTTGACCCCCTTAGTGCCTGAATTTCTAAAATCGCTGAAATACATGTTTAACTATTTTTTTAGTAGATTTGTCATACCGAATTCCGAGCTCCTAACTAAAAATGCTGCTGAGATGGCGTACAGGCAAAATGACCTAAAACTTTCGACCCCCCATTTAACCCCCTTAATGGATGAATTTCTAAAATCGCTGAAATATGTGTTTAATTATTTTTTTAGTAGATTTGTTATCCTGAATTTCACATTCCTACTTAAAACTGCTGCTGAGATATGGCAAAAACGCGAAATGACTAAAAACTTTCGACACCTCATTTAACGCCCTTAGTTGTTGAATTTTTAAAATCGCTGAAATCTGTGTTTAACTAACTTTTAGTAAATTTGTTATCCTGAATTTCGCGCTTTTAACTAAAAGTGTTGTTGCGATATGGCGAAAAGGCAAAATGACCTAAAATTTTAGACCCCCATTTAACCCCCTTACTAGTTGAATTTCTAAAATCGCTAAAATATGTGTTTAATTATTTTTTTAGTAAATTTGTTATCTTGAATTTCACGCTCTTACCTAAAACTGCTGATAAAATATGGTGAAAATGTGAAATCACCGAAAATTTTCGAACCCCCATTTAACCCACTTAGAAGTTGAATTTCTAAAATCGCCTAAAATACATGTTTAACTATTCTTTAGTAGAATTGTTATCCCGAATTCCACGCTCCTACTTAAAACTCCTGCTGAGATATTCCGAAAAGACGAAATTATCTAAAACTTTTGACTCCCCATTTAACCCCCTTAGGGTGTGGATTTTCAAAAATCCTTTCTTAGTAGGTGCCTACATTGTGTAAAGAACATGTCTTCCAAATTTCATAGTTCTAGGATAAACGGTTGAGGCTCGGCGTTGATTATGAGAAAATCAAGCTACTCTTTTATAAGTATAGATTATACGAAAATAACAAATAAAAATATCAAAAAGACGTGTAACTAAAGATTTCGCGAAATAGATAATAATTTTTATTTAAGAAATTTTTTAACATAATATTTCTTTGTAAACCACATTCGCGGTTTTGCCTTCTGGAGCTAAAATAACCAGACTTCTGGCAGAGCTCACTCTGGAGCATGCAATGTAAAATTGTCCATGTGAGAAACAGTCCTCTCTCAGGTCGACGACTGCCATTTTTAACGACTGTCCTTGAGCTTTATTTATAGTCATGACAAAACACACCTTGAGTGGGAATTGCATTCTCTTAAATTCGAATGGATATTCTGTAGGAAATGATGGTATCCTTGGAATAAAAATAGTTTCTCCTCGAGCACACCCAGTGATGAAGGTTGCTTCCACAACATTTTTATGGAGAGTTTTTACTTGAAGTCTAGTTCCATTACATAATTTTGATGGATTTAAATTCCTAAGCAACATTATCGATACTCCGATTTTTAGAAGTAATCTGTGTGAAGGATGACCACGGGGCTTCAGGCTGTTAATAAATTCTATGGGGTAGTAAAAGGTCATACATTTGGACAGTCACACATTTGGACTACTGAATCGAAAGATTTATATTCAATCTCTTCTCTTTCAAATAATTTCAAGAGGATGTCATTGATTTCGGCTGCTTTGTCATTTTTCGGAGTTAAGATGGCGCGCTCACATAACCATTCTGTGGACGGACGTTTCTTGATGCTACTTTTATCGGGATATATTTTAACAATAACCTCTGGGAGAGATGTAACCAGTGTAGCCAAATCCGATCGGATATTGATTTTACCTTCCTATAAAGGGTAGTTTCCATCCCCTATTTTAAGTAACAGCTCTGCAAAAAGCCCAGCAGAATGGTCATATCTTAAATGGACCCTCATATTTTTATGAAGAGTAATTGTTTAGAAGTGAGGCTGAAATATGAAGCCTTTAAGCAGGACTTTACCTCGTCCGCTCGTGTGTCCCTTGGTACAACTGGCAACGTTTGTCGAAATTTCCAGCCAATAGAACGCTGGTACCTCCCATCAAACGGTCATTACTTCTAATGTCTTTTAACGTTCTAGTCAGAGCTTCTAAACCAGAGCTTCTAACCCACCTATGCGTCATTGTGCATTCATCCCAAACTATTAGCTTACACTCTTTTAAAACCTGCACCATGTTACTCTGTTTTGAAATGCTACATGTAGGTGTCTCGACCTGCATCAGATTTTAGGGGAGTTTAAATGCAGAGTGATCTGCCTTGCCTCCATCCAACAACGTTGCAGCAATGCCCCAGGAGGCAACAGCCAGGGCTATTCCACGATCTTTTCGTACTCTGGCCAATAAAAGATTTATGACGAACGTCTTACCAGTACCCCCAGGAGAGTCTAAGAAAAATAATGAACCAATATCCTTTTCAATGCTTTTTAATATTTGCGCATAAACTTCAGATTGTTCGTCATTTAACGAATTTTTCTTAGACATTATTATAGGTGCTAGTGCTTTTGGATCATAGCTTATCTCCCGAAGGTACTCTTTATTTTGTAAGACTGTCTCACGTCTCATTGGCTGAGGCAAACAATAGTGCTCTAAATACTGGCTTCCCAAAGATAGTACAGTCTCTTCAAGACACACCAAACCTTCGTTATATATCTCTTCAATTAAAAGATTAGCATCTTGTTGCTGGTCTAACTCTACTCGTCGACGTATATCTTCTGAAAGACTGTCCTTGTATTTATCCCAAAGAGTTGAAGCATCTGTTAGTTGGCAAAATAGAATATGACAGCAAAGAGTCTAATCTAAACGGAGAATGACAAACAGCAGCTTCATTCATAGCATCATCCCAGTGCCTATTATTTTCGAGAAAGGCTAAAGCTTTACAGGCGGACTGGAATGTGGGGTGAACCGTGCTATTAACGGTCCCAAAAAAGATGTTGGGCCTCGGACTTCGTGAAGTAAGAGGCGAAGATCGTTAACACTCGGTGTTATTAGGGTGTACATTAAAGAGCAAGTTCCCTACCTAAAGCTTGATCTTTTTTTACTCCCGGTCAGCCGCTAACATCGATACCCCGTTTTTTCGCTCAAATCTATTATTTTTATACGCATAATATGAAGGAACTTGAACATACAGAATGTTCTTTGCAAAATGATCTGATTTGCATAAGTCAAAAAAAACCTAAAAGTGTAGTTTTTGATGAGTTGTTAATCCTATTCGCTAAGCTATTGCAATCATTTGGGTTAAAATAGATACGTTGTCCATTCTCTCTAAATGCACAGCAGCTAGATGAAAGACTGTCGGGAACCTCTCGTGGATGGGAAAAACCATAATTCTCCACACGGCTTCTGTACTGTTGATGTATCGACCACTTTCATAGAGTTTGATTTCACCTTTCTTACTTTAAGAGAAAGCGTAGCTTGATCACTGCCTTTATTGATATATTTGCAAATAGATTTTATAGATTTTATAGAAGTACAGGTTTCTACGTTAATATGTGCATCGAAAGTTCGTGAAAGGACAGGATTATATGGCACTATCCACCGGTTATCAAAAGTAATTACATTGATTTCTACAGTAAATCCACCATCTTCTAGAGCTCTCCGACGATACTTTGGATAGCCATCTTCTCCTGTTTGAGTTTCTTTGTGAAGTGGTCGAGGAAACATTTTACTGCAATTGCCTGCTTTCATACAACTGATCTGGTGTTTAATTTACCGCAAGGACCGTGGATCATGTTTGCCTTGATAATTTCATAAAGTATTGAATCTTTATCTGGGTCAGGTATCTCCGCACTGATAACAGTGTCTATTTTCTCAAGAGAAATGCGTTTTTCTAGCCATAACAAAATGTGTATGTGAGGTAAACCACGCTTTTGCCATTCAACGGAATACATAAAACAGCGAGCTTTTCCAAATATGCCATCCCTGATTTGCAACGCAATTAACACTTTAACTTTCAGATGAAAAACCCTAGCTATGATGTCATGACGATCGTGAGACTTTTGTCCTGGTAATAGTGCGTCAGAAATTTCTTTCCACCGAGGTTATAGGTAAATGTGTTGAATAGATCAGGACGACGATAATGACGAACACATGTCATAGCATCCTGTATTTTTTCATGCATATACCACGGAGACCAGGTAAAAGATAACGGAAACACTACCATCTGACGGAGCTGGCTACATCGGAATCTTGTCTCCCTATAGCATTTCTAAGGTGCATGTAACTGTCTGCTCTGAGTTATGTTTGATTGTTTCTGAGGTAATTTAACTTTTCAGTCTCAATTTTAGCGTACTCGTCAACTAAGTACTGACTTAAAAGTGATCGACAGTACAGCAAGTGGTTGGTTGCCGTTGATCTCATCATGATGTGGTAAGAATAAAAGTCAGCAGCAGAAACTGTTTTTCGAAAGGATGATTTAGTTTTAGGGTCCCTCTGAGGAATTTCAATTGAGTAACCATCCTCACCATGACAGTAAAGTAACGGGTACTGCAAGGCGTCATATGATCGATGCATTTCACTAATATGTTTTAATTTGTTGTCATGACTTTGTATTACAATATCTCGTTTTTCAAACTGCTGTCCAACTATGACCAGAGCTACTTCACTTGCTGTTGGCGCATTAAACCGTCCTCTATGAGCATCAGCTGGTTTTCTATCAGCGCGTATAACGACTTCAAACTTTTCACAATTTTGGGGTAATTTATCGAGAGTATTTTTTAAGTCCTTTATGAATGGGTTGACATGGTGCAACATTGCTTGCAATTGTTTTACCAGAGCATATTTTAAACCAGGGAAGTGACTGCACCTCAACCATGTCTCTATTTCCTATTCGCCAACAAAAGTAATTTAAAGGAATTTAGGGTCTTGCAGTACACGATGCAGGCTACCAATCAAGTGGTACACCTTACCATGCACCTTAAAAGTAGGCATAAAACTATCTTTTTTTATTTGTTTGGCTCCAAATGAAGTCATTTGGAAACAGCTGTTATACTTTCTAATACGGTCCATAAAATGTATGGAATCAGTTTGTTGATCCATGATCAAACTTTTAAGTGGTTCAGGAAGAGGTTTCAGAGCCGGAATCTGCGTTTTACCGGCACTGCAACACATACCAGGTGTTTCGTCTTTCCACTTAAGTGCGTTACAATATTTGCATTGATGAGTCATAGTACCCAGGACCACTATTTTATCGTTTTCATAATCTACTTCTCGGTCATACAGCATTGCAGGCAAAGCTTTGACCTTCCAGGGAAGTTAGCGGCTTTCCGATCATACCGTGTAACAGCTGCTCGATGACTATCCCTGTTATTTTGCTGGTAAGTAGCTACTGCAGTTCTGTGGACTGTTGGATTTTTCTTTTGTATTTAGCTACTGCCGATCTATTACCTTCAAGGTTTTTTACATTATATTTGACAACAGCATGCTTTAGCTGTGTCTTTCTAGTTGCGTCTGTGAAACTAGCACGTCGCTTTTTAGGGCGCTTGACTGAGTTGTAAATGCCATCAGAAATTGGAGATTGAGAAATGGGAGTTGCAATGGACCCATCATCGTTTTCAGGCAAATATACATCAAAATGTCCTTGAGAGAGGTCATGCAAAAAAGCTAAAACGTAGCCTATGAATGGGCCAAACTTTGTATATAGTTCTCCATTACGGTAAACTTCAAAAACTGCCGTAAAGATTTGTGGCGCTGACACCACTCAAACCTCTGTATGTATGAATCTGGGCCATATCTGCAAAGTATTCAGCAGAAGTGTTATAATTATTACCTTCATGATCATGCGACACGATGTAAAATTCTTCCCAATGATTCACGACGTGATCAACTATCTCTTCACGCACCTCTCGAGCCATAACTTGGGTATCATACAAAACATAAGATATTGATCTAAACAGGCATGCTCCATCACCGACAATCAGTATGACGCTATGTGGCGTCAATGCGCCGTTTAAGTTAAATATTTCAACAAACATAGTTAATATAAGTTAAAATAAAATTGATAATTTACAACCAGTTTTTATATTATTTTCTTTAGTTGGCGAAGGTAATATGGTAAATAGCCATAGCATATATACTTTAAACAAATAGTACACAAGAGCAGGCACACGCTTCACCAAAACGATCGTTAGTGAGTGATAAAATTGAAACAAACTTATCGTTGAAATATAGATAAACTGCTTAGTGATACAAAGAGACACAAAAAATACTTATAAAAACCTTTTAATATAAAGATTCACATATTTTCAACACTCGAACGGCGTCATTATCAAGATATACAACAATAAACAAAATATTCTCGCAAATTTTTGAAAATAAACTTGATTATCATAACTCACGAGATCATATATGTAAAAAAGCAAATGCTTAAAATAATCAACTGTAAACGTGAAAATTAATATTTCATTATTTCTTTTTTAAAACTGAAAAGTACCTCGTGCCAAATTTTAGGTAATTTAAATAAGGCTTATTCATTACAAATGTACACGTTACGCATATAGATTTCTATTGATTCACGGATAATAGGTACTTTTCAGTTTAAAAAAAGCAATAAGGAAGTATTAATTTTCACGTTTACAGTTGACTATTTAAAGCTCTTGCTTTTTTACATATATGATCTCGTGATTTATGGTTTTCAATTTTTAAAACCTGTAAAATATTTGTTTAACTATCTTCTAGTAGATTTGTTATCCTGAATTTCACGCTCTTACCTAAAACCGCTGATGAGATATGGCGAAATGGTGAAATTACCAAAAACTTTCGACCCCCCCCCTCCCCCCGTTAACCCCCTTAGAGGTTGAATTTCTAAAATCGCCTGACATACATGTTTAACTATTCTTTAATAGATTTGTTATCCCGAATTTCATGCTTCTATCTAAAACTGCTGCTGAGATATGGCAAAAAGACGAAATGACGTAAAATTTTCAATCCCTCATTTAACCCCCTAGGGTGTGAATTTTCAAAAATCCCTTCGTAGTGGGTGCCTACATTGTGTAAGGAACATGTCTTCCAAATTTCATTGCTCTAGGACCAAAGGTTTAGGCTCGACGTTGATTATGAGTCAGTCAGGACTTACTCTTTTATAAGTATCTACTAATAAAAGAAAGTTTCGCTCTGTGTGTGTGTCTGTCTGTCTGTTTGTTTTTTTCCCCTCGTGGACTCATAGGTCCTATGCCGAGAGGTTGGCTGTCCACGAGTGGGAGGTTTCTGTTTCTGTCTGCTTGTTTGTTTGTTTATCTGCGATGGCTTGCGAAATCTAGCACACCTAGAAGCCTGAAATTTTAGATTTAGGTAGTCCAAACCCTCGCCTGGTGCACCTGCGCCTCAGAATTTTAATATTTTGTAAATTATAGTAGTTGTTAATTAAAAACTGATCAAAGATCACAAATAAAAATCATTCTTCCGAAATCCATGTGCGCATGCTCAGAAGCCCTTTATCCGTATCTCCGTAAATAGAAGAAGCAAAGTACGAGTCATCCCGTTTCTTTTGTAAGTTTTTTCTAAATTCGCCATGGGCGAACGGCTGAAAATACAGAAAAACCGTCTACATATTCTCGAAGAACGCACTTTTACGTCTCGAACGATCCGGTTGGTTCGAAAAAATTTCATGTTTAACCCTGTCATAGAAAAAATAATCAATAAGCATCTAATTCATGTTTTTTATTTTCGCCCATTTTCCGAGCCTTGCATCCAGCGGACTACACGAGATACGGAAAAACGAAAGTCACCAAATTAAAGAGCTGATTTTGCCCTTTTCAAAGTCACCTTTGGTTTTAAAAAATACGAAAATTAACCCTTCGAAAAAGTACATTTTCTGTATGCCGTTTCGCGATATTTGCAATTTCGGCGATTTTTATAAAAATTCGCATGGGCGGTTCAGAGCAAAGTACGAAAAACTAAAAATGCCAGACAATATTTACATTTATTCCTGTTTTAACATCGGTATTTGTTTTAGAAAAATTTAAATATTAACCCTTCGAAAAAAATTCGCGCGCAGGACTCACTTTTGCGAATTCCGATTTTCTGCGATATATAAAATCTGGCATCGGCTTTCTAAATTACCCAAACAAAAAACAAACACACCTAAAGGTATCTACGTTCTATCGGATTTAGGCAGAAACCTTTATTTTAACAAAAATCACGTTAACCCTTTCGAAAACGTTTTTTACTGTACGTCAATTTCGCATTTTTAACTATTTCTCCTATCTTTAAAAATTCGAATCGGCGTTTATAAACAAGATACGAAAAACTAAAAATACCGCGCTTACTCTACATCCCTTTGCTTTTTAAAATCTGGTATTTGTTTTGAGAAATTTTAATTTTAACCCTCCACAAAAATCATTTCCAAAACTCATTCACGCACTTTTCGTTTTTTGGCCCAGGTTTAAAAATCGGCATCGACTCAGGAAATGCGAATACCGACAAACCGCAGAATCCAGATCATAGACACGCTTATTTTCTTCAAAACGCACCGTTGGGTTTTAAAAAATATTTACATTAACACTTTCGAAACCGATTGTTTACGTAACCCACTTTCGCGATTTCCACTATTTTGACAGTGTTTACCCGTGGTTAAATTTCAATTCTACTTGGAAATTTGGTTGGGTTGAGTGTTCTGAAAAGGCCTCTTCCAGAACAGATTGCGTCCTCTGGCGGTGGAAGATGGAACTACAGGAGTATCTCTGGTTCTGTGGGTCAGATTATGACGGGGTTTGGTTCATTCGGCTTTATTTCGATAGCCTTACAGATTTCAGTCATATTTGTATAGAACAGATTGTTATTATCTCGGGCCCGGGCAACGCCGGGCGGGTTAGGTAGTAGATTATAAAATAAACAGAAATAAAAACCACTCTGTCCTGAAAAAAAGGTGAGAAAATTTGTGTTTCTTTATTGTCGGAATGCTTTTATCACCATCTACCATCTTTCTTTAGATGATTGAATAAGTTCGTTAAAAACAATAATCATACTATTTGAAAATAAATAATTTTGTACAGCAAGTGGTGGGGATAGATTCCAAATTAGAAATATCTATAGTACACATTGTCAATTAAATTGCAAGTTCATAAGCGTCAATTCAAAATATACAAAATTGCTCAAACATTTAAAATTTTACAGAATGTTTTTTTTTTTTTTTTTTACATTTTAGTAATACAGTAAAATCTGTGAAAAAGAAATCGCTAGGGACCAGGAAAATTTTCCGTTTTAGACAGATTGCAGTTACAGCGGGTATACTTGTATAATATTTCTTTTACCGGGACCATGAAAATGTTACGTTGGAAACAGGATTTTGTTATAGACAGGCTCCATTATCCAGGTTTTACTGTAGCATAGAAATTCGCCAAAAGAATATACTAACATGGCAAATATAATTTTAGTCTAACCTTTTATGATAAATAACTCTATAACTATGTCTCATAAAAAACATAGCTTTGCTAATTATTAAACACAACAATAATTTTCAATAAATAATCATTATGTAACTTCCTAAGACCCAGTTTTCCACATTTACACAGCGAACCTTTCTCCAATGCCCTTGAAAAATGTATTTAAACCAAGAACCCGTCTGTTATATAATTTTCTCAATCATTAAATCATTGTTACACAATGGAATTGATAAAAGAATCTACATTTGAAAACCTTAAAGTCTCTTGATACTTCTCCGAGTTATTTAAAGCACTCTTATGTAATTGTGAGTATTATGCGAAAGTTATTTCTAACAATTTTAATCATAGATGAAAAATTATAAAAATAGTTTTTTTTTTTCCCTTGTAGTCGCACTACAAGGGCTTTTAGTAAAGTTGCACTGAATGTCACATGAATTTCATATAATGTAATACGCACCCGACCAGGTTAAAACATTTAACCTTGACATATAATGGAATCAATAATTTATAGTACTAATTAGAATTCAAGAATGGTTTAAACAAGTTCTCAGATTGCGCAGTTAGATTCAAAAATTAAAATTTTATTCCTCCACTGATTTTCAACTCTTTTTTAGGTGCGTTCGTAATTATATAAATACGTACCACCTATAGTCGTCGTCTGGTCCGTCCGTCTGTCAGTCCGTCAGTCCGTCTGTCTGTCCGTCCGTCCGTTTCTCCGCATATAACAGCGCGAAAACTACCCAACCAAATGGTTTGAAAATTAAGATGTATTATCTTTGCAGAATTTTGTCGTGACATTTCAAATTTTATGAAAATCGAATAAAAACTTTAGAAGATATTAATAAAAACATTTATTAAGAAATTTGAATTTTTTTTTAAAAAATCGGTGCTTTCTTGTTATAGGAGCTTTCGAGGTTCAACCGTCAAGCGACCGAGATACTTATTTTATTACAGAAATTAATCTGCAGACGATATAATTCATTTCACAGAATTAAAAATCATTCAGATATGAATATTTATATAACTAGCTATAGTACGAACGCACCTCATTTGTCACGTTTGACGTACAATTTCCAACTTGTTTTCTTTTATTTCGGCTCTAAAACTAAAATGAAACATTTTTAAGCATGACGGACTGATCATTATTAACAGGATGTATGACATTTGAACAAATGCTCCCTCCCATTTTAACAACTTTTTTTTTTTTTTTTTTTTTGGAAAGAACTTATTTTGCTGATAAATATTATAAATTTCATTGAGATCCAAAAATAGTATGGGTACTTTTATGTTAGTCGGGCGTCAATCTTGCCATTGGCAGATTTTATTTTTCGGTTATATGTACATAGAAACAGTTTTTTAAAGATGAAATAAAATGTTTTGGTTTATGGTATTATTTCTAATTTTCTTTTCTTTTCTTCTTTTTTTTTTTTTTTTTAAATGAAATGAGTGAACGGCGTGTTTCATATTTTAAATGCTTATAATATTTGTGTTTTAAATGAAAATTAAGTATTTTAAATGAAATGACTGAAAAGTTTACATATTAAATGAAATGAATGCAATACGAATAATGGCAATGGGGAAAATATTTGGTGATTTATCACCAGCTCCCGGCTAACATAAAAATACAACAGTATGTATGCCTGCTTTGTTTCTGTTTTTAGTATACTGTACGTCAAAGTGAGCGATATTGACAACAATCGGATTTAAAGTGGCTGTGGATAACAATAAAAGGTTGCTACGGAAACACTCTATTTAATCCAGTCAATCTAGACTTCTGCCTGGAAAGTTTTGGAGAAGTTTTTTTTTCTTTCTTCCTTTATGTTTTTGGGTGTGCTGAACACGAATTTCAACTTTGCCACCTCGCATCTGGTCTGCTTAAAAAATTATAAGCGAAAAACCAGGAAAAAATCGGAGTTTTTTCGATTTTTCCCTTGTGTTCCGGAAAGGGTTAAATTTTTTTGAAAAAATTAGTACACCAAATTAAACTAGAGAGCATTTCCTACATTTTTCATATACAATGTTTTTTTCTAAGATGAATTGTTTTGGCATACGAGTAAAAGGAATTTGAGCGATGTAATTGAAATTCCATCATCGGAGGGCGAAAATGCGACCCAATCATTATGCATCCATTTCAAACACCAATTTGAAGATGTTTAGTTATTTCTGGTTGCATTTCAAATATGTTTACATTTTCTTACCAAGTTTTAAACCTTTTATAGCACTAAGAAAATAAATTTAAATCAGGTGATTAGGAAAGATATAAAAACACAATCACTCTGCATAGATGAGAGAACTAATTTTTATTTTTTTAGTAATCTGATTTAAGTACAATTATAAGTATTGTAAGTTTAATATATTAATAACATACGTGGAAGATTATAAACAGGAAAAAAGAGGAATGCAGTGTTGTACTCAATTAATGCCGTTTTCGTCGCTTTGAAGGGCCTGGTTGATGTTCTTCCTCTTCATCATCATCACTTGATGGCTCAGGTTGTGTCTCCACTTAAAATATCCTGTATTGGGTCGTCAACTTCTGCTTCCAAGTCATCTTCGGCGATGAAGGAGCTTACAATGTCACAATGGCCATCGCAGTTCAGGCAGAGGAGCGAACAAAATAAACCTGCTATCCTACAGCCACACATTCCACTACAGTTTGTTTTGCACTTGCAGGATATTTTTCGCAGAATAGTTTCTGGTGAGGGAGGTTTAGTAGTTGTTATGGGTATGATACCTCTCTTGGTTTTATTCCAGCCCCATTCCTCAGCATTTTTACAGTTACCTAGCCATAGCTGTACTTGGGGGTAAACTTGCAGACAGTGATATCGAGCTGCATCTTCTGTTGGAGGGAGCGATGCAATATTTGTAGCGGTCTTAAAAGCAGATTTTATGTAGCACCTGTACCTTAGGTTGTTTAGGGAAGGTGTTGCTTTCCCTCTGAATCCGTACAGGTGTACCAAAAATAACAGTCCAGCTTTAATAACATCGTCGGCTACAGCACTAGGGTTTTTAAATATATCGACCACATGTTGTAGGTCGGCAAATTTCTTCAAAATTTAAAGGTATTTTGTTTTCCTTGCAGAAGTGATATCTCATCCACTCATGGCATGTAGAAATAGGATGTGTTTGGCAATTAATTTATCGACTGCACCCAAAGGTGAATACATCTTCTGGGGACTTTTCCCTTTTCCTGGTTTCAAGAAATAAACATTGGGAAAATTGCAAAGTCCAATTTAGATTACCAGAAGGTATACATCTTCACCAATGACTATCACGTTCTCATGGTTAGGTGCCAATCTGAGAGCAGTGTTGATAATGAGTGTGTCGGAATCTTCTTTTGCCTGCTTGCAAACCATATTTTCAGAACCAAATCTACACATCAGCCGGGCAATTAAACGGTTTTTGTTCTTGTCGTTTGCGAGAAATTTCCCCTGAGAAACCGTTGGCATCATAGTCTCATTAAAAATAACCTCATTAGATACCATTTTGTGAGATCGTCTATCACGCTCAACAAATTTAATTCTCATTTCAGTAATGTTTTCTGGGTATCCATCGAAGATTACTAGAGCGTTCGCTGCGTATTTCGACTTAACAAAGTCGACATAGCTCTCACAAATTGATCCAAATGATTGATCACCCTGCCATAAAACTCTGTGCAGTAAATACCCGCCATGTATGACATATATACATCTGCTCTCAAAAGTGATGTCTGATGGGAGTGGAGTGAATTCCTTGTACAAAGAGGATTTGGCAGTTTTTCGCATTCCGGATTCGTCAAAAAGAGACAATGGGTAGGCAGAGAGCTCGTAAGTCAAATATTCCTCAAGTTCTTTGTCAGATTGCTTTGTTATACTCATTCTTTGGAAGAGTGCTGTCGGGTTGATGTGAATTTTTTCTAATGGCTACACTCTTTCATTATGCTTGAATGTAACGGAATGAAAATCGCTGTTAATGATTCCTGAGATGCCAGCAGTGCAACTTCCTGTGCCTTATGACAGTTTATTCTCTCATCTCCAACAATCCCGGTAGAGATTGAAATGAGATCATTTGTTTCTCGGAAAGGAATGTATTGGTGAACCCATTCCAATAATTTATTCATATCAGCGTTGTACCGGGAAACTCTGGAGTTTCTCATCTCTACATGTTGTTCAGAAGTTGTAAAATCTGTCCCGCTGAACTCTTCAATTTCTTCACATATTCGTTGAAGTGACGTCATACCCATGGTCAATCTTGCTAAAACTCCTTCACTGACCCCCACGCCCATGAGTGAGTCCACTTGCTGTTTTCATGGTCTTCATTAAAGATTGCACTATCGTCATGTTAGTCCATGTTCCTGACCAGAATTTGTCCGTACGGCGAATGGCGAATCCCCCATCAGTTGTGAATTTTTCAAAGTCATCAGCAGTCATTTTTTCCTTCAAATGATGCATGTCTTGAAGATATAGGTAAGAACACTTGGTATACAAATAGTGACCATTGGCGTGGAAGTATGGCAACAGTCTGTATATAGTTTGAAGATGCAAATCCCAGTCATCCATTCTTTCAGATTCAATGAATTGTTTGACAATAGTCACCATATCAAAATATTGGATCCACAATTTTGTTGTAGGGCCTTGATGCTCGAGTGATATCATGTGCGTGGTGCCATGGGGGTGTTTCAAGGACACCCTCCCACGCGTTTTGCATTCACAAAAACATTACATTGAGCGTTTTCGCCCTGCGATGATTGAATTTCAATTACATCGCTCAAATTCCTTTTACTCGTATGCCAAAACTATTCATCTTAGAAAAAAACATTGCATATGAAAAATGTTGGAAATGTTCTCTAGTTTAATTTGGTGTACTAATTTTTTCAAAAAAAATTTAACCCTTTCCGGAATACAAGGGAAAAACCGAAAAAACTCTGATTTTTTCATGGTTTTTCGCTTATAATTTTTTAAGCAGACCAGATACGCAAAGTGGCAAAGTTGAAATTCGTGTTCAGCACCCCCAAAAACATAAAGGAAGAAAGAAAAAAAAACTTCTCCAAAACTTTCCAGGCAGAAGTCTTTTTAGGTCTAAATTTACTGGACTAATTGTACAAAACCACACTCATTAAAATTCATCAACGGACGTGTAATACGTGAATATCAGTGCAATAAAGTAATAAACAATCCCTTCATCATTAATCTATCTATTTATATATAAATCTATGATTGGGTGTAATGTTCTTTATACACTGACGCTATTCTCAGCAGATAATGCGCATTTTTCGTATATAAAGTTTAAAAAGTTTACTATAAGTGGTTTGAAATGACGTAGTACCTTCATTTAAATGTATTTGGCATTGAAACATCTACTATAATACATATTTTTTTTTAATTTCAAGAAAAATATTCAGGTAAAAAAATAATATAATAATATAATAAAAAATAATCTGATGTCACTAAATATGACGTCACTTTCTATCAGAAGCTTTGAGTGAGACATCCAAAAATAAAATAGTAATCTAATAAAAAATAATCTGATGTGTTCATTCTTTCTTTCTTCAATTTCAAAAGAAGGAACACATCAGGGATTTAAAATTGAATAAACAGATAACAGTATTTGCAAGATTAAATATAAAAACTCCCATTAAACTTGAAACCCTTGAAATACAAAAAATAGCGAACTATGAAAATCTGCATAATGCCCTAATAAGAGAAGCAATAGAGATTAATACATCCAAAGTAGAAATTTGTAAAGATATGGTACATGCAACGCTGGATTGCCGCTGGAAAAAGATGTTAGAAGAAGAGGGAAAAAAGGAGGGAAAGGAGTGAGAGTAAAGGAAATTCTTCCAAATTACAACTGATGGTGCTCCGACTGGAGTGAAAACATTTTTGTGTAATGGTGATAGTTTTATGTGAAACTTTTTAACATTTTTAGTGATGAAGGACTATTTTTTATGGAACTTTTACCATGTTTTTAAGTAATGTCTGAGTGTAAAAATGGGTAATGTGAAGAATAAATATTAAATATACAGACCTCTTTGAATACCTCTTTAATGTAACGGAGTTTTGCTTATTGGAGTGAACGGTTGTAATACACCCATCCCCCCTTCCAAATTGTTTTACTATATTTTGCATATTACTAATACGAAGTTCACGCTAAAATTTTTGAGATACGGCTAAATGATACAAGTTAAACTTACCAACTCTTAAGAGTGTTCAAAGTAGTTCCTTCCAAGATCAATGCACTTTTGTAGGCGAATTTTCCAAAGATTAAATGCCTCAAGCCATCCATTTCTTGGAATAGATGAAAAATATTTTTTATTGCCTCAGTAATCTCATCTTCGGAATGAAAACGATGTCCACGTAATTTTTATTTAGATAAAATATAGCTAAAAGTTACACATAGCAAGATCGGTATAATAGGATGGATGTTCTATAACTTTGGTATTTTTTTGTTCAAGAAATTCGACTGTAATCCCTGCTGAATGAGAAGATGCATTGTCATGGTGAAGCATGAGTCCTCTAACATTCTTGAAGAATTTCTGGAAGACACTTAGTGGTGTACCAGTTAGCTGTAACTGTCTTCTGTCCCTTTAGCTTAATGGCTTTGACTAGACCTGCACTTCTGAAAAACAAGACGTACATCACTTTTTTCATTGCTCGTTGTTTTTTCACCATTGTTGGTTTGAGATCATCTTCAAAGACTCATACATTTACTTTCTAGACGTGTTGGAACATCAGAAAAAGGTATGTACGTCTCATCACCAGTTATGATTTTAGAAATAATGCGGTGGCCACCATCATTAAATAATTTTAGGGTTTCTGTACTAATTCTCACATGCTCCGCTTTTTCGTGTTCTTTTAAAATATCGGGGACCCAACGATAAACTAATTATTTCATATGCAGTTCTTCATGAATAATTTTATGTATAGCTATGGATCCAATGTTAAGTTCCTTCTGTATCATTTGGTAGGTACAGCGATTATCATCGATTATCAACGCTTAACATTTTTCGTACGGCCGACACATTTTCTGGGATTACAGCTGCCAATGATCTTCCTGTGTGTTCTTCATCCAAAAGAAAATTTCGACCTCTTCTAAATTCTGTAAACCATCTTAATACAATGGCACAAGATGGAACTTCATTCCCATATGCTAATTGTAAACGTTAAAAGTATTCTTCTGATTTAGCCCTATATTAAAGTCATAGAACATCATAGATCAGAGGTTCCCAAAGTGTGCTCCGCGGAGCCCTTGGGGCTCCGCCTAAACTTTTCAGGGGCTCCGCGGCGTTCCAGGGAAATAAACAAAACATGAAAGAAATTAGCATATTGCAAGGGAATTTTTTTCGAAAGTATGTAAAAATTTTGTGTGTGTGTGTGTCAAAAAGAAATACATCTAATCACTGGGTTGAAAAATACTATAATATATTTTTTTAAATCATATACAATTTTGCATTATACATATATCTATTCTCTATATAATATTTTTGGTTTGAACAATTTTTTTCATGTTTCTGCATTTAATGCGTTTTTAAAATTGGATTCAAAATAAGCTACAAGAAATAGTATTCTGAATTGAATGAGCAAAGGCGCGACAGTGCTGTTATCTCTGCTTGCTGAACAAAAGGGAGAAACGTTTTGTTCTTTGTAGCTCCTGTTATTCATGTGTTTATTGTTAGTTATTTTTTGCTTAGTAACCAGGTTCTAACTTCCTAATGAGGTAAGTGTCTTACATTTTTTTCCTTCGCTTCATTCTTATGAGAGCTTTAAAATGTGGTATTTTATACTCCATTACTTGCTATATTTATGTTACTTGCTATATTTATGAAATGTGCTAGTTAAGCTTTGATTGTTTCAGTTATAGAATTATAATTGGTTTTAGCTTTTTGTTAATATTTTAATTTAAGTGGTTTAATCTCAAATTTCATGTTCTATTTCAGTTTAAAATTCAAAACTGCTTCAAATTTTTTTAATCTGTTTAGTTTTTTAAAAGTTGTAATTAATTTTGACACCTTTTTCACGAAAATGGAACATGTGTATTTACGAAATACATATGTATACGTTGTGTATTTAGTTTTCTTTTTTCTTTTTGTAACTTTAATTCCTTTAATCTGTTTATTTTATTTTTATTAATTCTTAGTTATTTAAATTTTCTGTGCTGTTTTACATAATTGTACTTAATTTTGTAAGCAATGTATGTTGCTGAAAACGCTTTTTTTTAAACATCTTGTATTACTTAACAACCCCTCTTTAAAATTTTGTTTTAATTGGTTTCGGCATTGGCTGAGATTCTCAAGTTATGATGCCACATTTTCCTATCAGAAATAAGGCTGTAGCAATTAAAAAATATATATTAGTTCTTTATATTTGTCATCACACTACCAATATAAACCTTTGCTCAGATGCACCCTTGCTTAGACTTTTCGTCAATGAGTACCCGCCCTGATATGAATTTAACCCTACCTTTTTAACCGTATACCTATTTTGAGGCAAAAACAATGGTGAAAGAAAGTTTCTTTCAAACCTATAATTAATAGTTAAATACTTCAAATAAAATATCCAAAAAAAACTGAACGATGCTGCGCCTAACAATACAGGATTTTGCCCCGCCCACTTAAACACTAAAACGATGATCTGCTTCGAAATATATATATTTTTAAATGGTTCAAAAGAAGCTCAAAGGTGATTCGTTTTCGCTGAATGTTTAGAAGTACTAGAAACGTAAATAAGAGCGAAAAACGAAACCGTAATCGCATGATTCTATTACGGGTGGACGGGACTAGCGAAAACGTGTTATATAATTACTCATGGGCGACTGGGCCTACGCAGTTTCTTTCATTTCGCGAGTGGCCTATTGGTTTTATACAGAAATCTCTTTGAAAATGAAAACTGGACATGGACAACTTACTTTTTTTTCTGTGTGTGTGTGGTTTTTGCCATAAATAATAATGGTTTCACGTAAGCCCCAATGCAATGCATGACCCAGACAGGGTTATCATTTTGATTTTTAATTCAGAGTTCTTGCTGGAAATCCCGAAAGAATATTTTTTTATTTTAAAAATGGATGTTATTAACCCCTTAACAGTATTGCTCGAACGTCGCTCGGGTAAGAACAGTTTGTTTTCTTCGTTACTAAAATCTTTCAGAAACCACAAATTTTTAACTATAATTTTTGCTGTATATCTCGATTATACAAAGCAGATATTTTAATTTTAAAAAAAAATGATTTTTAGTCCTTATTTTTAATTTATTGTGTCCAATAATAGTAATATTAAATAAAACTGATAAGGGGTTAAATAATAGAAAATTTGATTTTCAAAATTTCTAGTATGATATCAGAATTTCTGTAGCAAGAAAAGGGCTAAACTGAGAAACTTGGCCCCATGTTAGAAACTAGTGGTTCGGACTCTTATCCAGCAAATCATTCTCTTCTCCATAGGCATAAAAAAACATTAATTTGTAAGCCATAGAGTACCGTGGGGTTAAGGGGCTCCGCCTTAGAAATTCTTTCCAAAAAAGGCTCCGCGAGCCCAAAAGTTTGGGAACCACTGTCATAGATCGATAATTTTCTCGCGTCAACTCCATTTCCTCTTCCTTCTAAATTTATTATATGACAGTTAAATTGCAACTGTTGCCACAATTTTTTGTCTGCGGACATAAAAGTGTTCAAATTAACATCCGACCAATATATATATATATTTTTTTTTTTGGTGCATATCATCTGCCCCTGTCTAAAAAATTTCAGAGTTACTTCGTATATAATCATGATGCTGTTCCATAGATGAATGTCAATTAAATAAAAGGGGTAATATAATGATACAGTTTCAAATATTAGCATTTAGGGAGTACACATGTTTTTTACCCTCCCTCCTCCCTAGAACACGTTTTGTGCATATTAATTTTATTTTAGGACTATTTTAGAGTATTGGGGCTTTTTTGAAATTAGGGACTCGATTATTTTTGTCGATAGTCAAAGTAATCGAGTTCCCTAATATCAATTATACGTGGTATAATCGATATATTTTATCGATGTATAATCCACCATATATCTATATCCTCGCCCATTCACCGAATACCCTACAGTAAATCAGTCCTTGTTGGAGTTACCCTCGTTACCTGGCGATACGGTAAAAGCACAAATTTCGAAGTTGTGGTACGCCTGTCTGAAATTTTTAAAATCCTGATGTGGAGTTTATAGAATAAAATGACGCAAACGGCCTATAAATACGATAATTATATACAGGGTTATTCTAAATGATGGAGCTATTTTCAAAAAATTGTATTTATTAAAGTACAAATCCAAAATGAACAATCTTTATACCAATGAAAAGAGGAAGTTTCAAACTTTTTTTTAAAGACATTATAAATGTTCAATGTGTCCACCGTTTGCTGCAAGGCAAACATCTATGCGATAGCCAAACTCGTCCCACACACGAGAAAGCGTATCTGCTGTTACTGAGTGCACGGCTTGTACGTCCTGTCGTCCTGTGTACGTCCCGCAGCTACCAACAACTCTGAACGATCTGCGGAACCGTATCACTGCTGCCTTGCACTCAGTAACAGCAGATATCCTTTCTCGAGTGTGGGACGAGTTTGGCTATCGCGTAGATGTTTGCTGTGCAGAAAACGGTGAACACATTGAACATCTTAAACTATAATAAAGAAGGAAGTTTGTGTGTGTATCTGTCTGTCTGTCTGTCTGTTTCTCCGTTGTGTTCTGAAGAGACCGCTGCACGCAGAGCTACAAAATTTGGTGGGAAGGTACCTCTATGCATGTAGCTTTGCACCTCGAAGCTAGATTTTGGAATTTTTGAATAGATTTTTTTAATTTAATTTTTAATGCGATTTTTGGTGTTTTTTTACGTTTTGCTGCGTTTTTTCCACATTAGTAGCAGGAATCCGGTTCCAATCTTTTAGCACAATATAGCAAATTTTATCCTTTTTTCAATAAAGTTTATGCGAAATTTGTACAGCGATTTTTGAGTTTTGGCGAATTTTTTCCTTCGACACTAAGAAATTTTGCCAGAATGCTTGATTGGCTTGGTGGTTGCGCTTTCATTTCAGCCTCATATACGTTCAGAATCGTCATTTTTTTTTCTCTTTTTAGCTTGGAGAAAGTTGATAATTCTTTACAGATGAAAAAAATCATGATTTTAAAATGCAATTTTTAGTGCTTTTGTGATTTACCCACATTAGTAACCGGAATCCAATTCCAATCTTTTAGCACAGTATACCTTTTTTTATCCTTTTTTCAATAAAGTTTATGCGAAATTTGTACAGAATTGTGCGAAATTTTGATTTTTAGCAAATTTTTTCCTTCGACACTAATTTTGCCCAGAATGCTTGATTGGTTCGGTGATTGCTTTCATTTCAGCCTCAGATACGCTCAGAATCGCCATTTTTTTTTTACTCTTTTTGGCTTGGAGAAAGTTGATAATTCTTTACAGATAAAAAATCATAATTTTAAAATGGAAGGGCGGATTATTTATTATCCCGATTTTTTTTATTAGACTTTTTCTTTTAATTTCATTTTTTATAGTTTTCAACTCTTTTTCATGTTTAGCAGCGTTTTTTGTTTCAAATGACGTCATAAATCACACCCACTAGAAGCCAAACACCATTGGAGGGCAGTTGTGATTGGTAGCTGATAGAATTGTAGGCACAGCTGGAAGTCAACCGGGCATTTTTGATTAGCATAACAGAGTAAGGAGATTTAAACAGAGACCCAACTTCGCCTGAAAAGAGCGACTGCAGCGGATGACTTAAAATCTAAATCATCGCTTTGGCGATTTTTATCTTCCTGGTTTCCGTTTAATTGTAACCCTATTCTGCTTGGCGTCTTTTGCTGTTGTCATTTGCACAAGTGTAAATTTTCGGAGTTCGCTATTTGATTTTTGAATCTTGATTAATATTTATTATTAAAATTACTCTTTGAAGATCAAATAGGTCATTATAATTCTTCAAAATGTAAGTTGTGATTTATTTTCATGTGTTATTTTTGTTCTTGTTTTTCAAGTTCCATAATGTTTGAAATATTTTACATATATTCGGTGTTGACAGATTTTTGCCGAAACGTCATGTTAAGGCTCACTGTGGAGACGCGAAAAGTTTTTGGTTTCCGTCTGTCTGTTTGCCGTAAAAATGATCCGATTAGGTTGATTTTTAGTAGGTATGTTGGTGAGGTATCCGGAATTAGCTGTATAGTTTTTGCTTAAATTTGGTTCATTCGTTCGAAAAATATAGAACATTTTTTTTTTAGGTCATAATGCTTTCCTACGGGGATGCAGACGATTTTTCAAATTTCATTTTTATCTGAAATGAAAATGGAACATTTGCATAATGGATTTAGACGTCAAATTATGAATGCTAAATTTTCGATATGGATTTACAATAGTTTTAAAATTTTTGCCGATAAATTTAATAGAATTTAGAAATTAATTGCTTAAAATATTTGAAAATGTTTTTGCATCTGAAGTGAAACTTAACAATTTTGCACTTAAAATTTGTCCGATTCAAACAAAGGGTTCGATTTCAACGACAATTGATTCATTCAATTTAACATGAACTAATTAAGATATAGATAACTAATTAAGACATAGATTTGGCACCACTGGCGGTGGAAAGCGGAACTAAAAGATTTTCTACACGTGCACAGAGCGCCTTCTATACGTTGTCATAAGCAGCGGGGACATGTGTCGGAGTTTCGTTCGGAAAGAAGTTTGTTTAGAACAGAGTGCATCCCCTGGAGGTGGGCAATGTAACTAAAAGATTTTGCATTTACTCTTTGTCCGATCCAAAAGCAATCTTTTCTGACATTCTTCGGAGGTCTCCCAGGAACTAAATAAACTTCGGTATCATTTTTTCAGCCCTTGGTTACCACCATTTATGAATATTAATATCCAGGGGGTGATTTATTTTCTCATGTTCTGTGGGTCCGATTTCAACGGGAATCGGTTCATTAAACTTAACATGAACTAATTAAGATATAGCTAATTAAGGCACAGATTTGGTACCTCTGGCGGTGGAAAGTCAAACTAACATTTCACGCGTACACGGCACGCCTTCTACACAGTGCCGTAAACAGCGTGAACGAGTGCCGGAGTTTCGTTGGGAAATAAGTTTATTTAAAACAGAATGCTCCACCTGGTGGTAGAAACTGGAAGTAAAAGATTTTGCAGCGCGTGCCTAGCACGTCTGCTATACACGGTATCGTAGGCAGCGGGGACACGTGTGGGATAATTTATTTAGAACAAAATGCCTCCCCTGGAGGTGGAACTAAAACATTTTCCTGCGCGTGCGCCAAAAATGAGTATTTTTATTGAAACCGCAAAAGTAAGTTACTGATTTGATAATTCCAGAAAAAGCTTCATTTTCACTCATCCTCGAAAATTAAAAAAAGTATTGGATTATTTGAAGGTCTATGATCGAAACCCAGTTTTCTTCTGATCAAAATGCAAATTTTGTGAAAATCAGACGGTAGCTTTTTTTTTTTTTTAATTTTGACCAAAAACTGACCCGATTTGAATCAATTGATCCAGACATTTGAGGAGGTGGTATTAAATTTACTTCTGCTTCGGGTAAATCTTTCTATTTAATTTCCGAAAGACAAAGAGTTACCAGAAGAAGGGTTTCGTGCAGCGATTTTTAGAGTGATTTCGCGTTTCGTATTATTTTTTTATGGGACCGGGCAACGCCGAGCGGATTTGCTAGTTTATGATATATTTTTAAAAAAAACTTTGAAACTTCCGTTTTAAATTGGTATAAAGATTGTTCATTTTGGATTTGTACTTTAATAAATACAATTTTTTGAAAATGGGTCCATCATTTAGAATAACCCTGTACAATGTTTTTTATGTTGCCTCGCCTTTTTCATGGAATTTAAATGCATTTATAGTGCAGTATCCAGTATGTATTGTTTGAAGATTTGCCAGATTTAAATTGATGTATCTAAATTTCTATGAAAAATAAAATTACAATACTTGATACCATGTTTTTCAGTTTATTAACCATTGGGAAAATGGTTGTTACTTTCGGTCGAGAATGGACCAAAATGATGTACGCACTTTACTCTTTTAACAGTTTTTAACGAAATTCTGTAACTTTAGAAGAATTTTTTAAGCGTTTTTAACGAAATTCTGTAATTTTAGAAATTTTTTTCTTTGAATAGGCAACAGAAATGCATAAAATCGTTACAAAAATGTTATAGTTACAAAAAGGATAGATGCAAATTATCAGATACAAAAAAAGCCGAATTCAAAGATTGACGTCGGATGAGAAATCGTCTTATAAAGCAAAAAACGTGGTCTTCAACTTTAATTTCCTCAAAATACCTTTAGCTTAGACATCAATCTAAACAAGAGTTAAAGCAATACTTAAATTTTGCTTAGGGGATGGTCTACAAATAGAAATTGTACCAAACTTTAAAAATTTCAATGCTAACACCTAAAGTTGGCATCCTATTTGGATATTTCGGTTTATTCTAACTTCGGAAACCAAACGGGAAGTCAGTAGATAGGGAATGGGATTTCTGCGTCAGCAGCAGGCGATGGCGGCGGTAATACCGCATTCTGCCGAGAACATACTATAGTAGGTCGTTAGAATAGCTAGCGTGGGAAAGCTATGTTATAGTAGGGTGGGGCGAATAGGTCTGCTATAAGACGGGAAGGGGGGGCGGTATTTTAGGAGGGCTAAATTAATAAAATTTTTAAATGTCTTATAGTACGAGGTAACAGTTAGGGTAGAGAATGAACACTGCCCCGCTATCCCTCTGTATTTTCCCAATGGTCGTTGTAATTTGTTAAATTAGAATTTTTTCCCTTTAAATTGTTTTCGGTATTTTTGACTTTCATAGAAAATTTTGAAATATTGTTGAAGTAAAAAATATTTCTGAATAAAAAAAATACATTTATAAAGATACATGTATAAAAATACATTTTTTCCTTAAAAAAATATTAATTTTTAAAAATAAATATTTTGGTAAATGCCGAAGACAAATTAATATATATATATTTTTTCTTTGTTCTTAAATCAATTGAAATAAAGATATTTTTAATAAATAGGTATGCGGCCAATCAAGAAAATTTCACTAAAACGGGAGTACAGAAAATTGTAAACAGCTTTATTTTGTGACTTTTAGAATTGGAGTTATGACTATCAATTGGGTTTTTTTCCCTTTATTTTTCACGGCTGTAGTGTGTTATCTCTTTATAGTTCTTTGGAATAACAGTTTTCCACAATAGTACAGGTAAAATACGAGATCAAAAATTGAGTAAAAAACAACTGATGGCCATTCACGAAAATTTGGGAACAACTTTGTTTTGGCTTTTATTTTTTGGGGGGAGAACTCTTCGGATCTTCATTTCTAGTGGCAAAAAAAAGTTGTTTCAAATTTTCGTGAATGGCCACTAGTTGTTGCAGAACAAGTACATTTTATCTGCACTGAAGTAAAATTTTCGACTTTGCATTCTTGGCAACAAATGATCGTATCGACTTGCGGGTGGTGTGGTTCGATTCAGAATTAAAAAATACATAGTAAACGATTCCCCACTTGACCAATTTAAAAAAAGGTTGAATACCCCCCCCCCCCCCCCGAAATAAAACGACCCCCTTTTACCCCTAAACATCACAAAACAACTTTTAATTTTTGGGGACTCGTTGGATCTTCATTTCTAGTGCCAAAACGAAGTTCTTCCCAAATTTTCGTGAATGGCCATCAGTTGTTTCTGTAAAAACCTACATTAACTGCACTGAGGTAAAACCGTCGACTTTGTATTTGTAAAATCTGGTGTAACTTTGTAACGAATCGTTGTATCGACTTGCGGAGGAAGCCGTTCGATTCAGAATTAAAAAATGCAAAACTAACGACACCCCACTTGAGCTACTTAACGGATTCACCCTCCCCCCCCCCTCCCTGAGATAAAGTTTCCCCCAAAAAACAGTGCAAAACAACTTTATTTTTTGCGGACTCATCGGATCTTCAATTCTAGTGCCAAAACGAAGTTCTTCCCAAATTTGGGGGAATAGCCATCAGTTGTTTAAAAATAAAAACCTATTTTACCTGTACTACTATTGCCCTCTAAAGAGTTAAAGTAACTTTATGTTATCTATTTATTTTTTAAGTACCAAGCAAAAGTCTATTCTTCCGAGGAAAAGGAAATCGTTCATTTAATCGTAGCCTACGATGATGCGCGTCGCTGTCATCGTAGGCTATGATTTAATAGAATAATTTTCCCTTCCAATGGCTAGATGGCAGCACTACATTTTTTAATATCAGCTTTTGCTTTTATTTGCTATTTTATTCCTCCTCATTTCTCTCTCATCTTCCCAAATATTATCATTTGCCAAACTTTTTACTAGCTAAGTATTTTACACTGAGAAAGTTATGAAAAAAAAAAAAAATAATTGAGAGAGAAAGAAAAAAATAAAGAAAAGAAAGTAAGGAAGACATATAATTTTTCTTATTATTCCCTCCCCTAACCGTTTAATTTAATTTAATTTAATTTATTTATTTTATTTTATTTATTTATTTATTTTTATTTTATTTTATTTATTTATTTATTTATTTTTTTTTTTTTTTTGGGGGGGGGGGGGGGGGGGGGGTCGGCTAGATGCCAGTGCACTAGAGATGAGTTCGGGCTCACTTTTCGGAGCCCGGGGCCAAAACATTTTGTGTCATCAGAGCCCGGGCCAGTCTGAGCCCGATACCGAAAAAAATTGCATAATATTTAAAAATTGTTTTAAAAGTAATATCCCATTTTTAAAAAACTTTATACATGAAAATAACTGTTAATCCCCAGCACATAATTAATTATTTGGAAATTTACATTTAATCTTATCAAAAGAGAAGTTTTCTAGCAAATAAAAATATACTTCCTTAAAAGGATTCTCATATTTTTCTCTCCCAATAAGATATGATGGACACACAGCAAATATGATGGACACATTAACGAAGTGAGTTTTATGAATAAATGCATGGAATTTAAAGAAATTACTATTTCTATGCAGAAGAATCGAATTACGTTTTTCTACTTCTCATAAAAGGTGTATATCGTAAATTGTAATTGATTCCTTAATTAAAACAATATTTCGTGTTCCTGAAAATGTTTAAATTAAAAATTTTACACTGTTATCTGAAAGATCCTATGTATTTATAGGAAAAGTGAAAACACTGTTCGATTGCTTTCTATCGGAATAACAATACATGACAATTATATCTATTTCCGAATGGAAGTGACTTCAGAAATATGTAGAGCGGAGCTTTAGCAAGAACAGAGTTCATTATGAAAATTAGATTATCTAACGTTATTTTCATATGAAGAGCGATTATGACTTGAACACAATATTAGACTAAAAATTTGCAAACCTTAAGATAATGCTGATTGACTAAATATGAAATAAAATATTCATTTCGCGTTAGATCTCTGAAAAAATAAAATAAAATAAACGTTCCAATTAAAAAATATCCTGTCACAAACGAAAATTGAGCAACAAATTGTTCGCACCTCTTCCCACTGGTGCTATATCACCCAGTCATTGTGTCGCGTCAATGCCACATATAAATCTGCAAATATCGCAATTTTTTTAAAAAATAGCATTCTAATATACTAGAAACATTTCTTCTATTCAGTTTGATCAAAATGACTTGAAAAAGATTATGCAATTTTTTAGGAGGAAAAGAAAGTTATATTTATTTTTTCTATATGAGAATAAATAAAATTGTCAGTTTCAGAAAAAATAAGCCCGAGCCCGAAGACTGGTATAAAAATCGAGCCGAGTCCGTGTCAGGCTTTCGGCCTCGGGCTGAGCCCGTCTCATCTCTACAGTGCACACAACTTAAATAAGAACAACTGCACTGATGACTAACAAAATGTTTTTGTTATGATGCAACCAAAAAATGCAATACATTATCTTTGCATATTTTCCTTTAAATAGATAATTTAAAATAATAATAATAAAACTCTTTACAGATGTGTATCTCGGAGGGGGGGGGGGGGGTAAAATATTTGTATAAATAAAAACATAAAATGAAATTTCTGATAGTATAGTGGTTGTCTTTTTATATATTAGAATATGTTGGATGTATTTGAAATAATCAGTATTATACACATTCTTGCTTTATTAAAAAGTGTATCAAAATTTAATAGGATACCTTAAAATACCTCAGTATTAAGGTATAGAAAAAAATGCTTAAGTGATACAAACAGAACTCAAAAAGGCTTATAAAAACTTTTTTTAAAGGTTTTTATAAGCTTTTTTGTGTTCTGTTTGTATCACTTAAGCATTTTTATCTATATTTTAATTATGATTAGTGACCTTATTATTGATTATATACCTCAGTATGTTTGACACACATTTATCTATATAACACAAAAATAAATATAACTCTAGTTGGTTCAAATAAATTAGTACATAAAAAGACAACTACATTTTGTTAAATAAATTATTGATACAATTTCTTATTCATTTTTTATAATTCTAAGGAAAAATAATGCAATATTTTATCAGTGATGAATTCAAGAGGTAGCCAGATGAGGGGCCATTCCTCCCAGAACATCAAAGTGTCCTCCTCCCAGAAGATCTGAGATTTTGTGATTTAGTAATTGTCTAAAACTGCAAATCTCCCAGACCCTATTTTTTTCCCCCAATAAATATACAATTTGAATTATTGAAACAATAAAACAAAATTATGAATATATAATTAATGAAATAATTAAACGAAATTGTTATATTTACCCAAAAATTGGGTTTTTTAAACATAGCAAAGTACTTTAAGAGTAACTAAACATTCACATTGTCCATTTAATAAAATAAAACCAATATGTAATAATATATTTGTCAACATAATTTTCTAATTTATGAATTTTTGTAAATATATATAATAAATATTTATAAAACTAGTCAATTATTTTTTTCATTGTATTGTATACGTCACTACCATTCCTATCTCTAATTAGAACTTGTGTCAGCATTTTCATTTGATGCAATTCCATTCTAACACAATAGCAAAAAATAACAATTTTTTTTTTTTAATGTGTGACTTTGATTGAATAAATGCGATATGAAAACGCACATTACAAAAAAAGTTTATCTCACTTTAAATGTAATTTTCAGCTGCAATCTCTACTTTGAAGAAATCCATTATCATATAATTTTTTAACCATTTTTCACAAAAAGTAAAGTTTGCTTGATTTTGGAAATGTTCTTCTGGTGCAAAAAGCACTTTTATATTTTAAAAACAATATAGGTTTCTTTTCCCAAGATACAGTGTAACTGCTTACAGCTGAGTTGAAGAATGTGTGAAAGTTATTTGTTCATTATAAGTAAATTTCTTAGAACATTAATAAGTATTTAGGCACTCTTTGTTAATTTGCTCTAAAAAATTTCTTGCTCAACAATACAAATTTTTCTTACACATTCATAATCATTTTCATACATAAAAGCATGAAATTTGTATAACAAGATGCTGTGAAGGTTTTCTCAGTCTCGGTCTTGCCACTCCGTGGGGAACAGTGGAGACCTCAATGCTCAGACCGAGACCATGGGAGTCTTGAGGCAGAGGAGGTAAACTGGACCTCTCCTCTTCAAGCCTGGCACCCGACAAGGCATTCTGCATGGGGAACAGACACTTCACCGACTCCCGTAAATGCGAGAGTCGGTGAGGTGTCTGTTTCCCTGCTTGCTGTGGTGCAGACAATCAAATTTCATGTTTTTTCAAGTGCTTTGGAATCAAACAGCATTAATCACAGAGTTAAACTTGACTGCTCCTCAAAGGCGACCTTTATTTGATTATTGCATCTCTAAAATCAATTTAAATCCCCAAATTTAATACCTCTTTCTCAAAGATAACATTTCTCTTTTTCCAATAAAAATAAGTTATCTGATTTCTTAGTATCTAAGTAAAAACATCTAGAAATTACACACATTTAAGAATAAAAATGATTTCATGAAAGTTGCAAGTTTGAGAACAGCCTTAAATGGGCTCTAGTCACATACCAGGTGTTTCAAAAGTTTGGTGCAAAAGTAAAACATGATAAAAAAATATCTACGGGTCGGAGAGACATGTGGTTTGCAGATGAATATTCAATGTGGTACGGGATTTTGTATGACAAAAAAAAAATTAGTTCAAAATCCCAACAATAGAGGGCGCTGCTGCAGATAATTTCATATTGCTCACACAATGCAAGATTTGGATACAAAAACATTAGAGAATACTGCATGTATACTTGTAATACGCAAAAATAATAATGGTGATTGAGGTTATCATGTGTAATTTTCAATCACGATAACATCACACACCATTATAATTTCTGCGTATTATATGTGTACATGCAGTATTCGCTATTGTTTTTGTATCCAAATCTTGCGTTGTGTGAGCAATATGGAATTATCTGCAGCAGCGCCCTCTATTGCTGGAATTTTGAACAATTTTTTTTGTGTGTGTTTTATACAAAATCCTGTACCATGCTGAATATTTATCTGCAAACCACATGTCTCTCCAACCCATAGATCTTTTTTTGTTGCATTTTATTGTTGCACCAAACTTTTGAAACACCCAGTACATACAGTGCATGGAACAATGCATAACAACATAAATATCTAATTTAAATGGTGGTTTAATTGGATTTCTTTAATTATATTTTAAAGCATATTCAATACTAATTTTAAATTAATTCATGATAATCATTACATGCATAGCTGGTATTCAATTAACAGAAAAGTACCTAATTTTAATTTAAGGGGCCTGGGACAAAAATTTATTATTTTTCTTTGATATATGTCTCTTTCTATCTATACAGTAGACTCCTGACTATCCAGGCTAACGTTGCAGAAAGGCAGGCTGGATAAGCCAGAATTTATAAATACTCATATAATTAAAAACTTGCCATTCCCATACAATTAAAAACACACTTTTTATACCAAATCTCACTCTTGCTCATATATTTTACCTCTTAGTACAAGCCGGTACTTTCTAAATGCTTGTTATGTACTGTACTGTACACTTTTTAAAAAATTACTGAAAAAGGGAAGTGCAATAAAGAAAATATTATACACTTTTTAAGAAAAATTTTATAATGTCTGACTTAGTGGCAGGAACATAAAATAAAAATATCCTGTACAGTACAGTTTAAAAATAAACAAAACCTTAACAAAAAACTTAAGTCTTAAAAAAAAAAAAAAAAAAAAAAAAAAAAAAAAAAGGTTTGCTCTTATTTTACTGTTTATCAATAAATGTTTACACAAATGTGATGAGTTAGGCCAAGATAAGAGAGTCAAAACTTAGTTTTTCAAAAAGTCATTGATGGACGATAGCTTCTCTCTTCATTACTCTCTTCCGAGACAGCAAATGGCACTTAGGAGGATCGGCGATCTTAGCAAACCCCCACATCCCATACTTTAGCAAAATACCCAATTTTATTAGATTGAATTTTTTAAAAACTAGACCATACAGTTAGGAATCTACTGTATATATACACTGGTGCCCAAAATTAAAGTCACAAACACAAAACCTGTAATAACTGGAGAAATATAATTGGTTTATTGTAACAGAATTTTGTACATAGAGGTATTACTATGGAAAAACATATCGCAACATAACAATATGGAAAAGAGGTGAATTGTTAGTTAAGATACAAGTTATAATAAAAATGGTCAAGCCATGATGCATTAACCTCCAGGAATGGTCCGTCTAATATGGAGTGTGGCCACCTTGCACTGCTATAAAAGTTGCTCCACAACAAGCCACCATATTGTTAATGATGGGGGTCAAGGAACACCTTTGGCAATAAATCACATTTTTCTAAAAGAATGGATTTTATTGCCTGGAGGGTTCTGGGAGGAGGGATGATGTTATGAAATAGCTCTTCCTAGAACATCCCAAAACATGTTATATTATATAAGATTGAGGTCTGGAGATTTCACTGGCCAGTCCATACAGCAAATATCCTCTTCCAGAAAATCATCAATAATTTAAGCTCTGTGTGGCCTCGCATTATTGTCTATAAAAAGAAAGTTCAGACCTGTAGCAGCCCGGAAAAACCTCACATGGGCTTCAAGGGCTTCATCCCTATAGTGCTGTGCGATGACACTACCTGCATCAAAGATGTGCAGCAGTGTATGACTGCCCAATATGATGCTGTCCCAGACAAGGATTCATATGCTCACAAAGTGGTCGATTTCCTTTATATTGGAGGAATGATAGTGGGCTCCAGGTGCTCTCCAGATGAAAACTCATTGAGAATCGCTTTGTGTGGAATCTCGACTCACCAGTGAAAAGAACACACCTCCATTCTTGGTGTGACCAAAAATGGTGGGTTTGGTTCCATGAAAAACAGGCTCTTTTGTGTGATTTGCTCAGAAGGAGACACAATACTGGATGTAAAGGGTTCTCTCTCTGTTAGGTGTCTGTATATAGTATGACTAGAAATTCTTGTTCCAGATAGAGAAGCAAGCTCACGAGAAAGCTCTGTAGCCATTGTGTACTTAATGACAAGTAATAATCCTGTGCAGGCATTGTCATTCTTAGGTGACCTTGGCCAGGCCTCCTGATGACAGTACCACTTGTTTGGAATTTATTCCACAGCCTAGATATCACTTTCAGTGCCACTTGTAATCATTGAACCACCTCTGCTTGAAATGGCCCAGCTTCAAGCCTGTCGATAGCTCTCCATCTCAGCGAATTGTCTAACTGATTATAAGAACTCATTCTCACTGAAATCCGTCAATTTGGTGGTTTAATGCAATAATCACAACACTGAAGCCAAAAAACTCAGATGCTTAAATGGTCAAATTTCATATTCTGTTACAAAACTTATGCTAAATACCATTTATTCAAAACTGGATTTAACATTGTTACCTATTCTCTAAAATATAGGGTAAGTCAAAATGAATATAGCGATTACAAACGGCTATAACTATTTAATGGAAAAGAATTTATCGATAAGATTAACACAGAGTGTAGACGGGACTTCAAAATTTTGTATACATACATCATAGATGTTCTATGTGACTTCCCGTGGTCATATGGACAACATCTAGGCAGTAGTCCATTTCACGCCATACATTCTGAAGCATTTGTTCAGTCACCGACATAAACGCATTACAAATGCGTACTTTGACACCCTGCAATTTTTTTCTATGGGGTTATGTGAAAGAGTGGGGTATGTGCCTCCCATGCCCAAAACAACTGAAGAACTCAAAGTACGCATTTGTAATGCGCTTGTGTCGGTGACTGAACAAATGTTTCAGAATGTATGGCGTGAAATGGACTACCGCCTTGATGTTGTCCGTGTGACCAAGGGAAGTCACATAGAACATCTATGACGTATGTATACAAAATTTTTAATTTCCGTCTACATTCTGTGTTAATCTTATCAATAAATTCTTTACCATTAAATAGTTATAGCCATTTGTAATCGCTATATTCATTTTGACTTACCCTGTATATACGGTACAAATTTTATCAATTTTACTGGTAGCTATTTTGAATTACTGTAAAAAATACCTTAATTTTGGACACAAGGTATATTTATTTTTAAATGTAAATTCTTAAAAACTAGTTTTAATTAAAAAAAAATAAAAAGTATTAAATTTAGCAATATATAAAACTGATAAATCTTATGAAAGAATAATGCTTTTGTATACTTTTTTTCATTTATTAGTACGGAAATAAATAAATAATTATTTGGTCTTCAAAATCAACAAAAATATTTATTTAAAAAACTTTAATAATTTTTTAATGGAAAAAAGTCATTTTCATGAATATTTTTTACTATGAGAATCATATTTTTAATTTTTATCTCTCAAAACAAAATATGCTGAAAACAATTTAATATGCAACTAATAATTGTATGAAGTCTCATAACTTTTATCTTTCATAAAAATTCAAATATATCAATTTAAATAAATATGAATCTGGAAAAAATACATTCTGAGATAAATGGATTTAAAGTTTTTAAGTAGACCTTAAGACAACCATCACAATGTAACATAAAAAGCACTAAATTTTCAAAAAAACTAATCATTGTATTTATATTTGCATAATGTTATTCTAAAAACTGGCATACAGATAAAAAAAAAACATAAAACTGTGATACTTTCGAGATTATGCCCCAGATCACATCAAGTTCTCATATTTCCCTTTGTGGAGAGTTCCCAGAAAATAGCAATTTTGAAGATGTGCTTTGTTCCCACATTGACATAGGTGATAAGAGTATAAAAACACACTTAAAAAAAAAAAAATAAAATAAAAAGCTAAAAATATTTTTTACAGAGTCTAAAATGATTTGATGAATAGTTGAGGATCAGTCGCAGAAATGATTGATTCTAAAAGGAGGTCAGTGAAAGCAATGCCTTTTCTTTTCTGGCTGACGAGATGCCAATGACAGCAAAGAAGGCAAATATCCCTTGAAATAAGATACATAAGAAAGATGCTAATGTTGGTTGATAAAAGAATTTATGGCTTTTGTCGAACTTGAGAAATTAAGATGCAAAAAGTGTAGCAGATGCTTTTTTGCAATTAATGCGAATGTTAGTACTAGAAAAGACAAAGCTTTTTATTTAGGATTTGAGAGATGCTACATGATGGCTGGTAAAGATACTGTGTTCAGCAAAGGATCAAAGGGAAACACTTTACTACTAGCCAGTAGTTTATGCATATAAAATCTTGTAGATTATTTAATTAGCTATAAATATTGCACACCTTCCCTTTTTAAAACTAAATTTTATAACTGAAAATTTTATAAATCTTTAATAATTTTAAAGTATCCGTTAAATATTTTAGAATTTGTTACATGACAGATTTAACTAATTTGTAACATCAATCCAGTCTATTGTTGAATGATTTATTAGTGTAAGATACATTTTTTAAATTGCTCATATTGTAATTTCAATATCAATCAAAATTTATGTATGCATATAGATAAAAATAGTGTAAATGCAATTTCATTCACCTGAAACAAACTACAAAATATCTATCTTAAAATTTAAAGATATGAAATTTATGTTACATTTAATATAACTAATATTTTTATTATACCTAAGAACATTTTACAACCTTTATATAAGATATAACAATAAGACAAAAAATTGGAGACAAATGTCTATTCTATAAAATTTATTGAAATAGCACATATTATATATTTAACATATCATTTGCATTCATTCAGGGTAGATAAATTTTGAACATCCTAATATTTTTAGTGTCGAAAAATGATTTACTTGAAATATAAACCAGTTCATAACTGTACAAATTAAAAAATTAATATTCTATTCATCTATGAGAACAATGAGAACCGCTGAGCTCTGAGTTTTTCTTTGCTAACAAGATTATCATTGATTTCTCTTAATGAAGGTAAAAACTTTAAATCTCCTAGTGCAGCAACAGATGCCTTCCTCTTCAGCATATTACTTGCTATGTTATGAATATCATCAGTTGTAACTTTGGCTGTAAAAGAAACACAATGTTTAATAAATCTTAGAAATTTTTTTTTTCAAAAAATAATAGATTATTAAATTACAAATTAATATATTATTTTTTTTAATTTATCATAGTCATCCATTAATTATATCACATTTCAAGTGTGACAAGAGGGGGGGGTGGGGGGTTAACATGTTGCGACATCACATCTAAAATATGAAAACAATCAGGTAAGCATTATTTTTAAGCAGCATAATAAAGTTCATTAAATAAATAAATATGCATTTTTTTCCTTTATTTTAAATTACAACAGCTTTATGTAAAAGCACACATACAAGATCTTAATGGTTTTATAATATTGATATATGTAGGCAATACATCATAATTAAGCAACTTTTTTTTAATAAAATCAGCTCTAAATTACTACTTGCAAAAAATGAAATGTCACAACAGGGAAGAGGGTATTCTTCGAATGTGACAACCTGTGACATAGGGTGAGGGAGGGGTAAAAAACCCTCACAAAATTTGCATGTCATAATTAATGGGTAGCCCTTTGTATAGAAAATCCTAAATTAAATTTTGTAATGGCCCTTCTTGCATGTACTTAAATACAGAGATTGACAGTTAATTCTCAGTTTAAATTTGATTTCTTTTTCCTCAAATACAGAAAATCATAGATCAAATTTTTAACCTTTCCTCCCTACACACACACACATTAAAATAATAATAATAATAAAAAATTAATAACACAAAATAATTTTCAAGAGAATTAAATCATTTTGATATTGAGAATTTCAAAACCTGACATGCCTGAAGAACACAAATGTAAAACAAATAAAACTTCTTATAATAATATAGTTAATTACAGATAACTTTATTTTATGTTACTTTAATTTCTAATACAAAACTGAACTAAAAAAAAAAAAACATTAACTTTGTTATGTTGATAATTTGGGTTTTTCTAAATAAGTAATTGAAAAAAAAAAAAAAAGCTATGTTATCTTTAGGCTGTTTTATTTAAGTAGTTTTTTTTTAACTTTAGGATATCTCTACTTTTGTCAGGCAATTGTTACAAATTAATCCTTATTATATTTAATATATGATTGTAGTGTTCAATAACTTTTTGAGGAGTTTTTTTTATATTGGCTTGACGTCCATCGATGTAAAGACTTTTTCCTCGGATATTTATGAATATTATGTGTGTAAAATTCAAGTTTATAATGTTTAAAAATGTATTAAAAAAAAGGTTAAAGTTATAGCTAATTCGTAATTTAATTTTGAAAATATATATTTAAATGTAAAAAAAAAAATATTATTTTAAAAGTTTTTAGAGATGTTCTGTTAGAAAATATGTAAGTTTAACTTATTTTATATTTTACGAAACATGTGGTCCTGAGCGCCAATGTTATCATATTCATCCGCAGCACTTGGACCATGTTTTACAAGTAATTGTACTCAGTTTTTAAATTAAAAAATGACTGAAAAAGAAAGCATACAAAGTGTAAATTGAGCATCAACTAATCAAATTCTAAAAAAATTGCAAATGAATAATGAGTTGTGCCATTATTATTTTTGGCGAGCGATCGGACTATTTTCTGATGCGGCAGGAGAAAATGCAATGAAGCGAGCGGATAAAAGGACGGCGCTCACAGAGACTCAAAGCTTTTTTGGTACGAGAGCTGGCTGGACGAACTATAGCCAAGTTGGCTTCATTTATGAAGACTTATTTTGGTCGCCAAATTTGGCGATATTTCGCCAAATGTCACCACGTTTGGCGAGAATTTGGTGCTAACGGATATGAATATATAGTTTTATGCATATGATTGGGAAAATGATTACAAGAATGAAAGAAAATAATTTGCGAGAAATCGCGTTCACTAAAACTCATACATTAATCGTTGGTTTTTTGCAATGTGCCGTCTTGTAATGTGTTCAAAATGTCAGCCACCCTAGAATTTCAAACTGCTCTATCTCAGCCATTTTTTAAGATAGAGGTAAAACAAAAAATGCTCCGGAATCCTTGTACCAAGGCCTAACACGTAAGCAAAAAATAAATTTGAATTTTTAACTTTTTTGTAAATTTATTTTAGTTTTAAATCTTTAAGTGGCCGCCATCTTGAAACAAGATGGCAGACCAAGCTGGTCAACGAACTCAGTCAAGACAATGGTGAGCTTAATACGCACAATTAGTGTCATCCAAATTGATTTATAAATACGAGTGTTATCGTATGACATAGGTCAGATATATATATATATATATATATATATATATATGTATGGATATATATAAATCAACATTTGAACGGAGGCTGGCCAACGAACTCGGTCAAGACATTGGTGAGCTTAATACGCACAATTAGTGTCATCCAAATTGATTTATAAATACGAGTGTTATCATATGACATAGGTCAGATATATATATATATATATATATCAACATTTGAACAGAGGGTGGTTTTGGGGTCTGAGGGTCATGATCGGTGAAAGTTTTCCAGAATTGCTTTCCTCCGAACGGCTGCAATAGGTAGCTTTATACTTTGTTGTATTGAAAGCTACCTAAAAGGGTTATAAGCTATGTAATGTAAATGTTTATCCTACATAATATCTTAACTACCTTCTAAAATAAACTCTAATTTTTCATGTAACCTATATCTCTATCATATTTTACTTCTTTCCCACACAAGCAGTAAACATTTTATTTCCCTTTATTTAGGTTTTAGGTTGAAATTTATTAAATTCTATATGATCATGTTTATTATTTTAACTACTAAATTCAGGTATTGGACAAATTTCAATAGTAGATTATTTTTATCTACCACGTGTTAGTGTCTGCTTAGGATAAATTTAGATACAACACAACAACTTCCGTAACTCTGAGCATAGAAGTTGGTTCTTTCAGGTCTGGAATGCTACCAAAAACATGTTGCAGTACCAATCCTATCACTCCAAATGATCCAGTTTCTCAGTAACTGCATTGAACATCATTTTGTATGTCAATTATATGCATTTCTGCAGGTTCTTCCTTTTATTATTAGAAAAAATTGACCTTTTGAGACTAGTAGATCTACAGTGGCAGCTCCTCTATTGGAGCATAGAGCACATGAACCCCCAAAGAAAAATGGAGAAATAAATTAACAAATTAAATAAAATAATTTTAATCACATTTTCAGATTTTTTTCAATTTTCAGGATGAGTTTAAATATGCCCCTGCTCCTCTCTCTTAAATACGTACATGGCAAAACGTTACAGTAATAATATAAATTTCGAAAATTATCAATATCCCGATCTTTCCATAATCACACGTCCAACCAAAGAAATTTCATTTGAAACCAGCTGATGTGGACGAAAACAGGTAAGAGAGTGTGAAGCAAAGACACCCCTCATAATCCTTCCATTCGCACAATGCATTGTGCGAAAGTTCGAATATTTCACTGTCGCTTTCTTGAATGTTGTTTATTCAAAATCTCCCTTGGTTTCTTATATTTAGTTAGTTAATTGTTGTTTGTTTATTTGTATGATCTTCCTTCATAAAAAATAAAATGTTACAACTTTACTAAGTGCTTATTATTTTGTTTAATTGCATTGCTTTGATTTAACTTTTGAAAACCAAAGGGTATTTTTCAACCTGTACATTAAGTTGTACTAGCCGATTTTATTTTAGCAATTTATGTGTTGTGAATCCCCATTCAAATAACCTGTGAGCTGCTACCGTAGACCTGGTGTTCACGTTCTTCTTTATTATTTAGAATCAAACATAAAATTTGAAAATGCATCACTATTTGCATTATAAAGATGAACTGAAGCGATTAAAGACATTATTTGCTGAAGTATGAGCCGATGACAAATCACTTAATGGGGAAGATTAAAAGACATTTGATGAAGAATTTTGAGATCATCAGTCAAATTCGGAAGAGGAATTAGATTCAAATGACAAATCTTATGTTTATGAATTTCCTTTTTATTATCTTAGCAGTAATGGAATAACTAAATGGAGTGAAACAACAAAAAGAAAAGGAAAGAGATTAAATGTGAGAATTCCTGCATACAATATTTTGACTAAATTGCATAAATTAAAACTTAAAAAAAAAAAAAAAAAAAATTTATCTCAGGCCTGAAAGACTTGGCATATGCTTTCACATTACAAAAAGCAGCATTTGGATTAAAAACCAGAAAATGTAGCTCTGTAAGGATAGCAGTTTAAACAAACTTACCGATTTGACTCATGAAATATTCTGGTTCTTTCCTTTCACCAGTTGCTAAAACTTGACGACCAATATCTTCAAAAACTACTGGTCGAGATTCAAGATTCATCAGCAGAACAGATTGTAATTGTGTTTTAGCTCGCTCTAACTCGGACTAAAATCAAAATGGACAATAAGATTTCTTCATTTCTACTGAAAAACTAAATAGATAACAAGGACTTAAGCAAATAGAAATTCAACACTTACATTTGTTATTCTCCCTGTCATGCTTTTGTACTCACTAACTATAACATCAACCAAACTTTTCAACTAAAAAAGAAATATACATGTATACATAAATTGATATCAATAAGGATAAAAATAAGAACTTTTTTAATGACAAACTATTTTTATTTATTTTTAACATAAAATAATTTGGCAAAATGCATGAAAATGTTAGTGAACAACCAACCATTCTGTATAACAAACCTGTCAAACAATACAATATTTTTAAAAATTGGTTTTAATATATTAAAACTTATAGAAGAAAAAAAATACTAATATTTTTAAAACAGTTTTCTAATAATAAAGTTATTGTCTTTTTCTCTGCTGCAGGTAAAAGACAAGATTTATTTACTCCTTTTAATTCAGACATCCATTTTCAGATACTAAAAGTGCAACATACAGGGTTAATGAAAAATAAATTACCTACTTCAGAGAGTTCTGACACTTGTTCTACAGCTCTTAATGAGACAGAATTTAAACTCATACTAGATAGTGCCCATCCAGAAATAACTTGAAAGTTCCTTTAGAAATAGACTTTTATTTTTAATTAGCTGCTTTTAAATTAATTAAGTATCAAAAATGATATGAATTGTTATATTGTGTAAGCGATTCCTATAGATATAAGACGATAGATTGTGTTGTCAGTCCAGCCTACTCAACTAATGTAGTGAAATAATTAAAAGCTAGCAATTTACATCCTATTATAATTGAATTAATTTAGCAAGAATTTAACTAAAAATATTAATTGAATGATTTATTTTTACTTACTATAGTCTCAAATTTTTTTTTAAAAATATCAATATTTCTAATTTTTTTAAATTATGCAACCTTTAAAATTTTTCGACTCTAAAACTCACGTAAACCATGGATATCAAGTTGATTTCTTTTATAATTCTTATATGGATATTTTTTCTTCTTTCTTTTTTCTCTTTTTTTCTTTATTTTTAAAGGCGAATAATCATATACTTTTCTTAGTTATACAAATATATCTTATTGATAATGGTCATACAAAATATAGATAAAAATTTAGATCACTTTATTTAATCGATAACTACATGCAAAATCTTTTAATTTAAATATTCATAATATAAAGTAAGTAATTAAAAAAATATTGTCAGTTGTTAAAATTTATTTACCACAGTCCCAATATTTTTAATTTCTGATTTTTATTTTTTTTATTTATTTATTTTTTTTTTTTTTATAATTACATGACCTTTAAAATGTTTCATTAAATTAATTTTTGTCAGTCTGATTCTAAAACCCTGAAATTAAACTTTGCTGTTTGCAGCTAATGATTTATAATACATATTTTTTAATTACTTGAATTTTTATTTTACATTTTCACACATTGTTTAATTGTTAAATCATGTTTATCAAGATAATTTAGAGTTCCTGTATGAATAACTTTCCTTCTTTTAGTTTTCTCTCCTTTTATTTTTCCTTTTTTGCAAAAAAATAATCACATACTTATCTTGTTATATATATGACATCTTGATAATGGTCATATCAAATATAATAAAAATTGTAGACCAGTTCAACTTATTTAATGATTAATTACTTTACAATAATTACATTTAATTTAAATACTTTTAATATAAATTTAGTAATTAAAACAAAATATTCTTAATACCTAATTATAAAGCATTCAAATAAAAAAAATAAAAATTATATAACTTTTCCTCCTGAATTAAACATGGCAGTATTAAAATGAATTATTGCCAATAAAATAAGAAAAATCATTTCGTCCGGAGTGGGTATCGAACCGACACGATGATCGGAACAGAGAAAAACTGCGCCAACACTTGGCCACCCTTTTCTCATTCGAGTATACTCTAAAACTGGATAGGTTCTAGATTTTATTTTACGTATGTACAAATGAGTCATTTTCGTGTGAAAAGCAGACCTGCCAACCTTTGAAAATGAGAAATAGTAGCACACCAAATTCAAATTTATCTGAAGGTTGGTTGGTTGGTGGCTGTTTTTTACACTGTAAATTTTAAGTGAGCAAATACTAATCAATTAAACGCATGTGTATATCCATAAGTACACAAAGTAGGAGACTCTTTTGTTTTTGCTAATTTTTTTGTTGCGGGTGGTATTGATTAAACATAATTATTCCCATTCAATTAATGCTCTGTCCACTCCTAAGCCAAATTTCTGAACTTCACAGCGAATTTTCTGAAAGATTCCAAGGCATTTGGTGGGAGGGGTTGATGGAACTACGGGTATATCTTCCAGAGAAAAATGTCTGAGTTAGAGTCCTTTATCAGGTAGAGTAAGCTGATACAACCGGGAGTGGGGGTGTCCACTCCCGCCATTTTTTTTGGGTCCCTTTGACGAAATGTGCATTTTTTCGTGATTTTTTGATGAAATTTGCAGTTTTTTTCGAGATTTGTTGATAAAATTTGCATTTTTTTTTCGATATTTTTTGACGAAATTTGCCGTTTTTCACAATGTTTTTGACGGAATTGGCCATTTTAACGCGATTCTCTGACGAAAGTCACGTTTTTCCCGCGATCTGTTGACAAAAATTTGTCGTTTTTTCGCGATCTTTTGACGAAATTTGCCGTTTTTCGCAATGTTTTTGACGAAATTTGAAGTTTTTTCGCGATTTTCTGACGAAAGTCACGTTTTTCCCGCGATCTGTTGACAAAAAATTTGTCGTTTTTTCGCGATCTTTTGACAAAATTCGCCGTTTTTCGCAATGTTTCTGACGAAATTTGTCGTTTTTTCACGATCTTTTGACGAAATTTGCCGTTTTTTTGTCATTTTTCCCGCGATCTTTTAACGAAATTTGCCGCTTTTCGCAATGTTTTTAATGAAATTTGCCGTTTTTCGCAATGTTTATGACGAATTTTGGCGTTTTTTTGCGATTTTCTGACGAAAGTCACGTTTTTCCCGCGATCTGTTGACAAAAATTTGTCGTTTTTTCGCGATCTTTTGACGAAATTTGTCGTTTTTCGCAATGTTTTTGACGAAATTTGCCGTTTTTTCGTGATTTTCTGACAAAAGTCACGTTTTTCCTGCGATTTGTTGACAAAATTTGCTGTTTTTTCGCGATCTTTTAATGAAATTTGCCGCTTTTCGCAATGTTTTTGACGAAATGTGCCGTTTTTTGCAATGGTTTTGACGAAATTTGCCGTTTTTTCACGATTTTCTGACGAAAGTCATGTTTTTCCCGCGATCTGTTGACAAATATTGTTGTTTTTTCGTGAATTTTTGACGAAATTTGCCGTTTTTCGCAATATTTATGACGAAATTTGCCGTTTTTTCGCGATTTTTTAACGAAATTTGCCGCTTTTCGCAATGTTTTTGACGAAATTTGCCATTTTTTCGCGATTCTCTGACGAAAGTCACGTTTTCCCCGTGATCATTTGACAAAATTGGCGACTTTTCTTCGAACGAAAGACGAGATTGATTTTTTTCGGCGATCATTTGCCGAAATACCGATACATTTAATGTCTGAATTTTCGGATTTATGACCGATATTTTTTTTTTTTTCGGAAATTATTGCCTTAATTTTTCGGAAAATTCGGACCAGAATTACCCCTGAACGATCTTTTAAGGAAATTATCATTTTTTCAGCAATCAGTTGAATGAAATTCACGTTTTTTCGGCGATACTTTGCTTTTTCTCGCCAATTTTTTGACGAAATTCAAGTTTTTTCAGCGATCCTGTAACGAAATGCGCATTTCTTAGCTCGATCCTGTGACGAAATTCGTGATTTTTCAAGTGATCCTAAGACAAAATTCGTTTTTTTTTTTTTTTCCCCAGAAAATCGTAGTTTTAGACAGATTTTCATAGCATCGTAGTTTGTGGCTGAAAATCGTAGCAACTACGATTTTTTCATAGCAGTTGGCAGCTCTGGAAAAGTAGAATTTAATGAAAACCCCTTTTCATTTTAATATATAGGATAACTCAAATGATGTACTTGTCATTTATTAAATAGACATTTTCCTTACAAAAATATGTCCAAAGCAGGATTAGCAAAGTGAAATTACTCTACCAACCAATGCAGCTAGTAAGTCAAATTTTCTACCAGCTATAAACCAAGATGAAGTAATATATTTCATAAAATAGTTTTATGATGTACAATTTTTTTTAAAAAATGATCAAAGCATACCTATTGTATAATAAAAATTTTATTTGCAGTTATTCAAAATGAAATCATTCTTTATACGTAAAGCATTTGATTTTAGCATCACTAGTGCTGTCAGCACCATAATTTCAGTGTATTTCTTGGTATATGAACCAAGGTGAATAAAGCCTTCATTGCAGTTGATTATCATAAGATCATCTAATCCACAGACCCCAAATGTTTTACAAAGGTGTTGTGTACAATGTAATTTTTTTTAGTTATCAGGAACTTGAGAAAAATCTTGAGAGTAAAATTACGAAAAATTAAAGGTTACTACTAAAATAAACAGTATCATTAATTTATACAGTAAAAAGCGTGAAAAAGGAATAGTTAGACACCTGAAAAACAATTCTGTTTTAGACAAGTTTCCGTCTTCAGGTATAATTTTATGGTATTCCATTTGTCAGAACCATTAATTTTATCTGTAATAGACACGTTCCATTTTACAAGATTTATTGTGTAGCCTTATTTGTGTATAGTATGCATTATGTATTCAAAAGAATTTCAATCTTAAAGCCTAGTGGTCCCCGGAGGCAGAGAAAATGCAGAAAAGGGTCTGTGATAACTAAGAGTTTAAGAACAGCTGATCAATTACATCATTGTTGGACTAAACGTGGAATGTAATTTGTGGATGAAAAACCTTGTTCAAATTGAACTGCACCGATGGAGATTGCAAATATTAACTTAATCAGTTTCATAGCAGACAGGAAGCATTCTGGATCTTTATTTACAGTCATTTTAGAGAATGATGAAAAAAAAAAAATTATTTTGCTTACCAAAGGTAAATCACATTTACGTTTCTCCATCACATTTCCAGAATTTAGTTGAGGGGAAAAAAGGACAATAAAACTTAACTCACTGGTAGAAATCATCTATATGCGGCAAACAGTTTTTAATTAACAATTACTGTACATTTTATGAACTGGTGAACGAATTGATCCCTCGCCATAGTGGTGTGTATGGGTAAAATTTTACCATCCTTACTTAGATTTATACTCGCTATTTGGTGAGTGTGATTCACTAATGGTCCAAAGGTGCACTAATAACATTCAAATAAACCTTCAATAGATTTTTCCAATATGCCTTCAGGTAAATGTTTAATATGGTTGCAATAAACGTTCAGTAAGTCTGCATTCACTGTGACCAACATCTGTAATCACAAAACCATATTTCCTATCCCCAAGTGAAGCGAGTCCAGCTAAATATTCAAAACAGGGCAGTGAATGCTGTCTTTCCAAATATACATTTATTGGTGAACTTTTGTACTGATTTTTTTATTTCACATATCGTTTGAATTATCAACAGCTCAATTTTTGTCCAATTTGGAGCAGAACAACACATTCCACAGCCTTTTAAAGTAGTTAACTTATTTTTTGCTGCATATTTAAGAAACTTATAGCATTTAATTTATGTGAATTACATTTATGAAGTTTTCACTGAGTAGAAGCATGTTGGCTTTTTAAGTCAAGAGAACTAGAATTTGTAAATCTAAAGAATACTTTTGGTTATCTGAAAATTATATATGAAATATATATGTTATTGCAATAAATTATATGAAACAAACAAAAAATGGTACTTTTCGGTTAGCCGGGCGCCAGTGAAATTTATATATCTATGTATACATATATATACATATATCTATACATACACACAGTTATATATGCATGTATGTATACATATATATATACACATACATATATGTGTGTATGTATACATAGATATGTATATATAGATATATACATTTCACTGGCGCCCGGCTAACCGAAAAGTACCCAAAAAATAAAGTTTAAACAAGCCAGCATCTCTTTTAAGATATTTTCAGGTTTTCCTTTAGTTTTCAGAGATTTTTAATAGAAGAGCTGAATAAAACATTTTTTAAATGATAACTTAAATTGTACTGAGTAAAATAATAATTGAAATGATAAAATATAAATAAAACCGCTGCTTATAGAAGAGTTAAAAACATTGGAATATATGTGACTCAAGAAGAATCTATGGGGTTACATTTCAGAAAATATATATCATAGTTTAATGCTAATTATTAAAAAAATTGCACAGTATTATACATTTATAAACCATAAATACTTTAAATGAATTCATGAATAGTTATCAGATATCTTACCTGTGATGGATGGGCACTAGCATGAATACAGAATAATCCAGTATCACTATAAGCATGATTAAAAGCTGTTGCACTGTACATCCAATGATATCTATAGAAGAAAATAAAAAGTTAATAACATAACATTAATATATTTTTTTAACAAACTCAAATTGAACAATCCAGTTTTAACAGAAAAGAAAAATAGGTTGGTTTATTATAAAACTATACTGCAAAATACTTGATTGTTAACAAGGAAAACTTTAATATAATCTGCAAAAAAGTTGGCAAATTCACAAATATTTTTCCAATTTCTTCTTATTGCTTTCCCTAAGCATAATTTATCACTTAGTGTATTCTATACTTTGTTGAAATTAAGAGACATTAATCTTGATCTTTGTGCAATCATTTAGTGTTTTTTAAACAAATAAGCAAATAGTCATTGCTTTTTCACTTTTTGAGGCCACAGAAAAAGATGTGAAAATGAAGACATGAAAAAATATATAACGTGAAAGAGGCAATAACATTGTTTAAATAAAATAACTTATTATTAAAAGTTATTTAAAGTGACAAATAAATGGAATACAATTATGTAGAAAGTAATACTAGGTAATAAAAAAAGTAGGTTTACTAAAGATAGGGGAGACTGGGATACAACAATGGACCACTTTTGTAAATTTTGACTGTTTACTCTCAAAATACTGGTTTTTTGTGTTTGAAAAATTGTGTGCATATTATGTATATATTAGGGTTTAAGTTGCACTCACTCAAAATCAATAATTATGTTTACTTTTTTTACTATATTTTTTAAAATAGCAAGTGACAAAGTGGACCATTGTACCCCAAGGTCGGGGTACAATGGTCCGCAGTATGGGGCTCAATGGACCACAAGAAAATTAAGAAAAAAAAAACATTTATGTAGTACATTCTTTAATGACACAAACATAGAATGTATTATACTTGTTTATTGGTGGCTTCAGTTCAAACATATAAGATTAATAAATATTAAAGTTAGCAAATACTAAAACATTTTTTTATCGCTGAAGTTATGCTGTTTTCTTGTAAATATGTAGAGTTCGGCAAACTCATTGCAATATCTTGAACATTTACAAGAGATTCATCAACAAGATCAGGTAAAATGAACACATTTTGATTAGGTTTTCACTGCATGAATCTGACAAAACATAAACATAATCATAATCCTGTTACCAAACCATTCAAAAAGAAAAAAATAAGCACTGTTTTATTTTACTTAACACCTATAATTTATCTACACTAATATAAATAGATACAGACTAATAGGTATATTATTTTTTTTAATGTACTTGTTTAATATAACTGCAGATTTGTAAAAATATAGAAATAAAAACTAAAGAAACCATAAATAAATAAATGAATAAGCAAAATACTTAAAAAATGTAAACTACGTGAATCATGGTTAAATTACTCACTAAAAATAACAATTTATTAATCTTAATTTCATATATAATGCCCGGATACAGAACTGGGGTACAATGGACCATGGTCCATTGTACCCCAGTTTTGGGTGGTCCATTGTTCCCCATATGGAAGTTTGACAGAAAAAAGTAAAAAAAAATAACAAATTTTATATTCAATTATTTTAGCTACATTTAATATAAGAATAGATTATCTTAGCTTTTAATTGTGCTCAGCAATGTCTTTCAAATCATAATTCTTTAATGAAGAAAAGAAGGACCATGTTTTGCTGAAAATATTTACTTCTACCTGCCACAAACCATCTTTCTAGAATAAAATGGCTAATTTGTCAGTTGGACACATAATTTTACACTTTGATTCACCACTGTAGTGCTATTATCTATATGCCAAAATATGAAGCATTCAAAAACAGAAATAATATGAATAATAGGGGGTTGTCCATTGTACCCCGGTCTCCCCTACTTTAAAAAAAATTAATTTTAGATAATTTATTTAAATTTATAAATGTAGAATGCAATATTTACAAAAATCTATTTTTAATGACATTTATGTAACAGTGACAATTAAATTATTCTGTTGTTGTGAATATGAGGAAGAAAAATGGGAATAGGAATTATTATATTTTTACTGACATCATTTATGTAACAGTGACAATTACATTATTCTGTTGTTGTGAATAAGAGGAAGAAAAATGGGAATAGGAATTATTATATTTTTATTGACATCATTTACTCATTAAAATTGAAAGGACAAAATTTCAGTTTGAATAGACAATGAAAAAAAAAAAAATCTTGATTAAATTGCATTTTTTCAAAAAAATTCAAGGAAATAAAAACATTTTCATATATAGAAAATATAAAACTTTGATAAATTGATATCTAGACTTTTTTGAATTATATTCAAACAAAAAGATTAAACAATTTAATCTCTTTGAACAATTATTATCTCCTATTCACAAGAACTTGATTCACACATTTCAATATTTATATTTATTTAATTGTTATTTCAAAATTTGTATTTTCACATTAACTTTTCATTCCTTCTTTACACTTCAGAGTTAGAGAAATGAGACTGGATGTAATAATTTCTCTATATTAAAAAAAAGTAACAATTTGGAAATGGACCAATGAAAATATGCATAGATCTTCCCGGCTATTTTTTCTTTTCTTTTCTTCTAGAAAATAGGGATTGCTACGGGATACCGAACGGAATCGCAAAGCGATTACGCAGGGGCTGGAGAGCGTAGCGAGTAAGGGGGAGGGGCATAATTTGCATTCTATAACAGAAGGTATTATGGAAGAAATATTATCAACAAACATCATAGGATTGTGAGGCTTACAAGTATTTTAATGAACATCGTAAACATCAAAAGCCTGTAGTGTTACTGACAGGGTAAATTAAAAAGAATTTTGTTAAAAAACATTTAAATTGCAACCAATGAGACATTTATAAAGTTATAGAAAAGTAATTAGTAGAAAAGCAACTGAACTTTGTTCAATAATAAGTTTAATAATATTTAGTACATCAATGAAATAGAAAAACTGCCTGCTGGTTTCAATAATATAACAAGGTTAGGGACCAGTTAAGGAAGAATTTGGGTTCTTTAATAGCCTACACTAGTCATGCAAAAAAATGTGCAAGGTAATGTTAAACTTATGGCAACATTCTTTACAAATATCTCGCTTCCATTTTAATAAATTTAAATGATTTCTTTTGCATAGAATACCAGAGATTGATATCTAATGTTGTGCAGTTTGAATTTTATTTATTTATTTTTTTTTTTTATGAGGATACTTTTATTTTCAGAACTGGTTCGAAAAGTAAAAGTGTTCACATAAACAAAACATCCAAAATCAAAAAAGTACAAATGCACAACATTAAATATTGACCTCAGGTATCCTATGCAGAAAGAAATCTTTTAAAAATATTAAAATCCAAGTGAGATATTTGTAAAGAACGCTCCCATAGGATTAACACTAGCTTGTGTGTTTCTTCTTATGACTAGTGTAGGCTCTTAAAGAACTTTTCACAAAAATTTCTTTCTCAAAACAGGACTCTACACAAAATTTCCCCCTTTAAACAAGACTCTTCACAAAATTTCTCCCTTTAAACAGGACGCTTCACACAATTTTTCGCTTTAAAACAAAACCTTTCACAAAATTCTTTGACTTATAAATAGACATTTCATAAAACTTTTCCATTTTCAAACAGAATCTTTGGCAAATTTAATCATTTTAAAATCAAATCTGACATTTCACAAAACAGCTGAAATTATCAAAAAAACAATTATCTTGGCTTTTATACATATTTAAAGAATCTTGTTCAGAATATATAAATAAAAACGTGAATATACAAATAATTTTAAATTCACAAATGGTTAGATTGTTCACAAGCATAAACATCTGTTCACAATTTCACAAAATTAGGGCATTATATGAAAAATCTGAACTTCCTCCTGGTTACTGCCATAAGTGCAAAATGAACTTATTAATCATAATCCTTTATATAGCTTTACCTATTAAGGACATTGGTATATAGTCTTGTGTACATTCCTTTGCCAGGCCCTCCAGCAGAGAAAGATCCTCCTCCTCCCATCATAGTATTGAGCACACAGAAAGCAATGAAGTCAGCATGCTGATGAGAACAACTTTCCAGACCGAGAACAAAATGAGCAAGTTCGGGCATCGGGGTAGGACCAAAAGCTATGCTGGCCATATCTTTTTCAATCTGGAACAACAAAACAGACACTTAAAAAGCAAGTTACATTTGTTAAGATGTTCTTAAACTGCAGAAAAATGATAAGACTATTTGTACATTAATAATTACTAACAATGAAAATAAATCAAAAATCTTACAAAAACTATTACATCTACATATAATGTTTTGTCTCGCTCATGAACTGAGCACCATGGCTGAGTGGTTAGGGTGTTTCACCTGAGACAGGACAATGCAAGTTCTAAATCCACATGCTCATTTATTTCAGATGTTTATTCCTGTCTTTATTTTTTTTAACAGTGTTCCATTAATTGCTTTATATTTTTTCATAATAAATAGAATGTTAATAAAACTTTAATTTTGAGATCTAATAACACCCCATAGTTATTTCTATTAGAAAAATATTTATTTAAAGACAATAATGGGAGTCCTTAAAAGTTTTAAATTAAAACTTTACATTACAGAATCTCATAATGTTTAGAATTAGATTTCATTGCAATACTATCAAACATTTTTAATTTTTAAAGCAGATGAAAAGTAAGAATTGCATTAAAAAACAAAAAATATCCATTTGAGCAAGTTTCTTCATTTTTTTTTTTTTTTTTTTTTTTTTTAGATGAAGGATGTCAATTGTAAATTATTTTTCAGAATACAAAGCATATTATATGATGTAAAAGTCAATATGGAAGAAATATAAAAATAAAATGCAAAATATATAATAATGATTCACTATTTTATTTATCAACAAATATAAGCACCTAGAACTATATAGATTGTACATACTTTGACCACCAATAAGTTAACCAATGAACTTGAAAGAGCCTGCCATGCTATAAGAGAAAATAGCTAACAGACAAATTGGGAAGGGAACACTTAATTTAATGACAATCTAGATTCTGCTAGTTGTGATTGTCATCTGAATTAAAAATTAAATTTAGCTAAACTTCTATTACTCATTAACAAACTTAGTCTCAAAAACAATCCTTTAACCACTCAGCCATGGTTCTGACTTTATGAGCTTAGCAAAACACTATGTAACAATTTTTGCAAGATTTTTATTGTAATTTTATTATTTTTTTTAAACAAATTCAGTTTATTCTTTGAGGATATGTTTTACCTTTGGTCTTCTGGTAACCTAAATTTATTTAAGGTAAATCAGTTACCCAAATGTCTTTCTCTCTCTGTAAGTAAAAATAAATATTTCATAAACAATTTAATTTTTTTTAGATAAAATACTCTCTATTCTATATATTCTGGCATTTATTCAGATTATGAAGCAATCCAGCATTGCAGGCAATATGTTGTGAGTATTGTGGATGTAAATGAATACTCATATCATTACAATCCTCTGAACATGATATCTTCCAAATTTATTACATTTTTATGTATATCTTTAAATGTGAGAAAATATCTCTCAAAGCCACATGCATCTTTGGCTTTCAAAGAAAGACATCTACATGGAATTTTATGCCTCAAAACATTTTAAGAGATGTCAGCTCATTCTGCCTTGATTTTTTTTTTTTTAAAGCTTACAGTAACAGCATGTCAGAGATTAAAAAGATTCACTATTAATTAGTAGCATTATTGAAATATGTTAAAAATCATAAATTGACAAGATGCCCAAGTTAATGCTTAAACATGGTGTTATGCTTTGGCTTAACACATTTAGAGTCATTCCATGTCAGTTCAGGCAGGTCTGTAACCCACCATCACAGATTTTAATGAAACTGCGTGTGTTTGTTCTTACTATTAAGATATGATCACCAGCAATTTTTCTTACTCATCAGTGAAATAGTGTCTGAGAAAAAAATTACCAACATTTTGAAAAACTGCCATCAGTTAGCATTCTTGACTGCTCGGTTTTCAAATGTAGCATGTCATAAATATAATCATATTTCAATATCTATTCCACAAATCATCTTCAAATAATTTATGCATAATAAATAGGGTAAGCAGCTTATAAAAAAAAAAATTACTGTTACGCCTATAACATTTTAAGTTTGTCTAATAAAATTTTTAAACTCTGAAATTGTGAATTTTTTATGAAAAATAATGAATTAACAAAAAAAGCATTATCAACCAAAGGCGCAGTTTCTGTTAAATTAATTTTTGTTGGGGATTATATTTAAAGGTGTCCTTTATCTGATTATAAAATAAAAATAGTGGGATTTTGGGTGTTTTTTTTTTTTTTTTTTTTAGTAGTATTTCTTATTTAAAAATATTTTGAGGGACATTCCAAATCAAATGAAGCAGAGTAATTGCATGTCATGTTCTCTAAGCCACTGTTACAGATTTCAAGAGAGTGCCTTAAAAAAAGTCATTTCAATATGAAGTCACTAAATAGGTTTCAAATAATTTATATGCGACAAATAATATTTGCAGATTATTACTTCTTGTTTTTTGTTAAATTTTAAAGGAGACTCCCCCATGTCTGTTAGACATGAATTAAGAGAAGCAAGAACTTCTTTCTTTTCAACTGATGTTGCTATGTAATCTATACATTGGTCACTATCACTATCAGTATCCAGCTTTTCAATATTAGTGTCTCTATTTAGCTTCTGTAATTTCTGTATTTTTTCCCTACACGCATCACATATTTTTTGCCCAGGAATTGCTTTTATAAAAACAGGAAATTTGTTAACTTCCCCTCAGATATCTAAGCTTACATTCCGGAGAGTTTTTGTAATTTTTTCTTGTGACGTTTGAAAGGGTCAAAACAATATCTTTGGTAAAATTCAGATTTTTATAAGTAAAGTAGTCTATGAGACTCACACATATCAGTTAATAAATCAACACTCACACCACACATTAGAGACAAAGTCTACTTGTATGTAGTTGCAATGCATTCTATTGCATTTATTTTCACCTCTCGTATATAGCTACTTTTATGACACATAGTTCCAGTTCCTTTACCAAAACTACACTGCTCAACAGCCGACTTAAAATCGCTCATATTGCAAAATACTTTCAGTTGTTCAAATAATAAATAAGCTTAATTTAAAAATCTTAATAACAACTTATTATCTTAAGACGATAATAATAATTGAACAACATAATGATTTTAAAAATCAGCTTTTAACTCAAAATACATCTAATGATCACTTTAAATGTGGGTTGTTTATAGAGTCAATAAAAAGAAATAAAAAAAAAAAAAAAATCAGGGAACTTAATATGCTGGCTGCAATGACACTACTAACAAAACTAATTGATTCGTGACCATCTGTCATCAAAACCGAAAGATCAATAAGAATAAAATCAGCTGTCGTGTGAATGTGATTTACTGAGATGTTGTTGAGATAGGCATGTTTTTGTGAAATTTTCACCTGTACTCCAATAAAATATAAACATGTACGCTTTTTCCATTCATTCAAAATTAAGTAAAACTGTTATAACAATTTCTTTTCAGCAGTTGTTAAATTTTCCCTACACACTGTTTGATAAGTTTCTTAGTTTTTCGATTTTGTTGTTTAGCATATGTATTCTCTGTAAATGTATAAATAATATATATGCTTTATTAAATATAAATAAATAGTTTTTAAATAATTTGTTTGGGAACGGACTATATACATATATATATATATATTAAAAATCTATCTATCAGCAAGATTATGATGCACTAAATCAAATTAAAGATCATTAAAAACTGAATATAAAATGACAAAACTACATCTTATTTAGTTTTAAAGAGTTTTTTAGATATAGTTATTTCTAGAGTATAAATATAATTGATTGTACAAATTTTTCATATTTTTGTAGCCCCATATCTCAAAACTTTGTTCAAAAGAGTGATAATTGGTATTTATTTTAACCAGCAGCTCAAAGTAATGCAAATATGAGTTTAAAGATTAGGAGTGTCATTTTGAAAATTTCTATTGGACGTTGAGGAGGATTTTTCTCTTTCTTTGGAAAGACATAATTGCTCTCTGTTCTAGGAAACACCCATGATTTTACTAAAAAACAATATTGTATATTTTTTCGCATAAGAAACGAACATAAAAGATAATATGAAGAATAAAATAAAATTTTAAATAAAAAGTATTACCAGATATCATGCTTTCAGTAAATTTTAAATCTGAAAATATTGATAATTTTAAATATGATTTAAACATTACTAAAAAAAAAAAAAAAACCAAAATCCCACTATTTTTATTTCAGATCTAGTTATAATATAGTATTATGTACAGTTTAAAGTTAAAAAAATAGTCATAGAAACTGCGCCTTTGGTTGATAAAGATCTTTGAATAATTTCATTATTTTTTGTAATTTTTTTTTATTTCAAAGATTATATAATTTTTTTGACAAACTTAAAATGTTATAAGCATAACAGTATTTTTTATTTCATAATCTGCATACACTATTTATTATGCATAAATTATTTGAAGATGATTTGTAGAATAGATATTGAAATATGATTACATTTATGATATGCTACATTTGAAAACCGAGCAGTCAAGAATACCAACTGACGGCAGAAGTCAAAAAAGTAATTTTAATTTCTCTAAATATTTCTTTCGCTTTCATAAAAATTTCCTTTAATTTAAGCTATTTTACGAAATAATTATATTTATTCTTGTCTGAATCTCATAATTCCCACTAAACGGTTATTCCTTTTTCTTTCAAAAAAGGACCCCTTTTCAAGCACGAAATTTTCTAATACAGGTTCATTGAACTTTGTCTGGGCTTCCCCCACCCAAAGAATGCAATAAAAAGAATTTCCCTCTTCTTGAATGTCGCTCACTGATTGCCGTCACATTGAGCAGGAATCTATCTTTAACAAGTTGAGGAGAAAATTTGCTTCCTCCCAAAGTCAGAAAATATTTTTTCAACTGCCTTAGGAGATTTTCTATTGGCTAAGGGCTGTATCGATGTTGAATTAGCATCATTGTTATTGTAAGCACCTGCTCTAAGCGTCTCCCGAGTTCAATGCTAAACTTAAAAGGATGTAGTTCACATTTATGCCCTTCTTTTTGGAAATTGACCGTTGAAATAGCGAAGACTGTCTTAACTTTTGGTCATTTCTTAAGTGATTATGTCTGCATACTGAATCATATAATCATAGTTAAATAAATGTAGAATATGGGATTGATCTTGTTAATCATATAAATTGATAATATGCATTTTGGTGCCCAAAATGTTAGAAAGAAAAATAATTTAAAAAAAAAAGAAAAAATAATTTGTACTATTATTAAAAGAAGTAGGATAGTTAAATTTGGAATAGTAATTATGGATTTAAAATATTTATATAATACATAGTAAAATTTACTGTTTTACAAATATGAAAACTATAGCAAAATACAAACCAAACAAGATGAATTAATTATGGGATTTAGATCCATTCACTTAAGGTAATTATTATTGATAATGCAGTCTTTTTATCTTTCCCTATAGTTACTTTTAAAACAGCGTTCTTTTATATTCAAAGTTTGCTTGAAAGAAAAAAAAAAAGAGGGAAGAAAAGAAGGTACTTTTCGGTTAGCCGGGCGCCAGTGATATATGTACATCTATAAATATATATGTATATACATATATATTCATACATATATGTGCATATATATGTCTATGTATACATATGCATATGTGTAGATATATGTGTATATGTATATGTGTGTATATATATATATATGTATATATATCACTGGCGCCCGGCTAACCGAAAAGAATAGTTATGAAGAATGATTTACTTTCATTAAATTTGTTGCTTTAAGTGTTTTTTAATTTGTAGTGCATTTTGTATTAAATTAAAGTTTTTTCTTAATAGTAAACTGGCTAACATTCCTGAAATACATTCTGATAATTTCATTCACCTCAAGGTTTAATTTAAATTTTACAACTCAATTTATCACACATAAAATAATCAAACCTATTTAACTATTAAAAAATCATTTTAGAGAAAGGTGTATTGCAGATAACATAGTCCTTTCAAAACAAATTGAATAATAAATAGAATTGTTTCAGATTTTCATAAAACGATTAAATAATACTTAAAAAGAGTGAGGAAAAAACAATTTAAAAACACTATACTATGAGAAAAAACACTACAATTAAAAAATCAAGTAGGATTTTTTTTTTTTTTTAAGCAGGAACGTTTTTATTTAAAACATTAAAGAATAAAAATGCTAAAAGATTGCTCATTAAACCGAACAGATGAAATGAATGAAAATAACAATAATGAATACCTTTACTAACCCACCAGTATATTGAGCGATTGAATTATCAATGGAGACACTTTCAGAAGAACCCAAATTTTCAGCTACCCAAATAGGAGCTTTTTCAACAAAATGCCTAAAATCAAAATACAGTATAGCAAAATATTATAAAAATGTTAAAAACATGGAAAAGAACTAAAATTGTGAAAAATATTAACAAAGCAAAATCATTTATTTTGGATAAATGCAACATTTCTCAAGAGATAATCTTTATAGTATAGAAAATTATACATAAGATTTTTTATTTATTTACTTATTTTTTTATTTTATGCAAATGCAGTTACAACAACAAAATCAGAACTATCAAAAGGTAAAATAATACAGATCTATAAGTAATTTAACTTTGATAAGACAGCATCAAAAATAATGAATGCTTTTTGAAGAGTTAGAAATGTATATTCCACATTTCAGTTTATTAATAATAAAAGAATAAAAAAATAAATGTACAATAAAACTTTAATGCTACTCTAAAGAGTCGACTTATTTTATAGTCATAGCTTAAATTTTATTTCCATATCTATTAGTGCCACACGAACAAAATAATATTCTATACACAAGCTGCATTTTGGCATTAGATATTAATTAAAAATAATAAATAATATTGTTGATCAAGAGCTATGATGTATTTTCTTGTATTATTTATAAACAAATATATGATCCAAATGTTTGAAAATATTGTTCCAAAATACATTCTTCAAACATTTAAATGCACTTTTTTTTTTTTTTTTTTTTTTTTTTTTGACATTTACTTATTTTTGAATGCAAAAATTTGTTTTTATTTTTGTTTTGCTGCTTTTTATTATTTTTTAAATATAGTTTTATTATTATTTTTTAATATATTTAAATTTTCTAACCATCATTAATTTAAAACATCAGATTATTTTAAATAAATCCTTTATCATGAAATTATAACTTTTTATTACAAGGATGCCACTGAAAAATAACAAAAAGGAAGAAATTACACATGAAAGTAAAATTTACAACATTTTCTCCATTTATGCATGAATTTTGGGAACTACAGTAATCCCTTAACATTCGCGAGGGTTATGTTCCAGGAAAACCTCGCAAATGTCAAATCCGTGAATGTTAAGTCTATCTCTCTGCACTAAAAAAGGAGTAACGTTCTATAAAATTTTAATTAGAGTGGCACAGTATTTCAAGAAAACAAAAGGATATATATATATTAACAGTACGTTATGCATAACATATATGTATAAATGTGCACACATATTCATATTTACGAAATTTATTTAATAAAGATCATTCAAATTAACTGACTGGAGAAATAATTACAGCTAAAAAGCATAGTTTTTTTTTCATAAAGTAATTTCGACACTCTCTATTCGCAAAAAGATGATAATGTATGCAGCTTAAGGTCCATACAGCAGCTTCAGCTTAATCTCTACGAGAACCTGCACAAGCACATTTTAAATTAATAGATTGAAGATGCCGTTACCTTACCACTTCTAATATCCTCATTGCAAGGAGTGTTCTGCTGCTGTTATTAATTTGTTTTTCTACAACACTCACTCTTTTTTCAGTAGACAACTAAAAATTGATTTGTAATTACATACTGAGAAAACACAGGGGAAACAAATCTTTAACCATTGTAAATTCTGAAAAAGCAAAGGTATAATTTTTAAAAAATCGCGAATAATCAAATCAGATTCTCGCGAATGTTAAGTTTTCTGCATTTTCATGTTCGCGAATAATCAAAAATTGCGAATGTTAAAACCGCGAATGTTAAGGGATTACTGTATATATTGTATTGAATATAAAATAAATATATTAACAAATTTCTCATGTTAAAATATTTTATAGAATTTTCTGTAATAAATATATTGCATTTTCATAGTTGAGTTGAAAAAAATGACTACCTGTCAACATGTACAGTTTGGTTTCATGCACTTTAATCAGGAGTAAATAATGTGAATATTAAATAGTTAGCTATAATTTTTCTATGTACAGAAAATTATAACTTGGATTAAATTTACGATTTTTTTTCCACAATGACTACAAAATTTACGATTGTTTTTTATGCAACCTGTTGGCAAAATTCGTGAATTTTTTCCACGGTTGTTCGATGAAATTTGTGATATTATTCCGCGATCGTTTGACAAAATTTGCACTTTTATTCCGCGATAGCTTGACGAAATTTGGGATTAATTTCTGTAATTGTTTGACGAATATCGCAATTTTTTGGGGGGACAGATGACGGAATTTATGATTTTTTCCATGACCGAATGGCGAAATTCACAATTTTACTCCGCGATTGTTAGACAAAATTCGAGATTAATTTCTGAAATAGCATGACGGAATTTGCAATTTTTTTCCGCGACCTCTTGATGAAATTTGCAATTTATTTCTGCATTTGTTTGAGATTTTTTTTCGTGACTGATTGACGAAATTTAAGATTTTTCCCCACAACCGATTGATAAAAAGCACAAGTTTTTCCATGACTGTTTGAAGAAAGTCGCGATTCTTTCCCTCGAGTGATTGACGAAATTTTGAGATTTTATTCACCTATCGTTTGACGTAATTCTCGCTTTTTTCCCGGCAAACATCTACAGAAATCTTTTTTTTTTTTTTTTTTTTGTACAATTCTACAGAAATTGCTGATCAATTAAAAAAATTAACAAAACAAGAAGAAAAGTGGCATCCTTCCCTGATAATAAACAGGATGGAGAGTAGTGTTAGATTAGTAATTACCAAGGTAATAACTAATCAGGAAAGCTATTACTACTTAGGAAAGCTACATATTATGAAGTTTAGTTTCAGAAGAGAGAACAAATGTACAACTATGTAAATATCAATTTGTTTACATTGAAAATTTCATATTTATGGTAGAATGTTTTATTCAACAAAAACAGTAAAAGAACAGATGGAGGACATTCAGGAGTGAATAAAGCACTTATCTGATATTAGCATAAACAAAAATATCTGTTAAGAAAAATAATTAAAAGTGTATGACAGTTTTGTGGCTGCAGATCTGGGAAATACATCTCATAAAGTGTGCTAAGTGTTTTCATGCTTCATAGCACTTTTTTTTTTTTTTTTTTTTTTTTTGTATAGAATCCAGAAAACTAAAAAGGATTATATTATCCCAATTAAAGATGATTAACTTTTTAAACTGTTATACAATTTGTTTAATCTTAATTATTCATTTATTAAAATGTTATATACATCTTACAGAGGTCATTTCTCTTTTTATTCAAATTAATCTTTGAAAAAAAAAAAAAAAAACTCATGTATTTTCTGGACTCCTTAAATTAAGAACCAAAGAAATGGAGAAAAAAAATGCACTTAATATGTGAGTAAATATGATATACACTGAATTTTGGTTTGTAATGGGTTGACGGTAATTCCAATCACTATATGGGCTTCATACTAAAATCTAACAAACAAAATAGGCTAAATTTTATTCCTTCTTGGAAAAAAATATTCTACCTTTCCTTAATTTTTTTGAACAATTTAAAATTAAAATAATTTTATAATATTAATTTTACAAAAATATCTTCATTAAAAACACTGAGTAAGTATGAAAATTACCGTGATCTTTATCACATGTTTATATTGAATTTAATAGGACTTCTAGATTACAACCTCTACATTAAAACATACATTAATCAGATAATATAAGAAAATATTAGCTAGTAGCAGACAAATTGATTGAAAATTTACCTTAAATAGAATATTTCTTGTTCATAATAAATCAAAATAATCATTTTATAATAATATATATATATATATAACAGGTTTCTAAAAAAAAAAAATTTAAATACTTCATTTGAGTGTGTTATAATAAAATTGATGAAAAATAAGTTAAATATTTTCAATACATTTTCAAAAATATCAAAATTACTTTTGACAAGCTTCTAATAATGCATCATGTTCAACACCAACACCAGCAATAACCATTCTTGAAGGAGTAAAATGATTTTTTAAGTACGTGTATAAGACAAACTGGTCAATAAGAAGAATATTTTCCGGTGGACACAATTTAGGGAGACCTAAAGTATTATCATTATATGCAGCCTGAAATAGAAAAAAATAAATAAATAAATAAACAGACAATTATAAAATAAGGCACCACAGTTGATTTTTCATCAAATTTTTGCATACAGCTCTATTAAACACTATTACAACATTATTCCAGAAACAGAGAAATTTCTAGTACTTTGCGACAGTCACTTACAATTAGAAGAGATATGGAAAAGGGGAGGCAGTCAAATTTGTTCGTAAACAATTTTTTTACTTATGTATTATCTGTGCCAGAAAGATAGGCCACCAACAATAACTATAAATCTCCAATAACAATTACATATGGGCTCATGTTTCTGATTCAAAATCACTTTAACACTGCTCAAGAGTTATTAAACCCGTTAATTAAGATGTAACTAAATTTATACGAAATATTATTGCATTATACAAATTCAACAAAAATAAACATAATTGAAGAGGGTGCTTTATGTTAAATTTTAGTAAACATTTAAATTGATGTCTACAGCTTATTTATTAATCAAATTTTAAACAAGAAAGACTTTTAAATCGGGTAAAACTAAAATGTGACTAAAGAAAAAGCATATGAACAACTACAAAACAAATTATCTCCTTTGTAAATATTGGTTTAATAAGTTAGCTAAAATCTATGGCAAAGTACACGAAATTAAGACTTGCCGTTGTCCTTATCTTGGTCTTGGCACAACAAGAAATAAAAATTTATTGGAAATCAGTTCTTTTCTCCAGAAATATATTGACTGTAATGCATTTGTGAATGAGATTCTACTTCACCTATACAAAGTGTCCTTTCATATTTGAATATGCTGTCTGCATTTATCTACACATTTCACCACATAATATAATTATTAATGTATAATTTCTTTTCATGGGAATCCAAAAATCCATACATAATAATATCACATTCTTGGAAATAAAGAGTAGCTTCTGTTTCAGTTCTTTAGTTTCAGTCCATCAAATGCATTATTCAAAATGCAGAATATAAAAAATATATATATATAAAGAAAATAAGTTAAAACAAACATCACAATTGAAAACATAAAATGTAGACACAATGTAGAAAGAAAAAAAAGAAGGGTACTATAATTGGTATATTCGGTGAAATTGCTAGTGCAGTGTGTCTGACCTGACATGGATAGTATGCAAATACCACAATTTTATTTTCTGACACCGATTCCACTTATACCTCCCCAAAAGTTAAGCAAGGTTTACAAATTTTATTTTAGATTCATAACATTATTTCAAGCTTTAAAAATTTCAAATAAAAAATTCTCCTATACACTTTAAATGACTTCCGCTCTTTTTCTTAAAAAAAGAAAAAGAAATTCTCATATACTGTAAGCACGTAAACCGACTTTGGCACATTTAAGATTTGAAAAACAATTTTTTTACAGGCTTTAATACCTTTACAATTTTTCTCTTACTTATAAATTTAAGGGCGAAAATCATTTTAGTTATTTGCTAAAAATAAATAAGTTCTGAAAATAATCTGTGATGCATGTCTTACATTTTCTGGAACCAGAAGCATAGTAATACAAACATGTATATACACTATAAGATTAATCTGTTGTAAGGTTATAGAACTTACATTACCCCATATTAAAAATTTGAAAAATTTGTCTTCTGTCTGTACAGAAAAGTCCTATTCAAAGCTTATAAGTTAGAGAAATTGGTGCATAGTCTGGTTAAGACTATCATGAAGTATAGTAGTCAAAATATTTTCTTTTCATTTTTTGTTCAACTGAAGGAATCCAGCAAGAATTTTAAAATTGAAGTGTGGGGAGTAGAGATGAGACAGTTTCAGTCCGAACCCATTTTATGCTCTATTTTTATACCAATATTCGGATTTTGGCGGGCTCATACTCAAATGTTATGCAACAAATGGCCACTTTAGATACTGACGTATCATATGATGAACTGAAGTATAAGGGGCATTCAAATGAAAAGGAGACGTTTGGTGTAGCACTGTTCTTTCTAATCGCAGTTGGTTAAATGTGTCTGTTGGTAGATGGTTTGGCATTTTTCCCAGTTGGGCATCTGTAGTGAACGACTTTGTCGCAGTTTATTTATTCTTGAAAAGTTTTGTGCGATCAGATGGATGGATTCCTCCAGATTAGGGCAACATGTTGTTGAGGTTTAAACAGGCCATCAAAAATAAGCACAGAGGCAAACTCACTAAAGGAATAGTATTACTGCAGGATAATGCCAGGCCACATGTGGCCATTAAGACGCTTGACCTGCTGGCAAAATTTTGGTAGGAAGTTTTGCAACATTCTACATACAGCCCCGATATCTCCCCAAGTGACTCCCATATTTTCAGCCCCTTAAAAAAGTCACTGAAAGGTCAACAGTTCATATGTGATAAGGAAGTGCAAGACATCGTGGAAAATTAGATCCATCAGCAACCCTGAGTTTCTACACTAAAGCCATCCACTCCCTTCCTGAGCTCAAAAGGATGCTCATGTCAGGTGGTTCAAAGAAAAATTTCAAAAGATTCAACTCTAGTGCCTCAAAATATGTCCATGACATGCTAATAGGTGATGAAACTTAGATTTATTCCTATGAACCAGAATCAAAACAACAATCAATTGTTTGGGTGTTTCAAAATGAAGAAAGTCCAACAAAAGTTGTTCCTGAACTCAGTGTTTCAAAGAAAGTAATTTCATTTTTTGGCAAATCCACCCATGTTGGAACTATTGTTTTGAAGAATAATAAAACAGTGAATATTGTTTGGTGTATGACAGTTTGTATAATAGGAATTTCTGAATGAGATACCTGTTTTGAAAATTGGTTTACTTAAATGAAAGAGAGTATTGATTGATGCTAAAGGCAATTTAAAATTCAATTAAACTTAGGCATTGGCCATCATATTTTTAAAAAATTATGACTACTGCCAACAAAAAAAGAAAAATGAGTTATAACAGCAGGATTTGGAGTTTTGCTGAAAAAAAAATTTCAATTCAATGGTTTACAATACTTATACTTTTAGTTTATTACATTTGCTTTGGCTCTTACTGAGATATTTAAAAAAGACCTGTTTGATTGCTTCTTATATTTATATAACAAAATCAAAAAGTCTATCACAATTCAAAATTCAGCCAATTACATAAAATTATATTGTACAGTGAGAACAAGGAAATAAAATAAAGCAATGCATTTTTTAACATGGAATTAAAAAAAAATCATTTATCAAATTGTAATCACAAAAATAAATAATTAATTTTTTAGTAACTAAAAATTAAGCTTACTCCATGAATCATTTCCATCATAAGCTGCTCTTGATCCTGTCTCATTTCAAGATCCTCCAATTCAAATTGGATGGCTTGTCGAGCTTTTTCAAGCTTAAAAAGAATATATAGATAAATATTTTACTCAATGTGAATAATTAAGTACATTAAAATTATTTCAAGATTTAAAAATATATAAACATGCAGATATTAAAACACATTAAGGAGACACCAGTAGACTCGTGTTATGAATTTTTGCTACCACTATATTTTAACAGTAGAATTGGCATAATATTAAAATTTCTGCGATTAAATAAGAAATTTCTCTTTTGAAAATAGTAGTAGCAAAAATCTGTAATAGTTGGCAGCTATGAAATAATAAATTCTTTGAAATTATAAGAAGTTTGAAGGAAAAATTCGCTAGTGCTGACATTCTTTTGACATGTAAATATGCGCAGATTTTTGGGTTAAATGAATTAGCTCTTGTTGTATTTTGTTTTGGCGTACTGTTTACATAGTTACCAACCTCCCAATTTTTTGAATACCAATAAAATCTTACAAAAATTTTCCTTTCCAGAAATTGTACGATTAAATACAACAAATATTTTTACATAAAAATATTGGTATGAAAAAAATCGGGAGGTTGGCAACTATGTGTTTATAGGGAGTTTCTGAACTAGACTTCAATTACTTATTTCTGCATCCTATTTTATATTATAAATCAATACGATAGATAAAATAAAACATTTAATGTATAAAAAATGGATGTTTACTTCTTTTGGATGCTCACAGTAAATTAAAAAGAAATATTACAAAACAATACTCAAAATTTTGATTAAATATTAACAATTAAGTACTTAAGAATTATTTAACTAACTCATTTTTACTTTCTTCTATCTATATTAGAAGAAAGTATTGTAATCAAAATTTTCTTCGACTTCCAGTTTTTGATAGATTTAGACATTTTAGGGGTCAGAGATTCTGAAAAAGCATGTTTTTACAAATGTCTGTCTGTCCGTATCCTTTTTGTATCATCAGAAAGTGTATGAAGTTCTGCATAGAATTGAACCAAATTTCATTTTATAGGTTTTTGGCTATGGCCAGCAGGTCCCACTACAATTTGGGGATATTCTGTTAGAAGGGGGCACTGTGATAGCGATTTTTGTACTATTTTCTTTATTGTATCATCGAAAAGTTAAGAAATTATTCACAGAATTGAATAAAATTTTTTTGTATATGTTTTTGGTTATGGCCTGCAGGTCACAGTTGAATTTGTGGATATTCTGCCAGAAGGGGGCGCGGTGATAGCTACTTAAAGATTTCAAATTTAAAAAGATGTACAAAAAAGCTAGAAATCCTAAAAGTTTTTTTCGTTACATGTTCGGCCTTGATCCAAGGATTGTGGAGCAATATTCGTTTTGCCTCTATCTTAAAAAATGGCTGAGATATATCAGTTTAAAATTTTAAGGTGGCTGACATTTTGAAACAAGACAGCAGGAAAGGGTTTAATTTATGAGTTTTAGTGAACATGCTTTTAGACAAATTTTCTTTCATGGTTGTCGCCATTGTTCCAACTCTTATATGCTTAACACTATATATTCATATTTGCCAGTGTCAAATTCTTGCCAAGCTTGGCGACACTTGGTGACAAAAATAGGTTGCCATAAATGAAGCCAACTTGGCTATAATTGGCTAATTTGATGAAATTCTGATTCAAATTCAATATTGACGAGAACTAGAAATGAATCTTCTGTAATTGGATTCCACACATTTTAGCTTCGTGTTTTCCGGCAAAATTAGCTAAAATCTTAAAACCAAGGAATACAGAGGCTATCTTTTCCCACCACTACAGGCCAGAAGGACTTTTCATAGTCATGTTGTACATCGGCTGCTCGTGCAACAAAAGGTGCTTTGTATCTAGGTAACCCAACAATTTGCAAGCAGCTGACGTGCAACAGAATGACGAAAAATATTGAGTTTCTTGCCGATGTGATAGCAAATTTTGAAGTATTAACATGTATGAGATAGAAGAAAGTTTTGAGATTCGCACATCTGACTAGTTTTCTTAACAAATGATAAAGGAATATGATATTACACATTATATGTTAAGATAAAATATAAACTACTAAACACTGGTTGCATATAAGAGACTATACCACTGATATATAGAGTTCCTTCTACACCATTATTTAAGGACACAGTCTCCTGCGCTATTCTTCTTAAAGTTGGCAAAATGCACCTTGCCCTTTTTAAAAATAGTGAAATGCCCCTCTAATCTTGCTCAAAACTCTCTTAAAAAATTTTCCGTATTTCTAAATCTGTGTGCCCAAAAAGAAGCTTGCAAAAATTATAGAGGCCCTCATTTTTTTAGGAAACAGTTGGGACTAAACCATATTGTAATTTAATTGTATTTTTTAAAATTTATAATTAATAAAATCATTTTAAATCAATGTTACTTTATTTATCATAGCTAAAAACTGCATATCCTTGGCCTTTCTCTCTTTTTAATCGTTACTGAACAAAATATATTTTATCTTGCAATAATGCCTTTTTCTACGGAACTAGTGCTTTTTTTAGTATCATTTTATCTTTTTTCTTTCTAATCAACATATATTTTACAATATTATTTGTTATAAATATGAAATTAGTGTTGACTTTAGAACAAAATGAATTTTTAAAAAAAGACACTGTTTTATAAAAAGGGCACTCTTGCACTCTGTTCAAAAAATATTTTTTTATCTAATTTATTTAGAGTCCCTTTAGAGTATCTTTTATCAGTAGAATTTTAAGATATTTTCCTGTGATCCTTTGATGAATTTTACATTTTTTTCCCTATGAGCGACTGACAAATTTCTCAATATTTTTTAGATTACAGATTGGCAAAAATTGTAGGGGTTTTTCTGTGACCGATCGATGAATTTTGCATTTTTTTCCTGCAACTGACTGAAGAATTTCATGATATTTTGCCATGATCGACTGACGAATTTTGCAATTTTTTCCCATGATCAACTGATGAATTTCATGATTTTTTCTGATGACTAAATGATGAATTTATCAACTTTTCCCAGCAACAGATTAACAAATTTTGCGTTCTTTTCCTTCTAGTGATTGGCAATTTTTGCATTTTTTTCTTGCAACATATTGCCGAAACTCACTGGTTTTGTTTCACGTGGTTGATAGACAAATTGATGGTGACAATTGGTAAATTTCAGGATTTTCCCCTACAACTTACTCGCGAAGTTTTTTTCATGCGATCGATGGATGAATTTCACGAATTCAACAAAATTTACAATTTATTTCCTACGATCAATGGACATAGTTCATGACTTTTTTTTCCTCACAACCAGAAAAAAAAAAAAAATTGAATTGCAAGGGCAGTAAGGGTTACCAGGCACATTAAGTATTTAAAAAAGGCCGCCGGGTGAGTAAAGTATTTGCCACCGGGCAAATTGGCTTAGAGTCAACACTAAAATAGAACTAGTAAAGAGTCAATAAAATGATAAAGTATGGGACATATTTGAAAATGCAAAAGTTTTTTTAATACATCAAATAGTTATAACAATAGTTATAGCATATGGCTTGATTTTCCTTACTTCTTCATTTGTAAGTTTGGGTCTCAAAACTGCCTCTGACAAAAGACCAATTACAGGATCAAGGCTATTAGTATTAGCAGATGCTGCATAGATCAAAGTATCTCTGAAAAAGACAGTAAACTTCTCAGATTAAATATATATTATTCAAACAGTTTCAAAGCTATTAATTATTTTCCAAAGCAAAGTGGATAAAATTTATTTGAAAAATTACCATCAAGAGAAGTAGGCATACATGAGACATTGCAGATAAGCATAAATTCAACAAAGGTCGATTTAAAAAAAAATTCTATGTACTATCTTTTTTTAAACATAACATGGGAGATTATAGTAACTGGAGTAATCTCTTACAAGAATCCAGTCTACCTCTTGTACACTGAAATTTGCTTTAGAATACAAACTGCAAACTCACAATGATATATTTAAACTGGAATTTCCTTGGAACTTCTTTCTGTTTTGCAAGTTTGTCTTTAATATATGCAATGCTTCATATTAGTGATGCACATATATAATGAATGATTTTGCCATTCGAATGAATCATTCAGGCATGCGCAAAAACATAGTTGCCAACCTTTATATATTTTTTAATCAATTACCACCAGAAATTTTGTAAAAAAAAACAGTTTCCTATTTATATGTGCCTTTTAATTTAATTCTAATTAAAATAAGAAACTTTTTTTTTTACAAAATTTCTGGTAGTGAATGATTTTTTTTTAATATAAAGGTTAGAAGTTATGCTTTTGTAATGCTCGAATAATTAATTCTAATATCAAAATCATTCATTCTGCCGATCACTACTTCATATATCCTTCACTGCTGATTTTTTTTCTCAGTTTGCATTTATTCAAACAAATTTCTACATAAATTGTGGCAACCTTTATGGTTACTACAACCTATCTTTCATTTTGCATCTTCTCTTGTTTGTGTTTAAAGGTTGTATTTTACACTGACATTGCCAGGCTTTGAAATCCTCTGTCCCTGGGACCCAGACGTTTCCAAAAAACTGGGTCCTTCTTTTAGAAATAAGACAGATTTAATGTATTTAATAATACAAAGTATGCTCCTTTTGTGACCTAACAAGGGAAAAATTATGCAGCCTGAAGGACCCATCACAATTCTTTTTAGGTATCCCTTCTCCAATCTTTTGCTTAAATGATGCATTATAACACACATCCCCAGCATCACTATCTTAGTATTTATTCATTCCGTAAATAAAGTAAGGAAAATAAATTGGGAAGATTTAAAATTTCTAATGTAAGTGTATTTACCTACTATTTTGTTAATAATATTTACTCATTTTGGTTTAGTGGGTTCATACTCCTTTCCCAGAAGAAAAATTAAGCACCTTACCCAAATTTCAAGCACCTTTCCATAAATTTCAGAAATGAAAATTTTAATGCTACGAAATAATTTATTGTTGTAAAATGCAAAGTTAATGTTAAGGTGTGAAAAAACTTCATTTTTGCTCAATTTCAGGTGAATGTCATACAATATCAGTGTACAGTAAAGTATTAAATCATTAAATGTGAAATATAATGAGAAAGTCTCTGAAAAATACTAGTTTTTGCATTCTATTTTGAAGGTTGTTTTTGTCTAACACTTGAAAAAAAGTAAATGCTTGATAATTTTGCATAGTTTCTTATGATATTATACCATATGTCACAAAAACAATATTTTTGCAGATTATTCAAGATAAATACCCTCCCACCCCAACACACACACACACTCAGCTTCTCTATTTTACTTTTTTTAATGTCTGGATTAAAAAAAAAAAAATTAAGCACTTCTAAAAATAAAAAGCCTTTGCTAAAATTTAAGCAAATTCAACCATTTTTAAAGACTTTTTTACTCCCTTAAAAAATCAGATTCTTAAGCACTTACAAGTACCATATGAACCCTGTTTTTAATGTATTACTCAGCATGTTAAAATAATATGCAGACCTGCCAACCTTTGAAAATGAGAAATAGTAGCACACCAAATTCAAATGTATCTGAAGGTTGGTTGGTTGGTTGGTGGCTGTTTTTTATGTTGTAAATTTTAAGCGAGCAAATACGAATCAATTAAACGCATGTGTATATCCATAAGCACAAAGTAGGAGACTTTTGTTTTTGCTAAATTTTTTGTTGCGGGTGGGATTGAATAAACATAATTATTCCTATGCAATTAATGCTCTGTCCACCCCTAAGCCAAATTTCTGAATTTCACAGTGAATTTTCTGAAAGATTCCAAGGCGGTTGGGAGGGGGGGGGGGGGTGTTCGAGATCTGTTGATAAAATTTGAGTTTTTTTCGATATTTGCTGTTTTTTGCAATGTTTTTGACGGAATTTGCTGTTTTTCGCAATGTTTTTGACGGAATTTGCCGTTTTTATGCGATTTTCTTACAAAATTTGTCGTTTTTTTTGCAATCTTTTGATGAAATTTGCCGTTTTTCGCAATGTTTATGACGAAATTTGCTGTTTTTCGCGATGTTTTGATGAAATTTGTCGTTTTTTCGCGATCTTTCAACGAAATTTGCTGTTTTTTCGCAATGTTTATGACGAAATTTGCCGTTTTTTGCAATCTTTTCACAAAATTTGCCGTTTTTTGCAATGTTTATGACGAAATTTGCAGTTTTTTGCGATCTTTTGACAAAATTTGTCGTTTTTTCGCGATCTTTCGACGAAATTTGACGTTTTTTCGCGATTTTCTAACGAAAATCACGTTTTTCCCGCAATCTGTTGGCAAAAATTTGTCATTTTTTCGTGATCTGTTGACGAAATTTGCCGTTTTTCGCAATGTTTATGACGAAATTTGCCGTTTTTTCGCGATCTTTTGACGAAATTTGTCGTTTTCCGCAACATGATTTTCTGACGAAAGTCACGTTTTTCCCACGATCTGTTGACAAAATTTGCTGTTTTCCTGCGATCTTTTAACGAAATTTGCCGCTTTTCGCAATGTTTTTGACGAAATTTGCCATTTTTTCGTGATTCTCTGACGAAAGTCAAGTTTTTCCCGCGATCGTTTGACAAAATTGGCGACTTTTTTTCGAACGAAAGACGAGATTGATTTTTTTCGGCGATCATTTGCCGAAATACCGATACATTTAATGTTCGAATTTTCGGTTTTATGACCGATATATATTTTTTTTTTTTCGGAAATCATTGCCTTAATTTTTCGGAAAATTCGGACCAAAATCACCCCTGAACGATCTTTTGACGAAATTCGCATTTTTCAGCAATCAGTTGAATGAAATTCACGTTTTTTTGGCGATACTTTGGCGAAATTTGCTTTTTCCCGCCAATTTTTTGACGAAATTCGCGTTTTTTCAGCGATCCTGTAACGAAATTCGCATTTCTTAGCTCGATCCTGTGACGAAATTCATGATTTTTCGCGCGATCCTGTGACGAAATTCGTGATATTTCGAGTGACCCTGTGACCAAATTAGAGTTTTTTTTTTTTTTTTTTTTTTTCTAGAAAATCGTAGTTTTAGACAGATTTTCATAGCATCGTAGTTTGTGGCTCAAAATCGTAGCAACTACGATTTTTTCGTAGCAGTTGGCAGCTCTGAATATGCAAAAAGATAAAAAAAAATTCTTAGTCATATTTTTATTTGTGATATAACTGTTACATTTTCTCTCATCATACTGGCATTTACATTTTACATTTATTATGCGCACATTTTCAAATATCTTAATATTTTGAAAGCTATTTACATATTATTAGCATCTTTAAAAAAAAAAAAATAAAAAAAAAAAAAAAATTCAAGCACTGAGATTTTTTTTCTGTATTTTCACATATTTGTTTCTATTTGTTATAGAAAACCTAACACAGTGTTTATGGAAGCAAAAAATTAGCAAGAAGTGACATTGTCATCAGAAGATAAGTCGCCAAAAGAGGGTATACTAAAGATGTAATGAGAACTAAAGCCTTAAAATTGGATATACAATAGCAAATAAAAAATATTAATACCTATTTCCTTGGCAGTCACAAATTCCACCATGCTTTTCAAGCTCTTGTAAAATGGCACTTTTATCTGCAAACTCTGCAGTTGACTAAAAGTATGAATAGCATAAAAATAAATTAATACTTATTTCATAAAAATACACATTTTTTTTAAATACATAATATAATAATAAAAAATCGTATTTACATTGAAGGCTAACTTTTCCAAGAAATGGGATATTCCACTAGGATATGACACTTCATACCTTGAACCAGAATCAATGACAACTAAAAGAATTAGCACAAAACAAATATTAGGCTCATATCTTAGAAAAATAGATAAAATTTAAAATAACGGGTTAATAAATAATTTAAAAAAATGGCTTTCCTTACAAATTGATTTTTTTTTTTTTTTTTTTTTTTTGTGTGTGTTTGAAAATTGGGTACTTCTTCATTATCCAGTCAACCACTTTTCATAACAAAAAACTATCGCCAAACTATAGGATTTAATGGCAAAAATGCAGTTCTATTCACTTGATGTCAGAATCATGATATGTGTTTGTTATGTCATGAAGTGGTTTTTGTTTCATCATTTACCTGCATTTTTCATTATGTTTTACTGATTTATTAGTCATTTCTTTAAATAAAGTAACAATTGCATCCTTAAACGGCAGTGCCAAAATATTAAAAGAGAAACAGCATTGAAAAAATGTTCCGCTGGATAGTTACGTATAATAACAATAAATAAGTTTCAACTGACATCACAAACATTTATTCACCAACCGAGAGGGATCAGTTAACATTTTGGTGATTGGGGCTTTTCTGAATTTCTTGTATTTTACTTATTTATTTATTTTGATATTCCAATGGCAACAGTCTTTCATTTGTGTATTTGGCGTTACAGTTTGGCAATAGTTTTCTGTTACAAAAAGTGGTCGACAGGATAATGGAGAAGTACTGAAAATTGTACAAAGGATTATTTTAAGAGGACATAATAAAATTAATTACCTCCAACAGTACAAGACTGTCCAAATTTATTTTGGGATGCAACTCTAAGGCCATTTGGAAGTGTTGTAACTTTGGTTTCTTGTGAGAGATTATTACTAGATGCATAAACAGCTTTAGGGGCAGATGGAAGTGATTCAGAAAGTGGTACTTTCCACGAAGAACTGTGCCTAGAATGGTGCTTTTGAAAATGATTAAGGCTTCTTTTTTTTATTTCCCTAGGAAGATAATACAGAACTATAAATTTGGAAAGTTAAAAAGAACATATAAAATGCATATAAGTAGTAAGAAAAAAAAACTGAGAACTGGTAACAGATAAATAAAGTAAAAAACTTTGTTGACACAGTAGTCTCCAAAATCTAGAATCAATTCAGACTCGGATATTCTGGGTTTTAAAATGTTCCATATATAGAGGTTATAGATTATAAGCTGAATTTCAGGGAATAAATGCCATATCCAGTTTTAAAATATATGTTATTATTAAAAGTACAAATTATAAAATACAAAGAATACATATTCCGGTACTTTTCTGTTGTATCAACACCATTGTCACCAAGCATAATTAGTTGGCACCAAATGAAACATTTGAAAAAAAAAAAATCGTTGGTACAAAAGTGATCAATTAAAAAATATAACATTTTAAATTTTTAGACTTTTACAACCTATTTTATTATACCAATATATATATTCTAAAATAACAAATAAATATTATACAATAAAATAAAACTCAATTTAAAGTTTAAACTGCAGGCAAAAAATTGTAAATGTCCGTTAGCATTGCAGTAAACATTTCTTTTTTTTAATAAAGATGTTGCAACATAAAGTATGTGAGACAAGATTGTAAATAATAACAAACAACGCCGCAAAATTTTTGCTATGATTTGCAATGCCTTGTAATCTCTGAATAGATTGGGTATGACATCCAGTGTTAGAATTAAAATAATATGTATTTGTGATTTACTATGAAATGTCCACACAAAACAACTTTCTTTATGTATAATTCCATAACTATGACTGAAACAATTTTATCACAACTTTCTCCTCAACAGGTAACTGTGAAATGATAAAAATCTAAATCATTGTCAAAAAATAGCAGTTAAGATGTTTTATGTGGTTACGATTAAGTAATTAAAAAATAATTCGTGTTAAATAAACAGTGAGTCACAATGTTTGGCATAGTTTGCAATAAAAAACTTTTATACAGTCAGAGTTAAAATAAATGGTGCATTAGTATGCTTTTTGGCATGGTGTTGGTATAATAGAAAAGTATCTATGTCCCTATATTAAATGCAAAACATTTTTATTTATTTATTTATTTATTTTCTTGTGCCATAGTTAGGGTTTATGTGCAATAACTTTTTCTTTAATTCTGTATACAAATATTAATTCATGTTCAGAGATATTGTCTCTGTTCCAAATTGGGTGTCAATGATTTTAATCAGATGATTTAAATCAGTGTTTAAATACTTTTGTACAGTCAATGATTAAATCAACTGATTTTTTTTTTAGATCATAAATTTTCTAAATGTTTAAAATGACATAAAAAAAAATAATAAAATCAAAGACGAACATAATTTGGAAATTTTATATGGATATTTTACCTTATGAATTTAAAAAAAAAAAAAAAAAAAAAAAGCTTTGAATAATTGTTTCTAAGCTTTAATTACTTAGGCTTGTAAAAAATACAATATGTTTGTAAAATACACAAGTACAATAAGTTTGTAAAAAGCAAGTTTTTATTGGGCATTAAAAGCATTTTTTTGAAAAATGATATTTAAATCTATATAATTTGCAATGTCATTTCTTTTTAACCCATTAACCGCCAAAACTATGTGGGCGGAGACTTCAATATTTTTACTGAAATTCGTTTCCCACCAAAAATTCTGAAAAATAATATTCGGTATCTTTAATAGCAAAGTTTTTGTCATTACATAAAGTATTTTTTAACAAATTAAAATAGTGGTGGCTTGGCAGGTTTTTTTTATACACTTTTATTTTGAATGTTGTGTTAACGCAACACCAGCGGGTAATGGGTTAGTAATAAAACTATTCCTTCTTTTACATAAAATAAGAATATCTAGTATAATTTTTTTTTAGTAAAAGAATAAACAGCCAGTACCTTATTTTTGCAATAATAAATTTATAGCAAATTAGAACTAAAGAAGAATGATATCTGCTCAACGGCCATTATAAAACAAAAAGATCAAAATGTTAAGCACAGCAACAACTTCTTCAGTAGTAGTAAAAGTTGAATATATTTTTTTTTACTTTTAAACTTATATATACACTAAATAAATTAGTTAGGGATTTAAAGGAATGCAATATTTTTTTTTTTTATATAATGAAGAATGCTAATAATCCCCACTGAGTAGTAACAGTGCTGCTATTTAATATTTTCAGAGATAACTAGCTATTCTTAAATTTATTATGTATCTCTATGTGTGCATGAATGAGCAATTTATTTTCATACTTTTTTCATCATACACATACACGTATGTGAGTTTAGATTTAGGCTATTAAGAGGCTACTTCACTCAGACGAAAGCACCCGCTCGCTAATGTTAATCCTATGGAGGAAATTTTTGACGATATCTCGTCCGCATTTCAATATTTTTAAATGATTTTTTTTGCATTTGATAGCTGAGGTCAATTTCTATGCACGCTCCTTTCTACTTTTTCGATTTTGATTACAAGTTTTTTTTATTAAGATACTTTCACTTTCAGAACCGGTTTTGAAAGTGAAAGTATCCTCAATAAAAAAAACTGCAACAAAAATCGAAAAAGTAGAAAGGAGCATGCATAGAAATTGACCTCAGCTATCCAATACAAAAAAAAATCATTTAAAAATATTGAAATGCGAACGAGATATCGTCAAAAATTTCTTCCATAGGATTAACATTAGCGAGCGGGTGCTTTCGTCTGAGTGAAGTAGCCTCTTAACTGTACAAATTCAAAACAAGTTGCAAATAACATTTGTTTTGTTATTTGTGCTACTAACTATTGAAATTACTTATTGACAGTTTTAACTAATTTTGTAATTATTAATTGTTCACTCTAAGCCATTTTTAAGGGTGCAGCACCTTACCCTTCATTAAATTGGTAAAATGCATACTGCTTTACTTATTAGTGAAATTCATCTTTAGTTGCACCCAGAGATTTCTCGTAAAAATCTTCTCCATACCACAGTATTTCTAAATCGGTGTGCACAAGACCTTGCCAAAATATTGAACTTTATTTATTTATAAAAAACAGGAAGTTATTAAACCATGTTGTAATTTAATCATATTATTCAATTTGTAATTCATAACAATCATTAAAAATTAATGTCACTTTATTTGTCATATTAAAAAATTATATATTTTTTCCCTTATATCGTTACTAAACACATTACTAATATATTTCGTCATGAAATAATGCTCTTTTTCACTGAGTTAGTGCCCTTTTTGGGAACTAGCACCGTACCCTTTTTTCTTTGTAGACTGAATACTAAATTATCATTTTACTAATTAAAGCATAAAAATGTATTTTATTTTCCTAATACGAGAGTTAGTTATTTAAAAATTATTAATTTTAAGCAGTGTTAACAATTTAATATTGAAGCAGTAATTAATCATTTTAATAAATATAAATAGTATTTAATATAGTTTTACATAATTAGTACAAAATATTAATGCACATAACATTATTGTATGCTACTAACTAATGAAATTACTAAATTGCAGTTTTTATAATTTCTGTAATTACTAACTAATAATTATAATTTTATTAAATAAAGAATAAAAACATAGATAAAGTTACTAATAAGATTGTTTTGCAAAGCTGAAATTCTTGGTAGCTATTCTGTATTTTAACGCGCAGAAAAAAATCATAAAAATCCAATTTAAAATTTTAAAAAATCTGATTTTAATTTTAAAAAATCATGATTTTTTTCTACACCCTAGTTCCAAACTTTTAATTGCTTTATTTAATATATTATCGTCAACTGGTGGCACCAGGTATTATTTTCCAAAATTTCTAAATAGCATTTTAGCCATATTTACCACATACCAGATTGTATCTTTAACAGTCAAAGATTTCACAAAATCTAAACTAGATATCACAAATTCACTATTAATCATAAAATAAACATTACAATGCTGTTTCAAATCATATAAAATTGATTCTTCAACAGATATAAAATCAATACCTAGTTAGGAGGTCAACTTTGCCGTATGTGGTTCTCTTTTAACACGTGTTGACTTTACACATGATGGAAAGATCCATTTTATATGATCCCTTAATGTTGCAGGTTTTTATTAGATGAGTGAAGCTTCCTATGTATCCTCCTCTTCAATCTGACAATGAAATCAACATGATTCCTTATCCTTGGCAATGGTTTGATCAATTGCAATGTAACTAACCACAAACATAGATCTTAGTAAGACAGAGGTAATAATGTGGCCTGATTTTTGAAATTTGATCTGTGGCCAGGGTAAGTAAAGGTTTAAGTTCTAATGCAAATCCTTGTGCAACAATCTTCCATAATCAAGTTAGGCATTGTCGCAGTGTTATATAGGTGTTTGTTGACTCTCTAATCTCCAACGACCACTGCTGACAGCAGTGAATTATTTATACTATGGTCAGTGAGTTATTTATGTTATGATATGTTATTTGAGAGTTCACTGTCAGATATGAAAAAAAAAAAATATATATATATATATATACGGAACAGCTTTGGGATTAGACTGCTGTCTGCCATCTTGCTTTTTAAATCAAAACATATTTGTTTTGTTTCTCATTTCCAAAATAATTTTCATCCATATTTACTTATTATAAACACGTTATTTAATTTTATTGACTAATTTATTTATATTTAATAATAAAAGTTAAATGTTTTGATTTAACTTGATTATGTCAGAAACAAAACGAATGTTTTGATTTATCACCCCCGGTCAGCCATCTCATTTTTTAAATCAAAACATTTTAACTTTTGTTATTAAATATAAATAAATTAGTATTCTGTTTTCTATTTAACTTGATTATGTCAGAAACAAAACAAATGTTTTGATTTATCGCCTACGGTCAGTCATCAAAACATTTTAACTTTTATTATTAAATATAAATAAATTAGTCAATAAAATTAAATAACGAGTTTATAATAAGTAAATATGGATATTCATCCAGCAGGCTAATCCCAAAGCTTAGCCATATATATACAATTTTTTTCTAACAGCTAATAAATGTTTTTTTATTTTCAATTCTTTTTTGGTAAAATTAATTGATTTGATGAATTTAAATGTTTACAAAACATTCGGCACATATTTCCAAAATATTCTGCAAATAAACAAACATTTCTTGATAGATAGTTACTCTAATACCCTTGCTACATTTGAAACTACCACCACATTGTTTCTAACATCACTGTGGTTTGATGTCAAGCTTGAGGACACAGTTTTGGAACTTCAGCCCAAGTTAGCAATGGATAAGTAGCAAATCATGTTGACTTGATGAATTGAACTGGGGAAAATACTTTTCTATTTTTTCTTCATCATAGCTGATCTACATCTGATTAAAATTAATTGAAATCGTACAATATTTTAATAGTTTAAAATAGACAATACAACAGACTTATAGTTTACTGGTGCATTGTTTAATATTATTTGCATCATTTTACATTTTCTACTAACTAAGAAGGAAACTAGATATATATTTTTCTTTAAGCATTTTTTGGAATGATTAAATGATTCTGACATCATAGATTTATGTAAAGCATTCAAACAAATAACGCAATCCTACTTTTAAAAAAAAGAATCATACAATTTACAGGAATTATCAGAAAAATAATGAAACCATGAATAATTATTACGCAGAATTATAACTTTCAAATAGAGGAATGTAAGTCAAAATTGAAACACTATTTATTAAGCTTACCTGCCAAACAATTGCCTGAATTTCGCACTCAAACATTGACATGACACCGCCATAGTTGTTGCTAAATTGCTAAGGAAGACGACATTGAAATTGAATGAATCTAAATTCAAGAGCGATTCATTGAGAATGATTCTTACCATGGAGACAAAGCATGAAGCTCAGACGCTTTCAGCGTGACGTGAGTCTCCACTCCTAGACCAACATACGATCCTAAAGACCTGCCCATACGCCGCTGAAGTCGTGACGTCATCAATATGGCGCTGGGCATAAACAGACTGAAGTGCCCATTGAAATAACATGGACGTAAAAAATAAAATCTTCTAGGAGTAATAATTTTCATATATAAGAACTTTCAGGCACTGTTCTGCAAAGTTTAAAGTAGGCTTTTCATTATGAATTCACCAAACTTCTGATTTTGTGCTTTAAATTTGAATAATTTATTAAAAAGTCATTAGCTTAACGCCGGTTAGACAAACAACATGGCTACATCGGCTGAATTGGTGATATTTACATTCATATCTATCAAGATATCTCAGTCTCTCTCTATTTATAAGTAAAACTTTTATTTAATTTAAATTAATAATTTTACTAATTTTATATTTTTAAAAATTATTAAAGATATTTTATAATTTATAAATTATTATAATACATAAATTATAAATAATAATTAAATTAAATATATAAATTATATGTAAAATATGATGTACTATAATAATATAAATAAATATAAAATATAATATATTAAATTATAATACTAAAATGATATACTATATTAAATTAAATCAATTTAAACATATTAAATTATTTATATATTACATTAAATTAATATTATGAATAATTAATACTAATAATAAATAATTATTTATCATTTTAAATGTTTAATAAATATAATTGATATTAATAAATAATATGAAATTTAATATGAAATTTATTATTAGTGATTTTAATTAATAATTATTTATTATATATATAAAATTAAATAATTATTAATTAAAATTATTAATTTAATTATATATATATATATATATATATATATATATATATATATATATATATATATATATATATATATATATATATATATATATATATATATATATATATATATATATATATATATATATATATATAATTAAATAATAATTATTAAAATTACTAATAATTAATTTTATATTAATAATAATTATTATTATTAATTATTTTATATTATTAATATCAATTTTATTTATTAATCATTTAAAATAATAAATAATTAATTATTCATAATATTAATTTAATGTAATATATATTTAATTTAATGTTTTAATTATTTATTATTATAGATTACATTATAATTTTATATTATATTACTATCAATATTTATAATTATATTAATATATTTATATTTAATATAAATTAATAACATAAATAATAATATTATTACAAATTATAAATTTAATTTATCATAGTAACATAATTTAATTATTATTAATTAAAAATAATTGTAATAAAACAATATGAACTAAAATATTAATGATTTAATAATTATATTCAATATTTTAAAATAATTATTTAATAATGATATTTAATATTTTAAAATAATTATTTAATATTAAAAACTATAATTAATATTAATAATAATAAAATATTTATAATTATAATTAGTACTAATCTTAATAAATATTAATATTGTAAATATAAATAATATCCTGATGAATTATATTAAATTAATACTTTATTAAATTAATAACATAATATATTAAATTAAAATTCTAAATTTTAATATATTAAATATATAAAGTATTATAACATGTAAATTATTAAAAATAATCCAATATTTTTTAAATTTTAATATGATTTTCTCTTTACTTATAATTAAAACATTAAATTACTTATAAGTAAAGACAGATAAATACATCTTGACAGACATGAATGTAAACATCCCCGATTCACAGACGATGTAAAAAACCGTCATGTTTGTCTAACCGGAGTTTATTTTTTAATAAATTATTCAAATTTAAAGCACAAAATCAGAAGTTTGGTGAATTCATAATGAAAAGCCTACTTTAAACTTTGCAGAACAGTGCCTGAAAGTTCTTAAATATGAAAATTATTATTCCTAGAAGATTTTATTTTTTACGTTCATGTTATTTCAATGGGCACTTCGATCTGTTTATGCCCAGCGCCATGTTGAAACGTCACACTTCAGCGGCGTATTCGCCGACTTTCCATTCATAAAAACGTGCCCGTTTCTCCGTCGTCTGCTAGCAGATAGCGTAGAATAATAGAACAACATTCCGGGTTTTTCCCTTTAAATACGTTAGTAATGTTTTCTGTTTATTAATATATTTAGCATATATTTCTATTCAGGATGGATGAAACTGGTGAAAAGAACATATTTAAAGTCGAGAATTAAAGTCTCATCGCAAAAAAGTGTTTATTAATAAAATTTTCATATTGTGTAAAAAGAATATCTGATTAGTAAACTGCTAGATATGATGTAAGAGCTCGATTAATATAAGTTTTTAAATATTTCAACAATATCTAGGATTTTCATTTTTGAGACAAATACAATATATCAATAATTTAAAGATCCATCTCAGGAATTGAGTTTTGGCGTCTATTATATATACGATATATCTATTCTATTATATATCGTTTTATAATTTCCCCCTTTATTTTAGGATTAAAGTAATTTCAAGACTATTCTATTATTGCTTCGATTTTACATATTTAAATTATTGCTTATATAACATATATAATACACAATGATTTGAGAGTTAATTTTGTTGGGGACGAATACTAAAAAATATGAGCACCGGCAAAATAAAATCTTGGGAGGGGCAAAATTTTTTAACAGGTGTGCCTATGGCCCAGTTGCAATTTATAAAATTCATTTTTAACATAACTAACATTGATATGTTATTTTATCAAAAATTTCCCTTATTTAAAGATCAATTATATCAGTTTTACCAACCCCCCCCCCCCATCTATTAAGATGTTTTAATATATTCCCCTTATTTAAGTCTTTTTTTAAATGATATGCAATTGCGTATTCTATCCAAAAACTAATGGCACTGGATATGAGTCAATTATTAGAATTCTTTGCAGATGTGCTATTTTAATAAACATGTTTATTATTTTTTAGTGCATATGAAACGTAAATGTACTGTTACTGATGCTCGGTAATTTATAAAAATATTATGATAATTTACAAAAAAAGCTGAAAAGGAAACAAAACACAATTAATTGAGAGTTAATTTTGTTAGGGACAAAAACTAAAAAATATGAGCACCGGCAAAATAAAATCTAGGGAGGGGCAAATTTTTTTAACAGGTGTGCCTATGGCCCAGTTGCAATTTATAAAATTCATTTTTAACATAACTAACATTGATATGTTATTTTATCAAAAATTTTTCTTATTTAAAGATTCATTATATCTGTTTTGCCAACTCCCCCCCCCCCTCCCAATCTATTAAGATGTTTCAATATATTTTTGGAGCCCATTTTGTGAAAAGTAAAGGTTATTTTGTGAAATTTTATTATATTTTTGTGAAAAATAACATTTTGTAATGAAAGTCGAAATCCAGCTACTCAAATTCGAACCAAGCGTTTATTAACAAAAACTTTTTAAATACTTTTGCTGAAGTTTTCCTCTCTGGTGATCTTGTTTGTTTACAAATTATACATTTTAAAAGTCAAAGAATAATAAATAAATAATAAATAGTAAGAATTGAATTTGAATGGAATTTTGTGAAAGTGCCTATTTTTTTAAAATGAATTTTGTAAAGGGGCCCATTTTATCAAATTGATTTTTGTGAAGGGGCCCATTTTATCAAATTGATTTTTGTGAAGGGGCCCATTTTATTAAATTTATTTTTGTGAAGGGGTCCTAAATAGGCCCCAAATTTCGTCTGGATCGAACCTTGAAAACATTTATTGTAAACAGTGCAAAATCAAAATGGATTTAAAACATCAGTTTATGAAAATTGTGCACTAAAATTGGAGGTGCCCTAGAGTCTCAGCCCATGTTTCCTTTAGGCACTGATTGAAAAAACAATAAGCTAACATTCATTGAAGGCCAATAGTATTTACCCCTTTCATCATATTTTGACCAGTAAATTTCCTTGAAACGTTTTTTTTTTTTAATATGAATTTTACAGAAAAAAGTAATCACTTTTAAGCACCTTAAAAACTATTTTCAACTTTTAAGGGAAAGTTTGCTTTACATCCTGTGTATGAATTTGAGAAGAAACTGGGTCCCCGCTTTGATGCCCCTGCCAAAATTTCATCCCATGAAAGTAAACACTTCATAAATATTTCCTCTCCATAAGATTTTAAATATATAACTTGTAATTTAAAAAGTTCATTAGATAAAAGAAAACTTTCACAAAAATAACTTCATTAAAACAAAACAGTGCAACAAGAAAAAAATCTTTCACTAAAAAATTGACTAACAGCATTACAACTTACACACAAAAAAAAAAAAATAAAGAAAGAAAGAAAAAAATAGACATTTCCTTAAAGAATTAAAGTGACAGGAATCAGACAAATAATGCTTCTTTGGGAATACGTTATCAGATGCTGACAATCCTAAATACTGTATATATGCTTGCATTATTAATAGATATATAAAAGGAAATTAACGCAGTATTATGCAAGTCATAGTGTGATGATAAAGCTATTCTAAAATATTTTGTTTTCTATCACTGGTTTTCAAAAGTTTCAATTGTACAAAATAAATTAAAAATGCTGAGAAAATTTAAAATTTACTCATTAAAATATAAAATATTGATTATCTTTGAATGATTCAAGTTGCAAAAAGATTAATTTAAAACGCCATAGCAATAAAAGTTTTTAATTCAAAAGATTATGTTACACATGGGTGAATTATTATAAACGTCACTTAAAATTAATAAAAAAAATTCCTGAAATACAAAAGCCAAAAAATACAGAAATCAGGATAATTTCTTATGCACATCCCTTGGCTACAGTGATAGATAAAAGAAAAGTTTGATTGTATAAATTCTTAATATTAGAAGGTTTTAAAGATTTATGATTTTACAAATGTATAGCGCTAGGCGCACATGTGGGTCTAGGTATGGCGTGCTTGTGATGAAAAAAAAAGCAGTTTTATTTTAATAGCCATAATGTTTAGAACAGATATTTTATTATTCTATAAGTTTCTGTTCCTTTTATAGTAAAATTATGAGCCATCTTATTAGATTAAATGCATAATTAACATTTAATAAACTTAAATAAAATAGTAAAAGGTAAATAAACATACCTTGCCTGCCGATTGCTTGAATCCATGCTTGTTTAATTTTTTCCTCTTTCGGAAAATAATTCATCGAAATTTTATTATCATCAGGGTCAAAATAGTCTGCCCGACTGTCAATACTACAGAAAAGCACACAATACCTCATATTTGTAAGAATATAGCAACCAGAATGAAAAAAAAAATCACATAACTATAACATTAACGTGTTCTATAAACTGCAGTTTGTTGTTCTAGTTCTGACCACGAGAAGCCAAACGCCGCATTCCGAAACTAGTACGCGGAAAATCGGCGAATGGTCGGGTCTTTTAGGATCATATGTTGGTCTAGCTCCACTCCATACATGTAACCTTCTGATTTCAGTTTTGATCTCGATTGAGCGCTTATTGCTCGCAGCGCCATCTATTGATGATAATTCCAACTAAAACCGGGAATCGCAGTAAAAAACTCCAGACATCGTAGATTACTCTCCTGCAAGAATTTTTTAAATATCTGTCACCGTTTGGAAATTATCGAATTTTAAAATCAGTCAGTCCATTTTAGAACACCCGGTATATATTAAACACAAACGTGATTTTTTTTTCGTCATTTACCCTGAGTTTTCTACAAAACCAATTTTGATAATTACTTTTTAATTCAAAAATATTCATTTGTGGATGAGCCCACACAAACTTTTTTTTTTTTTTTAAATATTTCCATTTTTAATTTTAAAAGTTTTAATGGAACTCCTTCAAAATGGTGGCAATCGGGTAATTTCATTCGAAATAACTTAGATTCTATCTTTATTGATATAATTTTCTCTTTACAATAAAAAAAAATTAAATTTGTGTAAGAATAACGTAATTTAAATTGTATTTTCATTTCTTCTGTACCGAAATTAGGATCAAAAAGCTATTAATCCCCTTTTTCCTATTGCTGAAAGGTGGAGAAAATCATTCTTTATTCTTCCAATTTTTCAATAATTGTCAAAAATTTTTTATTCTGTCGGTAATGATATTGGAACCATTACAGTAGGATAGACATTCGTTGTTAGGGTTATTTTTTTTTCTCTGCACAACAAGTTCAATACCATCATATTAATTCTAGCTTCACGAATTATGAAACGTATATCGAAACATTTAATGCAGACCACTTCTGTTGAAATGTAAGTAAAATTATCACAAGGTAATTTTCGTAGCTAAAATTTCTTCTTTTCATTATCAGAAGCGAATTTGAAGACTTAGATTAGAAACTAAGAGCACAATATTTTCTTCTCGTTATTTTATAGATATAATCTACACTTTCTTTAATAATTATAATCAAGAATTATTGATAGCGTTATAATCTAAATACACTGAAAAATATTATTAATTACTATATAAAACAATAAATAATATCAAAATACTATCGTAAACAATCCGTGCAAGCGAACAAAGTACATAAAAAAATTTAAGTAGTATGGATCACTCTTTTGACGTCAGCAGGTTGTGACGTCACTTATAGCAGGACCGGTTGAGAAAACACGCAGCGTGATCTCGGAGGCCCCGGTTTGGGTCAGATTGACTTCTAATTTTTAGCTGCACGTCGGATTCGGGTCGGGTTGACTTCAACGTTTTAGCTGCGCGTTGGGTTCTGATCGGGTTGACTTACATTATTTCAGGTTCGGATTGGGTTTTCACTTTTGAGAGTAGCATTCGGGATGACCCGATTTTTCAAAAGAAAGTATAAATATTTTTCCAATAAAAACTGCATACATTAAAAGCTCCACAATGGACACTCTCAAATAGCGGAAACCTTTATTTAGGAAATACTTTTAATATTTTATATAGTAAAACCCCTGAATAGCGGATATCTCCGAACCGTGAAATTTGTCCGCTATTCAGAAGTAATAGCATCAGCAGTAAAACTTCCATATGAACGCTCCTGAATAGTGGACACTTCTATTTAACAAATACTTTTCAATTCCCAATACAAATATTTGCATATTTTTGCCTCTGAAGTACAGACACCTTCGAATAAATGACAAATTCAGCGGCCCCAAGGTGTACGTTATTTAGAGGTTTTACTGTACTCGAATATTAACGACTATATACTATATATTCATTTTACATATAAAAGATAAAATTGATATTAGAGGTATAATTGTAGATTACATTTTATAATTCCATTAAAATATGAATTAAGTTCCTTTCTTTTTGGTTTCGGGTCGACGAAAATTTTTTGTCGTGTTCGGTTTGACTTCCTGTGGAATTTTCGGGTTCGGGTCTGGACAATTCTATCCGCGCAGGATTCTAAGTGAGGATTTTTTAAGTGGGATGTTTGGAAAGTGGAGTTAAGTGGGATTCTTAGTAGAATCCTCTTTTCTGAAAAAAAAAAAATATATATATATATATATACCTAAAAATACAGAGGAACTAGGATATTACGCAAGTGGTATTTACCTCGATTTCTTCAGTATCTCTAAAGAAATAAATATTTCCTTCATTTTAAGAACTAAACGAACGTATTTTTTATAACAATTTTTAAATACTCTGTTTTAAATTATTTGCTATTTCGAATTTCCGATTTTAAAATATGTTTAACAAAATTCTTCGAAACGGAAAATTATTTTTACAACATGCAAAACTTTAGTTTTATGGCATACCGAAACTGTAGAAGCTAAATGACAATAACAAACTAGAATTTTTGAGAGATTTTAAAATGTAAGGAAAAAAGCTATCAATGCATTTTGTGTTTTCTTGAATCTATCGAAATTGTTAGTCTTCAAATATACGTGTAAATATCTGTTTTTTTTTTTAAAGTTGTGCGTATACGTACAAAAAGACGGAAGGCTGTTCTTAACTACAAAACTGGTTACTTTTTGACACATTCCTAAGCTCATTTGTATTCTAAAAAGTATGAAATTGGTAGGTGCTCTTATGCAGGTACTACGAAATCGTGCAATCATCAACATCAACCTCCATTCTGTCAAGAAAGGTGAGCTCTTGCACAAGCCTGATCTCATATGGATAGAAGTGGATAATTTTTCGTAAAAAATTTCCATACCGTACAATAAGGCTCTAAGTTACCCCAACGGGCGTTGGAAGTGCTAGCAATATTTCCCCGTGCTCTGAAGACTATGGGAACGATTTTGATGTTAATTTACAAAAACAACGAGAAACAACAGGGGAAAAAATCTGGCAACATGTAATAACGTGATAACTGAAATATTGGCTGCTATGAAAAAATATCGTCTGCTACTGAAATGGCACGCGAAAGAAGAAGAAGCGAGTGGCTTGGAGGTTATATATTTGCTCTTTCCGAAGAGAATTATTCATATTTCGTGATTAGAAATCATTTAGCAGGTGATAAGTGGAAAACAATTGTCACAATTGATGAGGCGTGAATTTATCTAAATGACTGTAATAAAAAAACACATCGATTTATTACCGGAAAAGAGGCCAAAAAGATTTACAACTTTGGTTCAAACACTGCAAAGAAAGTTTCTCTAAAAGATTTATGGTGATTGCTGGAATATCTTACAACGGAAAATTAAAGATCAGAAAAGTTGAGAAAATTAACTCTACTACTTATCAAAACAATGTTCTAATTCCTATTTTTAAAGAAGAAATTCCAAAACTTTATCCTACGGTGTGTGTAAAAGTGTTGAGTTCCACCAGGATAAAGCGAGCAACCATACATTCAAAAGTACAGTCGCACTTCTCAAAAAATTGACAAGAGAAAGTGGAATCAAGTTTATACCGTTTAATCATATTCCAACCAAATCCCCAGATGTTTCACCAATGGATTACTGTGCCTTTGGACTATTAAAACAAGCTCTTGCGAAACGCCGACCAACTGAGTGGACTCTGAAAATGTGTGGTGGAGGAATGGACCAAAATTCCACTTCCAGTTTTACAAAAAGCTCTACTATCTTGGAAATTCCTCTGTAATATGATAGTCCATAACAAGGGCTACCAGATAGAACATATTAAAAATAATTGTTTTAATTTATGTATTTTATTTTTGTTGCCAAAATCGTTCCCAATATGTGTAAACACCCTCTGTATCGACGTTTTAACTTCTTCGATTGTATCTTGTGGTACGGGTTTGCGTCCTCTACTTGACTGAACTTTCACAAAAACCTGTTCTCTGAAACCTCTCAACCCAGAGCCTGATTATCCAAAAAGCACGTGATGCTCAGAATCCTCGATTATTCCCACCAGTTAATTTTTATTGTAAGCTTTGCCTTATTTAATGACAGCATTTCAGCGATTCAATTAGGCGAAAATTTGTGTTTTGAAAAACCGATGTTAAAAGATTAAAAAATCTGTACAGGAAGATCGTCGCGAAGGGGTTAATGGTTAAGCCTACAATGTCTAGAAGTAATTTTCTAGAAGTAGTGTCTAGAAGTATATTTCTAGACACTGTATCATTACTGACATGTCTGACATATCCGTTGCAACGGACCGTCGTTACCTTTACGCATTTTTTTGTGAGTTCTAAAAGCACGGAGAGCAGCTGACGCGTTGCACTGGTTGAGGTAAAGAAATTCGACAAGTAACGTACGCTCGGTATAAGAAGGAGAGATATTGCACCTAATTTTCAATCAAATTGTTTCTAAAATTAACAGATTACCTTTTAAAGCCCAACAAGCTGGCACCATGCCAAAGGATGTAACGTGAAATTTGAATAAAGAGGCTTCCTTCTTCTTCTTTCTTTGGGACCCAGAGAGTGAAATTAGAAATAAAGAGACTTTATGAGTCTTTATGTAAATTTTGAGTTCTTTTTTAACTGTTACCATCAGGGCTGTAGCTAGAAGTAAACAATAGGGGGTGCTCAAGAAATCGTAGGGGGGGGGGTCATACTATTTTTCTCTCTCTCTGACACATGCACGCACAAACACAGATATATATGATCAAAGTATTATATAGAAAGGTAAATTAGTGCATATTTATAGTGTAGGCACTATGTTTCTTATTAAATTGTTTATAATAACTTTATTTGATGCTAAGAAAAGTAAAGGCTGCAGACAAGGATGTAAGGGACGATATACGGTGGATACGCCGTATACCTTCTGGATTATTTTAAGGAATACCGTATACCCTCGTCTCAAAAACACTATAGCATATACATTTTAGGGTATTCCCTCTGCCTAAAGTGTATGCCCTCTGTTTTTTTTTTACCACTACATCACTGGCTGCAGAATGAAAATTTTCAGTGTATAATTATACTACTGAAATAATAAGTGATGATGTCAATAAGTAAATAAAAAGCTGACAGTTCACCTGTTTCAAAAGACTTGCAACCTTTAATTTTTTTCTGAATATTCCCTGCCCTTAAGGATTCTAAATTTATGTTTTTATATGATAAAAAACATTAGAAAAATCAAGGGTGTATTTTGCATTTTAAAATTATTTTTGTGTCTAGTCAAAAGCTAAAACCAGTTGTATTTAAATTGGCTATAACTCATTAGAAAACGCTTCAAAATGAAAAATTTCAATGTATAACTGATGCAAAAGTTAATGTTTGCATCAGCAAAAGGTTGCTAATTCTAAGTATGTGCAGATAGGATGCGCGCCTATTGAAACACTTATTTGCAGTTTTTAAACAAATACTACAAGTTAGTATTTATGAAAAACTGTAAAAAGCTCCCAAAACTAAGTTAAATTTTTGAACAGAGTTTCATTTGGATTTTTGAAACAGAATTTTATTTGGTGGCCTTGGCAACTTTCCCAGGGGGGGCTAAAAAATTTTCAGGGGGTGCTGAGCCCCCCTGGCACCCCCCTAGCTACGACCCTGGTTACCATATTGTGTTTGAATTAAATAGTTAAATGTGCTAAATAAAAAGTAATTTATGCATTGATTCTGAATTTTTTAAAAGTCTCTTTCCTATTATTACACAACGCCTCATATCCCTAGCGGTGATTTTTGAACTATGTTTTTCAAGAAATCCTACGTCCTCCTTCTTCTTTAACCATCCTAGAAAATTTGACTCTATTCTCTCACCTAAATCACGATACAGAACAATACGCTTGAGAATTGTCAGTTTAATATGGCCACCTTGTACATATTTCAAGAATGCATACAGTTGTATGTTCTTTTAAAATTATCATATTATTTTGTATATTATTTCTGTTGTCAACATCCCTTTTTTTTCTATGCATTTACAACCTGTACAAGCATGAATGGGGTATCATTCGAAAGGTTTTTGAATAGGTTTCTGACATAGTACACCCACATTTCGTTAAAACATGTTTTTTGATTAAAAATTTCTCTTCATTAAAAATTAAATCGCCATTGTTTTCATAAATGAAATGAAAGGTTTTTCTCAAATCAATGTTGCTGTTGGTAATATATCATGAAAATAATTTCCGCAAATTGATTTTCTATGACAGTTTATTTACTTCATTTAAAACTCATCAAGATAAAAAGTACTTAACTCAATTTCAAAGAGGAAATGAAATTGATGATGCAATATGAAGAGGTTTTTACAAACTCGACTGAACAAGGACGTAAGAAACAGAATTTCGTATGAATGACGTGATTTGACTTTACGTCATGTCCAACCAATCAAAGAACTAAAAGATGACATCACCTGAAGGGAACTATAAGACTTTTTTCTTTCTGTTATATAGAACTTTAATAGAAGCTTTTTCTCACGCGATGAAGAAGGAACATGTATATTTCGTTCTCCCTTAAACTTATTAAATTAAATTTAACTAATGTTTAAAATTAAAATTATGTAACTATTAAATATATGAATGATAAATTAAATACTTTAAACTAATTATGAATACTCTATTATTATTAATACTAATTTTCTATTCCAAAAGTACATAATTCATCAGTGTGCACAGCATAAAATGGATATATCAAGTTGTTGGAATAATTCATAAATTTTAATATACGTGTGCAAGTGCAGTGTACATCTTCAAATAATGGACATGGAGACTGGCAGACCTGGCACGCGGTAAAATGAGGAGTGAGGATGATTGCTGAAAAAGAAGGTAAGCAAAATCTTACCTATGTTTATCAAAGTAGACATTGATTATTTATATTACTTTAGAGCGCGCTAAAAACTACTCGCTACCTTCAAAAATTTTACTAACAAGATTATGAGCTCGGAAGTATTCTAAAGTATATAAAGGATAAAAATAAAAATAAAAATAGTGTCCTTAAATCCTCGAATACTTAAAAGAAATTCATTAATTTTAGATATATTCTAAAATAGAAAAATGGCACCCTTCAAAGAAGGTAGTATAATTGAAAAATTAAATTCCAGTAACTATGCAAACTGGAAATTTAAGGTGGAAATGCTCTTAATAAGAGAAGAGCTCTTTGAAGTCGTCATAGACGACCCACCTAATCCAATGACGCCAGATTTTTTGAAAAAAGACAAAAAAGCAAGAGCTCTTATTAATTTAAGTATTGAGGACAACCAAATCATACATATTAAGCATTTACAAAATGCACGGGACACATGGAATACGCTTAAAGACATCCATGAGAGATCAAATCTCTCAAGTAAACTCTTCCTACTTAGGAAACTTTACGCAGCAAAATTATCAGAAGGAGGCAACATGATAACGCACATAACAAAGATATTAGAAATTATTGATAAGTTATCAGCCATAGGCGAAGAAATTAAAACAAATCATATTTCAGCATTATTGCTCTGCTCTTTGCCACCTTCATACGACACCCTCATAACCGCATTAGAAGCCAGGCACGAAGACGAATTAACTCCAGAGTTTATAAAGAGCAAATTAACAGATGAATTCAATAAAAGAAACGAACATTCAAATACCAGTGATAATTCCAACAAAGCTTTTAGAGCCGAAAGAAAATTTAAACCCACGGTTTTTAAAAAGGAAGAAAAATATTGCACGATTTGTCGTATGAAAAATCATAACACAGTTAATTGCTGGCACAACAGAAATAAAACAACTAACGTTAAACAAAACAATAAAAAACATTTCTCTTCTTCATTAGTGTTTCAAAAAGACGAAAATAAGTTAAGAAGCGCGGACTCAAATAAACCGAACAATAAAAGCACAGTTTATCTTGGAACCGAAGAAAAGAAAAATTGCACATTTTTAACTAACAAATCGCAAAATAAAGCATGGATCATAGATTCTGGCTCGTCCTCCCATATATCAAATGATGAAAAATTATTTGAAGAATTTAATAACAGAGAACAATCTAACGTCGTAATTGCCAACGGCAATAAATTAAAATCCTACGGGTCAGGTAATGTAAACATTACCACGATAACCTCAGACGGAAAAACACACGACATAAAACTAAAAGATGTTCTACTAGTACCTGAAATCGAAACAAATTTATTTTCGATAGCTAAAGCTACGAAAAACGGATGCAAAATAATTTTCGAAAATAATAAATGTTTTCTAGAATATGAAGGATTAATTCGCTTAGAAGGAAGTAGAAAAAACAATTTATACGAAATTCAGCAAACAAACATAACCACAGATGAAAATTTCGTAAACATGATAACTAATTGCAGAAATAAAAATTGTATAGAAATATGACACAGAAGATTAGGGCATAAAAATGTAGCGTCAATTAAAGAATTAATGACGAAGGAATTAGCATGCGGAATAAACATAAATAATTGTTCCCATAGTACCGAATGTGAGCCTTGTATCAAAGAAAAAATAACTGAAGCTCCTTACCCAAAGAAAACGGAATTTAGAGCAAATAAAATTCTGCAATTGATCCATTCCGACGTATGTGGTCCTATTCAAACTCCAACCATAGGTGGGAAAAATTATTTTTTAACTTACATAGATGATTACTCTAGATTTACGATTATTTATCTCCTACAAAATAAAAGTGAGGTATTTGAGAAATTAAAAGAATATGTTGCTCTGGTCAACAATAAATTTGGCAAAAAGCCTACAGAACTCAGAACTGATAATGGTAAAGAATTTAAAAATTCTAATATAGATAATTTTCTAAAGGAAAATGGAATTAAGCGACAGCTAACAGTACCATATTCCCCAAGTCAGAATGGTATTGCTGAACGAAAGTATTGATCATTAATTGAAATGACAAGAACAAGGTTAAGTGACTCTAATTTACCATTACATTTTTGGGGAGAGGCGATCTGCACCGCAAATCACCTACAAAATCGACTGCCGACTAAAGCCAACGAAAAAACTCCATATGAGTTATGGTCAAACAGAAGACCAAATCTAAAATATTTAAGAGTTTTTGGCTGCAAAGCTTATGCATATATTAACAAGCCAAAAAGGCAGAAATTAGATAATAAAGCAGTAGAAGGGATCTTTGTGGGATACGATAATTATTCCAAAGGATATCGTATATACACGAGCGGCAAAGATATCACTATAGCAAGAACTGTGAAGTTTTTAGAAAACTATCCGAAAAATTCAAATAAAGAAAAATTGCTAGAACTAAGTATAGATGAAAACACTAGTGCCGAAAACGAAAAGTCAGAAAACCCAAATCTGATAAAAATCGAAATTTCAAATGAAAATGATACTCAGAATGAATCTGAACTAAATCAAACCGAACCGAGAAGATCAGATAGAGTAAATAAAGGGGTTCCCCCATATAGACTAATTTATTTGGTTAAAGATGAAAATATAAACGAACCGAAAAATTGGCAGGAAATAATAAACATGGAAAACCCAGTAGAAAAAGAAAACTGGATCAAAGCGACACAGGAGGAGATAGAATCTCACAACCAAAATAAAACTTGGACATTAGTTGACCCCCGCCAAATACAAAAATAATAGGTTCGAAATGGCTTTTCAAAACAAAATTAGATGATAAAGGAAAAATACAAAAATATAAAGCAAGATTAGTTGCAAAAGGCTATTCGCAAAATTTTGGTATTGATTATTATGAAACTTTTGCTCCGGTGGTTTCACATACAACCATAAGAACCTTTTTAGCAGCCGCCGCCTATCATAAACTAAACATAAACCACGTTGACATTAAAACCGCATTTTTGTATGGAAATTTAGATGAAGATATATATATATCTCAGCCGGAAGGCTATGTTGTACCAAATCATGAAAACAAAGTGTGCAAATTAAATAAGGCTATATACGGCCTAAAACAGGCAGCTAGAGCCTGGCACACAAAAATTTCAGAATCATTAGAAAAGTTTAATTTCAAACAATCAACTTCAGACACGTGTTTATTCATACGTAATACTAAAAACAATAAAGCATATATTATCGTGTATGTAGCCGACATATTAATATCTGCAAAAGAAAGTGAAATTAAAGAAATTATATAGAAACTTAAGATTGAATATGAACTAAAGGATTTAGGTCAATTAAACTACTACCTAGGGATCAAAATTGAAAAAACAAACGAAGGATATAAACTGAATCAAAAAATTAAAATTGAAGAATTACACTGGATTATTTTTGTAACACAATTATTTCAAATTGGCAAAGTAATCATACAAGTTGTAAATTTCCAACTGGACGAAAAATGTCCGGGCCAGGATTCGAACCTGGGATCGCTTGGCTGAAGCCGCCACGCTCTACCACTGAGCTAACCCGGTCGAATCTGGAGGGCATAATTCATCCAGTTAACCTTATTGATCAAAGCATCTGGTCTGATATTTTAATCAGCTCAACAGAAAAGATCGCAGGTAATGGAACTCCAGTAAACGCTGGATACGTGAATTAATTCACGTAATTGTAAAAACCTCTTCATATTGCATCATCAATTTCATTTCCTCTTTGAAATTGAGTTAAGTACTTTTTATCTTGATGTGTTTTAAATGAAGTAAATAAACTGTCATAGAAAATCAATTTGCGGATTCAATTAATTCACTGGTCTGATATTTTAATCAGTTCAACAGAAAAGATCGCAGGTAATGGAACTCCAGTAAACGCTGGATACGTGAAATTCACGTATCCAGCGTTTACTGGAGTTCCATTACCTGCGATCTTTTCTGTTGAGCTGATTAAAATATCAGACCAGATGCTTTGATCAATAAGGTTAACTGGATGAATTATGCCCTCCAGATTCGACCGGGATAGCTCAGTGGTAGAGCGTGGCGGCTTCAGCCAAGCGATCCCAGGTTCGAATCCTGGCCCGGACATTTTTCGTCCAGTTGGAAATTTACAACTTGTATTGAAGAATTAGTTCGAAAATTTAAATTAGAAGAAGCAAAGCCTTACAAAACGCCCATGGAGACAGTCTATTTAAATTATGATAATGATGGAATACCATTGCCAAACAACATCGACTACAGAAAGGCTATTGGGGCGCTTTTGTACATCGCTACTGTAACAAGACCAGACATTTCAGCCGCGATTAACATCTTAAGTAGAAAAAACGAAAACCCTTCACAGAAGGATTGGAAGGCAACTAAAAGAGTAATATCCTATTTAAATCACACTAAAAACTTTAAACTAGAAATAAATACTTCACACCAACCAATATTAGAAGCATATTGTGACTCGGACTGGGCTGGAGACATACATACAAACTAGAAAGTCAACAAGCGGAAACCTGTTTTTGTTAGGGAAAAATCCAATTTTATGGATAAGGAAAAAACAATCATGCATTGCCATGTCAAGTACTGAAGCTGAGTATGTTTCAACTGCTAATGCGTCGCAAGAAATTATGTGGCTAATTAGATTACTACAAGAATTTAACTTAGAACAGACATTACCAATAACTGTACATGAGGACAATCAGTCCTGCATAAAAATGATTGAATCAGAAAAGTATACTCGTCGCACGAAACACATAGATATTCGTTATCATTCAATTAAACATTTAAAGGACAATGGAACAATTAATCTAAAGTATTGTGAATCAAAGAATATGATAGTAGATATCCTAACCAAGCCCACTCCCAAAGCCATCTTTGAAGTTCACAGGAGAAATTTAAATTTAAGAAATCAAATTCCAGAGATTAAGGAGGAGATTGTTGGTAATATATCATGAAAATAATCTCCGCAAATTGATTTTCTATGACAGTTTATTTACTTCATTTAAAACACATCAAGATAAAAAGTACTTAACTCAATTTCAAAGAGGAAATGAAATTGATGATGCAATATGAAGAGGTTTTTACAAATTCGACTGAACAAGGAAGTAAGAAACAGAATTTCGTATGAATGACGTGATTTGACTTTACGTCATGTCCAACCAATCAAAGAACTAAAAGATGACATGACCTGAAGGGAACTATAAGACTTTTTTCTTTCTGTTATATAGAACTTTAATAGAAGCTTTTTCTCACGCGATGGAGAAGGAACATATATATTTCGTTCTCCCTTAAACTTATTAAATTAAATTTAACTAATGTTTAAAATTAAAATTATGTAACTATTAAATATAAGAATGATAAATTAAATACTTTAAACTAATTATGAATACTGTATTATTATTAATACTAATTTTCTATTCCAAAAGTACATAATTCATCAGTGTGCACAGCATAAAATGGATATATCAAGTTGTTGGAATAATTCATAAATTTTAATATACGTGTGCAAGTGCAGTGTACATCTTCAAATAATGGACATGGAGACTGGCAGACCTGGCACGCGGTAAAATGAGGAGTGAGGATGATTGCTGAAAAAGAAGGTAAGCAAAATCTTACCTATGTTTATCAAAGTAGACATTGATTATTTATATTACTTTAGAGCGCGCTAAAAACTACTCGCTACCTTCAAAAATTTTACTAACAGTTGCCATAAAAATAAATTACCGCATTATATCGTGCTCAACAATGATTATAAAAAAATAAATAGTACAAAAAAAAAAAAAAAAAAGGTGGGACGTCTTCTCACATGTTTATTTTATATTTATGATTAAAAGCAAAATTCAAATTCAAATGTTTAGAAAAAAAAAAAAAAAAAAAAAAAAAAAAAAAAACCCACCAAAAATTGATCGAAGCAGTGGTATTTTACGTGTAGCCTAAAATGTATGTTTTGTTATATTAAATTGTATTTTACATGTATTCAATTTATTTTTCTTTGTTCCGTGTTTTTTCCCAAAGCGGATGACGCCATCCTCTAATGCACTTAAAATAGGATTGTAATATATATTTTTTTCCCCTCGCACGTTCTTTTTGCTATCTTCGATCCATTTTTACAGTAACTTTGATGGAATAAATGAGATGATATTCTGGCTTGACTAATGTCATTTGCAGATATTTTTGTCCTTAATTTTTCTTTAAAAGTTTAAACCTGAATCTAAAAAAGTATTAGATGTATTGTTAAAAGTATTAAACTGCAGTACGAAATCCTAGCGCGAGTCAACTGTTTTTATTGTATTCTATTGTAAAGCGTAAGGTCCTGATAGAAATGATTTATGTAAACTGGAATTTAAGTAAGATTCAAATATATTTTATTTTGAATCGATGTTTATAATTTTTTTTTGTTTGTAGTTCATTATCATTGTGGTTTATCGTCAGCAACTCATACTTTTACGATTTTTGTTTTTCTCCCAGATTTCTAATAAAACAAGTATTTATGTATTTTTAAGTACACTACTAAAAGTTTGCTTTATAAAAATATATTTACTAATTTGTTTATTTTTCTCTTGCAACAAACATATTTCAAACAGAAAATCCAAACTCTCACACCACAAAATATTTAAAATAAAATCTTTTATTATTATACGTGTAGTTTTCACAGTACTCCCGGGTTTACGGCACCATGGTTCAATAATAAGGATGAACGCTATAAAGCAGTTCTCCTTGGTTTATAAGTAAAAAAATAGATTTGTATGTTGCACGGAGAAAGAACCTGGAGGGGAAACTAGATTAGGCGAGGATATCGAAAATGCAGGTCATATTTTTTAACGAAAGAGGGCGCTGTAAAATTTGGCGGCTGCCTTTAAACAAAATGTCATTAGATTACATGTTAAATTCCGAAAGTATTTTACTCGATTATTTTTAATTATAGCAATTATATGTCATAAATTTAAGATGGGGTATAAATGTTTTATTCCGGGATGTAGATCGGGCTATGATGATGAGATAAACAAAAGAAAAATCGAAGGAAAATTTTTTTTTAAGTATGTTTAGAGCTCCAAAGGTGAGTGCTTTTTATTATATTTTAATTTAAAGTCATATGCATGTAATCATTTTTAAACTAAGAAATTTTTATTCTAGTATATCGATCTTAGTGTATATGTTTTTAAAATGTTATACTTAATGAATGCTAATGTCTGTGGCTGATTGACATGGCCATTTAAATTGTCTTATAGAGTGCTATTTGTTTGGCTGTAATCTGAAGCTGTTTTTATTTGAATAATACTTTTAATCTCTAAAAATTATACGTCCATTCCGTATTTCTTCGCAGTACAATATCCGTGATATTTATTTTTAAGTGACTATTCAGATGTTTTTGTCAGGATGAACTCTTATTTAAAGAGTTATAAAAAGCAATCGAAACGCCAAATATCTGTTAAAATATATGCATGGTGTGAAGAAAAGTTTATTTAATGAAATTTCTACTTGTATGACTTTTTTAAAGTTCAAATTTTCAATCAAAAACATTTAAAAAATGAATGCTTTTCGGATTGAAAAGCATTGCAGAAGCAGGCTAGGATAGCCGTCAGTTTACCGTGGCGCCATCTATAAGGAGAAAAACTGTATTGTAAAATTTCAACGTTACTTTCCCCTCCATCTATCTTCCTCCGTGGTATGTTGCAACAAACGAACGTAAACAAATATACAACGAAGAGACAACAACTCAACTCAACAATTAGTTTTTCACTGATGATGACCGAGTAGTTCGGTTGAAAACGTTTTGAATTTTTTAAAAGGACTTTAATGGGCTTTTAAATATTTTATGTATGTTTTTACGCACCTTCAAGCAATATATTTACATTTAGTTGTATCTCTATGAATTTTCGTATGATACGATTTTATTATCAGTATATCAATTGAGCCTCAACCCACTCTTCTGTTTAGGAAATTGACGTTATTTAACACAAGGATTAATTTATGTTAAAATGATAATTAAAAATAGAATACATTAAAAACTATTTTAAATGGAATCCTGCCTTAAACTGATAAAAATATTGCACCGGAGAGAAGAATACAATATACAATAAAATTTAAAACAGGCGATGTGCTTGTTAACACGGAACTTTTCCCTAGTGAACATGAAATAGTTAATAAGTTCAGGTTCTCTACTTTTCCCCGGTCTTTTGCGTTTTAGTCTTAACATTTTTACTGTATTCCAGTATCTCGAGTCTGCAAGTAAGAGCCACACCTTTAAAATGTTTAAATATACTGATAATAAGGTAGACACTGTATTTTCTATTTCCCTATAACTGTGAACTATTAAATAAACGAGGCACATTTTGAGCGGTAAATAAAGGATTTCCCTGTTGGTACAAATTCGTATAAAGCTGAATTTTCCCTTCCCAGGTAGTACAGAGATATCGGCTGATGCCCAACCCAATATTGGCCAATATTTCGAAAGTCGCTGAATGTCGTACGTCAAATTTACAACATATCTGCTGATATTCACATACATATATAACTTAAAATTTGGTTTTCGAAGAAAGCATTCGAAAGAGTTTTTTTTTTTTTTTTTTTTTTTTTGCATTATATTTATAACATCATAATACAGAAATAGTAACAAGAAAATTGATAAGTTTGCCATCTTTAAAAAACTCGATATTTTAATGCCTTATTTTTAATGTCGTAATAATGATATTACTATATACTATTACAACATTAAGGGATATCTATAAATTCTGTGAATTCGTGAAAAACATTATCATTTTTCGGATATTTCAGCATATCTGACGAAGTTTGTAATCTTGGCCGAAGCAAACGGAAAGTTCTAAAGGACCGCCCATTTGTATAATTTTCGTCGAAGTGCATTTGATGGGGGGCGTCTGTCGTGAAATTTGCACAGAAAGAAAATGCCTATATAAAAATTTTCTGTCGGAATCTATAGTTATTTCTACCCTATATATATAAAATCCTAATGAAACGAATTTGTGAAACGATTTTATGAAACGAATTTATGAAACGAATTTATGAAACGACTGATTATGTTTCAGGGCTATTTTTAATAAAATATTAAACGCTTGATGGTGAAATTAATACCAATTGTCCATAAAAATCCGCGGATGTCTAAACTGGTAATAGAATTTTGAAATTGGAATTAGTTTTCGAGATATTAATTTTTTTCTAATTTTAATGACATTTCTGTAATGATGGCAACTAATTACTCAGGTTTTTTTTGTGACAAAAAAGGGAAAAAAATCGAAAAGGATCCCGATAGGGATTATTCATTTCTTTTTATTCGTCATTTTCAAACTGAAATTGAATTTATTTTTTATTTCAATCGATAATGAAGACAAGATTGTGATTAAATTATGTTTTTCAGGAAAATTTGAAAAAAAAATCACATTTCTATCGTCAGGATTCAATTGTCTGTCAGCATTTAATTTAATTTATAAACTGGAGATATTTTAAATAAATTCGTCCAAATGACGTCATTTATGTAAATACTTCATTTATGTTTATACAATTTATTTAATATAAAGAAGCCATTTATCTATTTTTATGTACAAAAAGAGGTAAATTGAAAGACAAGTATAAATAAATTGTATATATATATATATATATATATATATATACATATATATAAATACATGTATAAACAAGCATAAAAGTTCGGTGCTTTTCCAGTATATGGGGCCTTGACGAAAAAAGAAATTTGGCAACATACTTTCTGTCAACCTATTCACTTTGTCATTTCGTATACAGAAGCATTTTGTCAATATTTATACAATTTGTTTAGCGTAGAATGTCATTTATTCTATTTTATATATAATTGAAGTAATTTGTATAGAAAAAACAATAATAATATACGTATAATTAAAATACGCATATAAACAAAAAAATCGTCGAATTTGTTTCCATGGCTGTTTATGTCATTTGGCACCAAATCTCACTTTCTGATGCCCGAATTGCGCCAAGCTTTTTAAAAAAGCGTCAAGACCCCTATAATAAAAAAGCACCAAAAGTTCATTGGGTTTGTTTTCATAACTTTTGGCAACAAATATATGTACATTAACGAATCTGTCCCTTTTTGAAGCTCGAATTACGCCAAACCTAAAAGCAAAGGATCCTATACTGAAAAAGTACCCGATTTTCTTATGGACAATATTCAAGTGACATAACATGGTGTAAAATTATCGCGGATAGCAAATTTGTTTAAATATGTCATCAATTGATGCCGAATAAATGCAGGCATGCATGTACAAAATATTTAATTAATTTTTTATGATAAATAATTATTAGAAAATTCGTATATACATATTAATTAAAATAAATAATTTACATACTTAAAATGACATGAAAATATGCATGATTGTGCCCTAAAATAGAGAGAAAATTAAAACCTGTTACTGAAAATGTCTATAACATAGTACTTTTCAATACCGTGGTCCTTAATGTTATTCACAAGCAGATGGAATTTTTTTTATCCTTAAACGCAAAGGAAGAATAGAATACAGATCGTTGTTATAAAAGTCCGAGAGATAGCCACAATTTCAACCTAACCATTTTATACAAGCTGGTTTTCAGGGTGTAATTGATTTTACTTATCAATCCCGAAAACAGTCGTCAGTTGTCGCAACAGCTGTGTATGAGGCCATGATAATAAAAAATGCCCCATTAAAACGTTAAAAGCATGGCAACCCAATTACAGATTTACCAATATTTTTAAAACAAAGCACGATGTCATGTTTTAAGAGGCCTCGAAGACTGAGCGGGGGTTGGCGAGCGTAGCTCGCAGGGGGTAGGCCCCCTAGTATATATATATAAAAAAATCACGTGAAAAATTGTTTCATAAAAAACTAAACATGTTTTTTATACTATTTTTTATACTATTTTTAATAATGTTTTTATAAGAAAAAAAATTCATGTTATGTGATTTTTAAACGGATGCTTGTTTGTCTCTTTAAAATGCTTTCAAATTTCCGACTTTTGTAAGATTTTTATTTTTTATTATCGAAAGAATACAAGTTTAATTTCAAAAGTAGATCATTGATTTTTTTTAATTAGACATTATCCATCTAAGTAATTATCATCATTATTGTTATTATATATATATATACATAAAATAATAATAACAAGCATTTAAGGCTAATTTATGTGAGTGTTAACTTGTATGTAGTGCAACAATTTTGGAAAAAACGTACACATATTTATGACTGAAAATTAATAGAAAATATATATTTAATTTCTACAACGCAAAATTCAAAGTAATGGTGCTGTTAAAACCTTACCTTTATAGTTTTGTGTAAGGGGAACACATAATTTTTAAGAGAGCAAGCTTAGAAATTTAAAGCAATTAAGAAATTTTAAAGTTTCAAATTTCTTACCTGCTTTAAAATAATTTCTTACAAAATTTCTAACAAACTTAATAATAAAAAGCGATACTTTAAAAAATCTTTGCTAAAAGAACGTAAAAAAAATAAGTCGATTGGGATCAGACATTTTTTTCTCCACTAACAGAAAAATCTACTCCTACCACTTTTTGCTACAAATTTTTTATAACTATATTTTCTCTTTGCTTCCAATTTACTCATATACAGGGTGAAAAGTTTTCTCACAAAACAGGAAACCCATTGAATCAATGTAAACTGTTCCAACTAAGGCTTCTATACTAAAGAGCTGGCGCATCATCCGACATTAATATGCCCAAGTGGGAAAGCGTTGGCGCTAGATTGACCCATTTGGCGCATTTATCGCCGTCTTATTTGCTTTGCAGAATTTATCAAAAAGTACGATAGGGAATGAGTTTCGAATAAAATACGTACTCTTGATCATTGATTTTCATTGCAAATTGTAGCCTGCATGCAGAGCCCGATTAAGGTCATTTGGGGCCCAAGGCCCAGCAACATTTTGGGGCCCCGTCGAATTAAAATTGTAGCTAGAAAAAATTTCGAGGATTAGTATTAGATATTATGATACAGTTGCAAAGTTAAGCAAAACATTTTTGTTTAGTTTTTGCAGAAAACTTCATTTTTAAGAAACTTTTTTCTAAATCATTTTATTCATTTTGGGCCCCTCATCAGCAGTGGGCCCAAGGCCGTGGCCTAGTCGGCCTGTGCGCTAATCAGGCCCTGCCTGCATGTTATTTATTATTCAATAAAATTAGCAATAAATTTATTTACTTTTATTAAGAAAGCCTTTGGTTTTACACTGAACATTCATTTCATTAATTAATTATATAAGCAGTGTTGAATTCATGGAGTGACCCGGTATAGTAGTATAGAATAATTGAAGTCTAGAAGCGCACTTCCTCCTTTCGAAACTTTAGCCTCCCCCCCCCCCCCACGCCGGAGAAAAATCTTTGAAACATCGGATACAAGTTTTGCAATTTGGACATCGCAAGTTTTGCAATTTGGAAGGCAAATTTCACATTCCCCCTCCCCCTTTTTTTTCTTTGCATAATTTATCTAATTAATTCTTACATATTTCTAAAAGTTTTATTTTATTTGTCCATAGAAAAATTATTATTATTATTATTATTATTATTATTATTATTATTATTATTATTGTTTTCAGAATATCAGCAGCAATTTCTTACCTTAGTCCCTTAGTGTAACAATTAAAAATTTATTCTTCAAGTGTACTTTTTTCCAAAAAATAATGATTTTTTTTTTGAGTGTATGTGGCATTTTTGAGTGTTCTTCACTTAACAGTGTAATGAAAAAATATTATAATTAATTTCTGATGTAAAGTATAATTGAAGAAAAATAATATTAAAAATATAATTTCATCTTTTACTTTGTGATAAATATTTAAAAACTTCTATTTAAAGTAATTTTTAAAAAGTTTTCATGTGTAGCAAATTTTCATTACTTTAATAATATGAGAACTGTTCTTTCCAAGAGGAAAAGAGAGTATCCAGATATCCTTCGTTATCTTAAACAAATTTATATCTTAAAGTTACAATAAAAAAATATACTCCATTTCTGAAAATTGTTTAAAATATTTATTTATATATTTTCTTAAATATAACTGTATTTTGATGAAATATTAATAATAAAATTATCTTTAAGCAAATTTAGGGATTTTTTTTTAACTCATTTATAAAAAAAAAACTCATAAAACTCATTTATTTGGTGAAAATGAATGTGTAAAAAGAAAAAAAAAAGAAAAAGAAAGAAAAGAAAAGAAAAGAAATCTGTACTTTTTAAAATAAATTTCCTTTAAAATACTCTATTTTATATTATAGTTCTTGCGAAAACTCTCATAAATTTTAATTATATATTAATATTCTCAAGTTTTCCATAAAATTTCAGTTTAATTTTGTGCTTTTGAAAAAAAAAAAAAAAAGTCGGAAATAAACATCGTTTTCCCGAAAATGAACTAGATGGCGCTACGTCCTTGAAATCGCCGTTACCGCCAAGCTGGCGAACAAAAAATTTCGGGAAGAATAAAATCTACAATTAATAGTTAAATTTGGCAATTTTTCATGTTTACGAGGAAATTGAAGCCTGCAGGGATCCTTTCTTGAGTGATTCGTACAATTAATAGCAGAACAACTATCCATAATTAAGCCTTTAAAGTTAAAAAACAGACAGAAACCAATTCAACGCCATTGAAACACATTACGTGAACCAGTCCAGGGGGAATAAAAATGCCTGACGAGTCAGCCTATATATTTAGTAGCTCTACATAGGGCTAATGTAAAACTGGGACCCGTACGCTTATGACGGGTAAAGTGTTGCTGCAAAACAAAGTTTACAAGGATGAAGCGCAGCGATGCATGCGCGCGCACTTGACTCGAAACCAAAATAAAATGTCTGCGCTTTTTCCCATCATTCATACTGTGACATATCCGCTATAAGCTTCAGCTGTTTTCTGTTGTAAACACACGACTTAAGGAGATAATGCTCTTGTCCCGCCCCCCCACTTCTATTTTATATATAATGAAAGCCATTTTTTCTTTTTAAATATCAATATTATTTTATTTCTATTTCCATTAAATATGAAAAAGTTTGACTTGCATTATAGCTTAAAAGAAAAAACAATAAACAAAATTGTTAAGCAATAAATTGAACAAATATATATTTTTTCTTTTAAGAATTTTTTTTGTCTCTTTTGCAGATGGTATGAAATAAATTCTTTTTGTTTTATTCTGCTAAAAACAGAAACAAAAAACAAGATATTTCAACTTTATGTGTTTTCTTTTAATGGGCAATCGAAACTGCATTTTCAATTAATTGACAGCTGTATCTCTGTGAATCATTACTTTTAAGGGAAAAAAAAAAAAGTTAAAAATTGATGTTTTATCGTATTTTTTATTTATTTATTTTTTTAGATTCAAATAAAATACTATGCCTTTCAATGGATTAGTTGCTCATTCACTCAGAATAATATTTTATGAGATTTTTTTTTTCTGTTTTAAATATTAAAGAAAATTTATACCACAAGAGCCAGTGTTATTGTTTCATCAAACTGCTTATCAATGCAATTTTTGAAAGTCAATAAATATACCATAATAAAGAAAAGAAATTCCTCTCTCTCTCTCTCTCTCTCTCTCTCTCTCTCTCTATATATATATATATATTTTTTTTTAAATTAAATAAATGAATGACAAAATAAAGTATAATTTTAGAATATTTTTTTTTTATTTACAAGTTGTAAAAAATTAAATGGATTGCTTGAAAGATTATCTTCTTGTAAATGTTAAGCAATAAACTGATTTTTTTTTTTCTTTTAAGACATATACAGTTTTAACTCTTTTTCAGATCGTATGAAATAAATTCTTTTTGTTTTATTCTGCTAAAAACAGAAACAAAAAACAAGATATTTCAACTTCATGTGTTTTCTTTTTAATGGGCAATCGAAACTGCATTTTCAATTAATTGACAGCTGTATCTCTGTGAATCATTACTTTTAAGAAAAAAAAAAAGAAGTTAAAAATTGATGTTTTATCGTATTTTTTTTTTTTTTTTTTTTTTTTTTTTTTAGATTCAAATAAAATACTATGCCTTTCAATGGATTAGTTGCTCATTCACTCAGAATAATATTTCTAGAGATTTTTTTTTTCTGTTTTAAATATTAAAGAAAATTTATACCACAAGAGCCAGTGTTATTGTTTCATCAAACTGCTTATCAATGCAATTTTTGAAAGTCAATAAATATATCATAATAAAGAAAAAGAAATTCCTCTATTTTTTATTTATTTATTTATTTTTTTCAATAAATGAATGAGAAAATGAAGTATAATTTAAGAATATTTTTTTATTTTATTTACAAGTTGTAAAAAATGGAATGGATTGTTTGAAAGATTATCTTCTTGTAAATGTTAAGCAATAAACTGAAAAAAATATTTTTTTCTAAGACATATACAGTTATTGTTTAATCAAATTGTTTTTCATTGCAATTTTTGAAAGTCAATAAAAGTATCCTAATTAAAAAAGAAATTCCTTTTATTTTTTCAATAAATGAATAAGAAAACAAAGTATAATTTTAGAATATTTTCTTTTTATTTATAAATTGTAAAAAATGTAATGGGCTGTTTGAAAAATTATCTTCTTATAAACCTTGGAAATAAAAGATGAGAGTACTACTATAAAATTGATCAGTAAAGCTTAAAATGGAATAAAACACAAATGTTATCAACTGTATATTTTTGTTTCATTATAGAGCAAATTTATGATTTTTAAAATTATCAAGCTTTAATGTGCTTTTGTAATGGATATAATTTGTTTAGTATTGCTATATTTTTCAGTGCTATTTACCTTTCTTGTGCTCTCTTTATAACAGTCAGCTGCACATATCCACTGTTAATGTAATTTTTTATTCTTTGTCCACATACAGTTAATGTCATAAGCAAAATTATAGAAAATAGTGATTAAGTATTTTCATTAACATCTTAGAATCTCATGAAATGGTAAATTTACTTATGTGAAGTCAGCATATCAATACCGAAGTAGCAAAAGGATTTTAGAAAACTTTTCACCTTTAATTTAAATATTTTATGTTAATAATAAATGGTTTTTCTTATAGAGCAAATTTAAAAATGAAATGTAACATAACATTAAACATAAATTTTTCTCGCGTACAATATTACAAGGAAAATAAACTTTCATTTTCCTATTTTAAAAACAAGTATTTTCCTTTTTGCACTAACTCAATCTCCCTTTTAATTTTCTTTATAGTTTTGTATTCTAGTGCTATTAATATTATATAATATTTATATGAAGTATGTTTGAGAAGTTAAATAAAGATTTCAGTTCAGTTTTATTAAATTGTTAAACTGTTTAATATATCATTTTAAATAGAGCGTAAGATTATTTTATATCAAATAATTAAAATATTCTAAAGACCTTTTCAATAAAGTATTTTTTGCACAATGAAAAAAAGTAATTGTTTATTCTTAGGAATACTCTATAAAAAGCATATTCAGTTAAAATAATTGGTTACTGATACATAATTGTCAGTTGTTTTACTTCCAAAAATGATTAATTAAACAATACGAAGGTTGACAATCCATATTCACTTGATTGTTTTCCATTTAAACTGTGATTAAGAAAAGAAAAAAATTATTAAATATCTTTGTCTTGGCTTTTAAATACGTTGAAGCTGGCTGTCGCAAAACAGATAAGAATAGGGTGGGAAAAAGCGCTGGAGAAACAGAAAGGCGCGGGCTTTACGCCGCTGAAGTGTGACGTTTCAACATGGCGCTGGGCATAAACAGATCGAAGTGCCCATTGAAATAACATGGACGTAAAAAATAAAATCTTCTAGGAATAATAATTTTCATATTTAAGAACATTCAGGCACTGTTCTGCAAAGTTTAAAGTAGGCTTTTCATTATGAATTCACCAAACTTCTGATTTTGTGCTTTAAATTTGAATAATTTATTAAAAAATCAACTGCGGTTAGACAAACATGGCGGTTTTTTACATCGTCTGTGAATCGGGTATGTTTACTTTCATGTCTGTCAAGATGTATTTATCTCTCTTTACTTATTGGGACTTAAAACGGCCTATAGAGGCGCTGATTGCAGCCGTCGGTACAGGAAAATTGGCCCTTTAACTAATGCTAAAGTGCCATTGAAACCATTATTTATTGTAAACGCGTTTAAAAGTGTTAGATATTCAAATGCGGATAATTTTTACTTTGACATATAAACACGGAACACAAATAGCACATGAAATCTGAAATTGTGCATAAAAATAATCATTATGAACAAATTAAAAATGCTATTGTAACGCAATGGGATTGCAAGGGATTTTCCTGAAGGGAGCAGTTATATCTTTTTTCCACCAGATGGCGTATTCAAGCGCTTGAATTCCCAATAAGTAATTTAATGTTTTAATTATAAGTAAAGAGAAAATCACATTAAAATTTAAAAAATATTAGATTATTTTTAATAATTTACATATTATAATACTTTATATATTTAATATATTAAAATTTAGTATTTTAATTTAATATATTATTAATTTAATAAAGTATTAATTTAATATAAATCATCAGGATATTATTTATATTTACAATATTAATTATTTATTAAGATTAATACTAATTATAATTATAAATATTTTATTATTATTAATATTAAATAATTATTTTAAAATGTTAAATATCATTATTAAATAATTATTTTAAAATATTAAATATAATTATTAAATAATTATTTTGAAATATTAAATATAATTATTAAATAATTAATATTTTAGTTCATATTATTATATTACAATTATTTTTAATTAATAATAATTAAATCATGCTACTATGATAAATTAAATTAATAATTTGTAATAATATTGTTTATGTTATTAATTTATATTAAATATAAATATATTAATATAATTATAAATATTGATAATAATATAATATAAAATTATAATATAATCTATAATAATAATAATAATTTAAACATATTAAATTATTTGTATATTACATTAAATTAATATTATGCATAATTAATACTAATAATAAATAATTATTTATCATTTTAAATGATTAATAAATAATATAAAATTAATTATTAATAATTTTAATAATTATTATTTAATTAATTATATATATATATATATATATATTTAATATCATTAAATTAATAATTTTAATTAATAATTATTTAATTTTATATATATAATAAATAATTATTAATTAAAATTATTAATAATAAATTTTATATTATTTATTAATATCAATTATATTTATTAAACATTTGAAATGATAAATAATTATTTATTATTAGTATTAATTATGCATAATATTAATTTAATGTAATATACAAATAATTTAATATGTTTAAATTGATTTAATATTTAATTTAATATAGTATATCATTTTAGTTTTATAATTTAATATTTTATATTTATTTATATTATTATAGTACATCATATTTTATATATTTAATATATAATTTATATACTTAATTTAAATATTATTTATAATTTATGTATTATAATAATTTATAAATTATAAAATATCTTTAATAATTTTTAAAAATATAAAATTAGTAAAATTATTAATTTAAATTAAATGAAAGTTTTACTTATAAATAGAGAGAGACGGAGATATCTTGATAGAAATGAATGTAAATATCACCAATTCAGCCGTGTTGTTTGTCTAACTGGAGTTAAGCTAATGACTTTTTAATAAATTATTCAAATTTAAAGCACAAAATCAGAAGTTTGTGGAATTCATAATGAAAAGCGTACCTTAAAGTTTGTAGAACAGTGCCTGAAAGTTCTAATATATGAAAATTATTACTCCTAGAAGATTTTATTTTTTACGTCCATGATATTTCAATGGGCACTTCAGTCTGTTTATGCCCAGCGCCATATTGATGATGTCACGACTTCAGCGGCGTTTTCTTATTGTTTTCGTCTAGAATGCGCGCGCATGTCAAGGTCGTCAGAGGTTTAGCAAAGTTCCCGCCTTGCCGCGTTCAGGCCACGTCATCCTATATGGTTGTTTTCTCCACATATCCCAACCTGTAATGTTATGATAAAGCTAGCGATAGATGGCGACAGTTACGCTTTTTCTAAGCTGTAGCTCTTATCTATTCTATATTCTTTGCCTTTACGTTGTAATTGTCCATTTTTCATGTAGTTAATACTACATCTTAACTTTTTTTCAACGGCTCAATTTATTACAAGATACTGTACTCACTAATAGCCTGATGATACAGGTGAAAAAGTCATTGCTCCAGAATTCATTTTTAGCTCTTCAGCTTGTTCTTTCTTTGATATTTGAGCATTAGAAAGACCATATTCTTTATAGATTATTGACAGACCTAACTCAGATAAGTTTGTTATAAAAACTTCCGTTAAACTTAGACCTGTGCTATCATCCACTGCCAAGAAAAAAAAAAAATCTTTCAATGACTTCAGTATTGTTTTCAGAAGTTAACTGATCGAAGACCTATTGTCATTTGGTCTTGGTGACCAATATCCGGAGTACATTTCAAACTTAGTGAAAAACATTTTGATCTTTTAACTGAAGAGCAAATAGCTTCACTTAGCTGAATAAATTCATTATGAATACTGTTTCCAACGTCTTTCAATCTTTAATTTCATTCTTGGAAATACGACGCAAATGTTCAAGCAGTACTGGGTCGGAATCAATTCAACCAGTCCCAGAAAGTTACCATTTTGCGAATAATAAAGTTGTTCATTTGAACCATGGAAAGGCAAATTTCTATGAGATAGAAACTGAACTATCAATAGCAGTCTTTCAGAAACTGTACGCCAAAGTTCTTTTTAAATATTCATAGCTTTTACAGCAGCAAAATCGATGGTTCGAGAAGTTCGCGACTTATTTTCCATTCCAATCCAAGAGTGAAAGCTCCCGAAATACTTTGTTGATGTTTCATGAGACGTAAACGGACTCTGGTAAGTGTTTCCAATTGGTTTATCCCCGTTTGCAAATCTTAACCCATTTATGCCTAGCGTCCCTATTTAGGGACGCTTTAGTAAAATGGGAAAAAGTGAATTTCACATCATTTTTTTTTTTATAGAAATTTGGTGGCTTATTTTATCGAGGACTCCTCGCTAAAATAAGATATCAAATTCCTATTACATTTTAAGTGGTGTGAAATGTACTTTTCTCATTTTACTAAAGCATTGACGCTGGGCATAAATGGGTTAATATCCGATTTTCTGAATAATATTAAACAAAAGCAGAATACGGTGTCTAAACCATTTGAGTATTAGTGGCCGTTAGGCAACGGTGATCAATAGCTTCTTGATTTGGCATTTTTCGCGTGTAAATATTATCCGAAAAATGACGCATTCCCTTATTTAACCCTTGGGGACGAGCGACAGGTATACCTGACGCATAAGGTGCTCAGAATCCTCGATTATTCCCACCAGTAACTTTTTATTGTAAACTTTGCCTTATTTAATGACAGCATTTCTGAGATTCAATTAGGCGAAAATTTCTGTTTTGAAAAACAGGTGGCAAAAGATTAAAAATTCTGTAAAGGACGCTCGTCGCGAAGGGGTTAATGGAAAGTTAAATCATGAGGATTTCACACGAACAGGAGACTATTCTATTATAAATTTTCTCTATTTATAATTTCGATCTGGCTCCCATAATCCTATATATCTTACTTGGATCGAATTTTGTTTTTTCAAGGGAAGCAGAAATTATTGAATTTTTCTGAAGTGGTGATTTCTTAGCGAAATCTTGAAAATCTGAAAGACATATGAAACTTGACTGGAAGTTGAAGGATCTCACTGTAAAGGATGAGTGAAAGTGTAAGGACTTTATTGTAAAGTCTGTTCCGTTTCTGACTCTAATTTTGGATTATCTGTAACAGAATTCACGCGAAAGTGTTTCAACAAAGTCTTGCTGTGATTTGATAAATTCTTCTCCCTGTTGCTTTCTTTTCCGTTTTCAATAATCGTATTAATTTTTACTACCACTTCTTGCTTTTGGCATGATTAGAACTTGGAAGAGAAACTGGGTCGAAAAATGTTTTCAATGATAAAATAATGGGCGAACGAATAACCCGTTCAGGTCAATGTGATGATGAGAAAAAATTGTGTACAATCCGTACAATGCCCACGTTAAGAAATCCATGCTCGCACAGATTTAATTTAGCTTTCATATCCTCATGCTAACTTGTATATACTTACGTCTACATCAGTGGTTCCCAACTCTTTTTCTCTTGCGTATCTCTTTTTTTTCTCGTTCCTACAAATTGAACCCTTTGTCTTTAAAATAAGTTTTTAAATATTAACTCTTGTTCACTGACTATCTTAAAATCAGTCCTTCTTAAAGACTTTTTAATCACCTTGGGAACAGTGACAGTTTTTCCAAGAAAAAAATAAATAAAATATATATTTTTTTAAATACAAAGAATATTTACTTTTTTCGAGAAATTACGCTACATGCCACATGTTTTATACTGTTATGTCGGGAAATAAATGTTAGCCAAAAGATAAGACTAGGGCTAACAGTGTACAAATCATATTTTAAACTTTTTTGTTGTTGTTTATGTGAAAAGTTTTTTTTTTCATAGAATTTTATGTTATTTAAGAATAAAATAATATAAATTCTTCTATTCATATCCAGCTTCCCTTGTACGTTATATACGAACAACAATTCTGTTCTGTTCTTGAAGAATAAGAATTTCAAATTTAATCTTGAAATATATAGACTAGAATTAATGCACATACAAATGATTGATAGAAGATGAGTACCTTACAAATAAAATAAAATCATTCAAAACAACATGTTAATTTTAGCTACGACACGCTATCGATAGCTTCTAGGTGCTGTCCTGCTTGGAATTCGTTCGAGCAATGATCGGATCGGGGTTAGTCCTAAGGTGTGTGGGGAGAGGGGAGGTGTCACAACACCCAACTTAAGCTTCAGTCGACAAATTAAAAAAATATATATGTATAGGCAAATTAAACTGGAAAATTGTAGACCAAAAATTTACAGATTATCGAGTCAAAAAATTTTAGATTTGAAAAATTGATGCATTCGGTATATTCTTTATCGGGAGCAATAAGAAAATTTTTTATTCAGTAATTCCAAGTTCTTTAGAGTGGTAATTCATAACGTAATAAAAATTGAATTCGGTAGGTTATGGTTGGTTCATTTTTTAAATCAAATTATCTATGTGAAGGATAAAGGTCTAATGGGAGGTATTCCATGAGTGAAGGTCTTCAAAAAGTAAGGGGGATTGCGGGGGGGGGGGGGGTCTAGCATGGCTCGTATTTACGTTACATTCCAAAAAAACATTTATAATTTCGGATATACAACTGGACTGCGTGAAATCCACAGATTACAAATTTAAATACTAAAGCACTCGAGAAACTAATAGTAGAATTAGCAGACTCCAATAACTTAGATTTAGTACCGTACCGTAAAGTATCCGATAAGCAAAAGTTAGAGAAATTACAGAATTACTTAATTTTTATAAATCGACAAAGTAAAGTCTCAAGAAAGATGCCTGTTTCGAAAACTTATAAATTAGTGACTCGTAAAACATTTATGAATATATAATTTAAAAAGAACATATGAGAATGTAAAAGTATAAAGCAACATCAAATTTTTGGCGGCCCTCAAATTTTGGCGGCCCTGGGCAAATGTCCGGTTCGCCCCCCTGTAAGCACGGCCCTGGCTATTTCTTATTTTAGAAATTTAAAAAATAATAAAGCCTACACACATTGTTTCTTAGCTATTCATAGATAAAAAATATTTAATTAGGTTCGTAATTAAAACAGATATTTTAATGGGAAAAAGTGTGTTTTTTATTTTACAAGTCTCATTCCTTTCTCATACAACCATAATAAATCTTACCTCGGCAATCTACCCCCGACTGTGAACGGTATCGCCTCCAGGATAGGGTTCCTTTCGTCGGGGATCTCTGTTTATGATCTCATTTCATTAGCAGCATTTCCATTTTCAGTTCTTGAGAAAACTCGGAGAAACCAGTTCAGGAAAAAGCTGGTTGAGAATATGTTTTTATAAATTCTTCGTGCTTTATTCTCTGATTATATATTTTATTTTAACTATATATACCGGCAAAGACATCCGATTCACGTATAAGGAAAAATGAGAAGTTAAAGCTGTCTGCTCCTTTCAGGAAAATATGTATCTATGTATGTATAATTAATTTATAACTATGCAATTCATATTAAAATGCATATTGTTAAGAATGTTATCATTCGGCATATGCGCTTTTAAAATATGTTAAAAAACTGAAAATTTCCAAACAAAAGAATTTACACAAATATAATATGTCTAATTCATTTTGGTTGAAACTTTCCAAGTCTCTAATCTGAAGATGATGTGATTAACTTTCTAAACCTATCCTTATTTATTAATTTTAATATTTCTTTTTATTTACAATAAAATAAAAACAGAGTAACCTGCTCATTTAAGAAATTGATTAGCAGGGTCGAAAGTATGTTTTTTTTTTCAACCCGGACAAGTATAAATTTTGCCCCCCTCCCTCAGCTCCTTTCCAAAAGAAATTTATAAATATAAGTTTTCAATCCATTCCCCCCCCCTTTTTTTTTAATATGAAATAACTGTTAGGAAATAACATTAATCCTAATATTTTAGTTTGAATTCTTTAGAAATTGAACTTTAGCAATTACTTCGTTATTTATATAGTATCTATATTTAGTGAAAATATTGTCACTATGCTAACTTCCGAAATACTGAACCAATTCGAACGTAATGAGGGCAGCGAGTTGATCTTGCATGTATCTTGTATGAGTTCGTTAATCAAATATGAAAATCTCATCTTTTGTTTACAGGAACGCACAAAAGCAAAACATATCTATCTATGCCAGCCATACTCAACCTTTTTTTCTCGCGGGCCGCAACACACTTTAAAAAGTTTTAAAAAAGAGTAATTAAAATAGTAAGCTAAAAATAGTAGTATAAAAAAGCAATATATCAAAGTTAATTTTATCAGAAGGGTTGAACTTTTGTCGGAGAAGAAACATTACCAAAAGGGTTTAGCACCACTATTTCCAAACAATAAACTTCGAGGTAGATTTCTCTTGCAAATGTTGTAGAAATAGGCCGTTAAGTTAATTGTTTGGAAATAGTAGTGTAAAACATTCGTGATGCCGATTTTTTCCGCGACAAACGTTTAATCCTAAAAGACAGTATTATCTATATAAGTATAAAATGTTATAATATAACAACGCCGAATTTCCAAACTCTAAAGAAAAAAGTCAGGAGATTTTCTCTAATAAATCAGTCTTTTGTTCAATGCAAAATCTCTTTCTTTTCACTGTTGAAATATATAGTAAAAATTAAATTAATTTTGAATAATATTTTATTAGTATTTCAGATTAAGAAATATATACAACACTGTAGCACAAACAGGATTACATGTAAAAAGAACTTTTGAACGCTATTTAAGATGCTTTAAGATAAATTTAAATTAATTATAAGGGCAGATATTGTCTTCGCATGAAAATATACAAAAAACAGTGAAGGTCTGAAATACTTTTTATGCACATCTCAATTAATTTTATAAATATGGATTATGTGTCTCGGGCCGCACATAAAAGGTCGCTGGGCCGCAGATTGAGTATGGCTGATCTATACTAATAAAAGAAAGTTGTTTGTCCGTGTGTGTGCCTACGTGCGATGGCTAGCGAAATCTACTGCACGTAGAAGTCTGAAAATTTGGCCGCGGATAGTCCAAGGCAGGTTCTGATGCACCTGAGGCTCGGGTTTTTAGTTTTTTTCAGACCCGGGCTTTCTGAGGCCCCTTTAAAATTTTTGCTCTACTTTGTTAATAACTTGCCCCATTTTTATCCGATCCTCTTCGTTTTTGGGGCCCTTTCTCTATTTAGCTTTTCCCCCATTTCTACGTTCTAGTTAAGACCCTGGGGCCCGGTACGGGGCCCGTTGAGGATTATTTTTCCTAAACTGTTAATTACTTGCCCCTTTTTAATTCGATTTTCTTAGTTTTTGGGTCCTTTTCTCCATTTAGTTACTCCCCCATTTCTACTTTCCAATTAGAACCCTTCATGTTAGAGCCCTGCTCAAAGCTATCAGCTGATCCTTTGTGGGCCCCTTACTATGCTTCCCTCAAAAATCGTCCGATTCACTAGCTTTTTTTCTAATAACTTTTTAGTACTTCCAGCTACTACATAAATGAAAAAAAACACAATCGGAGAAGATTTGTGTCCCCTGGGCCCCTAGAAGTTTTTGTTCCCTAAATTGTTAATACCTTGCCCCCTTTTAATCCGATCTTGATCTTCGTTTTGGGGGCCTGTTCTCCCTTTAGTTATTCCCCCATTTCTACATTCCAGTTAGGACCATTCATCTTAGGGCCCTGCTCAAAATTATCAGAGGTACCTTTTGGGCCCCCTACTATAGCTCCTTTAAAAATCGTCCGATTCACTAGCTTTTTTTAACAACTTCTTAGGCCTCCCAGCTAATATCTGCACGACAAAAAAATTTCTCGGACTTCAGCTGCCACCAATTTTGAATATTAAACACCTTCTTGGGGCCCTTGGTGCAGCTTCTTTAAAAATGATCCGATTCTCTTGCAATTTTCATTAACATAGTTCTAGTGTACTCCAGCTACTTTATAAACTTCTAAACATTTCCTTAGACCCCCAACCAGTGGCGCAGCCAAGGGGGGGGGGTTGGGGGTTAAAACACCCCCCAGAGCTAAAAGAATTACTATAATTGCCGCTTATATGAATCAAAACTACTAAAGTTAAAATTAAGTTTTTTGGCCTTTCCGCCTTGGCAGTATCCACCGCTTTTTTAAATCAAATTCTATTCAACAATGTGATTCAATTAAATGGCGAAAATTCTACTTAAAACTGTGAAAGCGCATATTACACGCATAGGTTATGTCAAAACTTGATTTTTGGACTTCGTCACTTTGTCGAGACATCTTATAGTACAAGATGGGTCATATACTCTCACACAGACGCTTTGAGTTATATAGTATACAGTGGTTTGTTTCTTAATTGCATTTCTGTCTTTGTTCCACGTTTGAAACAATAACAGATCATCGAATTCCAGATAAAAAAAAAAACATACACTTTGTAAGTCTCTCTCAGTTTCAAGCGGCTTTTTTTGCGTTTTCTGCTCTCAGTTATATCTAAGACCAAGCTATGTGCGTACCCAGGAAAAAAATCTTTGCAAAAGTAAGAATTTAAAAAAAGTACTTAAAGTTATAAAAAGCTATTTTTCGATTATGAGCAGATTTTTGCAATCGGTGTTTCTTTCGAATCATTTGTTTCGTAGGGGGTCTGTTTTAGCTATTTTTAATGGGCTTTATTGGGAATCTGGGTTCGAGATTGTAAGAATACCACCAACACGTGATTTCTTACAATATCGACCAATGTATGCATGCGATACATAGACAAACAAATATAAACACAGCAGGGAGGTCACATGATGGTGGTTTATGACGTCATGCCAATAAAGCCCATTCTATCGCGCTTCTGTGAAAAGAAAATCTCTTTCCTTTCTATTTAAAATTCAACAATTCTTAAACTCTTTTATCGCAGCTTGAAGTGATCCTTTCTCAATTAATGTACATGTCTAAATTCTTTCTTTCGTATGTGCTTGCGGTTTTCATATGAGAAATGAAATCCTTTTCAGTTTGGCACCTGCGTGCTTTCCTAAAGCATACATTTTGGATCACAGAATAAATAAAGAAAGATAAAATGCAACATCTATTTCTCGATACATCTGCATGCTAAAATTCCTGCAGATGTTAAGTTCGGAAAGTTAGTTTTCTGTTGTTATAAAGATGCTGATATATGGTAATCTGGTTTGGCGGTTTGCGTTCAAAAAAATTAGAATGTGCTTCTCCCTAACGAATTTTCTTCTGTACCCTATGGGTCGACGCGGATAAATTTGTGGCATCTCAGAAAAAGGCATTCGATTTTGAGTTTTCATGATGTGAAGATATAGACATTCTGAGTGCTGGGGGATCGTCTCATTTTTTCAATTATCTTTCTTCAAATAAAATATTTTTTTTCATGGAAGCCTCAAGTCTCCGATATGTTTCTTCACAGGATGAGAGCCTTCGGGTTCTTGCTTATAGCGTATATGTATGAGCTCCGGTGCTCTTTTTTTCCTAGAATTTAAGACCTGCCTGTCAGTATGGATTTTGAAAAAAAAAAAAAAAAAAAAAAGGCGTTAAATGCATTTTTTAGAAAAATACTATCTATAATTACGCACAATTTTACGCTAACCATGCATTAATTTAAATTGATCAGCAATATATTAATTATGCATTGATTTACACTTATTAAATTTTAACGAATGCTATCTGCATGTCATTAAAATTATACTAGCTGACCCGTCCGGCGGTGCCTGGGCTCATGATAATTACCTCAAATTTGTATGATTATATATCTTATATCAATTTTATATTTTTAAATGAAATTTTCACTAAAAAATATTGATTATTAGACAGAAAAGCATTTTTAAAAGACATCTTCTTGTTTGTTTTTTTTTTCCTCGTAAGGGTCTCTCGTTTCATAGTTAAAAAAAATAACCCCAGTTGTCTGAATTCTATAAATTTTTCATCAGTTATAAACAGGTCTTGACAAATGCAGTTGGCAGGTCGCCACTGTCGACCTAGTTTTTCTATCTAGCCACCAAGTTATTTAACCCGATTTTTTTTTATTATTATTATAATTTTTTGTACAAAAATTGACCTAAGAAATGACCATAAATGGCATTTTTTCTCATTTTCGGCATTTTTAATTAAGTAAAAATAAGTTTAACAAATGCAAATTTTAAATTAATAAAAAATAATTATATGACTGACTTCGACACGAAAATAGGCAGAAATTGTTTTCCTGCTTCACTGTTTCATCCATGCCCCCCCCCCCCCCCACCTCATCAGATATAGATTTTGCAGCACTCACTTATCCAGACATTTGAAACCTTCGGCAATCAGCATTTCCTGAACATACCGGTTAATACAGCCTTTACATTTTTTTTTTCATAGATAAATAATTTTGATAAATTTCATTAGAAAACTTTGTTTATACCATCTTTTTAAATGATGTAACTGTTCTAAACTATGTAACTAATAATCCTACAATAGGCTTATTATTTTTCTCAATTAATTGATAAAAAACTTTTGTGCTTTTGAAAATTAGTGACTTCGGAGGGGAGCAGGTTGTATTTTTTTTACTGGTAACTAGAATTGTTTTACTGGCTACCAGATTTTATCAAATTTGCAAATCCATTGTTATAAATATAATGGTTTTACAGACCGTGGGAAAATATTGATATCTAGCTGTAAAAAAAATGCTTTCTTCTCGCGTCTTTTTTTTTTTTTTTTTTTTTTTTTTTGCGACGTGTCCTTTAAAATAACAACACAAAAAAGTTACTGTCCGAACTCTCTGAAATTTTATTCGATTGCAAATATAACTGTATCCAACCCCTCTTTAAAATTCCGTGAAAAAAGTCTAAGTCTTTGACTAAAGTCGAAGAGAACAGAGTCACAGAGTCACGTCAAAAATGACTGTCACATTTAATACTGAAAACATGAGCCGACGCCGATCAAACCCACGCCAAAATACCCAACTTTCTTTTTGCATTCTCATCGAAAAATTCTCAGATTTTTTTAAATACTTTTATTCATCAGAGCGTTTCCAAATTTTTGTAGGCGCTGTAATTTTGATCTTCTAAGATGCTTTTAATGGATTGTGTCGAAATACAGACGTTTAGTTACTTTTAGCATAGAAAAAAGATCGTCTTCGAAAGGCCCGATATGACGTGAGGTTCTAAATAAATCGTAATTTAGAATGCTTTCAGCTGTTTCACACATATAAATTTACCATTTATAATAAATTCTTTATGCCAAGCATTTCCATCTTAAAAGTAATCTCTATACTAAATTTCAAGTTTCTAGCACTAACAGTTTCAACTAAATCATAATTTAGAACACTTTTAGAAAGTTTTCAGCTCACTTCGTCCTTTTAAATTTTTAAATGTTTTTAAAAATGTTATAAGGAAGCATTTACTACATAAAAGTAATCATCATGCCAAATTCCAAGTTTTCATACTAATTGTGTCACATAAATCGCAATTTTAAAATGCTTCTTACTCTTGCATTCTTTTAAATATCGAATTGAAAAAATAAATTCTGGGGAGCATTTACGTCTTTTAAGTAACATCCATATAAAATTTCAAGACTATAGCCCTAAAAGTTCTAAATGACTTGTTACATTTGGCAAAAAGCAAGGTAAGTAAGTCTATTGAAAATTTTGCTAAAATTGCTTCATTATTATTAAAGTTAGGAATAAGAATTCGTGATTCTCTTGTAATGAAACCTTGTGTATTTTTGATTGAATAAATGGATTCCAACTCTGTTATTTTCTATGTAAAAATTATTTGCTGTAGTGTGTTCTTCCATCTTTAAGTTTTCCCCTCATCATTTTTAAACACTTTATAAATCTAACATAGTTTTGTGTTATTTCATTGGTGCATTTTATAGTTTGTAACTCTAATATTGTAAACGCTGTTTAAATTAATCATAACCAACTTAATTGCGGAGAAAAGCATTATGATTTCATTCATTTAAAAGACTGATTCCATTAACCGATGATACATATAACCGGCAACCATCTTTATTATAAACTCAAACCCCCCCCCCCCCCTAGAACCGAATTCTGGCTGCGCCACTGCCCCCAACTACCAACTTAAAAAAAATATTAATCTTCTGTTTCGGCATCAACTTACGTTTACTCACTACAGCCATAAATTAAAAATCGCGTTGCTGTTAAAGATAAGTGGTTACGTTTAGAAAGAGGCGCGGAGATTTCATCCGTAAATTAAATATCGCGTTAATGTTAAGGCGGTATTAAAAAGTATATATTTTTCCACGCTCAATAACTCAAAATTTTCTGACACATTTTTAAAAATAAAAACATGAAACTTGGCAACGTGGTTTATGAAGAGATTTATAAGTGACATGTGTTTTAATTTTTCGTTCAATTAATTAGAAATTGATTTACAAAAAATTATTTTCACAGTGCGATAATTTTCTTTTGCTTCCAGAACTATCGCTTCGGGAAATTCGGTTCAAAAGGTCCCCTTTGACAGCAATTTTTGAAATATATTCCGCCTTTATCAAAAAATCGACCAATGCGGACATTATAAAGTTTCTGAATAAGAGAACCTGCCAATTGGATGCATTTTAGAGCAAAAATGAATTTAAAAATAAGTCACAAAATAAGCAGTTTGGATTTGAGTACACCCTTAAAGGAAATTCGTTAAATGTACAAGGGGACACATTCTACCGCCTGGGGGCCTATTCTTTTCTTGGGCTCTATCTCGATTTCAACAGTGTTTGTGTCGACTTGATATAAAAAAACTGAGGGTTTTTAAAAAAATTATTATTATTATTTATTATCACGGGCCCGGGCAACGCCGTGCGGATCAGCTAATCACTAGATAAAATTTCGTTTAAAAAAAAATTAAGGCTATTCTCAAGTCCAAAAGAGCTACTTTTCTGACACATTTCTGAATTCATTTTTGTTCAGAAATGCATGAAATTGGCAGATGTTATTCAGAAACTATATAATCAAAATACGTTTTCCAGTTTTTGGTAAAGGCAGATCTTTCAGAAAATACTGTTAAAGTCAGCGTTTTGAACCGAATTCCCATGGCGGCAGCATAAGAAAAGGGAAAAACATGTTCTCACGTGACACGAATCGCTTATAGCTCGATAAGTAATTTATTTATCCTAAAATGAAAAATTCATTTCTATTCCAAGTCGCTTCCATAGTCAGGTCTGAAAATTTTATACCTTTGTGTTTAAAAATGAGTCCGAAATTGTCAGAAAGTTTCGCGTTTGTTGAGCAGGCCATTTGAGAACGACCTTAAAGAAATTTGTACCCAAAAGATTATTCATATCATAAGTTTAAGTAAGTCAGTGTTATTACAAATTTAAAGAACAAAACATCAGCCAAACGACGTAGGGTATCATATAGATATTGAAAAAATGCGATATCATAAAAAATAATAATTCAAGAGAAAATTTCTTATATCATCGTGCATATTAATGCAACACTAAAGGGATTTATATTTATACAAGTAACATTGTTTCATATGTAAAATGAAGTGTAACATTTACACATTTATTAAGTAGTAACATTTTTATTCATATGTAAAATACTCAATTCCAACATAAAGTTATACTTCATACAAATAAATTGCGGCAAAAATACATTTCATTGCTTCTCAAAATTTTGCTGATTCCTAAAATGTTCAACCCCATTTATATGAATTGCAAGATCTATACATAAAATAATGCTATTATTTAGACTTAGTAGTAAAAATTGTGTTTTATTATTCGAAGTAAAACGTTTGAAATATTACAAAAATACTACTGCCCATCAATTATTAGACGTTAGATATCGAAATTAATGTCTAATAATTAAATGGTGGAATTTTCCTGTACGAACAAACTTTTTCAAACGGAAAGAACTTTTCGAACTACCCAATAATTTTTTCTTAAATATTTTAACTGTGTTAAATGTATAAATTTGTATAAATTTTCAAATGTACTTTTCTTATCCTGACGCATATGATAAATCGCCAAATATTGTTTCAATCGCAATATTTCACATTGAATAATTTTTTAAGCATTACGAACATTCTCTTTCAGGTTTAAATTAAATATTTTCGTTTTATAACGTTATTTCTTATCAAAACTGTTTTCCTTTTTATTTTTATTATTTGTTTTTAAAATTAATAACAGTTTTTCTTTTATTATGTTTGTTTTGTATTATTTTGTACTATGTTTGTAATTATTTCTAAATGATACAGCCGTTTAAATTTTTTCACTAACGATAATGGTCGCCAGAAAGGACAAATGGTAACCTCTTCGTACAAAAAAAAAAAAAAAAAAAAAAAAAAAAAAAAAAAAAACAGAACTTTCCATCATAATTCTATAACTAATCTACGTAGAACGATATGATGTTATATACTAAAACCTTCCCTGAAAAATTATCTATCTAACAGTGTAAGTTCCATCAAAATCTATTCAGCAGAACTCGAGTTATAAGCAGACGGAACGAAATTTCGATTTGTATTATATATATATATATATATATATATATATATAGTAGATAGTAAAAAAAAGGAAACCAGCGAAAAAAGAAAATAAATAAATAAAAGCATAAAATTGTTTCAAGGCCTCCGAAAAAAGTTTTGTTTTAACAATGTTTCACTTTGTAGAGCAGTTTATTCTGTAAACTTACCTTAGTTGTTACTAATAATGTTTAAAAATTTGAATTTTCTATCTAACTGACTAATTATTTAATTAAAATTATTTTCAAATGAAATTATATTACTTATATAGTACCCAACAATGTTTATTTTTATCACCAAATATGCAGGTATATGTAATAGGAAAAGATATTTAAAAAATAAAAAAATAAATATAAAATTTGGTTCTAACAGAAAAAAAAAACACTGGTTTAAACCAAATAAACATTTTAAAAAAAGTTTTTTGCCAGCTCTGTTATCTAGCCACAAGCTAGATTTGTTTTGAATGGAAGTTTTGCTTTACATCAGTTATTACCATAGAACTAGTTCTATAGTTATTACATATCACATAGTTAGCAATATGTTAAAAAAAAAGGAAGAAAAGCAATAAAAGAAAAAATGGCGCAGTATTCGTTGCAAAACAACGAAGTTATTCTTTAATTATGATTTAAAACACCACCGAGATAAAAATTCACAGCTGCTCCACTATTATTAAATAAACTAAAAAAATCAAAGAGAAATACTTTAGTCCTTTGATGTTTGGTTTTCTAAAAGATGAAAAGGAAAAAAAAAAAGTTGACTGAGAGAACTCCAGCTTTTCCCCTTCCCAGTCATAAATTTTGTCAACTGACAGCGATAAGGAGTCTGCCTTTTGACAGGGCCGAGGGGGTAAGCATTGAGCTTTCTCTGAGAGAAACACGGTATTTTTTCTGACTGACCAAGACTCTTAACCGACATCAACTATTCGGCAACTATTGTTCTTAGTCATACTCTAATAGTACTGACATACCGTCAGGAGAAAGTCTTTGAGCAGGGTTGCATCCTCAGAACATACCAACCAAAACTGCGACATCAACTATTCGGCAACTATTGTTCTTAGTCATACTCTAATAGTACTGACATACCGTCAGGAGAAAGTCTCTGAGCAGGGTTGCATCCTCAGAACATACCAACCAAAACTGCATACATATAAAGCGTTCCAACTTAATACTAGAATACATGCGTAAAATTGAAACGTCTGCGCACAAGCGTCTAAGGGAAGAGTTGCAATAATTCAGCCAAGGCTAGATTTTCAATAAGTTGAATGCAGGTCTCTGCTGCTGCCATCTATCGGCATGAAATCTAACCAGGAATTTCACATCTTGTACTATACTGATTGAATTAAATTAATTAATTAATTTAAAGGTTTTTTTTTTTTAAAGTTGTAAATGCAAAATTCAATAATTATTAATGTTTTTAAATGTGTTTAACCCCTTAATCGTAGCGCCTTTAAAATTCAGATTGCGTGATTCCCACCAGTTTTTAAAAATAGTGTAATTGGCTTTATGCTCGCATTGTTTGATCTGCCATTAAGTAATCCGAATATTTTCTACTTAAAAAAATTGGTGGCAATCAAGCAATCTGAATTTTAAAAAAGTAGCCTACGCTTATCGGGCGCGACTAGATATACCTTATTATAGCGTTTTTTTTAATGCAAGTTATTTCATTTAGTTGATTATTTATCAGAATTAATTTAAATAAATGTAGCCTTTTTTAGTTTTTTATGTAAAAAATAATTTATTTTCTCTATTAAAAACTTATGAATGGCTATGTGAATTGTTTTAAATAAATTGTACTATTTTTATAAAAATCATTTACACATCCAACTTAGATTTAGCTAAAATTACTGAAGGTAATTTATAGCTAAGAGCACTAATATTTTATTTTCTCCCAATTTCTCTTTTATTAAATATGAATTCAGAATCTTTTTAACACTTTCCAACCTAGTTGAAAAGTGTTTATGACTTCGGTTTGTCTGCCGTATGGCCGTCTGCCGTCTGTCCGTGCTCTAACTCCCGTATATAAGCTCAAATTGCCCTGCAATTTTTATATGTTATTGTTGTCATCTATAGCATGTTCCCTATTTCAACCGAAGTGTGTAGCACTTATAGTTTTTTTACAGGGACACTCAAAAGAATTCCGTTACATGACGGTCTATGGTGAAAAATCATTTGCGGTTTATTTTAATGATATTACACAATTTCAAACACATTGTAATTGATATATATCGCTAAGGTTGCCTTACAAGAAGCTTAATATGGAATAGGGTGTGCATAGCACTTATAGTTACTTTACAGGGACAGTCAAAAGAATTCCGTTACATTACCTCTATGGAGAAAAATCGTCTGCGGTTTATTTAAATAATGTTTCACTATTTTAAACGCATTGAAATTTATATATATCACTAAGGTGCATTACAAGAGGCTTACTACTGAATATTGTGTGTATAGCAGTCATCGTTCATTTACAGGGACACACAAAAGAATTATCTACTGTCTGTTAACAATAATTCCTGGAAGTGCGTTTTAAGTTGCTGAACGCAATTTTAAATTTAACTCACTTTTTCTCTATTACTTGGTATGTATACATTCTGTAGATCATATACAGGACAGCACAAAAGTTCGCGAACACATTTCCGTTTATTGACAGAAACTCCAGAAGGAGAATTTTAAACTGTGCTACGCGTTTCCTAACTAAACTAAAATTTAGCATCCTATGTAGTATATATACAAATCTATAGATCATATACAGGGCTGAATAAAAGTATTCGGATATTTTTCCGAATATTGTATATGTTGGAAATTCCTGAAATTACGTTTTTAAATATGTTATGCGTTTTCCAAATTGTTTACTTAGATGTTATCTTTCAGCTTATTAAACGGTAATGATTTGTAAAATTATTTTGGAAGCGTTGGAAAGTGTTACATAATCTATGCTTGACGCATGATTTTTCGTTCTTGTTTGAAAATTCAATGTTTTGCAGAGACTGATGATATGTGGGCAAGTGGCTGTATTCACCTCTACTTAGATTTCGTTTGAACAGAAGCAGTTTTCCCACAAAAGCAGCTGTGACGTTTTTTGTTGTAATTAAATACAACTCCTCACTTTACCATCCCCAGTAAATTGACTTAATTAAATATTCTAAACAGTTATGTCAAATAAGCGATGTCATTTTTGGATGTAATCAGGTTTTTGCGCAGTTTTTCGTCGCTGTTTTCAAGGAAGTTCAGTATTGACTCAAGTAGATTTAAAAAACGATTCAGACAAATACTTTTCGAGACCCAACAAATTTCTGTATGCAGCAGCAATTGAAATCTTCATCATTTTCACCAAAGCTGGCCAAACAATCTGTAATGCAATCTGTATGCAATGAGAATTGCTTCTAATCTTATTGACTGCTCTAATAACGTAATGAAGCAACCGTTCATTCAGATTTTTTGCAACCAAATGCTGACGATAAAGAACACAATGTATAGCGAGTACATCTTGTACTACTTATTTTAAATGCGCTATCAAACCCTTATGACGCCCCTTCATTGCTAGAACACCATCAATAGCAGCTGACAAAATAGTACGAACAGGAATTTATTTCTCTTGGGAAAACTTGCTTATGGTATTAAATATTGAAAGATATAACAATTCTACCCCATTACTGGAAGAGTCATACACTAGAAGACATTTACAGAATCTGAAATACAGGGTGTTTCTAAACTCATGGTACAAACTTTAAGGGTAGGTAGAGCACACAGTAACTATCATTTATTGTATAGGAATGTATGGGACCAAGTGACGCATTAAGGTAAAAACACCAGGGGGGCAATTAGGCCCCTTTTTTAATTTTCAAAATTTCTCATTTATACCAGAAAATTTTTATGCTATCCTTTTCTTGACGTTTCATACTTACTTAGACTGGGTGTAAAGTTGATCGCAACTCGGAAGCCCTTTAACCGACATCAACTGTTCGGCAACTGTTCGGCAATAATAAAATTCTTCTTTGAAAATTTTTGGTATGAAATCGAAAATTTTTGAATTGAAAATAGAAATAGAAATAGAAATTTTTTGAAATAGAAATGGAGTTTTTGGTTGATTCTACTGGCGGTAGAGAGCAGTAAGTGACTGGTCGCCGTTCAATACCATGCATTCAAGTAGAAGAAATCGCCATTTTTAATTGTGCTATCGTTCGTCATGGAAGACTTTACATATGCCGAAAAAAGCCGACATGCATTTCATGTATGGCCGTGCAAATGGCAACGCCAGGGCTGCCCTACGAATGTATCAGGAGCAGTTTCCTCGCAGAAGAATGCCTGATCAAATCATAGAATGTTTCAGCGCTTACACCGTCAGCTTTCTGAAACAGGTTCTTTCCACGTCACGAGACAGGAAACTGGGCGAGAAAGCGCTGTACGCAGTGCAAGCCAGGAAGAAATTATTTTGAATTTTGTGAGTGAAAGGTGCGAATCAAGTACAAGAGCTGTTGCACAGAATTTAGGTGTGAGTCATCCGACCGTTTGTAGAGTGTTAAATGAAAATCGATTTCATCCCTTCCGTTTTCAACGTGTACAAAATTTGAAACCTGAATACTATCTTCTGCGGTTGAACTTTTGCCAGTGGGTTTTACAGCAACATGTATTGCAGCCAGACTTTACTGCGCATATTCTATTTACAGATGAGGCAGTATTTACAAGTGAGTGTGTATTTAATGCGCACAATTTCCATATTTGGGCAACCAATAATACACATGCAACGCGGCCACATGCTTATCAACAACGATTTTCTGTGAATTTGTGGGCGGGTATTGTTAAGGTGGCAGATCACTCAGATTCTGTATTCCCCTTTCCCATGTTAAACCAATGGCATTAAAGTTCCTCGGTTTCTCCCAAATATCTCATCAAATAATTAAGTTTTTCGAATTCTGTTTTTTGTGAGTGATACTTCAGACGAATCATCGCGTAGTCACAAATTTCATTTTTCTCTCAGATAAATTTAAATATTTGTTTTAGCGTTTAAAAGACAGCATATGTTGAAAGAATCTGCTTAGCCATCTGTAAATCAGCTTATACATAATGCTATTTCTTACTTCCGAAATTTAAAAAATAATAAAACCTACACATTGTTTCTTAGCTATTCATAGATATACAAATATTTTAATTCGGTTCGTAATTAAAGCAGATATTTTATTAAGAAAAATCTGTGATTCTTATTTTACATGTTTCACTCCTTTCCCCCACAGCCGTAATAAATCTCACCCCCGGCAATCTACCCCCGACTGTGAACGGTTCAACCTCCAGATAAGATTTCTTTCGAAGGGGGTCTTTGTTTTCGATCTCATTGCATTTTCTCGAGAAAACTTGGAGAAGCCATTTCAGGTATATTGGAAACAATTGAAAATCATAAACTGAGGAAAAGAAAGGAATAATAATATTAAAATTACAATATTGCATTGTCCGACCCGACCCGCGGGCCCATGTCTGGGCGGTAATTTTTTGGGAAAACAATAGTAATATTTATAATTTTTAATGACATCTTTAGAAATTTATCTTATTTTTATAAATTACAGAAAAATATTTTTTTAATCACTTTTTTTCTTTATAGTGCTTCAAAATAGTGATATTTTTTTTTTTTTCACTAACTTTTAAAACTTTTTTTAAACTTTTTTTTAACATGAGGCAATATTAGGTTATCAACGGTTTCATAAAAGGATATCTCTGCAAATTATCAGTATGCAAATTGGTATTAAACTAAACTGATTTGGCTTATAAAATGAATTAAACTAAAATTTATTATTTTATACATTATAATTTTTTCTTTAAATTTATAAAAATAGTTAATAATTATTTCTTTAAATTTATAAAAATAGTTAATAATTATTTTTTTACTTTTATAAAAATGAAGTTTATAATTTTATAAAGTTTATGTATACGTTGCATCACTCCATCTCCAATTTCCCATGTCTTACTTATTATTATTATCTTTATAATCAAATTGTATCATATCTTATATATTTTTAACAATTGATTGTAGAAATAGATAATTGCATAAATTGATGGTTACTTAACTCATTTACACCTGCCCCTTTCTTTTTCTTTTCTTTCTTTTTTTTTTTTTTTTTTTTTTTTTACTTCTCATTTTCAAAGAAAACTGTTAAATATTTAATTTGAAATGGAATCGCAAAGTACAATATGTATTATAAATCATTTATTGATTTTAATTGCATGCAATGTATAAATTGTACCATGTCTTATTTATTTATAAATGGCTGCTCTATTGAATTCTTCAACACTTTTTTAGCTCACAGGCTTCAAGGCCTGAGAGCTAATGTGCCCGCCCGTTCTGCATGTATATACATATGTACGTAACGCGATAACTCTTGATAGAAATAACCGTTTTGCTTCAAACTTAGTTTATAGGTTTATTATGATAAGACGCTTCCCTGATTATTTTTGGGGGTTCATTGGTTAAGTATAAAAGGAGGAACGGGGGCTAAGCCCCCCCTTAATTTAGATAAATGGGTTTATCATGCAGAATTATCCCATTTTCTTCAAATTTTGTATGTAGGTTCATTTTGATAATGCGCTTCTGTGAATAGTTTTGGGGGTTCATTGGTTAAGTGTAAAGGGGGAATAATCCCCCCCCTTAATTTAGATAAATGAGTTTTTCATGCAGAATTATCCGATTTTCTTCAAATTTTGTATATAGGTTCATTGTGATAATGCGCTTCTCTGAATAGTTTTGGGGGTTCATTGGTTAAGTATAAAGGGGTAAAGGGGGGCTAATCCCCCCTTAATTTAGATAAATGGGTTTTTCATACAGATTTATCCGATTTTCTTCAAATTTTGTTTAACAATTCATAGAAATTTGAGGCTTCCCTGATTAATTTAAGGGGTTCATTAGTTAACTATGAGGGGGGTAACGGGGGATGACCCCCACTTTAATATATTGTCGATTTGTTTATTTTTCGAGGGTCTTATTTCCAATTCTTTGAAATAAGAGTATAACATACAATTAGTGTGAATAGTCTGTGAGCTCAATGCCCTCAGTTTAACTGGGCAGTTTTCTTTTTATTTTTTTTTCCGAAGGAGACAGCAAATTATTTAATTTGAAAAGTACCTTTGAAGTGCAAGCTCTATTATTATTTAATAGATTTTTCAATTGCTGTAAAATGTGTGTACTTATAAATCTAATGCAGGGGAAATAATTAGTTGGATGCATTAAATGCATGCTAATCATAGCGTACATAAAAGTATATGTGAATGCATTATTTTTTTTTATTTATTTATTTATTTTTTTTTTTTTTATAAATTCCCAGGATTTGTTTTATATTTTAATTGTTTCATTTATTTTAACATTTTTTTGTTTTTTTCATTTCTTAATATATTTAAATATTGTTCTGTATTATTTAGTATATACAGCAATATTTTTATTGTATTTTATTTATGACTAGCGGAGCTTTGCTAAATCGTTTTTTCCCAAACGAACCTGTGGCTGGAGGCCCCCCTTGTTTTCTGCTGTACATATTTTACACTCGTGCATGCTACGAGTCCTGGCCTCTAATTAAGCAAACCTTTTATTATTGTGATTATTTTTATTACATTTAAATTTCATCGTCGTTCTCGTTGCTTTAGTAACGTAATTGACATTTTTCCTACTTGAATTTAATCACTTCAGAAGCAAAAATTAATGGAAAGTTCTTTCCGATTCAGAAAAAAAAATCCAAAAATTGCTACAAAATGCGAAAAAACGTATAAAAAATTCGAAAAAATAAAAAAATAACAGAGAACAAAATTTACTAGGTATATAGGGCTAAAAGGGGCCAAAAGTAAATCCTTTTACAAAAATCTAACGTAAAAAAAATCGCTCCGAATTACAAAAAAAAAATCCCTGACGGCTCGGCCTACAGGCACAGGTAGATTTCGAAGACGCAGACCGTGGGGGGGGCTGTTTGTTGGGAATTGGAAGAAATGACCTTTTTGCCATGATGCGGCAATTGGAGCCGCCTACTTCGAAACCTAACTTGCTTGCAGGCGGAGCCAGCAGAGATTTTTTTATTTTTATTTATTTATTTATTTATTTATTTTTTGCTATAAGAGTTGGTCCTATAAAAAACTTGTCAATATAAGAGTTTTAGATAATATTAAGATGATTTATAATAAATTTAAGCGGATTTGAAATCTTGGGAGTTGACGAAGTTATGATTTTTTTTCTTCTAAACCCCCCCCCCCCCCCCCCCTTGGGGCCATTCTTAATTATATCAAAAATCTGTCATACATACATTTTCGGCCCTTCTCCTAGAAGTAATAATAACTTCAAACGGATTCGATACGTATCATAATTAAGAAATTATGGGTTTTTTTCTGTTTTCACAAAAAGCCCCCCCCCCCCTCCCCCCTGGTTCGATTTTGACCATTAACGAACTTGACCGAGATTTTATGCCCCTTGATTTTATGTATCAGTTTCGAAGAGATCTGTCCAGAATTATTGCAGTTATCGTGTCCATAAAAAAGTGACATAGATAGATAGATCATAGAATAACAATAAGTTTTAAGTTCCTTCTTCTATGAGATAAATAGATAGATAGATATATAGATAAAGTTTTGAACTGGGGGTGGTTTTGGGTTCTGGGAGTCATGATCGGCGTAGATCTGCAAAAATTTTTCAAAAATTCCAACTTAGGTGAGAGTGTAATAGGTAGTATTTCTTACGAAATCTACCTAAAAATTAAAATTGCATAAAGTTTTCGCAAAAATTGAAATTGAAGGGTATGAAGGTCAAAATTTACTATATTGTTCGAAGATTGTAATCGGATTCCTTTTACTAACGTGTAAAATTCGCCTCGAAACGCAAAGAAGAAAATTGCATAGAATAGAAGCATATACACACAGACAGACAGACATCTATATTTATTACTATAGATTTACTTGAGCTTAGCTTTTTTTATATAACATACATGTAGATTTAGTTAAGGCATGTCGTGAAATTTAATTAGCTTTAGATGATCTTTATGTCAGCAATGAAGATATGTATTTTTGATTTCATTCTTTTTTTTTTTTTTTTTTTTTTTTTTTTTTTTTTTTTTTTTTACACAGTGACGCTACTTTGAGTTTCAGTTAAAAAATCGAAGATGAAAAATAAAAGGTTCATGTCTTATATATTAGATGAATAGCAACTATATAAAATACAAAATATCATTTTTTTTTAAAAATATAATTGTAGTTATATTTTTCAAATATACAGTCATGTTATTTTTTCCCGATACCTCTTGTAAAACCTTTCCAAATTCTTTTAAATGTTCGTGAATTCATTTAAACAATCCAAATGCAGAAGAAAGCCATTCATGGGGGGGGGGGGGGGGTCAGAGGATTTTTCATGCATTTCTTCAATTGATACACAATTTATTTCCGTTTGGGATTCTTTCTTTCTTTACTAAATATGCGGCAGTTGATTTATGGAAGTTGACGGTTGGGAGACTTTGTTCATATGAAGCTCAATAATTGAGCTTTGTAATGTCTTTTTTATATAAAGCTGGAATTTCTTCTTCAAAAATGGGTTCTAAAATATTTTACTCATAATAAAGAGAAATCACCTTAGCTTTACTGATTTTTTTACTTTTAATTTAATTTCATAACAAAATCCAGCAGCAATCATGAATTCGTTTGGAAATTTTTCTATTTGGAGATTAAAACCTTTCTTAGATAAATTTAACACAAGTAAGGCAAACACAACACAAACTCTTGTTACAGTAAATAAATGTGTAAAATGTAAATTAAAGAAAAGCAAACTAGTAAAAAAAAAATAGCATACAATTGTGTCAAGGCTTCCTAAAAGAGAACCGTATCAATTTCCGATCCTTTTTTTTTTTTTTTTTTTTTTTTTTTTTTTTGGCCAGATACAGGCTTTTTTAAAAAAAAATTCTTGAAACAGTTTCAAGCTTATTATTTGGCTGAAAGCTAGATTTATTGCGACTGGGTGTTTTGCTTTACATTAGTTATTACAAATTCCACAATTAGCAATACTATGTATAAAAAAAGGACAGATTTACAACGAGAAACAATGAAATTATTCTTTAATAATGATTTGAAACACCTCCGAGAACCGAGATGAAAAATTCCGGCCGATAGTTTAGTCATTTGGTGTCCTTTTTCCTAAAAGCTGAAAAAAAATATATATATCAACATTTAACTGAAGTGTCCCTAGAACTCAGGAGTTCTTTCCCTTCCAAGCAATAAATTTTGTCAACTGACAGCGGTAAGGGTCACGGTTAATTATCAGTAAACGCCCATCTGACAGGTTCCAGGGGGTAAGCACTACAGCTTCTTCTGAGATAAACACGGTATTTTTTCTGACTGACCAGGCCTCTTAATAATTATTTGATTGGCCCATGCCTACTACCAAAGAGGCTGGATGGTCGCTGTTACCTTATTTTTTTGCAACAGGTTTTACCAGAACTGCTGCAAGATGTTCCGATCGCCATTCGTAACCGGATGTAGTTTCAACATGATGGAGCGCCCGCGCATTTCACCTATGATGTGCGCAGTTACATGAATGCCACATTTGGGACGCGATGGATTGGGCGTGGTGGACCAGTTCCTTGGCCACCGCGATCTCCAGATTTATCGAGCCTTGATTTCTTTTTATGGGGACATCTGAAGAGTCTTGTTTATAAGACTCCAGTGGACTCAGACGGAAATCTAGTATCTCTCATATCTGAAGCTACTGCACGTGTGCGGGAAATGCCTGACATCTTTAGAAGTGTACGCCAATCGTTCCACCGACGCGACGCTGCGAAGCATGTATCACAGTTGGTGGACGCAATTTTGAACACTTATTGTAATATTATTGTATGCATTATTATTTACTTGTAAACTACATTGTAAATAAACATTTTATCTTTTTTATTCATGTATTTCGTTTGTTAAGTTTGCCAGTTTTGCGCATTTTTTTTAATTCAAAAATTTCGATTTCATACCAAAAATTTTCAAAGAAGAATTTTATTGTTAAGTAATTATGAAATGTCAAAAAAAGGATAGCATAAAAATTTTCTGGTATGAATGAGGAATTTTGAAAATTAATAAAAGAGGCATAATTGCCTCCCTGGTGTTTTTACCTTAATGCGTCACTTGGTCCCATCCTATACAATAAATGATTGTTACTGTGTGCTCTACCTACCCTTAAAGTTTGTACCATGAGTTTAGAAACACATGAGTTTAGAAACACCCTGTATAATAAAATACAGAGTAATACATAAATTTACATCCTGGAAACTGAAATAAATTTGTTCACTGTTGATAAGCATAAAAAATTTAGTCTTTGTACAGGTTTTTGTACACGGGTCGAAAGTCGCAATCTTGCATTTGATAGTTGTGGTATAGTGGAGTCTACGGGTGGCTGAAGTTTAAAAGTCGTTTTCAGACTGGGATTAGGTTTGATATCTGGAGCACTTATTCTGGAATTAACTTGCTCTGCACCAGGATTAATTAAAAATTTTTTATTATGATTTGGTGCACATGTTTCTGGTCTTACTTGTTACGGGAATTTCGCTTTGCTGCACATCATTACTGAACGTTACGAATGATCGTTTTCGAGGAAAAAGAGGTGCTGCATAGGTGGATTTTGAATTGGAACTTCGCATGCACAAAGTTGATTATAATGCCTTTTTATGACATAATCATCGTCCGTTAAAACTGTTTTTTAATTCCAAAATTTAAAAACATAAAACTTTACCTTTTCTAAAACATATACACAAATTAAAAACATCTTTTACTTAAACAAGGTGTCAAATACATGTAAAATAAAATTTCCAAATTTGACATGTTTCGGTTTCAAAGTATAAAACCATAATCATAAGTAAACAAACATCGTTAAAAACTAAAACCCGAATGACACTGGACGATACAATGTATACAAAATATAACACAAAAAACACGCCATCTATAGTCAGACACAAAAAGTAAAAGAGTGTTTACTGTTTTCTGTTCTTTTACTTTTTGTGTTTAACTATAGATGGCGTGTTTGTTGTGTTATATTTTGTATATATTGTATCGTCCAGTGTTATTCGGGTTTTGGTTTTTAACGATGTTTGTTTGCTTATTGTTGGAGATAAACAATCAACATGGCACATTTTTTAATTTCTTCATTTAAGTTTTATTTATTGTAATTAATAATGTTTTTTTTTATTTTAGCAATCTTTTTCTTTGTTTTTTTCTAAAGTTTTTTTTAAAAAATATCTTCTTTAATTTTTATTTTCCATCCATAAATATGGATATCATTTTAAAGCATTTAAATAGTTAAATTTCAATATTTTATTTATTTTTCCATTAATATAATTTTCTAAATTTTATTCCACATTATTATTTTGGATCAGCGGGTATTTGCAATTTTCACCCTAGCAACAGCAACTCTTGATATTCACCAAAGTTCAAAGGAATGTACGGGTCGTTTTGGGAAAGATGACCTCATTATAGCGTCACGTATGCATTCTCAATGTCACTTTTACAGAGAGTGACCACTGCAGAAATTGACCCAGCCAATCTCTGAGGAACGAGAGGGGCGGCAAAAAAAAAGGCCCCCCAGTGGAGGAAGTAAGCTTCCCTCTGAAAAGCCTTGAGTTTTTCCTGAATTTGTGAAAAGTGCAACAGCTCTGATGTAAACGTCCAAGAAAATACAAAGTTCGGGTCGGGGCGACGCAGCCCTATAGCCTGGATGGAGTTTTCTTCAGCCTTAGTATGGGTGAGCCATTTTTTTTAAAGAATAAGATCCTTGTGCCCGGCTGGTCCATTTTAATTTAATTTTATATTTTTATGTGACAGTAACTTTAGGCCTCATTCTTTTATTCTCAAATTTATCAAATTTTTTAACTATTATTTTATCAAAATTTTAAATAATTATTTTCAAGGGAACATTGTGCCCATATTCATTAATAGTTTATTTTTAAATTTTATTCTCACCTCTTCCACAATGTCTCCAAAATAATAATTATCTGGAATGTAAAAAAATTCTAGTATTCATCATTTTGAAAACAATGTAGTTCCATGGTGACTGTGTAAAATTCAAGTCTGTACATTTTTTTAAATATAACCATACAAATAAATCACGAATTTTAATTGTAATTTTGACTTTTGTGAAATTCTTTAAAAACGTTTGTTTGTGTAATTATTTTAAATACTTAACGGTATTTCAGGTATTTAAATTAACAAAAAAACTGTATTGATATTAACCATTAAGATTTTGTATTTATGTGTCTATGTTCTCTTTCAGAGTCGCGAGAACCATTTTTAGCAATTCAACTCTAACTATCTTCCTCTTAATTAAAATAAAAAGTTATTATTTTGTAAAATTTTAGGATGCTCTTTTTCCATTTTTTTTTCTTTCTTTCTTTGTAATTGTATGCATTAAGTGCATTCCCTTTCCTTTTGTAGAGAACCAGGAGATGAAGAGGATTGAATCTACAACACACATGTTCTGAATGAGGAGGACAGACCATGCTCAACATCCACTTCTTTCTGAACGGACAGTTCATTGTATTTTTTTTTTTACCTTTTTTTTATTGTGCAAAGAGGTGAGAGCCATGTTGGAGATAAACAATCAACATGGCACATTTTTTAATTTCTTCATTTAAGTTTAATTTATTGTAATTAATAATGTTTTTTTTTTATTTTAGCAATCCTTTTTTTTTTTTTTTTTTTTTTTTTTTTTTTTACAATTAAAATTCGTGATTTATTTGTATGGTTATATTTCAAAAAATGTACAGACTTGAATTTTACACAGTCACCATGGAACTACATTGTTTTCAAAATGATGAATACTAGAATTTTTTTACATTCCAGATAATTATTATTTTGGAGACATTGTGGAAGAGGTGAGAATAAAATTTAAAAATAAACTATTAATGAATATGGGCACAATGTTCCCTTGAAAATAATTATTTAAAATTTTGATAAAATAATAGTTAAAAAATTTGATAAATTTGAGAATAAAAGAATGAGGCCTAAAGTTACTGTCACATAAAAATATAAAATTAAATTAAAATGGACCAGCCGGGCACAAGGATCTTATTCTTTAAAAAAAATGGCTCACCCATACTAAGGCTGAAGAAAACTCCATCCAGGCTATAGGGCTGCGTCGCCCCGACCCGAACTAACCGAAACATGTCAAGTTTGGAAATTTTATTTTACATGTATTTGACACCTTGCTTAAGTAAAAGATGTTTTTAATTTGTGTATATAATCATCGTCCGATTCAATTAAATAGTGGACTTGTCCCAGACGTTCAACTACAGTTCCACACTTCTATAAAATAGAGTTTGTGTAATTTTTACATTCCGAAAAACATGTTTTTACAAAATGTCTGTCCCCATTGTATCATCGAAAAGTGTATGAAGTTATGAATAGAATTGAACCAAATTTGATTTATAGGTTTATGACTATGGCTGGCAGGTCCTCCTTGAATTTCGGGATATTCCGCCGGAAGGGGCGCTGTGATAGCGATTTTTGTGCCATTTTCATTATTGTATCATCGAAAAGTGTATCAAGCTATGCATAGAATTGAACAAAATTTTATGCATATGTTTTTGACTATGGCCTGCAGGTCCCATTTGAATTTAGGGATATTCCGCTGGAACGGGGCTTCGTTATAGCCACTTAAAGATTTCAAATTCATAAAGATGTACAAAAAAAAATCAAAATACTAAAGGTTTTTCCCGTTAAATGTTCGGCATTGATCCAAGGATTCTGGATCGATTTTTGTTTTGCCTCTATCTTAAAAAATGGCTGAGATATAGCAGTTTGAAATTTTAGGGTGGGTGACATTTTGAAACAAGACAGCAGGTTAACGGGTTCAATTTATGAGTTTTAGTGAACATAGTTTCCAAAAATTTTTTGTCATTGTTGTAACCATCGTTCGTACTCTTATATGCTTAACACTGTATATTTATATACGCCAACATCAAATCCCCACTAAGCTTGGCGACAAGAATAGGTTGCTATAAATGAAACCAACTTGGCTATAGCTAACTAATTTGGCGATATTTCCATTCAAATTCAATATTGACGAGAACTGGGGATGAATCTCTTTTAATCGGGCTCCATGCATTTTAGCTTCATGTTTTTCAGTAAAGTTAGCTAAAAAGAAATAAAAAATAGGGAGGCTATCTTTTTTCACCGGTACAGACCAGAAGGACTTTTTCGCCGTGTTGTACATCGGCTGCTCGTGCAACGAAGGATGACTCGTATTCAGGTAACCCGAAGATTTGTAAGCAACTGACACAGAAACAGGATGACGAAAAATATGGATTTTATTGGTGATGTGATAGCGAATTTTGAAGTATTAACATGTATGCGATAGAAGAAAGTCTTGGGATTGGCACACCCGACTAGTTTTCTTAACAAATGGTAAAGAAATATGATATTACAGATTCTATATTGAGATAACACATAAACTACCAAACACTGGTTGCATATAAGAGACCATACCACCGATATATAGTGTTCTTGTCATTCAGCTAGGAAGTGGAATTGACACCAATTTCCTATTTTATGTTTTTGATGTAATCGCTTCTTGTTTTTATCTGATAATTCTTTTTTTTTTATGTGCCTTTTAAAAGAATTTTATTATGAATATCATCATATTCTGTTGAGTTTGTCACGCTCTATCAATTTGTGTTGTCGTTGATGGTGCATATTTTACGAGTTGTTTAAAATCAAACGATTTTCGTGAAAGCTGACCTGCTTCTGATATGGTCTAGGTGGCCATATCAAATTCACCATGCAAGCTTAGGATAAAGACATTTTTATTTGTTCCAGTTGTGATATGTAATTTGTTTTATAAATTTTTTTTAAATTAAGTATTTCACATTTTTTTTCTAAATAAAAACTTAAATTTTAAAGTCAATTTTGTAAAAAACATCATTTTTGATGAAAAATTCTGTTTCAAATCCACTTTTTAATAACAAAAAAGAATTATTGAGTATCATGTTTAATTTATGTTGCACCAAAATGATTTAATTTAGAACGGCATTTTTAAATGGAAAAACATTACGATTTGTGAAACATGGAACAATGGTGGCCATATCATGTGCACATGTTCCTGATATGGCCACTTGGTAGACTTTTGGATTTCCGTTTTTTGGACTAGTAAAACTATTTTCATGGGGAATGCAATATTTTTTTTTTTAATGAAAGTCCATTAACCTAAGATCGTTAAGTAAATAAATAAATAAATAAATAAATAAATAAATAAAACGGTTTTTATATTTTCAAAATGACGGCAGGGAAAATTCTTAAACTTTAGCATGGCCACATCAGGAGCACCCACCTTACTTGTTTTAAAAAATAGTGACTACAAACTACTTTTTAAAGTAGTCGCTACTTCGCTATTTTCAGGTTGTGTCAAAGGATTCAATCTACACTTGAAATTGAGGACACGGGTTAAGTAATACAGTGACCCCTCGTTATATCTGCCAGGATACAATAAAATAAGTGCGATATAACCGAGGGCATTAAAAAAAAGGAAATATAACATACAAGAAGATATTTTGTATTTATCTCCAAAACGTTAATTTATACACACATTACAACTTTCTTAACGAAATTAAGATAGATATACGTAATATAATCAACATTGAAATACAGTTACATAAAAAAATGCGACTAAATTACAGCTTATCTTATCAAAAGGCATAAAAATTTAGCTATATATCTCAGCCAGCGATATAACCAAGGGCTATTATTGTATCTAACTTGTTTATGTATAATCATACACTGCATAAATTTTATTCACTATTCTTACAGCATTGGAATATAAAATTACCGTGTACATGTATTTACCAATAGATTTGTTTACTTAACTCTCGAAGACACTCTTAATGCATTAATTGTACTGACTTTTTTTAAGAGTTAAGTATACTGCGTTGTCAAATTTTATAATATGGAAATTACAAACAAAAACTCTAATTGCAAACAATGAATAAATCTGCAAATAAAGCAATTCCAAATGAAGAAACCCGGCAATAAAACATGAAGACCTAATAATGAGTAAGTAGAAAAGTGTTGCGATCACGAAAATTAATTTATTTGGCAGATCAGCACTTGGTTTTACCAGCAAGTATCAATGGAAAAATGCATTACTTCATGCAATGCGTTGCTAACAGTGTTCCTGATATTAGCAAATGTTGAGAAGAGTCACATAGTATTGTGTACACATAGTATCACATAGTAGTAATGAAGAGTATATTTCACAAAATACGCAAGTTACGATTAAATGAATTTTAGAATGGTACATTTGCTTTTTCCTGAAGCAGCGTTAATAGTAGAGTTAATGCTCTCTACAAACTATTATTTTTTTGTATCGTTCTACTCGCAACATTACCTTGTTAAAAATGTAGTTGGCTACACTAAAAACTACTGTAAACAGTAGCGACTACTGTAATTCCGCTAATTATCGCGCGTCACTTCCGACCACATGGTTAAAACATAGTTGAAAAAATATAAGGTGTTTAAGTGTTATTGATATACACACGAAAAAAAAAAAAAAAAAAAAGCAAAAATATTGCAGCAAACAAAGGAAAAGTAGCTTTAAATAAATCATATCTGTATTATGCTAAATAGGTATTAAAGAAACCACCAGTCATAGAAATATCTCAGTGTTTCATATTTATTTAAATTGTTGGTCAGTGAAAAAAGAATTCGAAATTTTTATAAAAATGTGTTTTACATATTTGTGTTTTTACATCAATGATAAAAAGAGACAATATAAGGACATAAAGTGTAAGGACTCGACTTAGTTCTTAACTATTATGCAATAAAAATGCATTAATAATTAGCAATAATTTTAAACTATTGAAAATTATTGTTAGTATAATCGCATCGTAATTGTAATCGTAGCATTACATCTTAAATTTTATTGGATGATACTTTTGTGTAAGCTTTCTTGCAAGTCCGGGAAGCATGACTGCAGAATCTCAGACGAATTTATAAATATAAGTGATGTTCAATTTTCTGTTCAGTTACTATGTTTTTGTCATTGTGTAATGTTCTTTCGTAACTCAATATATATATTCGATCCAAGGCCTCGCCTGTTTATTTGCTTTGTTATTTCATCAGCAGAGCTTGGTTTAATTCGCAGACAGAGTGACGCTAGTCCCTTTTCATATTTATTGTTGTGGTTTTGAGAGAGAAAATTTATTTTTCTTTTGTTTCTGTTTTTTTTACCCAGCGATGGAAAGTGAAAAAGAACTATACGGAGTTGCTCTTTTTGACGGGGACGGTACAAATTTTTCTGTTTGGAAAAGGCGTGTCAAAGCCATATTTGCGGCGAAAGATTTGGATAAGTTTTTAGACAATGAAGCGACAACTGAAACTGCGGAAGTTGTAAAATCGAAAAAGGCTTATGCTTTATTATTATCGCTTTTAAGCGATGGGGTTCTTGCGTCATTGCAAGAAGAAAATACTGCGCATAAGATATGGAATAAATTAGAACGAACATATGATACCAAGCGTGCAGTTAATCAAATTTTAATTAGAAAGAGGTTAGCAACTATTAAAAAGGATCGTGTTGTGTCGATGAGACGTCACATTTATGAAATAAATAAATTAATTTCGGAACTTAAAATTTCCGGTGCTGAAGTAAGTGAAACCGATACTATTGTTTATATTCTAATGTCGTTGCCTCAAGAATTTGAAAATGTTAAAACTGCGTTAGAAAATCAACCGATTACTGTTTTGACTCTAGATTTTGTCACACAACGGCTGTTAGATGCTGAAGCACTTCTGCTCGACTCTAAGAAAGAAAAAGTGCAGTCCAAAACTGCTCATGATAATACCGCGTTTGTATCAACTCGCAAAGAATTTGTGTGCAAAAACTGTAATTCAAAGGGGCACATAGCTAAATATTGTAGAAAGAAACTTACTTGTTTCAAATGTGGACTTCCTGGCCATTTTAAACGCAACTGTAAAACTGTTAAAAATTCAAATGAGGAAAAATTTGCTTCTTCAGCAGTATCTTTTGTTGCGGGGAACATTAAAAAGAATGAATTTATAGTGGATTCTGGAGCGACTTCCCATATGTGCTCTAATGAGAAATATTTCACGTCTTTACAGCTATCTTCAGGAACTATTAAGTGTGCGTCGAAAACAACGAATCTTGAAATTAAAGGTGTTGGAAATATTATTGGAAAATTATCAAACGGGATGGAAATTACACTAAATAATGTTCTTTACGTACCAGATTTAAGTGGACAGTTGATTTCCGTTAGAAAAATCGGAAATGCAAATTATGCAGTTATTTTCAAGAATGAAAAAGTGTTCATAGAAAAAGGAAGAAATCGTTTTTGTTTTGGTGAACGTGATTCAAATGGACAATATGTTAGTTATTTTGTTCCAAATTATGAAACTGTTCTCACATCAAAAGAAAATGATTCCGAAATTTGGCATCGCAGAATGGGTCATCCAAGCGACAAAGTGTTGAAGGAAATGAAACTTCCGATACCCCTTTCTTTTTGTGATGTTTGCGTTCGAGCAAAACAGAGTGCAACACCAATGGGAAGAAAACCTAGGAAAAGAGAAAGTACTCCAATGACTGCTATTCATTCTGACATATGTGGCCCTATTGTTCCGAAAACTTTTTCTGGTGAATGCTATTTTATGACTATCATAGATGATTTTTCACGATTTACTGAAGTTCGATTATTGAAGCATAAAAGTAAAGCTTCAGAAGAATTGAAAGTTTTCTTAAAAACTAATCCTACAGTAAAGAAAATCAGATGTGATAACGGAAAAAAATATTTAAGCAATGATTTAGTGAATTTTACTCGAGATCTTGGTATAGTGATTGATCCCGCTCCTCCATACACTCCAGCTTTGAATGGAGTTGCTGAAAGATGCAATAGATCGCTCCTGGATATAGGAAGGGCTTTAATTGCTGAATCACATTTACCTAAGACTTTTTGGGGGTCAAGCTATTCTTACAGCAGCTTACTTGAAAAATCGAATGCCAAGCAGCTCCATTGAAAACTTAACGCCGTATTTCTTAAAATTTGGAGAAGATTCCGAGTTGAAGCACATACGTGTCTTTGGATGTAGTGCCTACATGTTAGTTCCTTCCGTTCATCGTAAGAAGCTTGATGATAGGTCTAAACATATGATCTTCATAGGTTATTCTTCAATGGGATATCGATTGCTAGATCCTGAGACGAAACGCATAACTATTTCAAGAAATGTCAAATTTGATGAAGAGAAGAAGCATACCATAAACTCAAAACAACACATAGTGGAAAATTCAGAATTGACTGATTGTGAAATTAAGCCAGATTCTCAAGAAAGAACTAGTGAAAAATCAGAGGATTCTGAAGAGAAAGAAGATAAAATGAAAAAATCCGAGAGATCAAGAAAACAACCCATTCGGTATCCAGCTCCTGAGGTGTATGAAGCATTACTTTGCCAACAAGAAACTTTATCTCTTGATGAGATCAAATTTCTCCCTGTTGATGAACAACGTTTATGGAAGGAATCTATGGATGCAGAGATAGAAAGCATGAAAATCAACGACGTCTGGGATCTCGAAAAATTACCACCTGACAAACGAGCTATTTCCTGCAAATGGGTGTATACCATCAAAAGAGATGGACGTTATAAGGCTCGCCTTGTAGCCCGTGGATTTATGCAAAAAGAAGGACTAGACTATAGTGAAACCTTCGCCCCTGTAATAAGTATGCCAGCTTTACGTTTAGTGCTTTTTGTGATTTTAAATGATGACTTACATGTATTTGTTTTGGATGTAAAAACAGCTTTCCTGAATGGTAAGTTAAATGAACTTGTTTTTATGGATCAGCCGCAAGGCTATGATGACGAAAGTGGGTTAAAATGTAAACTCAAACGGAGTTTATATTGCCTGAAACAGGCCCCACGACAATGGTTTGAAAGGTTTCTTGAATTTGTTTCAAAATTAAAATTTAAATCTCTTGATAATGAACCTTGTATTTTTATTTGTTATAGTAATGGTCATAAAATAATTATTGCTCTGTATGTTGATGATATGCTTATAGCAGGTTCAGATTTAAATGAAACTAATGTAGTTATTTCTTTACTCTCTAAAGAGTTTCATATGTCAAAATCAGAATGTGTTTCAGAATTTCTGGGTATTCAAATGAAATTTAAATCTGATAGTTTAATAATGGATCAAGAATCTTATATAATTAAATTGTTAAGTAAATGTAATATGCTAGAATGTAAACCTAGTGATATTCCTATTTCTCCTAAATCCACTCCATCTGATTTCAAAAATGGAAAACCATTTAATGGTCCATACCGTGAACTTGTAGGTTGTTTATTGTACTTAGCATATATTTCACGACCTGATATTTTATATAGTGTTAATTGTTTGAGTCAAATGCAGGAAAATCCTACTGAAGTTGCATGGATTGCACTAAAGAAAATCTTAAGATATTTGAAAGGAACTTTGTCCTTAAAACTTGTGTATAAAAAGCAAAAATCTGATCCTAAATTATCTATGTATGTTGATTCTGATTGGGGGGCTAATACAAATGATAGAAAATCAGTATCAGGTTACATTTTAATGTTTTGTAACATGCCTGTTCTCTGGTGTTGTAATAAACAAAAATCAGTTGCATTATCTTCAACTGAAGCTGAAGTTATTGCTTTAACTAAAAGTTTGCAAGACCTGTTGTGGTTCAAAAATATTGCTTGTGAAATTGTAAGTATTAAGGATTTAGTTATTTTAGAGGATAATCAGTCTTGCATAAAATGTATCAGTAATGAAAGTAGCTATGGTAGAAAGAAACATATAGATATAAAACTAAAATTTGTTCGTAATGTTGTAAAAGAAAATAATATCAAAATTGAATATATTCCTACAGATATGCAAATTGCTGATATGTTTACAAAGGCATTGCCTAGAGTTAAATTTTATGAATTGTTGGTTCTTTGCTGTTTGTATAAGTAATGTTTTAACTCTGTCATACTTTTAATGTTTGTTTATTGTAATTTTTTATTCTGTGTTTTTCTAATGTAATGCTAGATTATGGGCGGGTGTTAGTATAATCGTATGGTAATTGTAATCGTAGCATTACATCTTAAATTTTATTGGATGATACTTTTGTGTAAGCTTTCTTGCACGTCCGGGAAGCATGACTGCAGAATCTCAGACGAATTTATAAATATAAGTGATGTTCAATTTTCTGTTCAGTTACTATGTTTTTGTCATTGTGTAATGTTCTTTCGTAACTCAATATATATATTCGATCCAAGGCCTCGCCTGTTTATTTGCTTTGTTATTTCATCAATTATTAGATGAAATAAAAAAAGTGGAAAAATAATAGAAAGGTTGTTTCTGCTAATTGAAATTTAAAATAGAATTTCAAAACCATTATTTGATAATTCCGCTGAATTAAATACTTATACAAGAAATATACTTTTTTAATAAATCAATGTAGATACTATTTGAAACACATTGCTTTGTAAGTAATATCATAAAATTAATAAAAATGTTTTACAAAAACGAATATATTTACAGTGTGCAAAAATAGCCAATGCATTGAAATAAAAGTTACATCATATTACTAAATACTGTTTGGAAAACATACGTGGGCCATCCTTCCCTAACATGCAAATTTAGATACCAAAGCAATTCTGACTCTGCAATGTGTTGCTTTTTATAATTTGTTTTCCGTGAAATGGAAGAAAATTTTAGGCGTTGATACTTCCACAAGCTAAACATGAAAGAATCAACTCAATTTTAGGGCGAAAAATGCACCTCAGAATCCAAAAATCTCACTCTCGTGGCTGTCCCAAAGTCTACGGCACATCATTCTATTTTTTCCCTATTTTTATCCGTCAATTTTCATGTCATTTGTTTCACACTTATTTTGAAGCTACTTATTAAATAATTCAACTTCAGAAAAATCAGTTGGTCTCAAGGTAAATCTTATAATTTGTGTGCCTCGTACTTATGCTCTCAATCTCTTCTTAACCTTAAACTGGCTGCCTGAACCGGAAGAGTGCATTTTTCAGCGCATCCAAAGGTATTAACCATTTAAGTCCAATAGATGGAATTTTCAGAACAAGATAATAACAGAACAAGATCTTTTTTAATGCAAGATAAATTAGTTTTTATGCGTTGAACTATTTTTTCTGAACTACCTTTAAAAAAAAATTATTTATAGGTCTTTAGAACTGAATGACTTACCTAAAAGTCGCAAAATTCAATAAATTCGATCCTCCACGATCATGCGTATTCGGTATTAAAGGGCTTGTTTCCACCAGGATATCTTGAAAGGCTCATTAACTCAAACTTACACTTTTCAGCTATTATACAGGGTGATTCATAAATAAGTATACAACTTCCAGATGCTGTAAAACAGGAACAGTTTAAGGCACGTTCCCCAAATGCAAGCGGTAAGGTAGGTGTACACATAAAGTTTTTTCCTGCTGCTGTGCGAAGTGACATAGGCGATAGCTAGTGTGCCACGCGAATATCAGTAGAAACGGCTATCTAAAGTAGTTTTTCCCCCTCTCTCGCTCTCTATATATTCTGTCTTTACCTTTATTTAAGAAGTGTACATATTATTATGTGGACTAACTTTACTTAAAATGGATTTTTAATGCAATATGAAGTATGAGCACAGGATCATTCATTTTCTAACTTCCGTGGCCATAGTTCAATTCCCTGTCATCATTTTTTGAGAAAATGTAAATATTTAATGGTCGACGTATGTCATAACATGATTGTTTATACTTACATGCTTGGTAAAGCAGAAACAGAAGAGTTTAAAATCCATAAAATTTTCAACTGTTCTGTTTTAAATGAACTGGTAAAATTTTGAACTGTCCATGCTTGTTAAGGAAGAACAGTATAAAATCGTGAAATAATAAAATTTTTGCAAAAAAATAATCAAAATTTTTGAATAAAAATTTGCATATTAGTAAAGAACAACCTACTTATAAAATATTTTCGTATCAGGTAGCTTATTTTATGTATTTTATGATGTAATGAGATACTATACGCTAAAATAAATGTTGAGTTTATAGATAAATAAATGAGAACCATTTAAATAAAAAATATATTTATTTAAGTAGTCTTTGTACAATATACAAATTCGTCGAAAATAATTTTTGTTCCTTCAAAGTTTCTCATGGAAACATAAATACGAGTTTGAAGGTGCTCTTTATATACATATCCGTATTTTCCTTCGCTGTGACAGGAAAGAATTTATCCTCTGATCACTGGGCAAATACACTGGCTTCATTATTAAGTTATATACACATGGATTGTTCTCTTTGATCCCATTTTGCAGATTTTGTTCACTGGGCTTTTATTCAGATGTATCAGGAATTTTCCCTGCAAAGATTCATCATCATAAGATAAAGGCAAAATATTTTTGTATTGTGAGTAACCAGTATGTAAATAAATAAATATATAAATAACAATTTTAAAAAATATGTAAAACAAACCTAAGTGATCACAACAGAACTTACTTATAATTGCTTCATATAGTCCGGGAGCCGGTGACATCAAAAGCCCCGTGATCACGGAATTGAATTTTTTTTTTTTTTTTTTAATGTTAATCGATAGTAAAAAGTCATATTACGAACAAAATGAGCTAGGTACGACTAGGTTTGACAAGTCGAAAATATGTTTAACTAAATTAATTTTATTAAAAAACTACAATGTTTTACCGTTATCGCGGATATTGATTACTCTCATAGCATTTTATGGAAAATTTTGTGCTCTTTCAGAAAAACTTGGTATGACAAACTTTATTAGAACCCCTCCGGAATTCGCAGAGCAAGCGGCCGCGGGTCCGTTAAACGTCCGTCAAACGTTTCCATACGGCTTTGCCGACACTTAACCAGTGTCTAGACGCGAAATAAAACCGCCACCGGTAAAAATTCAAAGCAAAATCTAATTGAAATTTTATCACCGGCCGCTTCTTTAAAATAGGTATGACAGACTTTTCCGGCAGAATAAAGTTTGCCATACCAAGTTTTTCTGAAAGAGCACAAAATTTTGTATAAGATACTTCAACAGTGATCATAATATCCGCGATAACGGTAAAACATTATACCTTTTTAATAAAAATTAATTTAATTAAACATTTTCGGCTTGTCAAACCTAGTCATACCTAGCTCATTTTGTTCGTATGACTTTTTATTATCGATTTACATAAAACAAATTTTCAATTCTGCGATCATGGGGCTTTTGATGTCACAGGTTCCCTACCCAATAGCTTCTGGAACCATTTTTTTTTGGAAAAAGTACGAAAATATTAAAAAAGTAGTTAAGTAAATTTTAAACAAAAAACAAAACCGACTTCAATCGATTGTTTTTGAACCCATTTGTATCATTAGCGCATTATATGCGTGCATTTCAGGCATATCTTTTTTATTCAAATAATTCCGGAAATATACCAGAATGTAGTTTATAAAGCAAATATAGTATTTTTTGCTTTATTTAATGATGAACGTTTCGTGATCACATAAAGTAAAAATTTTTCTTTCGGAATTTTTTAATAAAAAAGAAATTTCTGCAATGCACGCATATACGCGCTAATGATGCAAATGATACTTGCTTACAGTTATGAAAAAAAAAAAAAAAAACATTTATGTGAAAATTTCCCACAGTTTAAATTTTATTTACTTATTGTCAGGAAGCGTCAGTTAGCGTAGCTCTCTATTCTAAAAAAAAAAAAAAAAAAGTAACTAATACTGCTGCTGCTGTCGTTGTCGTAATTGAATTTGATTGTGACCGGAACTCTTTCTCAGCTTATATTAAAAACAAAACAAAAAAAAAAATGTTACACATAAAAATATGAAAACTGGTAAATTTATAGAGAAATGTTTGATAAACACACTGAAGTAGATAATTTTTAAATCGGATAACTATTTTAGGCGTTGTTTAATGTTGATATCAGTCAAAGTTCTTCAGTTAAAAAAGTTTTATAGGATCAAAAATTATGCATAGCAATTTAACCAACTTCTGCAGGCAAATAAGTGACGATTCTTGCGTGCAGTGTCCAATCATTTTTTAAATTTGTCTAATTATTTTAATTTTTTTTTTTGTTAAATTTTTTATTTAACATTTTATTATCTGAATGGAAATTTATTTCATATTTCGAAAAAATAATTTAGTTACCCATTGTTGCAAGATTATTAAAAAAAAAATCACAAATAATAATATTCTCTTTCAATTAACAAATATATTTTACACACGAATATTAAAAAAAGAAAGAAAACTTTAAAATAATTAAATTATTACGTGCGAAAAGCATTAAATGGGGGGGGGGGGGGGATTACGTCATATTTAAAGAGTCTAAATAATGATATTTCCAAACATTTTCAATCGAAAAATATATTTACATGTGAATAAAGAAAGTGAAAGAAAACCCGCCTCAAATGTGGATTTAGACTTTTTCTCTCTTTCTCTTTGTTCTCTTTCTTTAGTGTAGGATATTGAGAGCGTAACTATCAAATTTCCTAAACTAAGGCTATAGACATTACACAGAGTGAATACTTGTTTGTTCCGCCTTAAACAGCTAGTGAACCGAGTTACTGGGACTTAAAACGGCCTATAGGCTCTGATCGCAGCCATCGGTGCAGGATCCTTTAACTAATGCTGAAGTGCCGTTGAAATCATTATTTATTGTAAACGCGTCTGAAAGTGTTATACATTTAAATTCGGATAATTTTTACCTTATCATATAAACACAGAACACCAATATCACATGAAATCTGAAATTGTGCAAACGAATAATCATTATGAAGAAATTAAAAATACATGTAATGCAATGGGCTTGCACGGCTGAAGCGAGAAGTTATATCTTTTCTCCACCAGATGGCGTATTCAAGCGTTTGAATTCCCGTCTCTCCTGGCGATAAATACTGGAGTTGGACTTGCTAAGAATTAAGAATACGAGAGCTGACTGAAAATTAAATCACAAAACTGTAGAGCGTCATCGATTTAGCAAAAGAATACATGTTACATACTATGGATACGATACATAGTTATCTAATGGGCCAGGGCTGCCCAACGTGGCGCTCATGGGCTCCATGGCGCCCTTTGAAGGTTTTCTTGGCGCCCTTTTAAATATTTCTATTTACTAGCTTTTCTTAAAAATAAAAACATATTTTAAAGGTTACTTTTTTATAATATTAGTACAGTTTTTTGTATGCCAATTCATTTTGCATATTACTGGCTAAATGCGATTAAGGTTTCTGGCTCCTTCTCCTGCAAACAGTTTTGAGATAGGTGTTCTTTCAGAAAAAAAAATGAACTTCTAAGTTTGCTAGGACTTGTGGTTTTTCATTCTGAAAATTGTTTTTGCATGGAATTCTTGAATCATAGGGTGTCTTATGGCTACCACTGTGAGATATATGAGAATCGTTTAAGATTCACAATTGCCATTTTAGTTTGTTTTTAATAAAAAAAAAATCTACTACTATATCCGTATAGTAATATTAGCTTTGTTTAATTTCAGATATCCAGTGATTAGAAAAAGCGAAGATCACTACTCTAAAATAGTGTTAGGTATTTTGAATTAAAAAACGCGATAAATTGGTAACAATGATGAGATGTTTATATGTGTGTCTAACACTTACAGTGAGATAACCCAGATAACAATTTTTGATTTTTAAAACATTTTTCTAACCTTAACATGTAAATGATTAGATGCTTTTTAAAGGCTTTGTCTGAAAGGTTTGCAAATATTGTAAAAAGGATTATAAAAGGTTGCTAGTTGACACAACCTGAGGTACTTTGTAAGTGTTTTAGGACAAGCATACCAAAAGGTAGAAATGTAAGGCTAGTTATAGTATTTCTTATTAACCATGGTAACAAGAATTACAATCAAAGGTAGATAATAATGCTTTTATTATAAGCATCTATAAAGGAAATGAGAAAGGTTTTGATTAATCAGTTAGTTTTAAATCTTAATTGACATAGGCATTATATTTTCACCAAAATAACCTGACTTAGAAATTTTCTTTGTTTCTGTAGGAATATAAATTTTAGCTTAATTTTTATATACTGAAGAAAAAAATGGAAAATACGGATTTTTATTAGCCCACATTATATTTAAGAAGTCATAGTAAATTACATATTTTAATTAATATATTTCTTTTTTTCCTTTGCTAAAATTCCTTTCCTATGTAATTGCTAAAATTTTAATATATTTTATTTTTTATATTTTAATTAATATATTGCTTCTATAAAAATATTAGTTGTTGATAACATTAAAAATTTTTTAATCTAATATGCATTTTGTTAGAATTGACTGTGAGAATTAATTTTACAGAAGTTTTCTAACTTTTGTTTGAATTTGACAGAACTAATTAAAATAGATAACTTAATTTTTTTTGTATCTCTTACCATTAATCAGTTTTAAAAATAATGTCTAAAATATACCGGGGATAATATTTTCCTTTTAAAGTGAATTCGGGCAACAAGAAAATTTGTACGTTATATTTTTGCTTAATCCCTACTACATTATCCTGAAAGTTTCACAATAGTTTCTGAGTTTAGAATTGCTTATGTCTTGGTTTTTATGTTGTCTTTATTTTTGTATTTGGAAAGTGATAATGGTCAGCCCACTATCGATTACTCTCATTTATTAGTTGATTGACAAACTGAAGTAAGTCAAACATTACTGCATAATTTAATTTTATAAAGATTTAAGAATTTCATTAAAACCAAATTTTGGTGTTTATATAATTACTGAGAAAAATTAGAAACAAATATGCAATTTCCATTTATAACATTTTTATATCATATGCATATTACCTATTTGTTTATTTTTAATCTACTTTAAGCATGTTTTCATTTTACTTAATACAGAAGAACAATAATTTTTCAGAATGATTTATCTCTGAATTAAATATATTAATGCTCCATCATTAAAAATAAATAATAATAATCGGTTAAGATTATTTAGACTTTTTTTTATTTTCCCTTTTTTCTTTAAAATATAAAAATTCATTTTCAAAATCTTTAATAATTATTAGTATGTATATTGAAACGTCAAAAATTTAAATAGTTTGATTTCATTAAAACTCATTTTTTTAAACTTCATGAAAATAAAATGTATTAAACGAAGTAATAAAAATAACAATACTTTAAAATATTGTAGCAACGCATACAATAAAAATTTTATAACTTAAACGTACATAATATAAAAACAATTGTCATTGAATGATATTTTAAAATGAAATTTTATACAACATAAATTACTAAAATATAAGAAAATAAAACGTATGCGTAAAAATAATTAACTTTGACTAAATTACAGTTTAAATACTAGTACAAAATATATTATTATTATTATTATTATTACGCAATATTTCAAACTTTTGATGATAATTTTTAAGCACATGAACTACAAGATGAATATTTTAAAATTGGGGAGCATCAATAGATAACATAAACGATAATAATATATTGTAAAAGATAAACATAAACAAATGCTATTCTCTATCTATTGTATTTTGCAATGAAAATATGGTTAAAGAACTCGCATTAATTCGTTAAGAATAAAAAACATATTATAAATGGAAATTTCAAGAACTACAACAGAAATATGCCTATGTATGTGGTTCTTACAATAAGACAATTCTTTATGAAATTAAATTAATACAAAATAGTTTAACATACTTTAGTTGGAACATGATTGCACATGCGAATGCAAAGCCGGCACTGGTAGAGCGACACAACGTGAGCTGCTCGCACGTGAATATCACATTCAATGAGTCATGAGTGAGTGAACGCAAGCACAGCACAAGGACAATTCGTAGCTCGAAATAAGCTGCGCATGCGCGGAAAATGAATGAGTAAAGATGATTTTAGAACGTAGGTTTTCTGACGGTTATTCCAAAAATCTAATATTGAAAACATTACTGTGACCGTGATATACGGTAAAGATAATATACCTTTGCAGAAAAATCGAAAGAAAAGGAAAAAAGACCGTTTTCGGAACCCTTAATACTGTTGCATATTTTAAGTCATGTGACTAATGGGGCTTTTCATTGTTTGCCAACAGCTGAAGTGCGCCCCTGCTTATTGAAAGGTTGAACAGGCCCTATCTAAACATCCCGAAATATCCAAAACAGATGAGAATCGTTTTGCTTACGGAAAACGCGAATTTTCTCCACAAGCGAAACGAGATTTTTTTTTTTTTTTAAGCGTATGAAAATGCAAATATAAAAAACAAGTATATAGTAAATGTCTATTGTATTTAAAATTAATGCTAATCAATATAGCTGAGGCGATCGTATATTAAATGCGGTCATATATTAAGTCATTCATTTGCATATTGCAGACGCTAGTCTGTTTATAAATGTAAAATAAATTCATCGTCTGCCATTATGTTTTCAAACAAAAGGTCTCGCAGTGGTTTCGAATATTTTGGGCTGTACAGGCAACCATTCATCGTATCCATATCTACAATAAGTCTTGTCTTAATCAATGATGTTATACAGCTTTTCGATTTAATTTTTCCAATTTTTGATGAATTTTGACATTTTCCATATTCGTTTTCGAGATAAAAATTCTAGCTTCGACATTTACCGCTAGAGGGTGCTGCGTGATACATTATGGTGTACATAGCTGTTTTATTATACCCAGGCCAGGCTCTACATTGATGGCTTTAGCTGAAGCTAATTCAGTTCACGAGCTATTTGAGGCGTAACGGACCTAAGCAGCCACTTTGTATATTAAACTGTTCTTAATAATGTGTTAATAGATGATTCTGATATCCATCCTACCTTGAGTGATGTTTCAATACATTTGAAAACGGAAGAGGTGTGCTTTTGTAGTTCGGGTCCATGCTGGGTGAATACATATCAGAGAGTCTGCTACCAGAAATATCATGAGGATTTCTTGTTCCTTGTAACAAAACGCTGGAATTTCTAACGGGAACGGATTCTAAAGATGAGATTGCAGAAGCTGTAAAAAAGAAAATGAAATAAATATGCATAAATTATGATGACTGTCAGTATACTTTTAAATAAAATATTCACTGAAATACAAAGGATGTGAATTATCACTTTACTAAACAGCGTACAACCATTAGAGTGAAAAATGTCCAGACCGGGGTTCGATCCCGGATCCCTTGGTATAGCGCACCAAGTGCTTTACCATTTAAGCTATCCAGACGACATCCAGTCTAGCATTCTCTCACTCTTATATGGCAAGGCTAAAACCACGCAGCACCAGATGGAAAGTCAATCATGAGCACAACACCGTTGGCAGGCATAAGACAAATTAAATCCAGTATCTGTGAATATTTCTACGCTAATTAGTTTTTCATAACGCCGGAAAAATTAATTACATATACATTGCTGATTTTTACTAGAAGAATTTTTTTTGTAGAATATAATGTGTATATCAATTATTCTTCATTTACAGGGACACATAATTAATTTCGAATACAGTACTGTATCGGAAGTATTATCTATTAGGGATGATTGTTGGAAGTGCGTTTTCAGTTATGTGTTTTTAAGTTTAACTAAATTTTTGCATACTACGTGGTGTGTATAAATTCTATTAATCCTATACAGGGCTAAACAAAATAATTCTGCTTTACTATTGTGATTTTAAAAGGTACATTGAGTGTGCTTTTTAATTTGAATTATGCATTTTCAAGCACAGATATAGTATTTAGATTACTAAGAGAAATTTCTAGAATATAAATTAAATCATATACAGGGATATGCAAAGAACTTGATACTTGGATGCCTATGAAAAGTAATTCCTGGAAGTGTGATTTCAGTAGTTTTATGTGTATTTTTGCCTAAATTAAATTGTAGCTTACTGCCCATTGGTAGAATTTTCTGAAGGTGTATTTTCAACTGTGTGATGCGTTTTCTAACTAATCTAAATTTTAGAATACTATATAGAATATATACAAATCAGTACATTATATACAGGGTTTCACAAAATAATTAGAGTTTTTCTCCGGTTATGCACAGCAATGGCTGAAATCTGGTTTTCAAATGTGTTATGCGTTTTCTAAAATGTTAGCTTGAGTATCTTTTTTACCTTATTACACGGTTTTGTTAAAATATTCTATAAGTGTTGCAAAGTATTTCATAATCTATGCTTGACGCATATGATTTTTCTTTCTTGCATCTTCATTAATGACATTTTACTATAACGATAATAAATAAAATATTAATTTACAAAAGTGGTGTTTGTCAAGGGCATTAAAATTGAACTAACATCATATATCAAAAGAAAACATTCATTTAAAAACATGAAACTGTAACATTTTCCTATGATTGCGTCAAAATGAAATTATTTTCAGATTTTTTCATTCTGCCCACTCTGAAATTAGGTACCAAAATTTCAATAGAAGAAATTGGTTTCTCCTGTGATAATGGCGTCCTTTTTAAAAGACATTCGACTGATTTTTTTTTTTTTTTATTCATAAAATGGCAATATTTGACTATGATTGTGTCCAAATGATAAAATGTACATTGGTATTTCATTCCTCTGATATTGACATCAGACACAAATGTTTTACAATATGTTTCTATCAGAAAAAATGGAATCATGTTTAAGAGAAAACACACATTTTCTTCTATAAATTGATATTTGCCATATGAACGATTTCTGGGCGCAAAGAGTAGAGACCCGTTACAAAGAGGTTTCTCGTTACAGTGATTGCTGTATTAAAGATTAAAGGTCTAGAAGAGCACAAAACCATACTTTAGTGATAGCTGTAGTAACAGTTAAGAGGATACTTCACTCGCGCAAAAACACCCGCTGGCTAATATTAATCCTATAGGGGAATTTCTTTAAATATTTCGTTTGCATTTTAATATTTTTAAATCACTGTTGTAAAAGTTGTAAAAGTTAATGCGAAAATGAAATGAGAAAAATCGATAATGCTAACTGATATTTATTAATCATTTGGTACAATATTATAAATGATGATGACAATTTTCATTTAAAGTAAAATTTCAGTTATATTTTTTAACTAGAAATAAAATATTTACTAGTAATAACTATCGTGAAAATGTATACTACTGTGGTTATAACGAACACCACTTTGTATTTTTTAAATATTTTACTTTCTATGAATAGGAATTTTATGAAAATCTCTAAGAGCTTTTGTTGTTATTGTCGTATCCAAGAAAGTAGCATGATACTTTTCGGGGAAGAGGGGTTGCTCTTCTTAAGGTAAGCGAAAACATAAATCCATCTCCTATGCCTTCCATGTTAAAAGGATATTATCCGATTTATCTTTTTGTAAAATCTGATAGGTCTAAATACTCAATTTTCTTACCTACAGTAATGTGAGATACAAATGATTACTTTAACTAAATATTTAGTTCCATAATTTTTTTATTCGCATAATAAAAGAAAAAAAAATATGTATTAAAAAATTCTATAAAAATACATTTAAAAAAAAAAAATCTACACATGTAAACACCGATGCAAAAGTTTGGACAACGAATGCATTCCCACACTTCCAGAGGAAGAAATACTGTTTGAAATGCCACTTAAATACTTCCATGTATTAAGTACTCTTTAGGCTTTACTCTGAGCAAGAACAAATTGTCATACATTTCGTAAATTATACTTCAATAACAAAAGAACATGATTACATATTTTCAAAATTTTTGACAAATTATCTTAATTTAATAGAACTAAACAAAATTCAAAATCTAATGGAAGTTTCATTCTTTTTTAATAAGTTAAAATGTTCGAATTTCCATTAAAAAAATGAGATTTTGCATAATTTTTGGCTTGATTTCATACTAAGCATTTTTCATTGAAGCTTTATCCCAAGAAAAATATTGTTGATTATTTTCGTAAACTTTACGAGTCATAATGCACCATAGGTTCTCGATTGGGTTAAGATCCAGACTGACAGATGCCAGTCAAGAATCCTCGTTTGCTGTGAATTAAATCAGAGTTTTGTAATGCGCGCTTTATATATCTGAGCATTATCAAGCTGAAATACCCATTGCCTGCCAGCTAAAAGTTCTGCAAAAGGTAGATTATCCCCCATTGTCTCTACGTATGTTTGGCTTTTTTGGAGTCTATGCAGAAAAGTCTGAAATACCTGCTCATTTAAGCAAAATGCAGCCCAAACTATCATTGAATCTCTACTTTGTACTCGACTATTCCATTTCAATCTAAATTTAAAAGCACCAGTTGTAGCCTCTTAAAGATATCTTTCAAGTCATAAATTTTATAAGGAAGAGTTTTCGTTTGCTACATATTAAATAATATTAAATTAAATTAGTGCAAATTCAACTTGTGAAATCTAAACCGATTAGTATAAAAACTATAAAAAATAATTACAAAACCCAGAGCTTGATTTTGATCTAGGTACAGTAGGGCCACCAGATTCTGGGGCCCTGAAGAAGATTGAGCTTTTAATAAAAAATATTATATTTTACTATATATACAAGAAATAATAATAGTAAAAAATCTTTTAAAAACATTTAAAATAATATTATTTGTTTGGTCGTTCCCTTAAAATTACTACAAAATGTGGAATGCACAATTTCATTTGCATAAACATCTTGCATTATCGGAAATTTACTCAATTCAAGTAAAAAATTTTGTTCAAAATCTCGTTAACAAAATTTCGTACGGTAAAGATTTACTTGAAATGCTCCTTGTTATAGTTGGATATATACTGCTTTATATATGAGGGGGTTAGAATGACGGCGGCGTAAGTCAATATTTAGCAATTTGGGAAATGAAGGATTTTGTGAAACTTGTCGTATTGCCGTTGTATTAAGTGGTCCGACTTGTTTTGCCCTCTAGCGACTTTCTAAGTAAACTATAACTTATTTGACTGTCGAACTGAAAAGGATTTAATACACGTTCAGTGAAAATATGGTTATCTAGATTTTTCAAACTTTCCCCTCATATAATTATTAAGGTAATCTGTACTGAATCTGGAATAAATTATTTGATCAATGTATCATTATTTTAATTATTTATTATATATATATATTTAATGTATTCTATTATTTATTGTGTTATACGAATTTAATATGCGTCTTTATGTTTCATTCAGAACTGAAACGTTAAATCCTTTGTTTTAAAATTTGGTCTAGGATCCAAACATAAAAAAAAGCTCCAGGCTTGCGCACAAATCTCTGTGCAAACTTTGCCCTTAGCAGAGGAAGGGGAGGTGTCTGTGTGTGAAAATACATTCTGAGGTTCGAGCTTAATTATAGAGTAGTTGGGATGGGGGTGAAAAAATACTGTGCCTATGAGCTCGAAATATCTTAATCGGAACTTGACGAAACCATGTAGCAACCAAAATTGCCAACCAGTTTTGTTGTTGTTGATATATCGAAAAAGGTGCTTTCATCATGAACAAAAGGTGCAGATTTCAAATAGTTGCGGATCCAAGAGAGCCGGATGTCTGTCCATAGTTTTTTAATCATACATCATTTAGAGTTACTGTCTGTGAATATTTTTATAAATTTCATGAGGAACATGCAAGAATTTATATTTTTCACAAATGAAAATTAAAAAAAGTTTTTGTAAATCTTCTTACCTCGTTGTCTGGGTGCAGTTTTAGATGTTGGTCGATTGTTAGGTATTTGATTTTGACTAGGATAACCATGGACTTGGGACGTCGGTGAAGGAACAATAGGTGGAAGAATTGGTACTCGGAGACTGTTGTTGTTTGGTGGAATTTTATCCCTATAGAAAAAATTAGAACACTGTACACGAATCAACTTTCAGAAAAATAATGTTTTATACATCGTAATAATAAACTGCAATTTATAAATATTGCAACATCATGAAGGAATCATGTGAGTGAACTGAAATGGACAGTAAAAGCAAATTAGGGTAGTCTATTCAAACAATTAGAACTTCAGAGTCACCGCGCATGCGTGAGTTGAGCAGCACCGTCTGAACCGCTGATTAAACCGTATAAATACTAAAGAGCTGTAGAGGCACGTTGAAAATAATCTATGGTTGTCTGTTAGTGGTAAAAGTTTCATGAAAAGGCGCTCTATGCCTCGAGGGCAACAGAGAACACCATATGAGAAAATTACGCAGTTTGAACGAGGAAGAATGATTGGCCTTTGTGAAAGGGGTTTTTCTCATTGTGCAATAGCAATTCGCATGAAATGCAATGCCACGACAGTGATACGAGTATGGAAGCAGTTGGCTTGAGAAAACCAGATGATTCGGAAATCTAGAAGTGAACAGCGAAATATTATATCTTACAGGATGATAGACAACTCATTTGCATGGCATTGACGAAACATACAGCTTCGTCTGCACAATGGACTTTATGCATGTGACGTCACACCCCAGAGCTAACGGTATTTTGATCCATTATTCTAAGCCACTGTATCGCCAGCATGCTATATAGTATGCTTAGTAGCAAATACCGCCAACAGCCATATTTTAGCCTCGACCCAGGTTGCATGCATACAATTTAACCGAAAGTTTGCAAATTTGGCGAATTTTCTCGGATACAGTACAACAATTTCAATTTATATTACAATATATTAAGTATCAACAATGAATTTTTTTGCGGTTTTTTTAACAACAACGAAAAACATTAACAAAACATGCTCCATAGAGCGCTATGTTAATATTCAAAAGTAAATATCGCCAGCAGACGAATTTTAGACTCGACCTCAGATGCCGTGCATAATGTTCATTGGCAGAAAGTTGGAGCACTGCTACACGTGTGTCATTTTCTGCTTCAACAATCTGTATGCTGCACCGTGGACTGCACGACAGAGTTCCTTTGTATAGAATTCTCTTCACGAAAAACCATCGATGCCTGCGGCTACAATGGGCTCGTTGTCATAGACACTGACGTCCGATTGGCAACAAGTCGTATTTTTCAATGAATCCCACTTTTAAATTGAGGTACCGTGATGGCCGAATTCAAGTTAGACGCTATACCGGTGAATGTCACCCTACGGAGTGCGTTATCCGACATAATACTGTACGAACGTTAAGCGTGATGGTTCAAGGAAGCATGGGGTATCATGGACGATGTTAGCTGCTAAGAATTGTGAGTAATCTCAATGGCAACCATTACATCAGAGAAGTTCTGGAGCCCGATGTTATACCATTCCTTCAATGCATTCATGAAGTTTTATTTCAACAGGACATTGCGCGTTCACATATTGCTAGTAATCCATCAATTGCAATGCATCTCGCTCTTGACGTTCGTCCCGTAGCTGATACTGTTGAACATTGGGGTTCGGATAAAAGAAATTGGGAATGCTCTTCCTCAAGTACTGATTCAAAATCTGTTTGATTTGATGACATATCGTATAGAAGCAGTTATTGTAGCGCATGCTGGCTTCACAAGGTACTGGTTTTCGACACATAATATGGTTTTATTGCTTTGTGAATTTAATCGTTTATTTGTATTATTACAGGTCGTTTGTAGAATAAATTTAGTTTAATTCTGATATGAGTCTTTCACGGTTTTGCAATTTTTACAAACTCTAGTTTATAAATCAAATATGTCGATATCGATTTAAATAACTTTTCTTTTAACCCAAATCAAAGGGTTTGAATATATATTAATCATTGAAAAAAATGGTAATATATATAAATACAATTTGGTGCAAATAAGAACTTTACAATATTGGGGAAGAGAAACAATATTTAAATGTCAGTTTAAATAGAAATGAATACAATTTCTGAACTTTCCATTTTTAAGGAAAAATACCAATATATATGGTAAATGAAGTTAATTAACTGCTATAGAAGGCCCTAGAAAATGTTTTTACTAATTTCGAACAAAATAAAACTTGCATTTATAATTATCCGCTTAGCATTTCCTAAAAAACAGTACCCACATTAATTAACAAAGGATATTGTACGAGAAATAGTTTTTATTTGTGTAAATTAAACAAATAAACAAGGCCAGATAAAGGCATAGGCACACAGGCCCAGGACCCCTAAATTTAGTAGGCCTGAGATCTGTACAGAAAATCTGAAGTAGAGTTTACAAATTTCATGTTTTACTATAGTAAGATGTGTATAATAGATCATGATAAACCGTTAAGATGATTCTGATTTTTATAAGTCTAACTAAATAAAATTAAGCATTCTTGCTAACTGATCCCGAGATTTGTGTAATTTTTGCTTTTAGAGTTTCTTGGTTTGTCTATAGAGTTTTTTTTTTAGAAAATGCAATTATTATGTAATGCTGACACTGGCTAATTTTTTTTACGGAGGAAATTTTCTCATCTCATTATCATATAATACTAAAGATAAACTTACTTGAGAAACAAAGTATAATATATTAATAAATAAATCCCAACTCTTCAAAGTTCTTTTATTTTTACCTATAATAATATATTAAAATTGGCTTAAATCAATCTCTTTTTTTTATAGACACTATGTTCAAAGGTGAAAAAGATCGAAAGAGCCTCGCTAAAATTCCAAAAGAAAACAAATAAAAAAATCAAAATTGTATTTCAACTTTCTTTGTTGCTGCATGTCACAGTAACACTAGAAGTCAAATTAATTACATTTTTGTTTAACATGCACTACAGGTAATTTAGACGATGTGCTTGTCATTTATTAAACTAAACCAGCATACAAATTCATTGGTAGGTCGCGATTTATCATACAAATAAAAGCTCAACATTTTTAGGCATTAACATTTAAATTATTTAATATATCCCCTTCATTTTTACCTTTTTCTGTATACGTACGAAAAAAGTATTGGAATCGCGAAAATTTTTGACTTACGTTTCTTTTGATCGATTTACACGTTTTGGGATTTCCTGTACACGATTTGACTAATTTTGGAAAATATCTGTCTGCCTGTCTGCTAGTTTGCCTGTAACACAATTTTTGTGACCGCTATATCTTAAAAATTAATGCATGGTATTTCTATTCTGTTAGACTTTGACATGAACTGGTAATTAGGTGTGGGTGTATATCAAAACAATAACAATAAATTAATAAACAATATCATTCAGCACGTATGTAGTGCATGTCAGCATGTATTTGTAAAAAAAAAATATATATATTATTCAGAATGTATTTTTTTAATCTCTTTTTCAACTCGTATAAAATTCAGGTAATAAAATTCGGTAATAAAATTCAATTCATTTTATTACCGAACCGAAAATACAAGAAAATATTATTAGTTTCTCATAAATACCAACCAATTATAGGTTGATATGTAAAATTATTAATCATTAATGTCGTTTCATTAAAAACTGTTATGTAATATATTGGTTATTTTTTTCATAATTTTCCAGTTAGTAGAAAAAATGAGGTCATAGCAAGATTGTTCGCCTAAAACTTGTATGCTTGAGATTTAAAATAACAGCACTACTAAATCCAGTTGGTTTTATATTTTAATGTGTTCCAATTTATTACTTTCATTAAATTGTGCTAGTTGATTATATTATAAAATTAATGAGTAATTTTTTTTTAATTCAATATCAAATAAATAAATAAATAAATAAATAAATAAATAAATATCCTATTTTACTTGGATATCTCCAATGTAGCAAAGTTCTCCAAAGCTCTTCAACAATATATTATTTTCATTTATTTATTTTTAATTTCATTGAATTAGATTTTTTTAAAATTATTTTTTTAAACAAAATTCTAGTTTATCATATTCTAGCTGTGTGGCAGCCCGTTGTGTTGAGTTTAAATTGCAAGAGGTGTTTTGATTGTTTTGGGGGAAAATAAATTTAGTTTTATTATACATTTCAAATTTCTAGCTCTAACAGTTCCTAATAAATCGTAATTTAGAACGTTTTAAAAAAAATGTCTTCTCATTTAACATCATTTAATTTTTTAGAAACCGTTCTAAGAGAGTATTTACATCTTAAAAGTAACTACCATGCGAAATTTTAACTTTTTAACCCCAGCAGTATCACAGAAGCCGCAATTTTAGAACATTTTTAATTTCTGTATCTTTTTACATTTCAAATTTTTAGAAATCGTTCTGTTGTGAGTGTTTAAGTCTTAAAAGAAAGAATCATGTTAAGATGTAAGTTTCTAGTCTTAACAGTTCCAAATGAATCGTAATTTAGAATGTTGTTACAACGTTTTCTTGCTCATTTCACCGTTTTTTAATTTGAAGTTTTGTAGAAACTGTTCTTTCGGGACATTTAGATCTTAAAAGTAACTACCGTGCCAAATTTGAAGTTTAGCCCCAACAGTGTCACAGAAATCGCAATTTTGGAACGTTTTTTTTTGTTCCTGCACTCTTTTGCATTTCGTCTTAAAAGTAACACCCAGATCAAATTTTAAGTTTCTAGCCCTGACAGTTCCGAATAATATGTAATTTAGAAACTTTTTTTTTATAACGTTTTTCACTTATTTCACGCTTTTAAATTTCGAACTTTTTAGAAGCACCGTTCATAGCGAGCATTTACAACTTAAAAGTAAACACCTCACCAATTTTTAAGTTTCTAGCCCCAACAATATCATAGGAATCGTAATTTTAGAAAGTTTTTTGCCAGTAAACCAACACCCAATAAACAAAACATACTTCTTTTTAAAATTTTTATAGATAAACATGTTTCATATATAAACGAAAACAATACTAGGAAAAATATTTTTGTACAGAATGCACAGTAGTTTGCTTACCTGTCTGTGAGACTAGGAGGACTGCTGTGATGACTGGAGGGAGAAGTATGGCAGCTACTGCCTTGCGCCGTATCACTTCTGCAAAGTGAATCGTAAATGAGACCTAGAAGATTGCAAACAAGCAGCAGTCAGATATACTGATGCCTGTAGAAATAGTAAAGCACTAAAGAAAGTCCAGTGTGTGGATTTTTTATTCACTGGCAATCTGTATATTCTATGACACAGAGCTATGAATGTAATAATTTTTTTTTAATCTATGATCGTTCCTTATGTCATTTTTAAAATAAATGATTCTTTGTACTACCCATTTTCACAGACATTACTTTGTTTTCAAACACATAAACAAGCAGTGTACATGTCTAAAAGTCTTAAAAAATACTTTTAAAACTACACAAAACTAATCAACTGTTAAAAATTTAAAAAAATTGTAATATTTGAAATAACTAAGCAAAGTACAAACCTCCCCACTTTACTGGAAAAACTTAATTCATGCGATCAGAATATACAATTTACTATAGAGACAGAAAAAGATAACGCACTAGCATTCCTGGACGTACAACTTATTCGATCAGAAAATAAACTACTAACAACAGTATTCAGAAAACCAAATGCAAATGTTCACACAATCTCAAAATACTCCAGAACCCCCTTCCCATACAAGGTACCTGCAATAAATATATACATTCATAGGGCCCTTAAAATATGTTCAACAGAAGACCTCTTATACGCTGAAATAAACAAAATTATAACAATAGCTAAGGATGCAGGATACGCCACAAAAACAATACAGAAGTTAAACGAAAAAGCGACGTCAAGATATGATAGGATACACCCAGCTCAAAAAGTTATAAAATTTATAAATTCAATTACGTTTATAAAAGGCATTTCCCTAAAATTAAAAAGATAATTAAAAAAAACTTGGAATAAATACTCCCATCACCCCAGATCCACCAATTTTCATATTAATCAGATCAGACGCAGAGAAATTTAATTATCAACAGACATCAGGTATATACAGGATTAATTTCAACGATAACGAAGGAAAAGTTATTTCATATATAGGTATGACAAAAAGGAAAATTGAAGACAGAATGAAAGAACACATAAGAGATATAAACTTAAATAAATGAACCACTGCAGTAGCCAGATTAAACAACAAATCCCCAATTACAATAGACTTCAATAATGTTGAAAAATTAGCCAATTATAATAATTTAAACTACGCATTACAGAGGGGAGCCATAGAAATATTTACATGAAATTCAGAAACATGCAATGATATGGCCCACGCAAAAATAGAAAACAGATGGCACCATATGTTTTTAGAAAACAGAAAAAAGGGGGTTTTCAACATATTGACTGACGAAGCAGAAAACATAACATAAGTGGCTGAAGATGCCTGAGAGCGACAGGTGAAAATATTTTTACTGTTTTACAATTTTTAACAGATTGACTAGTTTTGTGTAGTTTTAAAAGTATTTTTTAGGACTTTTAGACACGTACACTGCTTGTTTATGTGTTTGAAAAAAAAATAATGTCTGTGAAAATGGGTAGTACAAAGAATTATCATATTAATGTAATATTTAGCTTTTTACTTTCTGGACACATATAGTGCAAGGGAAGTATTGTAAGTATGTTAAAAACCCGAATATGGAAATATTCTGTACATTTTTACATTTTGAGGTCTTCTGAATCCGTTTTCGCTATTATTATTATTTTTATTATTATTTTTTTTTACAATTATTTCATATGTATGTGTGTATGTTGGTAGTTTGTTACATCTTCAGGTCCACAGACTCTGTTTTTGGTGTTTTATGATATGTGTGTGTGAGTGAGAGAGTGAACATGATAGCGCCTAAACTATGCTTTAAATTGACCTTTCATTTGGTGAACATGTTACAGGACACCATCGCAAGAACTGTATTCTTTTTCGTACAAATCGCATAATGGGTTTAGTATTTCTAAACTCTTTTTAAACCATTTTTCAAACATTTTGTGACCAAAGAAAAGAGAGAAGAATTTTCTTTTTTAATTAAATAATATTTTTATTGTTCACGCTTATCTTATGTTGATAAAACTATCATGTTACGCTAAAACGTCACTAAATTTAGTAAACGTTTTTTTTTTTTTTTTTTTTTTTTTTTTCCCATAAGCAAAGAAAAAAAAAATGAAAGTGAGTTTTATTTATCTGATAAAACCGTAGGGAAATTTAAGTATTGCGTATTATTAATGAAAGATAAGATTTTTAATTAGAAAATATTTATGTGGGCTATTATTATTATTTTTTTTGTAGGATAAAAGTAATTTAAATTAATATTAATACCAAAAATTAAAAGAATTTAAATTGACATTCCAAATTAGCGGAATACATGTTATATTTCAAAATACATTTATTTGAGGAAAATAAAGAATCATAATTGACAGGAAGGTGCTTATATGAATTTTAATATGATAAAAGGCTAAGTTTAGGCAAATATTTATGAGGCATGTAAATTTATTTTGAATTTGTGAAGTCAACATTTCTATTACTTAATTAAGAATTCTGAGGATAATTTTAATATTTGAATAATTTAATTACTCAACTTTATAAATGCCAGATGCATAAATCAGATGAGGAGTGAGTAGTTCACTTACAAAGGGAGAGAATTTTAATATAAAAGACATTTATGTGAGTATGAAAATTTAAAACACATTGACTATAAAATCACAATTGCCAGCGAGAAAAAATAGCCTACGTACTCTTTGCATACATTTGTTCTCGGCTTGGGGATTTTTATGGTATCCTTGTGTTTTATATGCTTTGAGGAATTTCATTACTTGGTAATTTTGGAAAATTCAGAGGAATTAGGTTTTAAATCAGTGGTTACCAACGTGAGGCGTACACCCCACAGGGGGTGGGGGACTATGACTATTTAGGGGGCAATTCCAAATTTGTTCTTACCCATTCGCAGTCGGGTTTTTTTTCTGCTTTTGGAAAAGTAATGTTGTACATTAAAAAGTAAAAGTAACACATGTACAATGTGTTACTTTTACATGTGTTACTGTTTATTTAAAAGTAAAATTTAAAAATAAAATTTAAAGATTTTTTTTTTAATTTTAAAATAGTTACCAATTAAAAGCTCAAAATAGAATCAAAACCGGAACAATTTTTAAAAATATTGGTACACCATTTTTTCACCTTCAAAAATGTATATAATTTTTTGTTTATTGGTTATTTTAAAAAATTTCACATCTTTTTTGATTATTTATTGAATGAGCCCTGTATTTCTATTCTCTCTGCTATATGTCACATGAAGAAATTTTTATACGTGAAATCAATTAAAGATATGTCTAAATTTGTCTGTCTTGAGTATATTTAACCTTATAGAGTTTTGTTAAAAACACATTTGTGACAAAAAATGAATCTCAAGTTAAACAAGAACGAAAAATCATGCGTCAAGCATAGATTATGTAACACTTTCCAACGCTTCCAAAATAATTTTACAAATCATACCGTTTAATAAGCTGAAAGGTAACATCTAAGTAAACAATTTGGAAAACGCATAACATAATTAAAAACGTAATTTCAGGAATTTCCAACATACACAATATTCGGAAAAATATCCGAAAACTTTTATTCAGCCCTGTATATGATCTATAGATTTGTATATATACTACTTAGGATGCTAAATTTTAGTTCAGTTAGGAAACGCGTAGCGCAGTTTAAAATTCTCCTTCTGGAGTTTCTGTCAATAAACGGAAATGCGTTCGTGAACTTTTGTGCTGTCCTGTATATGATCTACAGAATTTATACACACCACCTAATAGACAAAAAGCGAGTTAAATTTAAAATCGCGTTCAGTAACTTAAAACGCACTTCCAGGAATTATTGTTAACAGACAGTAGAGAATTCTTTTGCGTGTCCTGTAAATGAACGATGACTGCTATACACACAATATTCTGTAGTAAGCCTCTTGTAATGCACCTTAGTGATATATATAAATTTCAATACGTTTAAAATAGTGAAACATTGTTTAAATAAACCGCAGACGATTTTTCTCCATAGACGTAATGTAACGGAATTCTTTTGACTGTCCCTGTAAAGTAACTATAAGTGCTATGCACACCCTATTCCATATTAAGCTTCTTGTAATGCACCTTAGTGATATATATATAAATTTCAATGCGTTTAAAATAGTAAAACATTATTTAAATAAACAGCAAATGATTTTTCCACATAGACCGCAATGTAACGGAATTCTTTTGAGTGTCCCTGTAAAAAAGCTATAAGTGCTACACACTTCAGTTGAAATAGGGAACATGCTATAGATAACGACAATAACATATAGAAATTGCAGAGCAATCTGAGCATATTTACGGGAGTTAGAGCACGGACAGACGGCCAGACGGCAGACGGCTGACGGCCATACGGCAGACAAACCAAGTCATAAACACTTTTCAACTAGGTTGGAAAGTGTTAAAAAGATGAAATGAATAGCTACTGTTAAGGCTCCGTGGGGGCATCGTAGCTTCAGTGGGGCGTGGCCAATAAAAGGTTGCCAACCACTGTTTTAAATGATGAATTTTTAATTTAATTTATTCTGTATTTTCTTTTCCTTGCCTTTGGCATAATATTTTGTTTTCTGTTTTATTATTTCCCTTGAGATCAGCCTGCACTTGTCTTTGATTTTGATAGAAAAATTTTTAGTCTTATTGGTTGACCTGTGCATTTGTGTTTATTTATAGACATTTCAGCGGCTTTAGCTCTTTAGGGGATAAAATTATGCTGTATTATTTTGTTATCAGTGTGTGCTTCTTTGATCTCGTGGTAAATTTCAGTTAGAAATAAAATGTATTTACAGAAGATAACATAGAAACACAACATTAAGGAAAAATAGTAAAATATCTACATTTAAAACAACTTGAAACTCGCATTAGCATGACTATGTAAATTCAATTTCAGTATTTATTTTAATTCACAGACCTTAATTTCAGCACGGACAAAATGAAAATTAATTGAAAATTACGTTATATTTTTATCTGAATGACTGAAAAATTTACCTTTATAACTGAAAGTATAGCGTCTACTGAAATTACGTGTTTTCTTTAGTAGATGAGGTCATTGAAACCAGTGAAAACATTTATACCTTTGTAAAACTAAGGATCTAAGTTGTTATTTATTTTTATATCATTATATATTTAGAGATATAGTATCCTGTAAAGTGTTTAGAAGGTTGAGTGGAATCTCTTCAATTTTTTTATTTATTATTTAAAATTTTTATTTTAAATTCATTGAGTGAAAGTAATTAATGCTCATTTTCGGCCTCCGATACATTAACAAACAAGAATGAAAAAAAGCATGCGTCAAGTAAATATAGATTATGAAACACATTCCAACACAGCCAGAAAACTGTAACGAAACTTACCCGTTAAATAAGGTGAAAAAAGATATATATGAATAAACAGTACAGGAAACATTATAACACATTAAAAATCCAGTTTTCGAAATTACCTTTCAGTGTCACTAAAGTAGTTGAATTACTTTGTGCAGTCCTGTATATGATCAATTGATGTGGATATATAGTATGATAAAATTTAGTTCAGTTAGAATATTCACATCTAGCAATTTTCTCCAATCGATGGAAATGCACTCGAAATTTTTTGTACAGCCCGATATATTATCTGAAGACTTTTGTACACACCCCACTTAAGCTAAAATGCAACTTAAAACTCACTCGCAGCAATTACGAACCATTAACGACAATGTATCTTTTTCTTTGCGTAGCCCTGTATATGTATTTATTTATATTCCACAAACTTATATTAGTCTACTAAATATAGTTCAGCAGGAAAATGCGTAAACACAATTAGAAACTACCCTTAAGCAATTCACTCCCATAGTCTGTAATACTTACGAATTCCCTTGTGTAGCCCTGTATATGATCAACCGATTTCATAAACAGACACATGCTGTGAAAAAATTTAGTTAAACTTAAAAACGCAAACCAAAGTTGAAAACGCACTTATCACACATAGACTGTAAATATCGCGCATGTACTGTAACGAATATCTTTTGTGTGTCCCTGTAAATAAACGCAATGCACACAAGAAAGCAATTTATATTGCACCTTAGTAATGCATATAATTTTCATTATGTTTGAAATAGTGAAATATCACTAAATTACACTGCAAACGATTTTCTCCCATATAATGATATGTAACAGAATTCTTTTGTTCGACTCTGTATATGAATAATAAATGCTTTGCACCCCATATTCTACAAAAAGCATGATTTAATCCGCTTCATAATTATATAGCAATTTCATTATATGTTTAAAATGACGTAGCGTCATTAAAATGCACTTGAAACGATTATTTCCCATTGACTGTAATGTAACCGAATACTTTTGTCTGTCCCTGTAAAAAAAAACTATAAGATCTACACACTTCAGTTGCACTAGGGAACATGCTATAGTAAACGACAATAACATACAAAAATTTCAGGGCAATCCGAGCATATTTACGGGAGTTAGAGCACGTACAGACGCCCAGACGGCCAGACAAACCCAAGTCATAAACACTTTTCGACTAGGTTGGAAAGTGTTAAAAAAGATTCTTTTTGATAAGGTGTTTTGACTGTTTTAATGTAATTTAGAATCGGTATTTACCGCCTCTCTGATTGATTTTTTTCTAAAATATTGTTTAAATGTGTTATACATTTACAAGATCAGCAATATAGGTTTATTTAGCAGATTTTAATGTATTTCAATTGTACCAATTCGATTTCTTTTATCGATATGAAGCGCTCATAACATCATCGTAGTTTTCCGTAGTCACTGAGGAGACGGGAAAGATTTTTGGTTTCCGTCTGTCTGTCTGTTCCGCGAAAACTGCCGTAAAAATCGTTCTATTAGGTTGATTTTTGGTGGGTATGTTGGTGAGGTACCCGGAATTAGCTGTATAGTTTTTAGTTACGTTTGGTTCCTTCGTTCGAAAAATATGGAACATTTCTTTTTAGGTCATAATGCTTTCCTATGGGAATGCAGACGGTTTTCAAATTTCATTTTTTACTGAAATGAAAATCACTATAATGGACAAAATAATGGATTTAAACGTAAAATTATTAATGCTAAATTTTTGATATAGGGGTTTTAAATATATCCAATAGCTTTGAAAATTTGTTGATACATTCATTAGAATTTAGAAATGAATTGTTTAAATTATTGGAAAATTTTTTGCATCTGTTCGGGAAATATAAAACATTTTATTTTCATATTTTTTTACAAATTTTAAAATGCATTTCTTTTTACTTTGCTCTTTAATTTATTAGTTGCTTAGAAACTTATATTACAACGAATATCAAAATAATAAAATTGAAGTAACTCGCACTATTTTGTGGGAATATTTTATCATCAGAATAAATTATTTTTGTATTCTATTGACATATATGAAGAATTATTTTAATACAAGTTTATTTTTTTTTTATCTAAAAAGTTACAAGAATAAGATGTTCATAAGAATTTCAGAATATCATTGCATAAGCCGTGTTTAATTCTCATTTCTGAAACCTACGAAATATTTTATATGCCTATAAATGTGTATGTAATAATAATACAAATAAATAAATTGCGGATTCTAAGGTGCTAAATAATATGAAAAGTGAGATTATAAAACAATAACTTTTAGAGCTGACGTTGAGGCTCCTGATCTGCAGATTTACTGTTGTCGGAACATCAGTTGAGGCTCAGACCCGAAAAGTTTTTGGTTTCCGCTTGTCTGTTCCGCAATAACTGCAGCAAAAAGCATCCGATTAGGTTGATATTTGGTAGGTATGTTGGTAAGGTACTCGGATTTAGCTGTATAGTTTTTGGTTAAATTTGGTTCATTCGTTCTATAAATATAGAATATTTCTTTTGATGTCATAATGCTTTTCTATGGGAATGCAAGACGACTTTTAAATTTCATTTACGATTTTCAAATTTCATGATACATTTAAATAATGGACTTAAACGTAAACTTATGGATACTAAATTTTCGATATAAGAGGTCTTAAATGTATCCATGACTTTGGAAATTTGCAAATACATTTATTAGATAATAGAAATTAATTGTTTAAATTATTAGAAATAATTTTGCAACTGTTCGGGAAACATAAAACATTTTATTTTCATATTTTCTTCATATTTTAAAATGAATTTCTTTTTACTTTCCTCTTTCATTTATTAGTTGTTTAGCAACCAAATTTCAAAGCGTAACAAAATAATACAATTTCAGTAAATTGCATTGTTTTGCCGCTATATATATATATATATATATATATATATTAGGAAAATAGCTTATTTTCGGGAGATTTTCAGTATTCTATTGAAATAGATGAGGATTTATTTGAATAAAATTTTCTCTTTTAACTACTTTAGAAACGAAAATTGTAAACGAAAAGTGTAATTTGGATTTAAGTCTCGTAATAAGAGTTTACATTTGTATGAGCATATTTCATGACATTTTAACCAATTTCTGAAACAGACGTGGATGTTTCGTGGTTAAAAAATTAGTATTCTTTTTAAAAATAGGACAAGATCTCTCATATAAGGAGGTGGTTAATCTAAAGAAATTAGAATTGTAAAACACACCCATACATATAATTGAATCCTGAAGTAGCACAATTAATGGAAATTGAGAACATAAAATTAAAATGACAACGGTAGGAGGGGGATTCCTCCCCCTGAAGAAATGTGCTTTTCATTCTTACAAAATCACAAGAAGCAGTTTATGGGAATATCATTGCATAAAACCATATTTAATGATACACTTTTAAAATTTTCGTAAGCTTTGAGAAATCTTTACGGTTATAAATATATACAGAACTAAAAAAAAATTAAATTGCGTATTGTACAGTATTAAATATTATGCAAATTGAGATTTATAAACAATGAGCTAGAGCTGGCGTTGAGGCCCCTGATCTGCAGATTTACTAGTTTAACTCAACTTGATTTTGTATGCAAAGATAGAATTTTGTAACAAGATTTTTCAGTCACGTCCTCATACGCTAGAATTATAAAAAATATGTATACAGGTGTGTTTCCGATGACAATACATCATTGTAATATTTTTAGAACTTAAAAATTAGTAAATTAATTTTATGCTATTTTTCAGTTAGCAGGCCACGGGTCATAAATTGTCAAATATTCTTTAGGATTACAAACATATACGAGTTACAAAAACAATGCAGTTCATTATGCGCTAAACTAATCTTGCCAAAACTGGCTGTGAAACTGCAAGAATGATATATTTAAAGCACTAAAAAGTAGGAAATCTATATAAAAAAAAAATTAAGAGTAATAATTTTTTCTTTGATACACTTTAATCAATTAATACTAAATTATGATTAATACGGTTAGAAAACAATTGAGAAATCCTGAATAGATAGTTTAACCAATGTTTTTTTTTTCTTTTAATCATATTTTTAAAAAGAAACAAAGCAAAAATTACTAATTTTTAAAAATAAATTCATTAGTTCACGCATTCTACTAAGCGGTAATCAAAGCAGGGCATTTTTCATAATTAGAACCCACGCCAAATTAACGTATTGTAACGAAATTTTTTTTTGGAATTACACGAATTGCAATCATGAAATTAGATCTGGATTTTTAAGATAAACATTGAATGCTTATAAAAGAGTGTTTAAAAAAATATTTTTACTTTTATACTTCTTTTAAATGTTAATATGTCTAACAAAAGGTAAAACATATTTCACATCGAAAAAAAAAATCAACTTGATATAAATGAAATGCATTAAAATTGACTACATAAATCTATGTCTCTGATCTTGTATAACACATTAAAACAATCTTCAAATAAAAATAAACCAGAGAGACATACAACATACTAAATTACATTGAAACAATCAAAACATCTTAGAAAAAGAGAGGGAAATCGACTCTATCAGGTGGCCAAAAATGAGCCTTATCTACCTAATCCCCTAGTGCCAATTTTTGCTTTTTTTCACCTTAAGAAAATATGTCAGAAAGTAATTATTTTCAAATATAATTAACGTATAAATGTTTCTGGATTTACAAATCACTATATATAAATATGATGGTCTTGAAGGATAAGTTTCGGAATTCTATTCTGTACCTTGATTGTGTATTCTGACATAGAGGATTAAAAATCCGTCAAGAGTGACAGAACAACACTTTCAGAAAAAAAAAATTCTTAAAAAAAAAACATAAAACATAAAAAGTACAGGCACGGTGTTATAGTAGGGGGGAGGGTGGTATACGGTGGTATACGCTATATACCACCGTATATAGCGTATACGGTGGTATACGCTATATACCATCGTATATAGCGTATACGGTGGTATATAATTTCAGGAAATTTTGAGCTTCGGTCTGCGATTTTTTTCGTGTTTTGAGTTAAAGAAGACATACGAAAAAATTCCGTTTCTAATACGAAAAAGTGCTACGCAGCACTGTTGTACAAATATCCCTGTGATTTCATGAAAATGCAGCTTTAGATTGGAGGTTTTCGGGTAATTTTATGTTAGATTGGTAAACATTCTGTATTTAGGGGAGGATTGTGAAAATCAAAGCGGAAATTTTCGTGTTTTAACGGGGAAAAAAAGGTAACGGAGAAAAATTTTCAATTAGCGGATTTTTCTTAGTGGCATTTAAGCATGAGTATAAGCATGCTTAATAATAGCAGTAAAAGTTCAATTTACTAGGATAATGGTCAGAAGAAGAGGCTGGTTGAGATCCCCTGGGTGATCTTCCTAATCCACTATCAACAGGTTCAGGAGGGGATCCATCACAAAGAGTGATGGGCTTTATAGCTTGGATCATCAAGCACTCGTTCACATCCTGTGGGTCTAATTCTTCTACTCCACCTCTGATCTGAAGAATGGAAAGCAAATAAAAATATTATGTGTAAAAGAAAGAAATTAGAATCTGTTATACAATGGCATTATAGTAAAATTATCAAAAATATTAGGCACAGATATATATATATATATAATTGCACTTGTTAATCTATTAGCTATGTGGTATTCTGTCTACACATTATCATTAATTATCTCTTTGGAGATTTAAGTAGAATGATACAAGAACTTGATATGTTTTTTGAAATTCATAGAAATTATAATTATATATATATATATATATATATATATATATATATATATATATATATATATATATATATATATATATATATATATATATGTATGTATGTATGTATATTTACTAATATAATCTAATTTATAACAATATAACGAATTGCAGACTTTATTAACTCACAACAGGAGATTATTAAAGTTTACAAATAATGATAAGAGAATAAAAATAATGTAAGAGCAATACTACATGAAAAATGTCTCTTTTGAAATGTTCTTTTTCTCATTATTAAAGGATTTATAGATTACACTAGTCACAAATTGAAAAATTATTTTTGGAACAGAAATAGCTATCACGGTATTTTATTATTTCGTAGACTTTAAAATTTAAAATTAAGTCAGCTTTTCTCCATCATGCAACACATTTTTGTTATACAATCTTGAGAAATTGCTGTGAAAGTATAAAATTTGCAAATTGACCAAATTTATTGCTATATGAAATTATACAAAATGAAATAATTTAAACTCGCTAACTTGAAAATGTATAGAACACTTACTGAACAAACAGATTCTGGGGGGGGGGGGGGGATGATTAATTGGTTAAATTGGCGTTATTTTTTGGTGCCGGATAGATAACTCATTATTTATTATGACTCCTATGTTTTTTAAAATAACAGATCGTTTATATTATGTTCCAAAAATGACTTAATATGGCTCTTTAATGTTATATAACTAGAAAGCGTCATGTGATAGAGCATTTTTTATTCCATTTTCTGTTGCAGCCTTAAAAATATTTTATAGAACACCCATTGACAATTTTTATTCCAAAAATCATGTACAAAAATGTTATTATAGCCGGCAAATTATTAGAAATGATAGCGCTAATGTTATAGTCCGGGAGGCAGCGTCACATTTTGACAACAAATTTTAGTATCAATCAATTTACTATATATGATAGATAAGATGTACAGATAATGAAACTGACAGTCAGCTGCCACGCTGTGTGTGTGTGTGTGTGTGGGGGGGGGGGGGCATAGCAACATCGCAGAACTTTCTGTTTTAAAATTTGAAATGAATAGCAACCCAATAATCGAAGTTACCCCGACTCAGGGACGTCATCAAAAATCGGCTTGCCATTCATTTCACATTGCAGCGGGATGTGTGATGTTGCTATAGCATAGCAAGATAAAACATCCATGCATTACAATAATCTCATCATGCACTAATCTCATAAACTATGCGAAATATTGTTATACCAGTAACTATTTCAAATCTTAAAAAAATCAAAATTTAAAATGTCTAAGAAATTGACTTTTTGAGTCACTAAAATAGCCCTAAAATGAGGCTGTTAAGTGGTAAATAAAAAAAAAAAACAAATTTTTGTGAGAAACTAGTTTGCAAAGCATTAAAAAATATTAATGTTCGTGAAACGACTGATATTATAAAGAAATTCATGTTGTATTTCGCCATGTTACTGATCGGTAACAAAAATTACCTTTTTTTTTTTTTTTTTTTTTTTTTTTTTAATTTACTAACATAGTGATTTAATTCTGAACATAAGACAGTTCACAAAATTCCTGATCATTTCAATTTTGTATAGATTCTTTACCTTTTTTCTTTCTGGTTCTTTCTTTTCTGGATGACTTTTTTTGACGTGTTTCCTGAGTGAACTTGGATCTGTATATCTCTTGCCACATCCTTTTACCTGACACACATATGGTTTCTGTAATGAAAAAAAAAAATTAATTGGTTGAAAAATTATTTCTTTTGAATTAAAAATATATCTTTCTTCCAGTAATGTTCTACAAATCAAATATCATTACATTAATTTTTTTTTCAGATAGGATGGTACAGTAAGCTTTTGTTTTATCCAGTTTAATAATAATACAATCCCAAAGATAATTATGCAACAAGTACGAAAAATCATGCGTCAAGCATAGATTATGTAACACTTTTCAATGTTTCCAAAATAACTTTACAAATCATTACCGTTTAATAAGCTGAAAGATAACATCTAAGTAAACAATTTGGAAAACGCATAACCTATTTAAAAACGTAATTTCAGGAATTTCCAACATACACAATATTCGGAAAAATATCCGAATACTTTTATTCAGCCCTGTATATGATCTATAGATTTGTATAGATACTACATAGGATGCTAAATTTTAGTTTAGTTAGGAAACGCGTAGCACAGTTTAAAATTCTCCTTCTGGAGTTTCTGTCAATAAACGGAAATGTGTTCGCAAACTTTTGTGCTGCCCTGTATATGATCTATAGAATTTATACACACCAAGTAATAGACAAAAAGTGAGTTAAATTTAAAATCGCGTTCAGCAACTTAAAACGCACTTCCAGGAATTATTGTTAACAGACAGTAGAGAATTCTTTTGTGTGTCCCTGTAAATGAACGATGACTTCTATGCACACAATATTCTGCAGTAAGCCTCTTGTAATGCACCTTAGTGATATATATAAATTTCAATGCGTTTAAAATTGTGAAACATTATTTAATTAAACCGCAAACGATTTTTCTCCATAGACGTAATGTAACGGAATTCTTTTGACTGTCCCTGTAAAGTAACTATAAGTGCTATGCACACCCTATTTTATATTAAGCTTCTTGTAATGCACCGTAGTGATATATATCAATTACAATTCGTTTGAAATTGTGTAACATCATTAAAATAAACCGCAAATGATTTTTCCCTATAGACCGTAATGTAACGGAATTCTTTTGAGTGTCCCTGTAAAAAAAAAACTATAAGTGCTACACACTTCAGTTGAAATAGGAAACATGCTATAGATAAAGACAATAACATATAAAAATTAAAGGGCAATCCGAGCATATTTACGAGAGTTAGAGCACGGCCAGACGGCCAGACAAACCTAAGTCATAAACACTTTTCAATTAGGTTGGAAAGTGTTAAAAAGAAAATCATGATAGTTTTGCCCGTGAATTTATAGTAAAATTATCTGTTGCAGTCAACAGAATTCCCCAGTTCTAACCTCTATTGTTTGATGTTTCAATATTAGTAATTAGAGGAAATTCATAATTTATATTAGGTAGTTTTGTAAATATCATACGTGCAACCTTAAAAATCACTGCTTTGAGAGAGACAGAGAGAGAGTAAATTAAAGTTTTAAATTTCTTGGTAAAAACTGGAGTACCTTTGTATGCAGTACCAGGCATACAAATGAATTAACAGCATTAACATTAATATTAAAATTAGTATCATTTTGTTACTCTCGCATGCAAAAATTTTATTACACAGCAGTCAATGTTTCATTAAGAATTAATAGCATCCGAAATATCGATATTCCAGTTTCAGAAAACTGATTAACACACTATAAATATTACCCGGAAATATTATCGAAAATCACTGGCAGCAAATGAAACTTTTGTGGAACTCGGAAGAGGTTATTGTATTAACTTTGTTTGCAGTTATGTTATATTTCCGTAGATTAAGAAACATTTGCCTTTTTTTACAATGTGAATAAAATATCAATCATCAAAATTCTTCCACATTCCCAATATCTCTTCTAAACCTCAAAATTCTTTAATTGTTTTGAGCAGTGTACAACCAGATCATAGCTGTTAAGCTTACGATTTTTCTTACCGCTGAAATTGAATAGTAAATTTTCACTTATTTAATTGCCAAAATCTGCGATTAAATAAACCAAAAAAATTCTTTTAAATTTTAGTGGTAATAAAAAAGCATGAAAATTTCCAGCTATGCTAGACCGATAGTGTCTTCAGTTTTAAAGGAAATATTTTGTTGCAGAGTCTACACTAAGTCATGCAAAGAAACGCGCAAGCTAATGTCTATTGGAAGGTTATTTTCAAATTTCTCGCTCGCATTTTATTATTTTTAAATGATTTTTTTTGCATAGGATATCTGAGGTCGATCCCTAACGTTGTTAGTTTTTACTTTTTCAATTTTCGTTCCAGTTTTTTTTATTTTTATATAAGGGTACTTTCACTTTCAGAACCGGTTCCAACCGGTTCCAAAATTAAAAATGCGCGCTTAAAAAAAAAACTGCAACAAAAATCGAGAAAGTAAAAACTAATAACGTTAGAGATCGACCTCAGATATCCTACGCAAAATAATAATAATAATAAATAATAATAACAATAATAATAATAATGATAATTTAAAAATATAAAAATGCGAGCGAGAAATTTGAAAATGACCTTCCTATAGACTTAACATTAGCTTGAGCGTTTCTTCCCGTGACTAGTGTAGGCTCTTAACATAATTTTTTTATTGTACGAATAATAAACAAAATGAGAAAAAAAAAAAACTTTTTATTTCAGACAAATTTTTGACTGATTAGAAAATAGTCAACTTTTATTTTTTTCACTTTTCAAATTAAAACAAGAACGAAAAATCATGCGTCAAGCATAGATTATGTAACACTTCCCAACGCTTCCAAAATAATTTTACAAATCATTACCGTTTAATAAGCTGAAACATAACATCTAAGTAAACAATTTGGAAAACGCATAACATATTTAAAAACGTAATTTCAGGAATTTCCAACATATACAATATTCGGAAAAGTATCCGAATACTTTTATTCAGCCCTGTATATGATCTATATAATTGTATATATACATAGGATGTTACATTTTAGTTTAGTTAGGAAACGCGTAGCACAGTTTAAAATTCTCCTTCTGGAGTTTCTGTCAATAAACGGAAATGTGTTCGCGAACTTTTGTGCTGCCCTGTATATGATCTACAGAATTTATACGCACCAAGTAATAGACAAAAAGTGAGTTAAATTTTAAGTCGCGTTCAGCAACTTAAAACGCACTTCCAGGAATTATTGTTAATAGACAGTAGAGAATTCTTTTGTGTGTCCCTGTAAATGAACGATGACTGCTATACGCACAATATTCTGTAGTAAGCCTCTACTAATGCACCTTAATGATATATATAATTTTCAATGTGTTTAAAATAGTGAAACATTATTTAATTGAACCGCAAACGATTTTTCTCCATAGACGTAATGTAACGGAATTCTTTTGACTGTTCCTGTAAAGTAACTATAAGTGTTACACACTTCAGTTGAAATAGGGAAATGCTATAGATGACGACAATAACATATAAAAATTGCAGGGCAATCCGAGCATATTTACGGGAGTTAGAGCACGGACAGACGGCAGACGGCAGACGGCAGACGGCAGACGGCCAGACGGCCAGACGGCAGACGGCCATACGGAAGACAAACCGAAGTCATAAACACTTTTCAACTAGGTTGGAAAGTGTTAAAAAGACAAAATTTACCGTATCATGATGAGTTTTCTGGTGTTTTGTTCGGTCTGATGAATTACTGAACGTCTTGGTGCACCCTGTAAAAGTGCAAGAATAAGGCCTTTCTCCGGTGTGAGATCTTAAATGTATCTTCAAGTTTTCAAGCCTTGAGAAAGCTTTTTTACAGCCAGCATACTGAAACAAAACAGAAAATGTTAAACACATGCATTTAATGAGTAAGTTCATATGCTTGTCAGGAATGTCTCGTTAACTCTTTTTAAATTCAGGATAATTTTACCTTAAAAATATTATTAAAAATATTAAATTAAGTTGGTGGATTTTTTGTTCCAACGAAGTTATTGCAAGATGATGAGCCGTTGTTATTTCAATATACAGAGTTTTTATTGCTGTGACAGATGAAACTGTTTTTTCGAACAAATACACTATAATGGCAGAAATCACCGGACACTTACGATTTTACATATTTCGTCGAATATCTAGAGAAATACTTGACGAATTCTTCTGGAATTTTGGGAATATAAAGAAAATGTCTGACTTTATATTTTTCAGCGAAGGTTTGATCAAGAGAACTATTAAGGGTCTAACCACAAATTGAAAAAAAAAAAAAAAAAGAATTATGAAAATTGAAGCATCTGTTCCAAATCCGTTGACATTCATTAAATACATAACTATTTTGTTGTAAGTCAGCTAATAAAAGATGATAATTTGTTAAAAAATTCTCTTATCACCCGGTTACTTTTCCAAATTCAGCTCACTGTATCGCCAGTATCTTTATGAATTTTAAAGATATTCGACTGGCCTGTTTATATTAGTTGCTCTAAAGAGTTAACTTCCAAACCATGAAAACAAAAATCTAACAAAAACATAACTGAGGAAAAAAAAGGGCCAAGTTCTGTACAATAATATATATATATAAAAAAAAAAAAAAAAAAAAAAAAAAAAAAGCAGGAAAAGAAGTGATATGTAAGTGGGTGCCAAGTTCAAATAAAATTCCCTCAAACTTACATACTGAAGTATTATAGCATTGTGTTTAAACTGTTTAAAAAAAAAAAAAATATTGATAGCATATTAATAACAAATCTAGAACTTGGCAAGTTTTTGATAAATATTACGCCTATCATTTTCATGTCGTAATAAAATGATGATGATAATATAAATAACACTGTCATTATAATAATTTTTAATATTGTTATTATTATAAACAAATGACTCGTGTTAAAGATTTGATAAACAAATAAACACACAGATACACTTTCGCTCGTCTTTGATTATCACTCTAGCGACCCCCCACTCCCGGAAACCTCAATACAGACTAAGGCCTGACAAACAGACAGATACACTTACGCTTGTCCTTGGTCATCACTCTAGAGACTCCACTCCTTTCAGGAGCCTCAATACACTCAAATTAATGCCTCCAAACATGAAATAACAAGTTTTGATATAATAATGTCATTAATAAAGATAAATGACTCCTGGGTAAAAACTTGCCAAGTTCTAGATTTATTATTAATATGCTATCAATCATTTTTATTTTTAAATAATTTAAACAATGCTATAATACTTCAGTAGGTAAGTTTGAGTGAATTTTATTTGAACTTGGCACTCACTTACATATCACTAATCACTTCTTGTCTTTTTTCTTTTTCCCTTTTTTTTTTTTTTTTTTTTTTTAAACAGAAGTTGGCTTTTTTTTTTTCACAGTTATATTCCTGTTAGATATTATTGCTATTTGTACAGTTACAATATACTTAAACACTTTATTTAATGGTTTTTAATGTGTTTACAAGTGACTATTTTATTCACCAGGCTAGATCTTTGGTATAGTTCGCGCATGCGCAGTTAAAAATTATTTCATACAACTGCTAATATTTCATTAAATATTAAGCCTTGCGCAGCAGCGCAAGGCTTATTTATTTCCAGCGCGACTTTCCCATGCTATTCTAACACAGCAAATCCCGTTGAACGAGTTATTTTACTAGAGTTTTTCCCACTTTTTGTACGCGCTTCCACTATTTTTTTTCAAAACACCTAATTCTGTAAAATAATAAATTCTCCAATCAAAAAACTGTAAATTCTGGTGTTGTTACTTTCTTTAGAGACCTGTCAAGTTTCGACTGGCGCTTCGACAAGGAAGATAGATTATTTTCGACTATTCATCCAATCTGTTTAAATTACATTATGGGTAAATTAAAGGTTTCTATTACAGTGCGGGCGAGATATTATGATTTTAAGAATTAGGCAGTGTAAAAAATTATGTGGAGGAGGGGGAGGGGGGGGGTACGTTTTGCCCTTTCGGGAGGGGAGGGGGAAGGGTGCGAACACAATTTGGAAATACAATAAAGCGATCTGTTTTAAACTTTACGATATTTTATAACACATAACATAATTTTTTAAAATGAAGCCGCGTCAAAAATTATGGGAAGGAGTGGGGGGAGCGCGTTCTGCCGACACGGGGTGGGGGATTTTCAAAATTTTTCCGACACCACTCATGTGATATATCGTTCGAAAGATTCGCTTATTCATATTATGCACCTCCGGTGTCCATCCCCCCACTTTGCCCCTCCCCAAGGGGGGTACTTTTCTAAATTTAGCACACATCCCTCATGTGATATATCGTTGGAAAGGTCTGTGACCGCTTAATCATATGCATCTCCAGTGTCCATACCACCACTTTGCCCCCCCCCCCCCCAATGAGGCACTTTTCTAAATTTTGCCGATACTCCCCATGTGATATATCGTTGGAAAGATCTGAGACCACTTAATCATATTATGCATATCCGGTGTCCATCCCCCCACTTTGCCCCTCCCCAAGGGGGGTACTTTTCTAAATTTAGCACACTTTCCTCATGTGATATATCGTTGGAAATGTCTGTGACCGCTTAATCATATTATGCATCTCCAGTGTCCATACCCCCCACTTTGCCCCCTCCCAAGGGGGCACTTTTCTAAATTTTGCCGATACTCCTCATGTGATATATCGTTGGAAAGATCTGAGACCGCTTAATCCTATTATGCATCTCCGGTGTCCATCCCCCCCCCCCCACTTTGCCCGTCCCCAAGGGAGGTACTTTTGTAAATTTTGGATACATTCCTGATGTGATGTATCGTTTGAAAGGTCTGTGACCGCTTAATCATATGCATATCCAGTGTCCATCCCCCCACTTTGCCTCCCCAAGGGGGGTACTTTTCTAAATTTTGCACACATCCCTCATGTGATATATCGTTGGAATATTACCAACACTGATTTTGATCTGTGCAGTCTTTTACATACTTGCCTCGTGTGAATCTTATCTGCTTCATATTAATTTGTTATTAAAAAACTTGAGATATTAAAAAAAAGGAACTTGCAAAGCAAATTAAAAAAATAAATTTTATTTCTATATTGTTAAGCCCGAGAAGGGACAGATATTAAAATTATTTTATTTAGTCAATGCTACAATAATGTTGCATTTTTATATTAAATCTAGCTCAGTCTATTTAATCTTAAAAAAGTAAATTTAAATTTGAAACATGATATTAAAGCAACTTTAAAACATTTCATTTAGTTGAAATGAAATCTAAATAAATCTTCAACTTTTTTTCAGTTTTATATGCATTATGCAAAATTTGTATTGTAATAAATTCTAACACACAAGAAACATGAGAAGTTCAAATAATTTAAAAAGTTGAAGATTTATTTAGATTTCATTTCAACTAAATGAAATGTTTTAAAGTTACTTTAATATCATGTTTCAAATTTAAATTTACTTTTTTAAGATTAAATAGACTGAGCAAGATTTAATATAAAAATGCAACATTATTGTAGCATTGACTAAATAAAATAATTTTCATATCTGTCCCTTCTCGGGCTTAACAATATAGAAATAAATTTATTTTTTTAATTTGCTTTGCAAGTTCCTTTTTTTTAATTTAATATGTTTATATTCTAACTGTGCTATGTTTATTTTAATTCATTTTGTCAAACTTTCTGAAACTGGTGTTAAATTTGGTTGAAAACCTATAAAAAATAGCATGCAAAAATTGCTTGAATTTTTTAAAGAAATCGTTATATCTCCATGAATATGCGTGCTATTCTTACAAAAAATAAACACAAATGTTGTTCAATATCAACATAGTCATGTTCTGCAGCGATGGATCATTTCGTACGTTTTATTTTACAGGGGGTTCCCAAATACTATTTTATTTCTTTTATTTGTTGTTGTTCCCCTAATTGTCCTCGTGATCAAATCTTCGCGGTAAAATACAGGGTGACAATTATTGAACTATATGAAATTAAACCGTCATAAAATCTGAACGGTTTGTGTGATTAAGTTCAAACTTCGTGGTTAGCCGCAGGGCATGATGGGAATTAGTATGCTCATGCGCACTCAACTTGTTGCTGTCGGCCATTTGCAAATGAAAATGTCACGGTACAGCGTGCCTGTGCGCATTTCACGATCGAGAAGTCTCTCCACCCACAGCGGGTGACTGTGTGGTGTGCAATGTCGAGTCACGGAATAATTGGTCCGGTATTCGTTGATGGCACGGTGATTGCTGAAAGATACGTGAAGATTTTGGAAAATGGTTTCATTCCCATTATCCAAAGTAACACTAATTTCGACAAGATATGGTTCATGCAAGGCGGAGCTCGACCCCATCGGAGCAAGAAAGTGTTTGATGTCCTGGAGGAGCACTTTGGAGACCGCATTCTGGCTCTGGGATACCCAGAGGCCACTGGAATGGGACTCGCTTGGCCGCCATATTCTCCGGATCTGAACACATGTGACTCATTTTTGTGAGACTACATTAAAGACAATGCGTATAGAAATAACCCCAAAACCATTGCTTAGCTGAAAACTGCCATTCGGGAGGTCATCGACAGCATCAATGTTCCGACAGTCCAGCGGGTCATGCAGAATTTTGCTATTCGTCTGCGCCACATCATAGCCAATGATGGCAGCCATATCAAACATATCATAACCTAAATCCGAATATCTGTAGTGACGTTTACATGTTGAATAAAGTTTGTGCACTCAGTAGTTTTTAAATAATTTACGTTTTATTTCATATAGTTCAATAATTGTCACCCTGTATGAGGTCAAACATGTTCTTTATATTCCCAAAGTTCTAGAAGAAATCGTCAAGTTTCTCTTTAGATATTTGGTAAAACGTCTAAAATCGAAAGTGTCCAGTGATTTTTAGCAATATAGTGTATGATGTTGGAAACTTAATTAAAATTTCCATCGCTTTGCCACGGAATAATGGACATACACCTTTCTTTAAAATCTTATAAATACCAAATGACATCTATTAACATAATTATCAATACTTGCTATAATTTGAATATTCAAAATAAAACATACAAATTTTCATAAATATAACTGTTCCTTGGAATATTATTTTAGTTTTATTATTAATAAAACATAAAACAAGTAATATAAAAACAATTTTTTAAGTCAATTCCTACTTTTTAATCATAAATATATAAAATAAACCCGTGCAGCATTAATGTCCCACGTTATCTTTATTGAACATTATTTTATAATCATCGTTAGCGGTATTTTATTTTTTGTTGGCATCACAAATTTGAGATAAATCTTTCATTTCATTTATGAAACAATGGGAGAAGTTTTTTTCTCCCATGTAAAAATTAAAATTAATTAATTAAATTTACTGAATGAATTAATATTTGAAAAAACTGTATTAACTTCAATTGTCATCCAGTACAAGTTTAAAAAAAATTATTTGAACTTGAATGGATCAATAGAAAATATTTTATTAACGATTGAAAATTCCAACAAGATATATATATATAGAGAGAGTGTGACTAATAGTAGGAATTTAAAAAAAATTAAATAATGTCCAGATTTTTCTACGATCACGAAATTTTTCTCGTAGACCATCTGTCGGCTATTAGGCTGTTTTATTAAAATTTCGCCACTAAATTTGACTGATCTTACATTGAATACACTTTAACATTAAAAAAATTTCATATTTTTTTGAAAATGTGCTTTAAGGGGGCCTTTTATGCAAGTACATCGTAAGAACTTATATAAAAATAAAAAAAAAAAGATTTCAATTTGCATTTTGTTTCTTAATAACAACTATTAATTAGAATTAGAATTGTTATAGTTAAAGTATCAGACAACAATTTTTTTTATGAAAAACTGGTTAGAAAAAAAAATAGATAAATGTAAAAGTAGGGGAATTCCGAGTGGATATTGGACAAGTGAGTATATTTTTTATGCTCATGCATTTATCTTTCAGGATTTAAAAGCTTAAATGAGGCGTTCAGAACCAGAGTGGACTATGCTACATTTTTGTGTAAAATGAATTTGAAGTGTCAAATTATTGTATGTCATGGCATCTACTAACTGTATGAATTTTATTAATTTAGAAACTATTCAAGTGATAGAACTAGTTTAACAGATGATGCAACGTAACTTGGATATCAAGTTGCCAACGCAAGAGTGAATCAAGTGGCTTGGTTCACTGTGGCACTGCCAACTTAATCACCATATGTTTGCTGAAAAAAATATGGAACTCACAGAACTGGCCTAAAAGAGTTTGGCAAAAAAATTTACAAATTTTTGAAAGGATTTTTCTCGAAATCACAGCTGGCGAGGTTGGTCCACCCTGGTTATCAAAACCCCAAATGTCGTGAGTGTTTTCTTATTTTAACTTCGCTTATTGTGATAAACACACTTTTGGGTTTCCTACATTCCATTTTTCATAAATATAGTGATAAAGCACAACAATCAGTAATTTTGATGATTAGCTTGAAAAAAAAAATAATAATAATAAAACATTTTTTATAAAATGTTTTTCTGCTTACCGTACATTTATTTGGCTTGTCACCTGAATGTACTCTCATGTGAACTAATAACTTATATCGAGCATTAAACGGATGGAGTCTTCTAGGACATAGCTTCCAGTAACAGATGAAATCCTCTCCTCTCTTTTGATCAACATGCACTTTTTCAATATGGGAAACAAATTCATCCTGATCTTGAAATACAGCTGTGCAGTCCAACCATCTACAAGCAAACATTCTATTACCTTCAGTATCAGTGCTGCTGTTTCCTGCTACAGTTTTATCACCCTCTGAACTTTCAAAACTAGAAGAATTAGAAGGCTGACTACTACTTTCTGATGAGCTATTTTTCTGTAGGGTAGCTTTTCTTGCCATGTGTTGGTCGTATGTAGGAGGAGGTTTGCAGTGCTGAGTGATACTGTGCAGTGGTTGAGATGTTTGGGGTTGAAACTGAGGTTGGACATGTGTATGAACTTGGGGAAGCATTGTTGGTATAAAAGGTAAGAGATCTTCTGTCCTAAAGGCTGCTATGTCTTGAGGCAAGACTTGGAGATTCTGGAATTCACAGTCTGATATTATTTGGGAAGGATGCATTATATTGTTATTGTAAGTTAGTGGAGCATTTCCAGGAAGAGTAACTCCACCTTCAAGATCTTGCATGGCTTGTATAACTAATAAATTATCATCTATACCAGGAAAAGTATCAGTTTTTGAAGGTTCTGTACAAATTGCGGATGTATTGCTATTATCACTGGCTATATTACTTAGCGTACTTCGGCTATTGCTCATGCTTGGTGTAGATGTTTGAGGTGTATATGATGTACTACGTCTATTTCCAGAAGAATTAGACCCAGGGCTAGAACTGCTGTTCCTGGCAGATAAATGCCCATAACAACCGTTTCTTTCGCCAATAGAACCGGGTGATACACATGAAGAGGAACTTCTTGAACCATTTATATAAGCTACTAGAGATGTAGGTGACATGCGAATGATAGTATTTAAATCAATACCTTCCGCTGATAATGGAGAATTAGATAAAGCTCTCTTATTTCGGGATCCTCTACCGGTATAAGATGATCGTCCAGAATAACGAGGACTAGAAGCAAAAGCAGATGGAAGATTGTCTGTAAAATTGACAGAAAATGGTGAAAATGATGCGTAATACATTCCCATTTGAGAATTACTTTGTGCGTTGCTAGGAATTGAGTTATAACTCATTAGAGATATATTGTCACTGTCACTAATACAACCTCCAGTAGGGGCAGCACTAGGCGGCATCACAGGAGGAAGAACTGAATATCGTCCCCATGTTGGATCTGATTTTGATTGATAATAATTTACGGAGGAACTGACTGTAGTTGTGCATGTGCTAACATTTGTGGTAGCTGTTGTCGTGGGAAAAGTTCTAGTGGTATTGGCACTTGGAAATGCAGTGTCTGTTATATTGTTGTCTGATGGAGACATAAACATTGATAGTTCATTTAATACAGCCGACATATCAGTTATATTTGTATTTTGGTCCTCATTAACCATCAATGGAGGCTGTTGTTCGTTACTATCAGATTGGACCATGTTTTCCTGCATATCTGTTAATGTATCCGGGTTGAAGTTGTTGTCAGGTTTCAAAATATCATTCGCTTGCAAAGAAACAAGTGACTGTTGCTGATAATCACTAAAATTCATTCCATCAAGCAACGTACAACCAGAGGAAGTGACATCTCTTGATGTATGCTGAGTGCCTGTTGATGACAACGGGATTTGAACTGGGTGAACATAAGCCGCAGAACTTGTTGGATTTAAAGATTTCTCAGAAGAAATTAAAATATCATGCAGAGCATAGCCGTCATCGGGTATCACAGTTTGAGAAACCATATAATTCTCACTACATGGTTGCATGAGGTGTTGAACAGATGACAAAGAATGAGAAGCATAAGCAGCGCAGAAAGAAGGTTGAGTACCATCATGATTTTGTTGGTTAGGTATGTGTCTGACATCTATATTTTCTGGAACAGAAGAATTTTCAGCTGAAATGAGAAAAGCATTAAAGAATTTATAAATATGTAAATCCAAAATAAATTAACGGAGCGAAAATTCAATAAATACAGTTTTATTACTGCTAAACATAAACTGTAACACAGAAGTAAAAGATTAAATTTTATAAGTAGGTAGTTGGAAACAATAATTAAATTTGAATATGAATAAAATGAGAGAGAAGTCTAGTTGTTCAATAAGAGTTACTTCTGGTCTTACTACAACGGTTCCTCAAAGTCAATACTTTGGAAAGTCATCTGTATTTTCCACACATCTGTAGAAAATTCTGAAAATCTTTCAAATCAAACATGATAAAGATTTTAACTATGTGTCGACTGTAGAGTGCCTTTTTTGGTCCTTTTAAGGCTTTTTACTTTTAAAAAATATATTTTTTTTTAGAATTTAAGTTAATTCAGGATTTTGTATTTTTGTCTTTTTTGTCGGCTTTTGCCTTTTGGAAACATTCTTTAAATATACATTTTGTTTCATTTTGTTTTACCATTTTGTCTTTTTAAAAAATTAAATATAAAAAATATTTAAGGATTGCACTTTTAAACAGAATAACACCCTGAAGATTTGACAAGCACAAAACCAGTTTTCAAGACTACTTCCTTTTTTTGCAAATTTCTTGCATTCATTAATATTACAGTGGACATTCAGCAACATTGCAAAGCACTGTGTCCCTTCCAAAGCAGAAAGTGATTTCATATTCCAAATTCAGCACTTCCTCATTTGACTAATCTTGCTTCTTCACTGACAATTTGCAATAAAAAGTTATTTCACTGAATACGTCTGAAAATATCTACCGACTAAATAGAAAAAATAAGCGTTTCTTAGAATTTCTGATCCAGCATCGCTGACTGTTATATACATATAGGGTGGTGCAGGCAGCAAATGTCTTAGGCTTCTAAACCTCCCTATATATTTCCTTGATGTGTGCTCCCAAGTGCAGGTTAGGAAACCAAAAGTATTTTTGCCACGAACTCATATTCACACGTAGTTACACCAACCAAATCGTAGCTAGAAAAATATTTCGAAGGGGGATTCTGGCCCCAGAATTTTATTCTTCTCTTACTTCAGATTTGTTTTTTAACACTTTCCAACATAGTTGAAAAGTGATTGTAAATTCGGTTTGTCTGTCTGAAGTCTGTGTGCCGTCTGTCTGTCTCTGCTCTAATTCGCGTAAATACATTCGGATTGTCATGAAATTGATATATGTTATTCAGGTTTACTATGGCATGTTCGGTATTGAAAATGAAGTGTGTAGCACTCATAGTTTTTTTTTTTACAGGAACACTCAAAATAATTCCATTACATTACGGTCTATGGGGAAAATTCATTTACGGTTTATTTTAATAATGTTTCCCTATTTCAAACATATTGAAATTGATAGATATTACTAAGGTGCATTACAAGAGGCTTACTATACAATATTGTGTACATCATCGTTCATTTATAGGGACATACAAAAGAATTCGGTACTGTCTGTTAAAAATAATCGCTGTAACTGCGTTTTCAGTTGCTGAACGCGCTTTTAAATTTAACTATTTTTTTTCCTATTACTTCGTGTGTATAAATTCTATAGATCATGTACAGGGCAGCACAAAAGTTCTCGAGTACATTTCCGTTTTTTTGACAGAAATTCCAGAAGGGGAATTTTAAACTGTACTACGCGTTTGCTAATTCAACTAAAATTTAGCATTATGTAGTATATATACAAATTCTATAGATCATATACAGGACAGCACAAAAGTTCTCGAGTACATTTCCGTTTATTGACAGAAATTCCAGAAGGGGAATGTTAAACTGTGCTACGCGTTTGCTAATTCAACTAAAATTTAGCATTCTATGTAGTATATATACAAATTCTATAGATCATAAACAGGACAGCACAAAAGTTCTCGGGTACATTTCTGTTTATTGACAGAAATTCCAGAAGGGGAATGTTAAACTGTGCTACGCGTTTGCTAATTCAACTAAAATTTAGCTTTCTGTGTAGTATATATACAAATCCATAGATCATATACAGGGCTGCACAAAAGAATTTTAATATTTTTCCGAATATTGTTAATAATTCCTGAAATTGGATTTTTAAATGTGTTATACGTTTTTCAACTTGTTTACTTAGACCTTATTAAACGGTAAAGATTTGTAAAATAATTTTGGAAGTGTTGAAAAGTGTTACACAATCTATGCTTGACGCATGATTTTTCATTCTTGTTACTAATTGAATAGAGGCAAGTGTTTAGAAGCTTTAATGTGAATTCAATTTAATATATACTTATAAAAGAAAATTTGTCTTTTTTATTACAAATGAAGCTATAATGGCATTTAAATGCATTGACGTCATGATTTTCATTGCATTCTTCAAGAATTTGAGCTAAACAAGCCTAACGATTTGTACATTGCAAAAAAAAAAAAAAATTGTTGATTTTACAGTATAATACTGGCATCCCAGCTGCTAGTATTATACCGTAAAATTAACAGTAATAAACTGTAAAATAAGCAGTAATACGCTGCCGTGCATTGCGAGGGGTTATTGTATTTGATTTTAGTAGCAAATGTAAATGGGAAAAATCTATGCGATTTATTTACACTGAGATTCCCAAATTGTAGAGCAGAACAATTTTTTCACAAAAGAAACCAGTTATGGATTTTCAAGTAGCGTGAAAAGTTAGCGTCGTTTCTCGCTACAAACTACTGATTCTTTTGTATCACGCTATTCGCTACATTACATAGTTCAAAATGTAACGTGCTACACTACAAACTACTGTAAAAAGTAAAGACTACTGTAGTTTCGCTACTTGCAACGCACTGCTTCCGACCCTTGCCCTCTGTTTTTTAAAAGAATACACCACTGATTATTCATTAGCTTATTGAACATTGATATCACGAAAGAAGAAAAAAACTTACATTTTGCAGACTGGGGCATGAAGTAGCTGACCATCATATTTTCATAAGCCAGGCGCATATCTTTCAAGGAAGGACGCTTAGCGTCAGCGTCGTTGGACGCAGAGCTGTGGACATTGAGATTACTTTGGGATGGCAACGAGACAACTTCGGGAGCGGAGGATGCTTTGGAAGGGTAGATGGGTGGCAGTTTTAAGTTAGGGGAAACAGCAGAGCTCCTAACTTCTTTGATGTCGGACTGTGCGCTGAGAGACTCCTGAAAGATGAAATTTCTTATTAGAAAAAATTTATTATTGCATGTCAGTTATTCCACTTACTATCTAATTTATGAAAATGAAAACTTGTCTGTCTGTCTGCACTTGTATACAAATCAACAGTTTGGAAGCCAGAATTGTGAAATGCTACGTATTAAAACACAGCCGAGGAAACTAAAGTAATCCGGAATCGAAATAATGTATAGTTAATTTTTAATTAATAAAAAACCAAAAATCTAACAACCTATTCCTATCAAATTTAAACATTTTTCGTTACAGCAGTTGCCAACTACTAAAAATCCACAATAAAATTCTTCCTACAATAATTAAATTTCTAACGAAAGATTTCCATGTGAAAAGTGAAAATAAAAGTTTCAACAATTGAAATAAAGATTAATAGGACGTCATATTGGTAATATAACGGAAATTTTCAAGCATTTCTCAATAATACAAGGAGTATGAGTATGTGTAAGTACAGAAAGCAGGTTGATATGATGTCATTAGAGAATTAAAAAGAAAATTAATATAACGTCATATTGAAAGTTTAACGGACTTTTTCAAGTGTTTGAGAATCATACAAAGAGAGTATCAATATGAGTAATAAAGAAAGCAAGTAGATATGACGTCATTAGAGAATTAAAAAGAAAATTAATATGACGTCATATTGAAAGTTTAACGGACTTTTTCAAGTGTTTGAGAATCATACAAAGAGAGTATCAATATGAGTAATAGAGAAAACAAGTAGATATATGACTATTCAGCTGACGTCAGCAGGTGAATATAACGTCATTTCAGGAACGTATTGGATCATGATAAAAACCTGATTATAGAAATATTGACATATTTAACATTTTGAAGTTCTCTGTACAACATGTTTAATTTTGAAATTGATTTTTCTACACAAAGATTCTTAAAATCCAGGATAACGCCGGGTACTTCAGCTAGTATATAAAATGAAATGAAAATTTCGTTCCGGCTGCTTATAACTTGAGTTCTGCTGAATGGACTTTTGATAGGATTTGCACTGTTAGTTAGACCAATTTTCAGGGAAGGTTTTAGTATGTAACATATCGTTCTACATTGCTTAGTTATAGAATAATGGGGGAAGGTTCTATAATCAGATGAACCTGATTACCAAAGATTAGCCTTTTTAAAAGGTTCTGCTGAATGGATTTCGATGGTACTTGCACTGATAGTTAGATAATTTTGGGGAAAGGTTTTAGTGTATAACACACCTTTCCGCATTTCTTAGTTATAGAGCTATGAAAGTTCTATAATTAGATCAGCCCGATTACGAAAGGGTTTCATTCCGAACGTTTATAATTCACGTTATGCTAGATCTATTTTTATGGGACTTATATTGCCAGATAGATAACGTTTTTTTGAGGGGGGAGAGGTTTTAGTATATTAAATATCGTTCTACGTTGCTTAGTTATAGAGCTATGAGAGAAATATGCATATACTACTATACATATAAAATGCGAATGGGAATTTAAAATTCCGAATACTTATAACTTACATTCTTCTAAATGCTTTTTGATGGTACTTAAATCGTCTTTTAGGTAAATTTGTGGGGGGGGTGGGGGGAGGAGGTTTTAGTGTAAAATACATTGTTATACGTTTATTAGTTACAGAATTATGCCAGAAATTTCTATAATTAGATCAACCCGATTATGAAAGATTAGATTTTTTAAAAAGTACTACTGAGCGTATTTTGATGCGATTTGCACCAGTAGTTAGACAAATTATGAAAATGAAAAGAAAAAATTATACGTAAAATTTGAATTTTGAATTGCAAAACTTCTACTTGAGCGGAGTCGCGGGCAAAAACTAAGTATATATATAAAATGCAAATGGGAATTTCGTACCGGCTGCTTATAACTTGAGTTCTGCTGAATAGATTTTGATTGGACTTGCACCGTTAGTTAGATAATTTTCCAGGGAAGGTTTTAGTATATAGCATACCGTTCGACGTTACTTAGTCAAAGAATAATAGAGAAAAGTTCTATAATCAGGTGAACCCGATTATGAAAAATTAGCCTTTTTAAAAAGTTCTACAGAAGGGATTTTGATGAGACTTGTACTGTTAGTTAGATAATTTTTCACAAATCTTTTTAGTATAATGTATATCATTCTATCGTGCTTTACCAAATCCTGCTGTAAATGATCAACTAAAAGAGTTGGTCCCTAGCAGCCCAAATTTTGTCTAACGCATTAGAAAATATAATAGCGCAATGGCATTCGTATCGTTTTCAGCAATGTGGAAGGACATTACAAGTTAAGGTCCATATTGCTTTAAAACACAAGATCAAATTCACGGATATATTTCGTTTGACTCAAGGTTCGTGTGGAGAAACCGGCCAACGTAGCAGACGAGCCTGGGTAGTAAAAAATACGTGAACACAAATTGTTCTCATTTTACAGAAATAAAAAAGTCCTGAATGTTCAAAATTAAGTCTCTAAGGTTTTTTGTGGTCTAAAAATTTAAATTCGAAAATTTAAATAAAATACTTGAGCTATGTGTTTGTTTGATTATAGCCAGAGGCATATCGGTATAGGATGGACATGTAACGCGAATGATAATGGCACACATAGAGATTATATATATAATCTCTCATGATGCAAGGTTATGCTCTAGGTTCTAGATGATAAATATTCATTATTTCAAATGGAAGCTAATGAAGTGTAATAGGAGAAGAATTATGTTTAAGAATTTGTTGTTCAGATCTCAAATTTATATCTATTTTTATTACAAGCGATTGCTATAAATATTTCCAATCAAGGTTGCAATGGTTTTATATGACGGCGAGCGTTTTACTTTAAAACTTTTTGGATAAATCTTTACTGAGATTAAATATTTCACTGGAACGCAAGATATAGATTTTATCAGACCTCAATGTCAAATATGTAAATTATATTTTTTATGCTCCCTTAACTTCATCATCTACTAATCTCTTTAATCCTTTTGTTGTTGTTGTTAGTTTATTATCACATTAAGTTTACAACCTGTAACTTTTTGTTTTATGTTAGTGATATGTACGGTAAATGCAATTTAATTATAAAACTTCATAGATAAATTTTAAACATTATTGGTATCGAATTATTAGCTTTTTTCTAGTGATTTTTAAGATATAAAATATTTCTATGAGTGGATATATTATCCCAGACAATATAATTCATTTCACTGAAATAATAATGATGGTTGTTTTTTTTTACATTGTCTTGTATTGGACATTTGTGCATAGTATAATTTTAATGTAACAGAATTGTAATTAATTGTTTGTAAAAGTGTATTGAAACTTCATTTCATAAAATAAAATTAATATCTATAATATGAAAATCTGCATATAAAATAAATTTTGTATTCATACATTTTTGCGTAAGAGTGCAACAGCTATTACACCAAGATCTGAATATTTATAAAACTAGTTGTAGTACGAATGCACCTCATTTGTCACGTTTGACGTACAATTTCCAACCGGTTTACAAATATTTAATTCTTTTTTGCAAAGGAAAGTTTGCTTAATGCAAGAGAATATCCACACTACTACAGATAACTAAACTTACATAACAGCGTAAATGTGATCAATAGGCTGCGTCACTAACGACATGGCATCCTGATGTGCTAGTTAAAGAAACTACACGGTAACTGAATATACAAGAGCTACACAGTAAATATACTATAGGAATACTCTATCTAAAGTAAATACAGGGAGCATAAAAAAGCTGTTTAATGAAATATACGTGAACTTGGAAAATCCACTCCTGGGAATAATATTTGTAGCATTGATGAATTTCTATGTCTGTAGAATTTTAAAAACTTTTCCCAAATGAAAAGGGGCCCAAAAATGGTGATGTGCTTCCCTTAGTTTTCAAGATTAATCGGGCCCTGCTCTTGTGCAAAAGGTTGCCTTAGCGTCCAAAAACAACCAACCAACTAACCAAATTAATTTTTTTTATAGCAAAATTACAAATAAAAGAATCATCTAATATTTTATTATCACAAGCAGGGGTGCAAAAATCTAGGCGCCAATGGGCCGATTTCCCCCTCTAAATTTTTAGTATTATTTGCCTAATAAGAATACTGATAAAATTTACGCGAAGTATACTAATAAGATTTGACGAAGAATACTAATAAAATTTAGTGGTGGGAATCAGCCCATTGGCACCTAGATTTTTGCAGTTTTGATCACAAGACATATGGCGTATTCGAAGAAGATATTAGAAAAGCGACTTATTTATCTAATTATAGTCAATATGAACATTACTTGGAAGGAAGAGTGGGAACGTTCTTGAAGAGGTGGCATGTCTGCAAAAGATGTGACTGGTCTGGGGTTGAGTGGAAGTGGTCTAAGGTAGACGGGGCTTATTGGTGGGAAGACTGCTGCATTCTGCTGCTGCAGAGGAATGTTTGTACTCATATGATGTGCATGAGACGGATGATAGCTGCTTGTGTCTTCGGCCTTTCTGCCTGGCTCTGATTTCTCAGGACAGAGCAGACGGCCCATCATTCTGAAAAAAGAAGAAGAAAGACGAGATCAGTTGTCAACAATAATGGAGATTGTATTACAAGAAAAAACAAGAAAGTAAAATCATGCATCCAGCATAGATTAGAAAACATTTTCCAATACATTCAGAATAAGGTAATAAAACTTCACCGTTTAATAAGGCGAATGATCATATTTAAGTAAACAATTTGGATAACGCATAAAACATTCGAAAACTGAATTTCGGCAATTACTGTCTATATTCGGAAAAGAATTCAAATTCTTTTGTAAATCTCTGTATATGATTCATCGATTTGTATAAATAGAACATATTATGTTATAATTTAGTTCATTTGGAAAATGCTTAACACAGTTGAAAATTCCCTTTCATCAATTTCCGTCAAGAAACGGAAATGTATTCGAATTCTTTTGTACAGCCCTGTATAAAAAATATATATAATTTATACAAACCATGTAATATGCAAAAAATTTGTTTTATTTAAAAACGCATAACCACAACTGAAAATTCACTTACAGCAATTATCTCTCATAGACAGTACTGTAACCGAACATTTTTGTGTGTCCCTATATATGAATGATAAGTGCTACGCAAACCCTATTCAACAGTAAACATCTTGTTGTGTACCTCGGTCATATACACCAATTTCAATATGTTTGAAATAGTGCAACATTATTAAAATACATTGCAAACAATTTTTTCCTATATAGACCATAATGTAACGGAATACTTTTGAGTGTCCCTGTAAACGAACACAACGCTACACACTTCATTTTTCATACCAAAGATTTCATAGTAGATCTCAATAACATATATCAATTACATTGCAATCCGACTATATTTACGCGAGTTAGAGCTCGTACAGACGGACAGACAAACTGAATTCATAAACATTTTTTAACTAGGTTGGAAAGTGTTTAAAACGGCGTGTGGCGGTGTGTACGACAGACAAAGAAAAACTAATTTAGTAAACGTGAAAGAATATTTCGTAATGTTTCCAAAAAGTATGCGCCAGAAAAGAAGAAAAATGTAAAGTAACTCTTTTATTTCAGAAACCTATTGGTTTTTGAGGATTCTGATTAGTTTTTCTCTTGTTGTTTCTAAAGGCAAGGGAAAGTATATCTATTCATTTAAATAAACTTTTGTGAAGGCGGAAAAATTTTGAATGAATGAGGCACCCCTTGACTATACATATTTCATTTGCATCCAGCATTGACATGTGAAATTGAAAAATAAGCAAAAAACTGGACATTTTGTAAGACTGCTCCCACATTTGCTTGTTTAAAAGCCAACTGATTTTTTGCAGCAGAATTTTGTTCTACTTATGAGCACTTTTGGTTGTGTTTCCACTTTGCATGTTTATTCCGATATAGTAAGAGTATTTTTATAAGAAAGTAACGACATACGCATAAGGCGCCTGCTCAGATTGGATGTTTGTGTCTAAACTATGGCAACATATATTGCAGAAGTTGGCAATACTCGCGTGGACGAATTTATTCGGATGAGTTATTCGATCATTTGAAGTCATTCCGGTAAGAAGCTTGTAGCCTATATATTAAAACCACTTTAACGAGTTAGACGAATCACCAATAAAACAGTAGTTATTCGATAATGGCAGCCTTGCTACTGATTTTGTCTCAAAAATCCTCATCCAGTTAAATTTCACCACCCATATATCGCTACTTTGATATAAAAATGTACATTAAATGCAGCAAAATCCTGCCGGTCACACTTGTATGATTTTCTTGTGGAGATTTGCATGCTTAGCGAAGACCGTGCATTTTTATTTTAAGTTTTAAAAATGTGTCGCTTAATACATTGCTATGTAAATCGAAGGCTAAATATAGAAAGGAATATAAATTTACTAAAGTATGCTTCTTTTTGAAATAAGTGCTATATGAATGAATGTTATATATGCATATGTACGCGTGTGGTAGGATTCTTTCCTGTCAAACTTTCGGGCGACACAATCTATGGCTTCAAAAAAGTTTCTCAAGACAAGCAACTTTTTAGTGTTGAAGCAATTTTGACACTCGTAATGGAACAATGTCGCCTCTAACAAACAGCCAATGAAATGCTCGAAAATCTGGTGGCACGTTTTGACGGACATTTCAACTCTTCATTCGTCTATTTATAGCGATGAATAAGGTCTGTCTCAAAAGTTTAAGCACAAGCATAAAATGTCGATTTTCAAAGAATTATAAAAAGTTAGAATAAATAACATGTTTTTATTTGAAGATTTCGCAACATTATTTAAATAAATGATATCAAAAGTAGAAAAAAATAAATTACATAATTGTAAAAATTATAATTAAAAAAATGTTAAAAGAAAACTGTCTCAAAAGTTTATGCACAATGTCAAAAACAACCAGATTTATAATTTTTACAGAACTTTTACTTACAAATTATTTTTCCGTGATTTCGGATTAGTTCAAATTAACGTGCGTCCATCGAAATTATTAGTTTTTGTAGAGTTTCTGGTGGCAAAGAGTACCATGCTTTCTCAATAGCCTCTTGGAGTTCTTCAATAGAGTCATACTGCTTACCATTGCCGTAAACCTGACAGGTTAAAATACCCCAGACATTCTCAATCGGGTTTAACTCTGGACTTAAAGCTGGTCAGTCAAGAACTTTAACATTTTCCTGCGAAAGCCAAAGTTTTGTAGAATGTGATACGTGGATTGAGGCATTGTCTTGTTGAAAAGTCCATTCAGGACCCTCCCAAAATGTCACCTAAGTGAAGCAAATGTTGGTTTAGCGTCTCTTGATACTTTTTTTTGAATCTTGTCTTCCTTTTAGAAAAGCCAGAGAGGTCTGGCCATTGAATCCAAATGCCCCCCAAACCCTAACAGATTTACCGCCTTGCTGCCTGCTGAAAAATGACATTGGTTCCTTTCGAAAATCATGCCAATACGCGTTCCAACCATCAGGCTCATCTAAGTTCTACTTTTTCTCATCGCTGAATAAAACTGTAAGCCATTTGTCCCCGTAGGACATGTGTTTTTTAGTCCAGTTCATTCTTGCCTGTTTGTGACGTAATTTGAGAGACGGTTTGCGAGCCATTTTCTTTAGTATGATGCAATTACACTCTTTAATACGTCTATGTACAGTATCTTTGGACACCTGTACACTGAGATTATTTTTAATTTGCCATATGGACATATTTTGTCTAGATACCAATCTCCGTATTCTCAGATCAGTCTGAACAGTCGTCATACGCGGTCGTCCACATCTTGGTTTCCACTTAAAATTATCATTTTTATAGAGAGTACTTGATATATACCTCGCTTTGATCGATTTAAAACTTTTGCAATTTCAGAAAGAGTTTTGTTTTTCGATTTCAATTTAAAAACTTTCAAAATCTCATTTTTGTGAATTCCTTACCTTTTGGCATTTTTAAAACGAGAAGAAATAATTTCTCCACCTTTTATACTTTTATAAAAGTGCAATATGATGTCATACTACGTCATTACACACGGCCAAACCCGTGTTTCTAAAAAAATTTTGCATAAAGTACTTAAACTTTTGAGACAGCGCTTATTCAAGAAAAAAGAAAAATTAAATAAAAATAAATATATTTTTTATTTTAACCACCGAAAATGGCTTACTTTATTTTATTTTGATTAAATGTCGAGTATTTATTGTAAATTAGCATAAAATATTTTCTTCTTCAATTATTTTAAACCAGATTTGCACAGTGCTTAACACGTTCGCTGCGAAGCTGAAAATGCCGGAATTTTCATTTTATTTAGAAAGTTCAAATTCAATCCAGGAAAAACTAATAGCAATATTTACTTTGTTTTAATACATTAGACATTGTTAGACATTGTTAGACATTTCATGATTACTTAAAATAAAAATTCTTCTTTTAAAATTTCCGGTGCGAATAACTAATTTTAGATTGAAGAAACGTAGATAGCACTACGAGTATACTCGTAGTTGGCAGCGAACGTGTTAAACTTTTGAGACAAACTATATGAGTGCGGAAACGTGTTAACGCATGGCAACCCTAGTACCACGAAGTAAAGGAGACTTTATCATTATGTAGTGGTAATTTTTGTTATTTCAAATTACTCCGTATAATAAGAACTTTAGTCACTTACGGCTGCAATTAGGATCCCTCTGCGTTATCGCTGATAACCCATCTGTATATATCCATCATGTATAATATTTAGGTCTTGTCGTTTATTGCTTCATTTTTTTTCTATAGAGATCGGACATTTTTTATTGATATATTAGCAGACTTGTTATTAATACAAACAGAAATATCTTGTTTTTATACCTGATATTGTGTGATAATGCCCCTGCTAAAGTTCAAACAATATTAAGCAATAATTCTCAGTTTCTTTTTGATATTCCAATTAAACGTTATCTTTCTAGCCTTTCAAATGTAATTTTTCTGCCACGTTGTAATTCGTGTTACGTCTTTATGTATATGATTTTGTAGGATTGAGTTGTAGTGGGTAGGGATTTTAATGTTCATGAACTCATGGATGTTGTTGTACATAATCTGAGTTATAGATCAATTATTTTTTTCCCACCTGTTGAGAGTTTCTATATATGTATATATAATGCGCTTATGTTGATGCAAGTTTGGACTCATAATCAGCGTGAAAATGCGCGAATAAAATGTCTATTTTGCGGACAATATTTCAAGCTGCTGCATCGCCCTAAAGGGAAAAGAGAAGTCATCTGACAAGTCTTAACACATTTACATACAATTCATTTATCGAAAGTGTTTTCACAGTACAGCCAAAAAATAAACTGCAAGTGTGGTCGTATCTTAATAGTCCTTGTTCGGTGTTTTCTCTTTATATACAGGGGCTCCTAGATTGGGTAATATTATGCTATAATTTAGGATTATAGCTTAAGATTTTTCCGTTTGAATAAATTTTTCTAATATTTTTGAAACCGTATGTCAGGCGACATAGGATATTACGTTTGCACTAATTTGTATACTGGGCAATGTCACTGATCTCATGCGTTGGAATATCGAATATATATTTTTTAATTTTTTTGTCATCATTTATCCATTAAATAAATATTCATATTATTCCTGATTCCAGAAGGACTCGCTTTTCATTGACTCCTATTATTTGCATTTTGCTGCGTTGAGATATGTTGTCAGAATATGTATAAAATGAAATAAATGATGTATAAAATGTTTTAAATTATCTATACTATTAAAATCCGTTCACGTATCTATGTAACCTCAAAAACTCGGAAACCACAGGGCGCAGGGCTACGAAATTTGGCACACGGGTTGCTGATAGTGGGCGCATGAACGATTGGGGCAAGAAATTCGAAAATTTTAAATAGATTTTTGATAGATTAAATATTAATTAAAATCCATCCACAAAGAGATCTCATCAAAAATACGATTTTTTGTCTTCGGTTGGTTGGTTGTATAAAATCTCTGCAGAAGTAATTAAATAAATCAAGATAAGGGATTATCTCAATTGCGAGTCGGGTGTTTAAAATCGATGGATCAGAGATTATATGACATGTAGACAATCAACTTAATTATTAACCGTTGCCAAATGCTAAAAACTTAATTTTAAAGGATTTTATCGACTTAATAATTGATAATTAGCTGGATTTAAGGTTTTTTTTACATGGCATATATTAGTATGATACAGATTATTAATACAGAAAACTTTATTTAACAGATTATTTGTTAAATTTGCGGGAATGGGGAGGGGTGGGGATAAACGACTTTTTACTAAGTATCACATTTATATTACTTGACCGCGCGCCACCTGGCGGTGGCTTTTTCATTAATTGGCCCTCCTTATTAATAAATCCAAAGCTACTGCTCTGATTTCAACAGAACTAATTACATTTAACAAATTTAACATTTTTAGTTTCACCAGTAACGTTTAATCGCTGTTTTATATAGATAATACCGCTATTTTAGACTAACAATTTTCGTAAAAATTAAATTTATGTTCCTAATCAAAGTACAGAGACCCAGACCTGCCAAGTCTCCGGCTTTTTGGATACCAGTAATTTAGTACAGATAATGTTGTTTTATTGAATCGAAGCATTTTGCGATTTACAAGAACAACATTTTCTCCAAAAAATTACTGGTGTTCAAAAAGCCGGAGACTTGGCAACTCTGGAGACCGTATTCACTTGATGCATACCAACAGACAAAATTAGTGATTTGTTGTTGAGCACTTGACTGCGCGCCTGCTAGCGGGTACTTATTTAATTGCACTTAATTATTACCTTTTTTAAAAAATAAATAATTTTTTTTTTATCACAAACATCAACAAAACTTATTATTTTATTAATTCCCTCATTCCAAAGATATCGTTTTATCGTCTGCTGCCATAGCAACATGATAATTGATATTTCATTTTTTTTAAAAATGAACAGTAGTAGAAAAATATTTTTCTAAATTTAATAGTTATTGAACAACTCAACACTTTCACAGGGGAATTCTTATTCCTTACACAGATATTTTAAATTTGCTTGTTGTCATTGCGTTTTAATCCTAAGTTTCGTTTCATATTCGATTATTATTATGTATCAGGGGTGCAAAACTCTAGGCCCCGATGGGCTGATTCCCACCACTAAAATTTATTAGTATTCTTCGTCAAATTGTATTAGTAGACTTCGCCTAAATTTTATCAGTATTGTTATTAGGCGAATAATGCTAAAAATTTAGTGGTGGGAATGGGCCCATTGGCGCCGAGATTTTTGCACCTCTGTATTTGATGCGAATTTTTTTACGTACTACTACTTTTTACTACGGATTTTTGGTTGTGTAAATACTGATTTTTAATATACATAACAAATTTTTATATTCATAAGTTTTAGTTTGGTTGCACTGATTTTTATTTTAAATTTTGGCTTTAGAATTAAATTCATGAACTCCCGTGCGTAGAACGGGTTAAACAGCTAGTGCATAAAATAATTTTGTAAATTAATATGAATGTTGTAAATTATATATATATATATATATATATATAAATTACTTTGTAAATAATGTTGTAATGTTGTAAATAATAATGTAATATTGTAAATAATATTGTAATGTTGTCATCTGATAATGATGTAATGTTGTAAATAATGTTGTCATGTTATAATGAAATAATGTTGTAATATTGTAAATAATGTTGTCATGTTATAACGATGCAATGTTGTAAATAATGTTGTAATGATGTAATGTTTTCATGTTATAATGATGTAATGTTGTCATGTTATAATGATGTAATGTTATAAATAATGTTGTAATGTTGCAAATTATATTGTAAATTATGTTGTAAATAATGTTTTAAATAATGTATAAAATGTTGTAAGAATCTGTATTAAATTCGTCCACAAAGGGGTTAAAATAAACGCTTGGACATATTTTTTAAAAATTAGCCGAATTTGTTTATTATAGTCGCGAATTTCGTAACAACTCAGAAAAGTAGCACAATGTAAGAAGATGACTTCCATAAATTTTCGAGCTATCGGAGTGTGATGTTTACAGGTTACAGCTGCTTATCATTCCGTTTAACTGATAAAACAGAAAACGATAAAATTCATGAGTTACCTTTGTAACTCGTAAAGCATTTGTGATGCAAACATACTTTGAATGGGGGAAATAAGTAAAAGCGTAATTTTCACGAAGAGAAATATATGTTAGTTTTCCTTCCTGATATATTATTTAAAAAAAAAAAAAGAATCAGAAATAGATTCAGTAAAAAATAACTTTTTATTAAATACAAATTCTTGACCTTTTTCTGTGTGCTGCATTTTGCAAGCGTTTTTCCACTACTTTTGTAGAAAAGATTAGGCCTTTATAGCTTTCAGAAAATAACATAAAAATAGTTCACTGAAACATAAATCACTTTTGTAATAAAAACAAATACTTATATACATATTCTTAAAATATATATCTCAACTCGGGAAACAGCAAATAATAGGAGTATATGATAGACTTTAGTGATATTGATCTTAAGAATTTGTAAAATAAAGTAAAATGTCTAATTCTTTAAACCTGTGGATTTCATTAACATTATATTTGAAAGTTTGGCAAAATATTTACTTAAAGTATCGGAAACGATGCATTTTTTTCTTTTACAATTAAGTGGTATTAAGCGAATCATTAAGATAAAAAAAAAAAAAAAAAAGAATTAGTTTATGCAAAAGTGATTACGGAAAATTGACGATGGTTGTTTCTTTTTTCGGTGCGTTCGCACCTAATACGTACCCTATACGTAGCACCTATAGTCGTCGTCTTGTCTGCATTCAACAGCGCAAAACTACCGAATGGTTTGAAATTTAATAAATATAATCATTGCAGAATTTTGTCGAGTAATTTCGAATGTTATGAAAATCAAATCAAAACTTAAAAAGATATTAATAAAAGTTTTATTTCTTCATTCTATTAAATCCTATCATACGTAATTATTTCAATGATATCCCATGATAGGTAATGATTCTAGGTTGCCATGGTGATTACGTCCTATTTAACATAGAGTCATATTATTTCCGTATTACTGAATTTAAAAATCGAATTTGTATACTAAAATTTCTTAATTATAGCAATCCCCTAATCTACTGACAGATTTTTGGATAGATGTTTCCGGAGAAATAGATATTAAATGGAAAAAAAGTCTAAATATGGATTTCAAGTTCTGAAATTTTCAAAGCTAGGCTTAAGTTTCCCATTAGAATGTTTAGTAAATGTCAACAAAAGATAAAATGTTGTCAACTTAAAATGTACTTATTTTATTACGGAAATTAATCATATCATAATAACAGACGATATAACAGTGAAATAATAACGATGATTTTTAGATGCGTTCGTAACTATATAAATACGTAGCACCTATAGTCGTCGTCTGGTCTGCCCGTCCGTCCGCATATAACAGCGCAAAAACTACCCAACCGACTGGTTTGAAATTTAATATATAGAATCGTTGCAGAATTTTGTCGAGTCATTTCAAATTTTATGAAAATCGAATCAAAACTTAAAAAGATATAAAGAAAAGTTTTCTTTATTCTATTAAAGCCAATCATACGTAATGTATATAATAAAAGCGCAAGTCATGTGACTGAGGAAAACAAATACCGGCTAACCACATCTTTTTCCATATGCCAAGCGGCCATTTTTATTCAAAATTATTTTTTCGAAAAAATTTGCATAAAAGTTACATTTTGAGAAAGATCATTCAAAAAAATTGTTTGCTTGAAAGATGAGTTACATTAAAAAATGTATAGATTCTGAGATAACTTCAGTGAAAATTAGGTTAACAGCCGAATATCTCAATACATTAAAGTGAATAAACAATAGATTCATTATAGTTAGTCATAGAAATAATAACCATGGAGGCAATCATTCGCAAAGCAAGATCTCCATGGTGAATTTTACAGCGCTGTCTGGTCTCCAAAAAAAAAAAAAAGAAAATCGCATCTGTAAGTATGGCATACTTATTAAGAAAAAAAACGGCATCCTCATTTCGTTCATAGCAGACGATATAATTTATTTCATTGAAATAATAACGATGATTTTTTAAATTGTAAAACTAGTTATAGCACGAAACGAACGCACCTCATTTGTCACGTTTAACGTACAATTTCCAACTTGTTTTATATTGTCTTGAATTGTATATTTGCGCATAGTATAATTTTAATGTAATAGAATTGTAATTAATTGTTTGTAAAAGTGTATTGAAACTTCTTTTCATAAAATAAAATGAATATCTATAATATGAAAATCTGCACATAAAATAAATTTTGCATTCATGCATTTTTGAATAAGAGTGCAACAGCTACTTCACCAAGATCTGAATATTTATAAAACTCATTTGTCACCTTTGACGCACAATTTCAAACTTTTTTTTTTTTTTTTTTTTTTTTTTTTTGTCAGTAAACCAACAGTATTATGATATGCTTTGCTACACTTTTGAATTATTGCAGAAAAATGAGAAATTATTTATATTTATTTTACTGCTATAAGCTATCCATTTTTAGGGTTTCGTTCATCTCACGAAGCCCTATTACTCCCGCTTCGTTGTCTGTCCGTCACAGAGTCGGTTCTCAGAAACTATTTAACTTACAGGCATGAAATGTTGTGTACTTATAGCTGAATAACTGCTATGAAGCTCAAAATCATAAAATTTGAAAAAATCTTATTATTTAAATATACAGAGATAAAAAACCAAAAATCTAACAGCCTTTTCCTATTAAATTTAAACATTTTTCGTTATAGCAGTTGCCAACAATTAAAAATCCACTATAAAATTCTCTCTACAATAATTAATTTTTTTATTGAAATATTTTCATGTGAAAAATGAAAATTAAATAAAAAGTTTCACCATTTTAGAAAAAAAGATTAATATGACGTCATATTGGTAATAAAACGGACATTTTCAAACATTTCTCAATAATACAAGGAGTATGAGTATGTGTAAATACAGAAAGCAACTTAATATGACGTCATTAAAGAATTAAAAAGAAAATTAATCTGACGTTTAACATTTGAAAGTCTCTATACAACACGTTTAATTTTGATTTTTTTTTTTTTTTAATATCGCATTTAGTCCATATGACAGATATTATTATGACAGAGTATAATAGCATGCTTCGCCCGCTATCGGACCAGTTCAGATTTTCGAAAAAAACGAGAAAAATAAAGCGGTAAATTTTTACTTTATAAAAAAAACATGACTTCTTTTTTTTTCTTGAAAATGAAATTTATTTGGATTTATTAAAGAAAGGATAAAGTGTTTTGAAAGGAACATTAAACGAAACCCTTTGTGCGATTTCTGATCACACTTACCACTTGTTTCTGCTTTTACTTTTCAAACAAAGAAAAATAGTTACGCATTACGTTAAAACTGTTTTTAAATTCCAAAATTTAAAAACATAAAACTTCACCTTTCCTAAAACATATATACAAATTAAAAACATTTTTTACTTAAGCAAGGTGTCAAATACATGTAAAATAAAATTTCCAAACTTTATGCAAAACAACTGCCTTACTAGACGACAAGTATCTTTTACTGTTTGACTAGACTGTTTGGCTATTTGGCTGTTTGAATAGCCAAACAGTCTAGTCAAACAGTAAAAGGTACTTGTCGTCTAGTAAGGCAGTTGTTTTGCATAAAGTTTGGAAATTTTATTTTACATGTACTTGACACCTTGCTTAAGTAAAAGATGTTTTTAATTTGTGTATAAGTTACGTATTACCATTTAATTTTATCAAAAGAAACCATGTACACTGAAAAATAAGACATGTTTCTTAATTTAGCCCTTATCTTTCTTATGGTTTACGAAAATATAATATAACCCCTTCCGAGTTACCCGCAAATTCAACAGGTGTTCCTTTATTGGAGTATATGATGACTTTACTTTAAACTTTAAAAGCGTTCAAAATCAACAGATTTCCGAGATTTAAAGAGGCATTTTTTAAACAAAAGTTTCTTTTGCGGCCCGCAAATTTCGGAAACGTTTGCGAATATTTTTAATGGTGTATTAGTCCGTTTTCTCAACCCGGAATATCGGTTTTTCGGATGCTATCAATTCTCAAATAAACATATCTTCAGCTGAATAAGATAATTTATATGCATGTAGGAGTAATAAAATAACGTTAGTGCTAATGCTATTAATTTTAATATTAATACTAATGTTGTTACTTTACATGTTTGTAGAACATGAAACTGTTTTCGTGACAATTGATAGCATCCGAAAAACCGATATTCTGGGTTGAGAAAACGGACTAATGCACGATTAAAAATACTCGGAAACGTTTTCAAAAATTTCGGGCAACAAAAAAAAAAAAAAAAAAAAAAAAAAAAAAAATCCGAAATGCTTTTTTTTATTTCGGGAATCGATTGGTTTTTGGAGATAAAATAATGCTTTTAGGAATTGTTTGTAACTCAGAAGAGGTTATATTAAGTTTTCGTAAGCCTTAAAAGAAATAAGAGCTAGGCTTAAGAAACATTTGTCTTTTTTTGCAGTGCAGTTGAATCATTACAATACTTAATTTTCTTGAATAAAATAAAACTGTAAGTGGCAAGTTTTTGTCGGTATTCAATATGAGCGAGTTGATGGTGTAATTTTATTTTTCATGGTATTTTTTCCAAATCACGAGAATTAATGTTACTTTTCCTATAGGAAGGCCTTTTCAACTGTATTTAAAAGTTAAGTGGCACTTGTATTCCGAATTACTAATAACAAGTTATTCCTATCGATGGGAGTTCTTTTTGTTACAGAACGGTAAGTTATTATCAATACCAGCTATAGCACGGCCAGACTAGATTCCTCTTATACGGCCTTCGAAATCACCCGTTAGTTTCGGAATCGTTAAAGGGCTACTTTTGCCAGTAGATGGCGCGAATACCCACCGTAAATAATGCTTAGTGAAGGTTATTTTTATACTTGAAAAACCAAAAAATTTCGCACTATATGAGTTATAAAAGGTATATATAATATATATATATATATATATATATATATATATATATATTTCGCCTTGGCGTATTTTTACACTACAAACGTAAAATAACTGAAAGATTTACAGAAGAAAAAAAAATAAATACATTGCTAATCGATTAAAAATATTTTAAGTAACACACTACCATAACATTCAAAACAAAAATTAAAAGTTAATTTCTACGCTTATATACATTTAAATTCTCGATTACTTGAAACATTGGGAATTCTGACCGTAAAAAAGACCGTACACAGTAAAAAAAAAATTAAAAAATTAAAAAATTAAAAATAATATTTACTAATTTCGCTATATTAAGAAAAAAATTTTTTTTCAAAAATATCAAACTCCTAATCAAGTCAGGATAACTTTTCAGAAAGTTAATTATTTTTTCACCATACTTTCGATAGAAAATATAAATACATAAAATAGATTCCGGACGACTTTTTAATTTTAAACATTAGAGGTACAGACGATGGTAAATAGAAAAAAATATATAATTATAGATTGCATTATATTTACAAAATATTTAAAAAAAAAAAAAAAAAAAAAAAAAAAAAAACACGGAAAATTATAAAATCCAATCCTCGAATTCTGGATAAAGTCATAGTATAAAAATATATAATAAAAATAAAAAGATATTTGCATGTTTCGCAATATTAAGAAGTATTTTTCTCCAGTATCCAGCAATTAACTCATATCAAATAATTTTCTCTGAACAATGATTATTTTGGCACGATTTTTAATTATTTAGAAAATATAGATTGATATATATGTACATTGGATAAAATTAACTTGACCCGCGTTGACCCAAAAATGACCCACTAATCAAAAGTTCTACTACATGTGACCCAGCCCAATAGTATTCTCGTGCCCGAAAATGGTAGGATATAAAATTTAGTCAAAATCGTTTGAACAGTATTTAAATACAATTAGCTTGACCCTCACCCATGGTCACCCAAAATGACCCACTAATTGAACTTTCTCGAACATGTGACCTAGCCCAATGGTTCTCTGGTGTCCCAAAACGGTAGGATACAAAATATCGTCAAAATCGTAAGAGCCGTTTTTAAGATAAAATTTGCATATATATATATATATTATCACACAGACACATACACGAGATTTGCTCGTATTAGAATATATGATGTGATACTGTGAACAGGATATTAAACATAAAAGAGCCTTGCTGCGCTACATGAACGTGGGAAAAAATCGTGGGTGTATGTGAATTAGAAAAAAGTTTGAAATTCGATAACGAGTTTAACTCTTTATTTCCCAGATCCCTGCTAGTGGATCCCTGATGTGCTTCGTGCTGTTGTATGTAAATATCAAATGCATAATATTCGAAAGCGAGTTTAATTTGTAAATTCAGTGATAATTATAAACAGGGTATTTTCGAGTTTCTCAAGATCATACAACAATAAATTTTTATACATTTCAAGCTGTAGTTTTTAAAATGCTATATAAATGTCAAAATTAAATGGAGAAGGATATTTTCCTCCATAAACAAACAAACAAACAAAATATACGGTAAAAGGAAAATAGTTCCATACTCCCTTTAACAAATGACTACTCGTGTAATCATAAAGCATTTATCAAGAGCTGGGTGCTATTTTCAAAATTTTATGAACAAATTTTCGAATGTAAATTGCTATTTAAATATTTTATAAGCAAAATGTTAACCATTTATTAACCATTTCATTGTTATGTCACTTAAATATTTTATGAGCAAATTTTTAAACAAGTAGTTAAAAATTGAATGAATCTAAAGAAAATATCAACAAATGTGTAACAGCATCTCACTGAAATCTTCTACTATTGTAATTTAACAATGGCTATACTTTAGAGAAATTGTCAAGTGAAGCAGTACAATACACTTAGTGATGTAGGCCTTCATCTATCAGTACAAGTTATTCATGGGAAAAAACAGCAACAATAAATCCTTTCTCTGTTTTCTTGTTCGGTGCACTTTGATTTGCTGATAGACGTTCCATGGATTCGGTATCCTTGACTGTTGGCCAGCTGACTGATCAGAAACATAAATACTCGCATCGTGTTAAACACGTCGATTACATGAAAACATAATTCTGATAACATTTGTAACAACATAATAGAAAGTTATCTAATTCTTATTCTGTATTAGTCAGGGGCAACTACTTATACATAAGAGGCTGGTGTTGAAACATCACAAAACGTCAAATTGTTATTATGATAAATAAAGTTATAATTAAAATAATAATAATTACCATTCATCAGCACCAACAATCAGTGTCAGAATCAACATCATTATCGCCAATGGTCAATCGCTACTTTATTTAGTATAATAAATACTTTGGTCTTTCAATGCCTTTTCCCAAAGTAATTAAGTACTTTCTTTTTTATCAGAGCCATAGTGTTGTTGCCAGCGAAAAAGTCATTTGCTGCATTAAAAAAAATCGCACATCCCCAAAGTTCATCTACTATAACATGCAAATGGGAATTTCATTCCGAACTCTTGTCTTCCACGTTCTGTTAAACGAATTTTTATTGGACTTGCATTGTCAGTTAGGTAATGCTTGGGGGGAGTTCTTCGTCTAACACATCATTCTACGTTTCTTAGTTATAGAGCAGGCATGTCAAACTCGTTTACCGCTGCAGGCCAAATTAAGCATTATATACAAAGCCGCGGTCCACATAAAAAAAAAGTAAATACTAATATTATTACCAATGCACAGAATAAAATTTGTACGTACAAAATACGGCCATGTTAAAGTAATATTCACGTAAAGTTACCAAGTTAATATTAATCATAGTTTATTTTATTTTATTTTTGAAAAAATACTAGACATTACTTTTACGCAACCAAATCAATAAAATTTAATTGAATTTTATAAATTGTATTTGTTTTAAAAATTGATTGTGCACGCTGGTCTGTTAATCTTTATCTAAGGAAAGGCATAGCTCTCAATCTTCCGGATTTTTTTTTTTTTTCAAGTAAAAAACAAAACAAAACATTTCGAATCAGAAAATTTATTTAATAAATTGTTTCTTATATTTTGCGCTACTTATTTAATTTCATTTATTACATATATAATTTGGTTCAAATTATGTTTATTTGACTTGAAAAATAACAAAAAATTAGCAGCTGCGCAAAGAAGTCGTACAGAAGTGCGCTACCTAACATAGCTAAAATATGCCTAATTACACACTTTAATTTAAAAATCCAGATGATTGATAAGTGATTACAGAAATTTGGAAGCCCCGTATCCATATATTTTCTCTCTAATATGGAATCGCACTAAATTTTGATTAACTGCAGTAATAAATTCTAAACAGCAATTTTAACATCAATCATTAGAGGTAAAGTAAACATATATAGATTAAACTGATTTTAATATTTCTAGAAATTCAAAAATAATCTTTGAATTAATTTTTATTATTCTAAAAATTTCCACTCCGATTATTTTTATAATAACCTCTAGCAACATTTAAAATGAAATACAGTTTCTTTTTTTTAAATTGTTTTGTCAAAGTAATAAATTATATTGGAAAACATACTAATACTCTCAAATAACATGATACCATTATGAAATTTGCCTTGAGGTTGAATTTTACTCAGGTGCTTTTATTTTCAAATGAAAACTCCAAGTACTTTGTCCATTGGTGGTCTTTTAATAATACACATTCATAATTTGTCCATTTAAAATTAAAATGATAAACTTGTTTAAGAGTTCGAAATTAACAGTTAAAACTTTATGACGGAAAGTCGTGAAATTTCTGTATAAAAAGGTAGATATCTTTATCTTTGTTAACTTCTAGCATTTTCTAGATTGACGATGATTAAGCGTGTGCTTACGAATAATGATAATTTTGACTCGCGGGATATTTAATTAATAAAGACAATAATTAGCTTTACAAAGCATATGTATTTTCTTCAGTAGGCTTGGTGAGAGCATTCTTTTAAGAAGTATACAGATCAATTCTGACAGTTTATATTTCTGATGTTTGGCCAGATTTTTATGAGTTTTCTTTACACTTTTCCCTGTAGCATCTCTTAATTTTACATCCTTTCCAAATTCCAATAACGTTTACATATCAAACATAAAATTTCAGTTTTCCTTTTAATATAAGGGTATTATAGTAAATCACCTTTTAAAAGAATCTGCTATGTTCATCTTCAGTTAATCATATTTATTCATACCGGTAGAAAGATTTAACATTTAAAGAAAATAATAAATCCTGACATGTATGTGAGCACGTCATTATAAGTGTGTTCTTGAAAAGTGTATTTTCAGCATGCGTGTTCGAACAACTGAATTAAACATTAAGTTAAATGCCAAAGGCTTGTCTCAAAGAAGCTCTCGGCGCGGCGTTCCAGTTGTGGCCCGCGGGGCACGTGTTTGGCATGCTTGTTATAGAGCTATGATAGAAAGATTCCACTACATGTAAAAAATGCAAATGGGAATTTCATTCCGAATGCTTATCTCTCAAGTTCTGCTAAACGGGATTTTATGTGGCTTAAATTGTCAGTTAGGTATTGTTTGTGGGAAGGTTTTCGTGTACAACACATAGCTCTACGTCGTTTAGTTATAGAGCTATGGGAGAAAGTTCTATAATTAGTTCAATTCGATTATAAAAGTAAATTTTATTCCGAACACTTCGATTTTTATGGGACATACACTGTCAACTAAGTAACGTTTGAGGGAAGGTTTTCGAGTATAACTCATCGCTCTACGTGCTTAGTTATATGGGGAAAGTTTTATCTACTGTACATATAAAGTGAAAATGGGAATTTTATTCGAGTGTTTATAATTCACGTTCAGATATTCGAAAAAACGAGAAAAATAACATGGTAAACTTTTACTTTATAAAAAACAAGACTTTTTTTTTTTTTTTTTTTTTTTTGAAAATGAAATTTATTTGAATTTATTAAAGAAAAGAGAAAGTGTTTTGAAAGGAGTATTAAACGAAACCCTTTGTGCGATATTCGATCCCATTTACCCACTTGTTAGGGTTTCGTTCATCTCACGAAACCCTATTCGTCTCGCTTCTCTGTCTGTCCGTCACAGAGTCGGTTCTCAAAAACTGTATAAATTAGAGACTTGAAATTTTGTGTACTTACACTGAATACCTATTGTCACGCTGAAAATCATAAAATTTTGAAAAGTCGTATTATTTTAATGTAGAGAGATAAAAAACCAAAAATCTAACAGCCTTTTCCTATTAAATTTAAACATTTTTTTGTTGTAGCAGTTGCCAACAATTAAAAATTCACAATAAAATTCTTTCTACAATAATTAATTTTCTATTGGAAAATTTCCACGTGAAAAATGAAAATGAAATAAAAAGTTTCACCAATTGAAAAAAAGATTACTATGAAGTCATACTGGTAATATAATGGAAATTTTCAAACATTTCTCAATAATACAAGGAGTATGAGTATGTGTAAGTACAGAAAGCAGGTTAATATGACGTCATTAGAAAATTTGAAAGAAAATTAATCTGACGTCATATTGGAAGTTTAACGGACTTTTTCAAATGTAATGAGAATCATAGAAAGATAGTATCAATATGAGTAATAGAGAAAGCAGGTAGATATGACGTCAGCAAGTGATTATAATGTCATATGAGTTTGACGAACGTATTGAACCATGATAAAAACCCGATTATGGAAATATTGGCATATTTTGACATTTTGAAATTCTCTATACAACATGTTTAATTTTGAAATTGATTTTTCTATGCAAACATTTTTTAAATCCCGGACAACGCCGGTTACTTCAGCTAGTAGTTATATAAACAAGGAGGAAATTTTTTTAATTCAAATGTAAATATTTGTCACAAAGAAAATGTTGCAACAATGAAATGAAATTTAGGTTAAGTCACGCTTGCTAAAATACGCTATTGTCTGCAAATCCGATGATGCAACTTTAAAAAGATTCGGCGTTTTTTTTTTGTTTTTTTTTTAAGTTTTTGCGCATTTCAGGTTTAAGAAAATGAGATTCTTTGTCAAATGTTATTAAAAAAATATGAATACAAACCTGATGAACGGTACTTCTTTTCTATTTTTTTAACAGTGCATATGAATTTATATATGATATTTTGTAATTATATCATTTAATTTGCTCTTTTTCGTTATATCCTAATTGTTAACCCTATGTTCTCAGCAATATCACTCAGACTAATCCCTGTGAGGGAAGTCCTAGTTAAAATAACTTTTTTTGTTTGTTTGTTTGGCTGCAATCTATGTTCTTATTGAGATAGTGTATTGATAATTATAATTAAAAAAATTTCATTTGGATTTATTTATTAAAGGATAAAGAGTTTTGAAAGGAATATTTAACAAACCAAATCCTTTGTGCGTTCATCGATCACTCTTACCCACTTGTTTAGATATATTCGCCGCAACGTGCAACCCTTTTTCTAAAAAAAAAAAAACCCCTTCATGAGATATAACGATATATCGCCATATTTATTAAATATAACCAGATATAACATGGAAATATATTTAAAAAAATTATAAAATATAAAAGCTAATACGAAAATAAAGACAAAAAGTCCTTCCGGCCTGTACCGGGAGGAAAAGGTAGCTTTCCTATATCTTCGTTTTAAAATTTTAGCTAATGTTACACGAAAACAGCAAGTTAAAATGCAAAGAAAACGTTTACAAAGGATTCGTTAATACTGAATCTGAATAAGAAATTCGCCAAATTATTGAGCAATAGCCAAATTGGCTTCATTTATGAAGACTTATTTTGGTCGCCAAATTTGGCGATATTTCGCCAAATGTCGCCAAGTTTGGCGATAATTTGGCGCTAACGGATATGAATATATAGTTTTATGCGTATGATTGGGAAATGAGTACAACAATGAAAATTTTTGTAATGTGCTGTCTTGTTTCAAAATGTCAGCCACCCTAGAATTTCAAACTGCTTTATCTCAGCCATTTTTTAAGATAGAGGTAAACCAAAAAATGCTCTGGAATCCTTGTATCAAGGCCTAACACTTAATTGAAAAATAAATTTGAATTTTTAACTTTTTTGTATATTTATTTTAGTTTTAAATTTTTGAATGGCCGCCATCTTGAAACAAAATGGCGGACCAAGCTGGCCAACGAACTCGGTCGAGACATTGGTGAGCTTAATACACATAATTAGTTTCATCAAAATTGATTTATAAATACGAGCGTTATCGTATGACATAGGTCAGATATATATATATATATATATATATATATAAATCAACATTTGAACAGAGGGTGGTTTTGGGGTCTGGGGGTCATGATCGGTGAAAATATATCGAAATTTTCCGGAACTGCTTTCCTCCGAACGGCTGCAATAGGTAGCTTTATACTTTTTTGTATTGAAAGCTACCTAAAAACGAGCAAAGAAAAAGAGAATACGTATACATTGCTCAATAACGTAGAAATCTCAATTCTTATGCTCATCTTTTCTTAATTTTTATTCTTTTATTTTTACTTTCTGAGTATAACGCGCATCTGTGATTTTTGGTGAATTTTCGTTTAGCAAAAGTGCGTGTTATAGGGCAATTTAACAAAATATTTTCACTCGTTACATATTAACCCAAAATGAAAAGAAACAGAGAGTGTCACTTATAAAAATGTAATTTTTTTGTTAGATATATGTTAAGGAGCACCCTAATGTTCATACCAATAATAATTGAATAATAATTGCTGACAGTACGTTTTGAGTTGTGGTACGAGTTTTAAAATTTAACTGATTTTTTGCATATTACTTGGTGTATATAAATTCTATAGATCCTATGAATACAGGGCTGCACAAAATATCTCGAGTACATTTTCGTTCATTGGCGGAATTTTCTTTAGGGGAATTTTCAACTATGCCATGCGTTTCCTAACTAAAATAAATTTTAGAATACTATGTAGTATACATACAAATCTATAGATCATATACAGGGATGCACAAAATAATTCTGTTACCTTTCCGTCTATTGACGGTAAATTCTGGCATTGGGTTTTCAATATGTTATGCGTTTTCCAAATTTTTACTTACACCATCATCTTTCCCCCTATTGTGAAGTTTTATTACAGTATTCTGCATGTGTTGGAAAGTGTTTCCTAATCTATGTTTGACGCATGATTTTTCTTTCTTGTTTCAGTCAAACTCGGTGTCTAATTTTCTTTTTCCCGATCTTATTGTTTCCGTTCCCTCCTTTTTTTTTTTTATTCTGCCTCGCGAAAATCATTCATGATTTGTGCTTCGGGGTTACGACAAGATCTGTGGATTCGACTGAGCAAAATTTAGCAACATCTTTCCTTTCTGGAGCCTTGCCAGCATGGATGGTTTCTAGATTCTCAAGGGCAACATCTCTCTGATATTGACTCTCTAACCGCAAGGTTTGCTGAAGCAACGGAGGGTTAAGTAGCTTATATAAACAATCAACTTCTTAAGCATATTTTTTAAAACAAATTCGTTCTGCTTTAGTAAGTTTAAAAGTACCCCAATAAAGTCAGAAAATGAGGAAACTGCAGGTCCCAAAATAAACACGCTAGTGTATAACTTGGAAAGCTAAACTTTGTAATTAGTTACTCTTTATAATTGAGTCAAGATGTCATTTCGAAAATAATTTAATCGGTGCATTAGAAGGTTTAGTACTTACGATTATCCGCGCCAGGTCATATTCACTGAGCCAACAATGGCGCCGAAAATATTAATTACAGTAATCTTTATCTTTTTTGCTTGCTTCATTTTAACTGAATAATTAATATTATATAATAATATAATAGAATTACTTGTTAATTTTAAATTAAAGTCTAATTAATGCTTAAAGTGATAAAACCATAACACGAAATGTTTAAAAATACCTTTTAATATGGATTACATATGTTTCATTCGCTCTATCGGCGACATCTTCAGATTTAAATGATAAATAAAATATTCTCGCATAGTTTTTTGAAAATGGTAAACATAAACCACGAGATCGCATGTCCAAGGAAAGCAGGTACTTAAATTGGTCAAACTGGAAAACGTGAAAATTATTATTTGTTTTTATTTTTATTGCTTTTTCAATCTGTAGATCATCTCGTGACAAATTTTAGGTAATTCAAAAGAAGCGGCTTCATTGCAAATGTTATCTTTTCGTAAATATATTTATATTTATTCACGGATAATGGATGGGAAATAAGCTTTTGATTGAAAAATTAGTTTACTATTCTTGAAATTAATCTGAAACGGCTCCTTTCTATATTGTCTAGCTAAGGCAGTAGTTCTTCTGTCATATTTGATATCTGCAATATTATCTTTTATTCTTGTTTTAAATTTTCTGTTTGTCATTCCTATATAGTGTTGTACTGTTCCATCTGCTTTGGTGAATGAAATTTCATAAACACTGGAAAGTTGATCAGGTTCTATTGGATCTGTTTTTCTGCATATTATGTTTTTTAATTTTGTGGAAGGTTTTGAAATAAGGCAGATATTAAATTTTCTAAGTTTATGTTTTAATCTTTCAAAGAGTACAGGAAAATATTGTAAAGTTGATACTTTTGAGTTTTGTTCATTAAAAATTTTCTTCTTTTTACGATCCATGCTCGTAATTAATTTATTGATAGTGCTGTCTGTATTTAATGTTTTTATCACTTTAAGCATTAATTGGACTTTAATTTTATATTTTATAGTTGCCATATTAAATGCAGTGGCGGAAATATAAAAAAAAAAACGTATAACTATATAATATGATATAGCATATATATAGATATAATATATTATATTCATTGATACAATATATTTGCATTACGTAATATTTATATTACATTAATTCTGGTGGGCATAACAAACCACTGGAAATAAAACTACCATCGTTAATATCGTTTATTGCTAAAATCCGTCAATTTGATGTTATATATTTAATAAATGTATACTAAATTAATATTTTGTATTATTTTAGCTTGCTTTTATATTATTTATCATTTTTAATAATGTCATGTATTTAATAAATGTACATTAAATTACCGTTTTGAACACGATTAGCAATTGACAGCGACTAACAAAATTGGCGATTGACAACCCTTTTTGGTAATCTATCTACCTGGCCTGGATAATACGTAATAAGTACCAAAAGTTTTGTAGCAAGACGTTTCATTCATCAACAAATATTAAAAAAAAATTGCACCAAATTGAAAAATTAGCATATCTTATGCATATAACTAAATTAATCACGTGATTAACTCATAATTATACAAGAAAATTAATCTAGAGATTGAAAAACGTAGTTGTGTTTTATATGTTTCAGAAAATTATAATCATACGAATAGGATGAAAAAAAATACAAAAAAAATGTGCAGATTAAATAACTAGTTATATTTTACACATTTTATTAAATTAAGCAAATGAACATACTCATATAAAAAAATTCTCAAAATAATTAATGATTAAAATTCGAATGTTATAAGTAAATTAACGTACAGATTGGAAAAATAAGTATATTTCATACACATTGCTAACTTATTAAATATGAATATAATCAGAATGATATACGAAAAATAATATAGAGATTGAAAATTGTAATGTATTTTATAAATGTCACTATATTAGTCATATTATCAAGATAATAATGATGCAAGAAAACTAAAGTACAAATTGGAAAACGTGGTATATTTCATATACAATACTAAATTTATCATCTGAACTAATTAATCCAAGAAAATTAACGTAGGTCTTGAAAAACTCGGTTACATTTCATACAGGTTACTAAACTAATCATATAAACACTTTACGAATAGATTAAAAAATAATTATAATTTTTATAAAACTTAAACAGTGCTTTATTAATCATATGATCAAGATAATAATGATGCAAAAATACGAACGTGCAAATTGAAAAACGTCGTATATTTCATATACATTATTAAATTTATCGCATGAACTATATCACAATATTCCATAATGTAAATATTGTATATCTCATTATTCATTTAGATATATGGCAGAAAAAATTTTAACTAAACAATGTAAAAGCAATTGCTAATTCAACTTCTATTTCTATTTTCCCTTGAACTGTTGTACAAGACTGAAGGTTTATCATCTACTCTGTACCACATTTTCATTATACAGAAAAATCTGCAAAAACAGACCTTGTCTGTAATGGAATCCTGTTTTAAGACTCTCGGGGTCCGAACGGAAGGAATACCATACAATTATATCTGTTAAGATAGAAACCTGTCTAAAACTGATTACAATTATATCTGTTAAGATAGAAACCTGTCTAAAACTGATTTTTTTCCCGGTCCCTAGCGATTCAGTTTTCACAAATTGCATTGTATTTCGGATGATAATAGAACTTGGATTCTGATTTCCTCCAGACACGTCATTTATTAATTTTCTTTTATTTTCACCATAAATTATTTTTTGAAAATTAGGGTTTTGTTTCTTTAGTATTTTTATACTGTTTCAGTTAAAAAAAAAAAAAAAAATTATAAAAAATACGTTTTGAAATTTCACGCTCATTATCGTGGAGATTCACTTAATAATAAAGATGACTGTTTCAGTAGCACACTGTAAAAAAAGACAACTTTTCTTTAATCTACGAAAATATAATATAACTATGAACGAAAATGTACAATAACGTGTTCTGGAGTCACCCAAGATTCCGAAAAGCATTCTTTATCTTTAGAAAACTCAGAAACCAATGTATTTTCGTGATTTAAAGAAGCATTTATAAAAAGAAAGTTTCTCTTGCTTACACTGATTTTCAAAATCGTTACCGTGTATTAGTTTTTAAACAACCAAAAGGGAGGATATTCTCAATTCGCCGCGTATATTTTGTGACCGATTCATGTTCTTTTTTTTTTTTTTTTTAAATGTATGTTCACCGATTACTCCGAAACAATGCGACCGATTCATGTTTTTTTTTTTTTTTTTTTTTTTTTTTTTTTTTTAATGTATGTTCACCAATTACTCCAAAACTATGCGACCGATCCATGTTCTTTTTTTTAATAAAAGAGGATACTCTTGAATCGGCCCCATATACATTTCATCAAAATTAGTTCAGCACTTTTTTAGTAATTCAATAAAAACAAAATCAAAATAAATAAATAAACATCTTTAAAATATTTCATGTACTTTTAAGTTTTTAAAATGTTTCATTGTTGCAGTTACACAGCGGTTTGGCATATTTCGACGAGTGTTTATTAGCGCATAATTAAATCCATTATTGTTTCAAGTTCCCGTCTTATTACCTGTGGCGGGCTAGTTGAAATGCCTTAAAATTAATGTATTAATTAATAATTAAGTTGTAAAAATATTAAAATGTTGTATTGTCATCTAAAACACACGTTTGTACATAATTTTTATAATTCTAGCTTATCAGGGTGGGTTAAAAATTTATAACAAAGTTCCATCTTTACATTCAAGAACCAAGCTGAGTTAAACAAGTAATATAATTTTTTTAAAGTCAATTCCTACTTTTTAATCATAAATATATAAAATAAACCCGTGCAGCATTAATGTCCCACGTTATCTTTATTGAACATTATTTTATAATCATCGTTGCGGTAATTTATTTCTGTGGCATCACTCATTTGAGATAAATCTTTCATTTCATTTATGAAAACAATGGGAGGAATTTTTTTTTTCTCCCATTTAAAACTAAAATTAATTAATTAAATTTAATTAATTAATTAATATTTGAAAAAAAACTGTATTAACATGAAGTGTAGTGTCATCCACTACAAGTTTTAAAAAAATTATTTGAACTTGAGTGGATGAATTAGAAAATATTTTATTAACGATTGAAAATTTGAACAAGATATATATAGAGAGAGTGTGTAAGAATTTAAGATTAGTAAGAATTTAATAAAAGAGTGTAAAAACAATTTCTTGAAGTCGGTTTTATTATTATTTTTTCTTTAAAACTACTTGTTAATAGTGCATTAATCCGTTTTCTCAACTCGGCATTTCAGTTTTCCGGATGCTTTCCATTCTCAATTAAACGTTTTCAGCTAGGTAATTAAATGTATGCATGATGGGAGTAACAAAATAATATAAATTTGAATATTAATGTTAATACTGTTGACCATTTCAGGGGCAAAGTGCTTCTGATCGTAAAATGCTGCACTGAAAAATAAATAAATCTTGATTTTGCGGTATTGTACCGTAAAATCAACATTTTTTATTTTTTATTTATTTTTTATTATTTTTTTTTTAAATGATTGAATGACACCAGAATTTACAAAGAAATGTATTCAAAAATAAGTAAAAGTTTTTCTTTATGTACTTAATAAAAGGAAAAATTTTCATTCCAAAATTCTGGTACCAATCTGTCATTTAGGGATCAAAATTAAGTGGTCCAAAAATGAACCAGTGCCCTTCAATGGGTTATTTTGTTACGTATGTCTGTAAAACTTGTTTGTTGAACATTGAAAATAGACAGCATCCGAAAAACCTCTATTTCGGGTTGAGAAAACTGAATAATGCACTTTAAATACTACTCGGAAAAGTTTCCGAAAATCATTGGCAGCAACCGAAAACTTCTTCTTTGATGAATGCTTTTTTAAATCTAGAAAATAAATTGTTTTCCGAGATTTCCAAAGATAAAGAACACTTTTCGGAATCTTGGGTAACCCAGAAAAGGTTATTGTATAATTTTCTTCCGTGTTTATATTACATTTTCATAGATTAACAAACATCTGTATATTTTTACAATGCATTTGATCAATAAAAAATATTGGGAACAAATAAATATGATGAAGTTCTCTTATATGATATCATTTAAATATATTTTATGCAATTTTTAAAATCTTCATTTTAAATTATTCCCCAAATTAAAAAAAAAAAAAAAACTATTTCACTTAGAATTCATTAGTTATTATTATTATTATTATTATTATTATTATTATTATTATTATAGTCTTTCTTCCTGCTCTGGCGCATCAAATAGATTTCAGTTTAAAAAACTAAAAATAATGTTCTTTCTGTATAACATAATCATGAATGTTTATTTGCGAAATAAGACGAATTTATGATGAAAATATAAATGACACTCTCTTAACCCCTTCGCGACGAGCGTCTTTTACAGAATTTTTAATCTTTTACCACCGGTTTTTCAAAACAGAAATTTTTGCCTATTTAAATCGCGGAAATGCTAAGATTTAATGAGAGAAAGCTTACAATAAAAAATAACTGGTGGGAAAAATCGAGGATTCTGAGCATCTTATGCGTCACGTATACGTGTCGCTCGTCCCCAAGGGGTTAATCACTGCATGGGAAATCGTATTTTTCTAAACTTCAGCCATAATTATTCGTCCACCCCTTTAGAACGACCAAAATGTCAGGTTGGCAATTGACAATAATAAACAAAATTAGCTATTGACAACCATTTTTGGCGATCTTCCTGAAGAGATAATTAAAAAAAAGTTTTAATATAATTATACATTTGCCCCTTAATTACACACTGTTATTTAACTTAACTTGATTAATGTATGTAAAGATGGAATTAATTTTGTAATCGATTATTCATTCACTTCCCGATATGTTAAAATTATAAAAATTATGTACAAGGCTGTGTTTTTTATGACAATACAACATTTTTATATTTTTATAACTCAACTATAAAGAAATAAATTAATTTTAAGGCATTTTTCCGTTATCCAGGCTCAGGTGATAAATCACCAAATATTCTTTCGGATTACAACTAAATACGAGGTCCAACAATAATGGAATTAAAAAAATATATGACAAATTATAACACCTTGTATAATATACTTCTTTGATTTTCTAAAAGGCGTAAAATAAAAATTTTATAATGTAATATTTACAGTAAAATAAGTTTTATTAGACTGTCGACATGTTTCAGCTCCATCGGATTCATTATCAAAACAAATAAGAATGTTCTACAATTGCACGGTCTATTAAGTTAATATTTGAAATGCCATCATTTAATTGTTCACGTACTTTTCCAAATATGCTTGTTATGTTGCGTTTTATTTTCTATAACTAAATTTCCTGCTTGTCATGCCAATAAAGGAGCATATAGTTGATATTAAGTATAATAGAAAAACCACAGCACTGGCAAGATTATGTCTAGAAGAAACCATCCAAATAAATTTCAATGAAAGTAAAATAATTTTTCCCTCCAGTCTATACTATTAATCCATTATAAGAGAAACCATAGAGATTGTAACACGTAAAAGTACAATATGTAACGATGCAGCATCATTTAACTTATTAAAATTGTGGCTCAAGTTGTTCCATAGTTACAAATATGGAGTGCCGGAAAACTCTGAAAATTCATAAAGTTCAAACTTCATAACTCAGTAAATTTGGTCATAGATGAATGATATTTTTATTGCTTTACTTGTATCTAATATTGGGAGAATATCTAATATCACGGAGAAAATTCTTCTCGACATAACTTATAGAATCGAAGAATCCTATATAAATTTTAATTTCGCATTTTAATATGCAGAAACTTGAAAAATAAGTACCGTATCTAAAAGCTATGCTTGATTTGAGTACTTTTGTAACTGGAAGTATGTTTCTATTACCAGCGGTTTAAGAGATAATAGCAACAAATAATAACAAGATATAATAATAATAAATAATAATAAGAGATAATAACAAATCTCTATTTTGAATCACCTGGTATACAGTCCTGTAGACCGGGTAACTCTCATCTTATCCGCACTCGACCGACCAGAGAGAGGATGGTGTTGGATTGGCGCTAATTGTTTTCGCTGCTAGTCGAGTCGACTAATTGTTTCGGGTTCGAGTCGGTTTCGGGTTGAGTTTTAATTCTTGAGAGTCAGGTTTGGGCTGACCCGATTTTTGAAAAGGAAGTCCGGGGGGGGGGGGGTATTGTTTCAGATGAGAAAAACGTATATTTGAATACGAATGAGTTTTTACATGCTCTTTTTTCAACATAAAAAATATAATTGATATTAGAGATATTGTTATAGCCTATTTTACCATACTTGCATAAATTGTGGATAAATTTTCTTTGGTTTCGGGTGGGGTGGGGTTGCGGGTCAACGAAAATATTTTGTCGGTTGTTGACGAATTTTTTCGTATTTCTTCTTTTTCTTTTTTTTTTTGTTATCGGATTCAGATCGATTTCAGATTGACTTAAAATAGAATTTGTGGGCTCGGGGCGGGTATAAAGCGACCCGCGCAGGACTCAACCCTATATATAAATTTAGAAAGTATCACCGTATAATATTATTTTATTTATTGTATTATAGTATTTTATATCTTTAACTGTACTAAAATATCTATTTCTGTTTTGCGATTGGCAACAATATAAAAAATGAGATGTCATATAACGTAATCTTTGAGAATAGTCAGTTGTATATAGCAACGGCGTGCTGTGGTTAGGTGACAAAGTGCTTCTTTTTGTTTTATTTGTGTTTTCGTTAAAAAATGTTTATTATTATTATTATTATTATTATTATTATTATTATTATATTATTGTGAATTAGTAGATTATTTATTCAATGGAAAACTACCCCTAGACATACAAGCTAACCCATATACATATACTTATTTTTTTAACATAAACGATAAATTCATATTGGAAGTGAAATTGTAGACATTTTTTTTTCATAATTGCCTATAAAAAAGGATTAATTTTTGGATTTCGGGTTGACTTAAAATAGAATTTTCGGGTTTGGTTTGAATATAACCCGATCCACAGGAACTTTTCTATGTTTTGAGAACCATCATCATTGGAAAATTGTTTTCTCTAAGACCTGCATACCTTCTGAAATATCTTGCACACCCAACTAAAAAGGGGGAATTTCCGGGGGGGAAAAGGGGGAAACCATTTCATCCTATTGTTCTGAAAAATGCTATCTAGATGTCACCATGGGACAAAATTTTCAGCACTGGATTCGTACCGTCCCGGATGAAAACTATGTTGTCTTGGCCCGTCTTGTTGTAAAAGCCGAAAGTTTTGACCGAGCCGTTTATTTTTCCGTTTCCCCTTTTTTTTACTTATATCATGACACTCATCTCCATAAAAAAAAATTCATTTCTAAAGCTCTGATAGAATCCGCAATATTCTTTCTGTCCTCAATTGAGGCAGAGATGCGAGTGAATTTCAAAAAATTCCTTTTTGTAATCTTGTCTATATTCCAAGAAATATTAATATGCAAAACTTCATATTTACAACTCAGATAGATTCCAAAATACAGTTTTTCGTTCGCACCGCGTGAGTGGCAGCGGAGAATTTTCGAAAAAATATTTTTTTTCTATGTTCCGATGTTTCCACCATCGTATAAAATTACATCTCTAATGATAGTAGATTGTGAGGTATTAATTTCATTTCTGATTATCATGTCTCTCCCTCTCCTGCCAGTCTGAAGTGAGAATTTTCTAAAAAATTCTTAGTATACTATGTCCCCAGAGCAATAATCGTGCAAAATTTCACCCTATTGTTCTGAAAAATGCTATCTAGATGTCACCATGGCACAAAATTTTCAGCACTGGATTCGTACCGTCCCGGATGAAAACTATGTTGTCTTGGCCCGTCTTGTTGTAAAAGCCGAAAGTTTTGACCGAGCCGTTTATTTTTCCGTAGTTCAGGCACAATAAAAAAAAAATCAATGAAAACAAGCTTGATCCGACCCAATTTTCTACAAAAATTGTCAACATTTCGTTACCAACAATATCCTACAATTAAAATTCTTTTGATATGTAGAATATTACATATGCAAAAAATTTAAAGTAGCGCATGTTATGTTGTCATTCAATGTAAAATTATAACAATAAGGGATATAGTACCCTTTAAACTCGCCGAAAATCAATGAAGACATTCAGAGTTTGAATTCGTGTATCTTCAAAAACTTTGTATGTATAAACATAATTGATTAAACAGTGCTTTTCAATATCTACCCTATATATATAAAATCCTAATGAAACGAATTTGTGAAACGATTTTATGAAACGAATTTATGAAACGATTTTATGAAACGACTGATTAAACGACTGATTATGTTTCAGGGCTATTTTTAATAAAATATTAAACGCTTGATGGTGAAATTAATACCAATTGTTCATAAAAATCCGCGGATGTCAAAACTGGTAATAGAATTTTGAAAATGGAATTAGTTTTCGAGATATTAATTTTTTTCTAATTTTAATGACATTTCTGTAATGATGGCAACTAATTACTCAGTTTTTTTGTGACAAAAAAGGGAAAAAAATTGAAAAGGATCCCGATAGGGATTATTGATTTCTTTTTTTCGTCATTTTCAAATTGAAATTGAATTTATATTTTATTTCAATCGATAATGAAGACAAGATTGTAATTAAATTATGTTTTTCGGGAAAATTTGAAAAAAAATCACATTTCTATCGTCAGGATTCAATCGTCTGTCAGAATTTAATTTAATTTATAAACTGAAAATATTTTGAATAAATTCGTCCAAATGACGTCATTTATGTAAACGCAAAAGAAAGGGGGGGGAAGGAATTAATAGTAATTATTATTTATTGATATCATTTTGTTATTTTTTTGTAAAATTTAATTAAACGAATTTATAAAATCACTAATTCGGATATTTAGAACGAATATATAAAATATTAATTGCCCAACTGAACGGAAGGAGAATAAAATATCCTGCTTCATTTTTTCCGCCAAGCTTTTTAAAAAAGCGTCAAAACACCTATAATAGAAAAGCAGCAAAAGTTCATTGGGTTTGTTTTCATAACTTTTGGCAACAAATGTACGTATATTAACGAATCTATCCCTTTTTGAAGCTCGAATTACGCCAAACCTAAAAGCAAAGAATCCTATACTGGAAAAGTACCCGATTTTCTTATGGGCAATATTCAAGTGACATAACATGATGTAAAATTATCGCGGATTGCAAATTTGTTTAAATATCTCATCAATTGATGCCGAATAAATGCAGGCATGCATGCACAAAATATTTAATTAATTTTGTATGATAAATAATTATTAGAAAATTCGTATATACATATTAATTAAATAAATAATTTACATATTTAAAATAACATGAAAATATGCATGATGGTGCACTAAAATAGAGAGAAAATTAAAACCTGTTACTGAAAATGTCTATAACATAGTACTTTTCAATACCGTGGTTCTTAATGTTATTCACAAGCAGATGGATTTTTTCTCATCCTTAAACGCAAAGGAAGAATAGAATACAGATCGTTGTTATAAAAGTCCGAGAGGTAGCCACAATTTAAACCTAACCATTTTATACAAGCTGGTTTTCAAGTTGTAATTGATTTTACTTATCAATCCCGAAAACAGTCGTCAGTTGTCGCAACAGCTGTGTATGAGGCCATGATAATCAAAAAATGCCCAATTAAAACGTTAAAAGCATGGCAACCCAATTACACATTTACCAATATTTTTAAAATAAAGCACGCTGTCATGTTTTTAGAGGCCTCGAAGTCTGAGCGGGGGTTGGCGAGCGTAGCTCGCAGGGGGTAGGCCCCCTAGTATTACCATAAAAAACTAACTAGTCTTTTACAGAATCTGTGTATTGTTGAAATTAAAATAGCTCTTTTTTTTTTCTCCGTAAATCATTGCGCAAATTATGTATGGAATCTGCAATGGACGCAAATTATATATAGAAATTATGTATGGATTGTTATGAAATTTGATATAGATAATAAGCACATACGTATTTCTTAAATGATCTACTTTTAGTTCAAAATTATTTCATTAACCACGTGGAAAAAAAAAGGTTACTTTTTTTAATGAATAAAAATAGTTATAACAAAAAAATCTTATCACTGTAAATACTTGAAAATAGATCATTTTAAACACACACATGTGTATCTATATTAAATTTCATAACAATCCATGCATATATGCTGAAGTTACCATGAGCGCAATGATTTAAGGATTAAGAAAAGGAGTGTTTTTAATTTCAATACTGTACAATTTCTGTTAAAGTTTAGTCAGTTTCTAATGGCAGTATATTAAAAAGCCGAATATGTTTAATCAGTAGTCAAAATTTCATATTTACACATAAAAAGCCTTTGAAGATACACTAATTCAAACATTGAATGTTTTTGTTGACTTCCTTGTGCGATCCTTGAGTAATTTATAATTTTTTATTGCTGGTGTGGCGACATCAGGATCAGCATCTTACATCTTCTTTACATTTTAAACCGTACATGAGGGAGTGGGGGGGGGGGGGGGGCGGGGGATGTTATTGAAGTCTGCAATTTCCTTGGTTATAGAAGCACCGAGAGTCAACATGGGGCCCGAGGATAAAGTTTCCTAGGACCAACCCCCCCCCCCATACATGGGGAATATATATTCATCTAAAGGGAAAGGGTATATTAGAAAGTATTATTTATATTTATTAAATTTGTTGGTTTTTTAAAAATAATTTTAAATTAATTTATATGTTTAAAGCAATTTTATTTTAATTAAATAATTTTAATTAATTTCATTTTAAAATTAACGTTTAATTAATAATTATGTGCTATTTCTGATTTCTATGCGAAATACTTGTAGCGGAGCCCTCGGGCTCGTCAGTTAAGAAAGTAGCTATAACACAGAAATTAACTTATGACAATGATTTATTTATAGCAATAAGTAAGGATGGTGTCAATGAAGCGGGCAGTTTTAGACTAACGACGTTTGAAATTAGGCTTGAAAGCGTAAACATTGAGTAGGAAAACGCTACTCCCAGGAAATTCACTGAATCTAAACACTAACCTATAGCAAAATGACTACTCTAATAGTTCGCAGAAAATCTCACTGAAATCTAAGAAAATATCACTTTTAGTTTACTGAAAAATGTCTCTTGGAACTCTGTAAATAGCAATATAGCAAAAAGTCACTTTTAATACTTTAATATCACTAGCAAGGGAACTCCACAAATTCCAATTATCTTTATTTGAAACTACCAAATTGTAACACCTTACCACGCTGGCTAACTCTCAACTGAAGATTCTAGTGCAAACTCAGTCAAAATGGAACTTCATTGACAATTAACACGTGGACGACTCGATGAATCTCAAATCGAGTCTTGATTTCCATGATTGGCGAGATGCGGCAAAATCCGTTGTAACTAACTTCCAACGCCGTATTTATACTAGCTTGACGACCACAGATACGTAATCATTATACCATTGCACAAAATAACCGTGAAAATCAGATTCCCGGAGATTCAGCCACACTTTGGGAAAATTAAAGGGACGACAGAATAGTGTTTCGCACACGCACAAGTGTTATAATCATTATAACATGTTCACACGCAAAACTCAAAAATCCATCTGACCCTATATTATCTTCATAAAAGCATATAGCTAGGCACTTATGCTACATACTATTTAGCTGATAACATGACTTATAAATGCAGAGTTTGTTTTACTAGATATAGAATAAAATTGAATGTAATTTTCAGCACCAACTTAGACAGAAATATTACATATGGCACGTTACATTATTTTTACATGGAATGTTGCCTTGAGAGGCTTATAAAGGCTATGAATTATGAAACAGACTGTTTTAAATCAAAATAAACTTATAATTTTGTTTGAACAAGATATCTTTTTATTCCTATTCTACACAAAAAAAAACGGGATTTAAACGTCGAAAATTTACAAATAAAACTTCCCATAATTTTTTTTATATAAAACTTATGGTAGCGAAGCCTCTAGGGATTTTTCCCTACCGGCCCCTCTTCTCTCTACGCCACTGCTTAGCTGTTCGCTTTGCGTGTGGTCCATATATTACGGTTGATCTAACTTCGTATCCTTTCGAAATAATGATTGCTGTCAGAATTTGGCACTCGCAATTGAAAAAAAAAAAGTTAAATCATAACATTAGAAACATAGTTCTTAAAATTAATAAGAAATACTTGAAAAAAGGTGATACAAAGTTGTTGCCAGTTTACCGCGCACATATTGTATTTATTATGGTTTCAAGTTACAAAATAAATATTACCTTGCCAAAGTGAAGTTAACGGAACCCATATTTCAGAACTTCTTGATATCTGCTAATAGCACCAATCTCTATAGCAACATACCATAGATACTACGGTATCATGAAATTAAAAACGAGAAGAAATTCGTCTTCTTCTCTTTAAAGATGTTCTTATCTTAAAGGTAATGGTTTGCAAATTTTTTTTACACATTATTTTTTCATTTGAATGTTTATTGTTATGTTATAATTAAAGAATTTATATTGTTGTTAAAATGTGTAAACTACTTAAACTACTTGAAAGATTTTTTAATTTATTTTTTTTGTGTATGTTTTTAATATTTAATGCCAATTTTAAGTAGGATTTTATATTGGCTTATATAGGGGAAACAATAATGAAATTTATCGAACCGAAAGATACATTTAAAATGATAGTTTTTATGCTTATTGAATTAAGAATCACATATGAAATTTTAGAAATTGGTAGAACATTGTGTTTTGCGGTAATTGGAGAAATAAAAGCGAAATATTTTATTTATTTATTTTCAGATGGAAAATAAAGTATGTTTCTAGGGAGAACGGAAACTTTCTGGTGAAAAATTTTAATTTAAGTTAGAATTTTAAGTCAAAGTTGTTAAAAGTAAATATTTATTTTATTGTCACATACTTTTAATAAAATTATTGTTGTGTTGTTTGAAAATATTTATTATTGTTATTATTTCGATATTATTTTGAATTTTCATGTAGTGTTATTGTAACTAAATGAGGGTTTGAAAATTAATATTTTTAATAGATAATAGACTGATTTGACAAATCAAGTTGGTAATATTCATAAAATATAATGCAAAAGTAGTTTTGGATAAAAACAATTTAACCCTAGAAATGAAACTTTTTTATATTTTAAGAGTTCCTAATACTAGGTAAAGTTTTTGCCAAAAATAAATGAATTACTATTTTTTGCATTTAAAAAAATGATATGAAATTGATTAAATGTTAAACTTTAAGTTAAGATTGAAATATTTTTAATTAACAAACTTAAATAAAGTTTTATTTTTGAAAGTAACTACGATTTTTATTTTTTAAATAATATTTTTATGTTGATTTGATTTTGGTTGAAGCTTTCTAAATCTAGTCAACAATTAAAATGGATTTTATAGAATTAGGAAACGTTTTTGCTTTCTGGTGAAAAATGTTTATTGAAGTTAGAATTTTAAGTCAAAGGTGTTAAAAGTAGAATTTAAAAGTAAAATATAGTTAAACATTCATTAATTCTTTGTTAAGCTAATTTAAAAGTTGGACAATAATAATAAAGTCTGTAATAAATCCGAATCAATTAATTGCATTTTCAGAAGATGCAATTAAAATGATAAATATTTATGTAACCAAGAAAATGATTTTAATTATGTATAAATTGTTTTACTTGAAGAACTTTTTTGTTGAATTAGCATAGAATTTATTCTGGGCCTATTATCAATTCCTTATTTAATTTATATAATAAATTTTAGGGAATTTCTTTATTGCTTAAGTTATGTTGTCAACCAGAGATCTTACAGTGAGAAAATGTTTACTTATTTTTATGTCTGTAATTAACTTGAGAATATCCTACTAATATAATACTGTATTTTCATATGTATGAAAAAGTTTCTACAATATTGCTAAAATTAAATGGAAGTCTTAAATCTAAATTAATCTACATAATTAAAGTTAGCAAAAGTAAAAAAAAAAATTATTTAGTAGAGTAAATGCGCACTTAAACTCTAAAACGAACAGAAAGTAACCAATATAGCACACTGCAAAAAAACAAAAAATTGTTGATTTTACAGTATAATTATGGCATCCCAGCTTCCAGTATTATACCGTAAAATTAACAGTATAATAAACAGTAAAATAAGAAGCAGTTTTTTTTTTTTTTTTTTGCAGTGCATGGATTGCACTTTATTTGTCAGGACTATGGTTTTCGAAGTATTTTGCACTGCTCTTCTAATTAAAACTAAACCAAAGAAATATAATTATTATGTTAAATTCAGTAGTTTTTAGTAATAAATTATAAATTATTCTACATTTTTCGTTAGATTTCGAGCAAGGTTAATTTAATTAATATGATAGTTCTAAAGAATATTAGAATTTGATCGGTTAGTTAGTAATAGGATAATTAGTAAACAGAACATTTTCAGTTAAATTTAAATTCTTGCCTTTTGCACAATACTCTGATGATTTTGATTTTTTTTAAATGCGCGCTTGGAATAATTACTATTTTCTTGAATATTAGTATTACATTTTTTGAGTGTTTTGAATTTCTTATGCGAGCGTACGTCAAGTTTAACTCCTGCAGTTAATGTGTGTTAAAATTCTAGTAGAGTTGTGTATAAAGGTTTATAATAATAATATAATAGTTAATTGTCTTAGGATACTTTTATATTTAGTTTTACAGCTTTAAAGTCATCTTAGCCTATATGTATAATTGTATTCAGATAATAAATTGTCATAGTTATTCCTCTAACATGTAATTATCTCGCTAGTAACGTAATAATGCATAATTGTGTAAATATCGTAACTATATTCTTTATTTTGTATATTATTAATATGTTATTTATTTTAAGTTATTGGATTTTATTTAAGTTATAATATACACTATATGGCCATTAATGACCGGCAACTTTCAATTTTAGACATTTTGTCGAATATTTTAAAATATACTTGTCAGATTCTTCTGGAATTTTAGGATCCAAAAGAACAGGTTTGACTTCATATTTATCATTGTTGATTTGATAAGAAGGACAAATAGGGGACCAACAAAAAATTAAAGAAAAAAAATAATACTTGGGATCACTCTGTAAAAATAAAATGCACCAAATGATCTATCGCTACAGAATATACATAGGCAGACATTGTACAATATGTGTATTCATTTGTGTAAGAATAGCATGTATAGTAATAGAAATATAGCGATTTTTTTTAAAAATTAAAAAAATTCTTGCATGTTTTTTGCTTATAACATACAGGGTTTTTAACCAAATTTAACGCCAGTTTCAGAAAAATTGACAAAATGTAGTAGAAACAATATAGTGCAATTGGAATATAAATATATTAAATATTTAAGGAAATATGGGCAGTTGTATAAAATAATTTTTATCTGCGCATGCGCGAACGATAACAAGGAACTTTTTGCATAATTTAATAGTCAACTCTATGCAGCAACTTATTAAAAAAAATCAGTCAAATATCGTAAAAATTCAAAGAGATATCGATGTTAGAGTGAGCTGTTTTTTAGTTTCTCACTAAAATTCGTTGAATGATAAGGGATTATCCACAAATTGTCATTTTTTATTTTATACTATTTTCCAATTTTTAATGATATTTTAGTTCTCTTTGAGAAACTACCCTAACGAGCTTATTCGAACAAAAAAAGAATTATCAAAATCAAAGGATCCATTCCAAAAGTATTATAACCTGGTGCAATAAAGTTTTCCAAGGCGAACTAAAGTATCAATAAAAAATGAAATACAGTATAAAAATTAAACATGACAATTTGTGGACAATCCCTTATCATTTAACGAGTTTTACTGAGAAACTAAAAAACAGCTCACTCTAACGCCGATATCTCTCTGAATTTTCACGATATTTGACTGATTTTTTTTAATAAGTTGCTCCATAGAGTTGACTATTAAATTATGCAAAAAGTTCCTTTTTATCGTTCGCGCATGCGCAGATAAAAAATATTTTATACAACTGCCCATATTTCCTTAAATATTTAATATATTTACATTTCAATTGCACTATATTGTTTCTACTATATTTTGTCAATTTTTCTGAAACTGGCGTTAAATTTGGTTAAAAACCCTGTATGTTATAAGCAAAAAACATGCAAGAATTTTTTTAATTTAAAAAAAAATCGCTATATCTCTATTAATATACATGCTATTCTTACACAAATGAATACACATATTGTACAATGTCTGCCTATGTATATTCTGTAGCGATAGATCATTTCGTGCATTTTATTTTACAGGGTGATCCCAAGTATTCTTTTTTTTCTTTAATTTTTTTTGGCCCCCTAATTATACTCCTTATCAAATCGACGTTGATAAATATGAAGTCAAACCTGTTCTTTTTAAGTCTAAAATTCCAGAAGAATCAGACAAGTACATTTTAAACTATTCCACAAAATGTCTAAAATTGAAAGTTGCCGGTCATTAATGGCCATATAGTGTATGTTATACTTATTACTATAGAGAAAAAAATTATCTTAATAATTAGCAAGTACTCTAGAAGGAAAGCTAGTACATCATTGCTGCTAAGTTTTAAAATAAAAAAAAGAAATTAAAAGGCTAGAATGTGCCTCATCTAATTAAAATTTGCTTTATTTTTTGAACCATTGATGAATTTAATTAAAGCCTAGATCGATCTTATGAGAAGAAATATACTCCATATTGTCTTATTCATGGTAATCATATATAACACGTTTCAGTTCTTAGTTAAAACTTAAATGATACAACACTTCTACTGGTATGTTTTTTTAAATTTTGAGTCGTACCCTTATGTAGCATGTGTGCCCTTATGAGTCGTGCCTGGATTAAGCTTATGTATAGTATGATATTACTATGAGGCATATTATATGACATTACTTATGCAAATTGATGAATTAAAATAATCCTATAAGTTACTGTGAGATGAATTAAATATACGGTATAATGTAATGAGAAATAAATTAATGTGATGAAAGTATCTTTAAATTAAAAGATTTAAAGAAAGTTCACCTAATGAGGCATATGAATATAGTAAAAAGCTAGCTAAATTTTAATATATATTATTTATCGTCTCAAAGTATTATTATTGATATATTATTGTTATAGATTATTGAAGTTACGTTAAAAGATTTTGCTACAATTGTTTGGATGGAATTAGTAGAATTTTTTTTTATTTTTACATAAGTATGATAATGTCTTGTTTCTTGTGTAACTTAATTTTAATAAGATATTCTTAATGCTATGTAAGAATTCTGAGAATATTGAGAGCAAAAATCTAAGTTATAATTATTGTTATCGTTATAACAATTTTTTTTAAATGCTATGAATTGAGAGTATTTGCTAATTATTGATATATGAAGATTTGATTATATAAATACTGAAAAAATGTTAAAACTTAACAGTAAGTATGAATTAAAGAGTCAGTCAATAATTAATAGTAATTGATGGAATATAAATATTGGAATATAGTATTATTTTATTGGTTTTAATAAAAAGAGAAAAACAACATGCCATTACAACTGATATAGCTGCTCACTATTATATACTAATAAATAGTTCTACAAGTACTACAATCTACAACTGCCAATGCTAAGGACATCCTCTATTAGTATGCATGATGATATAACTTTTAAATAAATTAAAAAGTAAATGGACAAGGTGTAAAAAATGGACTCATCTCACACATCACCTATCACATGGATCACATGGACATCACATGGACCTATCACAAAGATTGTTGTGTTATTATTTATGATTGGTTTCGGTAGTATTCAGTGTACCGTCATCATTGCAAGGAATGATAGAATTTTGCTCATGGGGGAGAAGCAGATACAAGGAATAGGTTTATTAACCAATAGAATTACAGGGAATTAGGGCCAATAGAAAAATGGTATAAGAAAACAGACTGGTAATGAGCAAAAAATATTAGTAAACATTCAGAAAAGAATGTTTTTATATGATATATCCAACAATCTGATAATGGGGGAGTAGCAAAGTTGCATTTAACAATATTATTATTATTATATATATATAGTATGTATGGAATGCTTCAAGAAAGTTAAGATCAAGTACAGAAGTGGTTTTAGAGATATTTTTAGCTGAGTTTTAGCTGGTTCATCACCCAGCATTGTTTCGCAATGGCAGCCCTCATCGGTGGGGGGGGGGGGGACACAACTCGCAAAATATTACAGGAAAGGTCAATCAAGAGTGATGATGACAACAATAGAGTTGCAAAAATGGAGTTACAAACAATGGTCACAACGATGAAATTAATTTTGTGCCTGCTAAATACAGCAACAATATAGTTTTAATTATATGAGATTTATAACAATGGTTAAAAAAAGAGAATTGATCAATGAAATCCTGTTACTTAATTTTTGTTGTTACATTTCTAGTTTTCTATTATTGTTGGCTTCAAAAATAAACAATTAAGCTTTATATTCACACATAAAACTTAATAATGATTTTTAAAAAGTAATTGTTGTAATTTAATCTTGACAACAATGAACTATATGATATAGCTTTAACAATTATTTCAACTTTAATATCATTGATATTAGCAAGTGAAACGTGTGCGATTTATCAAAGCGATTAAAGTTTTTGACTTGATATAAGCGATTAAAGTATATTTTCATTAATATTTTGCATAAATTTGATTTAAAAAGTTTCTTAAATCTTTATATTGATATTGGCTCCAACAAATCATTTTAATAATTAATTCAAGAAAGTTTACTAATATTAGTTATCTTTCTGCTGCAGAAAAAGTAAATATTCCTAATATTTCTTGCATATTCAGTCATTAAAAAAATTAAACATATTTTGATTGTTTTAACAACTATAATAAAGTTTACAGTCATGAAAGTTTTTAAAGAAAAGACTGCTATCAACTACGATAGAGAAGTGATTCAGAAAAAAGCGATTAAGACTCTGTCAAAGATGAAGTATAAATTTATTGAAGAAGTTGGACGAGGATCCTTTGGTGATGTTTTGGTTGTGAGGTCGAAAAGAACCCAAAAAATATTAGCTGCCAAAGTTATACATCCAGATCTGACCTCACCTGGCGAGGTATCATTATGGCCTGCACTTAACCACAAAAACATTATTCCTGTCTTAGATATAATTCGTCGGAAAAATGTGGATATATTTTTGATGCCATATCATCCTAATTGCCTTATAAACATTCTTCATGAGTGGCACGTTGGAGCAGCCTGTTACAAACCAGAGTTTTTTCAACTTATTGTGGGATGGTTGAGAGATATGTTTACGGGTCTCGATTACATGCATCGTTCCGGAGTATGTCATTTAGATCTCAAAATAGACAATTTGTTGATTACGTCTGAGAATGTTGCAGTAATCTGCGACTTCAGCTCTTTGAATAAATTGAATACACTGACAAACAAATATGCACTTCCGCAGTATTACTGTCCACCTGAGGCGTGGTCAGAAGAAGTAGGTGGTGAACGTCCGTTTGTGGATGGAACTGCATTCGATGTTTGGTCAGCAGGAATGGTCGTCTTTTACATTTTCTCAAATCGTTGGATGGAAAGGCTCTTATGGGAAAAAACTAAATGGATGAATGAAATATATCCGATGGCGCACACGTGTTTGCAGATGCCTTTTTTCCAATCACTGCTTAAAGAGGCCCATCGTTGAGTGAAGTTGACGAATAAAGATTATTTTCAAGCCTTGAATCTTTGACAAGGCGTGCTTCGATACACACCAGAAGATAGACCAAATGTTCACCGAATTTTAGAGCATCGACTGCTGGCTGAAAATAAAGACAGTGCCAGTGTTTTAGAACCTGATAAGATCTGGGTTAAAAAGCAAAGCGAAGTACACGACGAAATGCAGGGCATGTTAAATGCCGAGTTTAAACTTCAACTGAGAAATAAAGTAAAAAATATTATAAAAAAAGCTCAAGATGTTGTGAAAGGAACATCGAAGAATCAAGATGACGTCGGTAATGACAGTTCCTTGGTTCCGAATACGACAAGTGTTACAGATATAAAGGCAAAAGATAACTCCGAAGATTTCCACTCACAGAAGATAGATTCTTTATGTAATGAAAAAATCCACAAGAAGAATAAGTTGTCTAAATTCTTTTACAGGTGTCTCTCAATTTTCTCTCGTCGTGAAAATAAGAATGTGAAATTGCAGCAAAAATCGGCATGTCATGTTAGTTTCCCACATTCACATGTATTTCAGGCCATCTTTTGTTATGTAAAAATAGTTATTTAATTATCTTATTCAATAAATATATTACAAAATTTAACTGTTGAAATATTGTTATTTCTAAGATAAATACACAACACCTTTTCTTACAATACGAACGTGACATGTAGAAACAATCTTAGTGAAATCTATTTTATGTTAGTTGTTACCCGCCACAACATATTACACTTCATTCCAACATTATATTCACATTTTGAGTTAACCTGAGTATTATTATTAAAAAAATTAAAAAGTTATGTGTGAATAATGAACAAGCATTAATAAAATTAACATTTGATTTCTTGATTGGATTATGTATTATAATTGTGCCAATTACACTTAGCTTTTTGTTTTTTGAAAATGTACTATATCTCAATTTTATATTCTATTTTTGAATCAAGTTTATTTTTTAACGATAATTAAAGAGCGTACTGTCAGATAGATATAGAAGAGCGACAATTATAACCTAAAAAATATATACCTGAGAGTATTTAGAAAATATTGTGCTGTTCTCTTAAAAAAAAAAAACATTTTTTGAAATTTTCTCTATATAAAGTCTGATAAAGAATTTAAAAAAATTAAACATGGCTAAATTTTCACAACTTGTTCTGACCAAGATTTTAATTTTGAGCATTTTTCATTTTATCACTTTATTACAAAATGGCAGCCAATTAAGAGAGAATTTAAAAAAAACCCTCACTTTTCCAAAAAATAACCTATGTTACCTGAAAAACACATACACCTGACATAATCAGCTGAAAATGAAGTAATTTATTACATATTAATATTTTTAACATTAAATATATATATATGTAGATCATTCTAAATTTCTATTATAACAAGAAAATCTGTAAAAATGAAGCTTGTGTTTACCAGAATTCTATAATTGTTAGTTTAAATAATTTTAAATTAAATAAGCACTCCTTAGGTATTTTTAACACTTTTTATTATTCTAATTGGTGCATAAAAACAGAACAAAAAAAAAAAAAATGACTTTAGTGAAATATTTGATGTAGTACTAGAGAGGGTTTTTTTTTTTTTTTTTTTTTTTTTTTTTTTTTTTTTTAAGGAAAAATTTCACTGTGGGTTTTTTTAGAGGACAATATATCGGTAAAATCTGATAGAGAATTTTAAAAGTATCATAAAACTCTTCCAATTACACACTATGAATGGAAATTCTGAAAACTGTTCAATCATACCTAATTATGGAAAATGTTAGAATTACTTCCTGAAAAGTAAAGTTTTCAATTAAATGTGCATTTTATGTTTGAATTTGATTAAGTTTTTAGAGGGTTTTTTTTTATGTTTTAAACGGCCAATCTCCTAAAAACGTTAGTTTCCAACTGCTACGATTTTTGGCCACCAGTAATTTTTAATGGTAATCTTCGCCTTATTTAATCGAAAACTTTTGCCATTAAATAAGGCGAAGATTTCCATACGAAATTTCTGGTGGCTAAAATTCGTAGCAGTTGGCAGCTATCAGAAATATACAGTAATTTTAATTGAAAATATGCTATGATGAAAATGTGGTGTGCTGTAACTTTACAATAAATGTAAATAATCAAATAAAAAAATACTATTTTTTCATTATGATTATTTTAAATACTGAGATCCTGACAAATCATATCCGTGGACTTTTATAGCCCTAGTTTGTACAACTTAATTTCATCATATATTATATTATTTTTAATTTAGTGCTTTATTAAGCTAATCCGAGATTAAATTTCTAATGGTAATCTTATAGCTCGTTTTATCTGGGAAGCTCAGAGGATTTGCGTGGGCAACACCGGGATAGTAAGAAATATTTCAAAAATAGTTTGATCCAAAATATAATTTTGCGAAGTATTATATAAAACTATAAGTACTGAATTGTATATATTATTTTAGTATCGAAGTGTTCATAAGGAAACATTTCTTATTAACATTAATTGGTTTAAATTCTTAATAATGAATATTTCAGTAGTTACTGATTCAAAATGGATGAAGATTGGTATTTATACATTTCTTAAATGCTGAACTTTAATCAGTATAAGTAAATATGTTGTCGTGAAACTTTTTAAAAGTTATATCCATATATAATGTGCGCATAAACACGTATTACAAAAGAAATCACAGATATTTATAAAGAATCTTCTATGAATCAAAACGGTACTTTTCTTTATTATATAAATTAAAAGTGATTCTTATTCTTTACTTTACTTTGTATTATATAGAATTGTATATGCTATAACGGAAAAAATAGGTTTCACTATTATATATAAATATTATTGTGTTACAATTATCATTTATTCTTGCCATTTTTAAGTATTTAGTGCATTGTTATTGGTGGAAGGCTCGTCAATCATTTAAGTGTTAATTATAGCTACTGAAGTTTAAGAAAATTATGTATCCCTTATCATCCAATTGGATTTTCTCTACAATTTGCCAATTAGCTCACTGTATATTTTCGAGTGTTCACGATATTCGACTGGTCTTTTTATATGAGTTACTCTATAGAATTGACTACCAAATCATGAAGAAAAATCTTTGGCATAGTTCGCGCATGCGCGGTTAAAACTTATTTCATACAAATGCCTATATCTCATCAAATATTCAATATATTAATCTTTTAATCGCAGTGTACTGTTTCTACTGTTCTTGAAATGAAACATGTGCTTTACATCCTCGAAGTTCAAGGACAATTTGTCAATAATTTCAGTAGATTTCCGACAAACCGTGTAAAAAGCGAAAGCGCCCGGTCACTGCCCCTTAATTTTTGGATAGCAGTGCACATAGTTTCCATACATGTTGTAATACGATTTCGAATTTATTTATACACTTTACTGTAACTATACAACTTATGTTTGTTACGCTTATAGCATTGCCTAGCTACTCTCTTTATGAAGGTAGTCTAGGATCGAAATGGTTGTGTTTGAGCGTGCTGTCCGGTTTCTATCATTTGTGAGTGAACGTGTCATTTCTCTTACTTTCGCAAGTATGATTGAATCTCCCTGAATCTGATCTTCGCGGTTATTTTACGCAGTGATATGCTAACGTGGTTTCTGTGGTCGGCTGGCTAGTATAAATACGATATTAGAAGTTTGATCCAGCAGATTTTGTCGTGTCCTGTCCCTTATGGAAGCTTTTTAGGAGCTTTATTCAAGCCTCGTGTTAAGTCATGACGGTTGACGAAGGTTGAAAATAGAATTAAATTCTGCAGCTTTAAAGCGTGCCTTTTGGTAAAATGTTGATTGTATTACTTAAAATAAAATGAATTGGGAGACCAGAGGACAGGATTCCATCTATTTAGTGACATTGACATATTTTCAAGTATTATGATTATTTATAATGTTTTCAATACTGCTAGTGAACTTTTACGTAGCAGCATTTCTTAACAGTAGCCATCTTGTTGGAAGTAGATTTAGAAATTAGAGAATTTGTTGGTGTTATCTTCTCCCCCACCCCCCTTTTTTTTTTTTTTTGTTAGCCTTTAAAGTTGATTTTCGTTAACCCCTTGGGGACGAGCGACACGTATACGTGACGCATAAGATGCTCAGAATCCTCTATTATTCCCGCCAGTTACTTTTTATTATAAGCTTTGCCTTATGTAAACCTAGCATTTCTTCGATTCAATTAGGCGAAAATTTCTGTTTTGAATAACCGGTGGTAAAAGATTAAAAATTCTGTAAAGGACGCTCGTCGCGAAGGGGTTAACGTAGCTTCCCAGCTACACAGCTTTGACCTTTTAAACACTTTCCAACATAGTTAAAAAATGTTTATGAATTCGGTTTGTTTGTCTGTCCGTGCTCTAACTCGCGTAAATATAATCGGATTGTCATACAATTTATATATGTTATTGAGGTTTACGATATGATGAAAGGTATTGAAAATGAAGTGTGTGTAGCATTTATAATTCATTTACAGGGACACTTAAAATAATTCCGTTGTATTACGGTGTATGGGGAAAAATCGTTTGCGATATATTTTAATGATGTTACACTATTTAAAACATATTGAAATGGGCATATGTCACTCGGGTGCACATACAAGAGGCTTACTATATAATATGGTGGGTGTAGCATTCATCGTTCAACCGGGACACACAAAATAATTCGGTTCCAGTACTGTCTATGAACAATAATTGTTGGAAGTATGTTTTCAATTGTGGTACGCGTTTTTAAATTTAACTAATTTTTTTACATTTTACTTGATGTTTATAAAGGCTATAGATGATATACAGGGCAGACCAAACGATATCGAATACATTTCGGTTTATTGACTGAAAATGCTGAACAGGAATTTTTAACTGTGTTATGCGATTTCTAACTAAACTAAATTTTAGCATACTATGTAGAATACAATACAAATCTATAGATCGTATACAAGGCTGCACAAAAAATTCATATATTTCTCTGACTATTGGTAGTAATTGGTGAAATTGGGATTTCAAATTTGTTATGCGTTTTCAAAATTGTTTACTTAGACATCAACTTTTATTTTATTAATCGGTCAAATTTTGTTAAAGTATTTTGGAAGTTTTGGAAAGTGTTTCATAATCTATGCTTGGCGCATGATTTTTTGTTCGTGTTTCTTATTGATTTTGGATAAATCTGTTTTTTATCTTATTTATTGTCATGGTTACTCATTTAAGTGAGGGACCAGGGATGACGCACGATGTATTTTTCTATTTTGTTTCAAAATAATGTGGTTTAGAAGTTCGTTCACGAAGAATGTTTTATTCTTGTAACACTATTTAAAGTTTTACGCTTTTATCGACTACATAAAAAAAATTCTCACCGCCGCGACTTGATATATCCATTCACTATGCTGTAGATTTCACAGCAATACAAGGTTTGTTTAAATTAATATATTTCTACAAGTATAATGCATTTTTAAAACATCAAGTAATGATTGATACTCTCAAGGATTATACTTATATACGTAATTAAGTTTTTTATCTAAAGTTTGAAAATTCAGATTTTTTAAGCATTTAAAAAAATTTACAGAGAAAGCTACATTACAAATTTGCCCTTTTGCTCGGCGGTCAGGGGGTAAAAATTTTTTTGCACAATTTTTTATCTCGCATAAAAACTGAGTAAAATCATAGTTTGCATTTAATGTCAAACTTGCGTCAACCAATTAGCTTTTGTATCCAGTTTTGTTTTTCTTTTAGAATTGCGAGAGGACTAAGTTATCTATCATGAAGCTTAGTGCAATGCCACATTTTCCTGTAGAGTTTTCCTTGGGAAATTTTGGTTACTCATCTTTGTTAATTTTTATATAAGACTAGAGTCTCAGTCAAGGGGTGGGAGAAGGTTTCTATGGAATACAGATAGGTCTTGCGCGTGTTAGGTTGTATTCGTCTCGAACCCGAAAATTCTGCTTAAAGTCAACAGAAAACCGAACCCGAAATATTCAAATCCGAGCCCTAACTGAACCTGAAGTAAAATAAATTTATTCTATATTTTAATATAATTATAGAAAAGTAGTTTACTTTAGAGAAGAGACGGGCTCAGCCTGAGTACGGGCCCGAAACGGGCATGGTCTTTATTTTTATACCAAATCTTTAGGCTCGGGCTCAGTGTAAAAATTTTATTTATTCACAAATTGAAGAAAGGGGGCAAAAAACTTGCTATTTGAGAAACAAGAATGTAGTCTAATATAAGTTTCTTGAAGTGTTTTACAATCCTTTCTCCAAAGTGTTATCGGAATTTATCTTTGTTTTTCTATTCCAAAATGTGTTTCTATAACATAGGTTAAACATCTTATATTGTAAACAAGTTTTCTTTATTTTACTTTTATTTTTTAAGAGTATTTTAGCTTTTGAAGATGAAACTTATTTCTTTAATGTCCCTTATCACTATAAAATGAAAATGAAAGTGTTTTCTATTCAAATGGAAAGTTTCAGACCAAAAGGTTTACATCAGAAATAAGTGTTTTTAGTTTTCTCCATCTATTATTGTATATAGACTGTGTTTGTAAAACTTATTTTTTTTTAACATCCCTTATCATAATGAAATTAAAGTGCTTTCCATTCAAAAGGAAAGTTTTCGATCCAAAACTTTACATTAGAAATACATTTTCAATATATTTTTTTTCTCAGAGATTTCTTAACTTATCTAGGTTATCTTATTTATTTAACATTCCATATTATAATAAAATAAAAGTGATTGTTATTCAGAGCGAAAGTTTTGGGCCTTTTCCCAAAAGAAATGTTTTACGTAAGATCCATGCGTAAGATGCCATTACGTAACATCTTATTTTATTAGAAGCTATGTAAGTTTTGCATTTTTGAAATTCCGACTGCCTTTCTTTCATGTTGTAAAAATTCCAAGCATTTAGAGTATGCGAATTTCAGACGCATTATAAATCAATTCCGGAAAATGCCGTTTCGTCGCGTTCCACGGAACAGAAGGAAAGTATTTAAAGCGCGGGGGGTTTCCCACAGGAAGTTCTTAGATAAAAACATTATGTTGACTTTCTGATATCGATATCTCCTACTGTCATTTTCGTTGGCTATCGCTTAAATATTCCTGAAATGTACAGTAGTCGGCCAGAAAAAAAGAAAATCTCATGTATTTAATCACGAAATTATCGCAGTGAGAAGCGAAAAGTACTATTCGATTGGAACTTGCGCCTTCTTTAAATCTTTATAAATAAAATAACTTTAGAAGGTGGTCTCTCTCCAAAGACTGCACGCGATAAATTGGCAATAACTTTGTATCACCGTATGTCACGTGTTTATTATTGAATTTGAAAAACTATGCTTTTAAAATTATGATTTTTAACTGTTAACAGGTGTTGTGCTGCTATTTAGTCCTCACATATTTTTCTAATCGTGTAATTTCTACATCAATCAGTGACATTCAGATAAAAATAATAAAGTATATAAGTAATACTTACTCATTTACTCAACTGGCATATATACAGTCAAGTAAAAATACCATTTTTTTTTTAAATAAAAAAATATTTTAATCGTGTTTTTTTTCTTTCATCATGTATTACAATACCAGCAAATCTCGTGTCTATGTGTGTGTGTGAATAAATATGCAAATTTTATCTAAAAAACGGATCTAACGATTTTGACTAAATTTTGTATCCTACCACTTTGGGGTACGAGAGGAGCATTGGGCTAGGTCACATGTCCGAAAAAATTCGATTAGTGGGTCATTTTGGTGTCACTACGGGTCAAGCTAATTTTAACTGTGCCTGTCTATCCCGCTGGTAAGTTATAATATTAGCTGGGGATGAAAAGACACCATAACGTCAGTTACGCACAGAAATTTCCCGACGCCACATAACACTAGAACGGCCGTAAAATTAACGCACGTCATTATAAACAAACTTTACGCCAGAATTTTTATTTAATATTACTTCGTTTAAATATTCAACTTACTTCAGTGTGGTGTGTAGTTGATTTATTTTATTAGAAAATTTCTGGTTCGAATTGAAATATCTTTCTTTGATCCAGGTCAAAATGATCGCTATGACTGTTTTAGTGTTAAGTGTTAACATTATTATTTTCAGGTAAAATTGTTACGTTAAATGCTGATGGAAATCATCATCTCGAAGAAATACGAAGTTAGATCAACAATAAGATTTTGACTGTGCACAAGGGAGGTTCTAATGGGAAAGTCACGGGGTCTCTGAATGAAATATTTTATACAACAATATATTTTTTAAATGAAAACACATATTAAAGGTGTTAAAAAATGTCTTTCTCTAGACCGCAAATATTTGTGACACACGCGAAGTCATTTAAAATGTCAATATTGTTTAAATTTTGCAGAAATTTGCCAACAAATTAAACGTTTTTCATTTATATATATATATATATATATATATATATATATATAATTATAATATCTATGAATTTCAAAAAACATATCAAGTTCTATTCTACTTAAATCTCCAAAGAGATAATCAATGATACTGTGTATACAGAATACCACATAGCTAATAATTAACATGTGCAAACATAATATTACCATAGCTGATGCTTCAATGGTAATTGGCCAAATTTTACTCATACCAAAATAATATTGAAAAAAGAAATAGAGAGAAAGGGGAAAAAAAAAAAAATTATAAATTGGAGTTGCAATTAAGTAAACACAAATGGATTAACAAATTAAATATGAACCATACACAATGGAAAATTGGACCACATGAGAATTAAATATGAATTGGACATGGAAAAACACATGCACATGTACTCATCAGCCTGGATGCACCCACATGTGTTTTAATTAATAATTCAGTGTTTCATAATTCTACTGGCATAATGCTAAGATCAGTAGAATCATCCAGGTACACTGAATTATTACCAAACAACAATTGGAAATATTAAAATTTGGAAATATTTAAATAGGAAATAAAAAACCATTAAGAAAATACAATATATTTCACTCACATCGATTATCCAAAAAACTGTAATTAACACCTCACTAAATTACCACGAGATAACAGTTTTGAAATAATAAAATTGGAAATATGAACGCGTAAAGTGTAGATAAAATATTTTACTCACAATAATTATACAGAATCCTTAAAATGTCACAACGTCTACATAATATTCACATCCACATGGCAATGCATCATACATGTTAACTAAGTCGAGTTGAAAGAAATGATTTGTAAGACAAGTTGAGAGCACACTTTTTTTAAAACACAACCCCATAAATGACACCCAATCACAAAATGATTCAAAAACACTCAAAATAATTCTGGTTTTAATACACTTATAACAAATTTATATCCGTGAATATATATTACTCCATCCAATTTTAATTCCTGAAAGTAAAATTAATATACAATCAATAGCTCCCTCTATAGTTAAATTAAATATAATATTAACAATATTATCTACAACTACCTGAAAGGTAAAGTGTCGCCATCTATTGGTATTATAATAGTTCATAATTAATATTTAGTTAAATATCCACTTTATTAGTTACATACTATTCATTAGATTTATTTATATAAATAAACTTTAAAAAACAATACTAACTTGTAATTTTACTCAAAATTCAAATAAAATATAATACTACTATATGAATAAATCTACACAGAATTAATTCAACTTGCACAGCATTTCAGATATTCTTAACAAGAATATATTATGTAAAAGAGATATTATTTTAATTCAAATTATTTTTGCTGCCAGCTGTGTTAATCCACTGATATTATAGACATTTATTAAATAATTAATGTTTTATTTTTACTACTACTTAAATATATATTAGACTTGTTTTTAAATAATTAATGTTTAATTTATACTACATTGTAAATATATTTTATATTTATAGATTAATTTAAATATCTAATTAAATAATTCATAAACAATTCAAAATATCTCAAAATTTATAATGTTGATAATTAATAGTATTACTACTGTTTTTCAATCAAATTAATGCAATGCAGTAATTAAAATACTTGTTAATTTTAATTATTCATAGACAAAAATAAAAACTATATATATTTATTTTTATATATATTGCAAATAGATATATATATATGAGTTATAATCACCAATGTTATCATTGTATAATTTAATTTGTTATTGTATAAGTTAATTTATAAATGTATGAAAACTGCACATCAATAATACCTTAAACAGAGGTGATCGGCAACGCACAATCACAACTATACAAAGTATAAATAATGTTCAATCAAATATTAAATTTCCTAATATGTTATAATTGTAATTATGTATGTTATATTTGTAATTTTCTACATAAAGTGTATATAATGTTCAAACAAATATTAAATATTAAATTTCCTAATATGTTATAATTGTAATAATGTATGTTATAATTATTATTTTCTATATCTTTTGTTATATGTTATCGCACACTAAAACAATAATTTATTACATACCATGTTTATATTTAAATTATATAATAAATGTTATTTAAAAGAGTTGATGATTGAATTTATCATAAAAATAGGATATCCATATTATATATATATATGATACAGCTTCACTTGTAATACCTTTCTCCCTCGTGGTCTTTTCCTGACTGCCGGCTCTCAAAAATCGGTCTAAAATGCCAGCTTTGGCAACATTTTCTTAATGAACCCCTCTGCCTATGGTGGTGTTATCGTGGGAAGTAAGTTCAGGGGGTTGAGTACTGAGAAAAATGCTGTCAAAGTTGGAGTATCCATTAAAGACTTTTAAGGATTTTTACGGAGTAAATCAATTTTGATGAAACAATGCAGTATAGTGGTAGTTGGTTGTTTTTGCAAGCCACAGAACACGTTTCCTGGGTTCTGAACCGGAGTGTAGTTTTCCTCTTTTTAATATGTTCAAGAAAAGAAGACGAACATCATATCATTAGAGTTAATGGTCTTTAATCGGAGAAACATATCACGATTCACAGTCTTCCACAGCAGAGATTTTCAACAATCAACGTTTCAGATTTTTTTTAATGAATCTGATGAATATCAATGAGGTGACATTTCAAATTTTAAATCAGGGGTGAAGCACATGAAAATAATCCATTGAATGGTTCAGAAATGCTGTTGAAATGTTGTGATCATGTTTACATAATCCTAAGAGTTTGAAGAACATCAAGGGGATTTTTTTTTAGAAACCCAAAGGGTGGCCAAAGGGTGGCCAAGGGGGCCAAAACATTTTTAGATGTTGAGGAGATGAAGTTCAGAGGCGAAGTGAGCCTCCAGATATGAAAGCGAGCGCTCGAAAAACACGCCAAGCGATTTACATTTTGAGCCAAGAGAATTGCATTTTTTTGCGTGGGAGATATAACCATAGTACATCATATCAACTTCATAATTGACGTCAGTGGTAGGGAAATCTTTTTTGGCGAAGAGTGCACTTTGGCTAAAAGAGAGTGATTAAGAATTTTACCATTTTCATTGTTTTGGGAACATGGTAAAAAGATATTTTAGAAGAATGTAGTAAAGGCGCCATTAAGACGGAATGCACATCTGGGTGCATTATGGAATCAAAACTGACCATGAGAAAGGAAACATTTTATGCCTTGTATAATTTCATTTACATTGATATGTGGGAGATCGAATAAAGTACATTAATGATAATTTAAAAACAATATGCATGATTTTGACTAAAAGTCTTCGTTGAAAGAGAATGACAAAAAAAAAAGGATGCGCGTTTTAACAGCCGGGAATGTATATGGATTACGATAATGCAGAAAGGGGAAAATATATTTAATAAAATACTTAAAATATAGATTTCTTTAATTTTTTGCAACGAATATATATGGTATCTTTACCATACTGCCTTCACAAGAAAATTGAAAACTCTGTCCTATTTCTTAGTATCTGAATAGAACGTGCAATTTTTATACATTTACAAACATGCCTGGCAAACTTTATGCATTTACAAAAGAAAATAACTTTGTTAATGTGTCATAAATGAGATAATTTTGAGTCGCAGAGATATTTAGTATATGAAAATTGCTCACGTGACCCACCTACCTCAACCTTCCCTCAAAAAAAGATATATGACCCCCCGCTCTAAATATAGGACTGGAATCAGCCCCTGACTGCGTGCATGGAGAACTTCTAAAGAAATAGTACGCTTCAATATCATCCATTACGTACAATTTACAACATGAAGAAGATGTACGATGTTGATCCTGATGTTGCTACAGCAGCAAGGAACGGTACGATATTGAACATGAACATGATGTCGCTACAGTAGCAAGGAACGGTATAAGGTACACAAGGATCGCACAAGAATTGCACGATATCTGAACTTGTGCTAACCTTGGGTACCTTACGCTGCTTAATTTTTGGTGTAGATTCATCCTTATCATCGTCTTACATCTTCTTCAGATTCTAAACTGTACGTAATGGATAGTATTAAAGTCAGCAATTGCCTTAAAATTTCGATCAGTTGGCAATATATCGCGCACCTTGTATACCGAAATAGTTACAAACTTTTAATGTTTCAGAGATAGCAGCCAATTGTGATACTAGGAAACCAAACATAGAACCTCGAATTAACCTAAATATGAATTTTTACATCTACAAATACTTTTGAGATTGTTCGTTATTGTGAGGGAAATCTCAAGATTGAAATCCGTCACTCTGAGGTTAGATTCAACTAATTAATTTCGCATATCGTTTGGTATTTACTGTAGAATTATGAGAGCCATAGGGCTATTTAACGTATTACAAAAATATTTGGATGAAATGGGAAATGATGTTCCGGCGACCAGAACATACAAATTTCAAAATTAAAAGTTTATTAGAGGAAGAATGCTTTTTATAAGCTTTTATTTACAATAAAATCTCATAAGCGCATGGTCTCTTATAAACTGCTTGGTCATTTAAACATAGTCATGACGGTTTTTCAAACATAATTGACAAATTATGTAATGGTATAAGCTGATATTTTATATATATAACACGGTAAAAAAATGTTCCTAAGATTAAAAACAGATAATATAATTACGAAGGATACTAATCTCTTCCGAGTTATGATCTGCTATGATGAGTCGATCCTTCGCGAATAATAAGTGAAGAATATATTTACTATCATTCAGTTTTAAACACATTTTATGACATTTTCTCGTCCAATCTTTGACGCAGATATCAATATATATTTTAAATAAAGTTGTTGAGAGATATTAATATATATTTTAAATAAAGTTGTTGAGAGATATCAATATATATTTAAATAAAGTTGTTGAGAGATATCAATATATATTTAAATAAAGTTGTTGAGAGATGGCAATCTTCCTGAAGGACCTTGCTACTGATGAAAGATTCAGAAAATTATTTCCAACTTTAGCTCTACAGCTGTTTCTGTAATAAATTGCTTTAATGATATTGATCAGCTTTTCATCTATATTTGCTATTTTAAGTATTCCAAAGCAAACTTCTCGGTACACTGTCATAAATTTTAAAAAGATCCGCAAATATAAGTCTTATTGTTCTTCTTTTGTATCTTTGTTTTTCCAGAACTTATCTTAGAACAAAAATGGGTACATGCGGAAAAGCCCCTTTGTTCCTTCAATTCCTTCCTATTCGTCTTTGAGTCTGTTTTTTATAATTCTTCCTAATATTTTTATTACTGGATTAATAACACATATTCCTCTGTAGTTGCTGCAGAGTTTTTTGTTCCCTTTCTTAAAAATTGATATTAAATATCCTTCCTCTAATTATTTTGGTATTGGATCTCCTACCAAAATCCTGTTGTACAATTGAGTTACTATCCTTAAAATGTTTTTACCACCATATTTTATCGATTTGAGATTTACTCCACTTTGTCCGGTTGATCTACCTTTTTTTCACACGGTGCTTTTTCGAACTAAGCACTTGTGATTTGAAATTCGACATTTTGGTGTTTAAATTCCTCTTTGTTCTCCTTAAGAAGTCCCAAAACTTCAAAGGGAAATTTATTATTTTTAACTTCTAATCGTTTATAAAAAGCTTTAAACATGATAACAGTTCCAATAAATGATTAAAATACTGTTATATTATTTCAACGTATTGTCAATTTTATAAAGTATAGTAAAGAATTTTTTCGCAATAAACATTTAAAAAAAGATTTAAAAAAATCGGAAATCCAGAGGAATTCTGACCAAGAAACACTTCGAATATTCTAATTCATTTGGGCTATAAAAATAGTTACTTCTTTTCCTCTCAAAATCACAAATAAAGCAAAATAAAAATAAAATGCACCATTGAATTGTTTTTGTATTATATCATTGATTATTTTTACCTATGACAAAAAACAAAAAGATACGTAATTACAAAAGTTTTTTTTATTAAATCTACCTTATTTATCTCTAAAATAGTTTTATGAAAACATTTTATTTTATGTTACATTATATGTTACATTATATGTTACATTATATTTTACATTTATTATTATAACATGTAAATTTATTTTATTTATCCTATATATTATTTTTGCTGTCAACATCCCTTTTTCTAAGTAAATAAAAAACGCAGAAGGATAAATGAGATACCATATGAAAAGATTTTGAAGCGGCTTCTGACATAGTACACACACATTTCGTTAAAACATGTGTTTTGGTTAAAAATTGCAATTAATAAAAAAATAAATCGGCATTGTTTTCATAAATGAAATGAAAGGTTTTCCTCAAATTAGCGTTGATACAAAAACAAAATACCACATCAATGATTCTTTTAAAAAAAATGTTCAATAAAAATAAAGTGGGACATAGTTATTGCACGGTTTTCTTAGATTTTTTTTTTTTTTTTTTGCGTTTGCCATCTTCGGCCAGTTGTTAGTGTAACTTTGTTGGAATAAATGAGATGATATTCTGGCTCGACTAATGTTTTTTGCATATATTTTTAGTCCTTAATTTTTTTAGAAGTTTAAACCTGCATCTAAAAAATATTAGAAGTTGCAAAAAAATATTAGACTGCAGTGCGAAATCTTTGCACGGGTCCACTGGTAGTGTTTAATTCTTTTATAGTGACTATTCATTTTATTTATAGAAATTTTAATTATAGTTTAATCCTTGTACAATTATAAAATGCAATTGATAATGTCCTCTCGATAATGGACAATTTTGATTTTGGACACACTTTGATCGGTACCATATAATCCCGATAACCAGGAGTGTACACTCACGATTAACAGGTAAAATATAATATAAATTTGCTTTGAATATGAGTTTAATGTTAAAATAGGCATAATATTTTCAAGGGAGAATATTTGACATTTCAAGATCTCTCTCTCTCTCTCTCTTTTTAGGTGCGTTCGTAATTATATAAATACGTAGCACCTATAGTCGTCGCTTGGTCCGTCCGTCTGTCCGTCCGTCTGTCTGTCTGTCTGTCCGCATATAACAACGCAAAAACTACCCAACCAAATGGTTTGCAATTTAAAATATATTATCTTTGTAGAATTTTGTCGAGACATTTCAAATTTTATTAAAATCGAATCAAAACTTTAGGAGATATTAATAAAAATATTTATTAAGAAATTTGAATTTTTTTTTAAATCGGTGCTTTTTTGTTATAGGAGCTTCCGATGGATGTTAAATCGTCAACCGACCGAGATGCTTATTTTATTACAGAAATTAATCTGCAGACGATATAATTCATTTCACAGAATTAAAAATCATCAAGATTTGAATATTTATATAACTAGCTGATACATATATATCTGAATATTTATATAACTAGTTAAGATATTTGTATGAACAGTGTCATAAAATATATACTTAACTAGCTGTTTAACCCGTTCTACGCACGGGATATCATGAATTTAATTCTAAAACGTGCGTACGAACGCACCTCGTTTGTAACGTTTGACGTACAATTTCCAACTTGTTAATATATATGAGGGTTTATTTTAATTTTATTTATTTGAAATACTCATAATATTTACCTGAAATATATTAAATTTCAGCCCTACCGTAAATTTTCTTGATAAATTGTAGTTATTTTAATCACCTTGTTTGTGCGACTCTAATTCTTAAAGCAGGTGGTAGTCAGAATGTTTTAAGTTAAAAGAAAAAAATAAATTATCTCTGGAAACATTAATGAGAAGCATTTATTTAACCAGGTTTATTTTCACTCGCGGAACTGAGTGGGGTTTTTTTTCTTCTTTTTTTACACCTCCACAGATCCGCTAAGGCAAAATGTTGACATTCTTGGTTGACTTCCAACTAATTCCTTCTTGAAACTTTTAACAACAATCACGAAAGCAGAAATTAAGGAGGGGTGGAGAGGATGAGATTGAAAGGCAGAGATCGCTCCCCTGTTTATAAAATAAATATGGGAAGATAAAAAGGAATTTAAAATCAGTTTGAATGATTATTAATACCTTGACATATGCTGTATGATATAAACCAGCACGAAATATCATGCATCAGGCATATATTAACACCTTAAGCACCATGACGTACCTGCGTACGTCATGAATTCTTCTATTTAAAATACCAGGACGTATGTACGTACGTCCTCATTTTAAGTCCATACTACAATGTTCTAAGCATCTGCTTTTTTGCGTCGCTAATTGCTATTGTGATTGGCTTTGTACAGGCTTTATTTCAATTGTTGTTTTCGCACCCAATAGATGGCGTTACGTGTCCAAAAAAACTCATTAGTTTTTCCGCTTTCTTTTTTTCTTCGTCGTTCACTTGTTTATGCGTTGGTTATTCTGTTCAATTGTCTTACGTAAATTGTAGTGTTTCACTTTCGGTTTTGTGTTTGCTTGTATCTCTGATAGATAATAATTTTATCGAATAATTATGTCAGACACGGACAGTGATTATATTCCTAATTTTGATGATGACATAGACGATAGTGATGACAGATTTGAATCAAGCGATGAAGATTGAAACTTTAAATCTTATTTATGTTTGTATAATATAAATAAACCTTTATTTCATCTCCTTACATTACATATAATTAGATAATTCACATGTAATTAAGAATAACGACCTAAACTACTTTTGGCGAAATTTAATATATCTGGTATTTAGCATACTATCACTAAATTTAATATAGTGCTTAAGGGGTTAAGAAAGACTAACCAACAATAACATAATATTATTAAGAAAATTTCATTTTTCCCTAGAACTGAGATTTCTAAATAAACAACATAAAGCAACACATAAGTCAGTAAAAATCCATATCCATTTTCAGAAATTGCTGTTTATATGCGGTAATGTGTGCGAGAATTTATACACCTCACTTAATACACCCAAAATTAGATGATTTAAAAAATGCATAACACAGCAGAAAACGCACTTCCATCAATTATCGATCTCAGTCGTCAAGTAACCAAGTTCTTTTGTGTGTCTCTGTAAATGAAAGATAAAAGCTATGCACTCCATAATTTATAGAAAACCTGTTGGAGTGTACTTCAGTGATTTCATTGTGTTTGAAGTATCATAACATCATTCAAATGCACCGCATATGGTTTTTCCGCATAGATCATAATGTCATGGAATTCTTTTCTGCGTCCTTGTATACGAACTATAAATGATACGTATTCTATATTCCTGAGAAAGCCTGTTGCAGTCCATCACAGTGACGCAAATTGATTTCACTTTGTTTGAAATATCGTAACATGAATAGAATGCACCGCAAACAATTTTTTATAATATATATAATGTAACGGAATTTTTTCGCGTGTCCCTATAAACGAACTATAAATTCTACACACTTCAGTTTCAATGCCAAACATTCTATAATAAATCTCAATAAATAAAAACTTCACCGTAATCCGAAAATAAATGCGAGAGTTAGAGCATGGACAGACAAACTGAAATCAAAAACATATTTTTCAACTATGTTGTAAAGTGTTAAAAAGTATCCGGACACCGCTTAGCGTTCTACTAAAATATCTCAGGATGAAGGACGGGTTACAATAGGGTAGAAAAGCCGTTTTTTTGTGGGGGGGGGGGGGCGGAGGATGGTTACATATTTCTAAAATTAACAATCTTAAAAGTGTTTGATAAAAACTTCAAGTTGAAATTAACTAATTGCAACACATCAAGCGGTCGTGCCTCAGTAATATAAAAACTTTAGAAAGTAAAGTCCTTAAAAGGACGCACAATGGTTCAGTTTTAATATTTAGAGTGGGTAAACTTAAATTTTCGAAATACTTTTATTTTACTTAGTATTTAGATTTTTCATTAAAGTGACATCAAGAAATCGTAATATATACACTTTTCTTAAAATACAGTGATGAATTCAAGGGGGTAAACCCCCTCCCTTCTCCCTGAGAGCATCAAAATGCCCTACCTCCGGAAGACTTGAGATTTTCTGTTTAGTAATGGTTTAAAAGTGTAAATTGCCCACGGAATTCCTACCCGCACTTCCGTAGCTGCAAAATCACTCCCGGAGAAAATTTCTGAATTCAGCACTGTAAAATAATATCATGTATCTAAGCAAACTTTGCCTAATACTATCAGACATGATAGCTAGTCAGTAATTTACTGTTGTTTACTGTGTTGATTTTTCTGAAATTAATATTAAAAAAATATTTTTTTTTTCTTCCGAATTGTTTCTTCAAACAAGTTCAATAAAAGAAAAGTGCCCAGTTAAACTGATGACATTGAGCTCACAGGTTATTTACACTAATTGTATATTATACTCTTATTTCAAAGAATAATGCTCTCAAAAAATAAAGAAATTGACAATAAATTAAAGTGAGATTAGCCCCTCGTTTCCCCCTTTATACTTAACCCCCAAAACTAATCAGGTAGCGCCTTATCACAATGGCCCTATATACAAAATTTGAAGCAAATTGGATAATTCTGTACGAAAAACCCATTTATCTAAATTAAGGGGGGGATTAGCCCCCCATTCCTTAACAAATGAAGTCCCAAAACTAATCAGGGAAGCGCCTTATCACAATGAACCTACATACAAAATTTGAAGCAAATCGGTTAATACTACATGAAAAACTCATTTATCTAAATTAAGGGAGAGATTAGCCCCCCGTTCCCCCTCTTTATACTTAACCAATGAGCCCCCAAAACTAATCAGGGAACTTATCAGAATGAACCTATATACAAAATTTGAAGCAAATCTGATATTTCTATCAAGAGTTATCGCGTACGTACATACAGAACTTGCGGGCACATTAGCTCTCAGGCTTTGATAGCCTGTGAGCTAAAAAAAAAAATATGTTTTTTTTTATCCACTTAGTAATTTATTATTATTATTATTATTATAGTGTCTTTTAATAGACTATCCTTGAGATTGTGAATTTGTAACATTTATGATGGCATACAAAAAATTATACACATATTTCCACATATTGATATCAATATATCATATTCTTTAAAGAATGAACAATTTCAAAATTTTGAAGCGCGAGATATTGTTACCGGATGAATTTGTAAGGAATTTATTTAAAGAATACACAAAGTAAACTTTGCCGATTTTTTTTTTTTTAAACGTGACTGTATCAAAATCAGGTAACTAGATATAATTCGATAATTTCGACTAACATATTTCCTTCCATTATCTTATGTTGTTATCAGATCCAATTATATTACAAAGAATTATTATTATTGGTTATCTAAGGATGTTTTACGTACAAAAAAAGTATTTGTAATAATTTTTTTCACGCTACCATGCAAGCTGTGAGACGATAGATTTTGAAATGAGATAAAATCGACTAAAAATGTGAATTGTTTTGGTTATTAACCTGTTAAAATTTAAAAATATTTTGCAACATATTTGGCAGAAATTCACACTTCTTAAAGGTGAGTAATAAAAATAATGTATCATTATATATTTCAAACCCATTTTTCTCAAAACATTTTCTTTTCATAGTCTGTACATCATTGAAATGCTCCGAAATTTTAAATTTTTGTTCAAAATTTTTAATATGTCTAAGGAACAATCTTGATACACACTACAACAAATCTGTGCATTCATTTTTAACGTTGGTTTATTAAGGTCCTCAAATCTATATTATAAAACAAAATCACGTTCGTGAGTAACGCAGACGTCATATTGACAGTGGCAACAATTTGACCCATAAATTTCGCTTTTACTGATTTTTTTTTTTAACTTCTAAACACCGCACGATTTCAATTTTTACACCCTTGCATAGGGAGAAAAAAGTTTTTGTAAATGCAATTTGTTTAAAAACTGCATCTCAATTTACTATTTTTTTTTTTTTTTTGGTGTGTGTGTGGGGGGGGGGGGATAATTTTAAAGCATGGATTTTTTTTTTTAATCGTGTGCCGCCCTATTATGGTAGATTAATTCGTTTGCACTTAAAACAACATAAATAGTTCGGAATTTGTTTCCAGCTAATATTCTCTAACGAAATTAAGACTACATCAAGCAATAAATAAACCAATAAAACAGTATAAGTAAAATACAAATTTAAGCGACACGTAATCAAACTACGTGCTTAAACAACCGAAATTATCAGAATAAAAAAGTCTGCTGGTAATTAGCGAAATCTTTGGCAATGTCTTCGGCTACACTGCAAAAAAAGGTGTTGATTTTACAGTACAATACTGGCACACCAGCTGCCCGTATTATACCGTAAAACTAACAGGAAAATAAGCAGTAATACGCTGCCGCGCATGCGCGGTAGCGTATTACTGCTTATTTTACCGTATGTTACTGTTAATTTTACGGTATAATACGATCTCTATAAATTATATCTATAATTAGAGATTAAATTTGCATATATATATAACCACACACACACAATATTTGCTCGTATTAGAATGTATGATATAATCATAATAAAGTCTCTCTCTCTCTCTGTATGTATGCATGTATGTATGTATATACAAGAAATTCGATCATTTTTGTTATACAAGCTAAGAATCTTAATATCTAATAATAAATCTTTTTGAATCACCGTGACTCGTTCAATAAATATTACATCAGATTTTGGTCTACTTTAGGTGGAAATAGCATTCATTTACGACCAAAATTTACCGATGTATGATATTTTGAATTTTGTAAATTTTTAGCATTTTCCAGCACTAAAACTCGTCCTTCCGCTCACTTTAAATTAATAAAATTTAAAATTTAGCATTTTTATAGATGTGCGTTCAACACTTTTTTTTTTTTTTTTTTTCAATGAAGGTAATATTGAAAAGAGTTAAAGGAACTTCACTTTTATTAAATTTCATAAAATTTTCCTTTATTATTACTTTCATGAAAACACAATGAGGAAAGAAAATGCACTAGAAATAAGTCTAATTTCTTTTTTCACTCTTTGAGGATGAGCTTTTTTTTTTTGTGTTTCACTTCCAGTGACAAACAGACTTTGCCTTCGAAACTCAAATGATAAAAATTTTGACAACTTTTGTTAGTACCCGATAAGAAAGTTCTTCCTTATCATTTTCGCTTCGCCTATTATGTGATGCATTATATTGTAAATGATGCATTGACTCTTGGATCTTTAAATGTTTTCACTCGGTGCGTCACAACAAGTTTCTCGATACGTGTTTATAGGTGCAGACTTTGTATAAAGAAATGTTAGAAAAAGGTTTTTAACAATCACTTGGGGCGTTAATTATTATTAGGCATTATACAGAAGCTGTTCGTGCATTTTTTGACCAATTTTGAAGAGCTGTATAAATTAGTACAGTATATCCCGGCGTATAACGCCAGTGCCTGATTTACGGCAGGGTATTCGGGGCACGGGCCCAGGGCCCCCAAATGCTACTGAAGATTTTTTTCAATTATTGGCCAAAACAGTTTTAACTGTCAAAAAACAAAATTAAAATGGAAAAATCTGTTTGTCAAAGATTGTCTATGATTTGTCAAAGTAACTTCATTTTTTCCTGATTGTCTTTTAAAAATTTATGTGCAGGAATGTACAGAACTCCGTTTTTGGGATCGCCATATTATTTCATTTGTATTTATTTTACTGTAAGCTCCTCATGGTTAACATGGACAAATTCATATGATTCTGCTAGTTACTTGTATATAAATTGTATTTAATTTAATTTTTTTTTTTTTTTCAGTGAAAGCTTGTATTTGAAAGAAAAAGTTATTCGACTTTAATAGGATATGCTAATATTTTAAATAATTATAGCTTGGTACTGTGTTAAATTTATTATTAATTGTTGCATTCTCTATCATTCCAGATATATGGACAGAGAAAGGTAATCAGCACCACACAGTTTATTATAAAATTCAATTAAAAATTCATAATTATTTAAAAGTAAATTAATGATTATCAAATTTAATTTTTTTAATTAATATTTTAAAGAAATTATTAAAGTCAATAGTGGTTCTCTTAATAAGTACTGCTTTCGATATTATATATTTTTTTAATTCGAGGCCTCTGTAAGCATCGGTGCAAGGGGGCTCCCCATACACATCTGTACCCAGAGCCCCCAAATTATTAAATCGGTCTCTGTATAACGCACTAGAGTGTATTAGGCGCACGTAAAAATTGAGACTATATTTTTCTGCTTTAAGGTACAGTTGCCGTATAACACGCGCTACTTCCTCGTAGGGAAACCTTCATGAGATAAATAGTATGAAAATACAATAAAGAACATTGAAAAGTACGGGGTGGCCGGAAAAAAACTAAAAAACAGTGGCTTTTTTTTTCGGTGCCATGTATTAATAACATGTATCCGAAAGTTTTCTTTCGCAGCATTGTTATCCCTAGAATTTTCCCCCAACAGATGGATTGATCGTGATGGTTCGATTTCTTGGCCTCCTCGATCCCCAGATTTAGCTCTGTTCGATTTTTTCTTGTGGTTTTATGCGAAGGATTGTGTGTATCAAACGCCTTGTACTGATTTGCAGGAACTGAAGCAGCGTATCACAGCTGCTGTTCAATCCAATACTCCTCAGATGTTTGCAATTCAAGTATCACTTTGGCATATTACGCGTAACCAAGGGATCTCACATCGAGATGTATTAACTCTTCTACTTAAGTTAGTAAAGATATTTTGTTTATATATCATCTAGTTTTTGTTTTACATAATTAGGGTTTCGTTCTTCTCACGAAACCTATTACTCCGGCTACGTTGTTTGACCGTCACGGAGCCGGTTCTCAGAAACTATATAACTTACAGAAATGAAATTTTGCGTACTTATAGCTGAATACTTACTATGAAGCTAAAAATCATACAATTTTAAAAAATCGTATTATTTTAATATAAAGAGATAAAAAACCAAAAATCTAACAGTTTTTTCCTATTAAATTTAAACATTTTTCGTTATAGCAGTTGCCAACAATTAAAAATCCACAATAAAATTCTTTCGACAATAATTAATTTTCTATTGAAAGATTTTCACGTGAAAAATGAAAATGAAATAAAAAGTTTCACCAATTGAAAAAAGATTAATATGACGTTATAATGGTAATAAAACGAAAATTTTCAAACATTTCTCAATAATACAAGGAGTATGAGTATGTGTAAGAACAGAAAGCAGGTTAATATGATGTCATTAAAGAATTAAAAAGAAAATCAATCTGACGTCCTATTGGAAGTTTAACGGACTTTTTCAAATGTTTGAGAATAATACAACGAGAGTATCAATATGAGTAATAGAGAAAGCAAGTAGATAGGACGTCAGCAAGTGATTATAACGTCATATGAGTTTGAGGAACGTATTGAATCATGATAAAAACCCGATTATGGAAATATTGGCATATTTTAACATTTTGTAGGTCTCTATACAACATGTTCAATTTTGAAATTGATTTTTTTTTTAATGAAATTTATCTGGATTTATTAAAGAAAGGATAAAGTGTTTTGAAAGGAATATTAAACAAAACCCTTTGTGCTATCTTCGATCACACTTACTCGTTTTTTTTTTTATGTGTCCAATAATTTTCCAGTTCAAACATAAGGAAAAAATTCAACAAATGTGAAGCGAGAATGAAGGATACGTTAGAATATTCATTAATACAGAAATCTTAAATCTTTATGCTCATCTTTTCTTAATTTTTAATCTTTAATGTCTATTGTCTATACCCAGCGCATTACGCGCACCTATAAATTTTGATCAATTTCCTTGTATTAAAAGTGCGCGCTATACACTGGAAAAAACAATATATTGCTTCGACTGGATTTTATTTTCGCAGCAGTAAAATTGTGAGAGTAAAAATCTACGGTTTGCTTACTGGAAAATACTGGCGATTTCTTTCGAAATTGCACTTTTACCGAAACAAAATGTTATATTTGCATTTTTGGAGTTTGAAAACCTGTTGAAAAGAATGGGAAAAAAATACCCTTTTCCTTATTACAAAAATATTATTATAAGAAAAAATATTGTGCAGAGTAATAGTTAACATTGAGATGTATGAAATATATGCGACATATGCAAAATGTATGCAACATATAGAATAAAAGTATGCGATAATCGTAATCTTATTTTGCATCGCAAGTTTTTGGTATTTGATGATACAAAGTAACTCCGGTAAATTTAAGAGTCGGGTAATTGTTAGAAGAACTCATATTGATGGATTAATTTGGTACACTCTCAGAAATAAAACACCCAATTTTGACGATTTGGCAATTCTTAAGCTTTATTTTGTTATTTTTGACAATCATTTCGTCACAGAGTTACGTGGTTTTTGACGAAACGCGAAACCTCAAATATCTGACGAAACTGTTTCCTCACTGTCAGAAATAAAACTCTCACTTTTGACGATTCTTGCGATACTTTGACGATACTTTGCAATTCTTGAGCTATATTTCATCATTTTTGACAATCATTTCGTCTCAAAATTAAGTGACTTTTAATGAAATGGAAAAATCTCAAATATTTAGCGAAACTGCTTCTCCATGTTTGTGCGTGAGCTTATGTTATCCAAATCGTTCTACAGTTTCAGTAAATCTTCTTGTGCTACAAACATTTTTGGTATTTAATTATACAAAGTAATTCCGGTAAAAATTAAGAGTCGGGTAATTGTTAGAAGAACTAATATTGGATTAATTTGGTATTGCGCCACATCAGTAAAGGTTAAGTATAACGAAAAAGTTAAGTATTATGAAGACATACGATTTTTATACATGGCTACATGTGTCTTTGTGCGTGATCTTATGTTATCGAAAACGGTCAGCAATTTCAGTAAATCTTCTTGTGCTACAAACATTGTTTTATATATACTATTATAAAGAAAGATTCACTGTCTATAAAATTTTTGTAATTATGTAAAAAAAGAAAAGAAAAAAAAGAATTATTTCTATAATAAGCAAATATAAATAAAATCAAAAATTAGATCCACTTTCAGCAAATAGTTTTAAAATCCTCTTACAGCATTTTCTTCTTTATATTTAACCTCTTAACTGAGAATGACATAAAATTTAGTCATATTTGTATTTAATACATAATAATAATTCTGAGTTAAGAAGTTAAATTGATCAAATTAGAGCTGGAATATAATGTGTATTCTCTAGAACTCTATTGTGAGAATAGGTTAATTCGCAGAAAAAATTCTTCTGAAGATGAATCTGTATTTTTCTGTTAAAATAATAATAATAATAATAATATTTTTTATGAAAGATTGTTAAAAGTATAATTAATTCATTAAAATCAAGTAAAAACTCAAAAATATTTGTAAAAATTCAAAAGCTAAAATTCAAAGAAATATTTTTTAAAAGGACATATAATAGTTAGTATGACACAAGTTATAAAAAAATATGTTAAAAGTCAAAGGTATATATATATTTTTTTTAAACAAAATTCAGAAACTAAACAAATTTTACAAAAACCGAAACAGTTTCAAACTTTAAAAACTTCTATTGTTCTATTTCGAAATAAAAATTTTATTAACAGTATCATGTTTAAAGATTAGATAAATATATAATAGTATGCGACAATTATGTGTAATAAAATTTTTGCTTTTCTTTTTTAAATCTGTACACCCAAATGGCTAGTATAACATGTCTTATACTAATATAACAATTAATACGATAAACTTAAGCAATTTTTGTGCATTTATTCCCGCCTTTTTTAATTTAACAAGAAAGAAAAATCATGCGTCAAGCAGAGATTATGAAACTGTTTCCAACACATTCAGAAAACTGTAATAAAACTTCACAGTTAATAAGGGGAAAGGTGATATCTATGTAAACAATTTGGAAAAGGCATAACACATTTAAAAACTCAATTTTAGCAATTACCATCTATAGTCGGAAAAGTATCAGAAATTTTTTTTCGGCCCTGTACAGGGTGCTCCAAAATTCGACCGACAAATTAAGAGTGGTGATAGAAAGCATCAAGGGAATGAAAACTTAACATAGAACAAGGGGTCGCAAACCACGGTTAGTGGGAGAAAATCGCAAAAATAGTTATGAAGGGTGCAACGTCAAGTAGAACAGAAAGGGCTAATGATAAATAGAAAAAAAAAAACATTTATTTGACGTAAAACATTATTACAATGCATTGCAGTTCAACGTCAGAAAGGAGACGCCGAGACATTTTTATAGGAATATGTTTTAACGCGTCCGACAATCCTTCGTCCGTCGGTGTCGGCTGTGCAATGACATTCGTGGCCGTAGCTTCGAACAATTTCTAAAAAAATGTGTCGTCGCCTCCTTTCTAACGTTGAACTGCAATGCATTGTAATCATGCTTGACGTCATATAAATGTTTTTTCTACTTATTATTGGCCCTTTCTGTTCCACTCGACGTCACACCCTTCATAACTATTTTTGCGATTTTCTGCCACTAAACGTGGTTTGCGACCCCATGTACTATAGTAATTTTTCACCCTTTCAGGCCTCCTACCTTCCCTCTTAAATTGTCGGTCGAATTTTGGAACACTCTGTATATGATCTATAAATTTTTATATTACATAGTAGTTAAAATTTAGTTCAATTAGGCAACACATAACACAGTTGGAAATTTCTCTTCAGCAATTTCTACCAATAAACGGAAACGTACTCGAATTCTTTTTGCGCAGCCCTGCATATGATCTATAGAATTTATACACACACCAAATAATGTGCAGAAAATTTGTCAAATTTAAAAACGCATACCACAGCTAAAAACGCACTTCCAGCAATCATAGCTCATACAGAGTACTGTAACCAAATTATTTCGTGAGTACCTGTAATGAACGATAAATGGTATGATACACCCTATATTCTACAGTAAGCATCTTGGGGTTCACCTGAGTGATGTGTATCAATTTCAATATGTTTGAAATAGTGTAACATCATTAAGATACGTAGCAAAAAAAAATTCCCCATAAACTATAATGTAACGGAATTCTTTTCAGTGTCTCTGTAAACGAATTATAAATGCTACACACTTCAGTTTCAATATCGAACACAATGACACAAACAAAACCTCCATAACGTGCATAATTGCATGGCAATCCGAGTACACTGAAAAAAAAATATTCTGTAAATTTTACAGAAAAAAACTGTTTTTTAAAAAAAACAATTTTTTCTGTAAAAATTACAAAATCCATATTTTTTTACAGAAAAAAAAAATTGTTTAAAAGAAAACAACCAGTTTTTTATTGTAAAAAAATATGGATTTTGTAATTTTTACAGAAAAAATCCATATTTCTTAGAGGCTGTTGAAAAAGCTGTTTAAAAGAAGAAACAGTTTTTTCTGTTTTCTTTTTTATTCATAGCTGATGTAAAGAATACTGAACTGTAACCGCATTCTGATTTTCACTGTTTGCCTGTCAATGTCATATAAAAACCCGCCAAAGACGAAAAAATGAAAAAAGTTTATAATGTTATTTTTTTTAATTGGGGGGGGGGGGGGGGGGAGATTCATAGACTAACAGAAAAACGTGAAAAAAAATTCTGATATTTGGGGGGGGGGGGGCAGTTTTGACATATTACTGGGGGAAGTTTTAGATGCTTTTTTTTTCAAGGGTGGGGTGGAAGATGGAAGGGGGGGGGGCGGTTAAAAAGATAATATAATCTATAAATTCTTTCAATTCGCTAAATTCACAGCGAAATATATATATATATATTTATTTATTTACGTAAGTTAGAGCACGAAGAGACAGACAGACGGCCAGTGAAACCGAAGTCGTGAACACTTTCTCATCAACTATGTTGGAAAGTGTTAAAAAGAGGAAATCGTAAGTGATTGTTTCATGGCTAATCATATTTTTGGTTGATGGTTTAATTAGGATCTTTTCGCACTATTTCCCCGGTTCCTTTAGTCGGAACTTTGAAAAACTGGCGTTATATTCGGAGTGACGGTTTAATAAGATCTTACTGTACTTCGACTTGCATAAGGCAATGAAAGGATCCAGAAATTTAAATGATCGTTATTATGTAAGAGAAGAATTCGCAATAATCTGAACCAGATGTCAGGAGACAGAGAAAATCTGCTCAGCTGTTTGTGGTTTAGAAAGTAAGGGACTAATTTAAATTCCATCGGGAAATCTCTTCCAAAAACCACCCGCGGCTTGCTTTCTTTTTTCTTTCTTTCTTTTTTAGTTTGTCTATTCTAATCGATTCTTATCACAGAAAGAAAAATGCTATGCAAATTTCCGCTTAAGTTATTGTCGAAATTTTATCTTTTCATGCTAAAATAGACTAATAAATAACACATAAATGCCCAAAATTCTTCAAACCATAGTGGATAATTTAACATGCATCAATCAGGTGGTTCTTTCGGCCGATTATCTATGCAAAATATATGGGCCAGGGAGAGGGGGGGGGGTCCTCCGTGGCGGCCTTTCTAAGGAAACCTAACCCGTATTTAGACAACAATAAAAGACAAATGTTTCAAAATCTAGGAAAATGTATTATAATCGTATAATCACAAACCAAAATGTACGACAACTTCTTCTAAAGTTACAATTACGAAATGCGTTCTTTATCTTTAGAATAGACTTGAATAGAGGTTTTCGGATGCTACTAATTCACAAGGAATCATTTTCATGTTCAACAAGCATGTTTTACAGACAAACATTATAAATTAACAGCATTAACATTAACATTAAAATTAATATTATTATGTTACCCTTAAATTCCATTACGCAGCTGAAAATGTTTAATTGAGAATTGATTTTCATACTAATAAACTATATTCCGGTTTGAGAAAACGCATTAATACACTATAAAGTATACTCGTAAACATTTCCGGAAATCAGTGGCAGTAAAAGAAGCTTGGTTTTCATAATTGCTTCCTTAAATAACGAAAATATATTGGTTTTTGAGGTTTCTAATGAAAAAGAACGCATTTCGGAATCGCGAATAGCTTAGAAGAGGAGATTGTATATTTTCGAACATGGTTATATGTTGTTTTCGTCGAAACATTTGTCTTTATTTACAGTCTATGGCAAGTTTCGAAGAAAACAACGGATATGAATGATTAAGCCGACGAGCACGACTTGGTTTCAAACCCAGCACCTCCCGTCTACCAACTTTGCGATAGCAGGATATACTCAACCGATGATGGTCTATGCATCAGTCAGATAAGTGCCTTAATATAGATATTCGTTCACTGTGAAAATGAAATTATGTGCACACAGAATGTGGTATTTCTGTAAGAAGCTGATACACTTCCGTTTATTTTTAATATTGATCTTTAATTATTTTTTAATTACCTCCCATAAGGATTTTATGATTCTAAAGAGGGTAAGAGCGGTGCAATCAGAAGAAATGTTTCTGCTTTAATACATATGCTGTCGAATTTTTTTGCAATAACACTTAATGAAATAGAGATTTTTGGTAAACTTACACCAGTTCTCGGTTTAAAGCATTCGATCAAGATCCCCGATCATTAGTTCACATGTTTCTTACAAACTAGAAGACCTGCCCTGTGTTGCCCTTTAATTACCTTAAATAAATATAAAATTACCTTAAATGCATCTATACAAACGAACCTAATGGTGGGGGATCATTTGGTTCTCAGCGATCGTCAAAACGGCAATCGCTATAACAGTTATTTTAAATATACCTAAAATTACCTTAAATATAATATAGAAACTAACCTAGTGGAGGGAGCACCGCTGTTTTTGCCTTTGTATTTAATTTAGTGATCTTAAAAGACCAATCGCAATAACGTGGGCCTTTCATTAATACGCGAAACCGATATTTTCAACAGTAGCCAAACGCAGAAACAAATTAATGACACATATTTTCTATCGTCGATTTATAGAAACCAATTTCGCATGTTTCTAATTAACGGGAGTAATTAAAATACCCTCGAAGATCGGCATTCCGTTTTCGAAACTAGCCATCATATTACTTTCGTTAAAAAATTAGCAAAAAATAAAATGTATTTCTTATTCTATAATGATTTCCAAAGATTTTCTTCACACAGGGATGTAAAATAAAAGATTGAATAACGAATATTCCAAACAAATGGCCTAATAAAAATAAAAATCCTTATTTTAACCGGAAAGGGGGACTTTTTAAAAAGAAATTGGCGAAAAATTCAAAAATCGCTGTACGAATACCGAATAAACTTTACTAAAACAGAGACAAAATTTATTATATTAAACTAAAAGATAAAAATTAGATTATTTTAATTAATGTCGAAAAATCACCACGGAATACGATAACGTTAAAAATCTCATAAAAAAATATATTTAAAAAAAAAAAAAAAAAAAAAAAAAAAAAAAAAAAAAAAAAAAAAAACGAGTCTCGGGTGAATTGGGACCTGTATTGCTACTTTTTCAAAAAATTAACAATGTTGTTAAGTTATTCAGTAAATTTCTGGAAATTTTGTTTTCAAAAAGTGACTGAATATTCATTAACTGGTAAATAACTGACATGCAGTTATAAGAAAAAAGAAAAAGATTTCGACGTTTGGACGGCAATAACTATAACGACTATTTTAAATATACATAAAACTACTTTAAATGTAATATAGAAATGAACCTAGGGGAGCACCACTGATGATTTTGCCATTGTAGTAAGCGATCGTAAAAAAGGGCAATTGTAATAACGTATCCCCTTCATTAATACGTGAAACTAAGTTTTGCAACGGTGGCTAAACGCAGAAACAAATTAATACAGATCTTGCCCATCATCGTTGCTATAGAAACCGAATTTGCAAGTTTCCAATTCACGGAAGTAAAAAAATCCCCTCGAAGATCGTCATTTCGTTTCCGAAATAATCCATCAATATTACTTTTTTTTTTTTTTAATTTCACAAAAGAGAAAATATATTTCATATTTTTTTTAACGTTTACCCGAAAAAAAGAACATTAATAAAAATCGCGAAAAATTCAGAAATCGCTGTACGAATCTCGTATAAACTTTATTGAAAAGAGGACAAAGTTTACTTAATTGATATAAAAGGTGGAAATCAGATTCCTATACTTAACGTCAAAAATTCGTCACATAATGCAAAAAAAAAAGCTTAAAATATAATCAAAAAGTCAAAAATCCGTGTCTCGAGTGAATTGGGACCTGTCTTTGTCTATCCCGAACCAAATTTGCAGATCTCTACGTGTGATAGATTGTCTAGCCATTGCCAACACACAGACACATAGACAAATACTCTCTTTTATAATATAGATTGATGGAAAATATTAACGCTTACACCAGAAATTTTATACAGAGGTAGACAGTAGGTGCAATGCAATTCATTTGACCTTACAGACTATAGCAGTTTTCGATTACTGGCAAGTTTTTGTAACAATACATTTCTCGCATATTTTTCGAAAAAAAAAAAAAATGTTTGTTTGTGCTGTAATTTACTAACAGTATCAACAACAAAGCCTCAACCGCAGTCCCTCCCCCCCCCCTCCTGTGTTTTTCTCTTTTACATAAAATTGCAGTCTTTAGTATTTTTATTCGTGTATTATATTTTTATACCATGTAAATAAAAAAACACATGTGTCTTAATCTACAAAAATATAATATAACCACAAATATACATACAATAACCTCTTTCGAATCACCCACGATTTTGAAAAGTGTTCTTTATCTTTAGAAACCTCAGAAACCAATATATTTTGAAGATTTAAAGAATAATTAACAAAAACAAATTTTCCTTTGCTCAAACCGGAATATAGGTTTTTAGAATGTTATGAATTCTCAAGTAAACATTTTCAGCTACTAACTGAATTTAAACATGCAAAAGTAACAAAACAGTTTTAATTTTAATGCTAATGTTGTTAATTATCATGCTTATCTGTATAACATGTGTCTTGAACATGAAAATGTTTACTTGCGAATGGATAGCATCCGAAAAACCAATATTTCAGGTTGAGAAAACTAATTAATACACTATAAAAACTATTCGGAAACGTTTTTGAAAATCAGCGGCAGCAAAATAAATTTTGATTTTATAAATGTTTCTTAAAATCTCCAACATATATTGGTGTCGGAAGTTTCTAAAGATTAAGAGCGCTTTCCGGAATCGTGGGTATCTGGGACGAGGTTATGGTATATTTTCGTTCATTGTTATATTATATTTTCTTAGATTAGGAAACATGTTTTTGTTTTACAGTGTATCAATTTAAAGAAATAGTCTTCAGAAAATTGGCAGAATAGTTTGTTTTTTGATAGAATGTCGGTTTTCAGTTCTCTGTAAATTTACATAAGACAGACTCTGTAGCAGACTCTGATAGACTCTGTAGCAGACTCTGACAGACTCTGTAGCTCTTTTGTAAATCAGACTCTGTAAATTTACATACATAGATTGATTAAGATGATTACCCGATTATTAATTACTAATTTCTTCGTACAAAGATACAAATAACAATACAAAGATAATACAAAGATACTTAATACAAAGATAACTATGTCTAGGTCTGAACTTTACCTAAAAATATTCATTTTATCGTTATTTTTTATTGCTATTAACTTTCGGTAAGTCTCATTTAGGAATGATGTTCTACTTCATTTAATCATATATTGTAAGACTTTCTAGAAATATATAAATGAATTTAAAAGAAAATATTTCTTCTGATTTGTCAAATAAAAAATAAAATAGTTAAATGTACCAATAGTCCTTTATTTTTAGTGTTAACTATGCAAATTAGCATAACCACTAAAGAAAAGAATTAGGAAATGATAACACTTTTTCTTAGTATAATGTAGTGTAATCATTTTTTTTATTGCTGTCAATTTTTCTTTTTTTCCATATTCATAGTTTTATTATAACTTCTATATTATTTACTATATATAAAAACGAGTTACAAGTTAAAACGTTCAAAAAAATAAAACAATACGAGATATCTTTTCATTCTGATTTGGGTCTTATCCTGTATACGTCAATCTCAAAGATCAAATGATACATCTTCAAGATTTTTTTTTTTTTTTAGGATGAGAAAAATTATACTAAATGCTTTCCTAGATACAAGCTTGGAAATTGGACTTTGAACTGTTTTGGATTTTTCTTTACTGATATTTTAGATCAAAGTAAAATAATGAAAATTTTCTACAATTTTTACTTTGTGTTATTAATAAGTCGAAAGTTTAACAAAACTTTTTTCATATTTTATTTTTTAATACATATTAAAATATTTATTAAATTATCAAATTATTAAAGGAACATTTGAAAACACAAAATAACATTGTTATGGGAATTACGTAATTAAAATATCATCTTAACATTTATAAAACATTTATAAAAAGTTTCGTTTTATAATTATAAAAAAAATGCACTATACACACACACACACACACACACACACACACACTCACACACACACACACACATATATATATATATATATATATATCGATTAAGCAGCTATTTTTTAATCATATTATTCGAATAATTAATTTTTACGTGTTAATAGTTTTCAATGACCATAACTTAAAAATACAAATACATACTATCTATCATTTGTTATTAGAAATCCCAGTTCATTACACCTCTTTGTGATTATAATTCGTAAGCCTGTGTGTATCCTTGGTAAATGAATGTATTTAATACATTTATTTTTAATCGTGTACGGTTGAATATGTATTTTATATACTGTTAAAAAATTTGGTGTTGGTGTTGTACCCTGTAAAAAATAAAAAGGTTTCTTAATCTACGGAAATGTAACATAACCACGAACGAAAATATACAATAACCTCCTCCGAGTTACCCACAATTCCGAAAAGCACACGATTGGGCTGTCAGTCTAATTTTAACTGAAGTTATCTCAGAATATAGTATACATATTTGATTCTAACTCCTCTCTCAAACATTAATTTTTCTTAACGATATTTCTAAAAATGTAATTTTTATGTAGGTTTTTCTGCAAAAATAATTTTGAGTAAAAATGCCCGCTTTTTACATGAAACGCGGAGCGATTAGCTTCGTATCTGTTTATGACAGTCATATGACTTGTGCTATTCTAATATAGATTGCTATTATTACTTGTTAAGAAAATTCTGACAAATATTTTAGTCAATTGGGAAATTATTTCCATTGGTTAAGCGGTTTTTCTAATAAACCGCTGCAGTTAAAATTTAATCACGTAGAGTCGCATTTTTATGTGACTGAACAGATTATTTTAGTGATTAAAATGTCTTTAATTAGTTTATTTCATGAATCTTTATGAACTTAGAAGTGTATTTTTCATAACAATATTTTGTATAATTTAGGAGCCATGATGTTTAAAAAAAAAAAAAAAAAAAAAAAAAAAAAAAAAAAAAAAATGTGGTAAAGCCGATTTAAAATTAAAATTAAAATTAATGAAAAAAAATTAAAATTAAAATTAAAACTTCAGTCGCATACATAATGACGGAGACTGTTAAGTGGTTAACTTGTTAATCATCTTCTGTTTCATTGAATGCTTCTAAAGTAACCACTTTTGTAGGAGATTGTCCCAGTTTATATATAACACATGGGCTGATAATTTCCCGGTCTAATAAAGAAAACACAACTTTTTAACAAAGCTTTATAACTTTAGGTCTTTATAACTTTATAACTTTAATAAATAACATAACTTTAATAATAAATAATAATAATTTAATAATAATAATAATAATTTAAAAATAATAATTTTATAATAATAATTTAATAATAATAATTTTAAAAATGATTTAATAATAATAACTTTATAATAATAATTTAATAAATGATTAATAATAATAATTTAATAATAAATAACATAATTTTATAACGAAAAAGCTCCAAACAGTGCTCAGAACTCGTTGTTGTTTTTGGTCAAAAGTCAACACGCGCGGCAGCCACTTTGACAACAGCTTTTTCATAGACAAATGTTCATTCAAAATAAAACCTACACGTTCCTTGGATATCTTCAGAGTCTGAGCTATCTCCTGCAACTTCACTTTACGGTTCCCCAAAACGATTTTGTGGACTTTTTTTATGTTTTCGGGAGTAACCACCTCTTTTGCGTGGTGCATCACTGGTGTCCGTACGACCACGTTTAAATTCAGTAAACCAGTCAATAATGGTTGATTTACCTGGTTCAGTGTCCGGATAACGCTTATCAAGCCAAGCTTTTGGTTGAACTGTGTTTTTTCCCCATCAAATAACAATTCTTGAAATTCTTGTTATCCATTTTTTTTTTGTTTATCAACAAAGTCGTTCAACTAAAACCACTGTAACGTTTTATCCACACGGCAAATCGTCATGGCATTTTTTCTGCTACCCTTTAAAAGTTAGTATTTACTAAAAAAAAAAAACATCGGTTCGGCGATTGCAACGCCATCTGTGTGCCAGACCGGGAACTTATTAGCCCATGTGTTAGTAATCATCTAGTCTTATATTGAAATGCTCAATAAAAACACTTCCTATGTTCTGCCCTGTATTTTACAGTTTTATTCTAATTCAGTCAGAGATTAACATAGAAGAAGGAATATAAATTAATATATTTATAAATTAGAAATATTTATATTCCTTCTTCTATGGAGATTAATGTAATGTGAAAAACTGAAGTGAATTTCTGCCAATAGATTATTATTATTTTAATTGCATTTTTACATGATTTTCTTAACACAGCCCAGGTCATCTAGTTTTAATTATATAATTTAAATGGGCTGAACTTCTTCACTAATATTAAAACAAATGTTGACTTGAAAAGTTGTCCCAAAATTAGGGGGGGGTGGGGTTACATTTTACCAATATTGGTGCAATGTTAACAAGAACTGTTTCGGCAGTTTATAGTCAATATTTCTGCAATGTAGGGGCTGTCTTCATTGCAAATATTTCTATTGTAAAGCCAACTGTGACTTCAGCAGTGATATTCATTTTTAAACTTAACTCATGTGTAGTGTATTATATGGTGTGTATAAATTCTATAGATCATATACAGGGCTTCACGAAAAAAATTGTAAGCTTTATCATATATGTGTTTGAATTGCCTAAAGTGTGTTTTTAACTGTGTTGTGCATTTTCCAGCAGAACTCTATGTTAATATATACTAAGAGATGTATGTATAATGTAAATAAATTTATATACAGGAATGTGCAAAATACTGTCTATTGGATACATTACTGTCTGTGAATGATAATTAGTGGAAGGTCGCTTTTAATTGCTTTACGCATTTTCCAACTGAATTAAATTTTGGTACATTATGTGATGTGTATAAATTCTACAGATACAGGTTTACTCAAAAGAGCTCGAATGAATACCCAAATACCAGGAATACCCAAAAGAGCCGACCCATAAACGGGATTTTCCGAAAGTATGCTTTTAAATTTTTTACGTGTTTCTCGGCTCAGTCAATTTTTACTATCTTATATGCTGTTAGTATAGTGCAATATTAATAAACTCATATAAACATCACAAAAATATATGGATACAAAGCTACATATGGATGGTAATTCCAAGAAAAATGTTTTTAATTGCTTGATGCGTTTTCCAGCTGATTTAAATTTTTGTTTTAGTTTGTGGTATGTATAAAAATATATAGATCCCATATAGATCACTCCACAAAGGAATTTACATACATTATCGGCTATGGACAATAATTTCTGAAATTGAATTTTAACTGTGGTATGTGCTTTTTAAATTGCATATTTAGATAGATCATTTGATTGTAAAAAATGAAATTTCTTAAATTTCTTAACAATATTTTGATAGTGTTGTAAAGTGTTTCATAATCCCTGCCTAATTCGTGATTTTTAGTTCTTAAATTTTCTTGCATGTGTCATGGCAAAATAATAATAATAATAATAATAATAATAATAATGTAGAGTTAATTATAGACTGAAATTATTTTAATTTTATTAATTTGTAGAAATATACCTGTTTCGCCAAAGTAATAACTCAAAAAATTTGAAAAAAAAAAAGTTTTCTTATTTAATTAGCAATCATATAAGAGCACTTATTACTAATGTAAAAACATTCTCATATACATCACTTATAATACTAAAACTGAAAAAAAAAGTTTGGATAACATTTATAAAACAACGATTATTTATTGACAAATAAAATTTTCCAAAACCAAAGCCTACTTATTTAAAGTTTCTTACAATAGTCTCATAGTTTAGAAAATACAAAATAAGACATGGGAAGGTTTTTTTTTAAAAATCTGATCAAAACTTGTCTCTAAAAAACCTCTAACTTAAGCAGAAAAACTTTTGGCGATCTCGTCGATTTTAAGATATAGAGTTTAAAAAATAAGTGCATTTATTAAAGACCTATTCTTTCTTTATCCTTCATCTCATTTTGACAAGTTCAGAATGTAAGTTTTTTTTTTATCGCACGTATTGTGTATTTTACTATCATTTTACATATTGAAAGTGCACCGGCATTATCATTGATAAATGAACAATTGTGAAAGCAGGATACATGAAAACGTTATTATTACTGGAGGCATTTCGGTCTTAACGTGTAGGCCAACAGAACTCTTGGCCAAGGATACCAAATCTGCCAAGGAGTCCGAATTAGCAAAGTTTGGGTTACCAAAAAAAGTTTTAATTTTAATATAAACAAGAACGAAAAATTATGCGTCAAGCATAGATTATGTAACACTTTCCAACGCTTCCAAAATAATTTTACAAATCATTACCGTTTAATAAGCTGAAAGATAACATCGAAGTAAACAATTTGGAAAACGCATAACATATTTAAAAACATAATTTCAGGAATTTCCAACATATATTTCCAACATATACAATATTCAGAAAAATATCCGAATACTTTTATTCAGCCCTGTACAGGATCTATAGATTTGTATATATACTACATAGTATGCTAAATTTTAGTTTAGTTAGGAAACGCGTAGCACAGTTTAAAATTCTACTTCTGGAGTTTCTGTCAATAAACGGAAATGTGTTCGCGAACTTTTGTGCTGCCCTGTATATGAAATACAGAATTTATACACACCAAGTAATAGAAAAAAAGTGAGTTCAATTTAAAATCGCGTTCAGCAACTTAAAACGCACTTCCAGGAATTACTTTTAACAGACAGTAGAGAATTCTTTTGTGGGTCCCTGTAAATGAACGATGACTGCTATACACACACTATTCTGTAGTAAGCCTCTTGTAATGCACCTTAGTGATATATATAAATGTCAATGCGTTTAAAATAGTGAAACATTATTTAATTAAACCGCAAACGATTTTTCTCCATAGACGTAATGTAATGGAATTCTTTTGACTGTCCCTGTACAGTAACTATAAGTGCTATGCACACCCTATTTCATATTAAGCTTTTTGTAATGCACTTTAGTGATATATATCAATTACAATGTGTTTGAAATTGTGTAACATCATTAAAATAAACCGCAAATGATTTTTCCTCATTAGACCGTAATGTAACGGAATTATTTTGAGTATCCCTGTAAAAAAAAATAAATGCTACACACTTCAGTTGAAATAGGGAACATGCTATTGATAACGACAATAACATATAAAATTTGAAGGGCAATCCGAGCATATTTACGGGAGTTAGAGCACGGACAGACGGCAGACGGCCATACGGCCAGACAAACCAAAGTCATAAACACTTTTCAACTAGGTTGGAAAGTGTTAAAAATTATGAGGATAATCATAGTGAATTTCAAAAGATTTTTTTTATTTTTTTATTGTATGGAACTATTCCCAACATTATATTAAACATCGCGTCTTTTCTACGGTCGGAATTAAACTTTTGAGGCCTCAGATGCAATTGCAGTTGGAAGCAGGGTTGCCAGCTTGGCCTTTTTTTTCCTTCATAAATTCTGAGTACATAAAGGAAATTCTGGAAGCAGAATTTTCACTTTAAGTAACCACGAAATGGATGTCATTAAATAAATCAAAAATTACTATTCAGAAATTCAGGTAAGAATTCGGAATTTCTGAATTAAAGAAGAAGCCCAAATTGTCAACACTGTTTGGAAGTTCCACCTACTTCTCCTTTGTTTAACCCTTTCTAAAGCAGTAGAAGTATTTATCTCACTTAATTTTAATCCCCAAATGCCAAATTTGCACCAGAATTTTTGCATAATTTTTTTGTTTTATAATGTATAATCGGTCAAAAGAGAGAGAGAGAGAGAGAGAACACCGCATACATTTAAATCTCAAAATTGTGACAGAGAGAAATGGAAATTGCCATTCGACTTGAAATTATGTCCTCTTTCAATTTGTGTTTAAAAAAATAAGCTTAAGGTGTCATCTTCATTCTAAAATTGTACCAAACTCTGAAATTTTCAATACGAACATCTAATTTTGACATCATGTTTGACTTTCTTGGGAAATTTAACATTAGAATACCAAACAAGAAATCATTCGGCCTAGTTGTTTAAAAATTATGAATGTTTAAAGTTTCGAACATTTAATGTTCAATTCATTTGTAATCTTTGCAAAACAGATTGCAATGAAGATAGGCTTTTAAGTATAATTAAAAAAGTACTTGATGGAATGCGCTGAAATTTTCAATACGAACATCTAATTTTGACATCATGTTTCTATTTTTCGGTAAATTTTACTTTCAAATACCAAACGGAATCACCCAAGCAAGTAATTTAGGAATGCTGCAAGTTTAAAGTTTGGAACTCCTAATGTGAAATTCACTGCAAAAATAATTGTTGAATTTACGGTATAATACTGGCATCCCAGCTGCCAGTATTATACCGTAAAATCAACAACTATTTTTTGCAGTGTTCATATTTAATCGTTGCAAAACAGATTGCAGTGCAAGTGTAGTTTTTAAAGAGTAACTCTAAAACTACTTGGCAGGATGAGCTGCAATTTTGGTTCAAGTATTTGAAACTTCTAGAAACGGATTCCTGATTTTTAAAAAATCATGGGTTCATTCAAAAATTCATATATTTCGAAAAAACATACATATTGGAAATTAATTTTCGTAAAAAAAAAGGTTGAACTACTAATTAATGCTATACGGCTTAGAGGGGTCATCTATATACAGGACTTGTTCCAAACTTTAAATTTAGTTTGGTATGAACCTATTTAAACCTATGAATTATTTAACAAAAATCGATTTCTAGAAGCTTTAAATATGCGAATACAAAATTTCAGTTAATTCCACCAAGTAGTTTTAGAATTATCAAGGGTCGATACAGGCAAAATTTGGAGCCTATTATAACCCCTTCACAAAACTCTATTTGATAAAATGGTGCCTTTCACAAAATTCCTTTTAATAAAATAGGCCCTTTTACAAAATTATATTCCACAAAAACTTACTATTTATTAATTATTTATCATTTTGTGACGCTTTAAAATGTGTAATTTGTAAACAAACAAGTTCACCAGATAGGAAAACTTCAGAAAAAGGATTTTTAAAAGTTTTTGTTAATAAATACTTGGTTCGAATTTGAGTAACTGGGTTTCAACTTTTATTACAAAATGTTATTTTTCACAAAAATATAACAAATTTCACAAAATATAACCTTTTCACAAAATGGGTCCCAAGAAAAAAATTCTGCATCGACCCCTGATTATTCTTTAAAAACTACCAGTATTTTAATGTGTTTTGCAGCGATTGAAATGAATTTAACATTAGGAATTCTAAATTTTAAACATGCGTAATTCCTAAACTGCTTGACCAACTGACTTGCAGATTGATATCTGAAGGTAAAATTTACCGAAAAATCCGAATATAGATCTCAAAATTAGATGTTAATATCGAAAATTTCAGAGTTTGTTACAATTTCTATATGTAGAGACCCCCTAAGCAAAATGTAAGTATAACATTAATTAAGTAGGCATAATATTGGTACCAGTTATATTTTTATCCAGTGATTTACGGTAGATATTATGGGGGTATTATTATTATTTTTTTTAAATTGTATGTTTTTTTACACTTCATATTAAACCGTACTTATCTTAAGCTTAACATAATCGTTTTCAGAGATAAATGAAAAGTTTTTACCATTTCTTTACAAAATAGTTACAAAGCCTGATCGTTAATCGGAGGAAGAAATTCCTAATGGTAATATTAGGCAACATTATTATTAGCAATACACACAGGAAGTATAGGAGCAACACAGGAAATACAGAATGCTAAAAAACGATCCAATTTTCATCATAATCCTTTTTTAATCTTGTGAATACGCAGAGATTCTTATGCATCGTAAAACTGAAAAATAGGGTGTTATTAATATACTAAACGTGTTCTTTTTTTGCCTTTTCTCTTTCATTTTAGCAAAATTGCCTGAATATATACGATGGTATTAATATACTAAACATGTCCTCCTTTTTTTTTCTTTCACTTTCATTCTAGCGAAATCGCTTAAAAATATCTGGATGGAGTAAAAATAAAATACAGGCTGTCAGATTCTGTAATCTTTAGAAAAATAATTATCGTTGTTTTTATAAACGGCGTATATTTTCGACACCTCGATCCAAAGTAAGGTCACAAGAAAAATTATGTCATTGTAGAGATTCTCTTTCAGAGAATGGTGTTTTATTTTTCAAGCAATGGAAAACGCGAAAAAAAAGGGGGGGGTGGGTGATTTAAAACCAGTGGCCAGGCCCGTACAGAGGGGGGTAGAGCCGGTACAAATTACCGGGGTCCGGATATACCAGGGGACCTGCCCTCGGGGCTTGTTTTTAAATAAAATACAAGAAAAAGTAGACTCAAACATTTAAAAAAAAAGATCGACTTTTTTACATATTTTTTTAAAAAATAACTAACAAATATTACTACTCAAAAGTCTGAATTTGCTAGAATGTCTTTACGGGTCGGCCTTGTAGGGGGGGGGGGGGGGTACACTTGCGTATGTATCAAATACTTGATAATTGGGCGTTTTAAGCGTGAAAAACACTCCACATCTTTTATTAAACAGCAGCAGAACGCACGTAGCAAAGACAAGCGTCAGGGAATCGTTGATGAATTCAATTGCAATTTATTAATATTTCCAATATTTTAAATTTCTATTTAAAATCTTTAGATGAAAAAATGCACCATAAACTGTAATACTTCAAAAGAAAAATACGAATAAAATTGCAAGCTATATTGATTTTCTAAAAAGTACTATTTATTTTCTAATGCAGTAAAGCCCGTTTATAACGAAATCCTGCTATAAATGTAAAAAAAATCGTGGTCCAACGAAAAAAAAGTAATTGTACCTTCTAAGACTGAAAAAACCTGTCTTAAACTGAATTTTCCCCTGGTCGTTTGTGTTTTTGTCTAACAAGGTTTTATTGTATTGTATTTATGGGAGGGGGGGGGCTGCATTGAAATTAATACCGTGGCCCGCGGTCTCTCTGTACGGCCCTGACGGCGCCCCCATCGAAGCTACACAAAATACATACAGAGTGCCCCAAAAACATTGACCTCGGCTTTCATTCCTTAAATATTGATCCTAGACATATATTATAATTAAAAAATTACGTAAAAAAGGTACAGAATTTTATGAAATCGATTAAAATTTTCAGGGGATTAAATGTGAAGAAATACAAAATTTCAATTTTTATACGACCCCCGTACAAAAAATTTCCCAATGACTAAAATGTACTCCATACACTAGTAACGTCACGTACAAAATCTCAGCATTTTATCATACAGAGATTTATATCCATCCACTATCTGATTATACAAGATTGTATACGTGTATGTAATGTACACCACACGCACTCTTTTAAATAAATTCGTGTGTATGTGAGAAGGGAGTGCGCCTATACGAAGATGGTTATAAAATTCAGTTACGCCCATCATAGTAAAAAGATTGGTTTGTCTCTTTCTAAATCGCACACATATACTGCAATATTTAAGGCCGAGTTTCTAATCCACAATTTAATTGTGAGTTAGAAATGCTAATCTTTTGCCCTGCCCAGCCAATGTCAGACCAATTGCTTTTAAAAAGTTATCATATTTTTTAAAAGACAATACTAAAAGTAGAAAGCTAAAAGCTAAAAATAGTATGTAATAAATATAAATGTCAATCTAAGAAATTAAGCATTAACAATATGCTTATCATATTTTCTATGGGTTTACGAATATTTCATCGAAAACTTTAACTAATCGAATTGCTTATAATAATCATGAAAATAAAGATTATCATAAGTAATTATCAAATTAGAAGCAACATTACTTTTCCTTATTTTTGTATTTCTTTTTCTTTTACATATTTTTTTTTCTATCTTTTCACTTTAGGGGACTGAAGTAATTTAATCATAGGCAGTACATTTACATTAGAAAGTTGAACAACTGGTGTATGATACAATAAATGCAAAAACTTCTTAATAACACTATAAAATTAAGAAATACGCAAGGCTCTTTCGAAGAGGCTCTTTCTTATCAGAACAGAAAGAGAAACATGAAGCTAATTGAACATAAACAGAATCAGAAAAGTTTGCAATTTTTTTAATTTCTAAACATCGCACATTTTCAATTTTTATACCGTTATATAGGGAAAAAATCTACTTTCGAATGCAATTTGTTTGAAAACTGTATCGCAATTTACTCATTTATTATAGCATTTAAATTAAATTTCAAGTATTTTTTTAAGCTATCTCTATTACTTGCAGACGATTACAAAATATTAATCCGTTTGCACTTTAAGCAATATAAAAAGTTCAGCATTTGTTTCCAGGTAATATTCAATAACGAAATTAAAACTCCATTAAGGAATAAATAAAATAGTATAAATAAAACACAAATTTAACAGACATATGATCTAAATAGGCTCTTAAAACCGCCGAAATTATCAGAATAAGAAAAACTGCTGTATATAACGAATTTTTTTTGCGATTTCTTCGTCTATTAACTTCTGGCACGAAGCCAATACAAAATGGCCGCTTTTAAAGAATTTCAAAATTTTATTTGAATATATAAATTGACATATTTTATATAAAATGCTCTTTGGTGTTGTTAGGAGGCAATCTAAAAAAAATTATTAAATGTAATAAAAATCTATTAGAGTTTTCAATAAAAAAAAATAAATGGTTTTCACCTACATTATCTATTTTGGGAAGCCCGGGTTGGATGCCCTAATATATCTAATACACAAAAGAAAAATATTAATTTAATTAATTTAATTAATTAAAAATTAAAAACAAATTAGATGTAATAATAATTATTATTATTATTATTAATCATTTTTTAAGCAAAATCTTTAAAGAACATTGAATTTGTCATTTTTTTTTTAAGTTATTTCGAAAATTTCTATGAATGTTATTTTTTTATATAATATTTCGAAAAATATTCGAGTATGATAATAAGAAAACAAAATTTTTATTCGTAAAAGGGAAACCATTAAAAACCCGGAACTAATGTTCGAATCTCACGCAGTCTCCATTTATCGGAAATTTGAAGTACAAACATATCATGAAAGACAAGCGGAGAAGGTGTTAAGAGTTTTCCAGAGACAAGACTGAAAATTGAACTTTAAAACGGATCTGCGTAATAACAATGCGCCTATTAAAAACCTATTCGTTTGTCTACTTTTGTAGACATGCAATACATGTAGGAAAACCCTATATCTTCGATTGTTTCTCTGTTTTTCAAAATAACATTATTATTCAGAATAGGTATTCCCTTTCAAACATAATGTTCATTCTATACTGATTTTATCTTCTGTATTTTTTTAACATTTCATCATTCCAACTATCTTAAGATGCGTCTGTGCCAGATATTAAGAATTATTTGTTAAATTACAAATGTAAAAACGTCGGTGGAAGTATCGGATAAAATTGGAAAAAATGTATATATGAACACCATTGTAAAAAATCTTGTTTTTCCAATGGTGTTTCCAACATCTTGTTTATGTACTTTAATTTTTTAATAAGCCCATTTTTGGCTTTAGTAAAACATTTCCGTTATCATCGATCTATATTTTGTAGAGAAAATATAGGTGCTTCAGTCTTTAGTAATGGAAATCCCACTTTCCTGGTTTTATTATTATTATTATTATTACTATTATTAACCATTGCTGCAAAAATATAATTCAATACAATAAAAGTAAAATAATTGTAAAAAAAAACACGCTTTTATTAGTGTACTTAAAAGTAGAAAATAATTTTTTTATCAACAATCTGAAGGTCAAACTAACAATTGTTAAAGTATGAGGCGCGTTTAGAAATACTCTAACAACATTGTAAAAATAAGATGTTTTTACAATATATATTGTGTGTCCGTTAATTTTTAGTAAGTTTTGTTTAGCTCTAGTAAAACACTTCCGTTATCACCTCTATGTATTTTGAGAATATATAGGTGCTTCAATTTTTAGTAATGAAAATCCCATTTTGCTGGAGGGAGGGGGGGAGGGGATATTAACAATTGCTGCAAAAATATAATTCAATACAATAAAAGTAAAGAAATAAAATAATCACGCTTTTATTAGAGTAATTAAAAGTAGAAAATAATTTTTTTTTTATCATCAATCTGAAGGTCAAAACAAAAATTGTTAAAGTGGGAGGCTCTGATATAAATTATGTAAATTGGAATTTTTATCACATTCGTAATATAATTTAATTTTTAATAAATGTTTAAGAATTTTCTTTCTTATGATTTTCATTGTAGCTTAATTTCATTATCTTATTACTTTCAGCATCTCATGTTTTTACGATTTTTGTTTTATCTTCCAGATTTTTGACAGATTTTCTACTTTTAAGTACACTAATAAAGCACGGTTTTTAGTCCTTGCCTACGAAACATGTTAGAAAAGATTGATTAAGTTATTAAATACATTTTGTAATATTTTAAATATATGTTTAATAATATTAATTATTAAAAAGATCTAATAAATAATATTAATTATTATAAAGTTTAATAAGTAATATTAATTATAAAGCATTTTAAGTAATATTAATCATTAAATTATTTTTGTTTTTAAAATATTTATAAAATATTTTTATTTTCACTTTTGGCTTATAGCTGAACAAACTCTCTAGTCTTACAATCGAAATCCCACTTTGCTGGGGTTTTTCCAATAACATTGTTTAAAGAGTGTAATCCAAAAAGCTTTCTTTCAACAACAGAAGAAAAAAAAGTTATTTATTTATATTTTGTTTAGTCAATTATTTTCGTTATCTCTCATATATTCTTTTTCAACTAGCATAGCAACTTAGCACGAAGATCGTACTCAAATGCTACTCAAGCACACTTATTATTATTTTTTATTTTTTTTAAGTTTAGAGTCTATGATTTGTATGTACATGTCCGTGTGTTTTTTTTTTTTAATTTTGGAGATTTGTTTTGTTAAAAAGAGGAAATTAAAAATTTAATAAATATTTTTTGTTTACAGAGAAATATAATTTTATTGATAGTCTCGAAATTCGATTTTTAGTTAGGCCCGAAGATAGTACTCAAATGGTATTCAAGCACACTTATTATTATTGTAATTTATTTTTTTAATTTTCAGTTTAAAGTCTATGATTTGTACGTACGTATGTTCTTATGTTGTTTTAAATTTTGGAGATTCGTTTTCTTAAAAAGGAGAAAATAAAAACATCTTCCTTATTTTATGAAACATTGGTGTTGAAGAGGTATAATATTTACAGGAATTCATATTGTTGATAGATGAAAAAATATTATATTTACATTTTAATGTAAACATGCTATAGAATTATATAAGAAAATCACTTATTATCATTAAAATAAAAATATATATGCTAAAAGTGAATACAGTAAACATAAAGGCTTAAAAAATCGTTTAATAAACAGATCTAGTTTCGCACACACAATCGGTGACATAATTTTTTTTTAATTTTAGCGTCGATAAATTCGTACTGTTATTATTTCAGTGAAATTAATTATATCGTCTGTTATTATCATACGATTAATTCCCGTAATAAAATAAGTACATTTTAAGTTGGCAACATTTTATGCTTTGTTGACATTTACTGAAAATTCCACCGGAAAACTTAAGCCTAGCTTTGAAAATTTCAGATTTTGAAATCCATATTTAGACTCTTTTTCCTTTTAATATCTATTTCTCCAGAAACATCTATCCAAAAAATTGTCGGTAAATTATATGATTGCTATAATTAAACAATTTTAGTGTACAAATTCGGTTTTTAAATTCAGTAATACGGAAATAATAGGACTCCATCTTAAATATAACCTAGGCATCCTAGAATCATTACCTATCATGGGTTCATTGAATTAATTACGTATGATGGGATTTAATAGAATGAAGAAAACTTTTATTAATATCTTTTTAAGTTTTGATTGGATTTTCATAAAATTTTAAATTACTCGACAAAATTCTGCAACGTTTATAATTAAATTTCATATCATTCGGTTGAGTAATTTTTACGCTGTTATATGCGGACAGACGGACAGGCGGGCGGACCAGACGACAACTATAGGTGCTACATGTATTCATATAATTACGAACGCACCTAAGAAAAGAGCGTAAAAAGGTTTAAAATATGTCACACCAGTGCTAAAAACTTTTTTTTTTTAATTAAAGTTTAAAACTAAGTGTGATTTACTGGTCATTTAAAAAAATCGGTAATTATATATTGATGATAAAGTATTTTAATTACATCTTACAGTTTTGATAATTTAAAATCTAACTAAAGTTTACTGACTGGAATGGCAGTTGCTTAACAATAATATGAATTGTTTCATTTACAATATAATTAATTATCCAAAACGAAATCTATCAAAGAATTTTATTTATTTTTATTTTTTTAATAATCTAGAAAGTTGAAGTAACACAAGTATATACAATGTGTACAATATATTCTACAATATAGCCTACATATAATAAATGTACAATATATTCTAAAATTCTATTAATTTTTCTATATTCCTCCAACTTTTGATAAAAATTTATCGAAACGTTTTTCTTCTTATTTTTTAACTAAAATAAATGCAGGTTTTTACATTAGTGCCTCAGGGTTAATTGATTTTTTTTTATATTATTTATGTTCGTCAAATTAATAATAATAATAATATAGTCGTAGAGTTTTGAAAGTTATTGATGGGATTGAATTCGAATAATAAATACGGGTGTGTGTGCGTAATAGAGATAGATGACCAATTTAAAGTTGCTTTTGGAATTTCCTTTTCAGGAAATTAAACAGAATCGTATATTAAAATAGGATAAATTATAACACCTTGTAATAATATATTTATTTTGAATGCTAAAGGTGTAAATTAAAAACATAATAAACAGTAGAATAACTTTTATTAGATTGTTGATATGTTTCGGCTCACTCCAAGACATTATCAAAAACAAATGAGAATATTCTATAATTGCACGGTTTTTGAAGCTATTATTTGAAATGCAATCATTTAATTTTCATGTACTTTTTAAAATTACGCACTTTATTTTTTATTTTTACTTGGTTGTTTATTTCTGTATTTGTAACAATGGAGTAACTGGAGACACAATTTGAGTTAAATGATGCTGCAAAGTTACATATTGTATTTTTGTTACTATCTCTATGGTTTCTCTTATTATGGATGGATAGTTCAGACTGGAGGGATAGTGTATAATATAACTGGATATCATTTAACTTACCGAAATTGTGGCTCGAGTTACTCAATGGTTACAAATATGAAAATAAACAACCAAATAAAATTAAAAAATAACGTGCGTAGTTTTAAAAAGTACATAAAAATTAAATGATAGCATGTCAAATAATAACTTCAAAGACCGTGCAATTGTAGAATAGTCTCATTTGTTTTTGATAATGGTTCGAAGTGAGCCGAAACATGTCAACAATCTAATAAAAGTTATTTTAAATAAATCATAAGTTAAATAAAAAAGGTGTGACAATGTAAAAATTCAAATGTACAGTCCCTTTTATAAAATGGTATACTTGCTATTATTCGCGAATTGTTTATAATAAAATCACTAAAAAACTTGACTTTGAATAATGTATTTTTTCACATTATGAATATTTTTTTTCTATTTTCGTTTTTTATATGGCCTTTCATCAACAAAAATTCAAATGTTTAGCATTATATTTTAATTTAAAAAGTAGAATCCAAAAGAGAAAAAAAAATTCCTATTAACATTTGTTTCTGTAACATTCTGTTCATTCCAGATAAATGTATTTCCACTGTTAAAACTGGATACTTAAAAATAAGCAAAATGTACTCATTTTTGAGTATTTTCCGATCTTATAATAGCTCCGAGTACTTAACTCTTAAATTTGAGAAACGCATGTACTCATTTTTTAAGTACATACAGGTACTCGAACATAATTATGTATAGAAGAAGCACACATAGAGTAACAAAAGATTATATTAATGTTTATTCACAAGCTTTACTTTTCAGTCCGAACTGTCATTTATATTTGAAAACATCATGTACTGGTTTCTGAAGCAATTCTACTTTTTAAAAAAAAAACGAATACATAGAAGTTTTCATTTTTAAGTAGAGTACTTTTAACAGTGTGCCTTAAAAAAGCACATTAAAAATTCTATAAAATATTAGAAAATCAAAAAAACTAAAAACTTTTTTTTATATATTAGAGGGGGGAGGGGAGTCAGTTTTAGAAATTATCGGTAGGACTCGAACGCCACGAGCCCATACAACTCTACGCCTGTGAATAATAATAATAATAATAATAATAATAATAATAATAATAATGAATAAAATTGCTTGACAGACTTACCTTTTATTTTCCTTAGATGCGTTTCAAACTGGATCGACGGAAGTTTACTAAACTCAAACGTAATCCTGCACATGTTAATCCACTTGTTTATGGAATTAAACACGATAAAGGATATTTCTTCTGAATAAGGCACTATTTTTGGAACCATGAAGGATTCTCAATTTTTTTTAAAAAAACACTACTTTTTTTTTTTTTTCTTTTACAAATGGAAAGAGGAAAGCCTTTTATTTAGTGTACATTTCTCTGTAACCACCATTCATAAGTAAATCAAACATAACTTTCTGAGGTTTCGTTTCTTAATATTTGAGGTATTCCATAGAGCTAGTAAATCATAGAAACGATCTTTACTGGCCTTTAAAAAATAATTAATACACTGGTTGATCTTGAAGAAAAATATTAAAGTAAAGGCTTAAATTCTCCCCTGTTCACACTCCCGAAGGCACTTTTCTACGACGAACGGCTACAGTGGGAAATGTGCCATTTCGACACTGGAAAAACGTCCTCCCCGATATGTGAAGGATTTAAATTTAACCACAGTCGTAGATGTCGTCTTTTTTTGCTTTCTTTTTTTCCCAATGAGATGGTGGTGATGATTTTTTGTTTCCCTTTTTCACCACCGAGAAGAAAACAAACTGATCAGTTCTTACGTCTCGTCACAGCGCAAGAGTGACAGTTTAGCAGTGGCTTACGTGATTCGCGCTACACTTATTATCTCTTTCTGTGATACTCTTGTTCCTTTTTCATTATTATTTATTTATATTTCTGCTTTGTCATATTGTTGGTGAACTTCTCTGTTGCTGCGGTCATAACTTATCACCGTCGCAGCTCGCGTACCGTTCTGAGTAGAGTTATCTGATTAGTTTTCCCTTGCAATTGCAAACATTTTTTCCCCAAAAATATGCTTATGAGATAACTCGCGTCACTGCTTGTTACGCCGATCGTGGAAGATGTAGCTGAAGTAAGTCATACTCTCTTCCGGTCGCGAGTGTGAAATGAAGTCGGCAAAGGATGCAACGGGAGAATAAATAAGCATTAAAAGTAAAAATAGTTTTTTTTTTTTTTTTTTTTTTTTTTTTTCAAAAAAATCTTTTGTAAGCAATCAATGCTTATCTAAAAAATTACGCCTAATTTCATGACTGCAATTCATGTTTTTTCCAAAAACATTCTTTTACAATACGTCAGTTTGGCGTGGTCACCTAATCCAATTACGGAAAATCCATCGTTTTTTACGCATGGTAGAAAGAGCGAATTAGTGAATTTATTGTAAAAATTATAATTTTTGCTCTGATTTCTAAATTGTTTTCTCAACATGTAATCATGATTTAATTAATATTAAACTATTGATTGATAAAAACGTATTTTAATATATATATAAAAATATATATGTTTATTTTTTATTTAAATTTTGTACTTTTTAATGTTTAAAATATTATTTCGTTGTGGCAGTTTAATAGCCAGATGGGATGTTTTGAAGAGCTTGGCATACAATTAACTCCTTTTTTGTTAGTTACTCCTACACAGTTCTGAATATAAAGAATATTTGGCGATTCAAAACCTGTGGCAGGCTAATCGGAAAACACCTTAAAATTAAGTTATTAATTTACAATTAAGTTCAAATTATATTAAAATGTTGTACAGTCAAACCTCGTTAACATGAACACGCTTAACGTGAATTACTTTTAACATGAATTGTTTTCATAGTCCCCTATAAAAACGAGTACAAAGATTTGATACTGATAACATGAATTACTGTTAACATAAATAAAATTTTGATTCCCCTTGAGGTTCATGTTAACGAGGTTCGACTGTATTGTCTTTGGAAACACACCTTTTTACATAATTTTTATAATTCTAACTTATCAGGAAGAGAGTGTAAAAACGATTACAAAACTCCATCTTTACATACAAAAACCAAGTTGAGTTTAATAAAAAATAAAATTAAAAAAATATGCATTTCGAATTTATTACAATAGAATTTCCAACTTGACATATTGCATGCTTGTGTGCATGCCTGAGTTTAAAATCGAGCGTCCCTGGAAAGCTTTTCACCAGCGTCTTCCCAGTAATTCTAATAAATAATAACTTAATAAATAAATTTAATAAATAATAATTTCCAACTTGATATGAGAATATAGTAGCAGACGTCTTATCTAGAAATTCTTTCGTCAGTTTGATAACCAGAAACCAGAAATCAAATACTTTGCTAAATTCTCATGAAAAATTGGGTGCTGTCATTGAAAAAATTAATAGATACCACGAACATTCGATTGATGTAAGTAAACTTCCAAAAAAAAAATATTCAGAGGACTTTTACGAAGGACGTTACGAGGTAAATGAGGATTTCAATGAACATACGAATAAATTGAGTATGGACTGTGGGAAATCTAATGATGTTTACGGATATATAAATAGTGTAAATAAAAATTCTCGAGGCAATTCTGGTGATTTGTATAATGAAAAAAATTACGTAAATAGTAATTATAACACTTGCACTGAAACACTGAACGTTGAAAATGATAAATTTAATGATGTTCAAACGGATGCGACTTATGCAAATAAAAAGGAAAATTTTCATGAGATTCAAACGGATGCGACATATGTAAATAAAAAAGAAAAATTTTCAAATTTTCAAACAGAGGCGATTTGTGTAAATAAAAATGACAAGCTTAACGATATTCATACGGATGTGATTTATGTACATAAAAATCGTAATTAGTGTTTTGGAGATCCGTATAAAAAAATATCAGATATCATTAAAATTTCTAATGAAGAAATAAGGGTTGAAAATCGGAATTCTAATGACATTTATGCAGATATGGGTTGTGTTAATACCGATTTTAATGATGTCGCATTCGCATATGAACCACATGAAGACATCTATCTACTATATATATAAAACACAAACGGAAATTTCGTTCCGTTCCTTTATAACTCGAGTTCCGCTGAAGGGATTTTGATGGAACTTGCACTGTTCGATAGATAATTTTTCAGGGGAGGTTTTAGTATATAAAATATTGTTCTACGTACATTAGTTATAGGATTATGATAGAAAATGCTGTTATTTTGGCCGAAAAGGTTGCCATTGCTAATTTTTTTGGCGACCATTATTGTTGCAGAAAGAATTGAAACTGCATCTCGAAAAATAAAAGAAAAAACTGTGCTAATTTTATTAAAAAAATAAAAATAAATAAAAAAAGAAAGAGAAAGAAAGAAAAAAAAAGAAACAGTTTAACTGAATCTAAAATGATGGATTTTCTGTGTGATTCATCATCACAGAAAACATCTGTGATGATGTTTTTCAGTCGCTCATCAAAACTGAAAAACAGTTTTGATGAGCGATAGTATTATAAAACGAAAATATTTAATTTAAACATGATTGGGAATATTCGTAATGCTTAAAAAAATTATTCAATGTGCAAGATTGCTATTGAAAAAAATATTTGGCGATTTATCTTTTGTTTTTGGCGATTTTGATTTTACTTTTGACCCCAAATAATTTTATTTTAAGCCAAAAGGTTATTTTTTGTTGCAGAAAGAATTAAAATGGCTATACATCTCGAAAAATAAAAGAAAAACTGTTACAAATTAGTAACTTTAAAAAAAAAAAGACAGAAAGAGAAAGAAAAAGAAAAGAAAAAAAAAGAAAAACAGTTTTGATGAAAGATTTTAAGCCAAAAGATGTTTTTTCAAGTGTACGACATCATTTTTGAAGTTTCTTTTCTTTTCTTTTTCTTTTTTTTTTTTTTTTTTTTTTTTTTTTTTTGGTCGGTTAGCCTGGCACCAGTGATATATATACATGTACGTGCTATTGAAAAAATATTTGGCGATTTATCTTTTGTTTTTGGCGATTTTGATTTTACTTTTGACCCCAAATAATTTTATTTTAAGCCAAAAGGTGTTTTTTTTTTTTTGTGTGTGTGTATACATTTGAATAGGTAGGTGAAAACACACAGAACACACATATATATACACATATACATATATATATACTTATATGTATGATGATATATATACATATGTATATACATATATATTTATATATATGTACATATATCACTGGCGCCCGGCTAACCAAAGAGTACCTTTTTTTCATTCAAATGTAAACTATATTAATAGCAATCATCATCATCATCTATATATTTAAAACGCTAAGCGATTTCTTTCGACAATCCGTTAGAACAAACTACTACATCAAATTACACCATTCTTTTTTTAAATGAAAGACATTAGAACACAGATTTGTTATCGTGCATTCGTTTGTTCGAAAATTTAATTAATTAGCTGTAATTTTCAATTAAACATTTACTTCTGCTTATGACGTCATAAAGTTGACAACTCCCACTTTTGAGGGCATAGAGTTTTTCCGCTGAACTCTGTGGTTCGCCAGTCTTTTGACATTAACTAATATCGACTAGGTAATATTTTAACATTGTAGTATAAAATCTTTAAAAAAAAAAAAAAATTAATTAGCTAGAATATAATCATAATAAAATATCTAAACGTAAACATATCAATATGAATAACAAATCTCACGTAAAATGTTGCAATTTAAATGATTCCAATTGAAACAAGATTTGGAGAGTTATCCTTGACGCACAGCTAACATAAAAGTACCTATTTTATTTTATTTATTTACACACATATTCAAATTTATTATAAAACACCAGGTTGCCATACAAAGCAAAAATCGTCATTTAGGCGCCAAAAAATAACCCAGGTGCGTCTGCGATATCTGTACTGATTTAATCAAAATTATTTTGGTTGCACCGCATATTGCAAAATTAATTAAATCCATGATTATTGTTTCTTTCTCAGATTAAAAATAAGAAAATTGGTACTTCTCTATTATCCCGTCGACCACTTTTCATAACAAAAAACTATCGCCAAACTGTAACGCCAAATAAACGGGAGAACGTTGCCATTGGAATATCAAAATAAATAAATAAATAAAATACATGAATTTAAGGACACAATTGTTATTTTAATTAATGAAATAACTAATAAATCAGTAAAACATAATGAAAAATAGACGCAAATCTCGAATTAAAAACCACTTGATGACATAACAAACACGTATAATGCTTCTGACATCAAGTAAATCGGACTGTATTTTTGGTGTTTAATTTTACAGTTTGGCGATAATTTTTTGTTATGAAAAGTGGTCGACCGGATAATAGAAAAGTACCAGAAAATTTAATGTTTAACGAAATTCAATTATTAGATCGATCGCAAATTTTGGTTCTTTTCCGTTATACCGACACCATGCCATACATGTAAATATATGCTTGGCGACAATGGTGTCCGTATAATGGAAAAGTACTCAATTTTTTCTTAGTTCGGGCTATACCAAAAACAAACATTTTACAGGTAACAAAAAAATCGCCGAAAATGGCGGCTTCATCAGCTGTTATGACAGCAAAGTTGGATAAAATCTAATAACCTGAATTTTACAACGTTTATGCGAAACACCACAGAGAACACACGCTATTTTTATATAAGTAGGGTATATTTAAACGAATAAGAGAACTAACAACCTTCAATAATATAATGCATGAAAAAGTAAACAACTAAGTGATTCAGCAAATCATAAAAATATGTATTTCTTAATATAACTATAAAATACAGAAAAATATTCTGGTACCATAAAAAATATTCATTATCCCGTCGAAATTCCGTGCATTATCCCGTCGTCCGATTAAGAAAAAAAAACTATATGCAAATTAGGTACTTTTCGGTTAGCCGGCGCCAATAAAGTATATATATATATATATATATATATATATATATATATATACATAATAGCAAACTCCAATGGAAAATTACTTGCAGAATCATTATCACAAAAGCCAACCAAAATCTATAAACCACATAAATTCAATACTAGAAAAACAAAACTATATACATTATATATATTTGTATATATCTATGTATATACTATATATATATATACTTCATTGGCGGCCTGCTAACCCTAAAAGTACCTCAAATAATTCGCCAAACTGTAGCGCCCAATAAACAAACGGAAGAATGTTGCCATTAAATCTCAAAATAATAATAATAATAATAATAATAATAATAATAATAATTAAGAAAAGCACCATTTACTAAAGTATCATTTATCAGTAACTTTTAATAATAAAATTTACAATATATTAATGAAAACAGAATCAAAAATAATCTTGGATATTTATTTATTTACATTATTTCTCTTAATTATGGAAAAGGAATAATCATCCTGATTATGTAAAAGAATGAAGAAACCATACAAATAAATTACACTTGAAAACATTAAAAATCTCCTTTATCTGCAGATTGATTTATTATTGTAAAAAAACTTCTTCATCTTTACATAAAAATTGATTAGCTTAAAACTATAGATGCGTTTCAGAAGATATGGATTTAAAACGAACAATGATTAAAAAGACATTTTAAAAATTTTGATCAAAACATTTTAAAACTTTTTTTAACGTCGAATTTCGACGGTGCGTTTGGGGAGAAGCAATGCACATGCGCATAGGAGCTCATTCGGTTGCATTGTCACGGGGGGGAGGAATGTGTGCCTTATTTAATATGTTCTTTTATTGACTGAATACGAGATGAACGTAGGGATATGCTATTTGTATGATACTTCATAGGTTCAGGAAATTTTCTTTCTTGCCGTGGGGAATAGGGCGGTAATGTCGAACTGATTTCCATTTTGTTTACGGATTGTTTATTCGGAGTTTGCATCGGAAATAATAACGTAATTCACTGGGGGAAATTTTTTTAAATAAAATATTTGAAAGATTGTTTCATAAGCACCCCTACTTATGTAATAAAGAAGCTTATTTTACTAATATTGCTATTGTAATTTTTTCCGTCAAGTTTTGACGGGTACCATCTAGTATATATTATTTCTCCTGTCAACATCCCTTTTTCGCAGAAAATACGAAACGCAGAACGACGGATGAGATAGCATATGAAAGGATTTTGAATAAGCTTCTGACATAGCACACTTAACGTTTCGTTAAAACAAGTTTTAGATTAAAATTTGCTGAAAATTGAAAATTAAATCGGCATTGTTTTCTTAAAAGAAATGAAATGTTTTCTTCAAATTATTGTTGCCACAAAAGTAAAATACCACATTATATGATGCTCAGTAATTATAATAAAAAACACCGCACGGGTTTATTTTATATTTATGATTAAAAAGCGAAATTCAAATTGAAATGTTTAGATTTATATTTCTATGTCCCATGTTTTTCCCGAAGCAGATGACGTCATCCTCTAATGCAGTCTAAATACGATTGTTAATTTTTTTTTTCTCTAGCGTGCCTTTTGCAATCTTGGATCAGTTTTTACTCTAATTTTGATGGAATAAATTAGATGATATTCTGGCGTGACTAAAAACTAAATGTTTTTATCCTTACTTTTTCTTTAGAAGTTTAAACCTGCATCTAATAAATATTACATATTGGTAAAAAATGGTACTTCTCTATTATCCCGTCGACCACTTTTCGTAACAAAAAACTATCGCCAAATAAACGGGAGAACGTTGCCATTGGAATATCAAAATAAAGAAATAAATAATATATAAGAATTTAAGGACATAATTCTTCTTTTAATGAATGAAATAACTAATAAATCAGTAAAACATAATGAAACATACAAGCAAATGTTGAATTAAAAACCACTCGATGACATAACAAATACGTATAATGCTTCTGACATCAAGTAAATGGGACTGCATTTTTGGCGTTTAATCTTACAGTTTGGCGATAGTGTTTTGTTATGAAAATTGGTCGACGGGATAATAGAGAAGTATACCTAAAAAATATTAGATTTCAGTGCGAAATCCTCGCACGGGCCCTCTGGTATACTTCTATTTACTTCTACTTTATATATGAAATTTTGTTCCGACTGCTTATAACTCGAATTCTGCTGAATGGATTTTCGTAGAATTTAAACTGTAAGATAGATAATTTTTTAGGGAAGGTTTTATTGTATAACATATCGTTCTACCTAGCTTAGTTGTAGAATTATTATGGGAAGTTCTATAATCAGATCAATCCGATTATGAAAGATTAGCCTTTTTAAAAGATTCTGTCGAATGGATTTCGATGAAACCTACACCATTAGTTAGATAATTTTGTTGGGAAAGTTTTATCATATAACATATCATTCTACGTTGCTTAGTTCTAGAATTATAGAGGGGGAAAGTCGAAAATCAGGTGACCTTTTTTATCATATATTAGCCTTTTTAATATTTGATTCCGATTATGAAAGATTAGTCTTCTTAAAAAGTTCTACTGGACGGGTTTTGATGATAATTGTATTGTTAGTTAGATGCTTTTTCAGGAATGGTTTTAGTGTACTACATATTGTTCTACGTTGCTTAGTCAAAAAGTTATGTGTGAAGGTTATATAGTCAGATGAACCCGATTCCGAAAGATTAGACTTTTTAAAAGTTCGACATTAATACATTCGTATTTTTTGTGACTTGCATTGTTAAGTAGATAATTTTTAAGGCTGGTTTTAGTATATTTCATATCGTTCTATGTTAGTTAGTTCTATAATCAGATGAACCCGATTATCAAAGATTAGCCTTTATAAAAACTTCTACTGGATAACTTTTGTTAGTTAATTTGTTTGCATTGTTAGTTCGATAATTTTTAGTGATTGTATTAATATATTGCATATAGTTTTAACGTTCTTTAGCAAACCCTCACTGTAAATTATCAAATAAAATAGTTTGTCCTTAACAGCTAAAATTTTGACTGCACATTAGAAAATATAATAGCGGAATGGCGTCATTTTTCAGTAATGTGGAAGGATATTCCAGGAAAATATACAGATTGCTTTCAACTACAAGGTCAAATTATATTTCGTTTGATTTAAGGTTCATTTGTAGAAACCGACCAGCGCAGCGGGCGTAGCTTGCTAGTTAGTGATATATGTCTTAACTTTGATAGTGGTAATAAGAAATTACATGATGTAAATAAGAATTTTTCAAATTTCTGCGGTCACACGAATTACATAAACTCGGAAGTTAGTGATTCTGATAAAACATATAGTAATGTAACTAGTGAACTAACTCCTTAGATAACCAAACTGGAGATAACGATATGACATTATATAATGGGAATGTTAAAGATAATTCGACTTCAGAAAATAGTGGTGCGAAAATACATATTATTGCAGGATTGGAAAATTTTGGTTCCACTTGCAAAATGAACGCTGTTTTACAATGTTTGACAAATTGTTCTCCCCTTCGAGATTTTTTATTAAATGTTAATTTACACAATGGGTGTCACGATGGTACAAAATTTTGCATGACATGCGCACTACGTAGGTATGTAAAGACAGTTATCAATAATTGTGGCGAGATACTTTTACCTACGAAAATTATAAAGATCTAAGTTTTATAGCACCACATTTTGAGTGTAATCAGCAACAAGATGCTCACGAATTTTTGCATTTTGTCATTGAAGGCTTGGGGAAATCATCCTTAGCACTAAATACTAATTCAAAATTAGAATTTGGTGACAAATTTATGACACCAATCGATCAAATTTTTGTAAGTTATATTAAAAAGGAAATAACTTGTTTAGAATGTCAATACAAAAGTTTTACATACGACCAAACAATGGATTTTATGTTGGATATTACGCATAAAGCTAATTCATTAGGAACAGCATTTTCTAATTATATACAACCGGAAGTTATAATTCAGGATTATTCGTGTAAATGTAAATATTTAAAAGTGAATGCTAGGATTGAAATCTTTATTTCAAAAATTCCTAAAGTCATTACTTTTCAACTTAAACGTTTTCATTTTATTGGATTAAAAAGACAAAAAGTACATAACTCGATTACATACCCTAATAAATTAAACGTTCGCCCTTATTTAGAGAATCCGACGGGAGACCCATTATGGTATGAGTTGAGCGGGGTTATCGTTCATTCCGGCTGTTGGGTGGTTTGTTTACTTGCCTAGGTACTATTACCTTTTGCAAAAAATATGAATGAGTGCAAATTACCTATGACTAAAAATTGAAATGAATCCTGTCAATATGCATACTTACAAAATTATTCTCAAACTAAAATAAATTTAGAAAAAAAAGTAAATGGATTAAATTAAACAGAAGCAATTAAAATTTAAAGAATTTAAATTTACTTGAATTCTAAGTTTTGAATTCAAAATAGTATAAGAATTAATCATTTAAAAGCACTGACAAGATTCTCAATTTGCACTACATCCAATTCCCCAACAATCAGCATTGTGAATTCAAGAATTAATATGAAGGGTAACAACAAGGAATTTTCATAGACATAATAATTTAGACTAAGTGAAAATTTTGGAATAAAGGGGACAAAATCTTTCTTTTAAAGAAAGTACAAAAAGGGGAGGTATAAAATTGATGAAATAGGTTAAACAAAATAATATTTGACAAATATTAAAAAAATGCAAAATTAATTCCAAGAATTCACAACACTGAAGCTGTGATCGTATAGATTAATCCTTGTTTAAGAGACCATGAGTAAATAATTAAATTTTGAATAAGTAATTCATTATTATAAAATGCTCCTCATAAGACTTTAGATCAAAATGTTAAAATTACTTTATATAAAAAATTCAGATAAGTATGTCCTGTAATTAATTAAAGAATAGTAAAAGGTCTCAGTTAATTAAATAAAATAAGTTTGACTATTAAAAATTACAACATCCAGTAAATTAGTAGTTTATTTTTTTATTAGATTTAATGCTTAAAATAATATTTAGAAATTCCATGACTAGAGAGTACAATAATTTACTTTAATTAATTAATTAATTTATTTATTTATTTTACCAGAATTAATATTTAAATCAATAGAATGAATTAAGTTAAAGATTACTATGCATTTTAAACTGATAACTCAAACTATACATAGTATTCCCAATTAAATTTTAATGATTAACAAAAAGTAAAATTACTGAACATGAATCTTATTGAAATGATTTAAAATAAATTAATAAGATAAAGAAAACAAAGAAGGAATTTACTTAGATATTTTGTTTATTGACAGAAACACATTATTCATAGCTTCACGAATTATAGTAGCAATCTAAATGTATTGAGGTCATGATAATAGATAAAAACATTAACAAATTGGTTAATCCAAAAATCAGAAGTATCATATACTATAATCAGATAAATTTAACTAAAAATACTGATGTTATATTTACCACAGAAAGTACATAGTGATGTTAGAGGTGCTTCGGCCATTCTTTGGTAGGTTTGGTTTCACTCCATTATCACTCTAACACGAGTTCGAGAGTTTAAGTCACAAAAGTTCTAGTCATAGTGGCTTGTTAGTAACGATCACAATGCTTGGCTACTACACTAAGTAGTCAAAAATGTCTAAACAGAATCCGAGACGGTAGAGGACAATATGCACAAGGAAATATATGTAAATAAAGTTAGTCAAGAATAAACTATTCACAAGAAGTTATTGTTCCCACACCGGGAGTCGAATCCAATAACTATTCTGTAACTATTTATAACACGCTCCTGTAGAGGAGTTTCTACCCCAAAATATGAATCAGAAATACTTTTCTGATATGGTGCATAGCCGGAAATAAGTGTCACTATTCTGTGTACTCACTTCCATTTTCGATGTTCAGCCACTCCGTGTGAATCTCCAGTTACACACCGGCTCCAAATACGAGCAGTGGTGCTAATCTCTAGCAACGATTATTCCTAAACATCAGTCTTTAAAGACTGCAAAAGAATGTTTTTTTTGTTCGTTTTATCTTGCAGAACGCTAGCAGAGTCTATTACCAGGGCAAACGCATCTCTCGATAGACCACTAAATCTGCACGTCCTAACACTTCGACATCTAAAAACCTTCTCGAATTCTTAACATCTTTTTTTTTTTCAACAACAACATATCATTCTCGTCATTTCAGGCCGCGTAGCATACAACCATTTACTATCAACTCCCTAGTAATCGTCCGTCTTCCTACTCACTAAAATACAATCTACTGCTCGAGCAGGCGGCGGTGGGGGGAAAATCCCCTAACCCACACACACCCAAACTATCCACGCTTCACAACATCACTGCCACTGCTAGCCATCTCTCGTTCCCTTGGTAACGGACGAGGGGAAAAAAAAACTCAGCGTTGATTGGGTGGGGCTCTGCTACGTCCAAAACTTCCCTGTCTCAATTCCTGGAAACAAGGTGCTCGTGGGCTTCGTTGAAAAACAGCTGTATGTCGGGTCCCACGAAAACAACTATCCGCCCGCTGACACCTGCCATAAACAACGACTCGAAAGCAATATACTGATGTATCTTCGTAACAAGCCTTCGAAATAGTTTTATGACTCTCTTTTCTGAGGGTAATAAAAGTTGCACACAATACAACTGACAATAATGCTTCAGTTATTCCCATGACTTCTTATAAAGGCCTTTTGTACTTTATCCAATCTGCCTGTGTGTGTTTCGAATTTACGATCCCTTAAATTACGTGAGAATTTCAAGTAAAAGTTGTTTGAGTGGAAACTATCTCATAGTGAAAAAAGAAGAACCTGGGTGGTCTTGACTTATAGAAAAATACAAATGTTTGGATTTTGAAAATAAGAGTTTTAATTAATAATGTTTAAGAAAAATAAGAAAAAGGAGGAGGGGGGTTTGATTAAATATCAAAATAGAATGAGTTTATAAAAAAGAAATGTTTTAAGATATTAATGAAAATATGAATATAAAAATTTAGATTAAATTACCTCTAACAAGAATCCCCCGTCTCTATTTAAAAAACACAATTTTTTGAAAAATAAAAAAAAAATTTTGTTTTTTAAGTAAAAAGTGCGAGTAAAAATTCAATGGATGCGGGAGAGATCACTAAATGGGGCCTAACATTTCAAACAAACCAGACTTCGGTCCGAAGAATTATCAAGAAACACTTAGCAAGCCTACCCCTCAAGGCATACAGTCCGGAATGCATAACCTGAGTTTGCATACACAAAACTCTCCTCACTTGTCAACAAATTCCTAGACACACCTGTAGAATAACAAAAAAAATTTAAAAGATGAACACAAGGCTGGACATTGCTTTTGTCACCACTAACCTTATCAATTGGAAAGGTTCCATTCAAAGTATTTACCTGAACACTGTTTGCTAAACCACAAAAAAAATTTTTGAAAATTGCCAAAATAATTTTTTTTTTTTTTTAAAGCCAAATAAAAATTTGGAAGAGAACATTGCCAACCGAAAGAATCGCCAAATCCCTGACAATAATAATGCATATCAATATAGGTATAAATTGTTAGCTCGATGTACACAGATATATAAAAACATACGAACTAGTAATGTATATGCATATAAAAACACAAACAAAAAGAATAAAAATGGGTAAAAGGCAATTTGCACAATATACAGTTAATTCACAATAAAATACATTTCACTAATTAAAATTCAGTTAACACAAATTGTATCAATGGGTAAAAATTGAGAAACACTTTCTCCAGTCGATTGATATGCAAGTTGAAACTATGAAGTAAGTTATTTACATATGCACTTACAGCGACACTGTGCATATTGGAAGAGCAACCCATTTATCTGTGCTATAAACAATTGCCAAAATAAAAGCATAATGGGGCGAAGAAGACCCAAAAGCTATGGTGAAGATTATCACCAACAGAAACTTAATTTATACAGTAAAAAATAAAAATTTTGACAAAAGAAATCCTTTAAAAAAAAAGGAAAAAAAAATAGCACAGAACCAGATAAAATTTTATAAATTTTCCAATAAAACCACACCACTATACTTTAATGAAGTAATGTACTCAAGAACAAAATTAATAACCTCAAAAATTTTCAGGTTAAAAAAATATATACACAAAACAGTACACTAATACTACCTTACACTACGAAATACCTACATATTATATCTAGTAATGAGTAAAATTAATAGTTCCCTCAAATATAGTATTATCCTGTAAATCCACTTATACTCATCTACTGAGAACTTAACTAGAACATCAATTAAAATATAAATAATATGCAAATCGATGGATACTATCGTATTTCACAAACAGGGAGTACTACATGAAAAAAAAAGGGGGAAAAAATTTGGATTCCCATTTTCAAAGTCTCGAAATTACCCAAAAATCGAGAAAAAACGTAACATAATTCCAAAATATACCTGCGGAGAGGTTATTTGCACTATAACTATCGAAATATACCTTATTTACACTAAAATTAGCTGTATAGAACATTAAATGTGATGAAAACACAACCACTCAGATCGCTACCGCTAACCAAAACAAACGGTACAAGTACTCTAAAAAGCTTATTTTTCACGTTAAAATACAATAAAAACTAACTCTAGACTATCTATATACATTATACAAACAAAATATAAGGTTATTAAAATAAAAATACTATAATTAATACAACTTAAAGTTTATAATTGGGACGCTTGTCCCTGTTCCTGAATCCATAAGTATTTCTGGACGAAGGAATCGAATCAGTCGGTTTGTGCTGAGATTCGATTAAAGTCGGAATACGACTGGTTGAAGGAATAACAGAGGATTGAGCTTCAACAACTTCGTTAGCTACCGCGATATCTGGCGTGTCCGTAACTGGATTTTCAGCCGTTGAGGGGGAGGGGGTGGTTTCAGCTCGTGAGTTCTCGAACTCGGCTGAAGGAAGAGAGGGGGAAAGGGGTTCGTTGCTGGTGGCTAGTGAAGGCAACGTGTTGGCTGTTGATTGCATGGGCAATGCTTCATCTCTGTTTACTGCTGATGCTGTTGGTATGATAAACGCGCGCCTGCGTTTTTTCGTCCGCCGTTCTGGGTTATCGTTAATCGATTGGTGAATGGGAGTAGTTGGATTCTGAATATTCGATTGATCATCGAATTGACTCTGCGGCCGTTGGTCATTTGTTTGGAAATCAACATGCCTGTTTTTAAATTCAGTCAGCCTATCGACGTGTACCACTTGCGTTAATTTTAAATTTGATTGGAGGGCGATTTTAAAATTTACCTCATTTATTTTTTCAGTTATTGTATAGGGACCATTATTAAATTTAGATAGTTTTTTACATTGTCCTGGTTTAACAGCTGGTGTAAAGAGCCAAACTGAATCAGCTATTTTAAGATTCTTAGAAACAGCAGTTTTTTCTCTGTATTTTTCTTGCTTCTCTGAAACTTCCACCAAACTACTGTGCACTTCAGCATACACTTTCTTCAAAGCAGGGAATAAAAGTTCACAATAGGTGGGGGCGTCATTATAATTTAAAGTTTGGGGGGTGGAAAAAAGTTTATAGGGGAGATTTAGATTTCTGCCAAACATTACTGCAGCTGGGGTTAATTTTGTAGAAGAATGCACGGCTGTCCTGAGAGCTAAAAGAGCAAATTTTAATTTTGTATCCCAGTCCGACTGATTTTCATTGACAACATGGCATAGGGCATTACTTAGAGTTCTGTTTTGACGTTCAATCTGAGAATTTCCTGCTGGGTGGTAAGCTGACGTGTGAATATGTTTCATTCCAAAGTTTTTATAGACTCTCTCAATGGCTTCTGATATAAGATTTCTACCCTTGTCGGAAACAATATAGCTAGGAGCACCGTACCTTGAAACGAAATCTGCTAGAGTATCCGCTACAACGTCTGAGGTGATAGAGGATACAGCATATGCTTCAGGCCACTTAGAAAAAGCATCGATATATGTCACGATGAACTTGTTACCCGAAAAGGTTGTCGGTAAAGGACCAATTATGTCGAAATTCACTTTCGCCAATGGAAATTCTGGTGTTGGCATTCTCTGCAAAGGGGCTAGATGTTTAGGTCGATAAGCTCTTCTTTGTTGGCAACTAATGCAAGATTCTACTAGATGCTTGACATCTGCAGACATACCTGGCCAGTAAAAATTTTCGCGAATGCGATCAATAGTTTTCTGGAAGGCTTGATGACAAGCTGCTAGAGAATCATGTGTTAGTGCGAACACTTGGGGGATTAGTTCTTTTGGCACCACCAGTTTGGGCAATTTATTTAAAATGGGAGAGTCTCGAGTGTCCTCGCACATCAAGAGATCATCTCGGAAGAAAAATTTCATGTACTTTGGTGCTATATCCACTCCTTGATCTAGCTTCTGAGCAATTTGGCAACTTTTGTCAGTCTTTTGGCTTTTTGTCAGTCTTTTGGAGTTTTTGAATTTTTTCAAGAAGATCAGTTTGGGGCATAAAAACATTCTCCTTTGCTATTTGTACACAAAAATTACAACTTACTGTATTTACAGAGATTTCATTAGAAGTAGTGTATCTAGAAAGAAAATCCGCAACACTGTTGCATTTGCCCTTGATAAATTTAATTGAAAAAGTAAAATCAGATAAGGTGCAAATCCACTTTGCCATACGAGAAGTTGGGTCCTGAATTTTAAGCATATAAGTTAGGGGGGCATGATCAGTGAAAATAAAAAAGTGGGTGTTAGCTAGGTAACACTTAAAATGGGCGGTTGCCCAGACAACATCTAAAAGTTCCCTTTCTGTGGCTGAGTACCTTGTTTCAGGGTCCTTCAACTTTCTGCTGGCAAAAGCCACAGGGTGTAAAAAGTTGTTCTCATCCAGTTGAGATAAAACTGCGCCTAAAGCTTCACCACTCGCATCAGTATAAAGATAAAATTCCTTCGAAAAATCAGGGAGGGCAATACATGGCTTAGAAATTAAAGCAGCTTTTAAATCTTCGAATTCTGCTTGCGCTGCAGGGTTCCATGAAAAACGACCATTTTCTTTAGTTAATTCAATTAAGTTTTTAGCTCGTTTAGAAAAATCAGGGATAAATCTCCTGTAAAATGAAATTGTACCAATAAAAGATCTAACTGCTTTGCGGGTATCAGGGGGTTGAAATTTTTCAATTACTTCTATATTTTTATTAATGGGTGAGACTTTACCTTTATGGATTTCAAAACCTAAATATTTAATTTTATCTGATAGAAAAAGGCATTTACTGGGTTTTAATTTTAAATTATGCTGGCGAAGTCTATCAAAAACAGTTGTTAATTTTTCAAGGTGGGATTCTACATCTTTGCTAGCAATAACAATATCATCTATATATACAAGAATTCCCATATTTCCCAGATCTCCAAATATTGCACTCATGAGTCGTTGAAAAGAATTTCCTGAGTTTGATAAGCCAAAACAATTTCTCGACCACTCAAATAGTCCTTTATGAGTTATGATTGCTGTTTTGTGTCTGTCCTCAGGACGCACAACTTGCTGGAAAAAGCCACTTGTTAAATCAAGTGTAGAAAAGAAATTTGAACCGGATAGTGCATCAACCGAATCTGTGATATTAGGGATGGGGTATGCATCTTTAACTAAATTTTTGTTTAATTTTCTAAAATCGACAGCCAATCTATAAGATCCGTCTGCTTTCTTAACCAAAATGACTGGAGCCGCAAATTCAGAAATGGAGGGGGATATTATATTAGCTTTTAACAGGATATCTAATTGATCTTCCATTTCTTGTTTAAGATTATGGGGAACTCTATAGGCTTTACATTTTACAGGTTTATCAGAAGTTAAATTTATTACATGGGGAATAGTGTCACAGCCGGGCAAGTCTAGGACTGATGCTGCAAACACATCTTTATTTTTATTAAGAAAATCCTGCATTTTAAGTTTAAGAGGGGGGTCTAAATGGTCAAGATTAATATCTGAACTCCAGCTGAGATCAGCATGATCAAAATCAGCTAGTGGAGTGGGCACATTAACATTAAGGGCATAATTACAATTATTAGAATTACACTCAGAATCATCGATGCACTTTTGAATTTTAGCAACCCTCATTCCCTTATTCAAAGTAACCTCATCATCCGAAAAGTTAGCGAATGAAATATATAACCCGTGCTCCTGAGAACAGATTGTTCTAGATGTTAAAACACCATTACCAAATTTTTTTACTAGGGGTTCCAAAATAACAACATCATTATTATCAATAAAATTACTTCTCGAGCAGTTTACTTGAGCTAAAATTTTAGATTGGGGGGGGATAGTTACTAAATTTTTCAAAACAGCAAAACTAATTTTAATAATCTTAGACTTTTCACATGTATTATTTACTTCAGTTTTGACATCATTAGATTGTGACTTTTCGCTATCATTACAAATCACTTGGCATACAAGGACATTGATTTCATTTTCACTATTTTTCACATCTCTGATAGTATTTACACTAAGATCACAACCATTTGTTTCACATATATTATCCCGACCAATTGCCTTATTTTCATTTAATTTATCACTATCCATATTACTACAATTTTCATGATTATTTGTACTATTAACATTTTCTAACTTTGAAACACTCTCAGAAGATTTTTGAACAGAGGAATTGTTATCATTACTTTCACATTTATCTAAAATCACCTTATTTTTATCTTCGCTACTACATTTTTCACTATCTCGAATCTCTATTTGTTCTCTACTATCCCTTACATTGGCTTTTACTACCATACAATTGTTCTCACTGTTCTTATTCTTCTCAGAAATATTACTAACATTAGAAAAACATTCTACATTACCCTCAGTTTGACATGACATATTTTTAAGGCAAGAAATTTTGTTATTTACAATAATTGGCAGTTTAATATTTACATGACATTCTGAAATTTTTGGAACATATTTACAAAAAGTTTGCTCATTAATACCAAGACTAATAGATTTGTCACTACACTTTATGATAGCCTTGTACTCACTCAAAAAGGGCATACCTAAAATAGCAGTAAATTCATCAGCGAGTTTACCTGCTACTACAAAAAATTCAGCTTGGCAGCTGACATTACTGAAATTGAAAAATAACTTAACTTTCTCAGTGAGAGGGACACATTCACCTGTCACAGTTAGAATGGGTACATTGCATGCCTCAGTTTTTACACCTGGGAATAAACACAATCCCTGTCGAGAAATTAAATTGATACCTGATCCCGTATCACACAGTGCAGTAATAAAAATATCACCGACAGCAATCCTTGCAGTAGGGAGACTGCATGCTGATGGTGGGAAAACATTATATACAGAGGGGGTTTTGTCGTTCGGCTTCTCATGAGTCAGTCCGACTACTCCAGACTCAGCCATTACCCGTTTAAATTTTGTTGAACATTGTGTTCATTGGCAGTGTTGTTATTCTGCTGGGTTACATTATTTTGATTACCCCTATTCCTATAATTACCTCTCTGGCCATTGTTGGTACCTCTGTTTCTATAGTTATTGCCATTTCCCCTATAGTTTCTTTGATTCTGATATCCCCTGTTATTATAACTGCCTCTGTAGTTATTGTTAGGTCTGGCCATACCTCTACGACCATAGGGATTTTCATTATAATTTTGCCAGCCTTGATTTCTGGGGTTTTGGGGGCAGTCCTGAAAAAAATGGTTGGGGTCGCCACATCCAAAACAGAAAAAAGGGTTGTACTGGACATTTTCCTGGGCTGGTGGTCTCGCTGCAGCTGGTTGTTGCATAACAAGACTATCAATTTTAGCCGTTAAGATTTCCATTTTGTTTTGGAGTTCTACAATTTCACGGTTGGGATGGCTAACCTGGGGTGTAGGGGGGTAAACAGCAGCACATGCTACACCTGAGGGGACCTGGGGGGCAATGTTTGCTGGTTCATAGCTGTAGAAGGGGTTAACACTCCTACAAGCCTTTTCTTCAAGTAAGGCAAACGTTAGTATTTCCTGAGGGGTCTTTGGATCTTTTGAAATGACACCCTTCCGAATTTCTGGAGATAGGTTACCTAGAAGCATAGAGTGCAGTATAGCATCTCTACTTTTATTTACAATGCCCTCAGCAATTCCATCGATGACAAGAGCTCTGCGTGACAGATCAGAGGCTCTGTCGAAAAAATCTTGGACAGACATTGAAGGCGTCTGTTTGAAGTTAAGAAACTTCGATAATGCCACATCTGGCGACTCCTGTTCCGTGAATCTGTCTTGTATAATTTCCACTAATTCCTTATAATTTTTGTTTTTATTAGCCTTAATTAATTTGGCTGCTTTCCCTGACAGTCTGTTACACAGGGCGAAATTTTTTTCTTTTTCATCCCAGTTAAAGAAGGTGGAAATATCTGTGAACTTTTCAATAAAGTCGGAAAAGGATATAGTAGAGTCCCCGCTAAAAGGTGGGATGTTGGATAAATTATCCATCAAAGACGATTTCTTCTGCAACTCAGCCATCTCCTTGGTAAGGGTCTCCGCCATATTTATAAAATGTTTTGTCAACAAAAAATTCAGCGATAAAAAAAAATTTATAATTAACCCTACCTAAACCTTAAGCAAAGAAAAAAAAATTACACAAATGCAAAATCTAAATAAAATTACTGAGAGCTACACCCATGTATACACTAGTCGCCTTTGTCAATATATAATCAATTGCAAATAAATATAAACAAATGGGAAAGGTATGTTAAAATTTCTAAAAATTCAGTGCGGGTGGGGTATTATGAGAAAAAAAAATTGAACAGCACAGATATGAGGGTTAACACTTCATAACATATACTCAAAGACATAATGCACAATACATTTTGAAAAAAAATAGTTGCCTTATACCCTGAACTTTAAGTATACATAAATAAACATTAAAAATTTGAATTGTGCCACACAGGTAAGTGTCACGGCATCAATTCTTTGTTGGGTGGTTTGTTTACTTGCCTAGGTACTATTACCTTTTGCAAAAAATATGAATGAGTGCAAATTACCTATGACTAAAAATTGAAATGAATCCTGTCAATATGCATACTTACAAAATTATTCTCAAACTAAAATAAATTTAGAAAAAAAAGTAAATGGATTAAATTAAACAGAAGCAATTAAAATTTAAAGAATTTAAATTTACTTGAATTCTAAGTTTTGAATTCAAAATAGTATAAGAATTAATCATTTAAAAGCACTGACAAGATTCTCAATTTGCACTACATCCAATTCCCCAACAATCAGCATTGTGAATTCAAGAATTAATATGAAGGGTAACAACAAGGAATTTTCATAGACATAATAATTTAGACTAAGTGAAAATTTTGGAATAAAGGGGACAAAATCTTTCTTTTAAAGAAAGTACAAAAAGGGGAGGTATAAAATTGATGAAATAGGTTAAACAAAATAATATTTGACAAATATTTAAAAAATGCAAAATTAATTCCAAGAATTCACAACACTGAAGCTGTGATCGTATAGATTAATCCTTGTTTAAGAGACCATGAGTAAATAATTAAATTTTGAATAAGTAATTCATTATTATAAAATGCTCCTCATAAGACTTTAGATCAAAATGTTAAAATTACTTTATATAAAAAATTCAGATAAGTATGTCCTGTAATTAATTAAAGAATAGTAAAAGGTCTCAGTTAATTAAATAAAATAAGTTTGACTATTAAAAATTACAACATCCAGTAAATTAGTAGTTTATTTTTTTATTAGATTTAATGCTTAAAATAATATTTAGAAATTCCATGACTAGAGAGTACAATAATTTACTTTAATTTATTTATTTATTTATTTATTTATTTTACCAGAATTAATATTTAAATCAATAGAATGAATTAAGTTAAAGATTACTATGCATTTTAAACTGATAACTCAAACTATACATAGTATTCCCAATTAAATTTTAATGATTAACAAAAAGTAAAATTACTGAACATGAATCTTATTGAAATGATTTAAAATAAATTAATAAGATAAAGAAAACAAAGAAGGAATTTACTTAGATATTTTGTTTATTGACAGAAACACATTATTCATAGCTTCACGAATTATAGTAGCAATCTAATGTATTGAGGTCATGATAATAGATAAAAACATTAACAAATTGGTTAATCCAAAAATCAGAAGTATCATATACTATAATCAGATAAATTTAACTAAAAATACTGATGTTATATTTACCACAGAAAGTACATAGTGATGTTAGAGGTGCTTCGGCCATTCTTTGGTAGGTTTGGTTTCACTCCATTATCACTCTAACACGAGTTCGAGAGTTTAAGTCACAAAAGTTCTAGTCATAGTGGCTTGTTAGTAACGATCACAATGCTTGGCTACTACACTAAGTAGTCAAAAATGTCTAAACAGAATCCGAGACGGTAGAGGACAATATGCACAAGGAAATATATGTAATAAAGTTAGTCAAGAATAAACTATTCACAAGAAGTTATTGTTCCCACACCGGCAGTCGAATCCAATAACTATTCTGTAACTATTTATAACACGCTCCTGTAGAGGAGTTTCTACCCCAAAATATGAATCAGAAATACTTTTCTGATATGGTGCATAGCCGGAAATAAGTGTCACTATTCTGTGTACTCACTTCCATTTTCGATGTTCAGCCACTCCCTGTGAATCTCCAGTTACACACCGGCTCCAAATACGAGCAGTGGTGCTAATCTCTAGCAACGATTATTCCTAAACATCAGTCTTTAAAGACTGCAAAAGAATGTTTTTTTTGTTCGTTTTATCTTGCAGAACGCTAGCAGAGTCTATTACCAGGGCAAACGCATCTCTCGATAGACCACTAAATCTGCACGTCCTAACACTTCGACATCTAAAAACCTTCTCGAATTCTTAACATCTTTTTTTTTCAACAACAACATATCATTCTCGTCATTTCAGGCCGCGTAGCATACAACCATTTACTATCAACTCCCTAGTAATCGTCCGTCTTCCTACTCACTAAAATACAATCTACTGCTCGAGCAGGCGGCGGTGGGGGGAAAATCCCCTAACTCACACACACCCAAACTATCCACGCTTCACAACATCACTGCCACTGCTAGCCATCTCTCGTTCCCTTGGTAACGGACGAGGGGAAAAAAAAACTCAGCGTTGATTGGGTGGGGTTCTGCTACGTCCAAAACTTCCCTGTCTCAATTCCTGGAAACAAGGTGCTCGTGGGCTTCGTTGAAAAACAGCTGTATGTCGGGTCCCACGAAAACAACTATCCGCCCGCTGACACCTGCCATAAACAACGACTCGAAAGCAATATACTGATGTATCTTCGTAACAAGCCTTCGAAATAGTTTTATGACTCTCTTTTCTGAGGGTAATAAAAGTTGCACACAATACAACTGACAATAATGCTTCAGTTATTCCCATGACTTCTTATAAAGGCCTTTTGTACTTTATCCAATCTGCCTGTGTGTGTTTCGAATTTACGATCCCTTAAATTACGTGAGAATTTCAAGTAAAAGTTGTTTGAGTGGAAACTATCTCATAGTGAAAAAAGAAGAACCTGGGTGGTCTTGACTTATAGAAAAATACAAATGTTTGGATTTTGAAAATAAGAGTTTTAATTAATAATGTTTAAGAAAAATAAGAAAAAGGAGGAGGGGGGTTTGATTAAATATCAAAATAGAATGAGTTTATAAAAAAGAAATGTTTTAAGATATTAATGAAAATATGAATATAAAAATTTAGATTAAATTACCTCTAACACGGCTCCTCAAATAATTCAGGCAATTATTATGCCTATGTGAAAAATCCTTCTAATATGTGGTACCTCTTAGAAGACTCGAAAATAATTCAGGTAAATTTAGATGAAGTTCTAAATCAGAAAGCGTATATATTATTTTACACTCAATCCAAACACGTAATTAAGAAAGATAAATACGCTTTTATGGAGAATGACATTCAAGTTAGCAGCAGAAACATAGATTATGTGTTACCACTTAAAGAAATTAATTCCATTCAGATCGATCTCCCTACTATTGAAGAAATAAAATTAGCACAAAAAGAGGATGGGATTACATCTAAAATTATAATTGCAATTTTCGAGGATCCCACTAAAGCTACAGAACAATATCCAAATTACTCATTTAATAAAGGTTCGCTCATGCATTCTGCTTTCATTCCTGGACTTCGGAAATCCACAAATACATTAAGAATCGTTATACCGAATAAATATAAATCGCTTATTTTAGTGGCTAATCATCTTGCACATTTTGGTGTGCTTGAAACGTACACTGCAATAAGACAAAAAAATTTTGGGTGAATTTATACGCAGATACTAAACGCTATGTACAATCTTGCACAAAATATAATAGTTTCAAAAGCCCGAATATCCAAAAACCTATCCCTTTACAACGAAATTTTCTACCTAATCGCCCTATGTCTTTTATATCCTCCGATCATGTGGGACCTTTTCAAACAACTGCCAAGGAAAACAAATTCATACTTACATTCGTTGATCACTTTAGTAAATACATAAGGCTGTATGCTGTAAAAGATGCTACTGCCAAAACGAACGCTGAAAAATTCTTATAATTTCATTAATATTTTTGGTGTACCTGAAAAATTACTAACGGATAAAGGCCCAGTCTATACGCTGATTTATTTAAAATAATATGCAAGCGTTTAGTAGTAGTAAAATTATTTACAACAAGCTTGCATCCCCAAACGAATGGGCAATCTGAAGCTTTGAACAAAAATATCAAAACGTTATTATCTATTTTTGCGGAAAATACTTATCAGTGGGATGATTATGTAAATTATTACTCTTTAATTTATAATTCTACCATTCACTCTGCAGTAAATTACAAACCCGCATTGTTACACTTGGCCTATGACCCATTATTACCTACGGACATATTGCATGAGGAAATGTTAACGGACTTCTCATCCACGGTGGATTTTGTCGAAAGAAAAGTAGAACAGTTACGTTATACAAATCGAAAAGTATCAGAGAATATTCTAAATGCGGCGAAAACATCCTACACTAAGCATTTCATTTTTGATCAGGATATGACCTAATGCGATTTTTTCGAAGATTCTCTTCGATGTCACACTGCCCCGGACGCTTTAAGCAACTTGCATATTACAAAGGAGAATGCCTTACCTTTACAAAGAGGCGTTCATCGTTTACATATAGGTGATGATCATCTAAAGTCAACGTTACTCCTTTCAGCTGCAGTTAGGATTCAGCTACAATTCTCTCACTGTTAAAAATCACTGTTAAAACCACAACAGTTTGTCCTAAATTCGACAATGAGGAGATACAATCTTCGGGTTGTTACGGCTGTCCAATATTGGCTCGACTTTCGTTTAAAGCGCATAGTACATGCCAGTCGGGAATAGTGATCATAAACTTTCAAGAAATCAACGTGCATACAAAGGCAATCCAGCTTAATACAGAACCTTCCGCTTATATAATAAAGTTTTCTGCAGAAAAGAAGTGTTACTCAGAAAAATTATGTCTAAAATCCAATCACTTGGTTCAATGCCAGAATCTTAAATTCTGTTTAGAGGAACCTACGGTTGAACTCTTGAACTTAGATACAACTATACCCGTACTACGAGCACATATTCTCAGAACAATTTTATGAACTGGCTTAAATTGCCAAACTTGGACTCTTCATTTTTTTCTGAAATTTGCTGGATGAGTATTATTTGTCATCTGCATACTCATTACGATTTTTTTCACAATTATCACTTGTTGTTGTCGTGTTCGATAATTTGTATTAAGATCATTACTTCTATCTAGGAAAATCTGTTTTATTCCTACATGTATTTAATTATACATATATTCATATTTATATGTTGTTACAACTTTCTTTCAATTTTCTTTCGATCGTCATTAACTACTGAAAAAAAACATATAGATGTATAGTGTATTATTTATCTAGGTAACGCTATCGTCCTAGTTATTATTTTCAGGTTTAGAAGTTTTGATCTATATCATTGATGTCTTTTATGTATTTTATTTGTTCTAATTTTGTCTAATATGTTAAACTTTATTTTTTTTCGGTTACAGTATGACTGGGTATTCTCTTAGGTTCCGGAAGTTAAGTTATTTTTTTCTCTTTTTTTGTTTTCTTTCCGGAAGTTAGTGGTATATTTGTGGGGCAGCTGGAAAGTATACAATGTAATAGGAAAATACAATATATGTATAAAACCGATAGATGAAAATTATAGTTAGAATTTGTGGGGATATCACAAAAATATTTCGGCTACAAGTTTACAAAGGTTATATAATTTTGAAAAGCATTTCTGAAGGTTCTAAGAAACGCAGCTGTCGCGACGAAGGATTTGAAATAACACGCAAACAGTCAGAATAAGAATTATTCAAGGGGCGCGTAAGTTAGCAAGTTACGTTTTGTTATGCAAAGAACGCAACGTTAGGTAGTATAGTAAAAGTCGGATAAAAGGATTTTATTTAAGGAACGGATGTGAGAGGGTTCTTTTGACCACAGGAAATTATAAGGAAACATAATACAAGTTAGGTATGTGTGCCCGACAGTGGGGCGCCAGGTGGTGGTCAAGTCATTCACAGTGTGTGGCATTAATGAATAGATCAAAGAACCGCCGCGTTTGGCCGAAAGGGGGTTACAGCGTCTCTGTGAAAATATAGTGATAAGAAAAGTTGTTCCCGCGGAAAATAACCTAAATAAAATAAGAGAATTTATAAAGAAAATATATAAAAATTGAAGAGAAATAAGGAAAGGGAGAGAGAGTTCAGAAAAGAATATTGGGACCAATGAAGTTGATTTTATTGTTCATATCTTAGCAAGTAAAATTCGGAGAAAACTGGGGGAAGATTATGGGGCGGCGATTGCAATTTTCTTAACCTCGAAAAGGGAGGCGCTTAAAAAGTTGAATGAAATTGAGAGTTTTTATATACGGAAGACACGGAGAGAGCAAGGAGGATTATTACTAAAATTTTGAAGACTAGAGAAGTTCTTTGAAAAGTGGTGGGGGTTATTTTAGTTCCGATATTTTTATAAAAAGTGTGCACAGGTGATAGGACCGAGGATGCGGTGGATGATCAGGCTCAGGGGTATTATCATTCTTTATTCTGTACTATCTCCCTCCAAATAATTATACTCTGAGTTTATTTTAAAATTTCTTCCTTTTAGAATAATGTCACATAAATTTTTAAGACAGTAGGCGATGGTACTCACCGTAATTTTATTCTCATTTGAGTATATCCAGTCATACTGGGTAATAAGTTATATTTATATATAATACGTTGTCTATGATTTTCTTTTATTTAACCATGTTCAAAATTTGTAGAATTTTGATTATATTATAATAAGAGTAATAAATATTTTACTATTTCTTAATTAGCATGTTTATTTAAATGTTTTGGTTTTGTCCATTTAATTTTGAAATGTTGGGAACCACACACGCGATTACTAACGGCCTATAGATTAATTATATTCTTTTAATCTTATCAAAATAAATTATTATAAGGAATTCAAGAGGTTAAAATGGGTTATCTAAATCTTAAGATAAGAACCAAGGAGAGCTAGGAGTGTCCCAGCACTATGATTTAATAAAAGCAGTTGATTACTATTATTAGTTAAATATTAAAACAAATACTGTATAAAGAATGATAACTGATAGTTAAATAATTAATAAATATAATTAAATAATAAATAAAATTATGTTGATAAATTATTCAATTACATTAAAAAAAAAAAGGTAATGGATGTATTAATGAAAAATTCTATGTAAAAAATGATATGTAAAATGGTGAAATTAAAAATTATTGATTAATGCTTCAGATAAATATTTGTACCAAGCAATGACATAGCCACAATTAAATAGCTTTGCCAGAAATGCAACATCACGTCAATTAATTTATATTCAAATTTAAATAAAAAATTATAAGAATTAAAATGCTAAGGATTTAAAATTAATATTAATTAAATATTGAAATTAGATAGTTACATATAATGTTTCTACAAACAATGTTAAAAATTAAATACACATGATTTAAGTGGAGAGGGTAGAACATTTAATAAAAATTAATACATGTATTATATTAGCATTTAAGAAAGTAGAAATTGTATTAGAAGTTAATATGATATTATCCACAGTGGGCATTAATCTAAATACGATTAATCGAAAACATTCTTAAATATTAATGAATATGAATACATTAAAATTAATTAATGAATATGTAAATATAACTACATTAATTTGCATATAAAAGTATCAAATCATAGTCCATTATAAAATGTGTATTAGCAAACGTATTTGTAAATCAAAATGCCTCATTTTTTTGTTTAATAAATAAATTAACCATGCGTTATATATATATATATATATATATATATATATATATATATATATATATGTGTGTGTGTGTGTATGTGTGTGTGTGTGTGTGTGTGTGTGTGTGTGTGTGTGTGTGTGTGTGTGTGCATTACACTACCCCAAAATGACTGAAAACAGGACTTTCAATTCCCGTTTTCTATTCTTTACAATTGGTGAGCGGCGATTGTCATTCGCAAAGCTGATCAGTAGTGATAGTTGCAATGCAAGGTAACATTTTATCAATAAAATATTTATAATATTGCAAAGATATTTTAAATTTTTATTTTATTTATATATTTTATCTTATTTTATTTTTATTTTATTTTTATTTATTTATATTTGTTTTATGTTATTTTCCTTTTATTTATTTATTTTAGAAAGCTTGCCTAAGCAAGATAAAATCTACACTTCTTCCGGAAAATTCTGTTAGCTGACTGTAAAGTCTGAACGTGATCATACTGCCTGTTAACCAATTAAATGGCATCCTGATATCACCACAAAGTAATAATTTTATTTGAATTTTTAAATATCTTGAATTTTTTTTTTGCTTCAAAATTGATAAATATTGATAAACGTTGATAATTGTTTAACTTTTTTACTACATTAACATTGTTATAGCTATTTTAAGCGATTATTTAAAGGTTAATGTTCATTTTTAATTTCGGTGTTCTGATTCCCACATTTATTATCAAAAACAAATTTGATTAAAATATACCTTTATTTGGTAATCTGCTCTATGCATACTATTAATAGAGCAGTATTATTATGAAGGATTTTAAGCAAAATGTGAGAACATTTGCTTCAGCTTGCTGGATCAGGATCGGGCATATTATACGCAAATTTTAATACAAGAAACGTGATCAAAATATGAGCCATCATACATACGAGCAGGGAAGACCGAGCTATGCTCGGTCAAAATTAGCTTTGAGTTCAAATATCATGACCCATGACCAAAATGATCCACTAATCAAATTTTTTCGAACACGTGACCAAGTCCAATTGTCTTCTCGTTCCCTAAAACTGTAGGATGCTAAATTTAGTTCAAATACTCTGAGCCGTTTTTAAGATAAAAATAGCTTGACTCATAATGACCCATGACCAAAATGAATCACTAATCGAATTTTCTCGAACATGTGACCTAGCCCAACATTCTTCTCGTGTCCGAAAACCATAGGATGCAAAATTTAGTCTAAATAGTCTGAGCCGTTCTTTAGATAAAATTAGCTTGACCCATAGTGACCCAGAAATGACCCACTAATCGAATTTTCTCGGACATGTGACATAGCCCAATGATTTTCTCGTGTCCGAAACTCGTGGGATACAAAATTTAATCAAAATCGTTAGAGCCGTTTTTTAGATAAAATTAACTTGAACCACGTTGACCCAAAAATGACCCACTAATCAACAGTTCTCGAACATGTGACCCAATCCAATAGTCTTCTCGTGCCCGAAAATGTTAGGATACAAAATTTAGTTAAAATCGTTTGAACCGTTTTTTAGATACAATTAGCTTGACTTTGACCTATGGTGACCCAAAATGACGCACTAACCGAATTTTCTCGAACATATGACCAAGTCCAATGGTTTTCTGGTGCTCCAAAACGGTAGGATACAAAATTTCGTCAAAATCGTTAAAGCCGTTTTTTAGATAAAACTTACCTATATATATATATTTATGAAATACTGTATTATTTTTAAAACACGTGTGGATACATCCAGGCTGATGATTATATCTACACGTGTTTTTTCATATCCAATTCTAATTTAAATCTCTTGTTATCCAAATTTCCATTATATTTAGTTCATATTTCCTTTCAAAATCCATTTTTATTTACTTGATATCAACTTCAAATTATTAACATTTTATGGTTTATTATATAATTTTTTTTCACTCTCTCTTTTTAAATATTCTTCATATTTTCAGTATTTTTGGCCAATTACCATTGAAGCAAATGCTATGGTAAAATTATGATTGCACTTGTTAATTTATTAACTATGTGGTATTCTGTCTACACTTTATTACTAATTATCTCTTAGGAGATTTAATTAGAATGTTACAAGAACTTGATATGTTTTTTTGAAATTCAAAGATATTATAATTATATATATATATATATATATATATATATATATATATAACCACACACACACACAAGATTTGCTCGTATTAGAATATATGATATTATTTCTGTTGTCAACATCCCTTTTTCTATACATTTATAAAACACACAACAATGAACGAGGTATCTATCATTCGACAGGTTTTTGAACCTCACATTTTGTTAAAACACTCGCATTTTGAGTACACCCACATTTTGTTAAAACATGTTTTTTTTTTATTATTGCAGTTAATTAAAAAAATAAAGCAGCATTGTTTTCATAAATTAAAGGAAAGATTTTTCTCAAATCAATGTTCCCACAAAAATAAAATACCGCATTGTATCGTACAGGACAATGCTTATAAAAAAATAAATAGTACAAAAAAGATATAGTGAGACATTGTTGTTCCACGAGTTTATTTTATATCAATGATTAAAAGCAAAATTGAAATTGAAATGTTTAGAAGAAACAGACACAATCGATCGATCGAAGCAATGGTATTTCACGTGTAGCATAAAAGGTTTTATTTTATATATGTTGTATGCAATTGTGTTTTATATATATATATTCAATTTATTTTTCTTTGTCCCGTTTTTTTCTCGAAGTGGATGACGTCATCCTCTAATGCAGTTAAAATACGATTGTTAATTATTTCTCTCTTGCGTGCCTTTTGCTATCTTCGATCATGTTTGACTATGTAACTTTGATGGAATAAATGAGGTGATATTCTTGCTTGACTAATATTGGTTGCAGATATGCATATCCTTAACTTTTCTTTAGAAGTTTAAACCTGCACCTAAAAAAATATTAGATATTACTAAAAAAATATTAGACTGCAGTGCGAAATCCTTGCACGGATCCACTGATTTTATGTTATTGCTAGATATTTAATGGTTTAACAATATTCGTAAGCAGTAATAGACTTATTTTATATTTTTTGTGGTCTTATTTCATGTAAATTTAATCTGCAATAATGTTTATCCGTGTTATTTGTAATAAATCATGGCATTGATATGCGCCCATGGACTTGCCTCACTTTCAAAAGCAATGATTTGTTGAAAACGTTGATTTTCTTCGAATGGTATATAATTATAACAAAAAATTTAATATTTTATCTTATTTATTTTATTTCAATATTTCATCCTTATTTAGAAAGGTTACAATAAAACAAATAGACTTATTTATATTTTTGTCGTCTTATTTCATGTAAATTTAATCTGCAATAATGTTTATCCGTGTTATCTGAAATAAATCATGGTTTTGATATGCGCCCATGGACTTGCCTCACTTTCAAAAGCCATGATTTGTTGAAAACGTTGATTTTCTTCGAATGGTATATAATTATAACAAAAAATTTAATATTTTATCTTATTTACTTATTTATTTTATTTCAATATTTCATCCTTATTTAGAAAGGTTACAATAAAACAAATAGACTTATTTATATTTTTGTCGTCTTATTTCATGTAAATTTAATCTGCAATAATGTTTATCCGTGTTATCTGAAATAAATCATGGTTTTGATATGCGCCCATGGACTTGCCTCACTTTCAAAAGCCATGATTTGTTGAAAACGTTGATTTTCTTCGAATGGTATATAATTATAACAAAAAATTTAATATTTTATCTTATTTACTTATTTATTTTATTTCAATATTTCATCCTTATTTAGAAAGGTTACAATAAAACAAATAGACTTATTTTATATTTTTTGTGGTCTTATTTCATGAAAATTTAATCTGCAATAATGTTTATCAGTGTTATCTGAAATAAATCATGGTTTTGATATGCACCCATGGACTTGCCTCACTTTCAAAAGCAATGATTTGTTGAAAACGTTGATTTTCTTCGAATGGAATAGAATTATAATAACAAAAAATTGAATATTTAATCTTATTTACTTATTTATTTTATTTCTATACTTCATTTTTCTGTAGAAAAGTTACAATAAAACAAAAAAAAATTATTTTTATAAGAAAAAATGGAAAGAATGAGAAAAAATATTCAGTAATAAGTTGTATGCATCTAATTATAGTTCTTAACCCTCTGACTGCTTATCCCGCGATTTCCACGGGCAAGACATTTGTATAAAAAATTATGTAATTTACAATTTTTTAAGCAATTTTGTATTAAAAATTCCACAGTCAAAGACTGAAAATGAAAACGATAAATGTATTACATTTTTCATATACATGATGATTTGAAATATGTAATGGTTATAGGAGATAAAGGTCGATTATATGTTGGTCGAAAGGATTTTGAAAAAAAATTGAGCAGTCAGAGGGTTAATTTAGTTTTAGATAGTGGAAATTTTTAAAGTATTCATGGTGAAATTCTAATTATGCTTGTTAATAATAAGCAACATAACAAATAATCCTATTCAAAGTGGACTCGCCTCATTTTCAAAAGCAACGCATTTGAAATTTCGTTGACAAAATAAATTACCAGTAACAAATTAATACTGAAATTAAATGATATTTATTGTGAATTAGTTAAAAATATAAATTTTATGTTAATTTTTAATAAGGTTTAGCTTCAACGAATTTTTTTTTCCCACAAAATAGACTTGCCCCACTTTCAAAGTCAACGGCTCATACAGGTGCGCACTATACACGCTATACACCGAGTATAAAAATGAAAGTTAAAAATCAAGAAAAGATGAGCATAAGGATCGAGATTTCTGCATTAATGAGCATGCCATATATTTACAAATAATAATAATAATAATAATAATTTTGTTTATGGTGGAACTAGTAATAACTAGTTTTATGTTATTTATTGTATTTTTATGTTGCATATATCATGAAAGTTCTTTTACAGAAAAGTAAGCGTGTATAATGTTGATTATAAACACTTTAAAATTTACAACTTTAATAATATTACAACTGAAATTCTGAACATACAAAACTAGTATCATGAGCGAATTATTATTATTATTATTTTAATCACCATGCATAAAATTCATAACACTTTACATTTAAATTAAATATTGCATAATAAACCCAAAGTACGATTAACCTCTGAAGCAGCCTCTGAATACAGCGATACAGCACAATACTGTACTCTTTTGCAACAGGAAAGCAAAAATAAATAAATAAATAATAAATAAATAATAATAATAATAATAAATACTAATAAGCATAAATGCTTAAGTGGGTTAAGCGGTTTTGTCAAGAAAGATGAAATACATAACAAAAAATATGCGAAATGCTACCATGATCGCAAAAGTTCTTGATTTGTCTATTAGAATCTTCCGGTTTGGCGAAGAATTACGAAGGAAAAAATAAATTATGAATAAAAATAACTTTTTACAATACTTAACATACATTTAAGGGAGACCAAACTGGTCGCCAGTGGCGGCTAGTAATATTAATAACAATAAATAAATAAATAAATAAAACAGAAATCAGCGATACCCTATATAACAGTGGTCCCCAACGTTGCCCCCCAACGGGTAATTTGATTTTGTAAGTAGGCAGTTCCAAATATGTTACTAACCTCTTCGCTGTCAGTTTTTTATTTTGTTTATTTATTTATTTATTTATTTATTTTGAAAAGTAAAATTTAAGACTAAAAATAAAAGTCATTCATACAAAATTCTAAAATAAAATGAAAAAAAAAATGTTTTTATTGAATTAAAAAAAAAATCCCAGTCAAAAGTTAAAAAAGAATCAACCAGGAATAATTATATGATTTTTTTTCTTTTAATATTTAGACATTATTTCATTTCTAGATATTTTCGGGTTATTACTGTATTTTACAATTTTTCACAATTCTTCCGTCTATTTATTCAATGGGTTTTGTATTTCTATTCGCTCTGCTATATGTTACATGCAGACACTTTTACACATGTACTACTTTACAGCTTGTACTACTTTAATGGTGCATTTAAAACTGACTGTCTTGAACATATCATATATTCTAATACGAGAAAATCTTGTGTGTGGTTATATGTATATATATATATATATATATATATATATATATATGCAAATTTTATCTTAAAAACGGCTCTAACGATTTTGACGAAATTTTGTATCCTACCGTTTTGGGGCACCAGAAAACCATTGGGCTAGGTCACGTGTTCGAGTAAATTCGATTAGTGGGTCATTTTGGGTCATCAAGGGTCAGGGTCAAGCTAATACTATCTTAAAAACGGTTCAAACGATTTTGACGAAATTTTGTATCCGACCATTTTCGGGCACGAGAAGACTATTGGGCTGGGTCACATGTTCGAGAACTTTCGATTAGTGGGTCATTTTGGGGTCAACGCGGGTCAAATTAATTTTATCTAAAAAACGGCTCTAACGATTTTGATTAAATTTTGTGTCCTACGAGTTTCGAGCACGATAAAAGCATTGGGCTAGGTCGCATGTCCGAGAAAATTCGATTAGTGGGTCATTTCTGGGTCATTGTGGGTCAAGATCTAAAAAGCGGCTCAATTTACACTTAATTTTGCATCCAATGGTTTTCGGGCACGAGAAGACTGTTGGGCTAGGTCACATGTTCGAGAAAATTCAATTAGTGGGTCATTTTGGGTCATTTTGGGTCATGGTCAAGCTAATTGTAGCTAAAAAACGGTTCAAACGATTTTGACGAAATTTTCTATCCGACTATTTTCGGGCACGAGAAGACTATTGGGCTGGGTGACATGTTCGAGAACTTTCGATTAGTGGGTCATTTTTGGGTCAAAGTGGGTCAAATTAATTTTATCTGAAAAACGGTTCTAACGATTTTGATTAAATTTTGTATCCTACGAGTTTCGGGCACGCGAAAATCATTGGGCTAGGTCACATGTTCGAGAAAATTCGATTAGTGGGCAATTTCTGGGTCTTTGTGGGTCAAGATCTAAAAAGCGGCTCAATTTACACTAAATTTTGCATCCAATGGTTTTCGAGCACGAGAAGACTGTTGGGCTAGGTCACATGTTTGAGAAAATTCAATTAGTGGGTCATTTTGGTCATGGGTCATGATATTTGAACTCAAATTTAATTTTGACCGAGCATAGCTCGGTCTTCCCTGCTCGTCTAAACTAATAAAAGAAAGTTTCGCTCTGTGTGTCTGTGTGTGTGTCTGTTGGCGATGGCTAGGAAAATCTGTCCCGCCTAGAAGGCTGGAAATTTAGATTTAGGTAGTCCAAACCCTCTCCTGGTGCAACATTACTTCAGAATTTTAATATTTTAATTACTTTCTGAAATATTAATTAAAATGCACAAAGAACTCTCATTAAAAATACGCTTTTATTCTCTTGGGTTGGTTGGTTCACTGGTTGGTTGCATCGATTCTTCACAGAAGCAATTAAATAAACCAGAGTAGCGATGCACAAATAAGGATTTCTAACTAAATAGTGTCAACATGGATTGGAGTTATTAGCGTAGAGGAGCCATGCGAATGTCATGCCACCTGTACATGACAAATTACACATACGTCCCACTGATTGAAATATTTTGCAGGCATATTTTTCTTCATGACAATTAGTCGGGTTTAAGTTTTTTTTTTTACATGACATTTATTATTATGATGGAGATTGTTAATACAGAAAACTTTATTTAACAGATTCTTTTTTATATTTGCGGGAATTAAGAGGGACAAGGGTCTAATTACATTTAAGCTTCAAGGTGTATTTCTAGAAAGCAGTTACCAGAATTCCGAATAGTAGTGTAAAAGTAGTAAGCCAAATTTCAAATTAAGTTCCTAGCTGAACTAAATGAATCAATCATTAAAGGTGTATTGTGATCCTCCTAATTAGTTATTTGCTGAAGGCAACTTGCACAACCCCCCCCCCCCCGACCCCTCCCGGACCGTCCTTCAAGGTTTTTTCTCTAACTCTGCTCCGTTTTCATATCTCAGCAACTATCTTTCCGATTTCAACACAAGTGATTCCAAACATTATAATTAACTTATTGTCACTCTTTATAACATTAAACTAAAATTATGAGTAGCGGTTACCACTATTTACGAATAATAGTTTAAGCCAAATTTGCAATTAAGTTCAAAGCTTAAGCAAACGAACGATTTTTGAAAGATGCATAGTGGTCCTCCTAATTAGTCATTTGCTGAAGGCCACTTGAACAACCCCCACCCCCCACCCCTCCCGGCCCGTCCTTCAAGGTTTTTTCTCTAACTAGGCTCCGTTTTCGTATCTCAGCAACTATCTTTCGGATTTCAACAAAAGTGATTCCAAACATTATAACTAACTTAAATGTCACTCTTTATAACATTAAACTAAATTTATGAGTAGCGGTTACCACTATTTCCGAATAATTGGGTAAGCCAAATTTGTAATTAAGTTCCTAGCTTAAGCAAACGAACGAATTTCGAAAGATGCATAGTGCTCCTCTTAATTAGTCATTTGCTGAAGGGTACTTGAACAACACCCCCCCCCCCGGCCCCTCATTCAAGGTTTTCCTCTAACTATGCCCCGTTTCTATATATCAGCAACTATCTTTCCGATTTCAACGCAAGTGATTCCAAACATTATATTTAACTTAATAGTCACCCTTTATAACATTAAATTAAATTTATGAGTAGCGGTTACCACTATTTACAAATAAGAGTTTAAGCCAACTTTGTAATTAAGTTCCTAGCTTAACAAAACGAACGAATATTTATGCATGCATAGTGGGCCTCCTAATTAGTCATTTTCTGAAGGACACTCGAACATCTCCTCCATTCGGCACCTCACTCAAGGTTATTTTCTCTAACTGTGCCTTATTGCAATAACTGGGCTAATAATGTCCCAATCTTCTCGAAACCAGCTCAATTTTGTAGTGCGGCTACTATACAGTAACGTAGGCAGCGGGGACCTGTCTCAGAAGTTCGTTCGGAAAGAGGTTTGTTTAGAACAGAATGCTCCCCTGGCGGTGGTAGGGGGAAATAAAAGATTTTCTAGAGCGTACGAGCATGCCTGGTATACGGCTCCGAAGCCATCGTAGACTGTGGCCAGAGTTCCGTTTTTTAAGAGATTTAAGTTTATTACAAGGGCTCGGGCAACGCCGGCGCCGGGCGGGTCAGCTAGTTTAACCTAAAAGATATTTGAAAAATCTACGCTAAATGTCTATTCTACATTATAAAACGAATAAATCCCAAATAGGCAACAGGAAAAAAAATGGATAAATCGTAATTTTTTATGGCTCTAGCGCAGGCCTCCTACACAACGACTTATTTAATATCGAAATGTATAACGACAGCGTTCTTAATTGGGCAGTTACTTTTAAAATATTTTTAAAACTTATACAGGCGGTGAAACCGTATAAAATTAAATTACTGCAGCAACACTCAACTTGTATATATTATATAAACTTTATTTCATTATTTGTTTAAATTTATTAAGTACTCATTTAAGTACGCATTTAACAAGCAAATTCCAAATGCATTAAATTTTCTTGCATTTGGAGAGAAAAAAAATGTTGTTCGCCGAAATCTCGTGGAGCGTTCCTTTTTTCGCGCCAAATACTGGAAAATATTTTACTATTTCACAGATTTTCTACTCCGATTCCGCAGCTAAATTTGACTAATCCTCTATAACGTTATAAAGTACATAAGTAGTTTCATTAACATTTTTTTTTTCAAAATATTTTAAGTAAGCTTTTTAAGGAGACCTTACTTAATCCATCGAGACTAGGAATGTAATTAAAGATTTTGATGGTGACAAAATTAAGCATCAGCTAGATGTCAATAGATGCGTGCTTTGAATAAAGGTGTTTCTAAATGAGTTTCAGCTAGTATTTATATTTATATTTGACATTTGACATTTGAAGGAGTGATGCTTTGAGATCTATAGCTACAAAGGCTGTTGTCTCGAATGATCCATATATATTTTAATCACAGAAACTCATACATGACTTCGACAATTACATATATCTTCACGAGATAGCACAAGGAAATTTACAACACCAGAAAGTTACAACTGCAGCTCCACAAAGTGCGTGCAATGGAGTTGGCGGGAGTCGAACCCGCCGGCCTGATTCCTACGCTCTCAAGCGATTAGCGGAATGGTGTCTTGACCTCTCGCAAGGCAACACTAGATACCGGGCTTGCTCATTCACTCTCAAAACGTCACAAATGGTGGCTGACCGCGACCAGCGATTGGTCCAAAGCAACGCGCCCATCGTTTTGTGCCAATCGCTGTATGTCTTTCCTCCTAGTCAGCCACCTTTTGTGACGTCATCATAATGAATGAGCAAGCCCGGTATGTAGTGTAGCCCTGCCTCTCGGCCACGCACGGAGACGTCATTTATATTTATATTCAGAGAAAAACATCCGAAATTATTAACTGTTAGCAGGGCTACACTAGATACCGGGCTTGCTCATTTATTATCATGACGTCACAAATGATGGCTGGCCGAAACGAAACACATACAGCGATTGGCACAAAACGATGGGCGCGTCGCTTTGTACCAATCGCTGATCGCGCCCAGCCACTATTTTTGATGTCATGAGAATGAATGAGTAAGCCCGGCATCTAGTGTTGCCTTGCTATTAGACAGGCTGCAGATGAATATTGTTGATGAGCCACAAATTATGTAATATATAAATTATATCAGTAATTTGTCCAGTAAAATAATTGTTGAACCTCCAAATTGATTTTTAAACATATTCAGTAAACTCTCGATTATTCCATAACTTTCAAATTAAGATTATGATACATATAGTTGATACGGTCAGATAAATCGCAGGACTTATTGAAAGCGGCATTTTATAATTATTTTAACATGTTTTGTCATTCATCAGACCTAGTTTAATGGGTGTTGTATAAATAGGAGTTTACTGTACATTATAGATTTATTTAGCTAGTTTAGATAATTTTGGGGCTTACACCGTTTCACCGCTGTGAAAATCGGACCTTGGTAAGGCTTCCTCCATCTGAAAAGTGTTCATGTTTAGGGTTCCGTACTTAAAAAGTAAAACCGGAACCATTATAAGATCACTCCTGTGTCTGTCTGTCCGTCTGTCACTACTCTTTTTCTCATAAACTATGAGACGTGGAAAGTCCAAACTTGGAAAAGTTTTAAAGCCTTTTTAGCGTCATTTTTTCCGATTATTAGCTATTCACAACTATGTTTAGAAAAAAATTTAGGGAGCTAATTAAGTTACTCTAAAAAAAAGTTTTATTTTTGTATATCATGGTGGAAATTGTAAGAAATATCTCGTAATATCGAACTCAAAAATATATTTGTTTCAATTTTGGGTATTATATTTTTAGAGATATCGTATAAAATGCAAAACTGGACCCCCCCTCCCCCCCCACCGTCTATTTCCGAATCACCTGAAACTAAAATTATGAAAAAATTAGGGGTAGGAGTAGTTTATTTAAACCTTGCAGGAAAGCTATAGTGATTTTCGTAGGTAACATAGTTTTTGAGAAAAACGCTTTTTTTGTTACACACAAACTTTACTTTTCTGGCGGTTAACGGAGGAATTGACGGGCGCTCGGGGTATCTATCGACGCAGGATCATCCAAGGATATTTCATAATGATTTTCGAAAAAAGTTTCGGTAATTAGACGAGCGATTAATTAAGTTACTTAAAAAAACTTTCTTTTTATGTATCGTGTAGGGATATCGTTCGAAAGATCCTGTTACATCGAACTCAGAAATATATTTGTTTTAATTTTAGGTATTATATTTTCTGAGATATCGTCGAAAGTATACTGAAAAAATATGCCCCCTATTTTCGAATCTACTGAAACTAAAATTATCCTCATCAGCACAAAGTTTATATAATTGTCAGAAAATGTTTTGCTTGACGATCCGGAAAGTAAATGTGAACACAGAAAATAATTATTTAAAATACTGCAAAGAATAAAAGAAATTTTAAGAAATTAAAAATGATTTTTCACATTAAATGTGAAAGAAGTTCCCTGGTATTTTTCATACATTTTATTATCTATATTATATATTATGTTTTATCTTTATGATAATACAGTTAAAAAATAAATTTTATTAGTCCGAAACGTTGCGTCCTGTTAGGTGCTTTATCAGGGTCCTGCTCGACGTTGCACCTGCCCTTTACTGTAAAGAATATCGCATAAATGCTTTTACGAGATTTTCCGACAGCGAGTAATTTATATTGCGCTCCACCAGATAGCGTTCAGTATAATCTCCTACCTCCTGTGCTCCGTGCATTTCGTTTTTGTTGAGGGTGGCAACACAGCTCTGCGCGCGGAAATTATTGGTTGTTTACATTATGATCGTTCACGCTGGATTGTGTATGGGTTTATTTTCTTGATTTTATTTGTCTTTACCCAGAATGTCAAATGTTTTTTATGAAATCTGTTTTATTGATGAAATTTTAGCTGGTTCGTACCCTTCTAGTACGTCTCAATTAGTAAGAGTTTTAGGAAAACTAAAAAGTTATAATCCAATCTCCTGTGTTGGCAGGCTAGCAGATCCTGAGTGCAAATCTTTAGAATCTCTAGTTGTTAATTTGCAACATATCGAATCTGTATCATTTGTCAAAGATTCTGTATATCAGGTACTTGGTGAAATAAAAGATATTTCTGGTGAAAAGATATTGCATGCATCTATTGTTATAAATGTTGAAGCAATTGATGTCCAGATGTTTAAAAAAGCCATATTTTTGAGACGCAAGTTTTTATCTCGTAGTTGAAAATATTTTTTGTAAGTTGTGTTCGTTTTGAAACATTTACATAATTAATTTTATAATTTGTATCGGAATAGATAAATATTAAAATAAGATAACTATTTTGTTCATGTTTACCACATTGAGCTAGTGCTGATTTGTAGTTTGCATGATGCTGTATTGCTTGGTGCGATTTCGGAAATCGTGCCAACATGGTTTGCCATTTTAAGTTGGGAGGAAAACAAAACCTTTACGAAATGGCGCCCCATTTTAAATTATAGATTATTTATATAGATCATTATTTATATAGATGTTAATGCACACTTTGTGATGAGAGATTATGCATATATAGACTTTTTCCTTAGGGAGATTATTTCACACATCATTGAATTTACCTTATAAACATGGCTCAGATATTCCTGAAACATATAGTAGATCTTTATATCATGCATCTCGGGACCAAAAAATGTGGACATGACAAATTTTACCATAATATATATCATTTCCTGTATTGTTAAACTTATCTTGTAAGCAGGGATCAAATCCATTATATTAATACTGTAGAAAATTTTAAAATACAAACAATCTGTACAATACAATCTGTAACTTAATAGCATTTATTACTCACAATAATAAATAAGGTAGTTAAAGAAATTAGCAATGAGTACTATAAAAATTGTTTCTTTAAAAATTTTGTTTCAGTAGTTTTTTTTTTTTGCATTAGTTTTTCTTGAATGATGCAAACAGTCAATACTTCTGAATTTGTTGCACCCAGCATTTCTCAAACTTATTTCCCTTCGACAGCAAATGTATCCTTTTTTTCTTTTTAGCATATGTTAATACGAGTATACTTATATTTTAAAAATAGAATTAAATAAAATTTAATTAATTTCACATTGATATCATTAAGCATAATTGAATTAATAGAAGAAAATAATCAGAGAAATTTGTTACATCTGAATATCTGTTACAGAAATTTGTTACATCTGAATATTTGTTACACCTTATGGATGTAACAAATATTCAGATGTCACAAATTTTAGTAACAGATTTTCAGACTCAGAATTTATCTGAACTCCAAATTATTAAAGATGAATTTTATTTTCTTCTACTAATTCTATTATGCTTAATTATATCAATGTAAAATTAAATAAATTTTAATTATATTTTTAAAATATAAGTATACTTCTTTTAGTATATATTAATACAAATGTACTTATATTTTAAAAATAGTATTAATTAAAATTTAATTAATTTCACATTGATATCATTAAGCATAATTGAATTAGTAGAAGAAAATAATATTCATCTTTAATAATTCGGAGTTCGGATAAATTCTGAGTCTGAATATTTGTTACAGAAATCTGAATATTTGTTACACCTTAGAGATGTAACAAATATTCAGCCCTTCTGCCGAATATTTGGTTGGACGAATATTAAATGTCACTTGGATGGATACTTTAGATATTTAGTCGAATACTTTGAGTATTGAGCCCAATATGTTCAAGATAAAATTTATATACAGTATAGGACCCATTATCAGAATCCCAAAATCCAGAAAAAAAAATTCTTAATTTGTAAATTTTTACAAAATTTACAAATGATGGAATCTGGACTTTAGGACGACCTGAAATTCGGAAAATTCAAATATCTGGAAAGTCTTCAGTCCCAAGGTTTCCGGATAATGGGTCCTGTACTGTATATATATACGTATATTTTTATGTTTTTCTGAAATCAAACTTTATACTTTGACACATTCATCCAGTCATTTTTGCACCTAAATGCCCAAAAATTACTGGCATTCTTATTTATATACCTGAAAAATCAAATAACATTTCTCTGTTTTCAAGGCTAAGAATCTTTTAGAAAATTGTGCCAAAGTTGGAGATTTAGGCAGATTTTAAAATAACAGCACAGCTATTGGGGAGCAATTAGTTATAAATGTAATACATTTATAGTAAATTGAAAAATACTATTAAACTGTTAAAAAAAAAAAAAAAAAAAAAAACTTGGTAATTAATGTCTGCAAATTTCAGACACATATAAAAATGGCCTTGGTGATGTGCCAGGAAGCTTTGTACTGTTCAGCAGTATTATTAATTGTTTCAAGAACAGCCTTAAATATGTTTAATTCAAAATATTGCAGAATATTCACAATTCAATATATCAAAAAATCTCTTATAGTAAATCAATTTTAAATTGTATACAAGTTTAAGTCATATTGATGGATTGAAGTGCAAATAATGATGTTTAATATAAAGAAAAGTATCTTGCTTGTTGATGTTTGCATTGTGTATTTAATTAATAAAATGCCTAGCTATATATAATACATTTCACATGTTTTAAATTGCTAGTGATATTTTTATACTCAAACTCTTTGCAACAAAATTTATTTTACCAAGGCTATTTCAGCTCACTGATTATGTGGAAAAGTAAGCATTGTGAGGGCTCCATTAACAGTGAATGTAAAAAAATGAAAAAGTATGACTGGGCAGTAGAAATGAAGAATATTCTTTGTATTTTATTGGAAATAGCGTACCACCTTGTATTACAGAAAATCAATTTGATATGTGTATAAAAGGATAAAGTACAAATTCTTAATATTTTATATTAAAATAAGCAGAGTTTCCCCCAGCTTAAAAAAAACGCAGGGTGTTGCTGGAGAGAAAAGAGCACTTTTTTTATTCTTAAGGGCACTGTTTTTATTGTTAAAGGTATTCATTTGTTTTTTAAAGCCACTTTTAGTATTTAAAAGTCAGAGCACTGTTTTCAAGACAACATTGAGTCAATTTTTAATATAAAAGCAAATTTTTTAATGCAAAAACAAGAAAAGACATTTTTTTTTTTTTTTACTGAAAGGCAAGAAGGGTGCTATTTTTTTTTTATCGGGTGAAAAAAAAGGGTGCTATTTTGTAAACCAAAGGGCAGGCAGGATGTAGCACCCTTCTGAAACTGTCTGGGGGAAACTCTGAATAAGTTAAAAAAAGTAAATTAAAAACTAGGTCAAGTGGTCAACCTAATGCAGGACACCCAGTGTTTAGTTCCTAAGCAAGCTTGGAACTCATTTTATCAACCATGGGATGAAAGGTTGGGTGAACCTTGCCCAGTCCGGAGTCAAACTCTAGATCTGTAACATGACGTGCTGACCAGTAAGCCACTGGGCTTCACAAATGAACACTTGTTCTGAAAATTGCAAGTTCTTGTGATTGCTGTGCTTGAGTTCACTGATGATTCTATAGATCTATCTTCTTTTTTACTTTCTGAATGTATTCTTGAACACTTGTTTGCTTTTCTGCATTTTCAATGCCAACATCTGCTACACCCCCAGATTTAAATTTCCAAAACATAATAATACTTGTTGCATTTGTGTATGATGTTGTGTGTCTTCCAAATGTTTTTTCTGAAATTTTGGATGGTGATTGATTACACAAATCATGATAATTCATTAAGCAATGTAAAAAGATTAAAAGAAAACTGCTCATTGTATATTGAAAGAATTTAAATAATGTAATTGATTTTTTTTTTTCATTCTTATTATATTTGTAACAGAAGCTAAATGTAAAATTCCAAAGAAAACTACATACAATTTTCAAACATCCAACAACAAAACAAAGATTTATTACCACAGTGCAGTGTTGCATTTGTACATAATTTGCTACATTTGATGTAAATATGTAAGGCATTGGTTCAAAAATTGTTAAGAGAAAAAACTTGCTGAATTAATTTTAGTTAGGGTTGAACATTTGTTGTGAAAAAAATGGTAGGAATATTACCAGTCATCTTTTTAATACCACTGTTTCTAAACAATAATCTTCATGCTAGATTTCTATATCATTTATAATAGTAATAAAGATGATTTTTTGGAAATAGTTCTATTAAAAAGGCAACCGATAAAATCCCTACTTTGTCCTCCTTGCTGTTACAAATGTTCAACTCTAATTATTGCTTAAATTTTATATTTTGCTTAATTAAATTATGATAATTAGTAACAGATTATTATTATTTTGCCTACTGTAAAATAATTTTATATCTTTTTTAGATTTAACTTAGAGAAATATCAGGTAATATCTCTTGTTCAATTTTTATTTCTTTATTGCTAATTTTGTTCCCTTTCTTCTTCTTCTAGACTGGTAACTAATACTGAAATTTTTATATGTGTGCAAGTTTTAAAAAAATGCCTAAATTGAAACAAGCTACCATTTCATCTCTTAAGGTAATATGATATAAATTTGTGGCTTCTGACAAATTTTATATTTATCAATATCTGGTATACAATTTTTCTATGTACGCTGTTTAATGTATAATTGTGCATGTTTAAAATTTATTTTTAATTTTGGAAGAACACACTAATTAGGAATGTGGGTGTGAAACTTCAAAGATAAATGAAAATTCTTATGTTTGATGTCAAAATATGAGATTAAAATATATATTTTATAATTTAAAAACTAAATAATTATAATAACAAAAATTAAGTATTGTTATGAATTTTGTATATATCTGTAAATATTCCATTTGTTTAAATTTATTTTTATTTTATTATTGTGAAAATTTCAGTATTATTAATGTATTTCCTATTGAGCATCATGTAACTCAATGCTAAAGGCCTCAGGTGGTTTGCAAGGAAAACAACCTTACAGCATCGGTTTTTATAATGAGTTCTATTGGAAAATCGCCAAGGAGTGGGTTTATCGCCAAGTTGGCGATGGTTTTGGCGACTTATTTTTGTCGCCAAGTTGGCGACGGATTTGGCGACTTTTTGTGCAACCCCCCCCCCCCCCCCCCCCCTTATACCTGTACATTGGGATCCTTTCTCGCTTAGGTTCTCTATCGAAAGTTAAAGCACTTTCTGGTAATTTCTAGCATCTGAAGGCTCTGGAATAATCTGGAAAGATCTCTGAAACCTATATAAGGACCTCCATCAGTTCAGTTCAGTTAGTTGTCTGTCAACTGCGATTGAATTCATACGAGAGGCTTTGCATTGAGAACTGTGTTTCTCGGATCGATTTTGTCATTGATACGTCGTATTGAACGCATTGTTTCTGTGTGAAATTTTGCTGCGCTTTTATTGGATTTGAAGATTACTGAATATCTTGTAATTTTCAGAAGATATTTGTGATCGTATTGCACTGTTTATAGTGAATAAAGCCTTTTTATTGTTCTTATATATTGGCATCAGTCCTTTCGAACCCCGAGCTCACAACATTTGGTGTCAGGAGTGGGGTTGAGTGCCGATTACCAGAGCAATGGCGGCGCAACTGACTAAATTATTGGAGAAATTAGGAGAGATGGATGAGAAAATGACTGCGAATCAGGCTGAAATGAAGAAGGAAATGTCAGCGATGGATGAGAAAATGACTGCAAACCAGGCTGAAATGAAGGAAATGTCGGAAGAAATGAAGAAGGAAATGTCAGCGATAGACCAGAAAATGACTGCCAACCTTGGCGACTTAAAAAATGAAATGAAGAAGGATATGTCAACCAACCTTGGAGAGTTGAAAGACTTAATAGAGGATAAAATAACATCTTTAAATGACAGAATTGACGGCGTGGAAAACAAAGTTGAAGGAAGATTTCAACAAATAGAAGGAAAAGTAGAAGAAATTCAAAGGACAGCCAATACCGTAGAAGAAAGAGTAGAAGAAAAAGTTCAAAAGATCGCCGAGACCGTTGAAGAAAGAGTAGAAGAAAAAGTTCAAAAGATCGCCAAGACCGTCGAAGAAAGGATTAAGAGTGTAGAAAAGGAGTTGGAAAATGTGAAGAAACAAAAGATAACTGCCGAAAACTATCCCGAAGATGTCAAGTATCAAGCTATGCTTCCTCGGGCCTCTATTAAACTCTCGACCTATGACGGAAAATCCTCATGGCCAGTTTTTAAGACACAATTTGGGATCGTAGCGGACGCCAATGGATGGGATTCCCAGACAAAGGCTTGCCAGTTAGCTGCTTCTCTACGAGCTGATGCTGCCGACGTCCTACAGACTTTGCCTGCAAATGAACCGCTGGATTTTGAAACGCTTGTCAGTGCCTTAGAATTGCGCTTTGGCGAGAAATGCATGAAGGAATATAGCAGACTCCAGCTCAAATCTCGACAGCAGAAATCCACTGAATCCCTGCAAGAGCTTGCTACGGATGTCGAGAGACTTTCCCATCTTGCTTATCCTGACTGTCCGACTGAAATTAGAGAAAGTTTAGCTCTGCAACATTTTATTGATGGTGTGCTTGACTCTGAGATCCAGAAAGCACTCCGGATTGCAGATCTCAGTGACTTAAAAGGGGCTTTAGTTTATGCCCTGAAATTCGAGGCAGCCTAGCAAGCTACAAGGAAAGATCGACACTTTGTGCGAGTAGCCAACATGCCTGAGACGTCGGATAGAGCTGTGGAGAGTTTACAGCAGCAGATTAAGGACATGATGAGAAAGATGAACTCTTTGATGGACAACAAACCTGGTAGAAAGATAAAGTGCTGGAAATGCGGTGGAGAAGGCCATATTCAAAGAAACTGCCTAAAACGACCCAGCACAGAAGGTAATAGCTCCCCACGAACGGCGGAGCAGGAAAACTAATTAATGGCCATCTCGCGGGGCGGAGGTTGCCAGATTTTGAGAAGCCCCATTATCAAGTGTGTCAAATTTCTGCAAGAAGTTGCGGCGAGAACGGAGTTTTTATAGTCGGGCGTGTGAATGATTTGCCCTGTAATATTGTTATGAATTTTGTATATACTTGTAAATATTCCATTTGTTTAAATTTATTTTATTTTATTATTGTGAAAATTGCAGTATTAATGTATTTCCTATTGAGCATCATGTAACTCAATGCTAAAGGCCTCAGGTGCTTTGTAAGAAAAACAACCTTACACCCTCATCGTTTTTACAATAGAGTTCTATGGGAATATCGCCAAGGAATGGGTTTATCGCCAAGTTGGCGATGGTTTTGGCGACTTATTTTTGTTGCCAAATTTGGCGATATATCGCCAAATGTCGCCAAGTTGGCGACGGATTTGGCGACTTTTTGTGCAACCACCCCCCCTTATACCTTTACATTGGGATCCTTTCACGTTTGGAGTACTCTATCGAGAGTTGAAGGACCTTCTGGTAATTTCTAGCATTAGAAAACCCTGGAATAGTCAGGAAAGATCTCTGAAGTCTATATAAGGGACCTCCACCAGTTCAGTAGAGTTAGTTCTCTGTTGACTGCGATTGAATTCACACGAGAGGCTTTGCATTGAGACGGTGTTTCTCTGCGCGATTTCGTATTTACTATGCTATATTGAACGCATTGTTCTGTATGAAATTTTGGTGTGCTTTTACTGGAATTGAAGATTATTGAATATTTGTGTCTTTGAAAAGATCTTGGTGTACTTATCGAAGCTGGTTTGGAGTAAATAAAACCTGTTGATTGTTCTTATATATTGGCATCAATCCTTTCGTACCCCGAGCTCACAACATTTGGTGTCAGGAGTGGGGTTTAATGCCGATTACCAGAGCAATGGAGGCGCAACTGACTAAATTATTGGAGAAATTAGGAGAGATGGATGCGAAAATGACTGCGAATCAGGCTGAGATGTCAACCAACCTTGCCGAGTTGAAAGAAGAAATGAAGAAGGAAATGACTGAGAATCAGGCTGAAATGAAGGAAATGTCGGAAGAAATGAAGAAGGAAATGTCAGCGATAGACGAGAAAATGACTGCAAACCAGGCTGAAATGAAGGAGATGTCAACCAACCTTGGCGAGTTGAAAGAATTAATAGATAATAAAATAACATCTTTAAATGAAAGAATTGACAGCGTGGAAAACAAATTTGAAGGAAGATTTCAAGAAATAGAAGAAAATGTTCAATTGACAGCCAAAACCGTAGAAGAAAGAGTTGAAGAAAAAGTTCAAAAGATCGCCAAGACCGTTGAAGAAAGCATAGAGAATGTAAAAAAAGATTTGGAAAAAGTCAAGAAACAAAAGATAACTGCCGAAAACTATCCCGAAGATGTCAAGTATCAAGCTATGCTTCCTCGGACCTCTATTAAACTCTCAACCTATGACGGAAAATCCTCATGGCCAGTTTTTAAGACACAATTTGGGATCGTAGCGGACGCCAATGGATGGGATTCCCAGACAAAGGCTTGCCAGTTAGCTGCTTCTCTACGAGCTGATGCTGCCGACGTCCTACAGACTTTGCCTGCAAATGAACCGCTGGATTTTGAAACGCTCGTCAGTGCCTTAGAATTGCGCTTTGGCGAGAAATGCATGAAGGAATATAGCAGACTCCAGCTCAAAACTCGACAGCAGAAATCCACTGAATCCCTGCAAGAGCTTGCTACGGATGTCGAGAGACTTTCACATCTTGCTTATCCTGACTGTCCGACTGACATTAGAGAAAGCTTAGCTCTGCAGCATTTTATTGATGGTGTGCGTGACTCTGAGATCCAGAAGGCACTCCGGATTGCAGATCTCAATGACTTAAAAGGGGCTTTAGTTTATGCCCTGAAATTCGAGGCAGCCCAGCAAGCTACAAGGAAAGATCGACACTTTGTGCGAGTAGCCAACATGCCTGAGACGTCGGATAGAGCTGTGGAGTGCTTACAGCAGCAGATGAATGACATAATGAGAAAGATGAACTCCTTAATGACCAACAAACCTTACAGGAAGATCAAGTGCTGTAAATGCGGTGGAGAAGGCCATATCCAAATCGACTGCCCAAGACGACCCCGCACCGAAGGTAATAGCTCACCCGCTAACGGAGGAGCAAGAAAACTGATTATTGACCATCTTGCGGGGCGGAGCTTTCCAGATCTTAAGAAGCCTCATTTTCAAGTATGTGAAATTTCTGCAAGAAGTTGCGGCGAGAACGGAGTTTATCTAGTCGGAAGTGTGAATGATTTGCCCTGTAATATGATCATCGATACAGGAGCCAATGTGACCATCATTCGGAAAGATCTAGCTCAGCGGCTGAAAGAAAAACCCTTCTGGACCCCGCCGCGTGTTATTCTTCAAACTGTGACCGGAGATAAGATCGATATACATGGAAGAATGACATTGAAAATAAAGTTTGGGAACGCCGCTTACCATCATACAGTCTATGTGGCCGATATTTCAGACCCTTTCATACTCGGACTGGACTTTTTAAAAGAGCAAGGATTTACACTGGATTTTAAGAATAATGAGTTACGCTCTGCTCAAGAAGATGTGACTATTTTCAAACTTGGAAATGAGTCCGGGTCTATTCAACGGATCACAGCCAAGGCAGATGTTATCATCCCTCCTCGGACCGAAATGATGATACCTGGATTAACTGGAAACGAAAGAATTTTCCAGTATGGCTTGACTGGATATCTTGAGAAGAGCCCAAAGGGAGTGCTAATAGCATCAGCGCTGGTAGATCTGTCGAGAGATGTGATACCTGTGAGGATTGCGAACGTAAGTGAAAAGTCTAGAATTATCCAGAAAGGTGAAGTGCTTGCAATCTGTGCTCCAGTCACCTGTGTTTGCAAAGACCCGAGCTTGACGTTATCGGAGCCGCCTACAAGTTTAACACCTGTAATTGGACGAAATGAAAATTTATCTCCTGAACAGAAACATGCCGCAGAAAGACTGTTCCAGGAATTTAAGGATGTGTTTTCACAAAACGAGAGTGATATAGGGCGCACTTCACTGACACGTCATATAATTGATACTGCCAACCATCCACCGATTAAACAGCATCCAAGACGCTTGCCGTTCGCAAAACAAGAAGAGGTTTCTAAGCTCTTACGAGAGATGCAGGATAGTGACATCATCGAACCGTCATCAAGTCCGTGGGCCTCTCCCATCGTGTTGGTCCGAAAGAAAGATGGCTCCACAAGATTTTGTGTGGATTATCGTAAACTTAACGATATCACGAAGAAGGACAGCTATCCTCTACCAAGAATAGACGACACGCTAGATACTCTTTCAGGACATAAATGGTTTTCCACGCTGGATTTGAAGAGTGGATATTGGCAAGTAGAGATCCATCCTGATGACAAAGAGAAGACCGCATTTACTACTGGACAAGGACTTTGGCAATTTAAAGTTATGCCGTTCGGGCTCTGCAATGCTCCAGCAACGTTCGAGCGCCTCATGGAGACAGTGTTAAAAGGTCTGACTTTTGAGGCTTGTCTCATCTACCTAGATGACGTCATCATTGGTGGCCGCACGTTTGAAGAACATCTAGAGAATATTCAAAAAGTGTTAACGAAACTAAGAGCGGCGAATTTAAAGCTGAACCCTTTGAAATGCAAGTTCTTCCAACGAGAAGTAAACTATTTAGGACACATCATCTCAGCTGAAGGTGTTCGAACAGATCCTGAAAAAGTGTCTGCAGTAAAGAACTGGAAGCGTCCGGAAAATGTCCATCAGTTGCGAAGCTTTCTGGGACTATGCACTTATTACAGAAAGTTTGTCCAGGGGTTCTCCAACATCGCAAGACCATTGCATAGGCTCACTGAAAGCAAGCAGAAGTTTCTATGGACACAAGAATGCGAGAATTCCTTCCAGCGGCTGAAAGAAGCTCTCACATCCTCTCCAGTCCTTACCTATCCGCACCCCGAGAAACAGTTCATTGTGGACACGGATGCCAGTTATGAAAGTGTCGGCGCTGTACTTTCCCAAGAAATAGATGGCCAAGAACGAGTCGTAGCATACTGGAGCAAATGTTTATCGAAACCAGAGCGGAATTATTGCGTCACTCGTAAGGAGTTATTAGCTATAGTGAAAGCCATAGAACACTTCCATCACTATCTCTATGGCAGGAAATTTCTCCTTCGTACTGACCACGCATCCCTAACATGGCTGATGAATTTTAAGAACCCAGAGGGCCAAGTAGCCAGATGGATACAACGACTCCAGGAATACGACTTTGACATCAGGCATCGCAAAGGCTCATCGCATGGAAACGCCGACGCCCTATCAAGAAGACCGTGTCCCGAGAGCTGTCGCTATTGTTCCAGAGCGGAGAGCAAGTATAATCCCGAATATGTCATACGTCAGACGAAGACTTCACTATTGACGCCACCAGATCCCTGGAGTGATGAGAAGATTCGAGAAGATCAAATGGCAGACTCTGAGATCAAACCAATCTTGGAGTTATTAGAATCTTCTAGCACGAAGCCCAGTTGGAAAGACATCTCGACTTACAGTCCTACGACGAAGCAATATTGGGCTCTTTGGAACTTCCTCCACGTCAGGAATGGTGTCCTGTTCCGAAAATTCAAATCGGAAGATGGGAAGACATCTCGGTGGCAGTTGGTACTTCCTCGATCCCGAATACCAGAGGTCCTCAAGGAATTACATGGCAGTCCCACTGGTGGCCATTTTGGAGTCATGAAAACATTACATAGAGTCCGAGAGCGCTTCTTCTGGGGAAAAGCGAGAGCTGACGTCGAACGATGGTGCAAATCTTGCGATGCATGTGCAGCTCGAAAAGGACCAAAGAAACGTAGCCGAGGAAGACTACATCTCTACCTTGTAGGAGCACCTTTCGAACGCATCGCCCTTGACATCCTAGGCCCTCTGCCAAGAAGTGCTGATGGCAACAAATACCTCCTTGTTGTCATGGACTACTTCACGAAATGGCCTGAAGTTTATGCCATCCCTGATCAAGAAGCTTCTACGGTTGCGGATGCCTTGGTACACCAGTGGATATCAAGGTATGGAGTCCCCCTTCAAATGCATTCTGACCAGGGGAGAAATTTCATCTCTGCTGTGATTGAGGGTCTCTGTCAACTTCTCTGAATGGACAAAACTAGGACGACGCCTTTACATCCACAGTCGGATGGCATGGTTGAGAGGTTTAATCGTACCATCCTCAACAACCTCTCACTGCTAGTTTCAAGAAACCAACAAGACTGGGACCAAAAACTTCCCTTGTTTCTCCTCGCCTATCGCAGCGCCGTCCATGAAACGACCGGCTATTCCCCGTCTCAGATGCTTTTTGGTCGTGATCTTCGTCTACCTTGTGATCTGCTTTTTGGTCGCCCTCCAGATGCGCCTTCATCGCCAGAGGGATACGTGCAGAATCTCCAGGCACGATTTGAAGACGTCCACAACTTGGCTCGAGAGCGGATCAATATACAGACGGAGAAGATGAAGACCAGGTACGACACGAAAGCCACGGGACATCAATTCAAAGAAGGTGACAAGGTTTGATTTTATAATCCGACTCGACGTAAAGGACTTTCTCCCAAACTGCAATCGCACTGGGACGGTCCTTATACAGTCCTAAACAGACTGAACGATGTCGTAATTCGGATCCGAAAGTCACCAAGTTCGAAGCCTAGAGTCGTTCATTACGACAGGCTGGCTCCATACTATGGCCATAGTACTTAGTTCATTGATTGTAAATAGTGTAATGTAAATAATGTAAATTAGTATGACCATGGTCTTGTATATAAGTTAATGTAATTATTTATTTTGCTTAGCATTATCATTATTAATGTTATTATTATTTAAATACTTGTATGTAATGATGTCTATGCTTTAATTTAATTTAATTTTTTTTTTTAAATAAGTGTACATTTTGTATAATTCAGCATTATGAATGTGTTTAATTGTTATTTTCCATGTTTGCTTTAAGTGTTTTGAATAGTATAGCATTTGTTGGTAACGGGTTTGCTTTCCGATCAAAGGTTGAACTGCCCGGGACGTGCAGTCTTTGAGAGGGGGGCAATGTTATGAATTTTGTATATACTTGTAAATATTCCATTTGTTTAAATTTATTTTATTTTATTATTGTGAAAATTGCAGTATTAATGTATTTCCTATTGAGCATCATGTAACTCAATGCTAAAGGCCTCAGGTGCTTTGTAAGAAAAACAACCTTACACCCTCATCGTTTTTACAATAGAGTTCTATGGGAATATCGCCAAGGAATGGGTTTATCGCCAAGTTGGTGATGGTTTTGGCGACTTATTTTTGTCGCCAAATTTGGCGATATATCGCCAAATGTCGCCAAGTTGGCGACGGATTTGGCGACTTTTTGTGCAACCACCCCCCCCCCCCCCCCTTATACCTTTACATTGGGATCCTTTCACGTTTGGAGTACTCTAACGAGAGTTGAAGGACCTTCTGGTAATTTCTAGCATTAGAAAACCCTGGAATAGTCTGGAAAGATCTCTGAAGTCTATATAAGGGACCTCCACCAGTTCAGTAGAGTTAGTTCTCTGTTGACTGCGATTGAATTCACACGAGAGGCTTTGCATTGAGACGGTGTTTCTCTGCGCGATTTCGTATTTACTACGCTATATTGAACGCATTGTTCTGTATGAAATTTTGCTGTGCTTTTACTGGAATTGAAGATTATTGAATATTTGTGTCTTTGAAAAGATCTTGGTGTACTTATCGAAGCTGGTTTGGAGTAAATAAAACCTGTTGATTGTTCTTATATATTGGCATCAATCCTTTCGTACCCCGAGCTCACAACAATATGATCATGGATACAGGAGCCAATGTTACCATCGTTTGGAAAGATCTAGCTCTGCGGCTAAAAGAAAAACTCCTCTGGACCCCGCCCCGTGTTATCCTTCAAACCGTGACCGGGGATAAGATTGACATACATGGAAGAATGAAATTGAAAATAAAGTTTGGGAACGCCGCTTACCATCATACAGTCTATGTGGCCGATATTTCAGACCCTTTCATACTCGGACTGGACTTTTTAAAAGAGCATGGATTTACACTGGACTTTAAGAAGAATGAGTTACGCTCTGCTCAAGAAGATGTCACTATTTTCAAACTTGGAAATGAGTCCGGGTCTATTCAACGGATCACAGCCAAGGGAGATGTTATCATCCCTCCTCGGACTGAAATGATGATACCTGGATTAACTGAGAACGAAAGTAGTTTTCAATGTGGCTTGGTTGGATATCCTGAGAAGAGCCCAAAAGGAGTGCTAATAGCATCAGCGCTGGTAGATCTGTCGAGAGATGTGATACCCGTGAGGATGGCGAATGTAAGTGAAAAGTCTAGAATTATCCAGAAGGGTGAAGTGCTTGCTACCTGTGCTCCAGTCACCTGTGTTTGCAAAGACCCGAGCTTGACGCTGTCGGAGCCGCCTACAAGTTTAGCACCTGAAATTGGACGAAATGAGAATTTATCTTCTGAGCAGAGACATGCCGCAGAAAGACTGTTCCAGGAATTTAAGGATGTGTTTTCTCAACACGAGAGTGATATTGGTCGCACTTCACTGACACGGCATAGAATTGATACTGCCGGCCATCCACCGATTAAACAGCATCCCAGACGTTTGCCGTTCGCTAAACAAGAAGAGGTGTCTAAGCTCTTACAACAGATGCAGGATAGTGACATCATCGAACCGTCATCAAGTCCGTGGGCCTCTCCCATCGTGTTGGTCCGAAAGAAAGATGGCTCCACAAGATTTTGTGTGGATTATCGTAAACTTAACGATATCACGAAGAAGGACAGCTATCCTCTACCAAGAATAGACGACACGCTAGATACTCTTTCAGGACATAAATGGTTTTCCACACTGGATTTGAAGAGTGGATATTGGCAAGTAGAGATCCATCCTGATGACAAAGAGAAGACCGCATTTACTACTGGACAAGGACTTTGGCAATTTAAAGTTATGCCGTTCGGGCTCTGCAATGCCCCAGCAACGTTCGAGCGCCTCATGGAGACAGTGTTAAAAGGTCTGACTTTTGAAGCTTGTCTCATCTACCTAGATGACGTCATCATTGGTGGCCGCACGTTTGAAGAACATCTTGGAAATATTCGAAAAGTGTTAACGAAGCTAAGACAGGGTTCGTACAATCCTTGAAAGTGCTTAAAAGTCCTTAAATTTTTTTAAAGATTTTTTGGTCCTTGAAAGTACTTATTTTTATTCAAAATTTGCAAAAAGTGCTTGAAAGTCTTTAAATTTTTCTTTGATTTTTTTTCCCTTAATTTTTGTCGGAAAAATTTCAATGATAATCATTTTTCTAAATTGTCTGCCTTCTTTTTGTCTTTATTACTATCGGTAATACTTTAACAAACGCCCTAACCTTAACCAGACAAAGCGGCGACGTCCCCCCCCCCCTTCCCCTTCCTAGTCGGCGCCTATGCCCTCGCGGCCAGGAGCGCTTTCGTATCTCTGAATCTATGGGTCCGATCACGACAGGGGTATGGCTCATTCGCCTCGACATCGATATTCTTAAAGATTTCAGTTATGTTCATATAGAAGAGATTGTGCCCCCTGGTGGTGGAAGGTGGAACTAATGGATTTTGGAGCTATCTCGAATTCTATGGGTCCGATCACGACGCGGTTTGGCTCATTCGCCTCGACATCGATAGCCTTAAAGATTTCAGTTATGTTCGTATAGAAGATATTGCGCCCCCTGGTGGTAGAAGGGGGAACTAATGGATTTTGGAGCTATTTCGGGTTCTATGGGTCCGATCACAACGCGGTTTGGCTCATTCGCCTCGACATCGATAGCCTTAAAGATTTCAGTTATGTTCGTATAGAAGAGAGTGCGCCCCTGGTGGTGGAAGATAGAACTAATGGATTTTGGAGCTATCTCTGGCTCTATGGGTCCGATCACAATGCGGTTTGGCTCGTTCGCCTCGATATCAATAGTCTTAAAAATTTCCGTTATGTTCGTATAGAAGAGATTGTGCCCCCTGTCAGTGGAAGGTGGAAGTAATAGATTTTGCAGCTATATCCGATCACAATACGGTTTGACTCATTCGACTCGATTTCGACAAAACTTAATGATTTTAGTTCCGTGTTTCACCACCCGGGGCAATAGATTTAAGGTTATTACACGGGACCAGGTATCGCCGGGCGGGTCAGCTAGTTTTCTATATTTTAAAATAAATTTATTCTAGGTTTTTATTTATACTTCAGACATAAAAATAATTACATCTTAATTGATTGTATGCTTACATGTGTGATGTATTTGTAGATTATTTCTGATGTATTTTTATATTTCTTACATGTGGCGAACATTCTGAAAACCTTGAATCTAAAAAAATGAAAGATTTCTTCTCAAAAACAGCATCTACTTCAAACAATTTAGATGCCAATACATCAGAAAAAATAGATGCTAGTACTTCAAAAAATTCTAAAAAAAATAGAATTCACACATTTGTTTCTAAAAATAATGTACTAGATGCTGAAATATTGTGGGCCTTAAAGTGCATTAAAAGTCATTATTCATATAAGCCTTGTGAAGATATTGCACAATTACTTTCCAAAATGTTCTCAGACAGTAGCATCGCTAGCAATTTTTCATGTGGAGAAAAAAAATGTGCATATATATGCCATTTTGGTCTTGGCCCTCATTTTCAAACGCTTTTGGTAGATAACTGCAAAATTGCAGAGTTTTTTACTCTGCTCTTTGATGTGACTCTAAATCAAACTAACCAAAAAAAGCAGCTTGATATTCATGTACGATATTGGCACCAGGAGGAATGTAGAGTCAGGATAAAATATTTAACATCAGCATTTATTGGGCATTCAACAAGTGAAGACATTCTCTCAGCTTTGTATGAATGTGTTGTAAAATTGGATTTATCAAAACTTCTACAAATATCTATGGATGGGCCTTATGTTAATTGGAAATTCTACAACAGTTTACAGGAAGACTTATCCAAGGAATATGGTATACAATCTTTGAATTTAGGTTCATGTGGTCTCCATATCCTAAACAATTCCTTCAAACATGAAATTTCATCCATCGGGTGGGACATAACTTCAGTTCTGTCAAGTTTGTATTGGATTTTTAAAGATCCTCCAGCAAGACGTGATGATTTTATAAATATCTCATCAATGAAAAAATTCCCTGTAAAATTCTGTTAGTTACAGGTGGTTCGAAAATGTCCCAGCAGCCGAAAGGGCCATAGAAATAGGGAATGATATCATAACATATGTAAAGAAGATTGATATGGGTATTTTGTTAAAAATTACATCTAAATCATTTTGTATCATTAAGGAAGCAACTAAAGATAAAACATTTTTGATAAAATTGAATTTTTTTCTATCGCTATCAAAAATACTTTTACCATTTTTGAAGCTATATCAGAGTGATAAACCAATGATTCCATTTTTTGCCACTGACTTGTTGAAACTTGTAAATGATTGTATTCAGCATTTTAAGGATCTGAAACCTGAAAATCAGATACGGAAAGTTGATGCATTATGCAAATTTAATTTTAGTGATCCAAATATGCACAACGATAAGGGTAAAATATATTTAGGTTTTGCTGCAGAGCAACTAATAAAAGAAAAGAAAAGGAAAACAGAAATAACAGAAAATGATATATTACGTTACAACAATGATAAAACATTTAATGCAAAAATGTCCAGTTAATTATTCATTAATAAGAAATGCAACTAGCATTGACCCACGCATGATGGCTGAGCATCCCGAGAAAGCAAGAGAAAAAATGAAAAGCATCTTTAGTACTATCTCAAAATAAGCGTGTTTTAGAAAAAAATTGTGATGAGATTCCTATCCAGCCGATTTCCTATCCAATGTTGTCAAGCCGAATTCATTCGATTTTGCTTCATTTGACCCAAACAATCTTTCCTTGGATACATTTTTTCAACCTTACTTTTCTGGAAACAAATATGAAAACCTATGGAAGATTATTAAAATGATTCTTATACTCTCCCATGGACAAGCATCTGTCGAAAGAGGCTTCTCAGTTAATAAAGCCCTTGAAGTTGAAAATTTGAAAGAGGCATCTTATATTTCTCAACGTGTGATTCATGAATATATCAAGCTGTCTGGGGAAATTCACAATTTGCAAGTTACAAAAGAAATCAGAATAGCTGCTTCATCTGCTCGTTCAAAGTACATGCACATGCAGCATTTGGAAAAGAAAAAAAACGAAGCTCAGGCTGAAACAAAACAACTGAAACGGAAAACTTTAGAGGATGAGATCACCTTCCTACAGAAAAAAAAGATTTTTCTTGAAAAGGACATGCAAAGTACAAATGTAGAAGCTAATAATTTGGCTGATAAAGTTGAAACATCTAAGAACATAGACTTGTTTATGCAATATCATGAACTGAGAAAAACTATCAAAGAAAACGAAATTCACATTAATAGCCTTGATCTAAAATTGTTAGAAAAAATTTCAGAATTAAAGAAAATTTAATTGTGTTTCTCGTTTCATAATTTGTATTATTAAAATTATTACTGATATTTTCAATTAAATGCATTATACGTTTTTTGTAAAGTTCAATTCGTTGTACATCTAATGTACTTATATTTACTTAAAAAGTTCTATGTATTTACAAAAATGAAAATTTCAATTCAAACATGCAATTCATTAGTTTATTCAATTTTTAGGTGCTTAAATTTTTTTGGTTTTGGTCCTTGAAAGTCCTTAAAAGTCCTTGAATTTCATGTAATGAAATGTGTACGAACCCTGTAAGAGCGGCGAATTTAAAGCTGAACCCTCTGAAATGCAAGTTCTTCCAACGCAAAGTAAATTATTTAGGACACATCATCTCAGCTGAAGGTGTTCGAACAGATCCTGAAAAAATGTCTGCAGTAAAGAACTGGAAGCGTCCGGAAAACGTCCATCAGTTGCGAAGCTTTCTGGGACTATGCACTTATTACAGAAAGTTTGTACAGGGGTTCTCCAACATCGCAAGACCCTTGCATAGGCTCACTGAAAGCAAGCAGAAGTTTCTATGGACACAAGAATGCGAGAATTCCTTCCAGCAGCTGAAAGAAGCTCTCACATCCTCTCCAGTCCTAACCTATCCACACCCCGACAAACAATTCATTGTGGACACGGATGCTAGTCATGAAAGTGTCGGTGCTGTACTTTCCCAAGAAATAGATGGCCAAGAACGAGTCGTAGCATACTGGAGCAAATGTTTGTCGAAACCAGAGCGGAATTATTGCGTCACTCGTAAGGAGTTATTAGCTATAGTAAAAGCCATAGAACACTTCCATCACTATCTCTATGGCAGGAAATTTCTCCTTCGTACTGATCACGCATCCCTAACATGGCTGATGAATTTTAAGAACCCAGAGGGCCAAGTAGCCAGATGGATACTACGACTTTGACATCAGGCATCGTAAAGGCTCATCGCATGGAAATGCTGATGCCTTATCAAGAAGACCGTGTCCCGAAAGTTGTCGCTATTGTTCCAGAGCGGAGAACAAGTATAATCCCGAATATGTCATACGCCAGACGAAGACTTCACTATTGACGCCACCAGATCCCTGGAGTGATGAGAAAATTCGAGAAGATCAAATGGCAGACTCTGAGATCAAACCAATCTTGGAGTTATTAGAATCTTCTAGCACGAAGCCCAGTTGGAAAGACATCTCGACTTACAGTCCTACGACGAAGCAATATTGGGCTCTTTGGAACTCTCTCCACGTCAGGAATGGTGTCCTGTTCCGAAAATTCGAATCGGAAGATGGGAAGACATCTCGGTGGCAGTTGGTACTTCCTCGATCCCGAATACCAGATGTCCTCAAGGAATTACATGGCAGTCCCACTGGTGGTCATTTTGGAGTCATGAAAACATTACACAGAGTTCGAGAGCGCTTCTTCTGGGGAAAAGCGAGAGCTGACGTCGAACAATGGTGCAAATCTTGCGATGCATGTGCAGCTCGAAAAGGACCAAAGAAACGTAGCCGAGGAAGACTACATCTCTACAATGTAGGAGCACCTTTCGAACGCATCGCCCTTGACATCCTAGGCCCTCTGCCAAGAAGTGCTGATGGCAACAAATACCTCCTTGTTGTCATGGACTACTTCACGAAATGGCCTGAAGTTTATGCCATCCCTGATCAAGAAGCTTCTACGGTTGCGGATGCCTTGGTACACCAGTGGATATCAAGGTATGGAGTCCCCCTTCAAATGCATTCTGACCAGGGGAGAAATTTCATCTCTGCTGTGATTGAGGGTCTCTGTCAACTTCTCAGAATGGACAAAACTAGGATGACGCCTTTACATCCACAATCGGATGGCATGGTTGAGAGATTTAATCGTACCATCCTCAACAATCTCTCACTGCTAGTCTCAAGAAATCAACACGACTGGGACCAAAAACTTCCCTTGTTTCTTCTCGCCTATCGCAGCGCCGTCCATGAAACGACCGGCTATTCCCCGTCTCAGATGCTTTTCGGTCGTGATCTTCGTTTACCTTGTGAGCTGCTTTTTGGTCGCCCTCCAGATGCGCCTTCATCGCCAGAGGGATATGTGCAGAATCTCCAGGCACGATTTGAAGACGTCCACAACTTGGCTCGAGAGCGGATCAATATACAGACGGAGAAGATGAAGACCAGGTACGACACGAAAGCCACGGGACATCAATTCAAAGAAGGTGACAAGGTTTGGTTTTATAATCCGACTCAACGTAAAGGACTTTCTCCCAAACTGCAATCGCACTGGGACGGTCCTTATACAGTCCTAAACAGACTGAACGATGTCGTAATTCGGATCCGAAAGTCACCAAGTTCGAAGCCTAGAGTCGTTCATTACGACAGGCTGGCTCCATACTATGGCCATAGTACTTAGTTCATTGATTGTAAATAGTGTAATGTAAATAATGTAAATTAGTATGACCATGGTCTTGTATATAAGTTAATGTAAAAATTTCTTTTGCCTAGCATTATCATTATTAATGTTATTATTATTTAAATACTTGTATGTAATAATGTTTATGCTTTAATTTAATTTTATTTTTTAAATAAGTGTATATTTTGTATAATTCAGCATTATGAATGTGTTTTAAATAGTATAGCATTTGTTGGTAACGGGTTTGCTTTTCGATCAAAGGTTGAACTGCCTGGGACGTGCAGTCCTTGAGAGGGGGGCAATGTTATGAATTTTGTATATATCTGTAAATATTCCATTTGTTTAAATTTATTTTTATTTTATTATTGTGAAAATTGCAGTATTATTAATGTATTTCCTATTGAGCATCATGTAACTCAATGCTAAAGGCCTCAGGTGGTTTGCAAGGAAAACAACCTTACAGCATCGGTTTTTATAATGAGTTCTATTGGAAAATCGCCAAGGAGTGGGTTTATCGCCAAGTTGGCGATGGTTTTGGCGACTTATTTTTGTCGCCAAGTTGGCGACGGATTTGGCGACTTTTTGTGCAACCCCCCCCCTTATACCTGTACATTGGGATCCTTTCTCGCTTAGGTTCTTTATCGAAAGTTAAAGCACTTTCTGGTAATTTCTAGCATCTGAAGGCTCTGGAATAATCTGGAAAGATCTCTGAAACCTATATAAGGACCTCCATCAGTTCAGTTCAGTTAGTTGTCTGTCAACTGCGATTGAATTCATACGAGAGGCTTTGAATTTAGAACTGTGTTTCTCGGATCGATTTTGTCATTGATACGTCGTATTGAACGCATTGTTTCTGTGTGAAATTTTGCTGCGCTTTTATTGGATTTGAAGATTACTGAATATCTTGTAATTTTCAGAAGATATTTGTGATCGTATTGCACTGTTTATAGTGAATAAAGCCTTTTTATTGTTCTTATATATTGGCATCAGTCCTTTCGAACCCCGAGCTCACAACAGTATTTTTATATAAAATTTCACAGCTTTCAACCGTTTTTTTTTTTTTTCATGACTAGCAGTATAGAGCTTTGTCTTACTTCATTATTAATAAAATTCTACATATTAGGCAAGACTTGAGCTAATCACTTTACGTATGGGGTATAAGACCCCATTAATTGGGAAAATGTGGATTAAACTATTAAAAAATTGGGTCGTTCTTTGACAATTTTTGAAAAAATGTTAGAACCTTAATTGAAATTTGTGGCTTTCAAATATCCTCTTCCACCTGAGACCTGACGTCTATTAAAATGGATGTTTTAGTTATATGGAGTTTCGATGGGTCTTTGAATTTCATACCTCTATTTCTAAAAAGTAATATTTGCCTTACTTAATAAATTTGCAGTTAAAAAGGTTATGATTTCTAGATACTAAAATACTGGTATGCAAATTCAAGGGCTCCTGTTTTTTTTTTTTTTTTTTTTTTTTTTGTGATTCTCGGATTTCAGGAGAAAAAAAAAACATAATTATATTATTTTTTAAATATTGTTTTATAAAAACTTGCCTGAAATACAAAAACTTTTTTTAGCTTCATTTCCAGTTTTTCATCTCAATTGTAACATGTTTAAATTTCAAGTCAATTTGTGCATCTTTTCTTCACAAGCAGGCATACTCATAAAACTTATATAGAATCATCTTGAAAATATACTAACAAACAAATAATAATCAAAATCAAATCAGTAAACTGTATAAAACTATTTAAACAATTAGCAGATTCAATGAACTCAGTGATGAATTTTACTATTTATTACCATGAAGAAACAGATATGTATAAAAATAAAATATATACAGGGTGATTCAGAACTTGGCAAAATTCTAAGGGGTGATAGAACATGCCTAAACTCAAAACACTATGGTCGTAACTCAAGCAGTGAGGCACTACAGGGTGTTTTCTGGTTGTGAAGAGAATCTTGTTTTCTACACAATAACAAATAATTGCTGATTTTATATGTGGAATAGTGTTACTAACTTAGGTGCTAATTAATATGGATGAAAATTCGAAAAAGAAATAAAGGAATTGCAAATTAAGTCATTCAAGAGAGTTCGGGTTGGTGCTTGGGTGAATCTTATATTAAACTAAATTTCTTTCAGAGAAATTGAAGGTGAATCAGACAGGGTTGTAGTGGGTAGCTGCCCGAGCGGGATTTTTTTTTTTTTTAACCCGGATTTTTTACAACCTTGGAATCAGAACTCATGGGCAAAACCTTAAGAGGTGATAGAACACATCTAAACAAGCTGTTTTTGTCATACAATGCAGGGGCAATGCAAGCAGTGAACTGTTATATAGCACTGTCATTAAGCACACAAAGTGCTGGTTTCTCACACACATCATCGTTTCTACAGTGAATTGTAAAAAGGATGGCTGGTTTTACTAATTTAAAAAAAAAAAAAAAGCAGACCTGCGTTTCATGCATCAGTTGTGAATGCTCTGGAAATCCTAATTGTGTAGTAAACATGGTTCTCTCTACAATCAGAAAGCGCCTTATAGTGCTTCACTGCTTGAGTTACGACTAGGCATTGTATGGTGTTTTGAGCTTGCCTAGGTATGATCTGTCACATGCCTGGACGGACATTGTTCTTTCAAAACAAAGTCGCAGCTATAATTTAATATTGTAGCATTAAATTTACACTCTAAAATTCTGAAAATCCTTCATGGCGATGTGGGCCATGATTGAAATATCTAGTGGCAGCAGCATTCGCAATTACTAGTGGCACAAGAAAATTGGGGTCAGTGGTGCATTATGAACACTTTTGGATAAGATAGAAAATTTATAAATAATAATAAATAGCTGAAAAGAATTGTCATTTCCAAAAATATTTAGAAAAATCCTATGGATTTTTAAATAATTGCAGTATAATAGTCTCTCTTTGACATCTAGCAACACTGTCCCTGAATTAATGCACACACATATCCTATTTTGAAACACTTAAAAAAAAAAAATTATTGGGCTTAGCTTCATTCATGATTAAGACCATTTATATTTACTTTATGCTCCTTACCAGAATCAAACCAGTTTTCTCTATTTTAAAAAAAGTTACCCACTGCTGTTTTTAAATAGACTGTGTCCTTTTCACTTTCTCAGCTTATACTGCAAAATCTATTGCTTTTAAGAACATGGAAACTTGTAGTTCTATTGTAAAATGTATGATAAACTTTCTGAAGCAAACAATTTTTAAACCAAAAAGTTACTAAACTTTAAAGAAATTACTAAACTATGCATGGCAATTTAACCATCTTTTGCAATCGCATACTTCACTAGATTGTTGTGTGCAATGTCCAATCATTTTTGTAATTTGTCTAATTTTTTTTTATATTTTTTTGTACAAAAGAAAATCCAAAAAAAGATTAAGGGGGTGGGATCATTACCCCTCTGAATCAGGAAAATTTTGGTACTTCTTTATTAAAGCGGCCCACACAATTACGATTGTGCCAATTTGGAGTCAGTTTTGCCAAGCTTGTGAAAATGTGAAATGCAAACATAGCACACACGTATAATACAGATGTAAAAATGAATACCATTGCATTAATTATTATAATATTTTATGTTAATAAGAATATATTACAATGTTTCATAATTTCTTACAATGCTTCACAAGAATAATAACTTTTTAATTAACACTTCTCTCATGTAACTACGCCAGTCAACTGTTGCATTTTCACACATTCTTGCATCATTTTATGATTGTTAATTCCTCTGCCCAACAATTCATAAACCTTAAAACAGTTATGAGGAAAAGTCATTAAGTCACAAAAGATAATTAAATAATAACTTACAATGATATTCATTTCAAAACTATTTTTATTTCTCAACATATTCTCCACCAATATTTATGCTCTTATATCACTGTTTTATCAGTGCCCCAACACCAGCTGCATAACATTATTTGGGTTGCTGTCTCAGCCACATTAGGGCTTCAAGTTGAACACAGGAGACAATTCAAAAGTTTGGTTGGCAACTTCTTCAACATCCACCATACAACTTCGACTTAGTCCCAAACAATTTTCATCTGTGTAGTCCACTAAAAAAGCATCTTGCAAGCAAGATGATGAAAAGGTTCAACTTGAAGTCCTAATGTGGCTGAGACAGCAACCAAAGAATGTTATGCAACTGGTGTTGGGGCATTGATAAAACGGTGATATAAGTGCATAAATATTGTTGGAGAATATGCTGAGAAATAAAAATAGTTTTGAAGTGAATATCATTGTAAGTTATTATTTAATTATCTTTTGTGACTGACTTAATGACTTTCCCTCGTACAAACAAACTTGAACCACTAAACCAATTTCCAACATAGGGAGTTTTTTCAACTAATTATGTTGCATCTCAATCTTAAACTTTAATCTTCAGTAACATACAGTTTCATACCATGGGCATTCTTGTTTGTTGGGTAAAACTTCACTTTTTTAAAAAATGAGATTGCATCCTTTTCAGTACTATGTAAATCAAAGAGTGCTTCCATATTTATAAAAATAAATACAGGTGATTAAAGAATAAACAATACACCATGCAATTAAAAAAAACATGAAAATGTTATGGAACATCAAAGCAAAAGTAATGTGACAATAGTATAAACATGTGCCGTTTCTTTAGGACTGCAAATCATTTGGCGAGATTTTACAACCTAACTTGGTGATTCTTCTTTGAGGCGTGCCATAACAAAAAAAGTACCAAAATTTCTTTCGAAAACACTTTAAAAAAAAAATCTAAATACATATTAACCTTTTCATTGTCTGAGGGTTTTTCTGCATTTTCATAAGTATACTTATAAGTCATAGAATACATATATTTTTTAATCACAGTTTGCTGGTATAATATCTTTTATATCCCTTCATTCTATATATGGTTCAAAACAGAATTCTGTTGAAATTATTTTTGTCTACAGCCATTTTAACATGATTTCTAAAAAAAGAAAAACACGGGCTTAACGGTGAAAAGGTTAATCCCTTTGCGACGAGCGTCCTTTACAGAATTTTTAACCTTTACCACCGGTTTTTCAAAACAGAAATTTTCGCCTAATTAAATCACAGAAATGCTATCATTAAATAAGGCTAAGCTTACAATAAAAAGTAACTGGTGGGAATAATCGAGGAGTCTGAGCATCTTATGCGACATGTATACGTGTCGCTCATCCCCAAGGGGTTAATATGACAAAAAAAAAAAAAAAAAAAAAAAATGCTTCATTGAAAGATGTTTCTTCCTCTAAATGGGAGAGTCGATCTGACCCTGGTGCTTGATTTATGGAACTTATTAAGATGGGTATCGCTTTTGTTACGTAGAGTTAGAAACATACTACCATGGTAAGTTTTTATTATTTTTATTGTTGAATATATAAATATGTACTTATGCATTTTTCTAGAAGTATTTGATCAGATAAAAATTTGGCATTGATTTAGCTATCTTCTCAAATTAACCTTGCCACAAAAAGTAACCTGTTTGAACTAAAAATTTCTAGAAAAATATGTATTAAACATGAAAGCTTGAATTTATATTACATAAACATAAAACATGGTATAGCGATTTGATAGTTATTAAAATATGTTGTTAAAAATAATATTATTGGTTCTAAGCTACCTTAATTATCATGAAAATAGTTGTACATCGATGTGTGAAACAGAGATGATATGCTAAATTTCCCACTTAATCCTCTGCGATAGTAGTAAAATATGCAAGTATCTATAACTTATTACAAAGTTTTAAAATTGTATTATGGGTCATTCCATGGTAACTTGCGTTACATTTAGAATAATTTACTTCAGTAATTTTAGCAATATAACAACAAAAAATATTCAAAATGCAAAGTTGATGTGATTTGTTAATTAAACCTATCCAAACTCAAATTTGTATGAAAATTACCCAAATTTAGTGCTATTTCTTGAACAGTGGCAATTAAATTTATTAGGGTAACTTACGTTATTTTTTTCTGTAACGTAAGTTACCATAGCAAATATAATTTCCAGAGTTCAAGAAATAAAACTAAATTTAAGTGATCTTCATGCAAATTCTCCTTTGGACAGGTTTAATTAACAAATCACATCAACTTTACATTATGAATATTTTTTGGTGTTATATTACTAAAATTACTGAAGTTAATTATTCTAAAAGTAATGTAAGTTATCATGGAATGACCCTTATAACTAAAAATTGAAATATCTTTTTAGGGTGTTGTAGTTGTTGAAAAGTTTGTGCGTGACAAAAACATTTTGGATAACCCTAATGAATCTGATAGTTGTAAATTACAAGCTCTTAGTAATTTGATGCAGAAAAAGCCTGCCAAAGAAATTATTGAAAAGATTGAAATAGGTAATGTGTTATTCATACTTTTAGCTGTTTTTAAATGATATTTTGATTTCATTTTTAGGATTTAAAAAATAATAATAACTTAAAACATAGCCATACTTTATGAAATCATTTCCTAACTATGCATTTATTCAAAAATGATTAATTATAAAACATTACATTATTTTCCATGTTCATTGTAAAAGAGATTTAGACAGAATTTGGGATGAAACTATATGCCTGCTTTATGTCTTCTCCAGCACTTGAAAACTAGACGTGGAATTACCATATGCAATTAATGATGTCCTTTCATTGGCTATACAGGGGTCTGTCCAGACTTTTTCCCCAGGGTCCTGTTTTTGTGAAATTGTGAACAGCTCTTTATATTTGTGAAAAATATAGTTGTAATTTTGTGAATTTGAAATGATCATTATATTCAGTTTCTTGTTTATACATTTTAAAGAAAATATATGGATGTAAAATACACATATTTTCTTTATATATGTAAAAGTGACAGGTCAGATTTTACTTTTAAATGATTAAATTTCTAAAAAGTTCAGTTTAAAGATGGAAAATTTTGTAAAAAGCCTATTTTTAAGACAAAGAATTTTGTGAAGGGTACTGTTTTAAGATGAAAAATTTTATGAAGGGTCCTGTTTTAAAATGAAAAATTTTGTAAATGGTCCTTTAAAGGACCCAATTTCTTTCTAAACAGATCCCTGTTATATCATAACTCATTACCGACACATTAATGAAGTTCGTTTTATGAATAAATACATGAAATTTGCATAAATTACTATTTCAATGCCAAAGAATCGAACGTTTTCTATTTCCTATAAAAGGTGTACATCGTAAATTACAATTGATTCCTTAATTAAAACAATATTTCATGTTCCTGAAAATCAACTTAAATTAAAAATTTAACGCTGTTATCTGAAAGATACTATGCTTTTATAGAAAAAGTAGAAACACTATTCGATTGCTTTCTATCAGAATAACAATACGTGACATTATATCTACTTACGAATGCAAGTGACTTCATAAATATACAGAGCAGAGGTTTAGCATGAGCAGAGTTCATAATTAAAAATAGAATCACTAACATTATTTTCATATGAAGAGCGATTATGACTCGCTCACAATAGAAGACTAAACATTTGCAAACCTAAGCTAATACTGATTGACTTAAAATAACAACAACAAAAATATTCATTTCGCGTTAGTTCTCTAAAATGGGAAATAAAATAAACGTTCCAATTAAAAAATATCCTACTGTCACCTACGAAAATCTAGCAACACATATTATTCGCACCTCTTTCCGTTGGTGCCATATCACCCAGCCGTCAGTCGCATCACAAATATCGTAAATTTTCTTTTAAAGTAGCATTCTGATACTAGAAAAGAAAAATAAGATTTCTGTTTCCTCTTCTATTTACTGTAATCAAAATAACATTAAAATGGAATATGTAAATTTTTAGGAGGTGGGGGGAGGAATTTAAATTTTTTCCATATGAGAATAAATAAAATTGTCAGTTTCAGAAAGAATGAGCCCGGGCCCGAAGGCTGGTGTAAAAATCAAGCCCGTGTCGGACTTGGGCTTCGGCTGAGCCTGTCTCATCTCTGGTCTAGAACACATTTATCCATGTAACAATCTTTTAGTGGATAATTAGAGTCAGTGGTGTAATCATTAAAAAAAAAACAAAAAAAAAAACAGGTTATACATCATAACTTAATTAAAAAACAGAGAGTATACAGAGTTTCTTTAAAAAAATCCAGAAGGTATATGGCATGTACCACCATATACCCTCTACTACATCTCTGATTATAGTCTATTCCAAATTAACAGAAATTGCAATTAAATAAAAGCATGTGTGAATTGGCAACTTTTACAATGCCTTGGGTACAATCAGTGTCAACCAAGAAGATAACTAATGTGATCATTTCAACAAATATTTATTGAGTTCTTTTTTCTAAATAGATTTTCTTAAGAAAACAAATATTTATTTGTTTATTTTTATAAAATCACCAAATCAGTGATAAAAGCACAAAACTAGAACTTCCTGGCATAAATTTGCAACCCTGATGTTGACCTAGACTATTTTTTGATTTTGAATAAACTATAGTTAAATTTTAATTTGAACAGTAAATGTTATTTTTTTTTCTTAATTTCTTGATACTTTAGTATAATAATTATAAAAAGATTGATTGTGTAATATTCTCATTAATTTTTTTATATATCTTTATTATCATTTTTAGATTTTCTAACAGGCATTTTTAAAATTAAACCAATAGAAAAAATTAAAAATTTGACTTTTGTTAATAATTCTAAGACAACATTTTTGTGTAGGATACTTGTTAAAAGTTTATTGTTCATTAATCTCTTCTCACCGTTTACAGGACCAACTTTAAAAGCACTAGAAAATCATCCCAATAAAGATATTGTAAGCAAAGTGAAAAGCTTGTGTGAATACTGGGAATTGAATGTTGTAAAACATCAGCCAACTGTGGAAGTTAGATATGATAACCTTACTCTTCATATTAGAAAAACATCTGTTAAGTTTTTTCTCAAAGAACTTGGAGGAAAAGAAGTAAGGCTCAACTTTTCATTTTCATTCATATTCAATAAATTTCTCTAATCTCAATTATAATGTGGATTTTCTCAATTTTTAGTATTATTTATGGCTTTGAAAAAATGACAGATTGGTCATCTATAATAATAAAGATAAATGTTTGTGTTTTGTATTCTAAAGAGACCACTGCGTGCAGAGCTACAATATTTGGCAGGAACATACCTGTATGTCTGAAGTTATGCACCTTGAAGACAGTTTTTGGATTTTTTGATAATTAGCCGAGATACTAATTAAAAATCTTAATGGACATAATGGAAAATTTCCATTGTGCTGTCAATTCTTGTTTGTTCCTTTCCAGGCTTTTCAAAAAGACAAAGGACAAAAGTTCTGTTTTTTTTTTTTTTTTTTTCTGCATTTTGAGATTGCAATCGCCAGGTCTTGGAGTTAATGAAAAGAAACACTTGAAGTGAAAAGAAACACACGAACATTCTTGCTGTGCCTTTCCGTTTCTAATAGTATCTTTCATTTTTTAAAAAAATGTTAATATTTACTATTTCAAAAAATATTTTTTCTGTAGCTCGATTATGTGTTAGTTTTCGCATTTTCAGTTTTTTCTGCAGTTTTAAACTGTCATCTATGAATCTAAGATAGAAATACCGAAACAGAAAATAAAAGAAAATTACCCATTTATTGGGGTACCTTTCCGACTGTACACTTTTTTAAAGAAATATATATGTATTAATATTTACTATTAAAAAAAATTATTTTCTGAAGATTGATTTCATAAAAACCCTCATCGAAACTGGATTTGGTCCCGGGCCATTTTCAGAGCCAAAGTTTTTTGCTTCTGTTTCTGTCCCAAGAAGACCTCTACATTTCAGCACTTGGAGATATCATTTCACGTTTTAAAAGATGGTAAGAGATTGAATAAGGATTTTTTTTTTTTTCATTCACTGTGTTAAAAATATAAAATTTAATTACTCCACAGCTAATTAACTGATTTCTATGTTTATTTGTTTTTTAACAATTTTTTTTTTCTAATTGGGAAGAGGAAAAGACTAAGATAGATTACATTGTTTTATTTATTATTATTTAGGTTTTCCGTAGGAACTTTTTGCCAGAATTGGAAGCATGATACATCTAAATGACAGGAATTAAATAGACAATCACTATAATGTGTTTAGCCCTTAGTTCGTTTTGAAAGATTTTTGTTTAAAAATATAAAATGATACAAATTTGAGGGTGCATGCTATCAAAGGTTCGTTTGGAAAGATTTTCATTAAAAAATATAAAATCATACAAATTTGGGGTTTGTTTGCAAAAACAGATCAATGCATGCATAGTACACCCAAATGTACACTGCCAAAAAAGTTGAGGCCTCAAATCTAGGTTTGTTTGGATAGATTTTTGTTTAAAATTATAACATCATACAATTCAAGGACTTAAGCTGCCAAAGCCGGTATGTTCCCCTATACTAAATCATTCCTGGAGAAAAATGTCTGAATTCAAGATTCAACACTGGTTTCTGGTACATTTAAGGTTATTTTTCGTTATATGTGGAATTCTTTATAACTGATATTTCTACAACTTTAGTAACTTTTTTAACAAACTTAGGAGCATCTTTGTTAACCCTTTTGCAATGAGCGTCCTTTACAAAATTTTTAATCTTTTACCACTGGTTTTTCAAAACAGAAATTTTTGCCTAATTGAATTGCAGAAATGCTACAATTAAATAAGGCAAAGCTTACAATAAAAAATAACTAGTGCGAATAATCGAGGATTCTGAGCATCTTAATGCAGAACACGTGTATGTACGTACATACATATACGTGTTGCTTGTCCCCAAGAGGTTAATGTGATGCTAGTCATATATAGAATGTTTAGAATAATGTATAGTAACAAAAACAATTTAATTCCATAGTGGTTTTAAAATATTTAATTAGATCTTCATATTTACAGTGTTTTATGCTACATTATTTAATGCTAATTATATCAATTCATCATATATAAGTCATATTTATGTCATGTATGATTGTAACGAGGCACTATAATGAGGAAGTACCAAAATTACATACCTTCAATTTTAGAAAGATTGTTACAAAATCTATTTGATCTTAAGTAATTTAAAAATAAGAATCTAGTTAAATTTAATTTTTAGAATCTGCTATATGGCAGTTTCAATGAATTCTTCTATATCAGTTAAGGCTGTTGTAGGAAGATTCTTCAATATAAGATACATTTAAATTTTGTTCAAACTTTCTGTCATATCATTTTTTACTTTTCTTTAAAATTATCTTAATTCTGCAAATATGAAGATATTTATACAATTAAAACCTATTTTTTAGAATTTTATTAGTATTAGCTAAGTTAATAATATTAAAATTTTGTTCAAGTTAATTTTTGGTTATGTGCTTTTTAAGACAGCCTTGGAAATCATATAAATGATGCTTCAGTATATATTGTTTTATAAATTATTATTATTGTTTATATTGTCGTAATTCATGTAATGCATAAAAAATATACAAAAGCTTATTTCTGTTTTCTCCACAGGAGGATGAAAAACTGGCCGACATTCTAGAGAAAGAAATATTTCACAAATTTAAAAGACTGATTTCAAAGAGTTACAGAAGAACAGTTCGCAAAATAACTTTTGTGTTAAGGCATGAAAAAGATGAGAATCTAGCACTAAAACAAGGCAAGATTTCACCCACGGAATTTGTTAAAAAATACTTAAGAATGACATAAAATATCAATTATCTACACATGGAATTTTTTATGCTGCTTTGTTAACAACATAACTAAGGAAATAATTTATACTTTATAATTTAGTTTTTCAGTTAAATCATTTTCTTTATGAAATATTTTAATTATTTATGACTACTTCTGTAAATGTCTGTTTGTAAAATAAGTGCTTTCTTACACTTGATTTTAAGAGATGATGAAACAAAGTATATGTATACATATATATATATTTTTTTCAATTAAATTTTTGCAATTGATAAACAGTAGTGTTGGTGTTGTACTAATTCAGGGGTTATTTTCAAAGAGATTACAAATTGGGACAATTCTGTTATAATCAAAACATGGTATTTTCAATAAAAACAGGAATTTCATACATTTTCCATTTTTATCTTAAATTTTTCTGTATTTTCTTTTTATAAATCTTTCCTGCAAAGAGCTTAGGACAAAATATTGTGCATTTTCTTTGTATTTGAGATATGTCATAAAATTTATGTATTTTTTAATTAAATGTAAAAAAAAGGTATTTCATATTTTTGTACATGTTGAAAAAATAAAAATTTGTTTAATAATTCAAAGTGTTTTATGTCTTAAAATCCTAATTACAGAACCATATTACAGAGTTGCCAAGTCTCCGGCTTTTTGGACACCAGTATTTTAGTACAGAAAATGTTGTTTTATGTAATCGAGAACATTCAGCAATTTAAAAGAACAACATTTTCTCTAAGATAATACTGGTGTTCAAAAAGCCGGAGATTTGGCAAGTCTGATATTAGTATAGCTGTCAAGATTATTTTTCTTCTAAATAATTACCATATTAAAACACCAGACCATAATCTAGTTAATTTTGGAGTTTTAAAATAATGATGTAATTGTAGAGTCTAATTTGCCTGGGTTTTTAGGAAGACTCAAATTCAACATTCAGTAAAGTTTAACATTGATAAGCTAATGTGTAATTACCATAAAAAAAAAACTAATCTTTTTCCCTATGATATATGATCAAACTGGTTGGGTCTTACAACTTAATGCCAGAACACCAATGGTATAATGTAAATGCATCTTTACGAGTCAACCATGCAGTAAAATCAGCTGAGACTTTGCTATTTTTTTTCTCAAAATTATTTTTCAAATGAAACTGCATAAAATTTAACCTTTAAAAAAAATGATTGTAATTAAAAAAAAAACTTTGAGAGATGAGTTATACTCAAATAACTAATATTAGAGATATTTTCAGTTGAAATTCAGTTAACTGCATTAACCCTGTAAACAAACCGTTGTTCATTTGGCAAAATTAAAACTGCTATGTATAGAGCTACCAAGATCTGCTATGTATCCGAGCTACAAGGAAACATATTTAGAGACATAAAACTAGTTAATCCTTACAATTCACAGAAATTAGGACTTGACAATTTATAGTTAACCTACATTTCTAATGTAATAGAAGAAATGAATCGATGGTTTCCCTTTCAAATTTTGGAAATGGGTTTAAAATTTTAATGCATAGTACCTAGTTCAATCAAATAAAATACCAGGGGATTCCACTTTTGACTGTAATTCTCTTATGAATATAATAAAGCTTTTTTTTTTTTTTTTTTTTTTTTTTCAGAAATAGATACTGATGATGCCATCCCCAAATATGCATTGTTCATGCAATTAGTTAAAAATGAAGGCACTTAAAATTTTGCAAAGTTTTGAGATATTTTTTTCAGAGAGCATAAACGTATACATTTCCGATAATTTCCAAAGTTATAAAAGATACTCTTGCGCTGCCTATCACGAGAATACCTTGTGACAGAGGCTTCAGTGCCCAAAATCCAATAAAATCTAAATTCAGAAATTCCTTTAACAACCCAATTGTTAAGGACCCATAACATTTGGTGAAAATTGCAAAATAAACATTGTACAAAAGCTTAACATTCTTCTTTTTTTTAAATAAAGAAAAAAGATTTTGTATAATTATTCAGAATTGTTCATTTAATTTTTTTTCAATGGTGTTTTGTCATGCCTGTATTAATGAGCAGGGAAGACCGAGCTATGCTCTGTCAAAATTAGCTTTGAATTCAACTCGATATATTTTTCTCTGTATTACTACTATAATGCCTTTTACATTATAAAAATAGCTTGACCCATAATCAAAATTGCCCACTAATCAAATTTTCTCGAACATGTAACCAAGCCCAATTGTTTTCTGGTGCCCGAAACCCGTAGGATATAAAATTTAGTCAAAATAGTCTGAGCTGTTTTTTAGGTAAAATTAGCTTGACCCAAAAATGACATACTAATCGGATGTGACCGAGCCCAATGATTTTCTCATACCCAAAAACCGTAGGATACAAAATTTAGTTCAAATCATCTGAGCCGTTTTTAAGATGAAAATAGCTTGACTCATAATCAAAATGACCCACTAATCGAAATTTCTCAAACGTGTGACCTAGCCCAATAGTCTTCTCGTTCCCTAAAACTGTAGGATGCAAAATTTAGTATAAATAGTCTGAGCCGTTATTAGATAAAATTAGCTTGACCCACAGTGGCCCAAAAATGACCCACTAATCGAATTTTCTCAGACATGTGACCTAGCCCAATAATTTTCTCGTGCCTAGGGTACAAAATTTAATCAAAATCATTAGAGCCATTTTTTAGATAAAATTAACTTGACCCACTAATCGAAAGTTCTCGAACATGTGACCCAGCCTAATAGTCTTCTCGTGCCTAAAAATGGTAAGATACAAAATTTAGTCAAAATCGTTTGAACTGTTTTTAGATAGAATTAGATTGACCCCGACCGAAAATGACCCACTAATTGAATTTTCTTGAAAATCTGACCTAGCCCAATGGTTTTCTGGTGCCCCAAAAAGGTAGGATACAAAATTTCGTCAAAATCGTTAGAGCCGTTTTTAAAATAAAATTTGCATATATATATATATAACCACACACGAGATTTGCTCGTTTAGAATATATGATGCAATTCTTTAAATAGCATGTAAAATAATAGTAAGATTTAAAGATTTTTTTGTCCCCTTCTGAATTTCAAGCCCTGCAAGTTGAAAAGGCATGTAAGAGATTCTGTAGATATAAAGCTATCAATTTGTCGAATGTATGTAGGCCTAATGAGGAAGGTAATTTTAATGACTTCAATAAAGGCTAGTTTGTAGCTGACCGACATCTGTGAGTGAAACTTGAAAACTTACAATCGATTTTCTTGCAAAATACTAAAATTGAATGACCTATGTTTTGAATATTTGATACAGTGTATCTTTGGACACTTAAAGACTTTTAGTTTTCATTCGAAGAAGAAATTTTCTGCATACCTACATTGAATCAACATAATATTATTTGATTATTCATAATTTTTTCCTGTGGAAGTCAGCCAAATAATTCTGATTTTATTATTTTAAAATTTGCATTTCATGAACTTATTTTTAGAAAGTTAAAAATAAAAGGCAAAAATATTTTTTGGTTGAATATAATTTCTTAATATTTTTTCGTATCTTTGCAACATCTATAATGAGACATCTTATAAGAATTTTACTTGAAATGAATTACTTATAATCACTTATATGTTATTATGTATTATGAATGGGAGAGATTGATCAGTTTTAATACTGAACACAAAAATCTGATTTGAAACTTACAAAATGAATGGAGCATAACTGTCATTAAATAACTTGGTCACCAGTGGGGATCGCGTTTGTCAAGCCCTGTGTGTGGTCCAAAACAAATTTTGTCTCTTGAAGTACAGCCCGATACAAATGATTTTATTTGTAAATTTGAAATTTTTCTCTGAAATGTAGCCCAAAGAAGTAAAAAGATTGGACACCCCTGATTCAGAGTATTACCATGCATAAGAAAGCTTACGTGGAAATTATTTTATTTGGTGTTTAAAGAAATTATGCACAGTGTTTTCACAGAAAGAAAATACATTTATTTTACACATAGTTTACACAATAGTCATAAAAGTAGAATGGACATATATACTGGCAAAAACTCACTTTTTTTTTTTTTTTTTGCTTTCAACTTCATCAACTTGCGTGAAGTTAAATGAATACAATTCAGATACATACTGTACTCACATTCTGATTTACTTAACACAATATCTCAACTTACATTCACACTTCATATACTACAGCACAAATTTCTAAAGTGCACTTAATATTTCAGAAGGCTTAGGGAATAGATTATTAATTTTTATGCATAATAATATATTAAAGTGTAGATTTAACAATTTATCACCAATTTTAAAAAACATCTCTAGTAAGCAATTATTTTTCACACGATATGTATGCATACATGCATGTAGGACTGGCTCGAGGTTATATGGCATCCCTAAGCATTTTCTTTTATTGGTACCCCTTCACCCATGAAAATTAATTGAAAAATAATATTTTATTAAAACTATTCTGAGGTCTCCCTAGATTGTGCATAAGCCTAGAGCTGGTCCTGTATGTGTACATACACAGGTACTGTTTTTTTTTTTTTTTTATCTTAAAAAAGATGTTGAGAGAAATATTTGCCAGGGAACTTAGAAGAGGCTGTATCAAAACACTTATTAAATTGTTGTAATCATTATTTTTTCGTTAAGATAAGCATGTATTTTTTCATACAATTTTGTAAATTGATGATAATTATATTGATAAACGAAAAGGTAGTATTTATTTCTTTTTCCAGTTTCAAATCTTTATGAGCTTCACATATCTGAATTTTTTTTTTTTTTTTTTAGAATACAATCCTTTAAAAAAAAAAAAAAAAAAAAATTCATCAAAATTATTTACAATGTTAAATCTGGATTTTATCACACAGAATGAGATTTTACATGCTTTACACTTCTCTTTTTGTTTATCACTTAAACATATACATATATATATATGAAGAGCATAGATGACAAATACTGAAACTATAACAAATTTTAATAAGCTAGATTAAATTGGATATAAAAATTGTTTAAATTGCTACAAACACATGAAGTAAATTAATTAACAATATTCTTCAAAATCACCCAGACTGATTTATCATACTAAAGATGGATGAATATTTTTCATAATATCTTGGGAAAAGGGAAGGGGGGGGGGGTATATTTAACTGCCTTTAATAACAAAATACATTCTTGTATCCTTAGCAAGGCTAAAACAGTATAAAACGAAAATTAATTTATTATTATTATTACTGAGATAAATATTGGTTTTAAACAAAATTCTGCAGTAAGCAAAAGCAGAATAAATAAGGTGAGTAGATTACAATTTTAGAAAAGAAGAGTAAAAGATAGACGATAATAAAGCTTTCATGCAAGACTACTCAAACATCTATACTTAAATTGAGAATGCTAAACTTGGCAATTCTAATTTATTAAGCAAAAGCAACCAAGAAATTTACATTCAACCGAAGGCAATTTAGATGAGCTTGATAGTCAGCAGGTATGTTTCTATGCATTAAAATGAGTAAATTAAGCAAAGCTATATTTTATCAAGGGAAGAGTTCAATAATGAATGCACTGGAAAAGTTTCTACTGAAAGTGAAATCAGGAGCAGTGAATTACTATTTCGGAGAAAAGGGGGGGGGGGGACAGCAGTTATAAAAATACATAGCCATGAATGAATAATGTTTACTCCTACTCAATTTTTAATAGCATTTTTTCCATTATATATATATATATATATATATATATATAGCAAGAAAGGTGGACTAATAGTTTTATTATTATTTGTTAGATAAACTAAAGATAAATGCCAGCAGAAATGAAGTGTTCTCAATAAAAGTAACACTTGTCCAAAATACATAATTTTCAGAAAGAGAGAGAAAACAAAATCATTAGACAAGGGTTGCTTCTGTGGATCAAGCAAAACTTTTTTTTTTCTTTTTTTGCCTTATATTGATGATGGGGATTATTTCTTTTAGTTACATGATTTCACAGCATTGTGAGTACCATTGAGAACAAAAAATATTGCATTGTTAGTTCATTTTTAAAAATTTTTGGACAAGTTATGTTTTTTGTTGGTTACTCTTCAATTGTATCCTCTTCCCCCTCCCCATTATCAAACAATTAGTCTGAATCACAAGAAGTGGAACATTTCATAAGCATTTTCAAAATTTGTGCACTTCAGTGATAAGACATATACAATTCAATTTTTAAATTGCATGAGTAAAAATATAAAATATCTTGCAAAAAGAATGCAGTTTTGAATATAGATTTGAAGGCATTGATATATATGAGTACATTAATAAGAGATTAATTAATGCAGTACAATAAAAAGTTTAATACTAATAAATTAAAAGATCTTGACACTTGAGGTGAATTTATATCTTAAGCATTGTCTTGATAGTAGATAATGCTTACATACAATTTCAGAAACAGATGCCTGAAACTGCACTATGTTGAAATACATACATTATGAGAAATAAAATGGATACCTACACCAGTAAAGAATAAGTAAAAATGGGTATGTACAACAATGACAAACAATAAAATAAAATAAAAGTGATGTCTAACGTAATAGTATTTGTTGTTATTACTAACCCATTTACACCACAAAGAAAATTGGAAAATAAATCTCTCATTTTTTCATTTATACATAAATAAAAATGCTTCTAAATGTACTTAAAAAAGATGATACTTCGATCATTTCTAAATAGTAAACTTTTTTTTTAAGTGCACATTTCTTGTCATTTATGTTAAAATACATATTTATTAATCTGCAATCAAGTTTAATTACTTGCTCAATAAAATCAGGGTTATTAGTTTCACATCTAATAACATCATTCCATTTTACATGTAATATTTCACTTTATGCAATGCAGAGCTGCCCATTTTTTAATAATAACAGTCAAGATTTTCAACAAACGTGTTGGTCTTTTCAATGATTTTGTCAGTAAAGTTAAATGATCAGATTTTCTAATGCAAATGAGAACATGCTTCTAATTTTATAGGAATAAATTTCATTGAGTGTGCCAAAACCGTATTACACTGGCAACTCTGTATATCCTCTGGTGATAGTGGCAGATACGTATATCACAGCTGTGAACTTGTACACTTTTTTCCTATCACTATTTTTAAACAGAAAAATTTGTGTTATTTAATCATCAAAAACATAGGATTAAAAAAGGCAGATTTTTCTTTTGAAATATAGTGGTGGGAAAAAAGTGTAAAAGTTGGCAGCTATGATATATATGCTGATGATGCAAATGGGTTAAATATCATGAAAAGAAAACAGCTACCAGATGATTTTTTACATTAGCAAAACTCTGAGAGTCGTAAAAAAATTCTGAGTACATTTGCATGAAAACACAGAATTTCATTCCTGAATGTGAATATAAATTATTGTAAAGTCTGATTCTGATCAAATTGAGTAATTAGTTATATGGTATAGCTCTAGAAAGTTCTGATTTCACAGAGATAGGAAAACTCAGTGGATGGCTTTCAAACAACAAAACAAAACTAAATTTTAAATTAATAAACACATTAAAAAAACAACTGAATTGTTTCTTGAAGGTTAAAAAAAATTTAAATTGTTAAGGTTCTTTCAGTTAAAATAACAAACAGGATCACACATAATTTTATCATTAAAATACAGACACGGAAAAAATAAAATAAAATTTATAGAAAGCAACATCAAAAATTACCAAAAGTAATTAATTTAGAAAATAATTAAGTCTGGTTGATGTTTTAGTAGATTTTAGCAATAATGGTACATAATATGATAGCAGTAGAAAATAATATTAAAGTATTATTAATCTACTGAACATTAAATTCCACTATTCCTCTAAATGATTAAAACCTTTTAAAACTACTCCTGTCATGCTTAAAAATTTGTCTTTATAAATTAAAAATAAGCCCTAGTGCTAATGTTATCTGACATATCAGAAATCTATCTGGTTAAAAATACGTAACTACTTATAGCAATTTCAAGCATAAAATTACAAGAGGTTACTCTTAATTTCACATTTTGTGAAAAGCAACATGTGTCAAATGATAAATTAATTAGACATCACTTTAGTTAAAATATACATATTGCTAGTAATCTGAGCATTTACAAAAATTAAGAAATAAATTTCTTTTTTTTTATTAAAAAGGAAATTGAATTTCTTCTTACTTTTGCAATGTGGAAAACTTAACAACTTTTAAAACTTTACAATAAAACAATAACAAAGAAAGCTATGCTTTTTTGCAACAATTGATCACAGGCAATTTAAAATTAATTTTTAAAATAAATAAAAATAGCAATACTCCAGTATCAATATGAGAAAGAGAGACTATTAAATAAGAGTTGGAGAAGTAATTTTTTTAATCTTCACCACTATTAAAATATAATTAAATAACATTTGTGCATTTAAAAAGGTCAAGGGATGGCTTAGTTAAATTGAAATCTACAGTATCCCTCGACTGGAAATGTTTCAGTGATATGCATTTCTGGATCGTCTATCCAAATATGCTGATAAAAGAACAGGAGGTAAGCAAAAGTCAGGTTTCTTGTTTCTAACTCTGGTCCATCGAATGCCGCATCGGTCATAGCCTAAAATAAAAATTGAATGCAAGTTTATAAGCATAATCATCTTAGACACGTGAGAAAAAAAAACCATATAACTAAAACTTTAATTCTTAAATACCAATGAATTCGATCAGAACAATGATGTTGCTATGATTGTGAAATCCTGGGATCCACACACTTCAAAAAGACTAGTTCCCTTTTTTACCAGGGCTGCGGAGTCAGTGGGGTAAATGACCGACTCTGACTCCTGAAATTTTAAAGGAACCGACTCCGGGATGGCTAAAGTACTAGTATTGCCTGTTGATTCCTATTATTCAGATTGCTTCATTGCTGTCATTTGTTTTGAAATAGTCATAGTCGCTTTATTAAATTTGTCATTAAATAAAGGAAATATTACTATTTAAAAAAAAAAAAGTGGCAGCAATCAAGCAATCAGAATTTTAAAAAAACCTCAACTGGCAACACTGCAACCTGCTGTTACATTCCTTTTTGACCTTGAAGCATATGGTGTGCATATCAACCCAGGGGTCGATGCAGGTTTTTTTCCTTAAGGCCCATTTTGTGAAAAATAAGGGTTATTTTAGTGAAATTTATTTTATTTTTGTGAAAAATAACATCTTATAACGAACTATGTACTAAATATAAAATATAAACTAGATATTTCAATAAGTTGTGAAAGTAAAACCCTATAACAAAAGAACCAGTGACCCAAATGACCTGAAATTTCACTAGTGTGCTCCCAAAGCAATGGGAATTCTTTTGACGTGGTTAAAAAAAACTTTAAATTCCACTGACAGATGGCGCTGCATATGCAGTACAGTCAGTAGAAGAGCTTGAGCACGGCACACGTACAGTGGTGATAAAAGCATGAAGCATGCACACCTCGTGTTCATTATTCTACGGATATCCTTGCAATGATTGTGCTGTTGACGGACCGTGCAGTGTTAATGAAACTGTATTATCAGAATAATGACATCGCAGCAACTGCTCTTAGGAGATTTGGGACACTTAAGAATTTAAGAAAAGGTCCAATGACGACAGAAGACTTAAGGAAAATGGTTTTGAAATTTGAACAGACTGCTTCACTGAGCCTAAAACACGGTAGAGGAAGGAAACCAGTTGATGTTAACCCACAGCGCCATCTGTCGGTGTGATTTTAAGACTTTTTTTAACTACGCCTATAAAATTCCCATTGCTTTGGGAGCATACTGGTGAAATTTCAGGTCATTTGGATCAATGGTTCTTTTTTTATACGGTTTTACTTTTACAACATAAAAAAAAATCACCCTGTATATATAGTCCAAATATAAAAATAATAATTCAGTTTATAAATTAAAAATTACATACGATTGGTTTAATTTCACTTCAAACTGTATAAAAAACAAGCTGGAGTCGGAGTTGGTCTGTTTTTTAGTGACTCCAACTCTGACTCTTTTGCCCCAAAATAGACTCTGAGTCCGACTCCACAGCCCTGCTTTTTACAAAAGTCCTTTTAGAATATATTTCCTTTTCAATGTATTTAATATAAAATGTGCCTCTTTTGCGATCTTTCAAGGGAGAAATTATGCATCCTGAAGGACCCATCACAATTTTTTTCATGCATCTCTTCTTTAATTTTTTGCTTAAATGATGTGCTTATAAATGCATCCCTGTCATCACTGATGAATTCACAGATAAGCTCAACAAAGGAAAAGTAGAAAAAATGCATTTTTATTGAACTAAAATTAATACCCTTCAATATTTACACACAAGGATGAAAATTAAATACTTGTAGCATAAAATGCAAGAATAGTGATGTACTACATCATAAATTATTTATTCAGTCAAAAGATTATTTTCTGAGTAAACTTTACTTTCATTTTTAAGTAAAAGATTAAATATTTACATTTTGGTGTAAGACACTCGTAAAAAATTTCATGAGATTGCATGAAAAGTTTACCTTTTTAAAGAAAATGTATATCAAAATCAGTTCAGGAAAATTCCACATCAAAACAACACACAGTAAAAATTCAGTATGTAATTTACCATTTCTGATTTTAATAAAAGTGACTGTGTGGGTTTTTACTATAAAGATATAATCATTATTTTATTTATTTATTTTGCTCCTGAGTAAAGTAGAAAAAAATTGTCAAAATTTTGAAAAATTATCACGAGTTGGCATTATTGACTGTTTGATTTTCAAAGACAGCCAGAGCCCAATTTAGGTTGTCTGGGGCCCAAGGCCCAGCAACTTTTTGGGCCCCCCCCTCAAACTAAAATAGTACCTAGAATTTTTTTCGAGGATTATTATTAGACACTATGATACAATTGCCAACTTAAGCAAAATATTTTTATTTTGTTTTTTGAAAACAATTGCAGAAAACTTCATTTTTAAGAAACTTTTTCTAAATTATTTTATTCATTTTGGGGCCCCCAACAGTAGTGGACCCAAGGCTGCAGCCTAGTTGGCCTGTGCGTTAATCAGGCCCTGAAGACAGTGTGTCATAAATAAAGTCATGTTTCAATATCTAATCAACAAATCAGTTAAAAATAATTTATGTATGAAAAATAAGGTACACAGATTATTAAAAAAACAAGTAATGTTCCATTTAAAATCATTTAAGTATGTCTATAAAAACTTTCCTTTTTAAAATTAAAAAATAATGAACTACTTAAAAATACATTTTCACCCAAAGGCAGAAGAAGTGCTATGAAGTCAGAATTTTTTTTTTTTTAATTGTACTTAAAGGTATCTATTAACTTGTCTGTACTAGTAAAAGAAGATAGTTTGTCTGTGTGTGTTTCTGCTTGTCTGTCTGTGTGTGTATTTCTGCTTCTCTGTATATGTGCAATGGCTAGCAACTACTGCACGTAGATTTTTTGATAATTAGCACAGATATTAATTAAAAACAAAACTGAAATTAAAAACTCGGATCAAAGGCTCTGGTGTTGCAGAATAGAGTGGATCGCACTTCCAGAGTGGCATAGCAAGGAAGGAATGGAGGCTTTTATTTTGCTATTTTTCTTAACACCTATCGATGGATCTGTTCAGGATACAGAAAAACAGATGACATATTCTTAAATGTGTATATTTATGTTTTAAATGTTGCAATTCATTTAAAAAATATATTGTTGTAAACCCTTCTAAAAGGGTCGTTTTCGTGATGGACTTTTTCTTTCTTTCATCGACATTCTCCTAGGGCTCAATTTCAGAGGTAACGATTAACAAAAAATTCCTTTTTAAAGCTGAGACCTTCTCTTTGATGGTGAAATTAGTTTTCAGAAATATGAATATTAGCCCTTTCTAAAATATTCATGACAGCTTATCACTTTGCGCCTTCACAAATGCTCTTTCTTCTACGCTAAAACTAACTAAACATCAGTATTTCAACACAATCTTCTACACCACCTCAGCAAATAATATTTGCATCTTCATCTTAAAAATTTCTAGATAATCGGATGAGTAGAATTTTAAAAAAAATAAAATCTGTGAAAGTTTCGATGAAACTGTTAAAACGCGGGCTGTTTCGGAGCGGCTTTGCTTGACTTTGGCTCATGTTTTCATAACTAAATATGCATAATTTTTTACAAAATTTTTACCAGGACTTGGAAATAGTTATATTTATAACTGATAAAAATTTCAGCGAGTTTTGAAGATAAGAACTAATATGTTCGTTATTTTAACGACACAATGCTAAAACAAAAAATTGTGAAGAAAACATATTTCTTTTACAACTAGATATCAATATTTTTTCATGAAATTTTTACTCGAGCTGCAAAGTCGTTTTATTTATAACTGATAAAATTTAAAAGAGTTCAGACAACAAGAACTATTTTGTTTTTTAAACTATAAAGTGACCCTAGATTAAAAAAAAAACAAAAAAAAAAAAAAACAAGAAAAAGCATGTATGCTGCTGAACGTAGTGGTGCCCCCAACTTTAAGTTTGTTTGGATAAATTTTCATTTAACAATAAAAAAATCATACAAAATCGAGGGTGTTTTCTACTGAAGGCAGTAGGGCCCTCAGCCTTAGGATCATTTAGAAAGATTTTCATTTAAATATATTAATTTATTCAACTTTGATTTTAAGTATATTTAAGGTTATTATTATGAGCCCGGGCAACACCATGGGTCAGCTAGTAGTGAAATAAAAATAGGTGGATTTTGGGTGTTTGTACAAGTCTTTTCACAAAAACTAATTTTTTAAATATTTCATGGATGTTTAAGACAGCTCAAATATATGAGGCTTCCAGGTTTGTTGTTGTTGTTTTTATCTTCTTACAACCATTTATATCAATAAAACAAAATGAAAAGTCATCCAAAAGGCTTACTCTTTGTTACAATAAAAATGAATTAACCCTTAACTGAAAACATGAAACATTGTACACAAACAATAATGTGCCACCTGCAAGATTGCTGTTTCTAGAAGCAACAGAAAATAAAAAATAAAACTCCTATGTTCTATTAACTTACCATTAACTGAATGTAAATATTTATTATTTAATACTGATGGATTATAATAGAAATAAGCATTTAATGTGCCTGCAGAAAAATAGGTTTTGAAAATAACAATTTCAAACAATGCAGTAAGCAGTGGTCTCACTTTACATCACCAGTTAAAGTTTAACGGTTTTACAGACTGTCATTTTTAGGTTAAGGATTAATAAAAATAAATATATATCTATCTGCTCACTTTCTATTATATGGCATTGAAGGTTTGTTTTTAGTAAGAAATCCAATTGTTTATGTACTTAAAATAATTAAACTCTAAAGGATAAATGAAAATAAATATGAAAATATAGGCTAAATTAAGAATTTTGGGCAGTGGGAAGTATGTGTGTGGGGGGGGGGGCACTACTTCCTGAAACTGATTTCCCTCCCGGCAGGAAAAGTTTTAATTCTGTTTCCTTTTATGTTGATGTGTTTAAAAAATATCTGAAATGGAAAGGTTCAATGGTCAGAATATTCCCTGTTTAAACAACTTTAGCTTCAACTAAAGCTGTATTGCTTTTTATGCTTATTATATTTAAAAGTTGTGCAGGTGGGTTTCTGACATTTAATTTTTTTTTTAGCCTATTTCAACTTTAAAACTTTCAGCTTGGTGATCAATTTCAGAAATAGCATTTTGGCACAATTTTAAAAACTCGCCAAATTTAGGCTACAGATAACAAACATATATTTGTTCATAAATCTTGCTCATCCCTGCATTTTGTTTTGCTGGTACCCATGAGTAGCTGTCAGTTTCTTATCAAAAATGGAAAGTATTAGAAGAAGTGGAAGAACATTTTCATATCAATTTTAATAACTTTTATTTTACACAAATGATTGAATAAATACTAACATATAATTGATTATTAGTTACCATATATTTTATGTGACAGACACAAAACCATCATTAAAATGCTTGGAAATACAGAAAATCAAGAGACTGTTAGAAGGAGAAAAAGAAAAATGTTAATCTTTCAAGAGCTTGCATCGCTATACACAATAGGAATTAGGTTATGTAATATCCCTGACAACTAACTTTGCACAAAAGAGAATTAATACACAATTATACTTAATTTTATTATTTCATTTTACATTCACAATTTAGAATAATAGAGGAGTAATTCTGGAAAAAATAATTACCAGAATGATAGTATATCAAATGACTAGTAAACCAGAATGACAGTATGTTAATGACAAAACAGAGTTTTGTTCAAAAGCATAATTTTAAGTAAAAATTTGAAGTGACTACTTATAATAAATGTTTAGTTTCTTTTAAAAATGTAACATTAAGTAACTCTGTGACATTTTCATATGTTTTAAAGATAATTATGATAAAAAAAGAAAATAATTAACATTTTGGTAATTAACATTTTCCATAAAACTTTCAGAAAAAATACTAATATAAAAATTTTTAAATCTAATATAAAAACAATTTTTTTTGTAAAATTTATAAAATGTAAAAATATTGTGCTGTCCTCTAAAAAAAGCCCTCCCTAGAACTACACCAAATATTTTAGTAAAGTCATTTTTTTTTTTTATGCATCATTTAGAATATTAAAAATAGTTAAAAATACCTATGGAGTGCTTATTTAGTTTTAAAATAATTTAAATTAATAATTGTAGAATTCTAGCAAAACGCGAGATTTATTTTTATAGATTGAATTTTAGAATAATCTACATAAATTTATATTTTTTTATGTTAAACCATTAATATGTGATAAAATACTTCATTTTTTGACTGATTATGTCAGGTGTGGGTTGCTTTTAGGTAACATGGGTCATTTTTTGGAAAAGTGTTTTTTTTTTTCAAATACTCGCATAATTGGCTACCATTTTGTAATAAAGTGATAAAATTAAAAATGCTCAACAATAAAATCTTAGTCCGAACAAGCTGTAATTATTTATCCACGTTCAATTTTTATAAATTCTTTATTAGACTTTATATAAAGAAAATTTCAAAAAATGGGTTTTTTTTAGAGGACAGCACAATAATTAATTAAAATTATAAACAAAGGTTAACTCTAAAATAGTAATAATAATAATTACAAATCACTGAAGGGCTTACATATTGATTAGATATAAATTATAAACACAAGACTTACTTAATGAGGATAAATCCAGGTACTGGCTGATTGCATGTATCATAAGTCTCTCAAAACTACTGGGAATATGGCAGTGGTAAACAGACTGTGGACGGTTAACAAAAAAAGTGACCAATTCTTCTTCCAAGTGGATTAAGGCGCCCTGAAAAATCATGAATATTTTTTTTGTTTTAGTTATTCTCCAACTATAATTTAATTAATAATGTCAATGACATTTTAACCAATGTAAATACAAACACAAAATTTATAAAATATGAATAAAATAAATATTTACAATTGGAGCACGCCTCTTCTTCAACAAATGACGTAAATCCCCATCAATCTTGTGGAAACATTCAATAGCAGTGAAAGCAGGGTGCTCTAAAATAAAAGACAAACAATGCTAAATTTTTCTACAAATAAAAATACATTTAATAAAGATAATGCTTGCATATTTTATTCAAACTACTTAGCAGATGTAAAATTTTAAAATGAATTAAATCCTTTATCACAAGTCAAAGAAAAATTTCCATAAAATTAATAAATTTAAATATTTTTCAAAGAAAAGGAGAGCATGTTGAACAAAAAAATATTTTAATTATTAAACAAATTATAGTATGATTAAATAGTTTTAAGATTATTTTAAATTGCAACAGCTGACCTGCTTGGACCTGTGATAATAACCTTAAATGAATCTCAAATTTGTATGATTTTATACCTTTAACTTGATTTTGTATGAATTTATATTTTTTAATGAAAAAAAATCACAAAAAAAATATTGATATTTAGTGGTAAAAGCACTCGTGATAAGACATTTTCTTGTTTTTTCAGATAGGGTTGTTTCATAGTTAAAAAAAAAAAAAAAAAGTTCTTGCTGACCAAACTCTTGAAAATTTTTATTGGTAATAAATATAACAATTTTGCAGCCCATATAAAAATTTCATAAACAAATATTGATATCTGTTTATGAAAAGAAAAAAGTAAAAGAAATATATTTTCTTCTCACTTTTTTGTTGTTGTTGTTTTCGTATTGGGTCCTTTAACATAACAACAACCAAAAAAAAAAAAGGCACTTATTGATTTTCTCAAAATTTTAATCAGTTATAAATATAAAACTACACCCAAGCTCTCTTTAACATTTCGTGAAAAATTATGCATATTTAAAAGTGAAAACATTATCTGACACCATGCAGAAACAGCTTGCGTTTCAACGTTTTCATCGAAAATTTCTCAGATTTCACTTTTTATTAAATACTTCTACTTGTCCAAATATTTTGAAATTTTTATGGGTGATCTAAATCCGGTGTGCCCAGATGCTCTAAAAAGATGCACAAAATGACCTGCAGTTGGGAATTTTATCGAAAGGGTTAAAATTCGCATTTTTCAAAACCGATTGCACTGTCATATGGATGGATATCCGGCTGCAGATTTTACTGGATATCTGGTATTCAGCCAAACTGAGTCTGTTGCCTCACTAGTGATAAGCCATTTATGCATTGTTATAAATCTGACTATGTATAAGTGAAGCAAATAAAAAATTTACGCAGCATTATCATTCATTTTGAAGAAAAAATCTTGGGAAAAGTTTAAACATATTATTATATCCTAGAAACTTTTTTGTTTTATATCATGAAACAAACTTTAAAAAATAATAAAATACAAAACATAATACATGGAAAGAAAATTAAACTGCAACTACAAGTCATAAACAATACAAAAAACATAAAATATAATTACCATTACGTTTGTCAGTATTAGAGTCAGCTATAGCACAAAGAGCACTTTCAGAATCTTCAGGTCCAACATGCGCTTGGAACCAATCCTCATTATCAATAGTGCAGTTAATAAATTCATTCCACATCTGTAAAGGGAAAAATAAGAAATCATTCAATGAAATTAGGAGAAAATTTAATCTAATTAAAGTGATAACCACAAATTATTGAAATACATGCAATCTCCTAAAATTAACAGAGATTGAAAGTTTAAACAAAATTAGATAAATTAGAATCAAATCTGGAACCTCTGATCAATGAGTCACAACTACTCATCCAGTTTCTAAAAACCATTAAGTATTTGAAGCATAATCTGAACTCTTTAATGCCCAATATTTCAAAAACTAGGGAAAGAAAAAATCTCCACCTGCATAATTAGAGATATAAATTTTATTCCACATTTTAATTTCATCAAAATTGATGGGTCATAATTGATGTTTGACAGTTAAATGCATGTTTTCAATAGCTTGGCATAAAGAATAGGAAAATAATGCTTTAGATCATTAACATATATGTGCTTTATTGCCTCTGTCAGTTATATATGAAAAAGAACATTCTTCTAAAAAAACTAGAAAATTTTCTTACTTTATTCACGTTAGTGTCATGATCAAAAGATTATTCATAAAAATAGTCACAACATATAAATCTACATGTGTTGCAACATACCGTTTATTCTTTCCTTTCAGTTTTAAAATGTTAGATTGTTTTCTTATTAAACATATATCATTTCCTCCTATTTGTATTTTAATGTTTTAATATACAGTAGAACCCCAATTATCCAAATCTCGGTTATCCGAAAATCGGCTTAACCAAAAGACCTTAAAACTCTTTTTTTTTTTTTTTTAATATGAAAATTTTGATATTTAAACAAGCATGCTGTTTATGAAATAAACAGCATCAATTTACTGATTCGGACCATTGCATAAATATAAACATTTTATTGCATAGACACATACAACACTTCATTTCTTTACAAATTGTGCTGGGATTTTTTTTTTTTTTTTTTTTTTTTTTGGCTGTTTTTCAACTTTGCAATACTTTAATGCTGTCTTATCACATTACCTTTTAAACAACAACATATCTGAGGCTGTTCCATCTTCCTGCATTTTAATATATTGAAGTGCCAGTATCATGAATATAGAAATAGATAAGGACTTCTAATGAAATAGCCTTTCAAAGAAAAAAAACGTTTCAAATAGGTGCCTCCTGTGTAGGACATTTGCTTTATACATCACCAGTTCGTCTGTTTCTTCAAATCTTTTGCTTGACAGCCATTGTCTTGTGGGTATGCAATATACAGTTTCAGTTTGTTGTTGTAAGTGGTGTACCTTAGCAGAGATGCTCGCTGTGCGCACAGCTGCCATTGAGTTAAAAAATCATGACACGATATTAACACTATTTCGTTAGAAGTCCTTATCTATTTTTATGTTCATGGCCTGTATCAACTCTTTTCAACGCGTTGAGGCGCTTCATGCTTATAAAAACCTATTTGCGCTTTAAAGTATTACTCCTCGTAAGTAAAGTTTGGAGGAAATTAAAATACATGTAAACAGGAAGGGTAAATCGCTCAGAATATGGGCTCTTGCTACACCTGCAAGGACGAACACGAGTGTGGAGAAGTGAAAAGGATGAGTAGTGTCATCTGGTAGAATAAAATTAGGAAGCCTCCCAGTTATCCGAAAATTCCTATGGAACCCTGGTCAACCGAAAATCCTTTTGTCCCATTCTTTTCGGGTAACTGGGCTTTGCTTGGAATCACTGTCAAAGACCCAATTTTAAAGCAATTAGGGAGTTTTCTAAGAGAAATTATTATATAGATATGTTTTACTGATTGTATTTTCAAATGTAACTTACTCATATTTCTCCTAATTATACCTATTGCCTAACACCAATCTTCGATTTACACATGATGAAAGATCGTGAAAATAAAATTCATCAATGCATATAAATCACTGTTTTTAGTATAACTTTCAAGCAAAAAATATAACTACTTACTGTTTTTTAATAAAGAGGTACAAACTTAATTATGCAAAACATATTAATGTTAACCAATATTTTGGCAGTTCGATCTTAACTTAACCCAAGACCTCTTTCTCCATTTTTGAGGCTGAATATTGAATGTGCTCCATTCTCAGTTCCTAATAAAAACAGATATTGCTGTCACATTGTCACCATATTTTATTTTGAAACATATTTTTGGCAATTCTTGAACATTTTACATGCAATTATTAGTCTTGTGCAAAGAGTAAGTATAACATAATAAATAACAGACTTCCACAATGCCTCTATCACATATTGTTTTCAATATTTTTATTATTATTAATTCAATATGGTTCTTGTATACCTTATGCACCTTCTTAATTTGTTTTTCTAGTGTGAAGAGTCAGTATAACATAATAAATAACAGACTGCTGTTTCTTCTATACTTCATGTTATTTATAATTATTATTAATATTTTAATTTCATTTCAGTTTTTGACAATTTTAGGTCACTTTATGTGCCTTCTGCAATATCTTATGCATGCAAAGGAATGATCAAAATTTTAGAATAGCTTAAGTTTAATATTAACTGTTTTTATATTGAGGAATTTAGAGACAGCATATTTTTCTTAAAATATCGAATTTTCACTAAAACAGATCTTTTCAAAATAAATAGGAAGAAGTGCCAAAGAATCTTTTGTTTAATGAAAAAATAAGTGAAAATAATTCAGCATTTTATATTGAAATAACACGTATTTCTATTAACATTAGAAAAATTAATACTTATATTAATGTTCCCCCCCCCCCCAAACAATTTCAGCATGGTGCTGCACCTTGCTTGCCCCTTGGTTTGAAAAACAGCACCTTTCTTGTCACACAGTAAAAAAAGAATGTTCTTACTACTTTTTGTATTACTAGGGGGCTCTGCCCCCTACGAGCTACGCTCGCCAACCCCCGTTCTGACACCACAAACTGTAAAAACACTCTGATTTGATAAACCTTAAAACGATTGCGGAAGACTGAATTATAATTAAACGACCTGCTGTAATCGGCCTTGTGTAATCGGCTGCTCGCTGTAATATCTGCTATAATCAGGTTTCCATTCATTTTCCTTTGACCAATAGATTTTAAAGCCGAATCAACTGCTGTCGAGACAGCTAACAACTGTTGATAAAATAAGGTTAATTAAACATTTGAAAATCAACTTGTGCAAAATGGTTAAGTAAGCAATGTCATTGCATCGGGAAATTTTATAACGACGCTAATAGAAAATTGGGTATTACTCCATTATCCCGACTACTACTTTCTATAAAAGAAAAGAACTGTCGCCAAAATATAGGATTTAAAGCCAAAAGTGCATATCTGTGGCGTCGCATTCAATTGATACCAGATGCGTTACGCGTGGTAGTTAAGTCATCGAGTGATCTTTAATTCAACGTTTATCTGTATTTTTATTTATATCTTACCAATTTATTAGTTATTTCGTTGATTTAAACTTAATTATTAAACGTAAAAATATAGCTTTTAATTGAAGGGAAATATTATTAATTATGCTGTTTTAAAATTTGCAATAATAGATAAAATATTTTGTCGAAATAAATCAATCTTACTCTACTTAATGCTTTGAAAACGTGGAATAATTCAATTATTTATCTTTTTAATATTCACGCGCAAGTATATTTTTTATTTCGTCATTTTCTACATTTATTGCTTTTAACACGTGATCATTTAAATATTATTTTAAAGTTTTATTTCTGTTTTTAATAGTCTCGTGTAAATACATTTCTTAATTGAAAGGGAATATTATTACGTGCGCTGTTTTACAATTTGGCAACGATTCAAATAATGGAATTTATGAAATATGAAATAAATCTTCGTCAAAATAATGAAAATTTTGAATAAAAAATTGAAATATAACCTCAAAAAATGAGTCAAATTGAAAAAATAATTGCAGTCTACACACCCCAACCTTGTCAACTATATCCTTACAAATTATGGCTAAATTCCTGCGCATAGTTTTCGTTTCTATAAAACTTTTATAAGAAAATTATTTTGACCAACTTTAATATTAAATATCTCTTAAAATAATTCTTCGATTTAAAAACTGTCTACTTCAGCATGTTTATCGAACATTTCTTTATAAAACCACCAATTTTTAAATTTTTATTTGCAATAGTTTTCTGGATATTAGTCCAGAAAGATTTCAAGGCACAAAATCTTAATTGACAGCGGCGGCCGCAGCGGTGGTTACTTTTTTTTAATATAGAGAGAAAATATATGCTTGCAGGGTGAAAATTCATTCTTTTCATTCATTTTTATGCCTTGAAAAGTGTGTCCTGACTTTTAAATAGTAAACATGTCTTTAAAAAAGTCATTAAGAATCTAAAACATGCTCTTAAGAGCCTAAAAAGTGTGTTTTTTCTATCAACAGCACCCCTCCCCCTTTTTTTTGGGGGGGGGGGGGAACTGAAATATTACAAGCATAAGAAAATTTACGCATATAAAACATATTAAAAAATTAAAGTAAAGTAACCCCCTCGATATATCGCACTGCTTGGGGGATAAGAAAAAAGCGCGATATACCGAGGGGGTCAAGAAGAGTGTTTATAAATGAAAAATAAAGAGCTCTAAATTAAGCTACGAAGTTTTCAATTTAATACTTGTTCAAACATGCTACAAGTTCAACAGAAAAAAGATGGTAAAGTATTAAAAAATAACAAGATCGTACATATACACTATACTTTTTACTTACAAGTATTTTCCGAAAATAAGAATCTAGAGTAGTTTATTTTTTATTTTTCTTTCATTTCCAGTGGCAAGCAGATAATCAGAGAATGAAAATGAACTAATTGCATTTAAGCTATATGCTTAGATTTCAACATTTAAAATATTTTATATGCTTTTTTAAGAAACTAAATTTATTGGGGGACAACTAAAAAAGAGCAAAATAGCCGAATACATGATATACCGAGGTGTTACTGTATTATTCAGATACTTTCCTAAATCACTATAAAAGAATTTTTTTTTAAAATCAAACATTTAAACCTAAAAGTCTAATCAACTTTAAGATTTCTGAAAGATTATAATTGTCAAATACCTGAAAACTGTCTCTACACACAAACATCTTAGTGAAGACTGAAATTGAGGATGGAATAAAATCATGGATTGAAACTTCGATGGTTTCTTCCTGCTCAGCCAATGACATCAAAAAGTTTGCTGTAATTTTTAAAAGAGAGAGAGAGAATAAGCATGTTAAGTATTCAGCTCTTTTAAAAATCAAACTAAATATTAACAACTGAAATGACATGCAACTAATAAACTTAGATACTTTATAAGCATGGCTTATAAATCAATCAGAATTTCATAAATAAATATATAAGAGGAAAGACTTCCAGAAAGTTTACTGTAAATTACTTCAAACAAAAAGAGTTACATATACATATATTTATTTAAGTTCACATCTTTAATATGTGTTACTTTTCTTAAGTTTTACATTTTTGAGTCCTTTCAAATAGATAGATAAAAATGTGCTATGCTTAAAATTTATATTTCCAAATAGTAAAAACATCCTTTAAAAGGAAAGCAACATTAAAAAGTATATAAATATTAGTCAAATTTATAATTTGAAAAATAGCAAACATGGTAATGAACTACTAATTACAATGAAAATCATACTTACAAAATAACAAAAACATTTACAAAATAATAATTACAGATTACCTTTATGCATTAATATAAGAGCAATAAATCATCAGCAGGAAACCAATTCAATTTGAAACAATTTAAATGCAAACATGGAATAACTATCATCCATACTATTTCGACAAACATAAAAAGTAGTAGATTTCAGATTTATAATCCTAGATTGCTAATCCTTTGTAAGTTGTATAGCATGGTGTACAGACATCTGTGTTATGCTAACTATACAACATATATTATATGTCCTTGCTTGCTTTCTTGCAACTGATAAATTAAATAACTTAATAAAAGATACTGCAACAATTTAATTATTGGAGATATGAAAGAAATTATATATAAAAAGTGAAAAATCTGGCACTTCATCAAATTTATTAGTGACATGCCATTCCTCAAAAGATCAATGATCATGATCCTACGTTTATACTCTTTTAAAGAATAAACTTAATTATTAAAAAAATTATATAAATATAATAAAAAATTGATTGCCTAGCATTCAAGGATCTAGAATGCTCAAATAACCAGAATATTTTTTTTTTTTTTTTTTTATTCTTTGTATTGTATTGAGCCAAAACTCAAATAATGTACAACATTATAAAGTCACATTGCACAAAATAAATTTATTTCTGAACTACAGTCATTAATTTTGTGCCCTTATTACATTATTATTCAAGGAATTTTCAGAATTGGATCAGATTTTTTTACTGATTTGGGTATTTTTTTGTTATAATTCATTTGTTCTTTCTTAGCACAACTCAGTCTTAAGAAAGTGTGATTTTGTGTCAAATATAAACAGACCAATGAAAACATTTCCAATCTTATATAGCTTATTTATGTTAGCATATGTTTAATAAATTTTGCATCACATTATTATAAGGCTCATTTATGTATATATTAAATAAACTGCTCCTCAATGAATGTAGTAAATGGTGTAAATAAATTTCATAAAGATATATATATATAACAATCTAATGAGATTTTAAATTGTAAATAAAGGTTGCCAGAAAATGCTTTTGTCACTAAATTTGACCTGGATGTTTTCTCTATTGTACCAAGGCCCTTATAACAAAGAAGTACCAATTTTTGTTTAAATTTGTAACTTAAAAAATAAAAGAAATAACATTTCTTCCAAGTCAGAAATAAAAGCCAACAAATGTGAGCCTTAAACATTTTTTAATCCAATTTAAAAAATAAAATAAAATAATTAATTTTTGATGTGAAACTTTATTCTTGCAATCATAGAGACCAAGCAAGTCTAATTGTGAAAGCAAAATATGAAAATTTAATCTTTGTTCAATGCCAAGCTTTTGATTTCCTACTTCTCTGTAGAGATCGACCAAAATTTCGGTTTTGGTGCAAAATCGGAGTTTTGCCGAATATTCATTTTCGGTGAAACTGCTGCCAAAATTTCGGCCTGACCGAAACTATCAGTATTTCAAAATCTCGTTCCTTCTTTCGGAAATTTTCAACTTTACTCATTGATATGAGTTGTATCGGCTCAAATGAGACACTGTTTATTGCTGTGAACACTCCATTGTTTATCATTATCGGTCATGTTTGATCCATGATATGAGTGTAAATTATAAAGCATGCAAGGTATGTATGACTAAACTTAAAAGACGCTTATCACATGATCTTTAAAAGCTGCAAACTTAACAGTAATCGAAAATTTTTACTTACTTTGAAACTCCAGATTGTTTCGAATGCTTTATGAGAAAGGTGTTGTTAAAACATATGAAGATTTACAAAATTTATTACAAAAAATATATCTAGGTATACTTAAAATATTTTTTTATTATACGAAATTCATATAATTGGAAACTATTTCTATCTTATTGATAAATTAATTACGTTTTATTTTATATGAAAATAAAGGTCAACTTGGTACCGGAGATAAAATTTTCAAACAGGTGTGCCATTTCAATACTCTCTTAGGGAGGCAGGGAATGGCAAAGCTTTTTTTGGGAGGGCGAGCGGTGAGTGAGCGAAGATATATTTTGATTCATATTGTGCACATCCTAAAAGAAAATTGAAAACTGTTACATTTTTATCCTTATATATATATATATTTAAAATTAGCTAAAGTACAAAATAATGTTTAACATGTCTCACTTTGAGAATATTGAAATGGAAAATAAAGTTTATATTAGTAATTTCTAGGCTTAAAATGTTGTCTTAATGCTAATTTTCTTTTTTAGTCAAATTGAACAAATTATTTTAGCTTTTGTGCCCTTTACTTAAAATTTTATTTAAACAATTACACTTAGACCAATACTTAACCCTTTACTTATACAATTTAAATTCAAAATATTAACAAACTGAAAATATGAAAATATTTAAAAATTAAATATTCATTATTGAATTTGTTTTACATTATTTAACTACATTGTTAATTAATTATTGATAATTGCCTATAATTATTGGTTTTTATAAAATAATAAAATATAAAAGTTGTATTATTCATGTTTAACTTTTGTTTGAAGCTTATACACATACACATATATATGTACGTTTGTTTGTTAGAAATGTGGTTCAATCCACGTATAATTAATAAATTAATTAGTAACATAATTAGTTATTATTAAGTAATTATTAATTATTTGTTATTAATTAATTAATTAATAATTATATGCAATTATGTATGTATTAATCAGTTTTTAAATTTTTTGACACTTTCTGTTTCAGTTTCGACCGAAAGTGGGAAGATCACCGAAATTCGGTTTAGGTTTCGGTCTTAAAAACCTGTTTCGGTCGATCTCTACTTCTCTGTCTTTACATTGTAAAATTCTATTACAACGTTAAATTTGACAACAAAACAGATTCTATTCCTTTAGTTTTGAGCTGACTATTTTGTTTTTCATTATTTTTTTTTTCATGAACCTGATTTTTTACACTCTAGTTTCAATTACTGATAATCCAAATAATAGAACATATCATTACATTTTCGGAACAGCTTTGGGATTAGCCTGCTGTCTGCCATCTTGTTTTTTAAATCAAAACATATTTATTTTGTTTCTCATTTCCAAAATAATTTTCATCCATATTTACTTATTATAAACATGTTATTTAATTTTATTGAATAATTTACTTATATTTAATAATAAAAGTTAAAATGTTTTGATGAAAATTATTTTGGAAATGAGAAACAAAACAAATATGTTTTGATTTTAAAAACTAGATGGCGGACAGCAGACTAATCACAAAGCTTAACCCTATAGGAAATACTGTTTGATAATGCTTTTGAAATAAATGCCTGCTAAGATTATTAAATGCAAGATAAATTTTAACTTCTTTTAAACATGCATAGTTATAGGCATTTATTTGAAATTTCACAGCATGTGATCAATGTAAAACATTTGAAATATTGCTGCAGATAATTATAACAATAATATATTAGAGCTTTTTTTACTTCTTAATCTAGGAATTAGTGCAATAATTTTTTAAAAAAATCAAAATTACAAAGCAGCTTTTGGAGGGAAAAGAGAAAGTATATTTTAATTAACAGGGGTCGATCCAGGGAAAATTTGGGACCTATTTAGGGCCCTTCACAAAAACTCATTTCTTAAAACAGCACCCTACATAAAATTCCTGTTAATAAAATAGGCTCCTTTACAAAATTCCTCTTAATAACATAGACTACTTCACGAAATTACATCCCATAAAAACATACTCTTCAGTAATTATTTTTATTTTGTTTGGTTTAAAAACGTGTAATTTGCTAACAAAACAATTTCAAAAGAAAGGAAAACTTTACCAGGACTTAAAGAAGTTATAATGTTTGGTTCAAATTTAAGTTTCTGGATTTCATCTTTCGTTATAATTTTTTTTTCTTCACAAAAATAACTTTTATTTTTCACAAAATGAGCCTCAAGGAGAAAAAACCCTGCATCGACTCCTGACTAAGTTTTAAATACTCACCACATCAAAACTCCTATTTAGATAAAAAAAAACTAAACCTTTCAAAGAGCACCATAACAAATATTGCATAAATAGATTAGAAATCAAATTGTGGATAAATTTTGAAAATAGGCCATACTATTTTCAACTCTTTTCTTCTTCTTTCCACTTTTTCCACTAGTATTTGTAATACCTCCAATGGCAAGCAACTTTGAGGAACGATGCTTGGTCTTACGAGTTCTTCTAACCTCAGGCTCTGGTGGATGATGTTCTACATTTCCAATGCTGAAGTAAAGAAAAATATTCAATATTTCAATAATACTTTAATTTAATGTTACTGGCATTTTAAATATTAGTATATTAAATCAACAGTTTTTGCAAAAATAATTAAACAGCACCAAACAGATAAAGCTTTACAAAATTTATCAATTTAAAATAAGTTTTTATAATATGTGTCAGGAAATTTATTTTCATTTCAATAAAAAATTAAAGAAAGAAAGAGAAACAGAATAAAAAGTGGTAGTGATAATAAAAAAAAAAAAAAAAAAAATCAGCAGCAATGGGATTTAAATTAGATACCAATAAAAATCTACAGTTTAGCTCAAGAAAATATTTTTACACAATAATAATAATGATAATAATAAAGCAATAAAAACTAAAAAAATATATTATTTAAACTATAACATGAGGAGAACTGCTTTATCGGATGTACAGAGAAGAAAGTTTTATACTGAGAATAACAAATTTTCTGATAGATTTTGAAATGATGTAATAATAAATGAATAATTCATGATTAATAATAAATCATTAAAATAAAGACTAAGATTGCATAACAATAGCAAAAATGTTTCAAGGCTTCACAAAATTATTTGGCAAAAATAAAATTCAATTGAGTGGTTACAAGTGTATTAACTGAAAATAATATTTCCTACAAGCATATGCATCTACTTAAATATCAACTATAAACTTGTAAAGAAAACTTTGCGTCAGTTGCTTACAGTATTAAAAAAAAACTCACTTTTCGAAAACATCTTCTATTCTATCTGGATAAGGATCACTAATATTTGAAGATTTTGTAATCACACCCATATTCAAACTTCAGAAAAATAATATACACAGTTTTTTCGAATTACGCAGAGTAAATAATGCAATCGACCAGCTAAAGACAGCCAAACTTCAAGAAATTTTCCAATAATAAACTACTGAGAAGTTATGAAAAATCAGATGGAAATTTCGCTGAGACACATGAGTTTTATGTGTACAAACAAACAATTTTTTATTATTTTTTTTTATTCGCTGCCCTGGTTGTCCTTAAAATTGTAGATAATAATAATGTATGTAAAGAACTATTATTCTTTTTTTTTTAATCATGTCAATTCTAGTTGAGAGATGAAAACTAGGTGTCGCAACTACATTATTAAAAGAAAATATATGAGTTAGAGGCTATACGAATTATCCGCAACGCAACCGAAACCCAAATTTCAGCCGAAAACAAAATCAAAGCTCTCTCACAAAGAAAAAATATTATTCACTAATCATATATGCACATATGACGGACGTATTATTATTACTGTTATTATAAATACTTCAATAGAACATACTCACACAAATACTTATCTACAAATATTTTATAAGCGTCTACTATTGTTTATAATATTTCCAGTAATAGACTGCTAAGAAGTTATGAAAAATCAGATGGAAATTTCGCTGAGACACACGAGTTTTGTTTTATGTGTACAAAAAAAAAACAATTTTTTATTATTTTTTTTTATTCGCTGCCCTGGTTGTCCTTAAAATTGTAGATAATAATAATGTATGTAAAGATCTAATATTCTTTTTTTTTTAATCATGTCAATTCTAGTTCATACGTGTTTGCCATTCGTTTTTAGAGGGAGGAAATCTAACTATTTTATAATTTATAATTACTATTATTATTTTAGTAGAAATTTAAATATATATGTACATTTTTTTAAAATATTTACGCTTTAAAAAAAGTTAGGCAACAAACAAATTTCGCAATGAAAGAAGGTTACGTTGTCAAACTCATCAAGCCAATTTGGATTTCTGCATAAGATTTGAACTACATATCAAAAATGGTGCTCTGAATGGAGGGAAATAAATAGTAATAGGAAGAAACAACATCTAGTTAATACAGCGGGAAGGGCAGGGCAATACACCTCTGCGAAGTGTTTATACAGTTTAACTTACTGATCTTACAACAAGTGGGCGAGCACTGTCACGTTGGAAAACAACCTTCTGTCTTTTCACCTTATTCTAGACGTTTTTCTTCAAATCTTCGCTCAAATTGATAATTTTTGTCATTGAATTAACAAGAACGAGGAGGAAGATAAGGGGTGTTTTACACAGTATCTTTCCTGCTCACTGTTTGCCACGTGATTTTTTTTATTTTTGCTTACTTCCGAAACTAATTCAAAGATGACCAATAGCGGTAGGGGTGAAATTCCGAGCAGCCAATAACAGTAAGCATTTACCTTAGCGATCTTCTCATCAGCCCCGCACGCTTCAGAGCGAAACCGGCCCGTCATTTTCCTTCTCGTAGTTCTTATTTCTATGATTTTTGTTGCTTCTAACATTATCCATGGATTGTCTGACACGATTGATACAGTTCATACTAGACTACGCTCTTTTTGTCCCAGTAGATACAAAAATAGAAATGAGTTCGGGTTCTTTTTTCAGAGCCCGATCCCCAGGGTTGATTTCAGACATTCTGTAGCTCCGGGGAGGATATTATAGAGTTCCGGGAGTCAATTACACTTTTTGACTTTTAAAAGTATAAAATGTCAAACCAGGGGGGACATTCCCCCCCTGGAAGATTTGAGATTTTATGCTTTTAATTGTTAGAAAGTACAATTTCCCTCCTCCCGAAGAAAAGTGTCTGAATTCAACACTGATCTCAATGCTCCGGCGAGGAATGTTATCCTCGGGCCAACCCCTGAATTCAACACTGCCGGTCCCTACAATTTGAATTCCGAGCCCGAAAAAGTGTCATCAGAGCCAAGGCCCGAGCCCGATACCGAAAGTACGCAGTAGAAAATTATTAATGACATTTTAAACTTGTTTCAAGATCGATTTTCTCTTTTATTAAAATCTTCTTACATAGAAATAAGTGTTAATCCCTCATGACAACGTTTTGAGGCATTCATGCTCTTGAAAATCTGTTTAAAATAGTAAATTTGTTATTTATACACAACCACCGGCAGAAATATGTAAAAGTCACAATTCTTATTTCTTTAAAATATCACTGTAAAATTATGGCAGAAAAACATGATTTCTGTTTTCCAGTAATTCTGGAAAAAGACTTCAAACAGAAAGCGAGGTGGACAAGGAATATTTCACAGTTTTTTTATGTTACTAACACTCACCGTGCAAAGCCTTCAGTATAAGATAGAGTATATTTATCTTTACACCCCATCAATAACAATAGCAATTCAATTCTCTTTCAAACTGATATTTAAAGGATTGTAAAACACTTTAAGAACTTAGATTGCATTTTTGTTTCTCAAATAGCAAGTTTTTCTTTTCCTTTTTTTCAATATGAGAAGTTGGGAAGTAGAATTTTCACTTTGAGCTCGAGTCTGAAAACTAATATAAAAATTGAGCCCGAACCTTCTTCGGCCCCGGTCTCGCTCTGAGTCCATCGCAGCTCTAGTTAATACACAATATTTACTGCCATGAAAGTTCTGTTTCAGCCTGACGGACCTGGTTTGCCTTGTCGCATAGGGGTACACATAAAATTTCTTCCTGCTGTTGTGCGAAGTGACGTAGGTGATAGCTACCGTGTCAGACAAATATCAGTAGAAATGGCTGCGTCGTGGAGAAAGCATTTCGTGTTCTTGAATTGAACAAAACAGAATCTCACCATTGTGCAACGGCATTTTCGAACACGATTTGGAAAAGAACCTCTTACTAGAAAATCTATTTATGATTGGTTTAAGAAATCTTTGTGTCATAGCTTAGTCACATGACAAACATCAAACCGGTAATCCATTTCTCTTCACTTTCACAAACAGACCGTAGTTTCCAACTTTTTAAATCAATCATAAATGGATTTTCTGGGTAGAGTTCTTTTCCAAATCGTGTGCGAAAATTCCGTTGCACAATGGTAACAGATTCCGTTTTGCTCAATTCAAGAACACAAAATGCCATCTCCACTGCAGTCGCAGTCATTTCTACTGATATTCGTGTGACACGTTAGCTATCGCCTATGTCACTTCGCACAGCAGCGTGAAAAACTTTATGCTTCAAAACGGCTTGCATTTGGGGAGCGTGCCTTTAACTGTTTCTATTTTGCAGCATCTGGAAGTTGTATACTTACTTTTACTTATGAATCACCCTGTACATGTTTTTGACTATGGCTAGCAGGTCCCAGTTGAATTTGAGGATATTCCGCCGGAAGGGGTCGCTGTGATAACGATTTTTGTGCCATTTTCCCTATTGTATGATCGAAAAGTGTATGAAGTTATGCATAGAATTGAACAAAATTTCATATAATATGTTTTTAGCTACGGCCAGAAGTGCCCAGTTGAATTTAAGGATATTCCGCTGGAAGGGGCCGTTGTGATAGCGATTTTTCGTAATCTTATTGTACATCGGCTGCTTGTGTGTAGCGAAGACTTCTTTGCATCCAAGTAAACCGGCAATTCTTAAGCAGCTGACGTACAACAGAGTGACGAAAACTATTGATTTTATTGAAACATGATCGAGATTAACTTGTATTTACTCAGATTAATAAAATGAAGCAGAAAAAGATGAAAATCAAAGTTGGTGTAGTTGTGTTTTGCACTGGATGCTCATGCAGCGACACACACTTCGTTATCTTGTTTGTTTCTAAAATGCAGAATTGAAAAAAAAAAACGCTTTTTGAAGTATTAACAAATATGAGATAGAATAAAGTTTTGGGATTGACACATCCGACTAGTTGAGATTGTTTGCAATGCTGAATTTAGACATTTTTCTCCAGGAGGGGTTTCTGTAGCTCCGGGGGAAAATTGCACTTCTAGACCATTAATTAGCACAAAATCCCAAATCATCTGGGGGACATTTCGATGCTCCTGGGTGAGGGGAATGTCCCCCCGGACCATACTCTGAATTCAAAACTGATTTTTTGCATGTAAGAAAAGAACTAGATCTAAAAATCTCTAATGACTGGAACATTCCAATATATAACTAACGATTCTTTGCAGCTATTCAACCATTTTTTTAAGGATTATTTGTGTGTAAGACAATTTTGAGAATGTTTTAGGATCTTCCAAAGAGAGAGAAACTTCTCCTTCTTTATCCATTCATCGAAGTAAAGTATTGAAAATCTCATTATCGATGTCTATACTTCTTGTTTTAGCAAAAATGGACTTTAACCTTCCTACCCTGAATGGGTCTAATCGACCCGTTTGAATATTTGATTTCATCCGATTCGAACCAGAAAAATTTTCATAAAGTAAGTTAAATAAAAAATCGACATAACTAAGTAAAATAAATATCTTAAATAGTTTTAAATAAGAATTCTGGTGTGAAATGTTTTTATCAAGATTGAGTAAAAATTCAACAGGGTAGGTAAGTTAAGCGTCCAGAATGATTGCAACAAGTATTTGAAAAATATTTACTGCACATAAACAGCTTGTTTCTTTATTTATGTCAGTTCCAGTTCAATAAAAAATACTTAAAATATATTAAATATTTATTCATTAACTATGGATAGCTTCCCGAAAATTGGTTTCTTAACTTTTTAAAGCTGTTCTTAAAAATATATTTTTTCCCGCTCAACAATGTAAATCACACTCCCGAGCTGGCTTGATCCGTTATTCTAGCCACAGTACCACCAAAATGCCAGTATGCGCATTCGCAAATACCACAAGAAGATGAGCTTTAGCCTTGACTCAGGTTGTGTGCTTAAATTTTAATCAAAATTTTGAAAATTAAGCTAATGTTCTCGTATACAGAACAATATTTTGAGTTTATATTACAATACAGGGTGTGTCTAAATTAATATCGGGGCTTTAACACTTGGTAGTATTTATTACTACCAAGACCATACTACTTAGTAGTATTTATTACTACTATAAAACTTAAAATTACAATTAATACATAAAATGAAAGAACAACTCAAACAGTTTTACCTACAAGTGTTCAATGTGAACACCTTTCGTCACACAGCACACATCACACATGATAACGATAACTCAGTTCTTCCCAAACGTTAATTAGTGTTTGTGGGGTAATTGTTGCAACAGCTGCCTCAATCCTGTATCTTAGGTTGGGTAGGTCAGATGGTGGTGGAGGCACATACACTCGATCCTTTATGAACCCCAACAGGTAGAACATGGCGTCAGATCAACATGGCGTCAGATCGGGTGAGCGTAGAGTGGCGTTTGGGAAGAACTGAGCTATCGACTTGATGTGTGCCGTGTGACGAAAGGTGTTCACATTGAACACTTGTAAGCTTGTAGATAAAACTGTTTGAGTTGCTCTTTCATTTTATGTATTAAGTATAATTTTAATTTTTTTATAATAGTTACTACAAAGCGTTAAAACCCCGATATACATTTAGAAACACCCTGTATATTAAGTATCTACTGCTACAACGATGAATTTGTTTGCAGTATTTTTAACAAAAAAGCATTACTAATACATACTCCATAGAGCGCTATGCTAATAGTCAAAAGTAAATGCCGCCAGCAGAAGAAATATAGCCTTAACCTAAGGTTGTGTGCATAAGGTCCATTTGAATTTTTTAAATATTATATATATATATAATATTAAAAAGCATATATACATATACATTGACGTGATATGGGTAAAGTCCATTGTCTCCCGCCGAATATCTGGCGTATTAATACACTCATGTCCAAAATTAAGGTCATAAACAAAAAATCTGTGAAAACTGATGGACTATTCACTGTGTTGCCACGAAATTTGGCACAGAAGTATATTACAATGTAAGGAAGAATATAGCAACATAATAACATGGAAAAGATTTTAATTGTGAATTAAGATACAGGGTATATCAAAAAGCGTTAAATCATGAATCAGAGATAAAGCATTTATCTCGGGAAAAGTATGTCTAATATGGAGTGTGACCTCTGTGCACTGCTATACAACCTCACAACGACAACGAGCTCCCATACTGTTTATGAGGGTGTCAATAAATGTTTGTGGTAACAAAGCCCATTCTTCCAAAAGTGCAGCTTTTAACTCCTGTCGGATCATGCCAGGGATGTTACGCTGTGCAATGGATCTTCCTAGACCCTCCTAATGTCACCAGGAAGGCCGGCCAAGACCGCCACAGAGCAACGACACCTTCACAGAATAGCTACGGGGCATTAAGCGCACGACGACATAGGCTGGCATAGGCTTAAACTAAGCTTGCTCGTGACCTTACTGCTGCGTTTGGAATAAGAATTTCCAGGAAAACAGTATATAGACATCTAGCAGAGAGGACCTTTTACACCCGGTGTCCAATCGTGTGTGTCCCTTTCACTGCATTGAACAGAAGAGCCCGGTTGTTGTGGAGCTGAAGGCATCAGTCTTGGACACAACAAGAATAGGGGCATGTTCTTTTCAGTGATGAGTCGCTATTCACCACGCAAAGTGATTCTCGTCGAATCTTCATCTGGAGATAATGTGGAGCTCGCTATCATCCCTCCTACGTAAAAGAAATCGACAGATTTGGTGGCAAAGGAATCCTTGTCTGGGGCTGTATAATGTTGGGCAGCCGTACCCCACTGTACGACTTCGATGCGGGTACTATCAATGCACATCGCTATAGAGATGAGGTCCTTGAAGCCAATGTGAGGTTGTTCCGGGGTGTTGTAGGCCAAGACTTCGCTTTTATGGACGATAATGCGAGGTCACACAGAGCTCATATTGTTGATGATTTTCTTGAAGAGGATATTCGCCGTATGAATTGGCCCTCGCGGTCTCTGGACCTCAAACCTATTGAACATGTTTGGGATGGTCTAGGAAGAGCCATTGCACAGAGTAACCCCACTCCCAGGACCCGCCAGGAGTTAAAAGCCATGTTTTTGGAAGAATGGCTTTGTTGCCACAAACATTTATTCATACCCTCCTAAACAGTATGAGAGCTCGTTGTGAGGCTTGTATAGCAGTGCACGGTGGTCACACTCCATATTAGACAGACTTTTCCCGAGATAAATGCTTTATCTCTGATTCATGATTTAACACTTTTTGATATGCCCTCTATCTTAATTCACAATTAAAATCTTTTCCAGATTGTTATGTTGCTATATTCTTTCTCCCATTGTAATATACCTCTGTGCCAAATTTCGCGGCAACACAGTGAATAGTTCATCAGTTTTCACAGATTTCATGTTTATGACTTTAATTTTGGACATGAGTGTATATTCTTAGTCTTGGCTGATGGGGGAGGGGATAATATGATGTCTAGTATGTGACTGCATATGTTTGTGATTATATGACTGATCATAAATAATGCTTCATTATTCATTAAAATATATGTGCTACGAATTTATTGTGTTTATAAATACTTCAAAATTCTTATATAGTGATATGAAGTGTTTATTTATTAATCTTATTAGTAGGCAAATATGACTGAAATTAATGAAATAAATTCTAATATAATTAAGCTTAATATAAACTGTCTATTCATGTTCAATTTAAAAACATATTTTAAAGAATTCATTAATTTTTCTTCAAACAAATTCTGAAGCAGTTTTATACCACGGAATTGAGTGTCTTAAATTTTCAACTTGCTAAAGTATTTAAGTTTTCAATACATTATGTCTTTAATTTAAAATTCATACATTATATATCTTCTTGCATATTTTTTTTCAAACTTTGCATTTGAAATGCATGTTAATCATTTATTACCTGGTCCCAATCAAGCCAAACAGATCTCTAGGCCCTGGTATTTATTCGGGCTCACTTTTTCCTGTACTGTCATAAAAATAAACGTTTTTATGCCTTAGAATATAAGTAGAAAAAGGCATATACAAATACATATTTAGATTTATGTGTATTTTGTTCTTAATCTAAAAGTACAAAATATTGATTATAATCAGCATACCAAATTTAAAGCGCTCCCCTCACCCCCAACCGATAAAAAATAAAACAGGGTCCCAGGTTCAGGGCTTCAAATAGATCCTGATCATTGTTGCTTTTCGCGTTTTTTTAATTAATTGATTTTCTTTAACATTGCAGTCTTAGAAAATAAGCTTAATATTATCTATTTCATCTTATGTTTATTATATTATTTTCATGTGTTAATCCATATTAATATTAATACTTTTGCTTTTCACATATTTCACGTTGCATTTTTTTTTTAATATGGGCTTCTCATTCCATAGATTAGTACTTTTCGTTTAACAATTCTGTGTTTATATATTCTAGAGTGCAAATCGTGCCTTGGAACGATAAGATAAATCTGGCTGATAAAATGTATGCTGAAATGAAATAACGTCGTCTAGTTATATCGCATTCACATTATGAAAGTCACTTAGCTTAACTTTTTGAACCGGACAACCCTGAATTAGGTTTCACCAGGGCTACACTAGATACCGGGCTTGCTCATTCATTATCATGACGTCACAAATGGTGGCTGGCCGCTACCAGCGATTGGTTCAAAGCGAAACGAAAAATTGAAAGACACACAGCGATTGGCACAAAACGACGGGCTCGTCACTTTGCACCAATCGCTGGTCGCGGCCAGCCACCTTTTGTGACGTCATGATAATGAATGAGCAAGCCCGGTATCTAGTGTAGCCTTGGTTTCACCCGTTCACATTACCAAACATTTTAAGAGACTTAAAATAGCCAAACAGATATCTGCGCATTTTCATACGTTGTTAAATTTGTAACTGCGACTTTTAACTGTGCATAAATAATTAATTATTGTTTTCACCGAGGTTTTAATCCTTTGTGGCATGTTAAATAAATTAACAATTGAAAGGATCATTCAAAAAAGTTGATTAAGCTTGCTTGTTCAACTCGAATTTTAAAAGCAATTTCAAATTAGAAAAATAGTCCAGAAGGCAGATTTCCACTCAACTCATAATTTAGAGAGGATCTAAAAGTTAAGTGAGTTTCAGATACTTGCTCAAGTCGAAAATCCCGGGTCATCAACTTAAATAAACTTAAGTTAAGTGATTTACTATCATAATCTAAACGCGATATTAGTGCCTTTAGTCTTGTCTACAATTTGAGCTGACATATTACAATGCACTCTAGCGAGAGGTAGCGAATTTGACAAGATTTTTTCTAACTGCATGTTGTATTGCATATGGCAAAATGAAACTTCTTCTCATTTTTCTCAAAAGAGTAGTCGATGCTAGGAGGATAGAATATGAAGAAGGCGCCTTTATGACGTTGTGGCGATGTCATCTTGCATGGGCAGTAAAACGCGTTTCTCGCAGGAAACGATTGGGCTAGCCTTTTGCTAGTCACTAAAGATCTCACCTAATGCCCATGGTTTCCCAGGTTCGATCCTGGCTCCCGCACATTGTTGACCTTGGACCTAGACCAACATATAATACTAAAGACCTAACCATTTGCCGACTTTCCATTCATAAAAACGTGCCTGTTTCTCCGTCGTCTGCTAGCAGATAGCGTAGAATAATAGAACAACATTCCGGGTTTTTCATGCCAAATACGTTAATAATGTTTTCTGTTTATTAATATTTTCAGCATATATTTCTATTCAGGATGCATGAAACTGGTGAAAATAACATATTTAAAGTCGAGAATTAAAGTCTCATCTCAAACAAGCTTTATCAAGTGAAATGTAACAAGCAAGTGTTATCAATGAGTTTTTAAACAGCTTGACTTACCATATAACTCATTGTTTGATTATATAAGCAAAATTAAATGGAAATTACGCTGTACTATGCATTTCTTATATTTTAATTACGTTTGATAAGAAAGAATCATTTTACAGTATATGACCCATTATCCGAAAATCTAAAATCAGGAAAGACCCGAAGTCCGGAAAGAAAAATTCGAAAATTTTCTAAATTTGTAAATTTTTACTAAAATATTAGATTTTCTGAAATTTTTCGAAAATTTTACCGATTCCTAATTTTTTTTTCAGTCCATTGTGTTTCAATGTTTAATCACTAAAATATTGTTACTTCAGTGGCGGGTGAACACGTCCCCCCCCCCCCCTTCTCTTCCCGAAATTAAAAACAAATCATTTTTCTCTCAAATTTTAGTTTAAAATTAATTTATATTACGATTCGTTAGAAACAAAAAATAGTTATGTATTTATTTCATCAGGGGTGATTCTGTTCAAGTTTTCCTAAAAATTTAAGGCATTCGATTTCAAAAATTTAAGTCTTCAGTCCAAAATTTCGAACATAAATATCTCGAATTTTGAAAGATAGTCGCCGAAAAAAATCAATTATGTCTATCGTTCGCAGAAAAAATAGAAAATTTCTTCAAAGGATTGTGGAAACAACGTGAATTTCGTCAAAGGACGGAAAATAAAAACGCAAAATTCGTTGCAGGATTGAAAAAAAAAAAAAAAAAAAAAAAAAAACGCTAATTTTGTTAACAAATTGCAGAAAAACGCGATTTCCGTCAAAGGCTTACGAAGAAGACGCAAATTTCTTCCAAGGACTCCGAAAAAATGTAAAATTTCATCAAGGGATCACAAAAAAAAAAAAAAAAAAAAAGGTTAAAGGATCGCAAAAAAAAAAACCCCTGCGAATTTCGTCAAATAATCGCTGCAAAAACATGAATTTCTTCAAAGGGTCTAGATAAAAAAAACACAAATTTCTTCAAAGCACTGCGAAAAAGTGTCTAATTTCGTTAAGGGATCGCGAAAAAAGTGAAATTTCATCAAAGGATCGAAAGAAACAACCACTAATTTCGTCAATCTCAGAAAAAACTCGTATTTTGTCAAAGGATCGTGAATAAAAGGCAAATTTCGTCAAAGAATAGCAAAAAACGCAAATTTCCTCAAAGGATCGCAAAAAGAAAACGCAAATTTCTTCAAAGGACTACGAAAAAATTAAATTTCGTCAAAGGAGCGTCGAAGAAAAATGCAAATTTTGTCAAAGAACAGCAGAAAAAATGCAAATTTTGTTAAAGAATCACGAAAAAAAACATGAATTTTGTCAAATAATCGTGAACTTCGGGAAGACCCGAAATCCGGTACGATGGAAGGAAATTTCAAAATCCGCCAGTAGATGGCGACACTATACTGAACACCGCTGCCTCTGAAAAAAAAAGTGCTTACAGATTTTTTTTTTTTTACAGAAAAGTTAATATACATTTTTTTTTATGAAATAGTTTTTTAAGGTTTTAAACAAAATTAAAAGATTTAAAAGCTTTAATATGCTTTTACAAATATCTAAACGACGAAAGTAGATAATATAACTTTTAACTTTTAAAAGTATTCATCAAATTCAAACCTGATTTTGTCTTATTTTAAAATTATGCCTGAAAAAACCAAAATAAATTCATTATTAAATGCATTAGTATGACTGGAAAGTCCTGGTAAGTACTGAAAAGTCAGACTCTAAAAGTCATTGCCGTATCATCGCAAACATTATCTGCGAAAAAAGTACTTACAGAAAAAAAATGCTTTCAGAAATAAATTAAAGAAATCCTTTAAATTATTTAAAGACTTTAATATGCTTTTACAAATATTTTAAGAGCATAATCGGATATTTTAATGAAACGTTCAAAGAGTCATTCATTTGGAATTTGTGATGGAATTTGTATTTTTGAATGGCAACATTATTCGTTTGTTTACATCAGGTAATTGGATGTTTAATCTGTTATTTTTAATTTAAAACTTAAAACATTATAACTGGATATGATATACATGTTTTATACGAAAATATGCTGAACAGACATTATTTCAAGTAGAAGAAATTATCATTTAGTGGTTATGTGTTAGCATATCTTTTTCAGTAAGCCTAACATGGCGTTTAACTACGGTCGACTCGCAGACCAGAGTGGTACAGCCCGGTACCGTTACAGACATTTTCTCGCCTTTGGATTTTATTATAAGTAAGATAAAATTTTCATATTGTGTAAAAACAATATCTGATTAGTAAACTACTAGATATGATGTAAGAGCTCGATTAAGATAAGTTTTTAAATATTTCAACAATATTTAGGATTTTTATTTTTGAGACAAATACTATATAACCTCAGAAATTCGTTATGGCGTGGTTCTATTATATATCCTTTCATATAATTTCCTCCTTTTATTTTAGGATAAAAGTAATTTCAAGACTATTCTATTATTGCTTCGATTTTACATATTTAAATTATTGCTATTGATATGTTATTTTATAAAAAATTTCCTTGATTTAAAGATCGATTATGTAATTTTTATCAACTCACCCCTCCCCCCCCCCCATTAAGGCGTTTCAATATATTCATCTAATTTAAGTCTTTTTTTAAATGATATGCAATTGCGTATTCTCTCCAAAAACTAATGGCACTGGATATGAGACAATTATTAGAATTCTTTACAGATGTGCTATTTTAAAACATGTTTATTATTTTTTAGTGCATATGAAATGTAAATGTACTGTTACTGATGCTCAGCAATTTATAAAAATATTATGATAATTAAAAAAAAGCTGAAAAGGAAATAAAACAGAATGAATCGAGAGTTAATTATGTTGGGGACATATACTAAAAAATATGGGCACCGGCAAAATAAAATCTAGAAAGGGGCAAAGTTTTTTAACAGGTGTGCCTATGTCCCAGCCTAGAATATAAACATGAAATTACATCCTGTGTATGAATTTGAGAACAGTATTGGGCTATTGAAAAAATTGAGTCCCCGCTTTGATGCCCATGACAAAATTTCATCCCATGAAAGTAAACGCTTCATAAATATCTCATCTCTATAAGATTTTAAATATATAACTTGTAAATTAAAAAGTTCATTAGATAAAAGAAAACTTTCACAAAAATAACTTCTTTAAAACAAAACAGTGCAACAAGAAAAAAATCTTTCACTAAAAAATCGACTAACAGCATAATACTGAATATATACAGAGTGTCCACGTATAATCTGACCGACCTTTATTTCCGCAACCGTTGGTCCTAGATGCATACTTCCAATTACAAAAATGGTTTAAATAAGGTAAAGAATTATTTTTAAAGCGATTTGGGTCAAGAAAAACATTTATTAAAAAAAAATACGAAATTTAAATTTTTATACGGTCCCCCGGTCCTATAAGTGATATTTAGTAAAAATTTACTGTGACACTAACAAGTAAGACAAAAAAGTCCCATTCATCTAACATTAAAATTGACCGAGTTATGAAACTTTGAAATGCATGACTTATACCACTTTTTTGCATCTCAAAACAGATGATTTCGGCCATGCTTTCAGGAGTCGTAAATAAAGTACTTAAACTTATTTCAAGGTATCTGCGCTTTGAAATAAAACTTACAACTATTACGATTGAGTTAACTTTTATTAGTTAAGTTTCAGATTAGTTAAAATAATTGTATTTTAACATATATTTTATTTTGTAAGGATTTCAAGCTATAATTTCTTTTAACAGAAATTATGTTATTTTCATAAGATTTTATATAATTTGCAACGATCGTCTTTCCAGTTTAAAATTTGTACTCTAACTTTAACTAACTTTCAAATGTCCGATAAAAGTTAAATTTTACATACTGACTTAAATCCGATGAGAATGTAATATTATTATGATTTTCAACGCTTACCATCTTATACATACTTATATTAGAGGATAACACAAAAAAATTCGGATAGATTACCGTCAACAAGTTTAAGAAAGAGTTTTAGATTAGATAACATAAACCTGCGATGGTTGTGTTTTTTAACTTTTATAATTACGTTTTATGTATTTTTTAACGCTGAATAAAAAAATTACCTTCACTTTTAACCATCATCTCAGGAGTTTTCGCAAATCGTAAATTTCAAGGTTAAAAAATAGCAAAAAATTAGATACTATAAAATAGATGTAAGACTTTTTTATTCAGTTCAATTTTATTTAATTCAATAATTTATTAAATTTTTTGACTTATACTGGGTTTCTTACAGCTAAATAGCTCAGGGGTCCGTTTCGAATTTCCCCTATCCTTATTATGTCAAACTGCGGGATTTGCAGGTTCCTATGCAAATTTCACTCACTGCATACCGATTGGTAGACATTACCGATTAAAATGACGTAAGACCTTCATTTCTGAAAAAAAAAAGTGACTTACACCAGATGTATTTAGTTGATTCGTCAATGCTTGTAGTTAAAATGTACACCACGGAACAGTACGTAGAAATTATATTACTTTGTGGCCAGTATAATCGGAATGGAGGAGAGGCTGCAAGGCAATACGCAATTAAATTTCCAAATGATAGCCATCCGTCTAAAAACACGATTTTAAATGTTGTAAAACGCTTACGAGAAACGGGTAGCGTTAAAAAATCTCCTCGATCTGGAAGATCAAGTATGCATGTCCCTGACGAGGAGATTTTAGGATATGCTCTTGCGTATCCACAGTGAAGTTTGTTGCTGATCAAAGTCCCATGCATGGAACGTTTTAAATATACACGGAGCACATCCTTATCGACCACAATTGGTACAAGCGTTTTTGCCAGGAGATGAAGATAGACGGTTCGATTTTAGCACTTTCATTATGAACAAGCTACAAACAGACTCGTCGTTTCTGAATGACATCAAGGCTACACTAGATACCGGGCTTGCTCATTCATTATCATGACGTCACAAAAGGTGGCTGGCCGCGACCAGCGATTGGTGCAAAGCGACGAGCCCGTCGTTTTGTGCAAATCGCTGTATGTCTTTCATTTTGTCGTTTCGCTTTGTACCAATCGCTGGTAGCGGCCAGCCACCATTTGTGACGTCATGATAATGAATGAGCAAGCCCGGTATCTAGTGTAGCCCTGATGACATTCTTTGGACAGATGAGTGCACGTTTTCAAGAACTGGTGTGAATAGGCAGAATACACACTTCTGGTCTATGCAAAATCCGCATGTCATACGACCCAACAAGCATCAAGTACGATGGTCTGTTAACTTTTGGTGTGGCACCTGGAAGGGAGCGTTAGTGGCTCCCTTCTTTTTTTATGACACTTTAACAGGTACAAAGTATGTAAATCTGTTACGTGGACCATTATCTGACTTCTTAGATGATCATGTTTCGTTAGCAGACCTCACCAAGATGTGATTTCAACATGATGGGGCACCAGCCCACAAAACAGCCTCCTCCCGAACGCTTCTACGTAGCATGTTTCAAGATAACATCATAGGTTATGGAGGCTTGGTAGAATGGCCTCCTCGATCTAAATCCCCTAGATTTCTTTCTTTGGAGTTATTTAAAAAGCAAGATCTACGAAGTAGATTCAGTAAGCCGAGTAGATTTGCAGAATCACATTTTATCCGCCATCAGATGTGTCACGCCTGTAATGCTAAAAAATGTTCAAGACGAATTTCTATCACGTGTCCGTCTATGTATTGTAGTCCAGGGAAGACACTTGGAACACATGTAGTGAGAAAGTATGAAAGAAGATATTTATCCACATTGTTTATTTCTATTTCGTTTATATTTGAGTTTATCTGCGAGGAAGCACTACTTACTATGTTATTATTTAAAATTACTTTATTAAATTTGTATGAGTTTGTACACTGTGATTTTATGTATTATAGAAAATATACATTTTTATTTTCAATACCAGTAATTAGACAAATATTATACTGTTTTTTGATTTGAACAACAACCCTTTTGTCATGATCATATCTAACTCTAAAACCTCATTGTCTTTCTGATAGGGGATATATTCGCATCTCCATTTGTATACGGTCACCATAATATGCATAACTTTGAACTCAAATTTCTTAGTGAATATTGGTCGTACAGATACGGAACTTTTTGTGTTTGCAATACTTTTGAATAGACAAAACGCCCCTAAATATAAGTATAGGACCTGGGAGCTGTATAAAAATTTAGATTCTGTAATTCTTCACTAAAATGTTTTTTCGTTTTAAACTTTTTTTTATCTTAACTTTGCACCTAATTTTGACCACTTTTGTAATTGAAAGTATGCATCTAGGACCAACGGTTGCGAAAATAAAGGTCGGTCAGGTTATACGTGGGCACCCTGTATGTTTGCATTATTAATAGATACATAAAAGGAAATTAACGCAGTATTATGCAAGTAATATTGTGATATTAAAGCTAATCTAAATTTTTTTGTTTTCTATCACTGGTTTTCAAAAGTTTCAACTGTACAAAATAAATTAAAAATGCAGAGAAAATTCAAAATTTCCTCATTAAATTATAAAATATTGATTATCTTTGAATGATTCAAGGTGCACAAAAATTAATTTAAAACGTCATCGCAATAAAAGTTTTTAATTCAAATGATTATGCTGCACATGGGTGAATTATTATAAACGTCACTGAAAATTAATACAAAAATTCCTGAAATACAAAAGCCAAAAAATACAGAAATCAGGATAATTTCCTATGCACAATCACCCTCGGCTACAGTGATAGATAAAAGAAATGTTTGATTGTATAAATTCTTAATTAGAATGTCTTAAAGATTTATGATTTTACAAATGTATTGCGCTAGCGGCACATGTGGGTCTAGGTATGGCGTGCTTGTGATTAAAAAAGCACAGTTTTATTTAATAGCCATAATGTTTAGAACAGATATTTTAATATTCTATAAGTTTCTGTTCCTTTTATAGTAAAATTATGAGCCATCTTATTAGATTAAATGCATAATTAACATTTAATAAACTTAAATAAAATAGTAAAAGGGAAATAAACATACCTTGCCAGCCGATTGCTTGAATCCATGCTTCCTTAATATTTTCATCTTTCGGAGAATAATGCATGTATATTTTATTATCCTCTGGGTCGAAATAGTCTGCTCGACTGTCAATATTGCAGAAAGGCACGCAACACCTCATATTTGTAAAGATATACAACCAGAATTAAAAAAAAATCATATCGCTATATCATTCACGTGTTCTATAAACTGCAGTTTGTTGTTCTAGTGTTGACCACGAGACGTCAAACGCCCCCTTTCAAAATTCAGCACGCAGCAAATCGGCGAATGGACTTTACCCATATCACGTCATCTGTGGGTAAAGAGAAAAAAAACCCAATAGGCGTGAAGAACATCTTCTCCTTCGTCCAATAAACAGGCTTTTTCCGAAGGAAATTACCCTCAGAGGTGGGGTTGTTGCCACTCGTGGGTAAGGTCTTTAGTATCATATGTTGGTCTAGCCTTGGACAAACGAACACACATCTTCGCGAACATCATCACCTCCCCTCCAGTCTAACAGATGGCAGCACTGACAACACTTCCAGCATGCAAAGCCTGTAAAACGATCACAGCACGAAAGCCTATGACGAGTCTCATAGCACGAAATACCAGTCACGCCGCACATATCGGGGTCACACGTGCACACGCCATGACAGCAGCAACGTGGCAACCGCCGCGCAACACGAGTGAACATGCCTCGTTCAACGTCAACGAGATGTTCTCCTCACTGGGGTGGAGTAAAGTGGCAACGCCATCTTGCACGGGCAGTAAAACGAGTTTCTCACCGGAAGGGATTGAGCTAGCCTTTTGCTCGTACTAAAGATCTCACCTACTGCCCGTGGGTTCCCAGGTTCGATCCTGGCTTGCACTGAATACTGCTGACTACAAGGAGAAATCTTTCATAGCTCCATGCATGGAGATAGAGAGAAGGAGAACAATTATAACGTTTCTACTTATGGAACTAAAAGCGGTACCTAGTATGGCGGCGTTTCCATTTTTTTTTGGCCTTTGGGGAGTGTAGCGCCCTCTATTTCCGGTTCCGACTGACAACTCTTTACCATGCTTGAAACCAAAATGCAGGAAGCGCAGACGACAATTTGTCATGTTTGACAGGTCACATGACCGGCCTTTGGGAGCACCAGCGCTACGAACTGGGTACTAATTACCGGTCCATGTTCTGATCTTGAAAGCCTATCTTCACTGTTCTCCTTCTTATTTCTATCTCCATGGCTCCATGGGTGACTGCTATCGTTTAAAATCAAATATGAAGGACGCAAAAGAGGAGGGGGAAAGAACTCGTTTTTCGGCTCCAAACCTATCCATAGAGGAAGGTTAATATGTCTGTCAACTCTTCCTTTTCTATCCTACTAGGGTCGAGACAGTTAGAATTTAATCATTCCAAAGCAACATTGGGACTTAAAACGGCCTATAGAGGCGCTGATTGCAGCCGTCGGTACAGGAAAATTGGCCCTTTAACTAATGCTAAAGTGCCATTGAAACCATTATTTATTGTAAACGCGTTTAAAAGTGTTAGATATTCAAATTAGGATAATTTTTACTTTGACATATAAACACAGAACACAAATAGCACATGAAATCTGAAATTGTGCATAAAAATAATCATTATGAACAAATTAAAAATGCATGTAACGCAATGGGATTGCAAGGGATTTTCCTGAAGGGAGAAGTTATATCTTTTTTCCACCAGATGGCGTATTCGAGCTCTTGAATTCCCAATAATGTTTTGTCAGGGGTTCTTAATCTGGTTATTCATAGAGAGGTTTCAGGAGAGAAGGGGGGGGGGGGGGTCTGTGGGCTTGAATGAGAGATATTAGCTCATTATGATATCTATTTTTAGTTAAATTGTAAATTTCCTTCTTTTGCAATGTATACTATAAATGAGAGTAGTTAATTGTGTTTGTTATCAATAATAGAAACACCTCATAGTATTTTAATGCATTACAGTTTTTGTATATTTAAAACATCGCATCTATAGATCACCCAAATGGATTTGGGTGTAGTAATATTACTTGCTGGAGATGCATATTGTAATTAATGTGTTAAATTTCAAAAAGGCGTCAACTTTAGAGCTTTCACAACTTTAAAATCTATCATTTTCTTTAAACTTCATTCATTAAATTTTTAAACTTTATTAAGATTTTAAACAAAATGCTGAGCCTGACCTTCTGAACATGAACTGCGTCTCCGAAAATTGGGGAGGTTTGGTCACCTTCATTGTAACTCGAATTTCAATTCTGGAGTTTTATTACAAGCAAATATTTTTTAAAAATTTGTTTATGATAGAAAGCGATAAAAACAATATTTAAAAGCAGGTTTAAATCAGAACAAAGTTTATTAATTCATCTAGGGGGTCCGTGGCCTTCATTTGATAGTCAAAAATATCCATGGAACAAAAAAGTTTAAGAACTTCTGGCCTATGTTATTAAAGATAGCGGCAGAGGATCACAGTTTGGAGTAAATAGTTTCTCCAAGCAAGGAGAACCTATTTACTAACACAGTAAGCTCTCATTAATTCGGACTCCATTAAACTGTACAACCCTTTTCATAGAAGCCAAAACATAGTGAAATGAAACAACACTTAAATTTCATAATACACTGATAATAGCAAAAATGAAACATAGCTGGATATTTACGAATATTTCTGGCATCAATGTTAGTTAATAGTTCAAAAAATCATCTCTAAAAAGAAGACAATAGTAGATCAGCATTTTTTTTTTCAAACTAACGAGTGTGTCAGTTTTAAGCCCCTATAGATGGACCTGATGTTTTTACAGGGACGATTCCTCAACCCTAAAAAAAAAAAAAAAAAACATTTTTGAGGCTATGTACGGCTTATGGAGGTATTGGAGGCATTCAGTATGCTTTTGTTGTTGCCGTTATTGCCCGAATTCATTTTAACAGAGTAAATTTCATGTGCAAATTTGTTTCAATTTTATTTTATAATTCATTAATGGTAAGAAATAGAGATAAAAAATTAACATAAAGAGAGTTTCTCTTATTAGTTCTATTGAAATGATAACAAAATATCAATTGTTAAAAACATATGTTTTTAAACATGACATTAATTTTTTTTTTTTTTTAAACAAAACTTTAAGAGGCTATGGGGCTCTGCCCCCTGCTCGCTACGCTCACCAACCCCCGTTCTGATTTCACAGCCTCTTAAAACCTGGTAATGTATCCTGTTTTAAAAAGATGATGAAGATGATTTCACGAACGGCGACTTTCTTCTGTAATCAGGTTATAATGCTTTTTCATTTAACTGGTTATAATGCTTTTTCATTTAATGAATTATTTTTATTTTTAATATTCATGTGTAAACACAATTTTTATGACGTAATTTTCTTTATTTCCTGCTTTTAACACGTGATCATTTAATTATTATTTTAAACTTTCATTATTGTTTTTAATAGTCTCGCGCAAATACATTTTTTATTTGAGATAAAACATAATCCTTTGCGCTTATTTAGAAATTGGCAACAATATAAAAAAATGACTTTTTCAATAAAAGATTTTTTACTCATTTTTTAAGGATTTTTTGAGTTTTTATCGTCCGACCGTGATAATTTTTTTACTTTCTGAAAACTTGTTATATTTCGCGTCTGGTGGTATGATTTTCGAATCCGTAGGATGGCTAGAAAAAAAGTAATAGCTCCTCAAAAATGTCCCTAGTAAAAAAGCGATGAGAATAACCCGGAATATCTACGCAGAATTTGATTGGTCCATTTCGTTTTTGGCTCAGTTCCAGATTACTTTTTTTTAATATAGAAGGATGTATAAAAAAAATGCCGGGTATTCTTATAAAATGTATTTTAGAATTTTTAAAATATTTTTTGTAAATTTTTTAAAAATGTTATTAAAAATTGATATTTTGTCAGCATATGATAGTATTAATTATTAATAAGAAGACTTTATGAGTTATAGAGTTGAAAAATATTCCGGGGTTAAAATATATTCCCTTAAAATGATTTCGGTGAAAAAATGCGTATTACATACCTTTACAAACCGTATACATCTTCAAAGTTTCAGATGGTTTTTTCTTTATTTCTGAGCTGGAGTTCATTCAGAGTTAGATTGTAGCCCCTAAATATTATGTAAATTATGTATATTTTTTTCTAATGATTAATTTATCTCTTGAATTACTTCAAATGTAAAATAAACGTTTCTTTTTCTTTTATTACTTTTTTGTTATTGTATAGGGTGGTTTTAACTTTAACTATACTTTGGCTAGTTTCTTGTCATTAAAAAAAAATAAATAAATAAATAAATAAAAATAAAAATCTAGATTTTTTATTAATTTGAACCCTTCACTTAGTTCATATTAATGGAGGTGTACTGCAATAATTTTATTCAAATAATTTTTAAAAATTACTAGAACACCCTTTTTTTTCCCTTTAAAACCTAAATTATAAATAATGTTTTTTAAATTTTTGTTTAAATCCATTTTGTTTCTTAATTTCATAATAAAGAAATTTTTTCTTCAATTGCAATTTAGCTTTGGTTTTTGATACTTTGTTTAGAATAATTTAAACTTTGGTTTGAAAAATTAAAAAAAATAATTCTGACACTTTCAAAAACAATTTATTTATCTAATACTGAATTTCACAAACACACAAATCTGTTTCCATTACAATCAAAGTAAAATGCAAGTTTTCGACTTGAAAAGAGGACAAGTGATAACTATATTTTTAGAACTCTTTTCGTTTTCATCAGCAGAACATTTTTGCTCCTTTTTGTGCATCAATATTCTGTATGTACCCATAACATTGCTTTTCGCTCCTTTGCTTTGATGTTCTTTAAGCATTTTTTCTGTTATTCCCATTTTTTCCATTGTTTCTTTTATTTCTTTTTCTCCGTAGTTTTTACTACTTCGTTCACTGGGAAATTTCGTATCCTTCATCCAAGCGCAGTTTCGTATTTGGTTGGTTGAGAGGCGTTTGGTTGGATCCAACTGCAACAAACCACTGATAAGATCTCTGCAATTATTAGATACATATTTCGGAATATTATATTGTCCGCTTAAAATCTTCCTTTTCACCAGAGACACGGTGTCACCTTTAAAAGGAAGAGAAGCGGTTACTATAAAGTAAAGGAGAACCCCCATGGACCAAAGGTCTACGCTGGAGCCCACGTAATTTTCGTTCTGGAAAATCTCCGGGGCAACGTAAGGTGGAGATCCACAGAATGTAAGTAAAACTTCTTTGGCATTCTGAATGCGAGTACTAAACCCGAAATCACCAACTTTGACGATGTTTTTGCCAGTGATGAAGATGTTTTCAGCTTTCAGATCTCGATGGATGATGTTCTGTTTGTGCTGAAATGAAAAAAATAAAAATAAAAATAAAAATAAACAAATAATGTGCACAGGTCGAGGAAGAACAATGATATGTGTTAGTAAAATATTTATAAATGCATCCTTGAATAATTACACACATAAGCAGAATATAAGATTTAAAAAAAAAGTCATGTACGATGGCGGAAAAAAAAATAAAGAAACAAGTATAAAAACTCATATAACTTCAATGATTTTGCATTTAAAAACATGGAACTTGCACAAGATCTTTATTTTGTCATGTCATGACTGACCTATCTTCAAAATGCATAATATCCTATTTCTGCAAAAATAAATAAATAAATAATAAATTCAAATAAGGATTTATTTGAATTAAAGAACATATTAATATTTCTACACTTGGTAATATATATGTGTTCTGTTTCACCCGATGAAGCAGGTTGCTAACAAATTGCTAAACTATTGTCGTGTTTTCTCCATTGTTCTGAAAATCAAAGAACGAATTTTTAACCCATTAATGACGGAATTATTTTTCTCTTTAAAATGCAAAAACTGTATTTCGCACCAATTTTTTAATATAGCAACTTTGGTCCCTTTTTATGGAGGAATTTCTGTCATCCAATAAAGCGAATATTTCTCTTAAAAAATACTGGTACTTAAACAGCAAAATGATTGACAGCTATTCCGTTACCATATGGTGACACTAGTCCTTAATGGGTTAAGCTATGGATTTTTATCTTCTAGTACTTTCTTATTCAATAAGACATACCATTATATCAGCTAATAAGGTCCTTATTGTAGAATCGATAATTAACTCATCTAAGTATCTCGATACGAAAATCATTTTCGTTTTCGTGTGCAAAAGTGGAAGACTAGAGTGTTCACAAACTTAGTCAACCAAAAATAAAAGTCAACCAAAAGTAAATAAACACCCACCTTTATTACTTTCTTCTATCTATACAAGAAAAAAGTGTAGGATTCGGCAAAAATTTCGACTTCCAGCTTTTGACATATTTATACGTTTAAAAAGTCCTGAACACGATTTGATTATTTTTAGAAAATGTCTGTTCATAAGTCTGCATGTCTGTCTGTATGTGACACAAATTTCGTGGCCGATCTAACTCACGAACTATTGAGTAGAATAGGATGAAATTTCATATGAAGTTCTATCCTAATGTGAACTGATGCTGAATAGTTTTTGGGCAAAATCTCCCAACTGGAGGTGCAGCAAATTGATGATTTGTTCGATTTATTTGTTCGATGCATATATCTCCAGTTTATGTGCGCAGAATTTAACGGAGCATCAAAGTTAGAATACTCATGATAGAATATATTGTTATTCAATTTTGGTTGCGGTCATCTAAGAGGGGGTGCTGGAATTAGATGATTTGTTCGAAATATACGATGCTTATATCACCAGTTTAAATGTACAGAATTAAACGAAACAGGCGTTTATATATATATATATGTGTGTGTGTGTGTGTGTGTGTGTGTGTGTGTTAGATTTTTACGAGGATGATTTGATATTTCACGAGAAAATGACAGTTGGTTACAGATGATGAATTATTGCAGTCGCTATCAAGAATCATGGCGAGGAAGTAAGGCAATGATGGAACCCTATGAGAGTTTCTCCAATAATATTCAGCCAATTTCCAGATAAATTGTTTATTAACGAACAGGAGCGATGCCAGTACAGTTCCCACAGGATCAATGTGTAATCTTATAGCCCTCAGGCTTGACGTTAACTCACTACATTATTTAATTATCTTAAAGTGCTGATTAGAAATTCTAAGTCACGGAACACCAGATAACGTTTTGGTCAGCACTTCCAAACACGACAAAAATCTGTTCTCCGAATGCCTGCAGGCGAGTTTTGTTAAACTTGCGGAGAGTTACAGAAGCGACGTAACGAGCGCACGAGTCAATCAGTGAGAGGCGAAATTAAGCTAAGCGAATGATGTGCGATGGAGAAGATTTAACAAGAAAGAATCCCCAACACAACGGCGCATTGATTTTGACGTGAAAAACCCCAGGCGCGCGAAGCAATCCGTAGAATTAAAAAAAAAAAAAAAAAAAAAAAAAGGCTTTTAAACATCATTCGAAACGACAACTAGCGTCTCTCAGAATATTATAGATTGGAGAGTTGATAAAAGTTACGAATGAACTTAAAGTTTTAGATTAAGATTTGGAATAAGATAATTATTAATATACGTGTATTAATTATTACTGTATATTAATTATAAGTGTATATTAATTATTAATATACACTTTTAAAAGGACATTAAATAGGAATAATTATTATTAAGAAATAAGGAGAATGTCAGAATTTAGAATAATTTAAAGGAATATTGCGAAATAAAATTTTTATATAACATATATATATATATATATATATATATATATATATATAACTTTTTCTAATAATAACCATTAAATCACATAAATAATTGACAATAGATAAACCGATAATTATTATACAATACATATATACATCCAAAAATGTAAGATTCTCAAAATTAAAATAAGTGGGAAAAATACTTAAAGATATGTGGAGAAACAATCCAATGTGCAGAAGATGAAAATTTTTACATGAAGCAGTTGGAAACTTATATTGTGAAACACTTTATCAAGGGCAATATTCCACTAATATAAGTAAAATGTAATTGATTTCTGTTTGAGTAAATAGGTCTGAGCCAAATTTATTATATTCAAATTACCCGAAAATTACAAAGTCAAATTAAAAATTTATACAGTGAAACTTCCATTTAACGAAGTCTCATCGTTACACTTAAAAACTTCGTTATGAAGGAAATTTGTTAAATAGAAATCAACTTAAATTCATGAAATTTTTCTTTCAGATATGACAAACAGGTATTGGATTCAGAAGCATTTGATTCAGCTTCAATTATGTAGCCGTCGTTTACAAAACAGTTGTGTACGGTCGATGAAATGACTTCATATACCCAAGCTTTGGCTCAAGCTTTCATCAGTTCTGATACACAGATTCTCAAACTAATATTTTCACTACATTGTCTTTTTTCTGTCTCTTTCGATAACGTACTTCAAGATTTTTTATTATTCCTTAGACTAATGACTGACGTTTAGAAGTTGTATTGGTAGCAACAAAAATAACTTTGATCTTTGATTTGAATTTTGAAGCACTTTCTGTTCTTGTGGATGTACAAAGCAGTTGTCTATCAGCAATGGAAGGTCAGAATGGTAACTGTCTGATTCTAATTGATATTTTTTGCTTCAATGTATCTGACGCCATTGCGTCACTGCACCTTCTATATCATTGAATGTAAAAAAGGAATTTTGATTTCCCCCAACTGTCAGCGCTGGAGTCTCGGTGTGAGAGAGTAATAATAACAAGTGTTTTTCTTAGTCTGAAAAAAAATGGTTTTATTTAGCACCAAGCAGAATGGAAATTATTTAAATGGGTTCATTTTCATACAATCCACTGAAATAAATTCGCAACAGCAACCTCTTAGTTTGGATTCTGTACACGTACAAAAGTGTAATAAACTTCGTTATATAGAATATATTTTTCGTAATATGGAGATTACGCTAATGGTGTTCAAAGTCAAAGTTCTGCAGAAAATTTCGTTAAGTTAGAGGGACTTCGTTAGAACAAACTTCGTTAAAGGGAAGTTCCACTGTACAATATAAACTCCTACTTGCTAAATCGATGTACTTTCTTGTACTATTTAAATCATTTAATTGATTTGATTTATATAGAAGAAAGTTTTGTGATAGCTACAAACTACAACATACATTTTTTTTTTTTTTTTTTTTTTTTTTTTTGGCACTGTTGAAAATATTAACTCTCTAAAAATATTATCAGTACTCGGTGAAACAAACACCCAATTTGTAATAAGGAGTCTTTCTATTTGTTATAAAATTGAGAGAATTTTTTTGTTATACATTGTTCTTTTTGTATTGTGTATTACATTAATTCTATATTCTGTAATTAAGTTTCTAAAAATGAGATTAAAACAGCTCTCTGATTGGGAAGGAGGAAAGTAAAAAATCGATAACTTTCATCTGTGTATCATGAATCATCATCTCAATTAGAATGAAGCGTCAGCTACAGGTGTAGTGAAGGCCACTTAATAACTGACCACACCTACGTCAAATATGTTGTCATACAAGCATGTTTAGCTTTTCTTTTTATAACATCTTTAATATTTTAAGAAGCAGGTTTACGTCATAAAAAAATGTTTAAATTATGTTACCATCCCGACTTTTCATATCTTTGACTCATTTCTATGACCTTAAGTAAGATTTTTTTAAAAACTATATAGATATAGAATATTTAAAGAATTTATTTTTATTGATGCACATATTGATGCACATTAAGTGCATGTTAAAATTCGTTAGGACATTATAAAAAACATTATAGTAGTAACATTATAGAAAAGTGATTTAGAATATATCAGCCTAACAGAGACAAATTACAAATTAATTTTTAAATTGCTAACTCATATTAAAGCTAGTCAAAATATACTGTTCATATTTAATAGAAAAGTAAGTTATTTAAGTATGCTTGTATAATATATTTTGTTTAGAGGAAATTATTAAACTTCATAAAAATACAATAATAAACCAACTATGCAAGAAGACTATCGTTTTTAGATATACGGTTACAAACAAAAAAAAAAAAAAAAAAAAAAAAGCTATATTTTTATTTTTAAAGATAGTAGATTTCATACTTATAAAATACTTATTAAAAATAAAATTGTTCCAACTTGATAATTTGTATGAAAATTAAATATGAAGCTTAAAAATTAATCAAGACTAAAACTCTGGGATATTATCAGGATATTTTGAGAAAAAAAATTATTTTTTGTAGTCAAGTTGAAAAAAAAAAATATATATATATATATTCTTAAAATTATTTTATTGCTTGGCGGACATGAAGAAACAATAACATAAAATTCACTTTTTTACGTTTATCTGTTATTAGAACTCCGAAAAATTACGAACGGATTGCGTGTTTTTAAGGCAGTTTTGCTTTATGTTTCTTCATGATTTTCCAGATTCTAAAGATTATACTTTTAGATTTACATTGAACAAAAATCATATTATATCTTAAATATCTCGACGTTTTCCTATATTTCAAAATTTTCTTTTCGAAGAACCCCCCCCCCCCCCTCCCCCTCACACAAATAAAAATCTAGAAAAGTCCACACATTAAATAATTTATATTAAAACAGATTCTCTAAAAAATAAAAAAAATAATAAAAATAATAAAGTTAATCTACGATTTATTAATTCAAAAATAATGTGAGATAGGTAGTGGAAAATTATACAGAATACTGTTTACAAGACAGTTAGGTATAAAGAAAGTTTTAAATTTAAAACTAACCCCTTAAAAAAAAAGTCACAATCCTTTTTTTCCAAGCAAGAATTTTAGTCAATGTTTCTTTTAAATCTGCAACGGGATTTCATTTAATTGTCTGAGTGCAACGAAGACTCATACACAGCGCAGTATTACTTTGCCCCATATATAGCTACGATGGATATTAAAACCTTTCGTCAAGCATAACTCAAAAAATATTTAACGGATTTCGTTCAAAATTTTACAGCAGGTACCTATAAAGGTGACAACGACGTCTATTTATTACCAAGAATAAATGCTAAACCGTTTGGAAATTATATTAAAAAAATAGATAAAAAAGCACAATTAAAGTACATACGTCACGAAATTTTGTGGTACGTCATTTTCACCGGCGCGTGATTTTCGTAGACAATCGGAATTGAAAAGTTCATGGAGTACAAGGAGCAAAAAAAATATGCACGCAATAATATTCAGCACAATAAAATATATTTCAATTGAGTAGAAATCGAAAATTAATCTGGATTTTTTTCTCTTTGAAAGAAAAACCCCGCAATAACTTAGTAGACTTGGTATTAGAGATTTGGCGCAAATCTCAGCAATAGCAGCTTTTTTTATTTCTCATGTGTAAATAATAAAAAAAAAATTCTTTGGTGTTTAAATAAAAGGTTTCGATTTATGGTATTATTTCTTTCTTTTTTTTCTCTTTTTAGCATTTTAAATGGGATTAATGAAAGGCATGTATTTTAAATTAAATGAGTGAAAGGTTTATATTTAAATGAAATGAATTCAATATGAAAATGTTATAGGAACAATATTTGGCGATTTATCAACTGCGCCAGGATAACATAAAAGTACCAATATATCAAACGGTATGTGAAATGAAACAGTTATAATCACCCATCGTACAAGAAAAAAACTAATATTCTGCATTCAGAGGGAAAAATCCATCTCCTGTGCCGTAAGATTTGGCGAGTTCATTTTTGGTGATAAGTTTTTCGATGTGATTGTTGGGATCTTAAGGATTTGGCTTACTTTTTCTAAATCTTATTTTTTTGCAGATGTAGTATTATGTAAATATATTTTTTAGCAGATATTTTTCTATTTTGTATATTTTCTATTTGGCATTTGGAAAAGAGATTTTTACCTTTTTATCTGTGCATTCGGAAATATTAAAAAATAAAAAAAGATTTACATATATCAAGCGCTTAATTTTTATACGGACCACTTCTCCATTTTTAGATTTGGTACTTTTCGGTTAGCCGGGCGCCAGTGAAATTTATATATCTATGTATACATATATATACATATATCTATACATACACACATTTATATATGCATGTATGTATATATACAGATATATATACACATACATATATGTGTGTATGTATACATATATATATATGTATATATAGATATATACATTTCACTGGCGCTCGGCTAACCGAAAAGTACCTTAGATTTTAAATGCTATTTATTATTTACTAGCCGTTTATTAATTGTTTACAATTTAACCCCCTGACAATAACAATTATTTATCACAAAAATGCCTCTTAGGTTTGTTATATAAGTTTGTTTATGTTTTTTCATTACTTATTAAAATATCGAATATGGCGATAAAATTTCATTTTAGCATCGTGCTTAAATTTTTAAGATGGCGCAAAAACATGCTTTAATAAACGTATGTTTGTAAATATTTGAAAAACATGTTTTACCGCTCTCTTGAAAAAATTTTTAAGTTGCTAAAACTACCTTTTGGCACCATTTAAAATTTTTTTCGCCAACCGACATAGGATACGAAACTTTTTCCCATTCAGATACACATGCAAGGTTGGTCTCAAACAAGAGTAAAGCTAGCAACAATATTGTTTTAACTCTATAAGAGTTACAATAATGATATTAAATACTCCGATTGGCTTTGGGCCCAATTACGAAAGTTTCTCCTACAAAAAAACTGTAGAAGAAGTCTTTTACATTTGTTTCAAATGAAGCTCGGTCTACAAGGTATTAGTTAATAATACAAACAACACTAATGGCATGGAGGCAAAAGTTTTAATTTAAATGTATATATTTGAAACCCTTCCCCCCTATCCCCCCCCCCCAAAAAAAAGAAAAGAAAAGAAAAGAAAAGAAAGTTGCAGTAATGAATTTAAAATGGCGTTAAGCCACGCTTTCTGACATAAGCAATTGGCTGCAAACGCGATAACGAAACTTAATAACATGTAGCTAATATAGCCCTCAGGGTACTTTGCAGTTATACAGACCTTGTGGTTTTTTTAAAAAGCTTGAGACAATTCAGGTTTAAGAAGTTGAGATTTACTGTCAAATGATATAAACAACTATGAACACAAAACTGATGAATTATTATTCAGGTTTATGTATGTATTTTAAAAAAATGCATCTGATTACACTTATTAGATAAATTACTTCTGTTTGCATTTAATAACTGATAAACGGCTTCTGTATAATAAATGAACTGTTTAAATATTGGGAAGAGGTGGCGAGAGGTAGAAAGACGAGTAAACAAACGGGTAGACAGACGGGTAGTGAGATGGGTAGAGAGACGAGTAGCGACATAGGTAGTCTGACGGGTAGCGAAACGAATAGACAGACGGCTAGAGAGAAAGGTAAAAAGAGGGTTGACAGAGGGGTAGCGAGATGGGTCTCGAGACGGGTAGCGACACCGGTAGACTGGAATGTAGCGAGAAAGGTTGTGAGACGCGTAGCGTGGTAGATAAAGAGACGAGTAGAGAGATGAGTACAGAGACGAGTTGACTGACGGGTAATGAGATTGATAGCGAGACGGGTGAAGAGTCGGGTACAAAAACAGACGGATAGTGAGACGGGTATACAGACGAGTAGAGAGACAGTAGATGGGTACGGAGATGGGTAAGAAGATGGGTAGAGAGGCGTATAGCCAGACGGGTAGAGAGACAGATAGACAAATGGGTAGAGAAGTGGATAGAGACACGGCTAGACATACAAGTAGTTAGACGGATAGACAGACGGTTAGAGAAATAGATTGGCGGGTAGCGAGACTGGTAGAGGAATATAGAGACGGGTAGCGAGACCGGTAGAGAAATATAGAGACAGGTAGCGAGACGTGTAGAGAGATAGACAATCAGTTAGAGAGACGGGCAGAAAAACGGATAGGGAAACAGACAGATTGTGGAGAGACAGACAGACAGGCAAAAGAAAAGTCTGCGGATTGGCGCTGTAAAGGCGCATTAAAGGCGCAGGGGGTAGAGCCTCCTATAGAATAATCAAGAAGTATCTGTTAAGCTTAACCTTGTAATATATATAATTTTCAATTTTGCCGATATGGAGATTTAATGTAAAAGTTATTTTACAGAAGTCATCGAAAGATTTTTTCTATACTTTAATAGTAATTTAGACTATAGTTTTGCAATCTGGTTTGTAGCAAAACATGCTATCAATGTGGTTCGAAGTGTAAGAGTTTTTATAAACAGTTATACAAATAATAGATATATAATCAAGGAAGAAAAATTTTTAATTCACACACAAAAAAGGTGCAACAATGAAATTAAATTTGCGTTAAGCCACGCTTGATAGAATAATCTATTGGCTGCAAATCCAATTACGTAACTTCAAAAAGCTTGGCGTTTTAAAAGATCCGGCGTTTTTTTTTTTTTTTTTTTTTTTTTTTCAAGTTTTGCGCAATACGCGCTTAAGAAAATGAGATCCTTTGCCACATGTTAAAAAAAATTATGACAACACATCTGATGAACGGTACTTCTTTTCTTTTTTTTAACAGTGTATATGAATTTATATATGATATTTTGTAATTCTATCATTGAATTTGCTCTTTTTCTTTATATTGTAATTGTTAACCCTATGTTCTCAGCAATATCACTCAGACTAATCCCTTTGAGGGAAGTCCTAGTGTTAAAAAATGTTTAAGTAAAATATTAGCTCATACAATTTAACTAACTTAAAAAAACAAATTGCAGAAGTTCAGTTTGGACGTTTTATGTTCAAAAGCAGAATATGAATCACGTCTCTTTCTCTAGGTTTGATTCAATAAAGATTTATGCAAAACTGTATGTGTCGTGTGTGTGTGTGGGGGGGGGGGGGGGGGTTATTTCAGAATGAGTTGATTCACGGTCGATCTTCATAACCGTGATCTTCATATCTGTGAACTTATGAAGATCGGCCTCAGAACTTCCGATTAATATTGGAAATTACGAGTAGTAATTTATGCTTTATTTAATAACAGACATTTTGCCATTACACAAAGTAAAATTTCTTCTTTCGAAATTTCCGGTAGGAGTTCCGAAATTTCTGATTAAAAAGAGAGGCCAAACTGGCAACCCTGATTGGTTGGCTTTTGCAATATTCTCAATCGGCTTATTCATTCATTTATTTTGTTTGTTTATTTTATTTATTACACTCTTTCATTTTATTCAACTCGGTTTTTGTATGTAAAGAGGAAATTTTGTAATCGACTTTTAACTCACTTTGTGATATGTAATAATAATAATAATAATAATAATAATAATACATATATATATACACAAAGGTGTGTTTCTGACGATAATACAAAACATTTAAGTATTTTTTTAACATAATTATAAATTAATAAATTAATAGGCATTTTTCCATTTGCCCGCAATAGATGATAAATCGCCAAATATTCTTTATGGTTACAATTGTATTATACGAGTTACAACAATAATGGATTTAATTATGCGCCAATCCGCGCTTGCAAAAAAAAAAAAAAAAAAAAAAAAAAAAAAAAAGGCCCAACAAGCTGTGAAACTGAAACAATGCAATATTTTAAGCATTATGAAATATAAAATTAAATTAAAAAAAATAAAGAGTGCAATAATTAAATAAAAAACATTTTTACCAATTACCTGTTTAATATTAATTAAATTATGATTATACGTTCAGGAAACAATTTACAAATCCCAAATAGGTAGTTTAAATTATGATCTTTTCGTCTTTTTTGTTGACATATCTTGAAAAATAACAACAACAACAACAAAAACTAGATGGAATCCGTCAAAACTAGACAGCGAACAACTTGATAGTACCATAAAAATAAAATTCATAGCTGTTTTAAAAAGCTTGAAATTTTTTAAGAATAATTCAAATAAAATAAGAAAAATCATTCTGTCCATAGCAGGGATCGAACCCACACGATAATCGGATCAGAGAAGAAGCGCGCTTTATACTATTCGGCAACCGTTTTCGCATTTGAGTGGGCTCTAAAACTAGTTAGGTTCTAGATCTAAGTTTACGCATGCGTAAATGGAGCAAATTCGTGTGAAAAATAAATTTGACAAAAATCCCTTTTCGTTTTAATATATAAGATGTTTAGGATGTTATTACTGCCGATAGCGTTAATGGCGCCATCTGTTTCAAGATAAGAAAATCAAACACATGAACATAGAGCCCTATTCTGCAATAATTCGATATAGAACAAATGCCAAACTGTAATTGGAATATCTAGAATATCCAGCTAATTTTCAAAGCAAAAATCTTATTCTCATATATCCTTTGGAAAAATTATAAAGGAATTTGTAAATACTTCGTTCCACATATTTTAGAGAGCTATTTTAAAACAATGAAGTTTTTAATTGGATATTAATCAATTACAATTGTAGAGCTAAAAAGAGAATATGCTAAGGAAATGAAAATGCCATTACTTAAAAGAACAATTTGAAACATATTAAACTCTTTATAAGTGTATCCAGCTTGATTTTTTTTTATAATTCATTATATGGATATTTTTGCTTCTTTCGTTTTCCTCTTCTTTTCTTTTCATTTTTTTTTTAAAGGAGAATAATCATATACTTTTCTTATTTTATTTACCACAGTCCCAATATTTTGGAAAAATTACAATATTTAGCATTTCTATTTTTTTTTTTTAACCTTTAAAAACTTTTATTAAATTACTTTTTATCAATTCGGATTCTAAAACCCCGAATTTAAAATTTGCTGTTTGCAGCTAACATATTTTTTATTTAGTAATTAAAACAAAATATTCTTGGGTGTTAAATTTTACTTAATTATAAAACATTCTAATAAAAAAAATACAAATTATATAACTTTTCCCCCTGAATTAAATATGGCAATATTAAAATGAATTATTGCCAATAAAGTAAGAAAAATCATTCCGCCCATAACGGGGATCAAACCCACACGATAATCGGAACAGATAAGAAACGCGCCTTCTACTACTCGATCACCGTTTTTGCACTTGAGTGTGCTCTAAAACTGGTTAGGTTCTAGATTTAAGTTTACGCATGCGTATTGGGCGCGATTTAATGTAGATTTGACAAAAAAAAGGTCTTTCCTTTTTAATATATAGACATCTTTCTTAAAATAAATTCACTGCGCTTTCTACCAAGCGTAAAAAAAGCGATGAATTTTCCATAATCGGGATCTGTGCCCACGCGAAATTAAGGAAGCTTTTTGGAAAAATCATGAATTTCTGTCATGAAATTAGGCGTGGTTTTGAAGACAAACCTTGAATGCTTATAAAAGAGTGTATTAAAATTTTTTTATTTGTTTTTACTTTTATATTTATTTATTTATTTATTATTATTATTATGATTATTTATTTTCATGAAAGAATATACTTTCCAGACGGTCTCGAGAAAAAAAAAATATGTATACCTTATTTTAACAATACGTGTGGCGTAGAAAAAAATTCTGAATTAAATAAATATTATATGTTTAGTATTTATAAGCATTATAAATATTAATACGTAATAATCTATATGATTTCAAATAAATATAAGCAAATATTTATTCGAAACTAGTCTACAGAATGAATAAAAGTGTTCAAGACATAAATCTGCCGCATTTTATTTTCTATTATCGCGCTCTGGGAAAGATTTTAATCCCCAAATCCTACTTCGATCTGCTAATGACATCTTTATGAAATTAATCTTATTAAGCAACGAAACAAAAACAAAACGTAAACAAACTTATTAGCTGTTTTCACTGCAACTTTTTTTTAACTTGAAACATTTTGAATTCATTATATTTTAGTATACAATATATATATTTGATTTCAGTATATTTAACTATACTGATTATTTGAAATATTCTTAGTGTTTTGATGTTATTATAATTAGCTTATTTCCGGAACGAAACTTCTCCATGACAGGTATCCCAATTATCCCTTCCCATTTTCCATATGTTCTTTTTCCGGTAAATCGATTGAATGTGTAATTCTCCTTCAAAATAAGAGAAGGTCAATGTCCTGTAGGTCATTGACCGTAATCTTGATATTTTGAGAAAATAAACATATGCCTTTTTGCTTTGGAAAAAAAAAAATATATATATATTCATAAAGAATATTGTCCTTTCGTAAAAGGCATTTCATTACCTGGTATTTCATTACCACGGAAGATTTTTTTCCCCCCTATGTCTCATATTATTGATCTAGCGAAAAAAATGGGGAAAAAATATATTTTCCCCTCTCGAAAACGTGTGATATAACGTGATGAGATTTTTCAGAATGTATGAAAGAATTGCTTGCATGACATTATTATTTTTATGAACATTCACTATTAGTTAATAATTTTTCTGGCGGTTAATTCCCTTTCATTATAACTATTCAATATAAAACTTACAAAAATAAGAAATGTTATGCGTCGAATGCATCATGACAAATAAAAATGAAAGATTAAGGAAAATAAAATTTGAAAGTGTTTCTGTACTCTTTCATTTAACTTAACTTTATTTGTGTATGTAAAGATGGTGTTGATCGGGCAATTTGTGTTAAGGTAAATTCTGCTTTACGGCTTATTTTACTCAAACAGAAATCAATTACGATTTACTTATAGTGTGGAATATTCCCTTGATAACGTGTTTCGCAATATAACTTTCCATTTTCTTCTTGTAATGTTTCCGCATTCTGCTCGCAGGATTTTTCTCCACATTCTTTTATTTATTTTCCTTTTTATTATTAATTATTTTTCAATTTATGAATTTTAAATTAATGGATATACATTTTTATATTATATTATAAATTATTGGTTAATTTATATAATGTCGATTTTCCTGTGATTTAATAGTTATTATTAGCAAAAAATATTATCACACACACATATATGTGTGTGTGTGTGTGTGTGTGTGTGTGTGTGTGTGTGTGTGTGTGTGTGTGTGTGTGTGTGTGTGTGTGTGTGTGTGTGTGTGTGTGTGTGTGTGTTTTTGATGACAATACAATATTTAAATATTTTTAGAACTTAACTATCGCAGATCGGTCGAGAATATTCTTCTTCGCTGATTATTTTTCCAGCCACTAAATTTGCAAAACCTGTAAAACTGTTTTACAGTCGAATCATTAACAAAGAAGAGAAAACAACTTTACTACAAGCAGATGCTAGCTTTCGCGTGATAAAATTTTGACTAATTTTCATTTCACTTCGAAAGCATGGAAATGTAGAAAGTGTCTCATGCAGCTGCTAAATATCAGAGTATCATTAACACAACTGACACAAACAGTTGGAAATTTGAAAGCAGTTAAACGTGGAACCGGAAGTAGGTTACTATGAGAAACACTAAGGTAAATAAGATATGAGTTTACAACTGCGAGTATGATTGGTTGCATAGATACATCTCACAATGAACCTCATTGTTTAAAATTTATATTTCATGCAAACTTTAATTCATGTTTTTGATTTGTTTATTGCGTGATAAATTTCAGGAAGTTTGGAAATGTTGTTTGGCGGAAAATACTAAAAATTACGTTGTTATATTTTACATATTTTGGTATTTTTTTTTCTTATTGAAGTAATTCATATAAACATTTAAACATTAGGTGCGTATTTTTTTTTTTTTTAAATAATTGAAAAGTTTTATAAAATCCAATGACTATTATGTAACAATGGTTTTATTAAGTTTTTTTTTTTTTTTTTTTTTTTTGATAAAGTTTTAATCGTTTCATTTCATTACATTTATTATTTGTTACAATATAAAATGTTTCATTCCATATTGAAGAGGGATTATTTTATTTAAAAGAGACATGCAAAGCACAGTTCAGTGATATAGACATATATACTATTGTTATATTGGGTAAATGAATAACAAAAATAGTTATAGTTAAACTTATGTAGTTAATTATAGGCAAAATATACAATAACTTATGCCAAACGCATGTCATACATATCTATTTTTTAACAAGTGGTATTTATAAACATGTCGTCCGGAAATAAAATCACCTTGTTTTTGTGCACATCTGAACGTAACATTTTCTTTTAATATTTTAAAGGGAGGAGAAAATGTTATGTATTTAATTCTTTAAATTTTATCACTAATTAAATATTTAAACTGTTGATCTGTAGACATATTAATTAATAATTGTTTTATAAACTAAATGTAATAAACCTCTTTGTCAGAAAAAAAAAAAAAAAGAAAAGAAAGTAGAACGGAAATTTATCAAAATATTGTTTTTAAGTCCTTTTATAGTTAAGTTAACAAGTCTTTCTTTATGTTTCTTCCTTTTTCTTTTTTCATTCTTCATTTTACTTTTGTTCTTCCCAACAATAAATGTTCAATTCGTTTATTCAATGCAACAAATTTACACTCGTATTTGTCCAATTTAATTTAACACGATAGAGTTAACAGAATGGAGTCTGCACAGTAGCATTCTTATAAAAAAAAAATAAAAAATAAAAAGTTAATAATTTTATTTCCCGTAATTGAACATGTAAATCATGAAACACTGTAAAAAAGGAAAACTATCACTAATTCAGCCGAAATTCATGTTATCCATGCTTCTCAAATGACTAACTTGAATCTCCCCATAAATTATTCACTTTATTACATTAAATACTTGCAACTTGAAAAAAATGGTGATTTTGTCAGATACAATGCTTGGGAATCAATTAAACTAAATGTCCAATATATCATTTCACGGTTATCGCGTGAAGATCATTGAAGCGAGAAAGCCATTTGCTACATTGTTTCTAAAACAGGGAATCTCGCACTAAACGTTAACGAAGGTAGTTACAATTATTAATGGCTTTTTTTCACTTTTCAATATCATTTCAAGTCCGAAGCGTCATCTTTCTGTTTGTATATTATAAGATAGCGTGAATACAATATTTAACTGTAATATTACATTTTCATCCGGGATCCTTACTCGTAATTTTCTGTGTGCTAGGTTCCGTGGGGTATGGTTCTTTTTTCTCACGCAAGTCACGTCATACACATAGGAACTGTTTTGTGGGTAAACGACCCCATAGCAAAATACGGATATGCTCCATACCAAAACAATCCAAAAATATTCTTAAAAAAAAGTTTACGTGTCAAAAAGTTTTAAAAGTATGTGTTAATTTTTTTGTGTAAATGTGCATAAAATTTTTTGAAGTTTTTTTGTTAAACCAAAATGTAATGAAGATTATAAAGCATGAATAAAAAAAAATTACAGTAAAAAATGAAAAAAAAAATCTAACAAGTTGGAAATTGTACGTCAAACATGACAAATGAGGTGCGTTCGTACTATAGCTAGTTATTATAAATATTCAGATCTTGAGGATTTTTAATTCTGTGAAATGAATGATATCGTCTGCAGATTAATTTCTGTCATAAAATAAGTATCTCGGTCACTTGACGATTAAACCTCGGAAGCTCCTATAACAAAAAAGCACCAATTAAAAAAAAAAATCAAATTTTTTAACAAATGTTTTTATTAATATTTTCTAAAGTTTTGATTCAATTTTTATAAAATTTGAAATTTCTCGACAAAATTCTGCAAAGATAATATATCTTAAATTTTAAACCATTCGGTTGGGTAGTTTTTGCGTTGTTATATGCGGACAGACAGACGGACGGACCAGACGACGACAATAGGTGCTACGTATTTCATAGGAACGCACCTAAAAAGGGAAAAGAATATAACTTTTACAGTAGCATACAGAGCTATAAAAGATTGCTCTAGCACGATAGCAATTATGCTTTGCCATATTGTATGCCCCCCCTCCTCTCCCCACACACTCCAAAAATACATAAATTTCATGCGAGTAGAGTGAAACATCTGAAAATAAATGCTTGATATTAATGGTTTAAAAAAAAGACTAATAATATTGGTGATTAATACTAATAATGATTATAATAATAAATCGTATTAAAAAATTCACAATTTTCTTTTCCTAATTCAAAATACAGATTGAAACACTGTAATAATATGTTCAGACTAGAATATCAGTTTTACGATATTGAAATTTCAAGTTGTTTGACTTATATTTCACGTGCACATTTTTCTTCATATTTATCTATATTATAAAAGAAAAACACGTCCATGCATATAGCACTGACGTCATATTGACGATGCCAACCATTTAAATAATCAATTTTTCTTTTACTGCAATTATTTTAACTTCTAAACACCGTATATGAATTTATTGATTTTTATGGTTCTAAAAATAATTTTAAAGCATGATTTCTTTTGAAAATCTATCTATATCGCGTGCACCCCAATTACTGAAGATTAACCCGTATGTAATTAAAACAATATAAATATTTCAGCATTAGTTTCCGATTAATATTCCATAATGAAATTAAAACTTCATCAATAAATAAATAAATAAATAAATAAAACAAATAAAACAAAAATTTAACAGCTAAGTAATCGAATCACGCGTTTAATCACTGAAATAATCAGAATCAAATAGACTGCTTTAAATAGAGAAATCTTTGGCGATGTCTTCCGGCTATTAACCCGTAATACGAAAGTGTGGATTTTAATACATTTCAAAACTTTACTTGAATATATAATTGATATTTTTCATACAAAAAATACTTTGGTATTCTTAGTAAGCAATCTAAAAGTGTATATTTAATGTAAATTTTTTTATTAGAGTTTTGAATTAAAAATGGTTGTTACTTATGTTCAGTACACCGGGTAGTATGCTCTGTAACCCGGGAAGCTCGGATTGGATCTTCTAGTTTTATTAAAACCAACACTTCAAATTAATTCTTTCACAGATTGATTAATACATTACTTTATTAATTTTAAGATCAATAAATAAAAACTATATTAAAAACACTGAAATTATCCAACAAGTATGGGGGTGGGGGCTGTTACGTGCGGCCCTTGCAATCACAAAAATAAATTTTTTATTTCTATTCTTGATTTTTTTTTTAAGTAAATACATTAGATGCATAAATCTACAGCCAATTTTATTAGCTTATATTAAAGTTATTTTGAAACGAAAAAAAATTCTTTTTCTTCTATTTTCAATCTTTAAAATTTCGAAAAAAAAAAAACAAAACAAAGAACGTTTTGAGCGAGTCTCTGCAACTTAACACTTTATTTCATGATAAATCTGAATTTTCTAAAATGTGATTTTTGCACGATTTTCCCGTCTTAACCCTTTTAATATCAGAAGTAATAAACATGCTTTTTTTTTTTTTTTTTTTTTTTTTTTGGCCTTTAAGTTTTAAATCTCTGAATTTTTGGAGAAATCGTCATAAATTCCTGTATTTAGAAATATTTTTTTTTGATAAATATTTCAACCGTTCTACCCTTTTAAAGTTAAATCCGTCTTCATTAACATCTAATTCTTAGAAGTAATCTTCATGCCTAACATCATATTTTTAAGTGATGAAGCAATACCTGATCGTATTGGATTCTATATAGAAGTCGCGGCATAAATAACGTCTTTTTTTCTGTATTTGGTGATACGTCCTGTACTGCATAGGGACGTCTACGGAAAATTCGTGCTCATACCTGAAAGCATTATCTTTTTTTTTTCAACTATTGTAGTAATCGAGGTTTGTTTATAAATGTTCACTCCTAAATGCTTTACTTACACCGCATCCGATGAATCATCTCATATCGGGAATGATTTAGGACATTTTAAACTTTTTGTTTGAGTCACACTATATTTGTGCTTAATTTTAATTGTTTTTTAAATTAGATAAGTTGTAATATTAATTTTTTGTAACCAGATAAATTTATTCCAAAGATATAAAAAAAGAACCAAAAAAGGCGCATAAATGGCTTTTTTTTTTCTTCTGGGAATTAAGGGGGGGGGGATATCATTATTAGAGTCTCAGCGTTGTGCAAAGAAACAAAATTATCATTTGCAGTTGCACGTTTATTGAAATTAAAGGCAAAAATTTACCCGTTTAAAAATAATAATAATTAAAAAATCTTTAAATTACGTGACAGTTGAGAAAACGCATTTTTTGTTCTATTCTGTGCTGTAAAGACTAAAATTATGTGATATTTAGAAAAAAAAAAATGCGGATTGTGAAAGAAAATACATAATACAAAAATATAGCATAAAATCTCTTAAAACTTAATTAAAGAAAAATTAAATCGAATTCTGAAAAACCTTTTCAAGGAGTTATTGCTTGGATTACCACTGTGCCCAATGTCGTATCACTGGCTTTATCCATCAGAGCGTGATGTACACAGACGCAGACAGACAAGACTCATTGTTTTATTAATATAGATTTAATCTATATTTAAAAGAAATTATAAAACATCTGAAAATTGTATTGTGAAATGTAAACAAATAAAACTCTGTGTTTAATTTTACATAACAAACGACTTAAAAAATTTTCGCTGAAAAATGATTTTACATAGGCTATTTGAGATCGGCAAACTACAGAAAAGTGTGTTCTTAGTTTAAGAAAAAATTTCAAGGTCTTATTGAATTTGCATAGAAAAATAACATTACACGCATATTTTGAGAATGTGTTAGCATAAAATGTATTAACTCAAATTTTCATTTCTCAATTGTGACATACTTCCTATTTCTTTGAACGCAATCATAGTAATAAGCATTTATTTTTATGAATGAAAATGTCCATTTTCTTGCTGTTGATGACGCGACGTTTCTTTTGTATATGTTAGAAACATTTTTGTACGGCGTGGATTAGTCATGCTCCTTAGTCAACGATTTCGCAGTAAGTTTCAGGTTACTTTACTTTTATTGACAAAATTGCAGTGATTTTTTTTACATTATGCAAGTCATTTTTATACGCATTAGTTTTAGCACCCACTATTGCTTTTATCAACAGAATATAGTATGTTTTAAAAACTATTTTTCGACTTGATTCAAATTTTTTTTTTTTTTTTTTTTTTTTTTTAAGTACTATCACTTGAAAATATTCTTAACTTCCATGTTAATATTTGAATGGGTGTCTGGAAGAAGGGCCTATGTTACAATTTTTGGAAAGTTGGGTTTTTTGTTGATCCATTAAAAATAAGGCCTATGTGGAATGATTGATACCTATTGATACCGATTGATACCTACCAACTGTTAAAAATTGCAAATTCATAATATAGAAGTTTGTTTATTTTAATTAAGAAATTAAAAAAATAAACTAAAAATAATAATGTTATTATCCTTACCTACTTGACTATAGTTATTTTCTTCTATTTTTAAAAGAATAAAGTATTGGATTTGTGAAATTTTTTTACTTCCTGTTTTCGACGGATTTATTCGTTTTAGAAGATCTTGAATACGATTTGGCTGTTTTTATAAAATGTTTATCCGTAAGTCTGTGTGTCCCTGTGTGTGTCTGTCTGTCTGTCTGTGACACAAATTTTGTGGGCGAACTAACGCACTCAAGAACAAGCACGGAATTCAATGAAATTTTAGATTCAGTTAGACCTTGACAATAAACTGGTGCTGATTAGGTATTGGTGTTAATCAGCCAACAGGTGGCGCTGCTATGCTGCATTTTTCACGATTTCCGCCATAGTTATATATCTCAAGAACTAATGTGCGAAATTTCATCCAATTTCATATTCTTTTAGACTTTGACACGCTGATTACGTGTGTGTGAATCGCCCAAAAGATGCTGCTTCTAGGCTGTGTTTAACCCGATTTCCGCGATATTTCAAGAACGAATAGATTTATTTGTGACGATTTTAATTATAGAAGAAAGTTCTTTAATGTTCTATACTAATTTTTAATTTCTTCTATCTTTACAAGAAGAAAGTACTGGATTCTTGAAAATTTTCGACTTCCAGTTTTCGACGGATTTATACGTTTTATAAGATCGCACGATTTACGATTTGACTGTTTTTAGAAAATGTTTGTCTGTGAGTCTGTGTGTGACAAAGAATTTGTGGGCGCCCTATCACAAGAACTAATGCACGGAATTTAATAAAACTTTATATTCAGTTAGATCTTGATATAAATTGGCTCTGATTCGTTTTTGGTCAGGTGGCGCTGCTATGCTACATTTTTCATGATTTTCACGATAGCTATAGCTCAAGAACTCCATCAAACTTCAGATTCTGTTAGACCATGACATAAATAAACGCTGATTACGTTTTGGTGTAAATAGCCCAACAGGTGGCACTACTATGCTACTTTTTTCATGATTTTCACGATAGTTATATCTCAAGAACTAATGCATAGCATTTCATAAAACTTCAGATTCTGTTAGACCTTGACATAAACAGAAGCTGATTAGGTTTTGGTGTAAATCTCCCAACAGGTGGCACTGATATGTTACTTTTTGCATGATTTTCACAATAGCTATATCTCAAGAACTAATGCATAGCATTTCACCAAACTTCAGATCTTGTTAGACCTTGACATAAACAGAAGCTGATTATGTTTTGATGTAAATCTCCCAACAGGTGGCGCTGATATGCCGCATTTTCTTAGGATTTACACTATTTTAGCGATAGTCATATCTAAGAAACTAATGCACGGAATATAATCTTTAGATTCAGTTGGTGCTGCTTCGTTTTTGGTGTATGTGAAACCTGTGTGAGATGGAAGACAGTTTTGGGATTGGCACATCCGACAAGTTTATTACTCTTCAATGCTCAGAATGAAAACAAAAGGGGAAGGTAATTAATCGGAAGAAGGGCTTATGTTGCACCTAGATGCTCAGGACATCGCTAATCCATGACATTAATAGATTTTCCTCATTTCTGTAAAATTTTTAATTTGTAACATAGGCCCCTTTTTCCAGACAACCATTCATTTATTGATTTTTGTGCTTTTCTTTTTCCAACATATCAAGAGACTTTTTTTTAGGAGGAAAAGTCGGATGGTGATTTTGTGTGCTTTAGTCCCTTGAAGGGTGGAGAGCAGTTTTTATACCAGTTAATTTTAAACAAGATTTGTACCCGAATGTATGAACAAATTTTTACTTTATTATAACTTTTTTGAAAAAAAGCTGTAATATTACATTTCCTTATTTTCAAATAAATACTTTCGAAAATTCTGGTGTGACTTCAACATTACAAAAACACGATTACTTTCCCCTAAAAGGTTAAAACAAAGGGGAGAATATCGTCGAAGAAACTTTTATAAGTATGTCTTGGGGAAAGTCTCTTGAAACATCTATAATTCTTTGCTATTTAAAGATGACCCACTTATAACGAGGCTCTTCATGTAACCATAGACACGGTGATGGGTGTAGTCCAAATTATACGGGAAGCATTTCCCAAAGCTAGGTCACTGAACTTTAGTCACACATGTAATTTGGGCAGTAATGTGTCCAGGTTCATATCGATTTTATACTTTATACACTTCCTAGCTCTTACCCAACTTTTTGGTCATGTTAAGATATTCTAAACCTGCATTATTTATGTTTCATGCAGTCATTGCATTTTTATGAAGATTACCTTGAGCTGAAACAGTGAAACACTAACATTTAACGTAATCAAATAATATTTATGTTTTCTTTAAGTAAAATACATTTGAATCTCTGCAAAAATATTCATTTTTCTAACATTGGAAAAATAAAAGTAAACATAATAAAACAGATTAAATTTAGACCCATTCATTTAAGGGGTCAGGTAATACCCTTTGAACTCACAAAATACATGAAAAGGGTACATCTATAAGAATCACAGTAACTCCGTAACTAATTGACTTTGTATTATAAAATTTAAAATGCATATTAATAAAGGTTCATTTTATAAATTAAAATTCTCCAAAAATGTATACACTCATATAAAGCTTTTAAATTTATTTAAAAATATAATAAAATTTTTAGGAAAGAATTATTCTTGCATGTATTGCGCGCATGATTTTTCACCTTTGAATTGCTAAAACCAGCCAGAATTTTCTTAATGTATACATATATAATGTGTTTCGAAATGACCTATACGATGAAAAAAATAAAGTGTGTAGATCCTAAGAAAATAATTGTTTTTTAGAGAAATTTGAAATGAGTTTTTTTTAATGCAAAAGTAGTCATGAATTCTAAGTTTGTTACTTGAGAAACAGAATAATAGGTCATTTTGTGTATCTGTATGGTTAAGACATTCAATCAAAATTTCACGAAATTCTAACCAACCATTTTTCAGAAATCGTGCGCGCAATGACCAAAATCGCCGTTTTGAGAAAATTTACTTTAAAAAAAAGATCAAATTACCCCTTGATCATATAAAAAAAAAGCTCAGACTGTTTTAGACATAACTCCTCTTCTAAAATGAATTTTTGCATGGGGTTTATTTTAAAATGTTTCTAAAGAATTTTATTTAATTATAAGCTAATAATTTTTTTTCGAATTTTTGACACTTTAAAGGTTACCCGACCCCTTAAAAACCCTAAACATATTGTTGCCAGTCCTCTTCTTCTTATTAAAAAATAATAATAAGATTGCTTGATTGCCACCACTTTTTAAAAATAGTAATATTCGCCTTATTTAACAACAGATTAAATAAGGCAAAAACAAAGCAAATTATACTATTTCGATAAAGTGTAGCAGTCTATCAATCTGAATAATAATAATAATAATAATAATAATAAAGTAGCGGGCTAGCAACACTACATACACATATAATCACACCAAACAGTAGGGAGGGCCGAAATTATATAACTTTTTCACATTTTCTCAGTCCGCCCTCCCTTCGTGTTCAAAAATTCTGAAAAATGTCATCAATTATTTCTAATTGTCATTTATGCGGACCTTTTAATATCTTTATTAGTTTGTAGGCTAAACAACAAATAAATATTAACGAAACAAAATAAGTAAATAAATAAAAGGAGTGTCATGAGATATAATATTGACTTCATGTTGGAAGGTTTTTAACACTGTTAAATTTGTTTAACATATCAGCGTAGTACTGCACTGATGGAAATGAGATAAATGAAAGCTAGAGGAAATGCTTTGTAAGATAGAGAAATTATATCAGGGAGAAGGAAGCTATTTTTCCGAAATTGGAAATGATTTGCAGATATTGGGAAAGACAGGAATTAATGCGTTTGTGTTCATATTGAACAGTACAAGTGTGTCAGTAAACAGTGCTCCACGTTCTTTCTCACTGTCAAGGCAGAGGGATGATGACATCTCTGACATAATAGCTGTAAGCTAGTAACATTTTTAATAGAAAATATGAAATACAAATGATTGCTCTAAAACAAGAAGAAAAATAAATAGAATTTTCAACAAAACATTCCTAGATATAAAGTTCGATGTACATAATTATATTATCCAAAATCTCATAAATATGCTGTTCAAAAAAGCTACACACAAAAATGTTTCGTGTTGGGTGAATACGATGATACAATTGAAGTAAATTTTTCATTTCTTAGTGATATTACACTATGGAACAGCAAAATGTAATGTAAACTACATAAAAAGAAAAGAAAAGCACTATAGCGATATTCGCTATTTACGTAATAACATGAAATATTAAGCTAATATTAAATATTATTATGAAATATGTACAGAAAAAGATACACCTACCTTTATTCGCAGATCGTTGACGATGAAATCACACCAAAGGTGTCATTAGACTCGGTATAATGTCGTTTTTCAGATTATGAATGCAATTTTTAGAATTTGTCGTCACATAGGAAAACTTGCACCAAGTTTGACTTTTTTAAAATAGTAACACCCACTTTTTACATCATATTTGAGTTCCTTGAATCAAGGCAGCTCAGAAAAGTATATAGTTTATGTATTTTGTTTAAATTTTCATGGAGGTATAAAATAAAATATATTAAGGTTGTATCCACAAATTAAAAAAAATAAATTGAGATGTCAAAGTATAACTTCCAGACTCACACCAGTAAAATTGTAGAGATAATTGATACATAAAATAAGCAAAAAAATAAAAACTATCATCGCCGAAGTTTTACGTAAGAGAATTTTCAAATAAATTTTATGGCTGCTATTTTCGATTTTTTTAAATCATATATTCTAATACGAGCAAATCTTGTGTGTGGTTATATATATAAATTATATATATATATATATGCAAATTTTATCTTAAAAACGGCTCTAACGATTTTGACGAAATTTTGTATATTACCATTTTGGGGCACCAGAAAACCATTGGGCTAGGTCACATGTTCAAGAAAATTCGATTAGTGGGTCATTTTGGGTCATTTTAGGTCATGGTCAAGCTAATTGTATCTAAAAAACGGTTCAAGCGATTTTGAAGAAATTTTGTATCTGATCATTTTCGGGCACGAGAAGACTATTGGGCTGGGTCACATGTTCGAGAATTTTCGATTAGTGGGTCAGTTTTGGGTCAACGCAGGTCAAATTAATTTTATCTAAAAAACGGCTCTAACGATTTTGATTAAATTTTGTATCCTACGAGTTTCGGGCACTAGAAAATCATTGGGCTGGGTCACATGTCCGAGAAAATTCGATTAGTGGGTCGTTTCTGGGTTATTGTGGGTCAATCTAATTTATCTAAAAAGCGGCTAAGGCTATTTACATTAAATTTTGCATCCTATGATTTTCGGACACGAGAAGAATGTTGGGCTAGGTCACATGTTCGAGAAAATTCAATTAGTCGGTCATTTTGGTCATGGGTTATCATGGGTCAAGCTATTTTGTCTTAAAAACGGCTCAGACTATTTACACTAAATTTTGCATCCTGTGGTTTTCGGGCACGAGAAGACTGTTGGGCTAGGTTACATGTTCGAGGAAATTCAATTAATGAGTCATCGTGGTCATGGGTCATTATGGGTCAAGCTATTTTATCTTAGAAATGGCTCAGACTATTTACACTAAATTTTGCATCCTATGGTTTTTGGACACGGGAAGACTGTTGGGATAGGTCACATGTTCGAGAAAATTCAATTAGTGGGCCATTTTGGTCATGGGTATGGGTCAAGCTATTTTATCTTAAAAACGGTTCAGAGGATATGAAATAAATTTAGCATCCTACAGGTTTAAGGAACGAGAAGACTATTAGGCTAGGTCGCATGTTCGAGAAATTTCGATTAGTGGGTCATTATGGATCAAGCTATTTTATCTTAAAACGGCTCAGACTATTTACACTAAATCTTGCATCCTGTGGTTTTCGGGCACGAGAAGGCTGTTGGGCTAAGTCACATGTTCGAGAAAATTCAATTAGTGGGTCATTTTGGTCATGGGTCATGATATTTGAACTCAAATTTAATTTTGACCGAGCATAGCTCGGTCTTCCCTGCTCGTGTGAATGAAAGGTAACAGAATATGTACCCTTTAGGACCTTCGAAAAGTAAAATTTCGTTACATCTAAAAAAATAATGATTGGAATGAACTGTAAACTTACACACTCATGTTTCTGTCGATACCCATTCAATTTATGTATAAATTGATGTATGTTACAATTCATATATATATTTTTTAATATGAATGTAAATTTATTTTCATTATTAAAATTGTACTTTTGAGTTTAAAAAAAATGCATAGAATATGTTTGGGTCCATTCAACGTATCCCAGTGATAACAAAAAAATTAAATCGATTAATTTTCGGAAAGATGTACATTACAGTTTGTCACGTGAATTTAACATTAGCATCCTCAAATTTTGACCTCTTCTAACTCCACGAAAACTTAATAAACATACATATACTATCCACTTTCTGGACTAATTTCATTTAATGAACGAAAATAAAGTGCTAAAAGTGAGTGTTATCATGTGAAAAATCGAAGTTTATACAATGTTTAATATGAAGACGACCCCTATTTTAAAAATTGCATTTCATATTCTGAAAGACAATATTATTCCAGTCTAATGCCTTTTAGTGGGATTTTATCGTAAACGTCCTTCGGATAAAGGCTTATTGACTTTTTAAAATACTGACTGTACTGTACAGCTTACCATGTGTGCTACAGCTGATGTCAGCTGAGCGAATATTAGTTTGGCTTCGTCTTCTGGCAATCTACCTCCCTTGGCAACTTTATTGAAAAGTTCTCCACCTTCAGCATATTCCATGACCAGAAACATTTTAGATGGCGTTTCAATGACTTCGTACAGACGTATGATGTGGGGATGTTGAATTGATTCAATTGCCGAAATTTCTTTACTGAGCATCTGCGTATTTTTAGCTTGTAACTTTGTCTTATCGATTATTTTAACAGCAACTTTTTCTGTAAAAATAAAGCATAATGTGAAATGAAATAAATCGCTTATTTATTTGCAAAAATAAAACAAGACACATATATTTTATTTATAATACTAATCTATCAGGAAGTAAGTGAAAAATCGATTTCAAAAAATTCCATCTCACACATGAACCAAATTAAGTTAAATAAAAGATTGTAAATAGAATGATTTGATAATAACTTCATTCGTCCTTACGTCTCAGTGATGCGTGCATGGATCTCAGATCCACTTTAGAAATGACAAAGTTGTTTACAACTGCCAATATTTTTTAAATAATTACTTTAAAAAAATTAAGTTTCTTAATCTAATAAATTAGTTTATCTGCATTAAAATTTTAAATAAGTAATTTATTAAGTAACACGCGTTTAACTTTTAGGCATAGGTAATATAATTTAACTTTTTTTGCTCTAAAGTCAATTGATCAAGGTCAATTTGCCCAAAGAATGTGTAAACCGAAAAGTAAAGCAATTATTTAAAATTTTAAAACATCAAATTTATAAATATTCAGTATTCATATTTGTATACTTAAAAATCAAATTTATTAAAATTATAAAAATTCAGTAAATAGTTAAAAGATAAGTTTTTTTTTTTTTTTCTTTTTTTTTTTTTAATCACCTATAAAATTTTTAACGCAGTCAAACTATTTTTCCCGGTTCTTCATTTTCTGGCCTATTAGCTCTTGTATCTTATCAAGATACAAGATATGAAGTTAATAAGCATACAAAGAATATAATATGCTTATTAACTTTTGACAGATGCATAATTTTCGAATATTCGTATGATTATACATCAATTTTTGAATTCGATTATCTGTGGCAGATGTGCTTGTTACTGATTACAAAGGATTATTGCGAAACGACAACATATGATTTTGATATGTAGAGGAAGTCTTTTACATATACCTCATTTTTTTTTTCTCCCGCATTCACTTCTCATACACACATTATATTTTTGGCAACAGAAGATGATTCTTTATAATTAAAATTATTAAAATAATGATATATAATAGTAATTATATAAATTAATTAATTATGATTCTTTATAATATAAAAAATAGGAATAAAGATTTTAAGTTTATAGCTACAGCATAGAGGCTTTTTAAAAGGTTTTATTACTAAGATTTAATATAGTATACCAAAAATATTTTTTTTTTTGCTTAATTTTTCCTTGGATAATCAAAAATTTACCAGGATGGTGAAAGGTATATGGAAATTCGATAGAATGAAAGTAAAGCTGGTTGTTGCCAGCAAAATTCGCTTATCCCAAAAATAATGTCCCAAAAATTAATACACTAAAATATTCAATTGTGTTATTTAAAACGTGCGATATCCTCAATCCAACTTGTTTTTATTTATTTATTTTATTAATCCTTTATTTGCATTCTTATAATACAAATAATGTTTTATCGCATTCATTATTAGAAATAAATTTAAAAATTATCTAATAGATAAAAGTATACTAGTATGCTGCGCCAGTCACAAAATTTTCTATAAAAAATTAAAAAAAATAGTGTAATACAAATAATGTTTACATTAATAATATAATACAAATAATGTTTTATCTCATTCATTATTAGAAATAATTTTTTTAAATATCTGATAGAAAAAAGTATACTAGTATGCTGCGCCATTCACAAAATTTTCTTCTATATCATTGTAATATACAGTAACCTCTCAACATTCGCGAGTTTTGATTATTCGTGATTATGAAAATGCGGAAAAACGTAACATTCGCGAGAATCTGACTTGGTTATTCGCGATTTTTCTTTATCATCTCTTTCTTTTTTGGAATTTATAGTGGTTAAAGATTATTTTCCCTGTGTTTTCTTAGCATCTATTTACAAATCAATTTTCAGTTGTCAACTGAAAAAAGAGCGAGTGTTGTAAAAAAGCAAAATAATAACAGAAGAATACTCATTGCAATGGAGATATTAGAAGTGGTAAGGTAACGGCATCTTCAATCTATCAATTTAAAATGTGCAGGTTCTCGTAGAGATGGAGCTGAAGCTGCACTTAGATAGAAAATAAAAGCATTTCTGAAGAATTTAGCTGTATTTAAATATCGTATTTTAATATTGTATCGCGCACAGTGACTCACTAATACATAATCATCTCTTTGCGAGCAGAGAGAGTCGAAATTACTTTATACAAAAACCTATGCTTTTTTAGATGTAATTAGTTCTCCAGTCAGTTAATTTCAATTCTCTTCAATAAATAAATTTCATATTTATGAATATATGTGTACATTCACCTTCTACATATATATTATACACAACGTACCGTTAATACGTATATCATTTTCTTCTTTGAAATGTTGCTCCACTCTAATTAAAATTTTATAGAACGTAACTCCTTTTTTAGTGCAGAGAGATAGACTCAACATTCGCGGATTTGACATTCGCGAGGTTTTCCACGAAAATAACCCTCGCGAATGTTAAGGTTATTAATATATAACCGATGTATTAATTTATAACAGCATCAACGATTATGAATATATAGCATAGTGTATTTCTCATGAGTTGTAAATTTCCAACTGGGCGAAAAATGTTCGGGCCAGGATTCGAACCTGGAATCTCTTGGCTGAAGCTGTCAATGATCTACCAACGGAGCCATCCCGGTCGAATTTAGAGGACCTAATTCATCCAGTTAACCTTATTGATCATAGCATCTGGTCTGATATCTGAATCAGCTCAACAGAATAGATCGCAGGTAATTTTGAACTCTAGTAAACGCTGGATACGTGATTACACTAGATTAATTTTAACACAATTATTCAAATTGGTAAAGAAATCATATCCGTTGTAATTTTCCGTTCGTCCAGTTGGAAAATTACAACTCATATAATTTCTTTACCAATTTGAATAATTGTGTTAAAATTAATATAGTGTATTTCTTCGAATTTAACATGAAGTTCTGTCAAATTCATGGAAATCTGCTAAAAAAACTTTTTCTTTAGCAATTTATTTTATGTACTAGTGTGGTTAAGTTAAAAAAAAAAAAAAAAAAACTTAAAATTTTTTATTTTAAAAGGTAAGTATATTTAACAGATGAGATACACTATATACGCTAAGATAAATACATCTATACATCAGATTATGTAAATCTACTTACTAGACCTACATCTACATCTACAAATCTAAATCTATAGAAACCTGCAACAACACATCTACATCTATGTATGCACACATTTTTAAACCCCCTTAAGCGACTACAAACTTAATAAGAATAATCTTTATTTAACTCAAATTGGATATGCAGTCGAACTAAGGTTAATGCGAAAAGCAAGGGAATTATAAACGTCCTCGTATTAACCGTTATTCGTAATACCCATAACGATAATAAATTTTTTGAAAACACACACAGAATTAAACTAATTACTTCCATTAATTGCTCTAATTATCTCAATGCTAAACCTCACTTAATATCATAAAGTTAACATAAAATATTCAACCTTAATGTTTGTGGGTACCATTTTCTTTAGACGAGTCTTTTCTTTCGACAAAATCCCAGTACTGGAATCAAAACCTCTAAAGAACTATAATGATTCCAAAGGACATGATCGATGTACACTAATGCAGCTGATCATTTCCCCTTTTTCCGGAAAAACTTGGGTAACATTGCAATAGTCACTGCAGTTTTGGAGCTATTCATTTTATAAATCCTTTTCATTTTAACAGTGCAATAAGAGACGTGAAAAGGCTGCTGATTAAAACTGCCCAGAATCTGGATTTAAAGAAAAAAAATAAAGAATATTTTTCTATGCTCCTTCCTTTCTATGGCTTAGTTGTAAATCTTACATAGGAGTGGTATTTGAAACGTCCTTATCTCTCCCTTCTTTTTTTCATTCTTTCAAGACCTCGCGAATTCCCTTACAATTTCTTAGGTGTGTGTGTGTGTGTGTGTGGTAGGGAGTCTTTTTGAACTCCTTTTTATTTTAACAGTGCAATAAGAGACAAGATGAAACTGGTTAATACTGCCCAGAATCCAGATTTAAAGAAAGAAACAAATAAAGGTTATTTTTATATTAATGAGTTGTGTCTGAGAAAACGGATAAAATACTAACATTTTGTCAGACAGTTGTAACATAGAAATATCATAGTTGATAAGAAAGGGATTTCTTTCCTAATTCTACCGTACTTTTCGCCAAAAATCACATTGAAATGAACTGATATTTTGCTCGTATTAGCCGTGATCTTGCTTTTGTAGATTGTAATAAGCGTGAAAACCTTAATATAGTTTAAATAGTTTTCAACCAATTCTTAATGTGCAAATTGCTCGTATTAACCGTGTCTTCGTTTTAGCCATGCTCTTATTAAGAGGCTACTTCACTCAGCGAAAACACCCGCACGCTAATGTTAATCCTATGAGGGAAATAATTTACGATATCTCGTTCGCATTTCTATATTTTTAAATGATTTTTTTTTTTTTTTTTTTTTCATTGGATAGCTGAGGTCGATTTCTACGCACGCTCCTTTGTACTTTTTCGATTTTGATTACAAGTTATTTAATCAAGAAACTTTCACTTTCGGAACCGGTTTCGAAAGTGAAAGTATCTCTAATAAAAAAGAACTGCAACAAAAATCGAAAAAGTAAAAAAGAACCTGCATAGAGATCGACCTCAACCATCCAATGAGAGAAAAAAAATCATTTAAAAATATTGAAATGCGAACGAGATATCGTAAATTATTTCCCCCCCATAGGATTAACATTAGCGAGCGGGTATTTTAACCTGAGTGAAGTAGCCTCTTAAGTGAGTTCGTCTGTATATACATTTAAATTAAGGAATCTTTTATGATCGGAATGTCTTACAATTTTTTTATAACAACGTATTTTTCAACAAATAAAAGTAACATTAAAGAGAGAGAGAGAAAAAAAAAAAAAGGTAAGTACACTGCATTAAAAAAGTCAATAAGTACTGACCTTTTGTGAGGTAATGCACTCCCATTTTCACTTTGGAGAAGTTTCCTTTGCCCACATCTCTGTACAACCTGTAGAAGCCCACTCGAGTGCCCAGTGATGTTTCTTTTCTCCACCGGTCATCGTGGGCCAGTTTAAATTGGGCTTCTTCGTAAGGAGTTTGATTTTCGATCAAACCTATCAATGAGGATGTAGATGAAAGGGTGCTTTCATCGGATATAGATCTTCGAGGTCTTCTAAACCGATTTGCTTGGACACTTGTGTACTTAGATTCGACGGGAATCTGGAATTGAGAATGGAACAATAATTTTAATCCATATGTTGTAATAAAATCTTAAATGTCATTTAGTAATCAATGAGCCTAATGAAAAATGCATTTTTTTTTTTTTTATGATTCGGAAACATTTTTGGCAAAATTGGATAGTAATTAATCAACAATAGATAGTAATTAATTTTCAGTTTGAAATCGTACAAATAACTGCTTCTTTTTGTCCTGCAAATTTTAATTTATAGCAATTGTCCATTTTGGTATGAATAGATTTCACAAAAGAGTTGGCTGATTTTTTAACGAAAGTTTAATCGTTATGCATTCATTAATTTTTCGATCCAGGTTTTCCTGGCTGAAATCTTTCCTATTCCCTTTATCTGTTTCAACTTTTCTCAAAACATGCAGTACCATCATATCAACAAGCATTTTTTTTTTCTAATCCACTTTCTACAAATTTTTGTTAAATTTTCAAAAACTTTTCATCTGAAAGGTAATTTTTATAGAAAGACATATCAGGAGCTTGGAAGAACAAGTTGGAAATTGTACGTCAAACGTTACAAACGAGGTGCGTTCGTACGCACGTTTTAGAATTAAATTCATGATATCCGTGCGTAGAACGGGTTAAACAGCTAGTTAAGTATATATTTTATGACACTGTTCATACAAATATCTTAACTAGTTATATAAATATTCAGGTATATGTATCAGCTAGTTATATAAATATTCAGATCTTGATGATTTTTAATTCTGTGAAATGAATTATATCGTCTGCAGATTAATTTCTGTCATAAAATAAGTATCTCGGTCGCTTGACGATTAAACTTCGGAAGCTCCTATAACAAAAAAGCACCGATTTAAAAAAAAAAAATCAAATTTCTTAATAAATATTTTTATTAATATCTCCTAAAGTTTTGATTCGATTTTAATAAAATTTGAAATGTCTCGACAAAATTCTGCAAAGATAATATATTTTAAATTGCAAACCATTTGGTTGGGTAGTTTTTGCGTTGTTATATGCGGACAGACAGACGGACAGACAGACAGACAGACGGACGGACAGACGGACGGACCAAACGACGACTATAGGTGCTACGTATTTATATAATTACGAACGCACCTAAAAAGGGCAAACTCGAAAAATTGATTTTTTTTTTTTTTTTTTTTTTTTTTAACGTCAAACAGATGTAGGCAACACGTAGGTAAGTCGTTTTGCCCTGGTTCACCCTTAGTATTCTCACAGTGTCAAGCTAAAGTGTATCTTCCATAATAAACTCGTCGTCGGATTTTTCTAGAGGAGCAAGGACGAGTCAACTATAAATTTATCGAATAATGATAAGGAATACATTGAAATTAAAACATTGAATTTCAATACATACTATTTCAATCTGGTTTTTAAATCAGAAGTGATTAAAATAAAGATTCACTCTTGCTATCTTGAACTACTTGCAAAACTTTGAGCTTGATTTCCCAACACCCCAATTTCGGGATTCGCCCTTTCTCTTCCAAGGTCCTGATATTTAAGAGGAAAAAAAAAAAAAGATTAAAATGTCTATAAATAAATAAAATAAAATTTTGACCCCCCCCCCCCCCCCCTCCCCCGTTAAAGTTCTTCAATGAACTTACTTGACCATGAAATGTTTTTCGTCTTGTTAACGTTGCTGTCCGTTTTCGATGTTCTGGAATTTCTCCATTCCCGTTCAGATCAAGGGTGGGTGTTTTAATCTTGCCTCTTCCACTCAATTCTGAGCTGAGGCTGGTGGGAGTGTGAATCTTTCTTCGGCTCCACTTATGTTCCGATTTTCCCAAAGCAAGAGGAGCTCTGTATAATTAGAAATAAGTAAATCACCATGTTAATTTTAAAATTATATAACAATCTATCAATATTATAAAGCAAAAACATGTCCGTGAATAACGCTGACGTTCTATCGGCGGTGGCAACGATCTAAGCAATCAATTTTCCCTTTTTATCAAATTTGTAGAAGATCTTTATAGGTCACATTTCACACATCATTAAACTTACCTTGTAAACATGGCTGAAAACGTCAGAAATATATCGAAATACAGCAGAGTTTCTTTATATTTCACTCTTTGGGACCAAGAGTTGCGCAATTTTTGCATAATATAGATCATGTAAAACAAGTTCGGAATGCTTAAATTCATCTTTGTCAAATTAAAATAAAAGTACACACAAATAAGCATACGACTCCATTACCTAAAAGATAACTAAAACTTTAATTAGACTTTAAAACATTAAAATAAATCGAGCACTTTTGGCTGCGAACCCAGGATTTCCTTCTTTCCTCACCTTTTTTGCTAAGCAATGGTACAGGTCGTTGGACGAATGCGGATTATTTGAACTATCCCGTAGGCTCGCAGTACAGAAACATACTGTTTACAAGAATGTGATCTGGACGTTTATTTTAACAACAGTTTTAATTATAAATCCTGATGAAGGCTGCGTTTGAAGCCGAAAGTGCTCGATTTATTTTAATGTTTTAAAATCTAATTAAAGTTTTAGTTAGGTAATGGAATCACATGTTTATTTGAGTATACTTTTATTTTAATAATATAGATCATTTCATACATCGTTAAATTTACTTTATAAACATTGTCCAAATCATTATATTACTCATTTAAAAATATATATATATATATATTGTAGTAATAGCAATTTTTTCATTAAAAAGCATTGAATTAAGGCGATAAAGTTGAACTAAAAACGGCCTTTGTAGAGATCGACCTCAGCTATACAATGCCCCCCCCCCCCCCAAAAAAAAAAAAAAAAAAAAAAAAAAAAAAAAAACGTTTAAAAATATTGAAATGAAAACGAGATACTTTAAAAAATTTCTTTCATAGGATTCACAATAGCGAACGGGTGTGTTCGCACGAGTGAAGTAGTCCCTTAATAAAAAGGAACAATATTTTTCATAAAAACTGATAAATTATTGTATTCTAAAAACAAACATTCGTCCAAAAACGTAAAAAAACAGCATAGTTATTGGAACGCCCCCATGATTTGAAGTTTTTTTTTCTGTTATTTGACGTATTTTTCGCCTTTTGATTACAGGATTTCAGAAAATTGTGAACTTTGATTCGTGAGGTTTCGGTGAATTGGGGGATGAAGGACATACATTAAAATTTCGTTTCTGAAACGAAAAAGTACTAACAGGAAACAGTTGCCTGAACACTCCTGTGATTGGACGAAAATGCAGATTAGAGTGGAGGATTTCATGTTTTTTTTTTTTTTTTTTTTTTTTTACATTAGATCTGTGAAGGTTCAGTAGGCAAATCAAAACGGAAAATATTCGTGAATTAATGAATACTACAATCAACGGAAAAATACATGTCAATTCACTGTTTTTTTTTTTTTTTTTTTTTTTTTTTTTAAGAATGTGTTGACATTTGACGCTTAAGTATATAAAAAAGAAACAAACAAGAAGTCAATGATAATTAAAGCGTAATACAGGAATAGAATTTTAATTTTAACTTTATTGTGACTTCTTCACATTTAAAAATAATGTTTAATTTAAATATCTGTTGCCCGATTATTTTTTTTCTTCTTCTTAAGAGGCAGAATAATAATGATCACTTTCATTTATTGAAAAAAAAAATATTATAAAAAGTATAGAAGACTACGGTTATAGAAGATTTCTAAGTTTAAATGTATATTTATTAAGTATTTAGCAGAATCGCGATTATTTTTTTAAATACAAACCCCACTCTCAAAAAACATTTTCGCCAAAAAACGTACAAAGTACTGGCAGCACCAGTTTCCAGAACACCTTCGTGATTTGAAGTTTTTTTTTCTGTTATTTGACGATTTTTGATTGCAGGATTTCGGAAAATTTTGAACTTATAGATTCGTGAGGTTTCGTGATTTGAAAAAAAAAAATAGAATATATAAAAATTCCGTTTTTGAAACGTAAAAATGCTGGAAGCAAAGTTGCTGAAACATCCCTGTGATTTGACAAAAATGCAGCTTACATTGGAGGATCCCACTTAACTTTATTTTAGACCGCTGAAGTTTTGGTATTTTGAGGGAAGATGGGCAAATCAAAACGAAAAATTTCCTGTTTTAATAATTAAAAGAAAAACAAAACAAAAAAAGGATTTTTTTTTTCCATATTCATTGAATTAAAATTTCTAATAAAGAGGGTTATATACCATCCTTTTCTTGTAATTGTGTCATATATTATTATTATTATTATTACTATTTTGCATGCCTTTCCATATAGCAGTAAATGAAATCCAATCAAGGAAAAGGAACAGACTTATGGAAATTTCAATGAAGAAAAATGAAAGAAAAATTACTAAAAGATTGTCAGTTGAAAACATTAAAAATCTGCTCGTTTTCAGATTTTATTGAAGCAAAATATATTTTTAAAAATAAAAATGAAAAACTTTATTTTATTAACCTTGCGTTTATCAAAGCCTTAATCACGTCGTCGCGTAAGTAAAATATACAATAAGGCAGTTTTTTTTTCTCTCTCTGTCTCTTTTTTATGCTATTCCATAAGTTTTCACAATGGTTTCCTGAATTTATCGGAATATTTACTCGGAAGAATGATTTTACACTGCCTACAACAATATAGTACTGAAAAACAACATTAAAGGCGTAATAATTGAAATAATAAAGACGGCATAAAATAAAATAAATATTTGCAATGAGATATTTATAAAATCCTGTAATAGTATTTACAAAGGCTTGTATTAATATTTGCACATGTGCTTTAGCGTTACGATTATTCTAAAATAGTCAAATACTTTTGGTCTACATTTTTTTAAAAAACAAATTTCAGACTTTGCTAGCAAAATGGTAAAAATATACAGATGAATTTAATGCAACACAATTTATGAAACAAACGTAAAAAAAATGCATTTATATTATCTTACAGTAAAATAAATCTAATTTAAAATACGCTTTTAAATCACATTGAATGTAAAATAAGTTACAAATGAAATGTATAAATGTAATTTATATAGTAAATACATGTAAGAGAAAACAAAAAATTAAAAATAGAAAATATACATACATATCCGATGACATTTCTGTTCCAATCATTTTAAGTCTTACATCATTTAAAAAGTGTATATAAATAGTAGACAGAAAGTGGTATATAAATATTAGACAGATATAACGACATTAGATATACAAAGTAAGAAAACTGATAGCACTGATCTAATAACTTGTAGCCCTGGTATAACTTCGCTGAGAATGAAGAGCATTTTTACTCAGTCGAAAATCTACTTTTTGACCGCTGCGAGCTCTGATTGGTCAAAAATATAGAGATGATTATTGATTTTTTTTTGCCAGTAACAAAAAGAATATCCCATTTATGCAACAGTTTTCAAATATGAGTTGATCCTTAAAAAATTGTTTTGCCTTTCTATGTATTTGACTCTAGGAAAAAACAAATTAAATGTGAAAATGAAACATATTACATTTTTATATTTTAGGTAAGGATAAAATTAAAAAAATCTGATTTAAGAGCCTACACTAGTCACGAGAAGAAATACTCAATGTTACGTCTTTGGGAAGGTTATTTTCAAATTTCTCGCTCACATTTTAATATTTTTATTTTATTTTTATTTATTTAATTTAATTTTATTTTATTTTTTGCATAGAATAGCTGAGGTTGATCTCTAACGTTGTTAGTTTTTATCTTTTTTGATTTTGATTAAAGTTTTTTGTACAAGCGGACATTTGCTATTTTCGAACCGGTTGGAGCCGGTTCTAAAAGCGAAAGTATCCTTATGTTAAAAAAATGGAACCAAAATCGAAAAAGTAAAAGCTAACAACGTTAGAGATTGACCTCAGCTATCCTATGCATATAAATAAATAAATAAAATAATAATAATAATAAAATAATTGAATAATAAAAAAATAATTGAATAATAAAAAAATCCTTTAAAAATATTAAAACGTCAACGAGAAATTTGAAAATAACCTTCCCATAGACTTAACGTTAGCCTTCGTGTTTTTTCGCATGACTAGTGTAGGCTCTTAAGATAACATGCGAGATTTAAAAAAAAATAGTGCTAACACATAAGTCAACGGTGTAAAATATTGAATTAAATTCTTCAATTATACTGTTCATATATGAAGGGGTTAGAATGACAGTGGAGTAAGTCAAAATTTAGTGATATGAGAAATAAAGGGTGTTGTGAAACTTGCTGCATTGCCGTTGCACTGAGTGGTCCAACCTCTTTTGCCCTCTAGCGACTTCCTAAGTGAACTGTGACTTATTTTATGAGTTGTAATTTTCCAACTGGACGGAAAATGTCCGGACCAGGATTCGAGCCTGGAATCTCTTGCCTGAAGCTGCCATGCTCTACCAACTGAGCTATCCCGCTCGAATCTGGAGGGCATAATTCATCCAGTTAACCTTATTGATCATAGCATCTGGTCAAGCTTCAGCCAAGAGATCCTAGGTTCGAATCCTGGCCCGGACATTTTTCGTCCAGTTGGAAAATTACAACTCATATGATTTCTTTACGAATTTGAATAATTGTGTTAAAATTAATATAGTGTAATCACGTATCCAGCGTTTACTGGAGTTCCATTACCTGCGATCTATTCTGTTGAGCTGATTCAAATATCAGACCCAGATGCTATGATCAATAAGGTTAACTGGATGAATTATGCCCTCCAGATTCGACCGCTATAGCTCAGTTGGTAGAGCATGGCAGCTTCAGCCAAGAGATTCCAGGTTCGAATCCTGGCCCGGGCATTTTTCGTTCTGTTGGAAAATTACAACTCATATGATTTCTTTACCAATTTGAATAATTGTGTTAAAATTAATCTAGTATGAATTATTTGACTAGCACATTGAACAGAAGTTTATATTACGTTCAGAGAAAATATGGTTATCTCGATTTTCAAAATTTTTGACTTACTCCACTGTCATTCTAACCCCTCATATATGTATAATACCTTGGACTTTCGTTAATGCGTCTCCGCTTAAAATGTATCTCCGGTTAATGAGGATAATTTCTTTTTTCCTCCACGATTTTTTTGCAATTAATATTAAGAACATTGCTTAATGCGTAAATCGGATAATGCGGAATTTTTTTTTCTTAAAATAAGCAGGCAGAATCGAAACACATTGACTGGGTTTTGTGTGATACATTAATTTTTGAAGGCAACTTTGATGCTACATCTTTTATTGAGAGATCAAAAAAATGTTAGTGACTTTGATGAAGAGAAAGATAACATTCCAGCACCGACAATGTGTAAAAATGTTTTCAGTTTCTTTCAGAAATTGAATATAACACACTTTATATAATATTTAGGCCCTCAGAACATGAAATATGAAGCTTTTTTTTTTTTTTTTTTTTAATCGAGGCATATACTTATTTTTGAGAGGCGAGATATATTTTATCCCACCTCCCCTTCAGGACATTTTTTTTCCGAATCGTGTGGAATTTATTAAATTTGAAAAACGTATTTTTTATTAATTATTTTTTACACATACAAATTGATCATCTGAGCTATTAAGACTTTTTAGTTTTTATTTCCATTTTTGTCTAATGTCTAGAAATAGTATAAAAGTAACAGATATCACATTTATAAAACAAAAAGAAAAATAAATAAATTACACAAATACACAGGCACCGTATTCCGTACACCAGTGGTGACTTACCAATAAAAATAATAAAAGAGAATATATTAAATTGCGAACTTCAATTTTAAACATTGGTTGAGTGTTGAAGAGTCTTTGGGAAGAGGGTAAATGAAGTGCAGATGTTAATCACGTAATTATTTTATAATTCGGAACTGTTTTTTCACTGAGTGACGCACTCAGGTGTCCTTAAAAGTTAATAATAAAGAATATTATGTATACTACAAATAAAGCTCATAAATAGAGTACAATTAGAGTGTTCTTTCTACTTCAAAACCCATCATGCAATTTCGAAATAATTTACACATTTTGTTTCTCTTTTTTTGTTTCGTTTTTCTTTTGTTTCTTTTTTACTTTACTTTACTTTTCCTTTCTTTCTTTCATTTTTTTGTAAATATATATACTATATATATTTTTTTTTAAATTAGTCTAATATAAATAAATAAATCCATTTTACTAAAATATATGTATTCAAATGTATGTAAAAGAGAAAAAAAAAATGGCCCAAATATCAACAGATAAATGTAACAGGTAAAAGCAATGTGAGCATGCATTAATAAAAGATAAATAATAAGAATTCTTTCCAAATAAAAACCTATTTAATTATTTTATATGTAATTTTACTAATGCACACACTTGTATAAATGATATTATTGCTCTGAATATTTACATTGTTTTATAATATGCATTTATTTTGAGTAGTATTTCCTAATGCACCCCATCATTCCTCTCCTCCCCCCCCCCCCCCCACACACACACAGCCTTTCTTCCTAAAACATATTCACTAAAACATACGCCACATACCCTAAAAATTATAAACAAACCCCTCTTACAAATTAAACAATGAACAGTTCAAAGCTGAGATTAAAATTCCCTCCAAGAAAGAATTTTAGTGCTGCCATCTAGCGGTTTTTAGGCATTCAGGTTGGCGGAGGTATAAAATGCATCCCGCCTATTTTACAGACTCTAAATATGATCAAGATGGCATCTTTTTATATTTCTAAAAACATGAATGAATTCTATAAACCCTAGAAAATTAAAAATATATAGATATTTATGGTATTGATGAGGCCTTTACAGTCTAAAAATTAAAAAAAAAAATCGTCCTTATTTTCATCCTTACATCTTACATATCAATTCTAAAAAAAAAATCTGTATGATAATGTCCAAAATTCATTGTGCTGCCATCTGTAATGGATAGAAGAAAGCTTAAATTACAATCTGAATGGGTTTATGAGAAACATTTAAACTGAGAGGCTACTTTAAAAAAATCTCCAAAAGGTGGGATATAATGTATCAAATCGCCCCTCAAGGAGTTTTAAATTTAAATACCTTTTACCTAATGGGTTGCAATAGAAAAAAAAGATACATTAATCCCGGAAAAAGTAAAGTAGTGGTATTATATATTAATTTGAAACACGAATTTGTATTTTGTACCTTGATCCTGAATATTATTAAATTGAAGTTATTAAGCTGTCTATACTACTGAAAAGTTTAAAAGCAATAAAAAATTTTTTTAGCGTAACGGCCAAATTGTAGTGTAATTATCCGCTGTATATATATCCAGGGTGGGCCATAGTTAACACCTAAAGATATTTTCAATAACATATGAACTAAAATCTTTTTAAAGGCAGTATAATAAAGTTAGGATACACTCAAATCACAGGCACCGACTTAACGGGGTCAAATCAGACAAACTTCCACCACTATGTTTAAAATATTATTTTTGTCTTAATTAATCACAGTGATTAAAAAGAAAAAAAAACTTTTTTTAAGTTAGTGGTAGAAGTATGCCTGATTGTCTATTTCGTCCCCTTGAAGTCGGCGCTTTGGTCTTGTGGCGACTCCTCCGTGCAGTGCTCTCTGGCTGTTGCTGCTGTGGACAAATTCTAGAGTCTAACTACAGCGCCTAGAATACATAGTGTGGAAACCGGCTACAAAATAGTACTAAAAAATTGTATCCAATAGATGTACAACGTTGCTGAAAGTTTTAGGATGGGTTCGCAGCGCCATCTGCTAGCTCTTGACATTGTATTAGAATGTTTCGGCTGGTGGTAAGTATTTTAAATACTTGAATTATATATCCTTTTCTCCTCTGACTTAGTGATTTTTATAAGCTTTTTTAAAATTATGAAAACATGGCTAAAAAACGTGATACGCATTTTTTTGTCTATGGTTGTAACATTATCGTAGGAGCACCGTTGCACATTTATAGGCTACAACTTTTTAGCACTTTTTAAAGCATTACACCATTTGCCGGTTTCCACACTATGTATTCTAGGCGCTGTAGTCTAACTACCTTAGCATCGAGCAACTCATTCATGCAGTTACTCTAGCTGTTCCGACAGTGGACAAATTTCACCAGCGAGACCGACTGGTACTGAGATATGGAAGTACTCTACTTCTCGACACCCACTTCGATGGTTCTGCTTTCCGAAGCGAATTTTCCAGACGACAGAATCGGACGGGTTGATAAGATGCAAGATCTCTCAAACAAGGCTGGACTCATTATTTCTCTTCTGAATGGCAACAGTCGAATGCGCTAGTATTTAAAACTGGAATTTATTGACAAGAGGAGGTGATGAAGTCAGGAGAGCATGACAAGCTATGCAAGCTGGCTATTGCAGCCTTATGTGGTCTTTAGCAGTGCAAAAAGCACGTTAAATTTTATTTTATAAATATCTTAAATTAAACTTATGTTTTGTTAGGTTAATAAAAGAATTGGTTAACCTCCATTCGTCTAGCCTATTCGTCTACATCTTTCCACACGCTACTATATTAAGCTGTAGGGCGTAGTTCATATTGCAGGTATACTTACCCATGCCTCTCGTGCTCTACAGTCTCAAATAATGTCTGAACTGATAAATCTAGAACTGTCGAACACATGTCCACATATAGGAAAAAGCATGGATGTACTATATAGTACATCCATGGGGAAAAAGTCTATGTGCTATGGAATGACCATGACTTCAGCGCTCCCTAATAGCGCAAACTTTGGAAGTTATTGATCTTATTTAGAAAATTATGACAGATGGCGAAAGAAAGCCAGTAAGTAACAAAAGTGTAAAGCGTCTTCGATGATGTTTTACACGTGAAAATAACTTTATTAGAAACACTGAAATGTAACTTTTAATATCCGATGTCCATCACCAGTTTAAATATGTTACTAATCGCTTACAGAAGTGTGGCATTATGAGACAAATGCACATTTACGAATAAAATGTAAGCAAGGAATATTTTTTTTAAAAAGGAAAAGCAAATTAAGTATGCTTAATTTGTTTATCATCTTCTGCAATGCATGTGTATGTGTGTATAAGAGAGCATATGTATTGTTGCCGTTGCCGATGGTGGACATAATGTGCACAAATAATTTTTTCTTTTTCAAAATATATTGTACTTTCATCACATGTTTATTAGTAAATGTGCATCTGCGTTATGATGCCACATTTCTGCATGCGATTAGTTACGTATTTAAGCCAGTGGCGCAGCCAAGAGGGGGGGGGGGGTGTTAAACCCCCTTCCCCCAGACCTTAAAAAAAATTACTATAATTGCCGTTATATGAATCAAAACTACTAAAGTTAAAATTAAGTTTTTTGGCCTTTCCGCCTTGGTAGAATCCACCGCTTTCTTAAATCAAATTCTATTCAACAACGTGATTCAATTAAACGGCGCAAATTCTACTTAAAACTGTGAAAGCGCATATTACACTTATAGGTTATGTCAAAACTTGATTTTGGGACTGCGTCACTTTGTCGAGACGTCTTATAGTAAAAGATGGGTCATATACTCTCACACAGACGCTTTGAGTTATATAGTATACAGTGGTCTGTTTCTTAATTCTTTGTTCCACATTCGAAACAATAACAGATCATCGAATTCCAGAGAGAAAAAAAAAAAAAAAAACATACACTTCGTAAGTCTCTCTCAGTTTCAAGCGGCTTTTTTTGCGTTTTTTGCTCTCAGTTATGTATCTAAGACCAGGGCCGGGGCTAGACAATTTACAAACTGAGGCCAGCATTATTTTGCCGCCCCTATGCCATTTTTTTAAAAACCACTACTGTAACTTTTTTAAGAATAAGCTTATTGCTTATCATGATTGCATAACATGAAGATTTAATTTTACATTTTGTAATATTTACAAAAACACAACTATCAACAGTGGAATAAATAATTCCATACAACTTCGCCTTGAAATTTCTTTGTAAAAAAAGTTTATTATATCGCCTTAATCAATATTAAAAAATAATTGCATTTTCTTTTCTAGAATAATTTAAACTAGCTGACCCGACCGAACCGTTGTTCGGGCCCGTCGAAAAATAAGAACGAAATGCGAAACAATTTTAGAAATAACAGTACAAAATCGTGAAATATTTAAAAATCGCTCTGCGAATTGCGAATAAACTTTATTGAAACAAGTTGGAAATTGTACGTCAAACGTTACAAACGAGGTGCGTTCGTACGCACGTTTTAGAATTAAATTCATGATATCCCGTGCGTAGAACGGGTTAAACAGCTAGTTAAGTATATATTTTATGACACTGTTCATACAAATATCTTAACTAGTTATATAAATATTCAGATATATATGTATCAGCTAGTTATATAAATATTCAGATCTTGATGATTTTTAATTCTGTGAAATGAATTATATCGTCTGCAGATTAATTTCTGTAATAAAATAAGTATCTCGGTCGCTTCACGATTTAACATCCATCGGAAGCTCCTATAACAAAAAAGCACCGATTTAAAAAAAAAAAATTCAAATTTCTTAATAAATATTTTTATTAATATCTCCTAAAGTTTTGATTCTATTTTAATAAAATTTGAAATGTCTCGACAAAATTCTGCAAAGATAATATATTTTAAATTGCAAACCATTTGGTTGGGTAGTTTTTGCGTTGTTATATGCGGACAGACAGACAGACAGACAGACGGACAGACAGACAGACAGACGGACGGACAGACGGACGGACCAAACGACGACTATAGGTGCTACGTATTTATATAATTACGAACGCACCTAAAAAGAATAAAATTTATTATTTTGGGCTAGTAGATTTAAAACTGATTCATTTTGCTAATGTGGAAAAATCGCAGCGAATCGCGAAAAAGCGCTAAAAGTTACATATACGAAACTCGCAGAGGACAAATTTAGTATATTGAGCTAAAAACAGGATTCCTTTTACGAATGTCGAAAAATCGCCGCGTAACGTTACAAAAACACTAGAAACCGCGTAAGAAAATTCACGAAAATTTCAAAAATAGCTGAACGAATTCCAAATAAACTTTATTGAAAAGAAGACAAAATTTAAAATATTGTGCTAAAAAATTAAAACCGGATCCCTATTACTAATGTGTAAAAATCGCCACGAAACGCAAAAGAAATCCGGTAAAAATCGCCAAAACGTCAAAATCGCAGAAGACAAAATTTACTACAGTGAGCTAAACATTCTAACTGAAATTATTTTCGAAAAGTAAAGAAACCGGCGCGAAAAAACGCTAAAAATCGCGTTGAAAATCGCACAATACAAAAACTAATATATTAGGCTAAATGTTTGAAACCTAATTCCTTTTATAAATGTCTAAAACTCGACGCGGAACGCAAAAAACTACTAAAATTCCATTGAAAATCGCCAAAACTTCAAAAATTGCGAAAGACAAAATTTACTAATATTAGGCTGAAAGATAACAGGATTTTTTTTGTGAATGTCGAAAAATCGCCTCGAAACGTGCAAAAACTCTAAAAGCTGCATAAAAAAAAATCACGAAAAATTCAAAATCCTCTGAACAAATCTCGAATAAACTTTATTGATAATAAGACAAAATTTATTATATTGGGCTAAAAGATTAAAACCGTATTCCTTTTCCTAATGTGAAAAAATCGCTGCGAAACTCCAAGAAAAAAATTGCTAAAAATTCAAAAATTGCCGAGGACAAAATATACTACAGTGGGCTAAAACATTCTAACAGGATCTCTTTCCCAAATGCCAAAATATCGCTAAAAACGCTAAAAATTGCATCGAAAATTGCGGAAGACAAAAATGTATTATATTTATTGAAACCAAACTTCTTTTATGAATGTCAAAAAATCGCCGCGAAACGCAAGAAAATGCTAAAAATTGCATTGAAAATCGAAAAACTTCAAAGAGGATTAAATTTATTTTACTAATGTCAAAAAATCGCAGCAGAAAGCGAAAAATGCTGAGAATCGCATTGAAAATTGCTTCAAATGTAGCTAAAAATTCAAAAATTGCGGAGGGCAAAATTTACTAAATTAGGCTAAAAGTTGGAAACCTAATTTCTTTTACGAATGTCAAAAAAATCACCGCGGAACACATAAAAACGCTAAAAATCGCATCACAAATCGCTAACAAATTCAAAACTCCGAGAACAAAACTGGACTAAAACTTTCAATGTAATTATATGCAACTTCTTTGACTGTAATTATATGCAATGCACTATTTTTATTCTAAATTATAGGCGTATTTTTATTCTAAAATAAGAAACAAATTAAATTATCGCTCTCTTTTAGGTAGCTTTCAATACAAAAAAGTATAAAGCTACCTATTGCAGCCGTTCGGAGGAAAGCAGTTCCGGAAAATTTCGATATATTTTCACCGATCATGACCCCCAGACCTCAAAACCACCCTCCGTTCAAATGTTGATTGATATATATATATATATATATATATATATATATATATATATATATATATATAATCTCCATATATTATATATATATATCTGACCTATGTCATACGATAACGCTCGTATTTATAAATCAATTTTGATGAAACTAATTGTGTGTATTAAGCTCACCCATGTCTCGACCGAGTTCGTTGGCCAGCTTGGTCCGCCATTTTGTTTCAAGATGGCGGCCATTTAAAAATTTAAAACTAAAATAAATATACAAAGAAGTTAAAAATTCAAATTTATTTTTCAATTAAGTGTTAGGCCCTGATACGAGGATTCCAGAGCATTTTTTGGTTTACCTCTATCTTAAAAAATGGCTGAGATAGAGCAGTTTGAAATTCTAGGGTGGCTGACATTTTGAAACAAGACAGCACATTACAAAAATTTTCATTGTTGTAATAATTTTCCCAATCATACGCATAAAACTATATATTCATATCCGTTGACGCCAAATTCTCGCCAAACTTGGCGAAATATCGCCAAATTTAGCGACCAAAATAAGTCTTCATAAATGAAGCCAATTTGGCTATTGCTCAATAATTTGGCGAATTTCTTATTCAGATTCAGTATTAACGAATCCTTTGTAAACGTTTTCTTTGCATTTTAACTTGCTGTTTTCGTGTAACATTAGCTAAAATTTTAAAACGAAGATATAGGAAAGCTACCTTTTCCTCCCGGTACAGGCCGGAAGGACTTTTTAAATTCCTACTATTAGCTCACACTCTATATATATATATATCTCGTTGGAATTTTCAATCGTTAATAAAATATTTTCTATTCATCCATTCAAGTTCAAATAAATTTTTTAAAACTTATACTGGATGACAATTGATGTTAATACAGTTTTTTCAAATATTAATTCATTAATTAAATTTAATTAATTAATTTTAATTTTATATTTCATTTCTGTTCAAAAGTATAGACTCACTCCATATTTATAGTCTCACCTTCACACGTAAAAAGATAATGGGGCTGTTCACGGACGAAGATCAGACGGCTCGCGGGCGAAGGAGACTATAAATGTGGAGTGAGTCTATACTTTTGAACAGAAATGAAGTATAAAACTAAAATTAAATAATAAAATTTAATTAATTAATTAATATTAGAAAAAACTGTATTATCGCTAACTGTAACATCGCTATGGCACTTTATTGTGAAGTTTGGTAATTTTTTAAATTCAATATTTGAAAAACGGCATAATCATTAGATTTTAAATTTATATCAAGAAAAATACAATTTTTTTACCTTTCTAATGCAGTTTGTCTAACAATTTTGTGAGAAATACTTTTCGAGCTATTAATTTTTGGTATTTTAGCTATTTATTTTTTATTTAATTTTTAATACATTTCAAAAATTTCTCTTATGTAAGATATTTAGCAGGATATAAATTTAGGAATAAATACCGTCAGTGGCGAAGCGTGTAGATCGCTGGAAAAAAATTTCTATTTGACCTAAGTAGGAATTGACTTAAAAAAAAAGTTTTTTACTTGTTTCTTAAGTTTTGACACATATAATAGATTATATGTTCAATATATACGAGCCAAGTGCCGCCCTTGTAGGGGTGCGCCCTGAGGCGGCTGCCTCATCTGCCTCACTCCTGGCGCCGGCCCTGTCTAAGACCAAGCTATGTGCATACCCAGGAAAAAAAATCTTTGCAAAAGTAAGAATTTCAAAAAAGTACTTAAAGTTATAAAAAGCTATTTTTCGATTATGAGCAGATTTTTGCAATCGGTGTTTCTTTCGAATCATTTGTTTCGTAGGGGGTCTGTACACAAATTTAAAGACTATATTTCATTTGTTGGTAATGTAGCAACGACGTCTTGCTTATGATGGAGATTCATATATTTATCGTTAAAATTTTATAAATTAGTTGTGGTTCCTCTTTTAGCTATTTTTTTCTGTGAAAAGAAAATCTCTTTCCTTTCTATTTAAAATTCAATAATTCTTAAACTCTTTTATCGCAGCTTGAAGTGGTCCTTTTTCAATTAATGTACATGTCTAAATTCCTTCTTTCGTATGTGCTTGCGGTTTTCATATGAGAAATGAAATCATTTTCAGTTTGGCATCTGCATCTGCGCGCCTTCCTAATGCATACATTTTGGATCACAGAATGAATAAAGAAAGATAAAATGCAACGTCTATTTCTCAATACATCTGCAAGCTAAAATTCCTGCAGATGTTAAGTTCGGACAGTTAGTTTTCTGTGGTTATAAAGATGCTGATACATAGGCGTAGAGTTGTATGGGCCCATGGGGCTCGCCCCCCCCCCCCCCAATAATTTTTTCAGATGGGCTGGTATTTTTTGTCGCCAACCGATATAGAAAAAAATCTCAAATTTTGGAATTTATAATGATTTATCGAATTTTTCAGCGAATATTGTTTTCCAGAAAAAAAATTCTTTCTTTAAATTCGTTGTTTATTTTTATTCTTTATAAACGACTAAAACAGCCTAAGAAAACTTTCACCATAATGTATGGGTAAAACAAAGCACTCTCCACGGGTTTTTTCTTTCCTTTTTTCTTCTTTACACGGAAAACATAGGTTCCAGGAAGAATCACCTTTTCTGATTCTGACGTCCTGCACAGGGGGCAATAAATTAACACTTTTAACGTAGACGACGTGTCCGATACTATCAAATTACACAACCTTAGATAAGATGGTTAGCCTTTTCCCAAACATACAATGAAGGGGCCATCCGGCCTTGGATAAATAGGTCCTACAGGCATTTCGAAGAATTCGAGAGGTGGGGGGGGGGGGGGGGGGAGGAGTACAGAGGGGTTTTAAAGTTTTGCTGCAGCGGATGACCAAACCAAAACAATCAGTAGTGTCTTTAAGGCAAAGAATATAGACGGGAAAATTTCTTTTTCCTGAGTCAGGCATAAAAATAAAATTTTTATATAAATAGATGGACAAATATCTATTAACATTTCTAAAGGTACCAAGCCGTCTCTTGCAGTAAAGGATGATTCTCAAGGATCTAGTAGTTCCAATAAACAGTAAGTATTCAATTGTTCCTACTTATTATTTTAAAGAATTTATTTTTGTGTTGTCTTAAGTTGTCTGATTAAAAGTCTGCACAGACCTGGGCCGGGCCCGAAACTCAAACTCAGGCCGGTTTTCTTTCACTAACCGCAATTACTATTATCGTTTCGCTGTTCATATAAATGTATCTAGCTGTACATTCATAGAGAAGATACGGGCCAACTTTTTCATGAAATATTTTTATTATACGACGTTTCTTTTGCAAATTGGAATCTTTGGAAATCTTTTTGAAAGGTTATATACTGATTGCTGTATTAAAATATATTTTGTTTCTATAAATTACAGAAAAATACTTTTTCTTCATTATATTTTCAGCTTTAAAAGTATGGTTTTCTTTAATCAATCTTTTATTCCTCTTTTAATTACTATTATTTCTAAATTAATCTGGTGTATGCATATGCAGTTGTTTAAATATTCATCAATATTATTATTTCATATTACGATTGCTTGCAGACATAAGAATCTTAAAAATACTGAATTTCAAATTATTGTATAAAAACAGATGCAATATTTCTTTAACCCTTTCAGGGGTAAGTAACTGTGTTTCTGTAATGTTGAATTCACACAGGATTTTTTTTTTTTTTTTAACTAGAATGTCAGTTGTAGAATCGTAATGTTAAAAAAAAGTATCGGCTTTTTATTTTATTTTCATTTAATTTGTAGAAATTTAATTGCGTTTAATTTCGTTGTTTTTCTACAAGGGCAAGTGATTAATTAACAAAACTAAACAGATCGGGCTCAACTTTTAGTTTATTTCTCGTAGGATCTTGGAACAAATATTAATCATACAGTATATTCCTTTTCTAAGGATAGGACTTGTGCAGACTTCTAAAGGCGGTTCTGACAAGCAGCCTGGAAGGGTAATCACGTGTGTAGATTTGATAAATTTTTTTCCGATAAGAATTTCTGCTGCTCCCAAGCGCCACCGAAAGGGGAGGGGAGCGTCATTTATTCTTAGACTTTAGTATAAATAAATAAATAAAAAACTTTTGGTAGGGGCATGGACTAGGATGGGGAGTTCTTTTGCTGACCACCTCCAGTATTCATCACTGGTTGTAACATTAAAATTTTCTGATAATGGAAATGGTACTCATATGACTTAGTAACTTAGTTAGTAATTAGTACTATACGAATATTATCTGCAATCTAATCGTCGTATTTCGATTAAACTTGCTACATAATAAATTACATCAATTTATTCGATTGACTTTAATTTAAATAAATAAAACAATATAACTCTCATTAACTTCTTCAATTATTAATTCATTCGTGCAATGAACTGAGTCAAAAAACAAACTTCTTATTTAATTATATAGAAAATGTAATGGTGAATATTATGAATGTTTTTCAATGGGCCTAATGTTATTTTAGTTGATGGTGATTGTATTTGAATTTTAAGAAGTGAATTTATATTAAAAGGTAATCTTTCAAAACTATGCAATTCTTTGAAAAGTTTCATCTATTATGCATTTAAGCGGCAAAAACCTTTGAAACCAGCATCGATATTCCTGCTGTTTTAGTCACAGGTGTCCGAGTGAATATAAAGAAAGAATTTAAAGAAATATTTAATTTTTTTTTTACTCCTCTTAGATCTTTGAAATTGCAGATATTTTTCCAAATGTATATAGAGAAATATATAAAACATGTGAAAAGATACATGAAAAAATCTATTTATCTCTTTCAAGTTACCCCATTAAAACTGCCCTTGGTAATTTTTTTTTTCAAAAAAATATCAATATTTAATTTAGTCATAACAATAATAATTTAGTCATATTTAAGATAGTTTGCGTTCAATTAAATATTATATTTAACTTAAGTAAATTTATTAATTTTGTGAAGATGCTATTAATTAGTTTGAATAAGTGGAAGAAGCAATTTGCTGTTATTGTATTAAAATATAGTTAGTAATAAATGTTTTACTATCCACTGATGTTTATTCGAATTAATAAACGAAATTTCACTTTGTTAAATTATAAAAAGTTAAAAAAATTAACAATAACATGGTTCTTTTATGATAGAACCTTGTTATTCTAAGCAAGACACGATGTTTGAGAATAATATGGTTCTATCAAATTTTTTAAATGTAAAAAAATCCATGAAAATAGTATTTATAAACTTTGATTTTGTAGAATTGCTGTCTATACCTACATAAAAATTTATTATTGCCAAAAGTTCTTTTCAAACTTTAATAGCTGCACGTACAGAGCATGCTGATTTTCAAAGTGTTCTAATTGCAAAATGAGTTTTTGCCAGATAGAACCATCTTATTCTCAGGTGACGAGATGTAATTGCACGGTACTTTTTTCAACGGGACTACGTTATTTTTCCGATTACGATAGATTCCGTTTAAACAGATTTTGCTGTATTTACATAATATTTTTATATATATTTGTTATATGTACATTAAAACCTGCCAAAACGGAGCCTGTCTATAACAAATCCTCGTCTTAAATGGAAACTTTTCGTGATTCGACGAAAGGATTACCATACAATCATACCTACTAACCAGTCAAATAATATTTTTTCGGTGCTTTGCACTTGCTTTTTCACAGACTTCACTGTATAAATATTTAATCTGTGTAAACGAAAGCAATCTACAAAAGAATCTTGTCTCAATCGGAAACATTCCATAGTTATAACGAAATGAATTCCTTAAAAGTTTACCTGTTAAGGCAGAAAGCTGCCTAAAACGAAATTCTCCATGATTCCTTGCAATTTCATCTTAGAAATCAGAGTTGGACAAATTTGTAATCCCAATTATCTGCAATGTAATTACAATTTAATCTCTATGTAATTAATTATAGTTAAACACATTAATGCAGAGAAATTTCGTCATATAATGGGATGGGGGGGGGGGGTTCTAGCTACAGTGCTGCAAGAATTTTTACAGCATGTAATTTTAACTATAATTAATTACATACAATTAAACTGTAATTACACTGCAGATAATTAGGATTACAAATTTGCCCAACTCTGTTAGAAATGATTACTGTTTTTACTGTCATAATGAAATAAAATATTTTAATTAAATTAACACAATTAAAATTTAATTTATCTGTGATATTTTAATCACTTAGTAATAGAGGTTAGAAATATCTATATTTAGATGCTGCTGCAGATCAAAATTATTCTGACTTTTCTAAATGTTTAAAACAAAGTCAGATCAATTATTTCAGCATTAATATAAACTTAGATTGGAAAAAGTAGGATATATTGATATTTAAAATAATATTTCTTTAAAGATGACTACTGATAAAAATATTGTCAGCATTTTAAATAAAAATGCCATCTGAATGTACAAATATAAGGGATAATTAATTATATCACACAAATTTTGTAGGGGGTTCCACCCCTTTCATCACAGGTTGTTACATTTGAGTGATACCCTCCTCCTCTGTTGTGATGTCACATATTCTACTATTAATTTATAGCTAATTTTATGCAAAAAATGTTATATACAATCCATCACCTACTGATATAAATATTATAAAACCCCTACGATCTTATGTACTTTTACTTAAAGCTGTTGAAATTTAAAGAAAAGTGAAAATATACCTAATTCTACACAAATAAAAATATTCTTATTTAATGAACTTTATTATACTGCTTGAAAATAATCCGTATCTAATTGTTTCAATATTTTAGATATGACATCACAACATGTTAATCCCTCCTCTTTCCCTTGTCACACTTTGTGGACCAACTATTGTCTTCTTGAAGTGCAATGAAAATAGATGACCTCTAAGAGCTTTAAAATGTTTGTTTTCTGATTTAAAATATAGTGAATGAATAATATTCTCAAGGTTTGGTGATATATATCAATGGATACATATCATAATATATATCCGATATTTATTTTTAAAATATCATGATAACTTTCATATATTTGATATTTATTTTCAAAATATCATTGTCCATGATAGTTTTAATATTTTCAGTCAAAACAAGTTTAAATAAATTTTGTTGATACTTTATGTTGAATCCTATAGCTTGTTTTTGATAAGTGTAAAAGGCATTTAACTTTTTAGAAAATTGTTTCTGTTTTCGATTAGTTAATCTTCAGTTTTGTTGTAAATGAAAAAAAAAAAAAAAAAAAAAAAAAATCAGAAAAAAAAGAAAGAAACAGACATTTAGAATTGTTTTATTAAGTTTTCATGTTAACTGCAACTGTTTTAGTTTCTAATTTATATTGAATCTGAAACTATTTATAATTAGCAGTAAGTTGACTATTTTGAAAATGTCGGATATTTTTGAAAATATGATACTTACGAAGCCTGAAAATTCTACTTTCAAGGCATGGTATTTACCCAATCAGCTGTTGCAGAATTGTTGGCAAAGACCCTTGTCCTCGGGAGCAATATTGTCCTCTATGGAAGTTCCAACGAAAATTTCTTGAAGAAATATTCATTAAGTAAAAAACATAAAATTAGGATCAAATTAGGTTGAGTTGGGGTGGGAAGATGGATGGGCCTAAAGGATCCTTTCTTCAGACTGCAGCGGTTTTGAACTCACTCCTTTCTACTTTACTTGCTAGTTCTTCCTTGCTTTATCTTTTATAAGGATATTTATGAAGAGGAATATTCATCAATGAATGAAATTAAAAGTATAAAACATTACTAGTAACTTTCTGTAAAATATAAACATAGGGAAGGGAGGATGAATCTCTGGCACGCAGTAGAATACTTTTGGCATGACCTTGAGTGGGGTTCTGTTCTAAATCAAAATTGTACAAAATAAATAAATTTAGACTAGTTGAGTTTGTCTAAATTCAAAACTGAAATCCAACATAATTAATTCTAATGTAGTCAAGGGCCTGCCTAGACATATCTCACAAAATAATGTTTTTTCTTTTTTTAAATGTCTGTAAAAAATTTACACATAATTGTAGACTTAATGATGACGTCATATTCACTGATCATTATTCCTGCACCTAAATATACAGAACTCTTGCCATTTATTTATAGATCCTTCGTATGCACAAAATAAAATATTTCTGAAAATTACATAATTTCCAATTAATTATAATAAATATTTAATAAAAATCGGGAATTTTAAAACAAATGCTTAAATGGCACTTCAATCCCCAAAGGGATGAATGATGGTGAAAATGATGCCATATTTGAAAGAAAGGATGTATTCTCATATAGTCTCCAAAAGTGTGATGACACACGATAGAATTGCTACAAACAAATACCGATTTCTGGGTAGGTTTTTCATTGTGTGAAGGCGTTACCTACCTCCAGGGAATGCTTAGCAACAGCTAGGAAATGCATAGCAATGGTTTGTTAGGAATTCCCAATGATGTAATGACCTTTCTACTTTTAGCGTCTATATAAAACTGAAGCATTTTAGTATGATTTTGTCAATATGACATCATATTCACTGGCCTTTATTTCTAATTCAGCAAATCAAAATTCAGAGCAGGAGTTCTTTCTAACAGGGTGTCTATTCCAGATCAGCAATGAATTTCTCTGACATTTTCAGGTTTTCCATACCAATAAAAGAAAAAATCCAGGTATCAAGATTTTGTGATGTTACACACAAAAAATCTTAAAAGTTGTCAATTTGAGAGTGAAACTTTTCCAACTGATTCTGAGGCCCAAATTACTGATTTGTTACATAATTTTTTGCAAAATTTACAAATTGTTGAACTTTTTACATGCTAAACATTTTGCAGATACACACTTTAAGCATCAGGTTCTATCCATTTTGTCAAATCAGGATGAAATTCTTTATCACATCAGTCACAGTTAAATACAGATTGCTTTGACATATTTTAATACAAATAACAGGGTTCATACTCTATTTGAATAACAAAATTCCCTGACTTTTCCAGGTTTACACAAATTGGTCTGTAAGCAAGCTTTAAAATAATAAACACATTTAGCAAATTAAACAGGAATAAAGGACTATTTTTTTACACCCCCCCCCCCCACACACACACCTTTAAAGTCTGAATAAAAAGAAAACAAAAATCAAGCTTATATTTAATGCATGAAAATGATATAAATATTTTGAAGAATTTATAAAGCAATTCATTCAATTAGTTAGATTAACACACATGGACAGATAAAAATTTCATGAGATCTGTAAATTATTAATGGAAATACTATACTAATCAAATATTAGATTTAAATAAACTTTATTTTAATAAATCAACAAATATCTTTTTATTATACTTAACATACATTTTGTAGACAAAATCTAAACAAAATATGATATAAATTATTTTCTTTCTATATTAAACAAACAAAAATTAAAAAATATGTTACAGCAAAGAATTAAAGTCAGTTTAATACAGATGTGAAATAAAAGTTCTATTATAACTCTTTCCTGAGAAATTTGACAGCATTTAAAGAATTTATAATTAAAAGGAAAAAAAAATTAAATATTTTCAGCAATCTATTGCCAATAACATTTTTTTTTTACTTTATATAATCACAGGAAAAGTTTTTTACCCAACAATTAATATTTAACTAAAAACCAAATAAGTAAATAAAATTCTACAACAAAACAGAAATCAGTTGAAACAAGAAAATCAACTGAAAACATAAAAGAGTTCTGCATTTAATTTTTAATTAATTATTAAAAATATTGTGCATTCTTTTAAGCAGCAGAAATTAAATATGCAAATATGATTTAGCAGTATTGAAGCTATATTCTGTAATTTATTTTTATAAGGAGCTTGCTAAAATTATAAGCTCGAATTTTGGAAAAAAATCTAAGATTTGAAGATGCATTCCATAAATTTTTGCCCTTTACCCTTTTTTCACCAAAATCTTAAAAAATCACTTGCTGAGAAATAAACATAGTTACTTAGAAACAATGAAAAAAAAAATGAACATTAAGGATTCATTTCAATAAAAATAAAATTTTACTCCCTAAAATATCACAGGCATACATTTTTATTGTCCTTATTATAAAATATTAAGAGTTTTCATCATCAGAAGAATCATAGTTTACAATCCTATGAACAGTTTGATCAACCTTTTGATACTGAACTGTTTCACTAAATAAAGGACTTTTTATTTGTGGTGTCGGTTTCACAGTTTCATTTTGATTTGTTGTGTGATTTTCTAAATCAGAGTTTTTTGTTTGAATTTTTGAAATGTTCAAATTCACATTTGTTTCTGGTAACTCTTCAAGTTTCTTCTGTTTTGTGGTCACAGTCGAGAAAATCAAAGGTTGATCCATGAGATTCCAGTTCACTTTGTCATACTGTGAAACAGTATCCTCTTTCAGCACAGAAGGTGAATTGTTTTCTTGAGCATACAGTTCGGGTGGATTAACACTGTTGTCATTTGGTGCACAGGGGGAATCGTTCTTCTCACCATCCAATATAGGAGTAGCTATGCGTTTGAATTCCTTAAGTGGAGTCTCTTCAATTGTATCTGTATAAAGCAAAAGGTAAAAGTAACTTTAATGCATTGTACAGCTGACAGCCAAAAGAAAAAAATTATGAACAGTAGAAAGAGAGATATATGATGCATAATTGCCGAACTTTCTTTCTTTTTTATTTTTTCAAATCAAATGAAACACAAATTTTATTAAATGAAAAAAGTTAGTTTAAAAACCATATCGAAAGAAAAGAAAGATTTCATTAAATAACTTTTCTGGTTCAAATTATGTTTATTTGACTTTATATTAAAAAAACTAACAAGAATGGAAGGTAGGCAGTTATGTAGATGCAATATACATATTGCACAGAACCATCAAATGCAATTGCAATATTAAAATCATATTTGTGCTGCTTTCTTATATTTTTCAGGAAATTAATTAATTTTCATCACTATAAAGGATGACAGAAAAATAATTAAAATAAATAAATAAAAAGTTTTCTTATATAGACAATTCTAGATTTAATATTTTATGATTATTGTTGAGTATATGTAAAATAAAGCTACAAGTTAACGGAATTTCTTAAAAAGTCAGCCAAATTGGCATCAAACAAATCTAATGTCAACTTTGTCAAAAAGAATCCCGTTCACAAAAAATTTAGATGAAATCAGCTCGTTTGCATATCATTAACATAATTTTTGAGTATGATTTAACTGATCTAATACAGAAATTCCCCAAATAGACTGAGAGGAATCAGATCCATATCTTTTCAATGTTAGTGAATCAATAGAGGAAAAAAAAATATATCTCAAAGATTTTTCAAAAACTGAAAAAAAAAATCAGAGAAATACCAAGCAGTTAAGAGCATTGGCAGGTATGCATTTACTTAAAGACAACATTTTAATACATATCTTATACCATTAAACAAGCAATTCTTGTTAATATATATTTTTGGGTTCTGGAAAAAGGCTCAAGTGATTTTCATGAAAACTGATTAGAGATTTTTTGGGTCCAAAAATTGATCTGTTAAGTTGTCATTTCCAGGAAATTTTTTTTTTCATGCAATACCTTCTCTTTGCACAGGTGGAAAACATTGCTGAAAACATAAAAGATGCCAGAAGTTGAAATGAAACAATTCATTATGTCAAACCTGCTCTATGCATGGGTAAACTGATTAATTCTCTGTAATCAAATCCATAGCCAAGATTGGTGTCAAATAAGACAATTTTAAATGTACAGAGGAGTTACAAAAGTGAAATTATCACTAAAGCTATGCCAATTGGCTTAGAACCTGATTACAGAACTTTCTGCAAGCAAAAAATTTAAAGTACAAAAAGCATACAAGAATTTCCAAAACCTGAACTTATACTACTAAATATGAAATTTTTATATATAGGGTAAAAGTACCAATACTCAGTCATTTAGTGCTTTTTTTTTATATACATCTTAACACTAAAACCGTGGGACTTTCGGTAACCAACCTAGAACCACAGAGCAGGTCATTTTAACCCTAGACTGAAAAAAATATATAAATATGCATAAATGTTTAATTTAGTTGCCTAAAACATTATATTATCATACAATAATCAATATTTCTCAACATTTATATAATATTAAGTCAGCAGAAGTTACTTAACATTATAGAAAATGATGTTCAAAATGTTATTTCATTAAGTTTAATTTTAATGACATATATTTTAAACAAAAGTAAGCTCAGACTTCATAACTTTAAAAGAAAATAGATTATCTCATTAAAATAAGTTTAGGCATAATTTCTATGAATATTTTAAAGAAAATACCAGTTACTAGTTATACAGATTTATTAATTCCAATTTATTGTATGCATTGCATGCAAAACATGGTAATAAGTTTTTTACATTTACCACAAATAGGTGCATTACATTTTGAACAAATGTCTTGAGTTTTATTTTCATATTTTGAAGTGTAACATCAGACTTGTTTACGCTTAGTTTGTAGTTTTCCACCATTTTCAGTAGTTGCTTCACAACCAAATGACACCTTTTTTTGTTGAGAGAGAACAAAATTTTCTCGTAATTCTTCAACTAAGTCTTGAATAAATTGCCTTCTACTAATAGATTTTCCAGTTATGGCTTTGTACAAAACCCAAGCATTGATAGCAGCAAGATCAAAAATATTATAAAATACATGCACGGGCCATTTTCGTGAAGTAGACTTGACAATATACTTCCTTGTCATCTGGTCAATCACATCTACACCGAATTTAGTTGCGTTGTAGTAAGCAACTGTATCAGGTAGTTTTTTAGAATTATCTAAAATTTCAACAGTTGGATGTAGATTGCTGAGCAACAAAACATTTTTATCTTTTTTCTTCTGGTAAACAGTTAGAATGGTGCCTTTATGGGTCAGTACAGCAGTTGCATGCAATTCTGATTTTGACGTTTTTACAGAGACTGGTATCTCTCTTCTTGATCTTTTTACAGTTCTTACAAGGCTTGTATCTTTGGATTTTAATGCCTCTGCAAGCTTCAATGTCGTAAAAAAGTTGTCTATAGTGACATTTTTGCCTTTGTTCTCATATGGACTTATTAGTCGCAGTACTACATATTCAGAAAGAGAAACGTTAGATGGACATTGGTAATTTTTCCCAAGATACGGGAATCCATTAATCAGATATTTTGAGTCAACATCTGCAGCCAACTAGAACTTGATACCAAATTTATCTGGTTTGTTAGGCATATATTGAGTAAACCTACAGCTAGCTTTTGTAGGAAATAATTGCTCATCTACACTTATGTTAGGTACTGGTGTATAGTTAGTCTTGCAATTTTCAATGAAACGATTCCAGATATCAGAAATCAGGGCAAATTTGTCTGTCTTTAGATGACTTGATCAGAGTGATTTAATATCGAAGTGTAAGAATCTGATTATTTCACAAAATTTGTCTCTTGGCTAAGTATTTTGGAAAAACTGTGGTTCCCAGTTCATTGACCAAAGGCTATCTAGTTCAAGTCTTTTTGCACATATAATATTGATATAAAAGCATCAATTTCTTCCAAAGTGATAACCCATTCATTTTCCTGAATCTGTCGATGAGCTTCCTCTTCGGTACATTTCTTTATATGCTTCAATATCCATTCATCAATGAGAAGTCTCCAGGCACTTGACGAACTGTTATCCATAATATTGCGTTTAGCATATGGTGTTGGGGCAGCAACTTCCTTCAAAACATTATGCTGTGCTTTTCTTCTTTTGTTGCTAATACCGATTTATACAACATTCTAAGCTGTACCATCTTTGCCAACTTCTTTATTTCCAAGTTTCAATGCACACAATACTGCTGATTTCTTTTCAGATTTCCCTGAGTGTAGGTGCCTTTTGTTTGAACTATTGATTCTTCATTTTTATCTGATAAATAGGACAAACTTTCATTTAACACAGATAAATTATCACCAACATTGCAGTGGGAAGATCCAGCGATTGTTGGGGCACTGGCAGAGTCGGCGTCACCTTCATTTTCTTCATCAGAATTAAAACTTTCTTCATTTGCAATCAGATATTCATCTTCACTACTCAAGATCGAAAGACAGTCATTATTATTGTCACTTTCTGAATCATTATCAGATAACTGTTGCAAATATTCCAAAGCTTCTTTAACGGTAAGATTATGACATCATGGCATCTTATTTATACTTGCAATAAATGTAGTAAAAAGCAACCTCAACAATTCTTCTAAATATCTGTTGTGACACCGAGTATATATGACCTTGATTGAAAACCGTCACTCTTCCCCCTTCCGGTTCTGTCCATTAGAGGAAATCGGAGTGAGACATACGTACTTTCGCATTACTGCCGAGAAAATGTATCTCTTTTTCTTAATTTATTCATAAAAACATATTACGGGTCAAATTGACCCACTTCGTTGTTCTAGGTATAAGTGGAAACTTATTTATGCTATGAGTTTTCAAATTCGATAAATTGTTGTTTACCTTAAAATATAAGAAGTAAAAAAAAGATTTTTTCAATTAATATTTTTCACATGGTGAGAAATTAAACTTCAATCTGGGTCAAATTGACCCGCTCTGCGATTCTAGTGAATTTTTAAAAAACAGTACAACATTTTTAACAGTGACATATGTTAAAATATACTTTTCTTATTATGTTTCAGCAATTATTTAAAAAAAATATGATAATAGTTTTTTCTTTTAGAGAAAGTTAAATTCAAAAGGGGCAAGTAGTAGTCAGCCATTCAAATCTAGTATTCAGCCATTATTGAACCAGTTGTCGGCCACTTCAGAGTTTTGTTATTGTAAATAAGTTAAAGCAGAACTTTTTAAGAACAGCACAACATTTTTAGCAGTGACATGTCTTAATAGAAACTTCTCTTATAATGCCTCAGCAATTATTTAAAAATATATATGTTTCTTTTAATGGAAAGTTAAATTTAACAGTAGCAAATTCCTTAGTAGTCAAGACTTTCAAATTTAGTGCTCAGACATGATAGACCGGGTGCGTAACAGCTGCCACAAAAATGACTACGTCATTGATTTTTTAGATAAAATTATGATATAGGGGAAGATTATTAAAAGTGGATGAGCTAATGGCAGATTTATTTCGTCATGTCTTGATATATGAGCAACAGGGGGTGCCGTGCCAATTCGTCATTTTGGCGTTACTACTAGGTCATTGAATTTTGGAATAAAATTTTAATATGTTGCGTATCTTGACTAGTACAATACAAGTATTTCAGTCTGACTCATGATGTCTTGGTACGATATGAGATGAACAGGGCAATTCTTCATTTTGGCTGTACTATCTCGCTATTGAGTTCCAGCATGAAATTTAAAAATGTTATAAGTATGAATTATTGTACTAATGTTGTTTGCGAATATCGTACTAATGCAATATGTTTAATGTGTTAAAATTTTATGGCAAAACTAAATGACATGATAGCACCGACAATAATAAGAATTGGTGCCTTTTTCTGCTCATATCGTACCAAAATAGGCTGAAGCAGATTAGTGATTTTCTGAAGTACTATTAATAATCTTGTCCTATATCATAAATCCATCTCGTAACTACCAATACATTTTTACATTTAAACCAAATTAATTTTCTGTGATACATTTTTACATTTAAATCAAATTAATTTTCTGTGTAATGTAAATCTTAAAGTGACAGTTCATTTGAAAATGACACATGTAAAAAGCTCCATTATTTTATTTTATTTTATTATTTAAGTTTAATAGAGGTTGCAAAAAGGATTCTAAAATAAAACATAGTAGCAAGTCTCTTATTAATAGGGTGGCTAACTGTTGCATAAAACAATGAGATAATACGTTTTTATTTATATTGTTCAAATACTAGCAAAACCTATGGCTTTGCAGGCACTGTTGAAAAATATGGCAAGTGGTATTTTTGTGCTTATTAACATTAGGGAAAATCATATTTCTGCAGATAATTTAAATATTACCAATTAAGTCATATTTTGAAGAAAAGTCATTTTTGTACCGCATTAGGTGAATGTGAGACTTGAAATAATTTGAAAATTGTCACTGCAACCCATTTGAAGTCACATCCTTCCAAGAAATCAGATACAATGCAGTCTATTTGGGTACTATGTTTATAAACTATTGTACAATGGAAATTTTTTTTTAATCAGTTCAGTAGTTTCAGAATTTATCTCCTATAAAAATCAAATGTTTCTTTTAAAAATATTATTGCACCTTCATACACCATAAAAATCAAAACATCGATAAATAACAAGTTAGAAAACATTAGTTTACTATATTTAATTGTCATTTGTGTACGGCTAAAGGCTGAATATGAAATACTTCCTTACCTTGTTGGAAACCATGTTTCTTTATTATTATAATTTGAATTAATTATAACGGTTGCACATACCTGTGTTTTATTCGACTGCTCATAAAAGGTGCTCTAACATGGTATAAAAAATATTTTATTTTACTTTTTTTTTTTAAATTAAATTTTTTTTTGTTCTTTTACATCTACATGTTATTTATTTCCACACCAAATTTAAAGTTTCTAGGCTGACATTTTTAGCGAAATTAAAGTAAAAATATAACTATAGAACATTTTCTTCCTATTTCATTTATTTGAAAACCTTTAAAAACGAGGCATTTTTAGAAGCATCACGTTCCATAGAAATCTACATGTCCAATTTAAAATTTCTAGCCTTGAAAGCTTGGGAATAATATCACAATTATAGTGCATTCTTTAATAGTTTCATTCTTTTAAATATCAAATATTTTAACAAACATTCTTAATGAGTATTTATGTCTTAAAATCCACTACAATATAAAATTTCATGCTTTTAGTCTCAATGGATTCAAAGAAATTGGAATTTTACAACATTTTTTTGTTCTTGCACCCCTAATAGGTCAGTTTGTACAGAGATGAAATATAGCCATTTTCAAGTAGAGATCGTCATCATTATATCTCGAGAGAAGATATGAAATCGTTTCAGTAGTCCAAAAGTAATCATGATTTTAAACCTAATTCTAATCATTTCACTATTTTACATTTCGAATATGTTAGAATGTGTTCTGTGGGTGCATTTACATCTTAAAAGCAAAAGCTATGTCAAATTTCAAGTGTCTAGCAATCTCATTATCAACGCTAAATAAATCATAATTTAGAACATGTGTTTTATGTTCCTGTGTGCCAGTGTTCTCCTGAAAGAAATTTTGGATTTGGTTCAGTAGATCCAAAGTAATTGTGAGTTTAGAACGTTTTTTACTCATTTCACCATTTTAAATTTTGATTTTTTAAAAACCTATTCTGTGCAAGCATTTATGATTTAAAAGTAACCCTGGTGTCGAATATCAAGTTTCTATCCCTATTAAATCTAAATAAATCATAATTTAGAATCATAAACAACACTTAGTGATCATAACAACTGCTTTAATTTTTAATTTTTTAGAAACCATTCTTAGCAAGAATTTACATGTCAAAAGAAACCACCATGCACAATTTGAAATTACTGATGCACCACATTTGAAAGAGACCTGGAGCGAACTACGCATGGGCAAAAATGGCTAGTTCATGTCGAAAATGGGGAAGTCCGTATTATCTCGAGATAGTTTGTTTATTAAATGTCACAGATATGTCGCATTTTTTTGGCAAATACCTTTTTGTTTCTGTCATTGAACTATGTGTTTTAAAATATTATATTAATCCTATCATATTAAAATAGGTTATAAAAAGACAAACATAGTAAAAAAGATGATTTAAAAATATGATTATAAAACTAAACATATAATAATTTGCTTTCCTCACAATATATAATAATAAATATGAAGTATGAAACAATCTGTTTAGAATGACAACATAAACATTTTAAGAATCAGTAAATTAAAATTTTGAAATAAATTATCTAAAAATACATTTATTAATAGTAATAATAATAAACAATTGATATTCATTTTTGCAAATAATTTAGAACAATCTGACACTTACTTCCATTAGATATTTTTATTAAATGGATTTTAGACAATTATGAGTCCATTTCAGAAAGATGTATTTCGAGAGGTTCACACATTTCTTCAATTTATACCATCCCTTTCCCAATACATAGTTTCTAATGAAGCAACATGAGAACAGTATTTTTTCCAATGTTCAATAGTGACACTTTCAATGGCTTCATGTGAATATGTTAATAATTTTTACATGCAAATATTATCTGTCACATTGTGTTTCCGGATAAAATTCTTGATTTCTGCCTAAACATATTCTATTGCATTAATGTCGCAATGATAAGGTGGCAGTCTCAATACTGTAAATCCATTTTGCTGGAGCATCGAGTCAAACTTATAGGATTTTGTGAGAGGCTGATTTATTTTAACTAATTCCAATAATTAAATTTTTTGCAAATCATTTGAATATGGAATATTATTAGAGGAAAGCCAATCCATTGGATCCAAATATGAAAATTTTCTTCAGGAAAACAACTGCAAAAGGAATTTTCTCCATTTGTTCCGAGTGAAGCTCAGTCAACCAGGTACCTGTAATAAAGTGTGAAACAGAGGAATAAAGATAAGTGGGGGTGGGGGGGGGGGGGGGGGGGGGGGAGGGAGGGAAGGACAAATAAAAAGAAAAGGAAAAAAAGGCATCATAAAAAAAAAATCCTTTCATATATATTACTTATAAAAAAGTGTATTATTGATAGTGCAAAGAAAAATATGTTGGTAACCATTTTGATATTCATTATTGTTGTTATTCATAGTTATTATAATAACTAAAAAATTGGACATAGCTGAAAAGAAAAAACACAGAGACTAAAATCCAAAGTTCCGTTTACCATAATGAAATGCATCTTTTAATTGACATTTTTAATTAAATTTTAAAAGAACAAATGATTAAGAAAATTACCACTAAAAAACATGCTATGAACTACGGGAAATGATTCAAAATTATTGAATATTCATTCAAACGAAACTTTTAAGGGGGGGGGGGGGGTTGAATTAAAAATTTTAAAATATGTAAAAAGAACTAAAGTTTACTTGTTTTCTTTCTTTTGTAAGGTCTGTTTGTCCAAGGAATTACATCTACAGGCGAAGGAGATAGCTGCTTAATTTTCCGAACAAAAGCTTTAAATTCCTTTTCTAATTTCACAACCTCTTCTCTACACGTTTCAATATGAGCATCTGAATAGCATGTCACCTACAATAAGAGTATTATGATGTGAATATATTACATATGGAAATTGGCATTTTTAGTTAATAGTCAGTGTAGGGCTGTACAATATCAGAAATTTAATATCGCAATATATCAACAAGTTAATATTGGTATAGCTGATACATTGCAATACTAATTTAAAGGGGAGGGGGGTGGAGAGTAAAAGCAATTGCTGTTTTTTTAAAGATGAATGATATTGTATCAACAATTTAAACACAATGAATTAAAATTTTTATATATATTTGCTCATAGAACAGAATTTTTTATTTTTTTTATTTTTTAAAACAAAATATTTAAAAGAAAATAAACTAATTGTTTAATAACTATTTGCATTGCAATTACTTTCATAAAGCTTTTCTTTAAAGATAGTATTTTCCCTGTACTTCTCATTTTATTCTAGTAATCTTTCCTTTTTTTTTTAAAGTTTCATTTTCACCACTGATATGATTAAAAAGCACATTTAATAAAATGAAATTCAAAATTGTCCACATGAAAATGTATACAATTTTTGTTTTATAGAATTTAATCAATTAAAAATAACAAATTTTGTTTTACTTGGTTCAAATAGAGTTTGGAGGGACTGAGCCTGATTTCGTTTATTCTGTACACGAAATGTGTTCGGACCGTCACAATCCTTTTGTCATATATCCTTCATTTAATCTTGGCATAAAGAAATCACTGCATCCTGAAAAACTTCATTTTACCAATGATCATTATCATTTCTTATTTTTAATTTAGCAAAGGATTACCTTAAAAATATGAATTTAAGAAAAAAAAAATATATCATGTATTTTGCGAAGCTTACGATTTACTAGAAAATTTAATCATGGCAACCATGTAATTTATTTTATTTTTCATTTTTTTTTTGTGTTAATTATTATCTGATGTTGTTTAAATTATTTAATGTATCTCTCATTGAAAAAAAGTCTTCTTTGCTGAAAAACTGATAAACATTTTCCTTTCCCCGTTCTGAAATTTATTTTCCCAATAAAATCCACTAGAATATGCAATACGTTAAATTTTGATAACCTAGTGAAATTCACTGTAAAAAATTTCAATGTATTTAAAGTACCTTTTTTATGAACAGGGCAACCAAAAAAAACCGAATCTACCCAATTTGATACACTCATTTTAAGTGCAGATATAAATTCCTTTCGAATCCAAGAAACCGTACTCGAGCATGCAATATCAATACTACACAATAACCAACACATATTGAAGCTTATCTTATTGGACATGACATATCATAAGCTGAGATATATCGCAATGTGTCTGGAACAATCACAGCAACCAAACAAGGAATGCGCGATTAGTGTTATTCAGTAGCAAAAATGTTACTCAGTATTTATCTCTAACGATTCAAAAGATTGGATTTATCGGGATATACTGGAATATTCCTTACTTTGAGATATGATAGAGATAATCAGCGGAGGTAGTTTTCTGTTTTGGGTGAAGCAGGGCAGTGAATAAATAGACGGATTGGATGAAAGAAGGATTGAATGACATATTGGTATGGAATATTTGTTGCTGTTTTCGGGGCTCGAAATCGCGGTGACTGTAAAACAATATTATTGTTTTGGGATATATTGGCTGAGTCAGAGTTTAGATATCGTTATTATGATATTTAAAAAAAATCAATATTTGACCGATATTTTGATAAATAATCCAGCCCTAGTGACCAGTTAGACCCTTTTAGTTTAGTAGAGCCACTTTAGTGCAATCTTAATTCTTGATGAGTTAAATATATTCAAATTCCTCATGTAGGTAACAACAGTTAACAGAGTTTTTGATAAAACTAATTACTTAAAATGTGGGGTTCTGGGATCACCCTATCAGTTATAAAAAAATGTGGGTTAAGCCATTTAAGAGTTGGAACACTTTTTAAAACTTTTTGGAAAAAGAAAGTGGCTGATTGTTTCTTTATCACTACCTGCCTTTTTTCTTAATCGTGATTGATTTTTAAACCATGTCTAAAAGAAAAGAAATAATTTTCTAAATCAGAGATACCCAAACTTTTAGATTGGCATACCATTAAGTCAAAATTCATACTTTTGTCATATCGCAAAGGAACAAAGATAAAAATGAGTTTGCGCCGCCAGCCGTCCATGGGGGTCGCCGGCTCGCGTTCCGACCATCGCGCCCAAGTCTCTAAGGGACTTATATCGCACCAGAGGCTTTGTCTCGCCTCGGCGCTGCGATCGGCCTTGGGCCGCTCCCCAACTGCGGACCCCCAAACCAATTTACCAAGCCAATTAATAAGATAAAAATAACATTTAAATTTGCATGATTATATTACTAAAATGGCTCTTAGATTATTTTCTTTTTCTTATACATGTGTAAGAAAAGAGTATGATCATGATTACATATTAATAACATGCAACATATTATAATGTCTTTTACAAGGAACATTTTTTTTTATACTTGTGATTTGACATGTACAGAGGCAAAAAAAGAAGGGGAAAAAATTGAAATAGACATTCAACTGGAATTTATGTCTTCTTTCAATATATAGTACCAAGTCCAAAATATGGAATCCTCCGGACTTTGGCGATTCTGAATTTCAGACTTTTCCAAATTTTGGATCATTTCCAGTTTATTTGTCCAAAAAGAAATTGTTTTTTTTTTCTAATTTGTTTTTTTTTCTAAGGGAGGGGGAAAGGGGGATATTACGTGACTTTTTTTTGATAAGGGGATTGTTTTGGGGAGGGTGGAAGTGAGGGATGACATTTTTTTGTGTTACAAGACGGGAGACGTGATGATTTTTAACACTTTCCAACCTAGTTGAAAAGTGTTTATGACTTCGGTTTGTCTACCGTATGGCCGTCTGTCCGTGCTCTAACTCCCGTAAAAATGCTCGGATTGCTCTGAAATTTTTATATGATATTGTCGTTATCTATAGCATGTTCCCTATTTCAACGGAAGTGTGTAGCACTTATAGTTTTTTTACAGGGACACTCAAAAGAATTCCTTTACATTACGGTCTATGGGGAAAAATCATTTGCGGTTTATTTTAAGGATGTTACACAATTGCAAACACATCGTAATTGATATATATCACTAAGGTGCATTACAAGAAGCTTAATATGGAATAGGGTGTGCATAGCACATATAGTTACTTTACAGGGACAGTCAAAAGACTTCCGTTACATTATGTCTATGGAGAAAAATCGTCTGCGGTTTATTTAAATAATGTTTCACTCTTTTAAAGACATTGAAATTTATATAGATCACTAAGGTTCATTACAAGAGGCTTACTACAGAATATTGTGTGTATAGCAGTCATCGTTCATTTAGAGGGACACACAAAAGAATTCTCTACTTTCTGTTAACAATAATTCCTGGAAGTGCGTTTTAAGTTACTGAACACGATTTTAAATTTAACTCACTTTTTGTTTATTACGTGGTGTGTATAAATTCTGTAGATCATATACAGGGAAGCACAAAAGTTTGCGAACACATTTCCGTTTATTGACAGGAGCTCGAGAAGGAGAATTTTAAACTGTGCTACGTGTTTCTTAACTGAACTAAAATTTAGCATCCTGTAGTATATATACAAATCTATAGATCATATACAGGGCTGAATAAAAGTATTCGGATATTTTTCCGAATATTGTATATGTTGGAAATTCCTGAAATTATGTTTTTAAATATGTTATGCGTTTTCCAAATTGTTTACTTAGATGTTATCTTTCAGCTTATTAAACAGTATGATTTGTAAAATTATTTTGGAAGCGTTGGAAAGTGTTACATAATCTATGCTTGACGCATGATTTTTCGTTCTTGTTTCGTCTGTTGGAGGTCGGGGTGCTCTTTCAGGAGTAGGGGGCAGGATTTTTTCATTTAATTTTTTCTAAGGGGAAAAGGGGTGTCATGTGCTTTTATTTTTCGATAGGGGGCTTGTTTTTTGCGAGGAGTAGGGGATGACATTTTTTCGTGTTCAAGACGGGGGTGATTTTTTCGGCTGTTGGAGGGTGGGGTTCTTTTTCAGGAGTGGGGGGAGGAGGGCAGGATTTTTAGTTTTATTTTTTTCTCAGGGGTGTCACATGACTGGATCGTATAAGAGAACGAGGGGTAAATGTTGAGTTGTTTTTCACTGAATGTCCCACTATAAGCTACAAAATGGGGCGTGGTTAGTTGTCAATCAAAAAGGAGCATGGAGTGCCATGTGACTGGATCATATAAGAGAACAAGGAGTAAAATGTTGATTTGCTTTTGGCTGTAGGTTTTAGGAGGGGAAGTGGGAGTGTCATGTGAATTTTCGTGTAGGATAACGATGACTGTCAATTGTTGAATGGTTGATTCAATTAAATGAATCATGAATAATATAATTATTTTAGATGTATAAATATTCTTTATTTTTATAATATTAATGCATTAAAATATTTTAATTTTTAATTTATATAACTATTTTGTAAATTATTTTTGTAATATAAATATATTTTTGTCTGTTAGGAGATGCTTCTGCATCGTTTCTACTTGTGGTTGGTTGGTACGATGGTTGAGTGTTACCCTTGTTATTTTTTATTTTTGTGGACGGCAATAATATTGTGGCAACGGGCGGATTGTTTTTCGCATTTGAAACTTTAAAAGCAATATAAGAAAATTTTCCTGAAGATGACCATAGATGGTGGTCGAAACGTCGATATTTTTAATATTAATGTATGTATAAAATTTTAAATTTGTATACACCATTCAGTAAAAATATGTGATGTTTTATATTCACTTCTTTAATGTTGTATTATTTTTGTAATTTATAAAACTATCTAATTCAATACTTTGTACAATTTTATACTATTAATGTTTTAATTATGTAAATATTAAAACATCTATACTAATAAAAGAAAGTTTCGCTCTGTGTGTGTGCCTGTGTGTGTGTCTGTTGGGTTGGCGATGGCTAGGAAAATTTAACGCACCTAGAAGTCTGTAAATTTAGATTTAGGTACTCCAAACCCTCTCTTGATGTACCTGAACCTCAGAATTTTAATATTTCAATTATTTACTGAAATATTAATTAATATTCACAAAGAACTCTCATCAAAAATACGCTTTTATTCTCTTGGGTTGGTTGGTTCACTGGTTAGTTGCATCGATTCTTCACAGAAGTAATTAAATAAACCAGAGTAGCGATGCATAAATAAGGATTTCTAACTAAATAGTGTCAATATGGATTGAAGTTATCAGCGTAGAGCCATGCGAATGTCGTGCCACATGTACTTGACAAATTACACATACGTCCCACTGATTGAAATATTTTCCAGGCACATTTTTCTTCATGACAATTAGTCGAGTTTAAGTTTTTTTTTTACATGACATTTATTATTATGATGGAGATTGTTAATACAGAAAACTTTATTTAACAGATTCTTTTTTATATTTGTGGGAATGAAGAGAGGCAAGGGTCTAATTACATGTAAGCCTCAAGGTGTATTTCTAGAAAGCAGTTACCAGAATTTCCGAATAATAGTGTAAGCCAAATTTCAAATTAAGTTCCTAGCTTAACCAAATGAATCAATCTTTAAAGATGTATTGTGATCCTCCTAATTAGTTATTTGCTGAAGGCCACTTGAACAACCCTCCCCCCCTCCCGGCCTGTCCTTCAAGGTTTTTTCTCTAACTCTGCTCCGTTCATATCTCAGCAACTATCTTTCCGATTTCAACGCAAGTGATTCAAAGCTTAAGGAAACGAACAAATTTTGAAAGATGCATAGTGGTCCTCCTAATTAGTCATTTACTGAAGGGCACTTGAACATCCCCCCCCCACCCCAGGACCTCCTTCAAGGTTTTTTCTCTAACTATGCTCCGTTTCCATATCTCAGCAACTATTTTTCCAATTTCAACGCAAGTGGTTCTAAACATTATAATTAACTTAATAGTCACTCTTTATAACATTAAACTAAATATATGAGTAGCGGTTACCACTATTTCCGAATAATAGTTTAAGCCAAATTTCTAATTACGTTCCTAGCTTAAGCAAACGAATGAATTTTGAAAGATGCATAGTGGTCCTTCTAATTAGTCATTTGCCAAAGGGCACTTGAACAACCCCGCCCCCCTCCCGGCCCGTCCTTCAAGGTTTTTTCTCTAACTATGCTCTGTTTTCATATCTCAGCAACTATCTTTCCAATTTCAACACAAGTGATTCTAAACATTATAATTAACTTAAATATCACTCTTTATAACATTAAACTAAATTTATGAGTAGCGGTTACCACTATTTACGAATAATAGTTTAAGCCAAATTTGAAATTAATTTCAAAGCTTAAGCAAACGAACGAATTTTGAAAGATGCATAGTGGTCCTCCTAATTAGTCATTTGCTGAAGGGCACTTGAACATCCACTCCACCCCGGGACCTTCTTCAAGGTTTTTTCTCTAACTATGCTCCGTTTCCATAACTCAGCAACTATCTTTCCGATTTCAACGCAAGTGATTCCAAAACATTATAATTAACTTAATAGTCACTCTTTATAACATTAAACTAAAATTATGAGTAGCGGTTACCACTATTTACGAATAATAGTTTAAGCCAAATTTCTAATTACGTTCCTAGCTTAAGCAAACGAACGAATTTTGAAAGATGCATAGTGGTCCTCCTAATTAGTCATTTGCTGAAGGGCACTTGAACATCCACTCCACCCCGGGACCTCCTTCAAGGTTTTTTCTCTAACTATGCTCTGTTTCCATATCTCAGCAACTATCTTTCCGATTTCAACGCAAGTGATTCCAAAACATTATAATTAACTTAATAGTCACTCTTTATAACATTAAACTAAATTTATGAGTAGCGGTTACCACTATTTCTGAATAATTGGGTAAGCCAAATTTGTAATTAAGTTCCTAGCTTAAGCAAACGAACGAATTTCGAAAGATGCATAGTGCTCCTCTTAATTAGTCATTTGCTGAAGGATACTTGAACAACCCTCCCCCACCCGGTCCCTCCTTCAAGGTTTTTCTCTAACTGTACCCCGTTTCTATATATCAGCAACTATCTTTCCGATTTCAACGCAAGTGATTCCAAACATTATATTTAACTTAATAGTCACCCTTTATAACATTAAATTAAATTTATGAGTAGCGGTTACTCAGGGATCATTCTAGAGAGTTTCAGAAGGGTGGCCTGTCCTCATGCCCTTTTTAGATAAAATCCTACCCTCCTTGCCCCTTTTCCTGGTAGAATTCTACCCGCTTTTTATTGGGAAGAATCTTGCCTTGTTTGCATTGTACTTTCAAAAATTCTTTATCTTTTATTCTTAGAATGCTAGTATGGTGCATCAGGAGTACTCCTCTTTCCCTCTTTATTTCTCTGTGAAATGCCCTGGTATGTCTAATCTTTGACTTTGAGTGATTCATTTTTTCATTTATTTTTTCCATTGAACAAGACATAAAGGGTAACCAAGGGTCATTGATTCATTTCACCTTGTCTAGTGAAATGTATTAGATCAGGCATTCTGGCCTTTGACCACATGATAACTTACATAAGTTCTATAAAAAATTTGAGAAGTAGCTTTAGAACTTTTACTTTGTAGCTTTTTCAAAAGCAGTTTTGCTAAAACCGAGAAAAAGTTATCTGGTGAATAAAAGTTTTAGAGAAAAGTTTTTGAATATCGTAGGAAAAAGGGGAAATGACTGTGAATATAGTAAACAATTTTAAAATAAAAATCAAGAACAAGTTTCATTTTGCTATTTTTAATACTTTTCAAATGGTAAAGTTATGAAAATTAGAAATGTTACTGGATTTTTAAATTAAGGAGTACTTTAAGCCGTTGCCAGAGCTCCAACTCGACCAGAATATTATTATATGCACTTATTACAAAAATGCCCTTTTTATAAAATGATGTGCCCTTTTCAATAAAGTTGCCCTTATTATGTAATGTGCACCCTGCCCTTTTTCATGTTCTAAAATGATCCCTGGGTAACCACTATTTACAAATAAGAGTTTAAGCCAACTTTGTAATTAAGTTCCTAGCTTAACAAAACGAACGAATTTTTATGCATGCATAGTGGGCCTCCTAATTAGTCATTTTCTGAAGGACATTCGAACATCCCCTCCTCTCGGCACCTCACTCAAGGTTATTTTCTCTAACTGTGCCTTATTGTAATAACTGGGCTAATAATGTTCCAATCTTCTCGAAACCAGCTCAATTTTGTAGTGCGCCTACTATACAGTAACATAGGCAGCGGGGACCTGTCTCAGAAGTTCGTTCAGAAAGAGGTTTGTTTAGAACAGAATGCTCCCCTGGCGGTGGTAGGGGGAAATAAAAGATTTTCTAGAGCGTACGAGCATGCTGGGTATACGGTTCCGAAGCCATCGTAGACCGTGGCCAGAGTTCCGTTTTTTAAGAGACTTAAGTTTATTACAAGGGCTCGGGCAACGCCGGGCAGGTCAGCTAGTACTTTAAAAAATACATACTTAAGCGGGCTTCACTGTATATATATTAGATTGCTCAGCAGCTACTTCTAAAAGATGTTTATATGAAAGATATCAATTATGTATTTAAATAATAAAGTTCTGAAAAAAAGAACTACAACTACATGCTAAAATGAAATAAACAAGCTGTGTCCTAATCTTATTTATAATATTTCTTTATGCACAGTTTCAAAGGAATTAGTTCAGCTACTTTTCCATTTTACAAGAATAAATACACCATTTTTTGGCTATGTAAGATACATGAAGAAGAAACTCACCAAACATGGACAATTAAACGCTAACTGTGGTATCACTGCCAATTTCTCCTTAGTTTTGCATATTTATTTATATTATTGCAAATGTTATTTTACATTACTGCAGCAAATAAGTTTTATGTCAGGGATAGATTTAAACAAATTCATGCTTGAAAATTATTAAATTCAGTTACAAACAAATTTTATTTGAAAGTATATGTTTTATTTTATTCGATGGTGTAAAAATTGAAATTAGACAATAATTAGAAGTAAATACATGTACAATAAAAGCGAAAGCAATTGCTCAGGTCATTATCACCCTCATTACGAGGGCAGCATTAAACATGCATATATTTTTGCTTTATAACAATATAGATACAATATTAGTTCTACTATACAAAACTACACATTTTCTGTTTCAAAATGTCATTCAATGCAAATAAATCTCAAATTAAAATATATTATAAGAACAGACAATCTGCAAAATTTAATCATTACCTGGGATTTTTTCAGATAAAAGCTAATATCTCTTTTGATACTAGGCAACCATTTTTGGATATCTTCGGGAGTATCTAAAGTGTTCTATATGGAGAAATAAAATTCGAAATAAATCTAAAATGCTTAAAGAAAAAGCATACAATGATTATGAAATAAAACATATAATAATAAAATGAAAGATTATATTACAATACAGAATGAAAAAAAAGTAATTAAATTATAGTACCCCATTCAATCTTTAAAAAATATGTACATCTTTTCCCTTCCCACTACGCTGTTTTCAATTATATTAAAAAAAGTAATTTCATCTGTTTTTTTTTTTTTTTTTTTTTTTTTTTTTTTTCCCCAAAAATAGAAGAACTTCTACAATAAAAAATAAGCATATATACAACTATTAATGGCAATTTAAATTCAATAGTCATAAGTTCTGATACAAGAAGTACATAAATAAGAAATATATGAATGATGATAATGGTAACAATTAATTATAATAATAATAAACTAGCTGACCCACATTGCCCAGAGCCAGTGCAATCATTGGGCAAATGCTGTGGCTGCCCAGGGCCCTGCGCCAGTTAGAGTCTTATTAGGGGCCCCGAGCTTCTGTATTTAATTCAAAATAACGTTGCCTCTGCGTAAAATCATATTTTCACTCTAAATTTGTTTTAAAATGTTTTTTCCTGAAATAAAATGAGTATTAACTTTAATTTTTACTGTCAAAGTTCATATAATTGTTGGAGAATGTATAGATTTGAGGATCCTGAAAGTAACTGTGGGTGCAAAAAATAAATATTTAAAATATTATAAAGGATAGAAGATTTTTAGAAATTAACTTTTGAGCTTTGCCCCCTACAAGCTATGCTTGCCAACCTCCATTCAAACACCGCAGGCTCTAAAAATGCACTAATTTGCTCTGTTTAAAAAAGATTATGGAAGATTGAATTATAATTAAACGACCAGTGGTGATCTTCTGTAATCAGTTTACATTCCTTTCCATTTGACTGGGGGATTTTAAAGCTGAATCAACTGCTGTCACGACAACTAATGGCTGGTTTCTTGATTGACTAAATAAGAGCAATTAAATATTTGAAAATCAGTTTGTATAAAATGGTCAAATAAACAATGCCGCTGTTTTGTGGAATTCTATAATGCTACTATACGGAAATTGTTTTAAATATGGCATTTTAAATGTAACAAATGCCAAAGGAGAAATCAAACATGTTTTGGAATAAAAAATTGCTTTACAACAACTATCTGGTGAAGTGCAGCATTACTTTTTAAATAAATAGCTAGTTTTAAAGAATCATTTTCCATAGGTATTCAGAAATATTCAGATACAAAATCTGCCACAAAAAATGCTCTATAAAATTCATGATGAAAGAGTCATTTCTATCTCATAAATTTACTAGAAGTGAAGACAGACTTTCGTGTCTTTTTACAGATATGGTAATTTTGATTATTTCAGGCTATAGCTTCTAAACTGTTGCAAATATTGTATATTTTATTCTGTACAAATTACATTCTGCAAAAGTTAAAGTAAAAATATTTTTATTTTTATGAGCAGTTTGAAGAATTTCTTTGGTGTAATGGATGTTCAAGATTTTTTATTTTATTTTATTTTTTGGTCATCAGATTAACCACTTCAACGGCTGACCCGAGTTAAGTCGGGGGTAATAACATTGTTTCGCTATCTATGTGGCCATTGAAGTGGTTAAGGGTTAAAATTCCCGGTTGCCACCGGCCAATAAAATGTAAAAAATTGGCAACTTTATGCTATGAATCTGGTCGCCAAAGTGGCGATTTCTATTTTTCATGTAGCAGTACATCCAATTTCTTAGCGCCATTTTGTTTCCAGGGATGCCACTTTGCAGATTTCTGTTTTTTTAATTTAAAAAAAATCAAATCTGCATTTTCTGTGGAAAACAATCGCATTTTTTGTCAAATGATCGTGGAAAAAAGTATGATTTTCGTCAAATGATCGTGGAAAAAAGTATGATTTTCGTCAAATGATCGTGAAATAAAACCGCTATTTGCAGCAAGTGAGCGTGAAATACAACTGAAATTTTCAGCAAACGATTGCAAAATGAAACCACAATTTTTGTCAAATGATCATAAAATAAACTTATGATTTTCAGCAAGGGACCGCGAAATTAAACCACGATTTTTCTGAAACTAACACGAAATAAAACTGCAATTTTTGTCAAACGATCATGAAATAAAACTCCGATTTTCATCACACACTCACGAAATAAAACTGTAATTTTCGTCAAATGACTGCGAAATAAAACCACTCTTTTTGTTAGGCGATCGCAAAATCAAACTGCAATTTTCCTCAAACATTCACGAAATAAAACTTTTCTCTTTTCACAATAAATTAACTATACTTTAAGTAAAAGATACGCAGAGTACACAGTGGAATCTTTAGGTTTGGAAATGCATGAATGTGGAAGACTTTAAGAAGTACAGCAGGAGTATCAACAAGATGATTTTACTGATGGCTAATTACAAATGACAATCCAACGTCAGCATTGCTTCGCTGAACAAAATTAAAAATAAAAGCAAAATAAACTTTCATCAATAAACTAACAACTGCCAGCAGCCTTCAAAACATAGCTAAGCTACGACGTCGTAATTAGTTACATGGCAGAAAACAAAAACGCTGCTTCCAAGCAAGCTACGTGGAAAAATGCAAGGCAAGTCAAAGGAAGGAAGGCGAAATACAAACATCTTGACCTGCTACATATACCAGTCTGTTTGGGAAAAATTTGCATACAGTTGCTGCCATTCTGTAAAGAGAAAAACGTACGCGAAACTCCATTGGCTTCACGGACCATGATGTCAAACAACGGCCAATCAGAGCAGCGATCGTCAGACGAGAGCTCTGGGTCGAAAGTAACAGCAAGTAACAGCGATTAACAGTGATCCAAAAGCACAGCGATAGATCGTGGATGAATCGTGTGTTTACCCGAAAAACCTTGTGAAGCAATGGAGTTCGTTTGTACTTTAACGTAGGCTTGGGGATGGTAAAAACAAATGTATGTCATGTGAAAAAGGAAATATTTAAATGAATATATTTTACACTTAAAGTTTAGTACATGACATAACAATCAGCCCCCTTTTTAGCATCCCCAAGTCTTTACAACAACTTCAAGAAAAGATATTCAAAAATTTAAACATGAAAAATACACATTATACTTAATTCAAAAACAGCCAGTCTAATCATAACCAGGTCGGGGAAACCACAAAAACTCACCGGCCAGGCACTGATCAAAATGACCAAAAATTGTAGTTTTTTTTCTTTCTCTTTAACTATTATCTCAAATTTCTAACTCTCAAAAATATTTAAACTCTTCTGAAAAAGACAGTCTCATCAATGTCATGTCAAAAAGGCATGGCAATGAAAAGAGTAGCCAAAAATGTAATTTAAAAATTTAAACTTCAAAAATTTGCATACAAAATTTCATTAATTGTTCTTTAACCTGAGGTTTTGTGAAAGGATCAGCTAAATTTAATTTACTTGAAATATACTTTAATTTAAACAATTTATCATAAACTAAATTTCTTAAAAATAAATATTTAATATGAATATGTTTTGTCTTTTGATTCTCAACATGTGAATTAGAAAAAGCAATAGCTGCCTGATTATCACAAAATAATGAACATTCTTTAAGATTTAAATTTAAACTTTCATTTTCTAGAACATTTTTAATCCACATTAACTCTTTTGCAGCTTCAGTGAGAGTTACATACTCGGCTTCCATAGTTGAAAGGCTAATGCATTTTTGCTTAAAGGTTTTCCAAGAAATTGGTGACCCATCTAAAAATGGAAACTCCTATCAGGGGTGATTGTGACACAAGGTAAAAAACCCTGAAAATTATTGACACACAGGTGAAAAATCCTGAAAATTACCGATGCAAAATACTGATATCCATTTACACCATAACTTATTATATAACTGTATGAAACTCAAATAACATAAGAATACCGTAATTACTGCTAGTTTTTGTAATGTAAGTTGTAAGAAAACATAATTTGATAAACTTACCTGATTTGCACTGAAAATTGAATGACTTCATTAAATGATGAGTGAACATTGTCTTGCTAAATATGATATGGAAAGTTGTCTTTTTATTTTTTTATCATTGAAGAAATTTATTCCAAATATTCATAAAACAAACAACAGGGTGTCTATTCCAGATCAGCAATAAATTTCCCTGACTTTTCCAAGTTTTCCATACAAAAAAAAAAAAAAAATCCAGTTATCGAGATTTTGTGATGTTACACACAAAAGAATCTTTAAAGTTGTGAATTTGAGAGTGGAACTTTTACAACTGATTCTGAGGCACAAATTACTGATTTGTTAAATTTTTTTTTTGCAAAATTTACAAATTGTTGAACATTTTACATCCTAAACATTTTGCAGATACACACTTTTAGACGACGAAGTTTGCCGTTTTTTCGAAATACTTCCGCAAAATTTGCCGTTTTTTCGAGATCATTCTACGAAATTTACCATTTTTTGACGATCCTTCGACGAAATTTTCCGTTTTTTCGAGATCATTCGACGAAATTTACCGTTTTTTAGCGATCCTTCGTCAAAATTTGCCGTTTTTTCGCGATCTGTCGGCAGAATTCTCCGTTTTTCGCGATCCAACGACGAAATTTGCCGTTTCTTCGACGAAATTGACCGTTTTTCCACGATCCTTTGACGAAGTTGGTGTTTTCTCCGTAACCCTTCGGCAAAATTTGCATTTTTCCGCGATCCTTCAACTAAACTCATGTTTTTTTTGACGGCCTTATGACGAAATTCACATTTTTTCATGGTCTTTTGACTAAATTTGCGTTTTTTCCGCGATCTGTCAACGAAATTAGACATTTTTCACGATCTTTAAATGAATTTCGCGGTTTTTCGACGAAATTCGCCTTTTTTTTAACGATCCTTCGACGAAGTTTGCCGTTTTTTTGCGTAATTTACCAGCTATAGCGCGTCAGCGGCATCGCTGTATGTTTTTAGTCTGCAGGTGCCCTAAAAAGTCTGCGATGTCCGTCGCAGCGTCACGTACATTCTGCCACAGGGACCGTAAAATTATCCCATAAATATAGAATCTTAATTGTATGTTAAGAAAAATCTGAATTTTTTTAGATATTGAGTCAGGCGTGGTTTAATGGATTTTAAACGGGCCGGGAAAAGGTAGCTTTCGTTCGGCCCGGTCCCGGAAATTTTGGCCCGTGCAGACCCTAATATACAGTCTACTTATTTTTTTCTTCTTTTCAAATTATACTCTACCGAGAGCCATTTCGCCATAGAAAAGCGCAAATTTCGAGGGGAAGGGTATTGAATGAAGGCTTATGAAAAATATGCACTAATTGACATCTGGTGCAGCCCATAACAGAATTTGGGGAGGATCAGCATTGTTAAACGAAAGGGGGGGGGGAGATGAAGATTCATACTCAGGTATCTTTTAAAAGACTGGTTTTTGTCTCCTGGTTTAGGGGTAGGACAAAGAATATCTTTCGGTATCGGTATTCTCGTTTATATTCTTTGGTTAAAACAAGACAAGGGGTTAGGAAAACGCAGGACAGAGGGTTTGCTAGTTTCACTCCGATCACGCTCTGGGTAAGGGTTGCTGTAACTGAAACGTTTATCGCTAATTTGGCAAATGTTTTTAATTTCGCGGTTTTTCGGCGATTTTCCGACGAAATTCGACGTTTTTTTAAACGATCCTTCGACGAAGTTTGCCGTTTTTTTGCGTAATTTACCCGCTATAGCGCGTCCGCGGCATCGCTGTATGTTTTTAGTCTGCAGGTGCCCTAAAAAGTCTGCGACGTCCGTCGCAGCGCCGCATACTTTGTTTTTGCAACATATTTTCAATTTCGATTCGTTTTTTCCACTAAACAGGATGATTTTATGACCCCGGAAGAGCCGAAAGAAAAACCCGGAAGGGTCGACGGAAAAACCCGGAAATCCGGGGTACCCCCGGAGCAAAATCACCCCTGTCCTATGGAAACTCTATCATCTCTATTTGCTGCAAAATCAGAGTCTGAATAACAAGAAATTTTTAATTCGTTAATTCTAGATAATTCCAATTTAAAATGTTTAGTGTATTGTAAATAGCCGAGTAATCTTAATAAACTGTGCCAATGTTTCATATCTGGATTAGATTGGAACTGTGACAAAAGATTTACAGCATACATTATGTCTGGCCTTGTTCGACCAGCGATAAAACTTAAACAACCAATTAAGTTTCTGTAAGGAAATTCAGACATCTCATTAATTTCATTCTGATTTACTGGAGAGTCCATTTTTGACAAAACTAGCCCCTTAGGTATTGGGACATTACTCAAAGGAATATTATATTTTGAATACAAGCTACAAACTTTATCAATATAAGAATTTTGATGAATGTACAGCTTGTCATTTACTTCTTGAAATTCAATACTTAATAGCTTTCTTGTTTTCCCTAAAACTTTCAGATTGAAAAACGTATTTAACAAACTTACACCAAGTTCCAAATCACTTTCTGTTTTACCAAAGATGACCATGTCATCAACATACAATAAAAGAACAAGTTTATTTTCATAAGTATAAACACAGTTGCACCAGTTAAGTTTAATAAAATTTAGTTTTAAAAGTACATCATCTATTTCAAAAAACCATTGACGACCACTTTGATGGAGGCCATATAAAGCTTTATTTAATTTACAAACTTTACCTGTTTCACCAATGAAACCCTCCGGCTGCTGCATATATATATGATCTTATCCAGATCTGCATATAAATAGGTATTATTCACATCCACTTGAACATTTAACCATTTAAAAAAAAACATACAAAAATAGTGAAAAACAATCTTATAATTGAAAAACTTACTACTGGGCTAAAAACTTCATCATAACTTAAACCTTTTATTTGACTAAACCCTTGAGCTACAAGTCGTGCTTTAAACCTCACAATTTCATTATTTTCATTTTTCTTAATTGTGTAAGCCCATCTGTTACCCAAAATTTGTGCATCTTTAGGTGGTTCGACAAGATCCCAAACTTTGCGGTCAAACATGACCTGCGTTTCCTGGTTCATTGCTTTTTCCCACTCTGATGCTTCGGGTGTTTTTATCGCTTCCTTGTAACTTCTAGGGATTTTTAATTCAATTAAATTGGCTTCATTTGAAAAATTTGAAACTTTACCAGATTGATTATTTTTTTCCCTGAAATCAAAAAAATCATAATCGTATCTTATGTTATTTTCTGCACAGACTTTAGTGTATCATTTAAAGATCTTAATTTAACTTTAGTTCCCTCAATGCCATAGTAAATATCTGTCCTGGGTTCATTTTTCCTAGGGACAGCGCTCCGTACCCAATTAATAGATGTACAAGGAATTAAATCGGGGCTGTCATTTGAATTCTGATTAGTTGAACTTCTAGTTTTTACAGGACTAAGAATAGTTTCCTTTACTTTGGCTGGGATATCACTTCTACTTTCTGACTCGATTAAGTCATCTATCATAGGAAAGATATCACCATCCTCTGGGAAGTTCAAATAGGAAAAAGAACGAAAATTATGTTTTGGACTCTTTATGACATCAACCCCCCTTTTACTCTCATCAAACCTTACATTTATAGTTTCAAAAAATCTTTGCTCATCTATTATCCAAATGCGATACCCTTTAGTCGTTTGTGCATAACCGCACATAATGCCAAGTTTTGCTCTCATATCAAGCTTCTTTCTTTTTTTGTTTGGGTATACCAACATAAGCTAAGCAACCGAATTTTTTGAGATGAGAAACAGAAGGCTTTCTCCCAGAATACAATTCAAAAGGGGTTTTACTGAAATTTTTATGGCAAACTCTGTTCCACACATATGTGAAACATAAAAGAGCTTCAGCCCAAAATTTCTGAGATAAGCCACTAGAATTTAAAAGGGTTTTTACACCGTCAAGGGCAGTTAAATTAAAGCGTTCCACGCAACCATTCATCTCGGGAGAATACGGGTTCGTTTTCTCATGGGCAATGCCCTGACTTTCCGGAAAGTTATCAAATTCATCATTACAGAATTCAAGTCCCCCATCCATTCTAACAGAGACTACTTTCTTATCTAAAAACCTTTTGGCTCTCTTTTGATACTTAAGAAATGTCTCGAAAACATCAGATTTATTTTTAAGGGCATATACAGTAACTTTTCTAGAAAAATCATCTATTATAGATAAAAAATACCTGCTTTCCCCATGAGATGAAACTGGCAGCGGCCCACACAAATCCATATGCAGCAGCTGGAGAGGAACTTTAGAACGAATTTGACCAACAGGCTTAAAAGAGACCCTTTTTGATTTAGCCAATTTACAAGAAATACAATCTTCAGTCAATTTTGATAGCATAGGAAGACCATTAACACTTTCTTGTTTACTGGTGTTAATTAAATATTCACTGTTAATATGGCAAAGATGCTCATGCCACAACTCATTAACATTTACTTTATCTATTTGATTTGCTGATAAATTGACTGGATTGTCATTTCCTTTACATTTAGTAACATACTTTGATGGCCTAAAAAAATACAGGTTATTTTTCCTTAAAGCATAAAAAAGTTCATTTCCCTTTTTGTCATAAACAAAAACTTTACCATTTTTACCCACAAAATTTATCCCGAGTTTTTTAAGCTTAACACCAGAAAGTAAATTTCTTCTTAAATTAGGATTATATAAAACATCTTTTAAGATAATACGATTGAATTTTCCATTTTTACAACATACTAAAAACTGAATTGTACCCTTACCCTCAACTGGACATTCTTTCTCCCCATCTGCAAGAGGCATGTGCAAGTCAGATACTGGCAAAAGTGAAAAATAAATTTCTATTGCTACAAAAATGCACTGTAGCAGCAGTATCAAAAACCCAATGGGTATTTCCATAGCCCAGATCTGATGAATTTGCCTCGCATAATTCAGGAGAAAGCTCAATTAAGCTACATTCCAGTTCAGAGAAAGTACAATTCAAAAGATGTTTAGATTCTACATTACTAGTTTCCAGAGGTCTTGAAAATTTTTTACTTTGAAAATTACTTTTACTTTTAACATTAGATGTAAAATTTCCAGAACCATATTTATTGAAATTACTTTTACGATTAACATCAAAATTACTTTTATCATTATAAACTTTATTACTAGATTTACTTAATTTAAGTTTACAATTAGAAATTAAATGACCATACATTTTACAATAAAAACAAGGACCAATTTTACTTTTGTTTTTATCAAAACCTCTAGATTTAAATTTACCTGATTTAACAGACAATTCACTGGCAAAAGCTACATATGAAAAGTCCTTTTGAGACAACTTTAAGCGATTCTCCTCCAGTAACAACTCAGCTTCTATTCTTTCAGGCAGGAACTCAGCATCAGTCTACCTATAAATGGCTTGAACAGTAGCTTGAAATTCATCTGGAAGGCTCCGAATCATTTGATAGCCCAAGTAAAGTGGCTGCAGTTGATGACCAATGTCACGAAGACGTTCAGCAGCTTGAAATTCATCTGGAAGGCTCCGAATCATTTGATAGCCCAAGTAAAGTGGCTGCAGTTGATGACCAATGTCACGAAGACGTTCAGCAGCTTGCTTCACTCGACACAGGAAAAGACCTAAGTTTTCACCAGGAACATACCTTGCATTAAAGAAAACATCAAGAAGCTGAATTACTCTTGCTCTTGTGGTCGGCTCAAAATGGTCATGAAGAATTTTCCAGGCTTCTGCTCCATCAGTGGTACTTGAAATTAAAGGCTTGAATTCAGAACTCAGGGACTGGTAAATAACAGTGTAGGCTCGATTTTTTTCTCAGTTTCACATCTTGTCTTTCTCTCCATGTCAGCACAGATTTCTCAATAACTCCACTAGCTGTTTCCGTAGTTTCCGTTTTAGCAGCCTCTGTAGTTTCCATTTTAGCAGGTGATGAGCTCTTGGGTATCTTCCTCTCCCTCTTGTTTCTCAATGAACTCCCACGCTCCATAATGCAGCAACAGAACTTTAACTTCATGCTTCCAAGTTTCCCCGTTACTGCCGGTCAGCAGGGTGACGTTTTGATTATTTTCCATCAGCCCCCTTCGCTTTATCACGCAACTCTCGAACTTTAAGCTTTCAGAAGGTCAACAGCATGCAAAACAATTCACAAAACGAAAGTTCATTTTCAAAAACAAACCAGAGAGAGAGTCCACAGGCTTAAAATATCACCGTTTCTTCACTTCCACATTTCCTTAAAAAACACTTAAATTCCAGTTATGAGTCTGGGCCCATAACCCTGTTCTCTTTTCACAATAAATTAACTATACTTTAAGTAAAAGGTACGCAGTGGAATCTTTAGGTTTGGAAATGCATGAATGTGGAAGACTTTAAGAAGTACAGCAGGAGTATCAACAAGATGATTTTACTGATGGCTAATTACAAATGACAATCCAACGTCAGCATTGCTTCGCTGAACAAAATGAAAAATAAAAGCAAAATAAACTTTCATCAATAAACTAACAACCGCTAGCAGCCTTCAAAACGTAGCTAAGCTACGACGTCATAATTAGTTACATGGCAGAAAACAAAAATGCTGCTTCCAAGCAAGCTACATGGAAAAATGCAAGGCAAGTCAAAGGAAGGAAGGCGAAATACAAACATCTTGACCTGCTACATATACCAGTCTGTTTTGGAAAAATTTGAATACAGTTGCTGCCATTCTGTAAAGAGAAAAACGTACGCGAAACTCCATTGGTTTCACGGACCATGACGTCAAACAACGGCCAATCAGAGCAGCGATCGTCAGACGAGAGCTCTGGGTCGAAAGTAACAGCAAGTAACAGCAATTAACAGTGATCCAAAAGCACAGCGATAGATCTTGGATGAATCACGTGTTTACTCGAAAAACCTCGTGAAGCAATGGAGTTCGTTTGTACTTTAACGTAGGCTTGGGGATGGTAAAAACAAATGTATGTCATGTGAAAAAGGAAATATTTAAATGAATATATTTTACACTTAAATTTTAATACATGACATAACAAAAACTGCGATTTTCGGCAAGGGACAGTGACACAAAACTGCAATTTTTGGCAAACGATCTTGACACAAAACCACAATTTTCGTCAAACACTGTGAAATAAAATCACGATTTTCATCAGACGATAATCAAACTGATTTTTGTCAGATGATCGCGAAGTAAAACCACAATTTTCATCAAACGGTCATGAAATAAAACCACGATTTAAGTCAAACGACCACGAAATAAAACTATGATTTTTGCCAGGCGATCACAAATCAAACTGTGATTTTCATCAGATGATCGCGAAATAAAACTGCGATTTTTGGCAAGGGACAGTGACACAAAACTGCAATTTTATGCAAACGAATTCGACATAAAACCACGATTTTCGCCAAACACCGTGAAAGAAAATCACGATTTTTGTCAAACACTGTGAAATAAAACCACAATTTTCATCAGACGATTGCGAAATCAAACTGATTTTCGCCAGACGATCGCAAAGTAAAACCACAATTTTCATCAGACGATCGTGAAATAAAACCACGATTTAAGTCAAACGACCACGAAATAAAACTATGATTTTCGCCAGGTGATCACAAATCAAACTGTGATTTTCGTCAAATGATCGTGAAATAAAACTGTGATTTTTGGCAAGAGACAGTGACACAAAACTGCAACTTTTGGCAAATGATCTCGACATAAAACCACAATTTTCGTCAAACACCATAAAATAAAATCACGATTTTTGTTAAACACTGTGAAATAAAACCACGATTTTCATCAGACGATCGTGAAATCAAACTGATTTTTGTCAGACGATCACGAAGTAAAACCACAATTTTCATCAGACGATCCTGAAATAAAACCACGATTTAAGTCAAACGACCACGAAATAAAACTATGATTTTTGCCAGGCGATCACAAATCAAACTGTGATTTTTGTCAGATGATCGCGAAATAAAACCAAGATTTTCGACACGGTAACATGACATAAAACAACAATTTTTGGTAAACGATTGTAAAATAAAACCACGACTTTGTTCAAACGACTGCAAAATAAAACTGTGATTTTTGTCAGATGACCGCAAAGTAAACTGCGATTTTCGTCAGATGATCGCTAAATAAGACTGCGATTTGCTTTCATTGGGGGTAAGTAAACTGTCACTATGATAATTTTATTTTTATATACTTGAAAAGATGTCTCCATAATATTCATATTTTTAAAATATTAATTGTAAAACTATTTAAATCTACAAACCACGGTAACAAGTGCTACTAACTTGACAGTAGTGCCTACTAAACATACAGCTTCTACCGGCTATTGGCTACTAATGCAAATATTGAATTTTAACCTTTACATCAGATAAAAATTATGACAAAAAAGCAAAAATCAGTTTTACTGAAAGCAATACCTGAAATATAACATATAATTAAGATAAAACATACAAAAATAATAGTATTATTCAAAATCAAATATTACAAAATATTTTGAAGAAATTTAAGAGGTTACAGTCTTCCGATAAAGAAAAAGAGATAATTATCTATTATATCTATTTTTTAAAAACAAGGAACAATTTTTACATTTTTATGGTTAGGAAGTTATTTTCATCTTGCTTTAATAAGCACATTGAAGAATTTTAATTTAATATTTTAGCGGTGTAGAATTATTCAAAAAAAAGTATTTGAAAACTGATAATAAAAAAATAAGAAGAATCAATGAAATATAGAAATGCTTAGGAATTATAGATTGAACAAACACTTACGAGCCTTGGTCTTGGAGGATTAGCTTTTTCATACTCTGCAATAATCAAATAAAATTTTTATTGAAGTATATAAAATGGTAATATACATATATAGATATCTGAACCAACAATAAATAATAAAAAGAACAGATACGATTTTTCATGTATTTTAAGAAACAAAAACAAATTAAAACTATATTTGTACATGCACAATGAGATAGAAAGTGAGCCAAATATTTTATCTATCTTGATATGAAGGAGAAAATATTTGGATTAAAACTTGTCTGCTTGATAACAGAATCTACACCATAAAAATATATTAATTACTGAATCAGGTTTCGATACCAAAAATAAAAGTTAGGTAATAGGCTCAAAGTTCAAGCTTGGTTTTGAAAGGAAAAAAAAAAGATCCCCAGACTGAAATTTTGAACCTCATCTTCTAAACATTTAATTTGAAGTCTACAATTCATATATGTATCCCATGTACTCATATAAAGATATATGTAAGCATGCTGTTTGTATAGGTCTTAATAACTCAGAAACAAAGAAATATATATATGTTATATAAATTTAAAGTTTTGATATTCAAAGTAGAGAAAAGAAAAATAACAGCAAATATATTTGCACTGCAGGCATATAAGGGTTGGGTAAAAAAAAAAATCAAATGTAGAATTCAATAACATATTAATAATAAAACTAGCTAATAACCCGTTCTATGCACGGGAGTTGATGAATTCTAAAACCAAAATTAAAAATAAAAATCAGTACAACCAAATGTATCTATGTAATACGTAGAAAAATATTTTTCTAATACTGTGCATTTTTTTTAATGAAATTTAATTTATCATGTTGCTATGGCAGCAGATGATAAAATGATATCTTTGGAACAAGGGAATAAATAGAATAAAAAGTTTTGTTGATGTTTGTGATAAAATGTTTTTCTTTACTTTTTAAAAAAGGTAATAATTAAACGCAATTAAATAATCTCTAATTATTTGCATGCGAGGTGAAAGAATTATCATAATACCCGCTACAGCTTCTTAGTATTGCAGCGTGGTGTACGTAATATGTATATCTCACATTGCAGTAAACATTTAGAACTGATTAGAACTCGAACAATTACGAGTTGAACATAAAAAAGGGCAAAAATTCATCAAAATCATAAAATTAAAAAAAATATTTAAAATTTTTGAGCCCCAATTGTTCATGGGCCCTTTACCAGCAACTTGTGTGCCAAATTTCTTAGCCCTGTGCCCTGTGGTTTCCGAATTTTTGAGGTTACATAGATAGATACGCACACAGATTTTAATAGGGTAGATAAAATAAATCTGAATTGTTCTCATATGATTCAAGGTTTTACATATGTGATTCATATTTTTTGATGCAGTCATTAAAAAAAAATTCTCCCCTTTTCTCCCCCCCTAGAATTTTATTTATAAGTTTGTCATATAACTTTTTTCCTGTGCTTTTTTGTTAGCGAAGCACCATTTTGCATAGAGTATAAATATTAAGATGAAAGTTACTTCTAAATAAGATATTAAAAATTAGAGTATTTTTATGTTAGCCAAGTGCCAGTGATATCTATAAATATGTATATATACACATATGTGTGTATATCTACATATATCACTGGCACCTGGCTAACATAAAAGTACCAAAATGAGTATGACATAACTGTTTTTATAAATTTTGAAGAGGTAGCAATGAAGAAACAGAATTAATTAAGACAATTTAGATCAAATAGGAATACGAACAATCTTTTCTCAGTAACTAAAATCAGAAGCAAAATATAAAGATATTTTGAAATGATAAAATAGCATTTATGTTAAAAGCAACAAATAATTAAAATATACCTTCTTTTTCTTTCAATAAAATCAGCCTGTTTAGATTGCAAAAATGCTTTTCTTCATTCCTAGCCATTCTAATTTGATTGGCATACCTGCTTATGAAAAATTAAATTTATAAGAACAAATCAGTAAGCTTAACAACTAGTATTAAATTTAAATCTGTAAATAAAAAATATTAATTAACAGCACAATAGGCTATTTATTAGGTTATTTTATATTGGATAATTTGGATAAGGTCAACAAGTATGAATATACAGGGATCAGTGTAGGAAGAATCTGGCTTTGCTAATTTCATTATCACTAATTTCAGGTTTACAAAATTATGATTACATTGTTCACGAATATAAAAATACATTCACAATCTTCACAAAAAACAAGACCCCATGAAAAAAGTACGGATAAATATAAATTTTAAAACAATTTGTTTGCAGAGCAATTTCTCTTATACCCGGAGCTACAGTAACGGTGGTGGAAATGGTATGTTGGCATCAAGCACCACCTCCAATAGGTGCTTCAGCAGGGTTGGATTTTTTCTGGAAGAAACTGGTTTCTTCCAGGACAGTTGAATAAACTGAAAAAAAAAAAAAAAAAAACTGGGAGAAATGGAAAAAACTAGAAGAAATGGAAGAAATCAACAGAAAAGAAAACAGATGCTCAAAATTAAAATATATTAACTGTTTAAAATTAAACTCAAAGCATAATTATATGAAATTTAAAATGGAAAACTTAATTAATATTAAAACCATTATTTGTGGAAAAATAAGTTATTTTTTAATAACAAACTTAAGGCTCAGCAGGTATTTACAGGTGGTGGTTTTTACAACTTTAGAGATAAGGGGATAGTTTCTCATTGTTCATGCTATTTCTGTAAAAAAAAAAAAAAAATCTACCAACCAATTTTTTTTAATATAAAAATGCATTATTTTAAAGACTACTGTGCAACACATTAAATAAACAAATTTGTAATTATTTATACTAGCATACATATCTCAATGCTGATTTTAAAAGACTATTAAAATTCTAAAAATGAACTCTATGGGTATGTCGTAATGCTTTTAAACTCTCCTTCAAGTTCTGAAGAACTTAAAAGAACTTTTTCAACTTTTGCATTCATCCAATTTAAGTTGAGAATCCTATTGCAGCATCTTACTGTTAAGAAACTTTTGTTTTGTTATATCATGTTGCCAGGGCCGTAGCGAAAGAAAAATTTTGGGGGGGCAAAAGGCAAGATTGGCCGACTTAAAGATGTTTAAAATCCGACTAATGTAAAATAGTCAATCTGTCGCATTATTTCTTAATTAAAAGTTTTTACAATTAATTTTAACTGATTAATTATAATTGATAGTTAAAAATAAAATATATGATTTTGTATTACTAAAATGTTTCTTTGATATAACTCAGTAATTATTTAAAAGATTTACCAAGAACTTTACTGGAACAAAAAAAAGAATATATTGATAAGAAAAAATCCTACAGTTATATTTGTGAAAAACACATTTGTTTAGAATGATAGAATGAAGTGATAGTTTAGCAAATCGAACATAGTGATTTTCAAAATAAAAACTAAATAAAAATGTGATCTCTTAGTTCTAAAAATTATGATAACGCAATGAATGGGAAGTACTTTCAATATTTTATTAGCATGCGATAGAAAATAATTTGAACTTTATATTCCAATTAGGGATAATATCGTATGGAATTAACAACATACACTTTCAGTAATTCTAATTGTAAAACTAAAAAATGCACACTATAGGGGTACTGAAAATATTTGGAGGGGCCTCAAAATTTAACTGCGCCTGGGGCCTCTTGAGTGCTTAATCCACCACTGATTGTGTTTTATAGGAATGTCAAGGGACCGACAGAAACATTTGAATTATCCACGTACGAATTATTCAAGTTTGACTGTACTATTTTTACATGAATTACACATCACACTGAATAAAGCAAACCATTCACACCTTTCTTATTACCATTCCCTGTCGAGTGGTTTCCACTGTCCAGCCATGTTGATAACTTCTTCGAACTTTTTGCAGTCTCCAAGTTTCTTCTTTTTAGAGTCTGTCTTTTTTTATTTCCACTTGGCTGGTGCCGAATTCGTTTCATAATATAAACTATTATCTCAACACAAGCAAAGTAAGATTAACCCCTTGGGGATGAGCGACACGTATACGTGACGCATAAGATGTTCAGAATCCTCGATTATTCCCACCAGTTAATTTTTATTGTAAGCTTTGCCTTATTTAAGGACAGCATTTCTGCGATTCAATTAGGCGAAAATTTCTGTTTTGAAAAACCGGTGGTAAAAGATTAAAAATTCCGTAAAAACGCTCGTCACGAAAGGGTTAAGTAATAAACTATCGTACTATCACTACTATGCGACTCTCAACTGCTCTGACTGTCCGATATTGATGAGCAGTTAGTAAATGAATGACTCATCATGAATAGCACTAGCTCACTGCACGTCCTAGCCTGCACCTGACTCATCACTCGGCAGGCACCTGGCGCGACATGACACATTCGACTCGACATTCTGCTGTCTGTTCTAGAGATGCTTTTGCATGCGAAGCGTATAGAGTATTTGAACAGACACGCAAAAACATTTACTCTAGCACTTTGATCGATTTTATTTATTATTAACTTTTAGCTAGATGCTGGGTATTTTATAGAAAGTTAGATTAGATATTAAAATACAATAATTTTTTAACCATCAGTTTGGGGCCCCGGGGCAGTGCCCCGGCAGTAGTTACGGGCCTGAAACGCTGAACTATTTATGTTGTTTTAAGTGCAAACGTGTTAATGTTCCGCAATCGCTTCAAGTTTTTTTTACCATAAAACTACTTTTAATAATTTAATTTTTCCTGAAATACTCTACTTTCTGAATTCTTTATTAAAAAAATAATTCCTCTTACGTATGATTTAGTTTTTAAAAAAAAGTAATCGCTAACATCTACCGTAATTTCCGGCGTATAATCCGCGGATCAAACAATTATGTTTAGACCCAGAAATTTTATTTAATAATTGAAGTAAAATATTTACAGCGATCTAGTATGTTCTATTATATAAAATAAAATTTCTGGGCTGAAACATAATTGTTTGATCCGCAGATTATGCACCGGTAATTACGGTAATCAGGGTATACAATAAATATTAAGTAATTAATAAAGGCTCCAATTCTAAATTTTATAATGACAAGTGAAAAATCAGTGAAAATTATGTAATTATGTTATGTTGGCACAAGCATATAAATTTAGTTTTAATTTTATCAAAAAAAAAAAAAAGTAAGAAGTTTTTTAGGTATTAAATGGTAAATGTACGGATATTTTTTAAATTTATTAATTTCCTTTTTATTAATAGTTTTAAAAATTCTTCGTTTTTATTTTCCAAACGTTCCTAAAACAGTTCCAAAGGGCGTAAACATCATATCGTTGCTAGAACCTATGCAACGTTCAGTTATATTTTGAACGCTGCTCAACAACTGCTCTGACAGTCCGATATTGATGAACAGTTAGTAAACGAATGACTCATCATGAATAGCAATCCGCAGTATGGTATGTATCAAGTATAAAATTTCTTGAATTTTCTTAAGCAACTTTTGCATTCGGTCGACCTAGTTTATATATTGATAGTTTTTATCTATGTAAGTTGCGAGTGTTACTGTAGGACAAATTTCTGATATTTTCAAATCAATAGATCAGATTCTTTTTTTCCCCTATTGGCCTATCTATCGACGGCCGACTTAGCTTTTCCATGTGTGGGTAAGGTGAAAAATAATATGTCCAACATTTCCGCTATGCAGACAAGATTTATACATGATAATTTTTTTCAGTGGGTAGGCCGACTGGCTATTTATGTGATTCGAAAATGTAACAGAACACGTGACTTTCATGCCGTCTGACCAGATAGATCTATTGAAACCATTACTTTTTTTACTCATAACCTATCTATTGACAGACCGACTAGCTTTTGCCATATGATTGTAAGGGTGTAGTAAAATGCATTCTGAAGACAAAGTCCTGCCAACCAGAATTTTTTTTTTAATCGGCCTACTGACATACTACAGAGACACTAATTAAATCTGCTGATAAGCCGACTGAATCCTTTTACCAAATATTGGGGGGGGGGGGGGGCAGCTGCCCCCCGCTCGCTACGCCCCTGCATGTTGCACTGTAGTATGGAAAATGAGGATTTTAAAGGCATATTTTAATAAAGTAATTATTGTATATTAGTTCCCCATATAAAATGAATGTAAATTAAAAACACCTTCTTTTATTTAAATGAGTTTCATTCTACAGTAGGTAAAGTAAGATCCATACTATTTACTAATAGTTACAAAGGTTTAAGGAAGGTCTTAAATTCCCTTCTCAATAACACAAAACTTTGACACATTTTCTGATTCATTTTTAAACGTAAAGGCATAAAATTGGCAGGCCTGAGTATTGAAGCAATTCGGGATCAAATGGCGTTTTCCATTTTTAGATAAATAAACTGCTTATCAAGTTATAAGCGATTTTTGACTGGCTTTTCTCCTATTCTGCTGTGTCACGTCTGGAAATTCGATTCAAAATGTCAAATTTGACAGTATTTTCTGCATTTACCAAAAAATGGAAAACTCCATTTGATTACATAGTTTCTGAATAAGAACATCTGCTAATTTCCTGAGTTTCCGAACAAAAAGGAAATCAGAAAGGAGCTCCTTTGGATTTGAGAACAGCCTTAAATAATAAAAAAATATGCTCGTTAAATTGAAAAGGATAACTTTTAATTAATTTTCTGTATTTTGGTTAAAATTTCTTTTGTTCAGGTACCCAATGATTGAAAAGCTTTAGACAGATGTGTGATCTTTCCAAAAAATTGATGTAATTATTTATTTAGCATATATAATTGATTACATTTTTATAGGTCTCATTAAATTTACTTAAGGTTGGTTATCTATATTAAAAAACAAATGCATTTATTGTATCTTGCAAAATTGCAATTTATATGGCAAATTGCTAAATAACAATAGTTTCTTCCATTTCTCCCGGCCAGTTTTTTCCTACTTTGGAAGAAATTTGCCAACCCTTCATTGGTGCCACCAATTATTATTTTCTGTATATACATATAGTCTACTTTTGTTTAATCAAACTTTAATATTATAAATTTTTTAAAATCTCGAAAAAAAAAAATTATGTCCCTGTGCATTTGCTAATAGAAAAAATCATTTTTTAAACCAAATTTATTTCTTGTAAACTCTTGATATCTTGAAATATTTTCTTTAAATCTTGCTCTTAGATTTCTTTAGGCGATTCTTGCTTCAGCATAAACACACACAAATATGATTCATGTAGACTTTAATTCCCCTGCAACTCTACCCATACATTATCATAAAACACTTTTTCAATGGGAAATTACAAATAAAGAAGCACAATTGACAATAAACACTGTACTATAAATAACTGAATCTTATTGTTTTTCTCTTCTTGAAGTAACTGCCTGCTCCAGAATACTGTATAAATTTTTTAAACTGATAATACAGTTTATGCACTGATTAAAATATTTTATATTACAATTTTCAATATCTTGAATTGGCCTAGATATCCCCCCCCCCCCCCATCCTCGAATGAAGAGACGGTTTACTGAATCATAAATACAAAGATAGTAAAAACTGTTAAGATGAAATATCAAGAAAGTCTATGAAAAATTCCATTTTAGACAGGCTTCTGTGTTAGCAGATATAATTTCAAGGTCTTGACAAGGACTATGAAATTTTTTTCACTTAAAGAGTGATATCCTCTAAAACCTCTATCTCCCTATAGTACATCTTTGGAGATAATTAGATGTATTACAGTAAAAGCTGTGAAAAAGGAAAAAAAATAAGGTTTGGCAAAAAGAATCCCAGAAATTTAGGCTTGCGCAGATCTAAGATGGAAACCTGTTAAAAATTAAATAGAACATTTATCCAGTCCTTGTGATTTCTTTTTGACAGGTTTCTGTATTTATTTCTGTATTTATAAGTAAAATTTGTGAAAAAAATATATCATGGTCCTGATGGTGGAAGGATAAGTATACCTGATAAGATGTAAACCTATCTAAAATGGAATTTGTTTCTGGAACCTAATGATTCCGCTTTTACATATTTTACTGTAACTATATAAAACTTAAAATTCCTTTTACAGAGACTTCAATGGGATCAATTGTTGCCAACAAACAATGGGGAAAGATGATTTTACAAGAATGCTACAACAGCACATTTGTCACAAATTAACAAATGTTATCTTTGTTAATTTTATATTGAGCAATATCATCAACTAGCAGGAATTGAAAAAAGTAACCTTATTGTTGAATAGGTTATTTGAGAATTCAACACTGTGTTATTCAACATTAGATAGCCACTTCCAAAACCTTAATGTGATTTGCGTTTTGCTGTAAAACATGCCAACTCTACACAGTTTGCATCAGTCAGTTAGAAAGGAACAGGGCAGCGACGTTCAAAAATTTGCTGATCTCAAAAGAAAGAATCCTTTTCTAAAGAAAACCTCAACACAATTTTATTTAGCCACACACAGTTCCTCCTCAAGCTGGACAACAGACAAAGAGGGATAATACATCTCAAGATAGTCCTGAAGAATATTTCAGAAGATCAATATTTTATCCTTGTTTGGATACTTTTATTTCTGAGCTCGTTGATCATTTTGGGAAGAATGGAAGCAACTTGGAATATTTTTAAATGGAAAGTTTTTGGGGTACAGCTGTCACAGACACACTGGGGTACATTTTTGATGCCAAATTGACGATTTTATGCCTGGGCAACCTGGCATTTTTGGCGAGATTTTGCTTAATATGGCAACCCAGTAAAGCAGACTGCCTGTGCTTTATATGAAATTAAACAATGTGTGTTTTATAATAAAGTAATTTGAGTGTGTTTATAATAAAAATTGTGTGTATTTTATAATAAAATTGTGTTTTTTTTAAAAGTAAAATAAACTTTTTTAAAAATGAATCAACTCTATCATGTTGTTTCTGCTAGCTAGGCCTAACAGGTACCAGAAAACAAAGTTTTCTGGCCAAAATGGCATAAAACAAAAATCGTGCTAACCCCAGTGCATCTGCAACAGCTGTTACGTTTTTTTTTTTAGCTTAAAAAAAAAAAAAATGCTAATACATTAAAAATAAAATTGTTACAAAATTTAACATATTTTATAATGAGCAAATATTGGGAACAATTATTGAGGCTGAACTTTGCTATAAACTTTTGGAAGGGACTGGAAAATATTCTGTAGTAGACAGGTAAAATGGACAATAAGCATTTCTGATGTCACAATGATGTGCTTCCTTCATATAGCTAATCAGTGTTCTGCTTTTCTCCCCACAAACATTAGCAAGAGCTAATTATGTACGAATAATTCCCCACAAACAGTGGAAGTTCCACTCAGTACATCTGTTCCATTGTATTGTTCTTTTGGGTTGGATCCTGAAACTCTCCAGTTTGAGGCAAGATTCCACTATAGACAAATTCAGTTTTAATAAGTTATACCATACATATATATATTTATACACAGTACAACCTGTTGAAATGCAAGGATACAGGTTATTATGAAATTCGCATACACTGTTAAGGGCAAAAAAAAAAAAAAAGGAGAATCATTATTTTTTTTTAAATGGTTATATTCAAAATATTTAGAGAATGCTTAGGAAAATATTTAAATTCGGTAAATCAATTAAATTTAAGAAAATAAACTATACAAAAATTAATGTAAACAAACAAAAGGTACTTTTCCCGAAGCCTGATTAGCCATATTTCACTGAAAATAATATTTTAAAATTAAAGAACAAAATAACAGTCAATATATTACTATTTCAGATTTCAAGCTCGATATGAGTTTTATGAAATGAAGTATTACCCAGTGTTAGAAAATCTGATATTATGTCTGCTTTAGAACACTTAGTATCATTTAAAGGAAAAATCCCGAGTAAAGTTATATCAAATAAATAATCCTTGAATTTATAATGCAAATTAACGGAAATTAATAAAAATTCCCACTGAATACAAATTAACAAGATCACTAATATAGAGTAAGCTTACGAATTCCTAATAAAATACACGATTATAATTTTACATGAACATAAACGTGCTAGTTTACTACCATGTAAACAAACAAACAAAAACATTTCATTAATAAATTTGCAACATGCGCTGAACATGCGCTCGAGTAGATAAATTTACTAAAAAGTTTAATTTTTAAATTTAAAAGCTTTTTTTCAATATTGCTTTGAAAACTAACGAAAGATATGCCATATTTGAAAATTAACTGCAAACTTTGAAAAATAACCACTTAAGTGGAAACCAGACCGCAGATCTCTGGAATTAACTGTATCCATACTTCTGTTGTGATGATAAATCTTAAAATTTAACTGCGACCGTAAATAACTTCTAATATTCATTTGTATGCTTGGATAGCGTACCTTTTTTGTCCACGATGGTAAGCAAAATCTGTAATAATCTTTATTTTTTTAAACTTTTAAAAAAGAAATTTCGTTAATAACTTATCAGTACGGCTTAAATAATTTTTAATGTAATCGTATTTTACGTAACAGTATCCTAAATTTTCAAGATATAAATTGTATTTGACGCTGTCTAATAAGTGAGATTTATAAACATGGTAAATTCTATCTATGTGTTTTTCTCTTTTCATTACTGGCTTATCCGATTGATTAATTTGCCTGTACATTTTCTGCTTGTTATTATTTTTATTAAATGTAGGGAAAAAGCAATAATTATTTCCTAATTAAGTTCTTTGCTAGTAGTTTCAACTTGCGTAAATTTTTAATATACGTAAGTGTTAATAGCGCACGCATTAATGATGCTGTCCATGTATAATTGTAATTAATAGTGCGTTTATTTTTTTTTTTTAGACTAAAGGTACGTCAAGTTTTGGTAAACGTCGTAATAAGACCCACACATTATGCAGACGTTGTGGGCGAAGCAGTTATCATATACAGAAATCACTCTGTGCACAGTGTGGATACCCTCACAAAAGATTACGTCATTGTAAGTATTTTGCTTATACATTTTCGCTAGTTATCTTACCTACAGTCGTCATGATTTGTAGTATAGTAAGCATGTATTCTGATAGTACTTTTAAGTTATTCCTCATTGCAATTTACTTATTTAGTTTTGTTCATAACTTTTCCAATTCTTTTAAACATATCTGTCGGGGAAAAAATCGTTTGAGTTTAAATTGTATTAAGGTACTTCACAGAGTTATATTCTATTTTTTAGTTAGTGTTTCCTATGACCCGGTTTATGTAATGCAAGTCGCTATTTGTTTTACTTTGAATCCATTTCTTGATGAATGAAACTGAATATTCTCTGAATGGCGAGGCCATCTGATTTCTGTTTATTCTCTGTAGTCTTTCTTAATTTTATCTCAAATCTGTCTGTTATAAAGTATTTGATCATAAAACTTTGGTACTTAACATATTAACTGCATGCTGTTGGTGAACTTTAGAGCTCTATCAACAAATGTTTTTGCAGAAAATGTTTGTTGTGTGTTTTTATTTTTTGCATTATTGCAAATTAATCTTTCATAGTTGTGTTTGATGATGGAATGCCAAGAATACAGCTACCAACTAATTACATCATTTAAAACAGAGATAGTTGCCATTAAACAAGTCTAATTGCATTCACTAAAATACGCCAATTGGCTGTAAATCAGATTATGGAAATTTCTGCCACCATACATATATGCATACATATATATATACACAATTAATACTTATATACAGGTGTGTAAAAATCTAGGCATCAATGGACAGATTCCCATGACTAAAGTTTTAGTATTCTTCGCCTAATAAGACATTGATAAAATTTAGGTGAAAGTATACTAATAAAATTTAGTGGTGAGAGTCTGCCCTTTGATGACCGGTTTTTACAAATTAAATCTTCTGTGATTAAATGCTGGCATGTGGGTGTTGGGGGGGAGGGGGGTGGAAGCTAGAATTTTCCCAATATGCATAGATGCCAACATCTCTGGAAATGTAGGAATAATAGTATGGTAATAAAGTAAAAAAAATATAGAAATCTGCGGCAACAAAAAGTCGTGAATTTCTTCAATCTGTTGGGGCAAAAAAATCTCACTATATCGTGATATTTGACTATCAGTTGTCGATAAAATCACTGTCAATGAGTTCCGGCAAAAAAAATCACAAATTTTGTCAGTTTGTTGCAAGAAATTTTAAAATAATTGTGAAAATTGTCAGTTGATAAAAATCACGAATTTGAAAATCTCTCAAATTTCTCCAGTTGCAGAAAATTGCCAAATTTGTCAATTGTGGTCACTGAAAATAATCACAAATTTCGTCAGCTACTTGTGACAAAAATTGCAGATTTTGCCAATCGGTTATTAAAAAAACTTGGAAATTTGGTCAGTCAATCCAAGAAAAATACTGGCAAGTTCGTCCATCAGTCACACAAAAGTTTTGCGAAATTAGTCAATTGCTTATTTATTAAAAATTGCAAATTTTTCACCGATAACTCTCGGCAGAAAAATGTGAATCTCATCAATATAGTGTGGCAAAAGCTCGTAAACGCCAGTTAGTCGTTTAAAAAAAAAAAAAAAAAATCAATCAATTCGAAGAAAAATTCTGCATATTTTGTCAATCTATTGCAGAAAAATGTCCTGAAATTTGCCAATCTGTCATTGATAAAAAAAAATTGTGAATTTTGTCAATCACTCATGGCAAAAAGTCGCAAATTTCGCCATTTGCTCATTGCCATTTTGCAAAATTTTAAATTTTGTCATTCAGTAACAGAAAAATATTGTGAAATTCGTTGGTCTAAAATTTTGCTCCAAAATTAGTTTGCTACTCCTAAAATTGTTTTTATGCAAATATCTTTTTTTTTTTATTGAATTCCTCCCTGTGTCCTTTTTGTCAGCACTAAAGAAAATTGAATAAGATTAACATATTTTAGAGAAATAACCAGTAAATGCTAAGATAATTTTTTTTTCTTTTTGCAATGTTATATATTCTGAAAAAAACCCACCAGGTATAATTTATTGAAATTATATTTACCAAGCCATGCTCAATATAATAAGCCAATTAGTGACATATACTCGCTTATTCTCCAACTTTTTATGTAAGAAAAATTACAAAATCTTACAATCATGTGCCGCTGTTTCGAAATTAGATAAGCTGCCTGGACTGTGATATTTCAGGATCAGTTTCTTTTGTAACTTTTTACTTTAACTTTTTTTTTATAAAAAGTTAAATTTAAATGCATTTTAAATTTTATTAAGATTGTTAAGCTACTTATTTATAATTATGTTAAAAGTTCATAGATTCATGTTATTTTTGATAAACAGTAATTTTCTGCTGGCTGTGATGAAAATATCTGATTAAGACCATTAAATATGGTTACTCTATACGCTATGCTGAGCCTGCAGTACTAAAAGTTTTTTTTTAAATTTTTTAATGTATAAAAAGTTGTAAAATACAGCTAAGCTTTGGGATTCGCCCACGGTCAGCCCTCTTGTTTTTTAAATCAAAACATTTTAACTTTTATTATTAAATATAAATAACGTGTTTATAATAAGTAAATATGGATGAAATTGAAAATTTTGGAAATGAGAAACAAAACAAATGTGTTTAGATTTAAAAAAACAAGATGGCTGACCGTGAGCAAATCTCAAAGCTGTTCCGTAAAATACTACTTTTGAAGAATTATAAAAGATGGACACTTGTGACTTTGTTTTGCACCACTATTTCCAAAAAATAATCATAGTATATTTCTGTTAATCTTAGAGTTAGGTTATTTTTGTTTGGAAAAGTGGTAGAGAAAATATTTAAAAAAAAAGCTAGTCACTCGTGGCATTAAACACTAAAAAGTAGAAAATGTAATTAATGTAACAATTGTTTTAAAATACTCTTGTTTAATTATCTTTTGTAACATACTGATCCAGATTTTCTTTTGTAAATATTTTGTTCATTAAATTTAACATAGTTAAATGTTAAATAGGTTTTTAACTGCTGTTGAAAGGTTTGTTTTTTGTTGGGTAACAATTAAGAAATATTTGAATAGAAAGATCAATAGCAGCAACAGCACATAAAACATTTAAAATTTATTTGCAAGGTGCATTTTTTATTTTGAAATTTTTTTTTATACATTTAGAATTAATATTTATTTTAAATTCAATGACATCTTCTGTTGTTGAATCATGTAAACAGTTGTGCAGAATGACAAAGAACTTATATAAAAATATTTGCTTTAATGTATGTAGCAATTTATACAGTAATTGGTATTTTATTATTGCTTCATATACTAATTATCTGAGACAGTAATGTTTTAATATTTTTGGACAATTATACAGTAGCTTGCAAAAGTGTGATGTTTTTCTGTCCTAACTTTTTCTGTAAGCAAAATTTCTTAATGATGTAAATTATAAATTTGTACCTTTTTTTAAAGCTCAACAAAATGCAACATTAGAACAATTGAGTCATATGCATGAATTAAAAATAATTCGCAAAGCCTATTCAGTTTTTCTAAACTTTTATAGAAATTAAGTGTCTTAATGTAACAAATTACAGCAATATTTAATATTTAGTTGCATATCATTTTGCTTCGAGGACTGCAGCACATCGTCTGAGCATGGAATAAACAAGGCTTTCTAAAGTGGATCTAGAGATTTTCACCCATTCATTCCAATTGAAGATCCTGAAAGAGTTCTGCCTTTTGAAGAATGCTCTGTGTCCTGACTTTTCTTCTATTGTGTTCCCAAAGATGTTCCATTGGATTGAGGTCAGGTGACCGACTCGGCCAGTCCAAAACTTTTCTTAGCTGTAAACCAATTTGTCACCATTTTGAAGGTGTTCTTTGGATTGTTATCCTGCTGAAGCATCCATTCACGGGGCATCTTTTAAAGCATAAGGCAGTATGTGATCGTCTGTTAATCCATAATCACATTGATGTGTACGAGGGGGATGATGCCATCACGATAGAAAGCTCCCAGGACTGTTACTTATGTTTCCATGCTTCACTGTTGGGCATTGATACTGGGGATCCATCCTGGTGCCTTCTGGGCGACTAATAAGATGTTATATTCGTCCAGAATGGTTTGCCGGTGCGAACGTCCAACAGTGAAGCATGGAAACGGATCAGTAACGGTCCTAGGAGCTTTCCATCATGATGATGATGGCATCATCCTCCTCGTACAAATTGATGTGATTATGGATCAAAATGTTTGTAAAAACATTTAAGAAGATCACATGCTGCCTTATGCTCGTAAAAAGATGCCTTGTGGATGGATGCTTCAGCAGGATAATGATCCAAAGCACACCTTCAAAATAGTGACAAATTGGGTTTACAGCTAAGAAAATTAAAGTTTTGGACTGGCAGAGTAGGTCACTTGACCTCAATCCAATTGAACATCTTTGGGAACACAATGGAAGAAAAGTCTGGACACGGAAGCATTCTTCATAGCCAGAACTCTTTCAGGATCTTCAATTGGAATGGGCGAAAATCTCTAGGTCTACTTAAGAAAGCCTTGTTTATTCTGTGCTCAGAGAACGTGCTGCAGGGGTCCATGACATTTAGCAGACAGCAAGTAGCCGACAAGTACATCTAGCCGACAGAGACAATTAGTTGACAAGACATTTAGCCTACAGGACAATTAGTCGACAAGACATTTAGCCTACACAGTGTTCCCAACGTCATGGAAAGTCAGGGAATTTCAAAGTAATCAGGGAAAGTCATGGAAATTTTAAAATGTATAGAAAAAGTCAGGGAATTTACAAATATTTTCTAAAAAGTCAGGGAAAAGTTTTGGAGAAAAAATGAAGAATGATGTGAAATTCATCATATAGTCTCGGGAGAAAAACAGAATTTTGAAGAGCACTCGCAGAAAAAAAAAAAATCGTTAATTTTTGACAAAGGATTGCAAAAATAATTCGTTGTATGCCCGCTTGGTGAGAAAATCTTTTTAGATTTGGTCAGGGAAAGTCAGGGAATTTTTTGAGATTTGGTCAGGGAATTTGCGTGTCATGTTTTGCTGGGAACCCTGCTACAGGACAATTAGTCGACAAGACATTTAGACGACATTAAGCATGTGTCACGTGACTTTTTATACTTGCATTTTTAAAAAGGGTCCCATCTCGGAATCTAAGGCGTAAACATTCCAAACTTGCACAGGCGACGCAAAAAAAAAAAATCACCTTTGAGAAATTCTAAAAATTATTCGTATATCTTAATTACAAGCTGAGATATTATTTTACTAAATGGTTTATTTATATTATATGCTTATTTTAAAAGGCAGTCATGTGCTGTTGTGGAATGTGGAACTAACAGATCGCGATTTAATTTGAAGTACGAAATCTAACAATGCGATCTGCCCCCCCCCCCCTGCATAATTTTTGACGCGGCCTCATTTTTAAAATTTATGTAATATGTTATAAAATACCGTAAAGTTTCAAACAGATCTCCTTATTATATTTCCTAATTTTGTTCGCGCCCCTTCCCCTCACCCTACCCCGAAATGTGACGTGCCATTCTTTTTTATAATTCTTTACCATGTGTTATAAATTATCTTAGTTTTAAACAGATCGCATTGTTAGATTTCCTACTTTAAATGAAATTGCGGTCTGTTAGTTCCACATTCCACAACAGCACATGACTGTCGTTTAAAATAAGCATATAATAGAAATACACCATTTTGTGAAATAATAATTAATATCTCAGCTTGTAATTAATATATACGAATAATTTTTAGAATTTCTCAAAGCTGATTTTTTTTTTTGCGTCGCAAGTTTGGAATGTTTACGCCTTTTTAGATTCTGAGATGGGACACTTTTTAAAAATGTGAGTATAAAAAGTCACGTGACACATGCTTAATGTCGACTAAATGTCCCGTAAGCTTATGTCCTGTTGGCTAATTGACTCTAATTGTCTGTCGGCTAATTGTCTTGTCAGCTAAATGTACGTGTCGGCTAATTGTCTTGTCAGCTAAATGTACGTGTCGGCTAATTGTCTTGTCTGCTAAATGTCCTGTCGGCTAATTGCTGTCTGCTAAATGTCTTGTCAGCTATTTGGTTTTCGGCTAAATGTCTGCGATCGGTGCTGCAGTTCTTAAAGCAAAAGGATATGCAACTAAATATTAAATGTTGTATTTCGTTACATTAAGACTCTTAATTTCGATAAAAGTTTAGAAAAACTTAAGTCTGTCAACTTTTGCGAAGTAATTTTGCGAATTTCCGAATTATTTTTAATTTATGCATATGTCTCAATTGCTCTAATGTTGCATTTTGTTGAGTGTTAAAAGGGGTACAATTTACTAATTTACATCATTAAGAAATTTTGCTTACAGAAAAAGTTAAGATAGAAAAACAGTCTCAAAACTTCGAGCTACTGTATATAGTATTACAAACTCTGTGAAAAGTATTTTTGTTAAGCATTATTAAATAGTTCATAATTTTTTACAGATAATTGGAGTGTAAAAGGAAAACGTAGGAAGACAACCGGTACTGGACGTTTAAGGCATTTGAGAAAAGTGTGGAGACGTTTTAGGTAAGATTTACTTCTTCCCTAGACTTTTTTTTTTTCTTTCTAACTTAACTAGTGGTCTGTGTAAATAGAATTTAGGGAGACTTTTCAAAAGTTGAATCATCTTAGAATAAAACCAGGCCTTTCACTAACAGCTAAAGTGACTGAAGTATATTATGTAAATGTTTATTCTAAGTATTTAAACTGGCATAAATACCTATACATTAAAGTCTGAACATAACCTGAGTATAATGCTAATTATTAAGATTAATAAAATCCCAGTAGCAACATGTTGTGTCAAACTGCAGCACGAAAAATTATCTGTGAATCAACAATACTGGACCAAGCATAGTATTGTAAGAAATAACATGCCAACATTTTGGAAATTCTGGAGTTTCTCGGTTTCTCTTTACCTGTAGAAATGGTCATAAATGCAACACTTCAGTCTGGACTTTTTTTCAATCTTGGAGAAATTCTTAAAACTGAAAATGTAGATAAAATTAAATTTTGTCTCCCTGTTTCAGAAAATTAATAAAAAAAAAAAAATTGTACTAAATTAAAAAAATATATAGTATGGAACCATTTATCTGGAAACCAGTTAACCAGAAAACCACTTATCCAGAATATTTCCAATTGACTGATTTCAGGTTTTCTGCAGAAAAATGTGCTACAGTGCTAGTTAGACATGTTTATGGCTTGAAACATTACTCGCATCCATGGTATAACTTGATGCCAATATCTAGTATTTCAAATGGAAGAATATTTAGTTGGATATTTGGAGTTTTGATTTTTATGCAGATGTGTTGTTGGGGAAGTGTTATGCAGAAAGTAGAGAGTCTAATAAATTGTATTTTCTAAAACTCTGAATGATCTTGATTGGATATGATACTTAATCTGTAATCTAATAATTAATTTGAAATTAAAAACAATGCCACAGCCATATGTATTCTACAAATCTAATCAAATGGATGTTGCTTTAATGCTCAACCGGTTATCTGGAATACATGTGATCCTAAACATTCTGGATAAATGTTTCTGTACTGTAAATCCATTTTGTATAAAGTTTGTTTACTATTCTGTGATCTCATCATCCTATCCTTTAAAGAAAAATTGACCTCGCCATTTACTGGAAGTATGAATTTATCCATAAATGCTAATATATACTAAATTACTGCCACACGCTTGGATGTTTTATTGTAAACAAAATTGTTAAGTTCATTTCATAATAATTGAAATGAAACTTTAAATATTGCACTTTTTTGTGATATTTGTTCTTGAAATAAGTTTATAGATTTTGGAAAAATTACCTGTTTTGAAAATAAATGCATGTACTAATTATGTAAAATTTGATATTTTAAAAGAATTTTAATGTGATTGTGGTTGTTATCAGTCGCCATTCAAAGCATGTCATATATTCTTGTTATAGTTAAAAATTGCTTTGGATACTGTAAAGTGAAAAAAAATTCCAGAAAGTATCTAGATCTTGATGATATGAAAAATTATGATACATATATAACATTCTTGTAGCTTTGAAGCTGGCATAAAGGCAAATTTGACCAAAAGTTTGAGAACAAATACAAAATAAAGATCAATGAGGCAAAATTATTGAAAAACCATCGGCAATTCAGAAGTGAAGAACATAAAATTTTTAAAACAAAGTGTAAACATTGTTCGAAGAATTTTCGATGCATAAACATTTCATTAGTGATCTTTTAAAGTAAGCATTGTAAAGCAAAACAAAAAGAATTTTTTTTTTTATGTATAAAGTCATTTTAACAAGGATATGTTATTTTCTTAATACTAGATGTTATTAACAATTTTCTTAAATTGCTTTTCAAAAATTTGTCCTGAGGTGTTACATTGACCATCTACTGTATAAGAATTTCTCGGAATATTATTTTTTTTACTATTGATAAGGTATGAACATGTCTAACTATTTTTTGCAAATCACCAGAATTTTCTCAATGACTACCAGTTAACGACCTTTCTCCTAGTTGAATTGTCTATCTATTCATTGTTGAACTTATCTCATTCTAGTGTGTGAGAGGGGGGGTAACCCGTTCAATTTGCTTTGGATTGACTATTGTCAAACCTCATACCTGACTTTTCAGTGCCTCTAGTATGGGTGCAGATTCACGGTCGCCAGTCGCCACGTGGCGACTGGATTTATTTCTTTGGCCACTAACTTTCCATATCTAAGTGTCTTACAGGGATGTCCCTTTTCCACCGACTGTCAGATTTTCGCATTTTTAAAAACTTTTATTTTTTAAATCAATTCTGCACATTTTCTGCGATATTTACCCGTTTTTTATTTTTTCTGTTGTCCATAATTAATAAACATAATTATGCATGGATACCACATTTCCGCAGATGTACAAGTTTCCCGTCTTCTTCTTTAAAAAGAAATTATCCCTGAATGTCAAAAATTGTTCAATTTATTTTATTAAAATCTAAAACTTAAAAGAAAATCTTCTCCATATTTTTTCATATATATTTTTTCTTCTGATTTTTATAGACATATTTTTGGATGCAAATGCCCATGGTGAGCATTTATTTTCAGCTATGAAAAACACTTTGGAGAGGGGGGGGGGATTTATCTATAGAACAAAAAAGTTAGAGAATTGTTTATTTGGGGCCTTACATTATAAATATTTATTCCTACAAACTGTATACAATTATGGTTGGAAGATTCTATAAAATCCCGTTGCCCAATTTTAATAAAGAAAATATAAATCATTTATTTAAGTTTTGTGTAAATTTTATTTTAAAATATACTGTTTATTACTTTTAAGCTTTAATAGTAGACAATAAATCCCATATAGCCATATAAATGCTATTGTTTTTATGCGTTTGTTTCACAATGTGGCCACTGGATTTTTTGGGTTTAGGAGCCACTGGCTCCTTACAGATTTTGGGAATCTGCACCTATAGCCTCTAGTATGACCTATGAAAAATCATAAATATTGCATTGGGAAAGAGAGAATTGATTATTAAATGCCCCTTATTCACATTAGCAATGATTATTCAAATGCACTGCAGTGCATCATTTATGCCAGAAATTAAAGGTTTGCTTTAAAGAAATTGTGATTGATTTGTTTGTACAATTTTCCTGGTAAGGATAAAAAGTTAGCAGGGAACACATTTCATTAATATATTTTACTGTTTTAATGGGCAGAGATTGGATATGTTTCTTTATGGAAGAAATATGTGTGTGTGTATATATATATATATATATATATATATATATATATATATATATATATAATATGTATGTTTAAGAATTATTATAACTTGCTTTTTCTAATCTTCTGTGTATTCCAGTTCCAGCTTAACAAACCAAAAAGTCTTGTATAAAATATGTATATTAAGAGTCATAAAAAATATTTAAAGAAATCTAGCTATGATGAAAAAAAGCTTGAATGACTTAACATGTGGTTACATTGTACGCTATACTGAGCCTGATTGAATTTTAGTAATTTAATTTACAAATTCACAAATTATAAATTTTATTTAGCTCATGTGTATTTTTTAATTTATTGAGAGCTAGAGATCATCCATTAATTATGTCACACTTCAAGAGAGGTGGATGAACTCCTATAATTTAACAGTGTGACAAGGAAGGGGATAGAATTCTATTCCATGAAGTCTTCATTAGAATTTAAAATATGTACTTTGTTAACAAAACACTCACCAAAAAATAAAACTTTTGCAGGCCATAAAGAAGTTGTTAATAAGTGTTTGGTTCGAATTTGAGTAACTAGATTTAATCTTTGTTACAAAATGTTATTTTTTACTTTTCACAAAAATAAAATAATTTTTACTTTTCACAAATGGACCTCAAGGGGAAAAAAAGCTCTTCGACCCCTAGTTAGATAACTAATTATAAAAACTTTTTTTTTTCGATTAATTTGTTGAAATAAAAAATTAGTTCCAACAGCATCATTTCATTAATATATTTTAATGGGCTGAGATTGGTTATGTTTCTTTATAGAAGAAATATTTGTATATATATATGTAAATGTTTAAGAATTATTATAGCTTGCTTTTTCTAATCTGTGTATTCCAGCTTAATAAACCAAAAAGTCTTTTATGAAATATGTATATTAAGAATCATAAAAAATATTTAAAGAAATCTGGCTATGATGAAAAAAAGCTTGAATGACTTAACACGTGGTTACATTGTACGCTATACTGAGCCTGATTGAATTTTAGTATTTTAATTTACAAGTTCTCCAATTATAAATTTTATTTAGCTCATGTGTATTTTTAAATTTATTGAGAGCTAGAGATCATCTATTAATTATGTCACTTCAAGAGAGGTAGATAACTCCTATAATTTAACAGTGCGACAAGGGAGGGGATAGAATTCTGTTCCATAAAAAGTCTTCATTATTTTTTATTTCATTAGAATTTAAAATGTGTACTTTGCTAACAAAACAAACTCACCAGAAAATAAAACTTTTGCAGGAAATAAAGAAGTTGTTAAAAAGTGTTAGGTTCGAATTTGAGTAACTAGATTTAATCTTTGTTACAAAATGTTATTTTTTACTTTTCACAAAAATGGACCTCAAGGGGGGGAAAAAAAACCTGCTTCGACCCCTGGTTAGTTAACTAATTATAAAAACATTTTTTTCGATTAATTTGTTGAAATTTGAAAAAAAAAAAAAAAAAAAAAAACCCCAGCAAAGTCCAACAGCATCATTTCATTAATATATTTTAATGGGCTGTGATTAGATATGTTTCTTTATGGAAAAAATGTGTGTATATATATGTAAATGTTTAAGAATTATTATAGCTTGCTTTTTCTAATTTTGTGTGTATTCCAGCTTAACAAACCAAAAAGTCTTGTATAAAGTATGTATATTAAGAATCATAAAATATTTAAAGAAATCTGGCTATGATGAAAAAAGCTTGAATGACTTAACATGTGGTTACATTGTACGCTATACTGAGCCTGATTGAATTTTAGTATTTTAATTTACAAATTTTTAATTATAAATTTTATTTAGCTCATGTCTATGTATTTTTAAATTTATCAAGAGCTGGAGATCATCCATTAATAATCATGTCACACTTCAAGAGGGGTGGATGAGCTGCTATAATTTTACAGCGAGACAAGGGAGGGGGTGGGTAAACATTTTGTGGTGTAATGTTTTAATCTGTGCAAGCAACATGAAGTTCTTTGAAAAATTGTATTTTTTAATTCTGGTAACATATTTTCCCCCTATTTCTTTTAATTGCAACAGCTTGAAGTAAAAGTGCACAAGACCGTAACTGTTTTAAGCTATCAGTATGTAATATTTCTATTGGTTCTAAATCAATAGTTGCAAAAAATGTGATGTCACAACCCCCATGGCAGAATGTGCGCGACGGGCGTCACAGACATTTTAGGGCACCTGCAAACTAAAAGCATACAGCGATGCCGCAGACACGCTATAGCACATGAAAAAACGGCAAACTTAGTCAAAGGATCATGAAAAAACCGGCGAATTTCATCAAAGAATCGCAGAAATATGCGAAATTCATTTAAAGATCGTGAAAAGCAGTTAATTTCGTTGACAGATTGTGAAAAAATGCAAATTTAGTCAAATGGCCGTGGAAAAACATGAATTTCGTCAAAAGGCCGTCAAAGAAACATGAGTTTCTTTGAAGGATCATGGGAAAAATGCGAATTTTGCTGAAGGGCTACGGAGAAAACGCCAACTTCATCAAAGGATCGTGGAAAAAACTTAATTTCGTCGAAGGATTACGAAAAGACGGTCAATTTTCGTCGTCAGATCACGAAAAAACTGAGAATTCTGCCGACAAATCGTGAAATAACAGCAAATTTCATTGAAGGACTGCCAAAAAGCAGTAAATTTCGTCAAAGGATCTCGAAAAAAAAAAACTGAAAATTCTGCTGACAGATCGCGTAAAAATGGCAAATTTCGTCAAAGGATCGCCAAAAACCAGTAAATTTCGTAGAAGGATCTTGAAAAAAACGGCAAATTTCGTCGGAGGATCGCGGAAAAATTGCGAATTTCATCAAAGGATTGCGGGGTAAAAAAAAAAAACAAAAAAAAAACAACTACAACAGCAGCAAGAATAGATTTATGATATTGCAGACTATTTTAGAAAACATTAGCGTTGCAGACACTTGAAGATAGTTCTGCCACTGGGGTCACAACAAAGAGGGGAGGGATAAAGGGCAAAATTAGTGCCGGCCACTAAGTGAAGTGGCTGTTAAAAAATTGTCTTCCAGAGTGACCACTTTTTGTATAAAAGAGTGAAATGTTCTTGCATGCCATCAATAATTACACTTGCTGGTTCCAATATCTTAATATTAACATTTATTTGCTCTATTTAATTTAGATTAATACTAATAACAGTTTTAACATAAGTTTAATGCAATTTTAAATTTAAAAAAAAGTAGCCACTTATGAAATTTCCCAGTTTTATCTTTTAGGGAAGGCTCAAAAGCCATAAAATCTTCGTGACATAATTAATGGATGGCTGTTATGTAAAACTGTCTCAAATACATAAAATTGTTCGGCAATATCATTACTGTGTTAATGATTCTTTTAAGTATGACTTATACATTTTCTAACTAATTTCACATTTTTTCCCCTTCCTTTGGCAATGTCTTAATATGTTATGCCAAATAAGATAAAATCAAATATGCCATTGGCAGCAGTCTTGTTTGATTAGAGCTAGAGAATAAAACTATTTTAAATTGTATTTTGTAAATCAGAATCTAACAAAATAATGAATTTATAATTAAAATTGACAATCAAATTATCCTTTTCAATGCATTGAAGATATGGTTGCAGATTTTCATATTTTGTGAAATCTTCCTCTTTTTAGGTGTGTTCGTAATTATATAAATATGCCCAGTAGCAGAATTTTTTATGTTAATCTGCAGCAAACCAAAATTTATCTCCGGCCAAAAATGCCAGACCAAGCTCACTATCGTAAGAAATTACAGTAACTTATAAGCAAAACTTGTATTTATAAAGTAAGCATAAGAAGAATATTCAATAAATCTAGAGACACAGAAATTTTAGCAACTTATCATAGCCCAGAATTTTGTGTTAAGCTATTAGATTGATCTGCAAAGACTAAAATAATCGATCTGCAAAGACTAAAATAATCTGCAGTGCTGCTGTCAAGCTGAACTGTTTCTGGTACTGGATAAATATGTAGCACTTATAGTCGTCAGTCTGTCTGTCCACATATAACAGCATAAAAACTACCCAACTGAATGAATGGTTTTGTTGCAGAATTTTGTCATTTCAAATTTTATGAAAATCTAATCAAAACTTAAAAGATTAAGTTTTCTTCATTCTATTAACTCCTATCATACATAGTCACATGACTTGCTCTTTTATTATATAGATTGAGGAAAACAAATACAGGTTGACCTTTTTTTTTTTTTTTTTTTTCAAATAAAATTGCATAAAAGTTGCATCAAAAAAATTATTTGAAAGATGAGTTACATTAAAAAAATGTATAGAATCTGAGAACTTCAGTTGACATTAGGTTAACAACCCAATATTTATCCCAGTATCTATTAATGTAAATAAACAAGATTCATTCATCGTGGGTCATAGAAATATTAAACCAGGGACTTAATCATTTGCAAAGTAAGATCTCCATGGTAAATTTTGCAGCACTATCTGGTGTCGAACAAAAAATGCATCTGTAAATGTGGCATGCGTAATAAGCAGGGCTAGCATTCCCCTAAATTTCCTAAATATTATTTTATTCCTAAAATTTTCTTCTTGTTCCTAAAAATTCAAAATCGACAAAATTTCACCGAAAAATATCGCGAATTTCGACAAATGGTCACTGAAAAAGACACGTATTTTGTCAAAAGAACGCTAAAATAACGCAAATTTCGTCAAAAGATCGCTAAAATAACGCAAATTTTGTCAAAAGATCATTAAAACAACGCAAATTTCGTCAAAAGATTGCGGAAAAAAGCAGATTTCAACAAAGAATAAGGGGAAAAAATTTCATCCAAGGATATCGTGGGAGAAAAAAAGCTAATTTCGACAAACAATCCTGAAAAAAGTTCATCTAAGGATCGCGGCAAACACTAATTTCTTCAAAGGATCGTAAATTTTTTAAAAACATCTCGGGGGGAAAAAAACTAGAATTTCTTAAAAAATCGTGGAATAAACGTGAATTTCGATTTTAAAAAAAAAATTGTGAAAAACCCCTCCAATTTCATCCAAAAATCAAGGAAAAAAGATAATTTCGTCTAAGAATCACAGAAAAAACGTGAATTTCATCAAAAAATTGTGGTAAAAAACGCAAATTTCGTTGAAGGATCACGAAATTTTGTCAATCAATCGTGCATATAAGGCGAATTTCGTCAAAAGATTGCAGGGAAATCACAAATTTTGTCCAAAGATTGCAGAAAAACGTGAATTTTGTCAAAGGATCACGAAAAAAAGCAAATTCCGTCAAAAGGTCGCGAAAAAAGCAAATTCCGTCAAAAGGTCGCGAAAAAAGCAAATTCCGTCAAAAGGTTGCGAAAAAAACACGAATTCTGACAAAAGTTATTGAAAAAACATGTAAGTTTGTCAATACATCGTGCAAATAAGGCAAATTTCATGGAAGAATTGCGAAAAAATGCATGTTTCGTCAAAAAAAAAAACACTGAAAAAATGCAAATTTCGACAAGGAAGTGAAAAAAACCTTTCAGAAGTTTTTCTGTTAGTTTCAGAAATTTTTTTTTCTCATCAACCCTGCTTCCTGCCCCTTGTTCTCTAGGTTCACCGAGAACATCCAAAAGAGAGAGAAAGAGAGCATTCATTCTGGTTAGGCTCAATGATACAGGAATTAAAAATTCTAATTAATATAATTGCAATAAGCATAAGTTGTCAAAACGGTTTGTAATATCAAGCCGGTTATTGTGCAAATTTAAATGCCCTCATTCGCAACAAACAACACCAAGCACATGGAACAAGGGCTGAATTCATTGGAATGATGGGAATATTCTTTGGCAGTTAACAGACGATATAATTCATTTCACTGAAATATTTTTTTTACATTGTAAAACTAGTTAGAGTAAGAACACGCCTCATTTGTCTCATTTAATGTACAATTTCCAACTTTTTATGTATATATTTTTAATTTTTTGAACAGTAAATTTAATGGTAAATCTGTAAAAATGTTGGTTAATGAAGTGTTGTATTAATAAATACTATCAATGGCAATTGGATCTTAACCCTCTGACTGTCCAGCAAACAGGCTAAATTGTAATGTTTTCTCTATTTTATTTTAAATGTTAAAAAAAGGTGATTATTACAAAATTATGTAAAAAACTTAATTATATGTATGAATGTAAACCTTGATTGCATCGATCATCACTCAATGTATTAAAACTGTGTTATACATGTAGAATTATATTAATTTAAAACATGCTTGTATTGCAGTGAAACTTGGAGCTTAATGAATGTATTAACACGGGCTTGTCAGTGATGGGGTTAAACAAAGTGACTGCAACTTTCTAAAAACATTTTATTTTGGTTTAACTAGCACATTGTCTATGTATTTTATTTTGTTTGTAAAAATGTAATTTAAATTTTGTACAAGATTAAAGATTTTGTTTATCGTAACATAATTCCTTAACATTCATTAAAATGATGAAAAATTCCCTTTTAATGTTCCCTAGATATTTTTCAGAGTTTGTTAGAATGTGGTAAATTCATAATTAACAAGGAAGGTCTCCATAAGCAAATAAATCTGATAACTTAGACTATTCTTGTCATAAGGGATATATATCTTTTTTTTTTTTTTTTTTTTTTTTTTTTTTGGAACTTTGCTATAGCAACCTGTTAAAAATAATTGTTCAAACACAATGAAATTTGAAAAAATAACTTTTATGACAAATACTTTTTAAGAACATATACTTTTCTATTTTTCATACTGAACTAGTTTAATTAAAACACTCTTACAACTAAAGTGTTGTAATATACATTTATATGTGTATATATAATGAAATTTAAAGATGTATTATACAATTTAGAACAAAATTAAAATTGAAAATTTTTTCAACTGAAAATTAACGCCTCAATGATATTCTGAGCACTGACAGTTGTACTTCGACAATGCTAGTGTCGGAGACAACCTGCAAACATACTTGAGTAGTTTCATTAGCTTCTTCCTCCCACAGAATATTTTTGGTATGTGCTTTAAGGAGACCTTCCTTGTTATTAGTACAGTAAAATCTATGTAAGGCAGAAATATCTGAACATAGTAAGAATTTAAGTGACACAGTAAACTGTTGAAAATGAAATCAAGTCTTTATGACAGAATTGAGTTCTCTTCTTTTTTTTTCTGTTAAATGTACTGTTAAAGTACATTTAAATTGTCTTATTGTTAATTTGTTTTTGTCTTACCTTTTATAAAATGTAACATGAAATAAAACTTAATTTTATTTCATGCAGTTTGCAGCTATAAGTTTTTAATTATGCAAAAATTTATTTTTTAGGCATGGATTTAGGGAAGGTGGACAAGCTAAACCCCAAAAACATGGAGTTGCTGCAGCCTCAACTACATCTATTTCTAAATAGTGAAAGTTCATGTTAATAATAAAAAAAAAGCAAAATTCCAAAATGGTTTTGTTGTTATTGTGATATTTTAAAAATTTGGTACTTATCAGTTATCCATGGTCATTATCTTGGTGGTATATTTGTTATACAGATTTAAGTATGTACAATTGAATTTGTGGAAAATATAAACATAAATCATTTGTTAAAGTGTTTTATAAACAAATTGAATTTGTGTAATTTTGCTGAGGTATATATATATATCAGACATGAATGTGACAAGATTTCACACATTACTAGGTTCATATTTGTTACATATCTAGTTTTGTGTGACTTTTTTTAATTATGTCTAACTTATGCCACCAACAAAAAATGTCTGTGTGTAACTAATATGTGCCAAAACACATTAATATGGAACTGTAAGCACATATAAGAATGTAGAAATATATGTAGAATTTCATAACGGGGAAGATAATAAAGTAAGCAGATGCATGAAGAAAATGTATAGTGACATAAAAGAGAATGAATTTTTAAATACAGAGTTAATTTTTTTTAAATTAAGAAATACCACTGATAGGATAAAAAAAAAAGAAGTTTGAAACATTTATTAACTGTCGTGAAAAAATAATTAAACTAAAATTAGTCAAGATGATTTTGGTGTTACAGTATGCGTTATAGACAAGGATTTGTGAGTTTTATCTTTTTAAAAACTGATTTTAAACCTTTTGATATTATGCAGGGCTAGCATTCCCCCTAAATTTCCTAAATATTATTTTATCCCCTAAAATTCCTAAAATTTTCTTCTTGTTCCTAAAAATTCGAAATCGACAAAATTTCACCGAAAAAGACACGTATTTTGTCAAAAGATCGCTAAAATAACGCAAATTCGTCAAAAGATCGCTAAAATAACGCAAATTTCGTCAAAAGATCACTAAAACAACGCAAATTTCGTCAAAAGATTGCGGAAAAAAGAAAATTTCGACAAAGAATAGAGGGGAAAACTTAAATTTCATCCACGGATATCGTGGGAGAAAAAAAGCTAATTTCGACAAACAATCCTGAAAGAAAAAAGTTCATCTAAGGATCGCGACAAACACTAATTTCTTCAAAGGATCGTAAATTTTTTAAAAACATCTCGGGGGAAAAAAAACTATAATTTCTTAAAAAGATCGTGGAATAAACGTGAATTTCGATTTAAAAAAAAATCGTGAAAAACCCCTCCAATTTCATCCAAAAATCAAGGAAAAAAGATAATTTCGTCTAAGAATCACGGAGAAAACGTGAATTTCATAAAAAAATTGTGGTAAAAAACGCCAATTTCGTTGAAGGATCATGAAATTTTGTCAATCAATCGTGCATATAAGGCGAATTTCGTCAAATGATCGCACAAAAATACAAATTTCGTCAAAAGATTGCAGGGAAATCGCAAATTTTGTCAAAAGATTGCAGAAAAACGTGAATTTTGTCAAAGGATCACGAAAAAAAGCAAATTCCGTCAAAAGGTTGCGAAAGAAACACTAATTCCGACAAAAGTTATTGAAAAAAACGTAAATTCCGTCAAAAGATCACGAAAAAACATGTAAGTTTGTCAATACATCGTGCAAATAATGCAAAATTCATGAAAGAATCACGAAAAAATGCATGTTTCGTCAAAAAAAAAAACACTGAAAAAATGCAATTTTCGACAAAGAAGTGTGAAAAAAACCTTTCAGAAGTTTTTCTGTTAGTTTCAGAATTTTTTTTTCTCATAATCACCCCTGCTTCCTGCCTCTTGTTCTCTAGGTTCACTGAGAACATCCAAAAGAGAGAGAAAGAGAGCATTCATTCTGGTTAGGCTCAATGATACAGGAATTAAAAATTCGAATTAATATAATTGCAGTAAGCATAAGTTGTCAAAACGGTTTGTAATATCGAGCCGGTTATTGTGCAAATTTAAATGCCCTCCTTCGCAACAAACAACACAAGCACATGGAACAAGGGCTGAATTCATTGGAATGATGGGAATATTCTTTGGCAGTGTACCACATGTGCTGTCTAGCACGAAAATACTGTTATTACATACTTGTAATGTTAAAAATATCGCAAATGCCCCTAAAATTTGGAAAAAAAATTCCTAAAATTCCTCCCTAAAATTTTGAAAAATCCTAGTGCTAGCCCTGTATTATGTTATCTGAAAATTTTCTTTCAACAGTAAAAACTAACTATTTAAAAATTAAATTGATAAAATGTATATGATAATTAACTATGATATTACACTTTCTTCTTAAAAACAGATAAAAAATAATTAACTCTTAGAGTAAAACTAGAAATTTTGGTTGTTTCCTAAAGGAATGAGATAGTTGGTTTTATAAGTACTGCTATGGAGAACATTTTTACAAGAAATCTTTGGGAACAACCAAGGATGCATTTCATGCTTTTAAAAAAAGTGCTGCATCCTTGAAAAGTTTCTACATGGAACTAACACTACTGTGTATGTTTCTCCTGCTTATAGTTTTGCTTCATAATTCCCTGCTAATTTTTAAACAATTTTATACTGCTGCTAAGGTCATCCCATATCAAGGTTTGGCTGTAATCTGCAATTTGTGTCTGTGTGGAGGAATTGCGGGTGAGAATTCTTAAATATAATTACACTGTTCTTTGTGGACTACATATGTTTAAACTAAATTTTAAGATGTAATAACTCAGTTTAACTACTAGAAAAACTTCCCCAATTTTTATTACAATTTGAAAAAAATTACATGATTGTTACTACTTAAATAGCAGTTTGTTAGCTTTAACTTTGATAATATAAAGTAAATAATAGCATCTATTCATTTTAAATGTAAACTTTTAAGTCTTTGTTTGCATTATTCTGTTTTAAATGCTGAATGAACTAAAACTTTATAATGCTTTCAGTTCACTTTCTCTATTTTTTTTTTTTTTTAAAGATGCACCTTATATTAACAGCCACAAATCTTCATATAAGAAATGTGACATACCAACAAATAAGTAAAAAACATTATTAATGCTATATTTTGCTTAGGGGTTGTCTTAAACTCTAAAATTTTCCATACTAACAAAACACTCAATTTTGAGATGCTGTTTGTCCTCTTTGGTAAGTTTTACCTTCGCATGTCAAGCGTCAGTCATTTGGTTTAGAAATTATGGATGTCTAAAGTTTACAATTCGTAATGTTAAAATCAATTTTAATCATTACAAGAAAAAGATTTCAATGCAGGTTGTTTTTTAAACATAATTCAAACTACTTGGCAGCATGAGCTTCAATTTTGGATTCCCATATTTGAAGCTTCTAAAAACCTATTTCTGTGTAAAAATTTCATTTGTTACAACAATTCATGTGTATTTCAAAATAAAAATATGAATTTGAATTGGGATCTGATTTTTTAAAACAAATTTCTAGAAGTTTCAAAGGTGAATCCAAAATTACAGCTCATTTCTCAAAGTTTTTCAGCTATGCAAACAGCTATTATTTCAGCTATTAAAAGAAACTGTTCACATTGCAATCAGATTTTCAACAATGACAAATTAAGAGTTTCAACTTTTAAACTGTAAAACCTCCATAGTTCCTGAACTACATGACTGAATGACTTCCTGTTTGATATATAAAAGTAAAATTTATCATGTTACTTCTTAAAAGTATAAGTAGACTTGATTACAAATTGACTAATATCAGTCTCATTTTTATGCACTGATTTGTGGTAGAGTAGTTAAGTGATGTATCTCTTATTTTACATTACTAAAAGTAAGATTACTTTTAATGACTAAACATTAGCACAGACGTCCTAGAAAATTTATCAAAGTATGACATGTATTAGAGAAAGTTCAGTGAAGTCCTCTTATACAAAGCAAAATTCACTGCTACTGTACATCGTGAAAAAGATGTTGGTACAGAAAATTCTCAGCATCTCATGGGATGTTAAATGGATAAGTTATTCTTAGAATTAGTACAGAAATTATCTTTTTAACAAGTTGTACTGTGGTATCAATTTTTTCTTAATATTAATAAACAAGGCCAAGTTAAAAGGAAATCGGGCATAGGTTATGACAGTTTCTTATAGGAACAGTATATTAAATTTCATTTTTTCATACAATGAAATGAGATCTAAATAAGCAGTTTAATTTATATTTCCACATAACACACAAAAAATTAGGTACGTTTTTTTAGAAATGCATATCACAGTTGAAAATGCACTCCTGCTGTTATTAATCTTAGTCCTATAATCAAATTCTTTCGTGTGTCTAAATGGATATGTCAGGGAATTTCAATATTTTTTCCAAAGTCTGGGAATTTGGTAAAATTTCATTGTGATCTTTGGGTTACCAGAGATGGGAATCTACCATGTTTTGGCAGAATCTACATTTAAAAAATAAAAAAATCCATTTTTATCCTCTGCCCTCCCATCCTATCCACCTTAGCAAATAATTTACATTTTTTTAAAACTCATTATTACATATTTTAAGAATTTTTCCTGCAGTGTGTTTTCTATTTTTAAGTAACAAAAAATAAATTTGACAAGCTACATCTCTCCTTCTGAAATGGGTTTCCTCTCTCCCTTTGCCTCCTGTTGAAAATAAATCTTATTGGGACATTAGTGATTTTTCTGATGCTGATGAAGAAGTGAATGATAGTTCAGTGCACAAATATTGTATAGCAAGTTTTTACAATTTGTGGAAAATCTCATTTCGAAGCTTTGTAATGGTCATAAATTATTAAAGAGAGCAATTACAATTATAGTCCTCAGAGAAAGTGCTTATGTGTGTGTGTGTAGGTGGAGATAAAGAGGTTTTAATTATTATTGGTATTCAGGAAATTTTAGTGTTTTCGAGTGATACAATATTTGTTTTATCTTCTGCGTGTCCACTAGTCACCATGCCGCTAGACTAGAATTTGATTAAAATACACCTGCAATAGTCAGGGAATTTAATTGTCCTGTATGAGTAGCAACATGTTTGAAATGTCATAACATGAATGAAATACACCGTAAACTATTTTCTCTGTAGACCTTAATGTAATGGAATTCTTTTATGTGTCCCTATAAACAAACTATAAATGCTAAATTTCATTTTCAATATTGAACATTCTGTACTAAACCTCAATAACAAAAATTACATCATAATTTCTTTATTAAAAATTTAATCTGCATCAGAATAATTAAAGATGTACATTAAGCTACATATTGCATTTTCAGCATTGTTTTACAGTACAAATACACTTGCTAATGCAGGGTTCCCAGTGACAGGGAATTTCAAAGTAGTCGGGGAGAGTCATGGGGAAAAAAAATGTAGGAAAAGTCTGAATTTACAAATACAGTGGACTCTCTATTCTGAACACTCATGGGACCGACCAAAAATGTTCAGATTATGGGGGTGTTCATTATAGAGGGAGATTGGGAAATGCATTACTACTACTACTATGTATCAAATTTATAGACTGTATAGAATACTTAGCCTGGTTAACCATGCAAGTTACCGAGATGGGGGTGCTGAATTTAGAAACTATTAAAAAAGTTATATTAAAAAAATTTTACAAAACATACAATTACATACATACATTACATTACTTAAAAACATAATCGGTACATTACTTAAAAAAGTGAGTAATTTTAGTCTGTTTTTGCATTGTGTATACTCATGTAGTGTACATGTTATGTAGTTGTTTAAGAAGTGAAAAGTCTTCCGGGTGATATTCAGCCGCAACAGATCTTGAATCCCTTGCTATATTGCTTGAAGGTAATCGTACTTGTTTCATCGGTCTCTTCTGGTTCTGTTTAGTCTTCTCAACCCTCTTCCTCTTCAACGATGTTGTCGCAAACAGGAAGGCTTCCGTCGGCTTCAAAATAAGCTCCAGGTTCAATTTCAGTATGAAGCTCCGGAAGAATTGACTTCAAGTCACTCACAGCTGTTGCTTCTTGGTCTGCTGTCCTTGATTGCTCATTCTCACACAGGATTCTAGGTTTGTAGAAGCATTTTTGGATGGTGTAGGGGGTTACTTCATTCCAAGCCATTGACTATCCATGACCTTCTCCGTTAGTTTGGTTGCCGAATTCGCCTCCTCCATCACCACGGACATTTTCTTCAAAAAATGAATTCGGTAGTGAGCTTTAAAGGTCGTGATTATTCCTTGATATAGTGGTTGGATTATAGAAGTTCAGTTCGGTGGCAGGAACCTCAGGCTCACATTGCTCAGCTGCACATTTGTATGTGATCTGGCATTATCCACAAAAAGATGAATTTTTCTTCCTTCTCTCTTCATCATCTCGTTAATTCCCTCCAACCATTGTGAGAAAATTGTGAATGTCATCCAGGCTTTTCTATTTGATTTATAGTGTGCAGGCTTCACATTTTTGAAGCATCGTGGTTTTTAACTTTTTCCGATCACAGGTGGTTTGAGCTTTTCACCCGTAAAACTGGCACAGAACATGATGGTAAGTCTTTCTTTTGAGATTTTTCCCCCCCCCCCCCCCCCACACATTTCTCGCTTCTTCCTGTTAGGGTTTTATTTGGAAGAGCTCTGAAAAACAGGCTGGTTTCATCAGCATTGAAAATATCAGTGGCATCGAAATCCTTCATTATATCCGAAGTTTACTTTTCCATTCTTCCACAGTGTCGATATTTACGTCTGCAGCTTAACCACTGATTATTTTGTATTCGATGTTATGTTGACTATTGAAGCGAGTTAGCTATCCTTCTGATGCCTTGAATTCCGTGATTTTCTCCTTTTCGGCAAAATCCAGAGCAATCTGCTTGAGCAGGGGTCCAGTGACAGAAAGACTCTTCGTTCTCATTTGGCAAAAAAACTTCGAGACGTGATTGTTTATGTTCTCATTTTCTTTCCGAAAATTCTACACATTGAGAAAGGTTTATTTGCTTCAAAAGCGGCTATAATTTCTTTCTCTTTCTTGCTGATGGCATTGACTTGACCTTCTGAAATTCCAAATTCATATGCAATTTTCCTTTGACTTACTTTTGATTTTAATTTTTTAACAACTTCGTATTTTTCCTGAAGCTTTAGTTCTTTCCGATTTTTAGTTTTCCTACTTATTTCTGACATATCTGCATAAGTGTTGTGCTTCTTTCCCTGCAACGGTGTGAAATGGAGAACAAGAGGGAAATGGCGAAAACATTTTACCTTTACCGAACAAAAAGGATGAAAGAAACAGCAGCAAAATTGCTACCAATCAGGTGTTCAGAAAAGAAACCATAATCCTTTTTTGACGTGCTTTTTTGGCATTTTTGTTGTGCAATCTTTCTATTTTTATCTCAGGTCGGAAGAGGGGGAATCACATAACATGTTTTTTAGGGTTTCGTTCATCTCACGAAACCCTGTTACTCCTGCTCCGTTGTATGTTTGTCACAGAGCTATTCTCAGAAACCATGTAACTTACAGAGTTGAAACTTTGTGTATATAGCTGAATATCAGCTATAAAGAGAACAAAATATTAAAATTTGAAAAAGTCGTATTATTCTAATAAATAGAGATAAAACACCAAAATTCTAACAGCCTTTTCCTATTAAATTTAAACATTTTTCGTTATAGCAGATGCCAAAAATTAAAAATCCTCGATGAAAATCTTTCTACAATAATTAATTTTCTATCAGACGATTTGCACGTGAAAAATGAAAATGAAATAAAAAGCTTCTACAATTAAAAAAAAAGATTAATCTATACTAATATTATAAAGGAGTAAAGATTGTTTTTTTGTTTGTTTGTTTGTAGGGGGTAATCTCTGGAACTACCGAACCGATTTCAAAAGTGATGGTGACAACCCCTGCTCCAACATAGGCTATATTTTATGTCGGTGTCACTAACCCCAGGGGTTGCAAGAGCGAAAAACGTTCTAAAATTGCGATATTTTTATACTGAAGAAGCTAGAAATTTGAAATTTGGCATTGTAGTTACTTATAAGATGTAAATGCTCTCTAAGAACAAAATAAAAAAAATCGAAATTTAAAAGGGTGAAATGAGCGAAAAGCGTTCTAAAAACATTCTAAATTACAATTTCTATGGAATCTCTAGAACTACCGAATCGATTTCAAAAGTAATGTTGGCAAATTGATGGTCCAACATAGGCTATATTTTATGTCGGTGTCACTAACCCCAGGGGGGTGCAGGAGCGAAAAACGTTCTAAATTTGCGAACTTCTCTATAATGAAGGAGCTAGAAATTTGAAATTTGGCGTTGTAGTTACTTATAAGATGTACAGTATGGAACCAGTTATCCGGAATGGCTGTGTCCAAATGCATTCCGGATAACTGGTTTTTCCGGATAACTGGTTGCTCATCGACACAACACCCATTATTCAGACTTGTGTGTAATATATTTGGCTCTGGATTTATTTGTGAATCAAAGATTAATCAGAATATGTAAGAAGTGTAATTGTAAAAGAATTCTTTTCAATAAATTAAATAATTACATATAAAAATTGAAATCTGTTAAATGCTTTAAATCTTGATTAATCAATGGTTTTTAAACATGAAATATTACTATACTTACACATTACAATGAAGGAATAGAAAATAAAAAAATAAGACTTACTTGCAGGTTAGAATAGTGTGTAGGCTCCCCCCCCCCCCTTACAAAAATTTAGTTATTTTTATATTTTTCAAGCTAGTTGAAAATCCTGATGTTTTAATTTGACTCCATCTTTGAACTCCATCTTTTACAAAAATGCTGAGACATTCATGAATTTTTAATGATTGAGATTTTATTTAAAATAAATTAATAAATAAAAAGTAGGACTTTACAAATGCATTTTTAAAAAATAATGGAATGCTTATTTTTTAAATATGTCAACAATTTTCATTTGTTTAAAATTAGTTTTTTGTTTAAGAAATAATTCCTGTATTTTATAAACTGCCATGATGTGCGTTTCATCTACAAAACTCTTTTGTTCCATCCCTTTTATTAGTTCTTGTGTTAATTCGATGCATCTTGCGTTAGAAATTTTATCTTCAGACATTTCATCTGCACTCTCCTCATCCTCAGTGTCATCATTTTGTTCAGGATGTAGAACTTTTTGTACAATTTCAGAATCGGACAGGGTACTGGTTATAGGGACATCATTGTCAATATGAAAGCAGTCATCAATGTCAGCTTCAGTTAAGATGTCATGTCTTAATGTACTTTCTGCATATTCTTTCAGTTCTTGCTGAAGCAATTTTTCTTTTGAAATAGTGAATCCTCCAAAATTATTGTCACTATCTTCATCAAGGAATATAGAGGTAGGCATCAAGTTATGCCATGCATGGGTTAATGTATCTTTTGATACATCTTCCCAAGCCCGAGCAGCCAGCCAAATTCCTTTCTTGATATTGAATTCCTTCAGAAATTCATGCACAGACCTATTCTCGTTGCATGCCTCCAAAAGTTCTTTTAAAAAATGTGTCTTATATTTACATTTTAAGCTACGTAAAACCCCTTGATCCAAAGGTTGAATCAAAGAGGTGCAATTAGGAGGCAAATATTCAACAAGAACATTATGCTTCTGTAACAGACTTGATGGTGGGTGGGCTGCACAATTATCCAAGAATAAAATGATCTTGCAATCTGATGGGAGTCCAACTGATAAACAGTGTGCCCTTGCTTTTGGCACAAACTGTGTATTAAACCATTCAATGAATAATACTTGGGTTACCCAAGCTGTTTTATTTGCTTTATAATTGACAGGAAATATTTTAATGTTTTTGAAGCAATGGGGTTTTTTGCTTTTTCCGATCACTGTTAATTTTATTTTACAAGTGCCAGCTGCATTTGCGCAAGCTAGCAACGTCACTCTTTGCTTCGATTCTTTCAGTCCACTGCTTGGTGATTCCTCATTTGCAGATACATAGGTATGTTTTGGAACATATTTATAATATAATGCAGTTTCATCTGCATTAAATATTTGGTCTAAACTGACATTTTCTTTTCTCACTAACTCCATCACATAATCAACATAATCTTCTGCACTTTCTCTATCTGCAGCAGCTCTTTCACCTGAAATTTTCAAAAGTTTCAGCCCATGCCTCTGTTTAAATCTATTAAACCATCCATGGGAATAATCACAGTTTTTTTCTATATGCAATTCCTCATGGAATTTCTTTGCTTGTGTCATAATAATGCTCCTGTTAAGTGGAAAACTTTCCACTCTTCTTTGCCGGATCCACTCCATAAGCACTTTGTCTACATCATCATTTTTTGCTTGATGCATCGTTTTTCTCTCGGATAAAAGGTTTGGATTATCGGCGTCTCCATAAAATTTTAGAATGTCTTTTTTATGCTTTTTTAAGTCATAAATTGTCGATGATCCAACGTGATAAGTGTCACATAATTTTTTTACGGAAGCACCTTCATCAAGTTTTTTTAAAATTTCCACTTTAGTTTCTATGCTTAGAACTACTCTTTTTCTTTTTACATTGCCCAATTCATCTGCCTGTCTCTTTGCCATTCCTATTTTTTTACAAAAAGCAATGTAAAAAAATTAATTTGCTGGATGCTTCACGATTTTGAAAATAAATAATAATCGTAGTAAGCACGCGATGTTGAAAGTAAACTAAACAGAACTGTTGCCAATCTGAATGAGCACTATAGCAAAACATTCTTTCACTGTTTATTAAAATTCATGGAGATATGAAAAGATAAGTAATTCGTAATACCTTAATAAAATATTCAAAAGTTTATTCGGATAATTTATAATCGGAGACAATTTATTACGAAGTTAGTTTTTTTTTTTTCTTTTACTGCCATTACTTTGCATTTGGTTTGGCGCCATCTACTGAGAGAAATAAGAAATACAATACCTGTCGTGATGTCAAACCGTAACTTTTTGCAAACGGTTACCGCTCTTTTTTTTATATCTCCATGTAGATGAATAAACAGCGTATTTTCGACGTTGTTTCTTCCTCGGTTTCTTCAGATTGGCAACAGTTCTGCTTTGTTTATTTGTTCGCGCTCTAGATTCAGCGTTACGATACGAAGCAAAAGTATTGCCGTATGCCGTAGCATAAAGCATGTTAGTCTATTATATATATGGGCAATAAAAACACTGTTTTCCAAAGAAACAGTAAATCCTAAATAAAGAATACTACACCACAAATTAAAAATATATATATACGCAGTTTTGAAGATTTTATGATTTTTTTTTTCTGGAAAGATTCCGCAGTTGGTCGATCGAAAATACTATTCCGGTTAACTGGTTTTCCGGTTAACTGGTTTCCGGATAAACGGTTCTGTACTGTAAATGTTCTCTAAGAACAAAATAAAAAAATTCGAAATTTAAAAGGGTGAAATGAGCGAAAAGCGTTCTAAAAACATTCTAAATTACAATTTCTATGGAATCTCTGGAACTACCGAACCGATTTCAAAAGTGATGGTGGCAAATTAATGGTGACAACCCCTGCTCCAACATAGGTTATATTTTATGTCGGTGTCACTAACTCCAGGAGTGTGCAGGAGCGAAAAACGTTCTAAAATTGCGATTTTGTTTATACTGAAGGAGCTAGAAATTTGAAATTTGGCATTGTAGTTACTTATAAGATATAAATGCTCTTTAAGAACAATTTTTTTTTAAAAATTCGAAATTTAAAATCGTGAAATAAGCGAAAAGCGTTCTAAAATCATTCTAAATTACAATTTCTACGGAATCTCTGGAACTACAGAACCGATTTCAAAAGTGATGGTGGCAAATTGGTGGTGACAATTCCTGCTCCAACAGCCTCTTTAGTAAAAAACTATGCGTTGCTGACGACTGGGTTTTTCGCTAATTGTTGCCACAGATTAATCTCTGAAAATGAAACATTTGAAGTTACTGAAAAAAAATAATAGCTCGAAAAGTATTTGTCAGACAATTGTTAGGCAAACTGAGTTTTAAAGGTAAAAGATTGTATTTTTCTTGATATAAATTTCAAATCTTATAATTATGCCATTTTTCAAATATTGAATTTGAAAAATTACCAAATTTCACAATGGAATACCATAGCAAAACCTTCATGCGTAAAAAGATAATGATAAGGGCGACGTGTCCTGGCGTGTATATTGGCTATAGCACGAGTCACAAATTAATAAACAGGAGTCACAAATTATAGCCTTATTATTCTGTTAAAATATAAAAGTGAATTATGAAATGTCAATATTTTATTTGATTAAAAGTTCGTTATAAGAAATTGACCAGCGTAGCTTGCTAATATATAATAAATGGTTTGTTTGTTTTGTTAACTGAAGATTTTATCTGAATTATTCAAATTTCAGCATCGAGTAGATCTTAAAATCTAGAAATGATTTTGTGTGTTTATTTTTAAATCGAGTTCATTGAACCCTTTTATTCTTCTGCAACAATTTTTCCAAATTTCCATGATGCGGGAATTCCCCGCATTCCGACTGCAAACAAACGTTCAGTTTACAGAGGGCGGGTTAGAATAGGGATCAAAAGTAGCGTTCAGATTAGAGGGTGTTCAGAATACAGAGAGTTCATCTTTTGTTAAGTCTATGGAGTTTGCCGGGACCGTCAGAAAGTGTTCATAATACCGGGGTGTTCACATTAGAGAGTGTTCAGATAGAGTGAGTCCACTGTATTTCCTAAAAAGTCATGGAAAGGTCTGAGGGGAGGGATAGGAATTTGAAATAATTTCTTTTTTAGAAAAGTGTTATTTTATTTTTTGCTACATGGCACTCTGAAAAATCTCTAGACTCTTGTCAGTTTAAAGATAAATTCCTCCAAATACAATGCAGAAAAACCATAATATGGACAAAAGTTCTTTCTACCTTTTTCATGACATTTCACATTCTAGACTTTATTGTATGGCAGTTTTTTTGCAATATGGTATTTCATAGAATTTCATTTTGCAATTTTTTTGAAAGGTGCTTGAATTTTTTTCCTGCAAAAGAGTATGAAAGTTTTATTACAATACAAATTTCTGAAATTTATTTTTATGCCTGCTTGTTATTTTGTGTATGCCTGTTTGGTCATAGAAATGTTTTGGATTCAGTCAGGAAAAATCATGAAAAGTTAGGGAAATTGAGACATGTTTCGCTGAGAACCCTGTAATGGAACCTGAAAATTTAATGGTACTGAAATGTCTGCTATGTCCAATATAACACTTAATATCCAGAACATCCATTTTCTCACCATTGTTAAGATTTCAGTCTTTAAGCTATCATGTGTTGCACCATTCTATTGTTCCTAGTTGCATAGCATTCATTTAAGTATATTTTCTATGTCATTTGAAAATATCACCTTAATCTTCAACAGTGTTATTATGTATTACTAGCCAGATTTTGTCTAACTTGCAACTAATTGTGCAAGAGGCAGTTTTCCAAACAGAGTTGAAAGCCCTGCTGCACTATCTTTGACAACATACATGGTTCTATGTACAGTTTTTTTGGTTTTGTAGACATGGGTGCAAAACCTTCACAGGGTGGCTATAGATTCTGGAAATCGGGGAATTTCGTAAAAGTACTTGAAAATCAGAGGGAAGTTTAACTACAAAAATATTTGTTTTTGCACTAGACTGATTTGCCGATATTTAAGCCAATAATCGTATGCGATTAAGAAAAGTAAATTTTATCTTTTTGAAAAGATGCACATGATATGAGTTTTTGTTATTTAACACACATTAAGATGATCGGATCATTTTCTGTGGATAGTGATTCTATTGAAGGCAATTTACCCATTTTTGAAAATTTTATGATACTACATTCGCTGACCAGGTGGCCAGCTTAATCTAATTAGCTATCCTGTCGGAGGATGTATATGTGTCTTAGAATTGAACTTCAATATTCTTCAGAAAGCGAGAAAATTTTCTTGTCGCTATATATTCATTGGCCACAATATGAAGTTGGACTAAATTTTGAGTTTGGATTTATGAAATGTGAACCAGTAATTTATGAATATTGTGCAATTTTTATGTTTTTCTCCCAAATGAGGTGTTATACGAGAAAGCAGCATACATTAAAAAATGTGCATTGTTAATAATGGAAATTGATAAATCTAGTCTGGGAAATGAGGGAACTTTTTTTTGCAATTTTTGTAGCCATCCCTGCTCAGGTGTCTCCGGACTGATTTCAGTCTTGGAGAGATTTTTGACTGATAGTAAATTCTACTTTATTATGTACTTAAATAGTAGCAATTTTACTATGAGGAACAAAAGTTCTTCACTTTCATTTGTTATCAATTTTGGGCCATAATGCAAAACATAGCCCATTTTCATTCAGTTATTCCTAATATTCGGAAAAATTTTCAGTCTTGGCTTGAATAGACTTCTTGCACCCATGATTTAAGAAAATGTAAAAATATAAGGATGCAAAATTTTCCCATTTGGGTTTAGCATTTCTAACATTGAAAAACTGAACACATTACAAACTAAAAAAGAACGAAAAATCATGCATCATGCATAGATAATGAAACGCTTTCCGACACTTCAAGAATACTTCAACCAATCTTCGCTGTTTAATAATGTAAAGAAGATACGTAAATAGACATTTTAGAAAATACATAACACATTTGTAAACTTGATTTCAGCAAATACAGTCCATGCCAGAAAAATACTCTTTCTTTTGTGAAGCTCTGTATATAATCTATAAATTTTTATAGACTATGGTACAATTCTTTTGGGCGGTCGTGTATATGATCTATAGATTTGTATAAATTTTACATAGTATGCTAAAATTTAGTTTAGCAAGAAAAAGCATAACACAATAGAAAATTTACTGTTTATTACCTACAGATTTTTATACATGCCACATATTAATATACAATTTAATTCAGGCAAAAATATGTCCTAAATTACAGAAATCGAACTACCAGGAATTGCTATTCATCGTTAGTCATGTATAAAGTTCTTATCACAGCACTGTATATAATTTTATTTATATTCTAGAAACATCTCTTAGTATACTAAATACAAATGAGCTTGAAAGTGCATTAATCCTTGTATACTTGAAGGATTGTGTAAAAATAGTGTAAGGAGACAACTCGCCTATTGTGAAATCCTATATTAACTCATTAGAAATTTTCAAAAAGTGGCGTGTTTTTCCAAATTGCCTGTAAATCTGTTAATTAAAATTTCAAATTTGTGCTCCTGCACCACGACGATAGAGAAAGCCAAGAGCCTGGCATATGTGGCGCCATCTGTATTCTGTGTCGAAACCTAAACTCTAATACATCGATGAATTCATTCAATATCTTTGAGTCGTTCTTGTTTGATACCGACAGTTTTTCTTAAAATTATAATTCGAAAATGTTGATTTGTGACATGGGATTTTAAAGGCTTTTTCAATATTTTTTCACAACTCTTATGTGGTATCTAAATTTAAGTAATTAATTTTGTTCTATGTATTTAATAAATTTCATAACTATGTATTTTAACTTCTCTTCTAATAAAAATTTAAAATATCAAATTGATTAGAAGGTATTTTCACCGTTCATCTCATTTATTACACACACACACACACACACACACATATATATATATATATAGCCTTTTCTTGTTTGGTGTATGCTATTTATATCTGCGAAGGGAGGTCTGAATTCTTTACAGTTTTCCAAATATAGGATCAATTTCACGAGCATTTAAAAGCACTGCAGAAATTACTATTCCTAATATTAAGGAGTATAACAAAATTAACGTAATTTAAAGTAAGAATTTCTTCAAACAAAAAGTTTGTGGATGTATAGAGCCCATAAACGTAATCTGTTCCGGGAATCGCAATATTTGCGCATGCACCTGGTTTGTCCTGCTACAAACAGGGTGCGTACACATTCCTTAGAAATAAGTTTCCAAGAAGTACTTAGAACGCTTGAAAAAAAAAACTGCTTAAAAACGCCTTGAATTATCTTGAAACGAAAATTAGCGGCTTGAATGATTTAATTGAAAGATACAAGAGTAGAAAATGGAGACTTGTATATTTATTACACGATGAATAATTCTGCCTATTATCTTATTTATGGCATAAAGAGATAAAGCATAACGTAGGTATTTTGTACGGTGACTCCAATGTTATATTAGTAATATGGTAATCGATATACTCATCACATTCTTATTGTTAAAGAAAGTAAAATAAATCTTTTTTGTCAAAGAAGCTTTGTCATTTCATAGAATAATGCCTGGCGTAAAAAAAGAAAACTGACAGTTTTTCTATTCCAAAGTCTGGATAATGACTTGTATGAATTATGTTCAAACAGACAATGTTATCTGTTACTCTTTACGTTGTCAACTTTTTACGTCCTGTGGAAAATCGCAGATCAAGCAAACATCTCTGAATAGATTATTGGCACTATCATTTCTTTCCTTAGAACATGAATTTGGTTTCATCATTGGATTTTAGTGTAAATTTTGTAAAAGAAAATCTTGATAAATCTAGCATGTTTAAAAAAAAGTTAGAGGAACAAAATGCTGTGTTTACCTGAAATCATAGTTATACGAGTACCGTTATGGCAGTGGTACTCGCAAAGTGGCTCACGGGCTGCAGTGTTACTTTTTTTCTGGTAAATTATCGCAAAATTTGTTATTAAGGCGAATATTACTTCGGTATATATTTAAGAAATTTAAAATAATGAAATTGATTAAGAAATTTTGCAAAAAACCGGTGTGAGAATACTTTTTGCTAAAGGTAGAGTGAGCACCACTGCAGTAGGGTATGTTATTTGTAATTTCCATGAATACTTAGAGGTTGTGAGAGGTCGTAAATATATATATTTTTAATTGTATGCGATAAAGAGAGGGGATTCTTCGTTTTCCTCTTTTTCTCTGCGGATATAAAAATTTCAAGGGAAAAAACTCAGTTTTCTTTTTATATGTGTGACATTTCCACAAATTGATCTTGTTAGCCAGGTTATGTTTGCAAGGTCTTCAGTAGAGCATCCTCCTCCTACTTTCAGAGGATGGCACTACCGAAAATTCGACGCTTTATTTCCACCTTTTTTTCAAGAGGAAAAACAAGTTTTTGTTTTTGTTACTTTAAAGTATTTGCGAAAGTTGGACCCCCTAGGTCCATATACCCAATCCAATGCAACGGCGTTTTTACTTACCCATCATACGTAGTATGGGTAAGTCTTGTTTTGAAAATCGAAAAATTTTTTTTTGACGGATTTACACGTTTCAGACACTGGAGATTCCGAAAAACATATTTTTAGAAAAAAAAATTTGCCGTGTGTCTGTGTGTCTGTGTGTGTGTGTGTCTGTAAACGCTCTATCTCCCGAAAAAATTGAGATAGAGACTTGCAATTTGGTATGTACTTAGTATGTAATAATGGGAAGAAGCCTATTTCATTTCAATAACCTCGATTAACCGGAACAATTTTTTTCGGACTCTCGAAATATTCGTTCTGATGAAAGGTATATAAAAATTTTCGAAATTGTTTATTTTAAGAAATGAATATAAAAGACAATAAAAAAACATAAATTTTGAATAAAGCATGAAGTCGATCGGATAATTAGTTGCCGAGATATTTGGAATCCTATTTTCCACACTCTTCGATTTTTCATGACCCTGTATTTCATCCAAATTTCACTTCAAAGATATATTTTAATTGGAAATTTGACGCTTAATCAGATGCAATAAACCGCTAGTTAATAGGATTATTATTTTTGAAGTTATAAGGAAAAACCTTTTTCAAGCAATTCAGTAATCGAGCCTTTACAGTTTGTGACGTCATCAAGCCACGATTTTATTTGAATTGCAATGCATTTTATAAGTAGTTTACACATTTTTATTTTAATATTTTACATTATGCATATCCATGATGGGTAAGTATTACGGTGGCCCCCAACGACTAGTTTACATCCCTGCATGTTTATAAATTTGTATGGACTATGAAAGTTTCTTCCCGCCATTTTTTTCACCTAAGTAAGAAAAGAGTGTTTTAATACCAATAATTCCCGAGAGATGGAGACACCATTCTCCTAGATAACGAAATATCTGTGCTACGGTCATGGTAATAGAATTATATATCTATAATCTATTTACTAGCTGGCCCGCCCGAAGATACACGGGCCCGTGATGATAAATTAAAAAAAAATATCGTTTTTTTAAATTTTATATTTTTAACCCGATTTTGTATAAAATTATATTTTAAAATGAAAAATTCGAGAAAAAATATTGATGTTTAGTGATAAAAGCGCTCATTTTCTTGTTTTTTCACGCAGGATCGTTTCATAGTTTTAAAATAAAAAGTTCTTTTTGTCCGAACTCTTTGAAATCTTTATTGGTTAGAAATAAAACAGTTTTACAGCCCGTGTAACAATTTCGTGAAAAAATATTATCTATTTGTAAAAGAAATGTTTTCTCGCTTTTTTGTTTGTTTGTTTTAGCGTCGGCTCCTTTAATATGGCAAATAATAATAATAAAAAAAGTAGTTCTCATCTTCCGAACTTTCTGAAGTTTCAATCGGTTATGAATATAATAAACTGTACTGAGCTCTCTTTAAAATTTTGCGAAAAAATATGCATATTTAGCAGTAAAAACATAAATTCTTAAGAAAAAAAAAAAAAAAAATGTTTCAACGCAATGGCTATATTACGCAATCCGTTTTCAATCAACTATTTTCAATCCCCCTAGGCTAAACACGTCTTCTGTTTCTGAGGGGAGAAGCCTTCAAAAGAAAAAAACGTTGAAGTATGCGCAATGAGACGATTTTCGTGTGGAAAAGAGAATGTGAATTTGTCAGAATGCGCTTTTCGCTTTAAATATATAGATATCTCCCTGGCTGCTAGATATTAGAATTTCGGATCACATATAAGAGTAGAATCTCTCTTCTATTCCTATAGCATGAAGATAGAAATAACATATCTCTATCTTCATGCCTATAGCTTCAAATCTATATCAAACATATTCAGGGACGGCGCTAGACATTTTATTGTCTGAGGCGAGCATTATTTTGCCGTCCCTCATGATGTAATATTTTTTTCACCACTACTTAAACGTTTTTAAGAATAAGTAAATTGATATGCTAACTATAATTTATAAAACAAATATATATCAAAGTATATTTAAGATATTTAACATAATAAAATTAAGAAATTTTGCATCTTTAAAAAAATAACAGCTAATTGGAAATTAAATAAATAGAAATCTTATAATCATATATATTATTTCTCCTGTCAACATCCCTTTTTCTCAGAAAATACGAAACGCAGAACGAGGAATGAGATGCCATATGAAAGGATTTTGCACAGGCTTCTGACATAGCACACTTAACATTTCGTTAAAACATGTTTTTGATTAAAATTTGCTGAAAATTAAAAATTAAATCGGCATTGATTTCATGAAATAAATGAAAGGTTTTCCTCAAATTATTGTTGCCACAAAAAAAATAATACCACATTATATGATGCTCAGCAATTATAAAAAACACCGCACGGGTTTATTTTATATTTATGATTAAAAAGCGAAATTGAAATTGAAATGTTTAATTTATATTTCTATGTCCTATGTTTTTCCCGAAGCGGATGACGTCATTCTCTAATGCAGTTACAATACGATTGTAATTTTTTTTTTCTCGCGCGTGTATTTTGCAATCTTGGATCAGTTTTTACTATAACCTTGATGGAATAAATTAGATGATATTGTGGCTTGACTAAAAACGAAATGTTGTTTGCAGATATTTTTATCCTCACTTTTTCTTTAGAAGTTTAAACCTGCATCTAAGAAATATTACATATTGATAAAAAAAATGGTACTTCTGTATTATCCCGTCGACCACTTTTCATAACAAAAAACTATCGCCAAGTAAACGGGAGAACGTTGCCATTGGAATATCAAAATAAATAAATAAATAAAATATAAGAATTTAAGGACATAATTGTTATTTTAATTAATGAAATAACTAATAAATCAGTAAAACATAATGAAAAATACACGCAAATGTCGAGTTAAAAACCACTTGATGACGTAACAAATACGTATAATGCTTCTGACATCAAGTAAATGGGACTGCATTTTTGGTGTTTAATCTTACAGTTTGGCGATAGTTTTTTTGTTATGAAAAGTGGTCGACGGGATAATAGAGAAGTACCTAAAAAATCTTAGATTTCAGTGCGAAATCCTCGCACGGGCCTTCTGCTTTGTAGTAATATTTACCAAAACGCATCATGTCAAGAACAAACTGACACTTCAAAATTTGATTCGCCTTCCGTTACTCTTGGAAAAAGAATTTGTTATATCGACGTTACATCAGGTGAAGAAGCTAAAATAAATATTGAGCCAAAATATGTCAAACGTTTAAAAACAATCGAAGTACCTATAAAATTGGTACATAAATTTCAAATAGCAAAACAATGATATCAAGTTGTATTTCTTTTGGAAATCATAAACAAACAAACAAACAAACAAAAAAAAAAATCCCATATTGGTACTATTTAAAAGAAAATAATTTAAAAATAAGACAAAATTTCAAGGTCTAATTTACTTTGATTTTTTTTTGGCAAAGTCTTTTATTATAAACTAATCACGTTATCAAACACAGCAAACTACTCAATATATTCTTGAAATTAAATAGAAGAATTAAGGTATGACGAGAAAATTACATAATCATTTCAAAGTGCATATACGAAGAGAAGATTTAATTTTACATTAGTAATATTTTCAAAACCACAGCTATCAGCAGTGAAATAAATAATTCGCCTTGAATTTTCTTTGTCAAAATCGTTTATTATATCGCCCTAATCAATACTGAAATTATAATTGCATTTTCATTTGCTAGAATAATTTAAACTAGGTGAACTGACTGGTGTTGTCCGGCCTCGTCAAAATATAGCATAAAACGTAAAAAATCGTCAAAAATCCCGAAAAATTTAAAAATCGCTCCACGAGTTCCGAATAAACTTTACTCAAAAGAAAACAAAATTGAGCTAGAAGATTGAAACCGGATTCCGTTTACTAATGATGAAAAATCGCAGCGAATTGCGGAAAAACACTAGAAGCTGCAGTTGATCATCATATAATGCGGTATTTTATTTTTGTGGCAACACTAATTTGGGAAAACCTTTCATTTCATTTATGAAAAAAGTGCCGATTTATTTTTAATTAACAGCAATTAAAAATAACCCCATGTTTTAACGAAATGTGAGTTTACTAAATCAGAAGTCGCTTCAAAAACCTTTCGAATGATAAATACCCCATTCGTTGTTGTGTGTTTCATAAATTCACAGAAAAAGATACTGTGGCAACAGAAATAATATATAATGATTTTTTCCTTCTCAATTAGTTTATTTGGTCCAGATTAACTAGTTTTTTGCTTGTGATTGTCTAACTACACCAAATACATCCTCGTGCTTGACTCCATTTTTGGCGCAGCATATTCCTAAAGAGATTTTGCGCCTTAAAACCCTATATAACCAACCATCTTGCTCCATTTAGAAAGAAGGAAACGAAAAATTCCGTTTTAGACAGCGTTCCGTCTTAGCAGGTACACACTTTCTTATGAATGAACTATCCCTCTTTTTGCTGGAATGATGAAATTTTTCTGTTTTGACATGTTTTATTTCATTATTATTATTATTATTTAATGTTTGATCATATTTTGAGTATTTTTGAGAGCATAATCTAATGATTTTAGTTTGTAGCACAAGGAGTAAAACTCAATGTCATTTGGCAGACTAAACTGCACTGCACTGCAAACTGACATTTTTTTAATACCGCTAACCATGCCCCTACCTGCCTGGAACGAGTGCCTAGCTTGACGAGTTAGTACCTGAGAGCGGGGCGGAAATCGCCTGATCACAGCATGGCTGTGATCCACCTGACTATAGTTTTGTTGGCATCGCTGCAGTGCTTGCTCTCTAGTGGTTTGCTGCAGATCTCTTTGTTTACCGGTTCAAGGTTTCTATTTAACTTTGTTGAATTGGCAGATTATTTAGAACCTTGATCAGGTGACGAGACCTTCACCTGACTAATAGGGTGGGTCGAAATAACCGACATTTATATAATCGAAACATAATAGTGTGGGAAAGTTGCCATTGGTAATAATGAATAAATTCGCAAAATATTACACCAAGGGTTTAATATCTTTTACCGCCGCAGAAGAGCCAAAGTTTGGAAAAATCGCAAAAAAAAAAAAAAAAAAAAAAAAAAAAAAAAAAAGTTTTTTTCAAGGGGGGAAAAAATAATAATAACTATCCAACCATACCAATACAATTTCAAATGGAATGCAACAGCTACATCAAGATGTTAGTAACGTTCCAATAAAATTTCATTATGGTGAAATCATTTCTATTACCGCCGCAGGGGCGGCCAAAATTTAAAAAAAAAAACGGCAAAAATTTTAATTTTCCGTTTTTTACAATTTTTCCAATTTTTATTATATGTCTACTATTAAAAAAATTTACATTATATCTAGTAATAACTTATAAACAGGGTTGGCAAGTTTTTGACGCATGACGGTTTTTACCGGTTTTAACCATGGTTTTTACCGTCATGTCAAAAACCTTCTTGTCAAAAATGTCAAAAACTGTCAAAAACACATTTTTTAGTAGTTTGTTTTTACATTTTTTTTTTCATTCAATCTTCAATATTAAGTTGTTTTACATGAAATATTCAGTATCAAAAAGACTCTAAAGTATATATGGTACTTTTCGGTTAGCCGGGCGCCAGTGATATATATACATGTATATATATACACACACACACACACACACACACACATATCTACGTATACATATATATACATATGTATTTATATATGTACATATATCACTGGCGCCCGGCTAACCGAAAAGTACCATATATTTATCCATCTAAGAAAAACAAAAAATAATTGCATTAGAATAATACGTGTACATCTCTGTTCGAAGATCTCTACAATAATCTTAAGCTGTTTGGCAAAGTCTAAAAAAATTAGATTTTTTGAAGAAATCCTGTAACCTATAAGTATTAGATTAAACAATGTGTATAATTTCGGTACAATTTATTACATTGTTGAAAACAAAACTTTAAGATTCTACTTATTGAAGTGCAAATGAAAATCACTGTAATTGCATTTATGAAATACATAAGATATGCATTTTAAAATATTATCTAAGAATATTCAAATTTATTCTCTGCCAGTCTAAGCTTAACATCTATTGTCATACAATGTAACAACATTTTTGCATCTGTAAAATAATTTTAATGCACTTTATTAAAAATGTATATTGAATGTTATTTAATAATTATAATGACCTTTTATTATCATTTAATATTAATGTTAATTGCAGTTAGTAGAATCTATATTGGTGAATCTATATTATGACAAATATTGTTCTTTTCTTTTACTCTTGTATTTAAAAATTTTTCGCATATTAGGAAATGATCTTCTTTTAAATAAATTTAACAAATGTAATTGTAAATAATAATAATAACAAGAACAACAAGGTAAAATCAATCTAGAAATGTATTGTATGCTACACTTGCATTACACCATAAATTGGAGGATAATCGAAAATGATAGGTTTTTGACGGAATAAACCGGTAAAAACACGGTTTTTACCACTGTCATGTCAAAAACCAGTTTTTGACGTCAAAAACCCAACCCTGCTTATAAATGTCTAGTAATTTTGATCATGGGGATTGCCAACCAACGGCAAGAGGAGTCCATCCCTCCGAAATTTGAGAAAAAGGGGCTTTTTGAAGAAATTTTGGAGATTTTCCGGTACATTTTGGTGATTTTTTTGGTAAGGTAGCCTCTTACATAAATTCCCCCTCATTTTTCACTTTTGCCTCCCGCCCTACAAAAAAATCCCTACAATATTCTGGAAACCCCCCAAAATCCCTTCAAAAAGCCCCTTACTCTCAAATTTAGGGGCCCTTGGTTGGCAATGCCCATGATCAAAATTACTACACATTTATAAGTTATTACTAGCTATAATGTAAATTTATTTAATCGTAAACATATAATAAAAATTAAAATAATTAGAAAAAAACGGAAAATTGAAAATTTTGCCGTTTTTTTACTGGAACATTACTAACATCTTGATGTAGCTGTTGCATTCTATTAGAAATTGTATTGGTATGGTTGGATAATTAATTTTTTTGGAAAAAAACAACTTTTTTTGCGATTTTTCGAAACTTTTCCCCCTTGCGGCGGTAAAAGATATTAACCATTTGGTGTAATATTTTGCGAATTTATTCCTTATTACCAATGGTAACTTTCCCGCACTATTACGTTCCGATTATATACATTTCGGTGTTTTCGACCCACCCTACTGATTAGGCACCCCCAGAGGTATAATTCACAGGGAACTTGGAGGACTTTGTACCCATGCACGACGGATTTTACATGCACCAGGCGCCTTTAGCGTACACAGATTTACATATTTGTCATCTCTGTTGGCTTGTCAGGCTTATGATGGATTGTCGCTGAGTGTTTATCGCCTTTTTTTTTTTGGGGGGGGGGGGGGCTGATTTCACTTTTCGTTTTTATTTGTCTCTGTCAGGGTTTTTTGCCGTTTTTATGGGCTTACCCCTGTTGTGGGTTGTTTCTGTCTATTATCATTTGTTCGGTTTTGTCTCTTTCTTGACTTATGAAAATTGACTTATGAGCACACAAGGAAACAGAAAACGAACATGAAAATAGCTGAAAATTTTATGAGTATTCTTTGTACAATTTCGTGAATTTTATTTACATATGATACAGTGATACGAATAAAAAAAATGTAAACTGCTTTCTAATTTAGATTCTTGGGTCATATCTAGTTATCACAGTCGGTGTTCTTTTGATGTGGTTTTCGAGATATTGAAGAACAGTAGTAACCTAAAAAAGAATAAATCATTATATTTAAGTTAATATCAATATTCATAACCGCAAAGATATTATATGCAAGAGCTATTTTTAATTTTGAAATGCTCAACAAGCACAATAGGTGATTTTTAAATTTGTGTTTGAAACATATTTACCGTATATTCCGGCTTATAACGTACACTTTTGATTAAAAAAATTACAGATGCGCGTTATACGTAGGGTATAAAGATGAGAGATTCGAAACTAAGAAAGGACGACCATAAGAATTGCGATTTCTACATTAAGGAACATACACTGAAGAGCTGTTGAATTAGAGATACCTGTTTAGTATCGTATAGCACCACTTTTTGCCCTGATGTCGGTAGCAATTCGTCGCTGCATGGGTTCGACAAGACACTGGTAATGTTGGAAAGGCACACCGATCCACGACCCCTGAACAACATCCCACAGTTCACGAAGGTTGGATGATTTGAAGATTGGAAGAATTAATGAAGGGCGGTCAGAGGATCGAATATCTTTTTTAATTGCATCCCAGATGTGCTCGATGTGAGATCAGATGATCTCGCTTGATAGGGGAGCAAGTTGACATTTGTGGAATGTTCATCCAACCATTCGGATACAATTAAGGAGCGATGGCACGGTGAATTGTCTTGCTGAAGGATGAGCTTTCTAGTGGGATGTTGCAGACGAACAAACGGGATACATGGTTATCAAGATATCCCGGTAACGTTCACCTGTGACGGACGATGTCACACGTAACACGTGTCCTAATTCAGTACCTGTAAACAGTCCTTAGACGAGAATGCCAACTCCACCAGCTTGGAGAGAACCTTACTAGCAAGATGGATCCATTGATTCATGGGGTTTGCCCCGTACTCGTACCCTGCCATCAGTATGTACCAATGTGAATCTCGACTTATCAGTCCGGGCAACATTTTCCCACATTCTTAGGGTCCAGTAGCGATGTTCCCGTGCCCACGTTAAGCGTTACGCCCTGCGATGTGCGGTCAACAGAGGTACCCTCATGGGATGATGGCTTCAGTACCCCATAGTGAAGAGATAGTTCTAGATGTAGCGCTGCCACTAGCGACTATTTTTATATTCTATTCGCACCACTATTTAAAAAATATATATTTTGTAGTACATTTCTCTTGTATATATCGTCAAAGTGTATGCGAAATATATTTGTTTTGAGAAAATGGTGCGTGATAGAATTAAAAATTACTCGCCAGTTCCAGCTCTGTAGATGGTGTGGCTGCTTACACGTTGTTGTGCACCAGCGTTAAATTGCTGATTGACCTGTAGAGATTTCATCTCACTTAAATAGTATAAAGTGAGTTATTAGCTTAGAGTAACTGGATTGGCATTTTGCTTGACGCTATGTCGTTCGACTATTACTTATACCATGAGTAGCACTACTTATATAGTGGAATCTTGGCTTACGTCGTATTCTTTCCGTTTACACAGCCGCCAACGGCACCACATTTGCACAATGTCACCTGTCAACTACTCTTCAGTGTAGTACGTATTATACATTCTCGCTTCCCAATTTGCTCATTTCACATCACACATTTTACAAGTTATACTTTAAGGGGTTTATTCAAGTTTTTTCTTCTTCTTAAAAAAAGTTATTACATTTTTATAAAAAATAAACTTCTGTAACTAAAGATCGAATCCAGTTGTTCGAATTCATACGAAGCATTAATTTTTTAAACTCCTCTTGCTAAAGTTTTCCTTTCTGGTGATTGTTTTAGTTGCAAAATACGCATTTCAAATCCTAACAAAATAAAAATAATTATGAAGAGTTTGCTTTTATGGAATGGAATTTTGTGAAGAGATCCCAATCTTTTCCTGGAAACAGCTCTGACTTTTCAATTTTCTTTATTGTATTTTCATCTCATGAAGTTTCTTCGCAGAGATTAAGATCCGCAAAATATGGCGAATAAACTTTACAAAAAAGTAGAAGTATCAAACTTTACGTGCACATAATATGTTGGAATATACGATAATTTATTGTTCACGGATTTCTTCCAAATACCAGGATAAAGAAATACTGAGTCTCTGCAATTTGTGATTTAGAATTATTCAAATACAGACTTCAAGAATTCCAATTAAACATTTATTTTAATTTTGGTTTAACACTAGAGTCGCAATAAGGGGTCATTTTGACACGTATCAAATGAATAAATGTCAAGTCAAACTAGAAATTTCTTCTTAAAATAAGTTAAATACACCACACAAAAATAAGTTAAATAGATAAGTTAAATAGTTTTAAATAAAAATTCTGATGTAAAATATATTTTTTTTTATCAATCTTGAGTAAAATTCTCCGCTCTTTTAGTATTAAGGGAATTGGTGGATTTAAAGAAATCGTTTTTTTACGAACGAATACACAGTTTAAATTTAAAAAAAGTTCTTTTTTTTTTTCCCCTTTGGAAATGAATTTTTATTATTTTTTATAACTGATCCAAATGAGTGGAATTAGGATAAATGGAATTTTACAATACATTATTGGAGTGGACTACGGTAGAAATGAGTGCTATTTAACATTACACTTTAAATATTAGTTATTCAGTAATGAATTAACAAAAAGCCCCTGTAATTTCGGAACGCCTCATATGCAAGGCATTAAAAAATATAATAAAAAAGAAAGAAAAGCTGAAAAATATTTTAAGAGATGAATATTCACATAGTAATGAAAATAAAATTACCGAAAATTGTTTATCTATCTAAAATCTATTTAACCAGTGGTGAAATTATTATGCATGCGAATTTATGTTAATGGTAAATTTACTTGAATATATGAATTTTCATCCTAAAACTGATATTAATAGTTTTACAGACCACTACAACGTTTGAACTGGTAACATTTTGAATCAAAGTTTGGAATCTAAGAAACTATAAAGGGGTATCTTTTGTCCCCTTTCCATATCCAGAGATGTTTTCAGATGTTATTTGTGGATATGTTTCTCCATTTTGCTGGTGAGCGACGAGCAAAAAAAACAAAAAAAAAACGGGGTGGTTATTGTTAGGTATATAATAATAAGAGGATGTTGAATCTGGAATGTTTAATTTTTATCTGTGTTAGTAAAGAGATAATGCAATCTACTATTGTTTTATTACAACAAGTGACATTTTGAATCAAAGTTTCGAATGTAAGAAACGGTAAACGAGAATCTTTTGTTCCCTTTTCGTATCTAGAGATGTTTTCAGATGTTATTTGTGGATATGTTTCTTAATTTTGTAAAGGAGCACAGGAAAGGGGATGGGGGGGGGGGGCATTAGGTGTATAATAATAAGAGGATGTTGAATCTGGAATGTTTAATTTTTATCTGTTTTAGTAAAGAGATAATGCAATTCACTGTTGTTTTATTACAACTGCCCGTTAAAAATATCTTTAAGAAGCCAATCTGAGCTTAGAATCTTTTCAATATTTTAGTAATAATAATAATAATAATAATAATAATAATAATAATAATAATAAAATGATATGCAAAATATGTTATTTAAAAGTCAAAAAAAATTCCTTCATGTATAACAAATTATCTAAAATTTATAAAATGCCATATATTTAAAAACGTTTTTGAAGAAACAAAACAATCCCTAAAAATGTAAAAAAAAAAGCAACTTTTTAGGCTCTGGTGTTGAGTTACAAAATTAATAAGTTATTGTAACCTATTCATTAGCAAGCAGGTTGTGTGAACTCTGTCTGGAACTTGGTGACATAAAGTAACTGATTTTCCCATCTCTAGACTGCAATGTGAAAACATAAGACAGAGAAGTGTCCTTTAAGAGGTTACTTCACTCACGCGAAAAACCCGCTCGCTAATGTTAATCCTATGGGGGAAATATTTTAAGATATCTCGTTTGCATTTCAATATTTTTAAATGATTTCTTTTTTGCATTGAATAGCTTAGGTCATTCTCTATGCACGCTCCTTTGTACTTTTTTGATTTTTGTTGCAGTTTTTTTTATTGAGGATACTTTTACTTTCGAAACCGTTTCCGAAAGTGAAAGTATCTTAATAAAAAAAAAAAAAAACTTGTAATGAAAATCGAAAAAGTACAAAAGAGCGTGCATAGAGATTGACCTTAGCTATCCAATGAAAAAAAAAAAAAAAAATCATTTAAAAATATTGAAATGCGAACGAGAGATATCGTAAATTATTTCCCCAATAGGATTAATATTAGCGAGCGGGTGTTTTCGCCTGAGTGAAGTAGCCGCTTCATCCTGACATCTAATCTCATGAAAAGTGCAGGTAGAGTGTCCTAATAGTAATAGTAAGAGTAATATAATCGAATTCCATACAGTTCATTACTTACTTGTTTTTTTAGGGAATGTAACATGGAATTTGGCATCATGTTTTGCATAGCTTCTTCATATGAAGGTGGATTGTCTTCGAAGTCTTCGCCCATGTGAATGGAAAGCTCATCGTAACGAGGTAGATCATCTTCCTTTTCGAACGAATCGTCATTTTGGGGAGAAATGCAGAAACAGCAGCGAAAGTTTGGTCTGAATTCTCTTTTTTGATACCAGCTGCTGAAAGTATCATATCAAAATAAATTACGGGAAGTACAACTTGTTATATCGGTATTTAATAATTACACTAGAACATCCAATGAGGTATTTTTGTTATATCTGTTCTCAAATCTAAATTCGCTACTTTCTGACACATTAAGAAAATTCTTTTCATCTGTTAAATGTATGAAATTTGAAAAATGAAATTCAGGTATTCAGGTTCTAGGGAATCAAACAACGTTTTACATTTTCCTGTAAAATATAATAATATTTTCGGAAATGTTACGGTTTTTAGGTACATTGTTTGTACGGTTTGTACAGTTTTTATGTACAATCATTGAATCGACAGTCATTGAATAGCGAGCATGACGTCAACTATAATGAGAGATGTATCATATTTGTAGAAAAATAAAAAAAAGTTGTTCTATTCTTTGGCACACGAATCAGAATATCTGGAACTTGAAGAAATGAAAAATAGTTTGCAAATGTGTCAGAGAGATTCGCGTTCTCCAGAAAGGGAAATAGAAAATTTAAAGAACGGCCTTAAGCTGAAAGAATGATTATAAAAATCTTAACATTTTTATGGAATTGAAATTCGTAATTTTAAATTTGATTGATACTTAATCCCTATATAATATTATGCTGCATACAAGTTACACATTTTCATAATTTTTAACAATTCAATAATAATTCATCGATATTTATTCGTTTTATGTTAACCTATAATTAAACATACACTGTAAAAAAATTCTCTCAAATTGACAGAAAAAAAACTGTCAATTTTGGCGCCAGTGGAAAATTGGCGCCAAAATTCTTTTTATCTGTTAAATGTATGAAATTACAAAAAAAAAAAAAAAATGTTTACAGAAAATATCTGTGTATTTTCATTAAAACAGTTTTTTTCTGTAAAAATTACAAAATCCACATTTTTTTACAGGAAAAAAAATTCTTTAAAACAATATATATATATATATATATTTTTTTTAATAAAAAATACATAAAAAAAAAACATTTTCAAAAAAAATATTTTTCTTTCAAAATTACAGATTTTTTTGCAGTGATTCAGAAGAAAAGGATGTTTTTATGTTTTAAATTTTACTCAATATGGAAAAAAAAAAATGTTTTAATTATTTTTCAGAAAGGAATTAAAAAGTCAATTTTTTTTTCTGTAAAACTTACAATGAAAAAATACTTACGATTTCTATAATGTTTTAAAAAAAAATTAGTTTGTTGCGAAGATTACGCATGTTTTTATAGCCAAGAAACTTAAAAATCAAATATCACACACACACACACACACACACACACACACACACATATATATATATATCATATTACGAATATTTACCGTCATATGTTGTAGTTGGAGTAAAGTTGATACTAGAAGTAGGAGCACACATGGTCGCACAATGAAATTAAGAACGGTGGTTGTTATTGATGATGTGAAAAATCAGAAGCAGTCGTAATATTTCAGTTGCAGTCTCGACGCGGCCGTAGCGGCAGTAGAATGAAAAAACCAGAGGCGTTTCTCCATGAATCAAAAGAACAAGGCTGTTCAATTTTAATTCTTTATTAAGTATTTCTCTTGGGCAGTTTCCACCTAACAATAATAGCCGTGCATCGCTACGTCATCAAGGTATAGAGGGTAAGTAATAGAACATCTTAATTATTGTCAAACGAGCAGCCAGGGAGTTGTTGACAAGTCAAAATTCGACTTATTTCTCAGGGAGCACCGCAGGTAGCTGCTTTTTGTTACCTAGCGCAATAACACAAATTATGACGTAGAACGCGCACTGAACCAATGAGGAATTAAAGAAGACGCGTCATGCTACGTCACGACCAATGAAAGATAATTAGTAAAGAGTTTGGACAGAGAGGTAGTGGATGAATTTTGTAGTAAAGTGACTTAGAGCGGGAAAATAAAATTCGGAATAAAAATGAAAATGGCTCTCAAAAAACATTCTAAAAACCAGAAATGATCGGGGATCATGATAGAAATTAAGAATAACTAAAAGCTTTATATTTAAGTAAATTTGGACAATTTAGAATTAAATAAAAGGGAATTTAACAGAGTTAACGATAGAGCTAATTTAAGAATAAGGATTTAATGAATACAGAGTAGTAAATTAAAATAAAACAGGAAAAAATTGGAATTGTAAGAATTTGGAATAATTTAACTAAGAAAAACTAGGCGAAAATTTTTTATTATTACATATATATATATATATATATATATATATAACTACGTATAATAAAGACTGCAAAGAACTAATCATACATAAATGGATAAAAAATAAAAATCATAAAAGGGAAAGATGAAACTGAAATTTGTTATGAAAAATATCCATTAAATATCGAAAATATATCCAAAATCGAAAAAAAAAATTCAAATGGATGAAATAATTTGAAATAATGTAAAATAATATGAAATAATTGTGGAATCATGGCAGAATTTTCAAGCCCAAATTACCATAGATTCTACAAAACATAATGATTTCATCCTTGCGCAAGCTATAATAAGCTAAAAAAGTACAAGATTTGGGCTATCATGCAGGAGAAAAAAAAAATACATTATAAATTTTAAAAAAATGATGTTTAAATAAATCTACTAATAAATAAAGCAGAAACAAAAATATAAACTAATAAAATATGAATATATTTATTTGATTTTTATTATCTTTAATTTCAAGACTTTAAAATTTTTGAATCACTTATAATATTTTGAAAAAGGAACCCAATATATTTTTCATTCATTTTGTTGATTTTCCTTTATTGTCTTAAACGATTCAATTTTCTGAAAGAGTTGTCCTCAACTGAGGCGTAATTTTCCTTTTCCGAAATATAGCTTGCTTGTATAGTTGAACAAAGCAACAACAGAAAGTAATACGCATTACATAAACATTATGTAGACATCTTTTACGAGATATTAAATAGCAACATCTGCGAACGAAATAATATAATTTACCATAAACGTTCTAGCCCACATTTATGGAGGTTAAAAAGAATAATTTGAGCTTCCAAATTGGATTTATATATTTTGTAAGAGCAAAATTTAATAGAGTAAGTGCGGTAATTCGTCTAGAATTTGATGTTATGAATCACCGAGTCTGAGTTAAATTCAAATAATATCACAGAAATGCGTAAAATATTTAATATATAGTAAATATTTATGAGCAAATCTAAATTATTTCAGTGTTGGAAGATTAAATTAGTAGAAAAGCCAATTATTTTTAGTTACAGTATCAAAAATCGAATATATATGATTACCAGTTACGACAGAAAAATCAAGCTAAATAAAATAGTTCTTGATAAAAGTAAATAGCATTACTATAACGATTGAAAATACTTACCAGCAAAAAATGTATGTGACTAAAATAACACCGCAGAAGAGGAATGCTACTGGTAATATAAATAAAGTAATATCTGAAATGAAAATGAAAAAAGCGAAATCTGCTTAGAGAATTTAAAAATAATTAGTTTGAAATATAAATAACAATTAACAATAACATATATATATAAATAACAATTAAATAACAATAACTCTATTTTTTTTTCTAAAATAATTGATATAATCAACTTAGTAGAAATGTCTTGCACGAATATAATAGTAATTAACTTGATTAAATTTAGTTTAAATTGGAAATTAAAATGTTTTTAAATTGTACAGTCGTTCAAGAAATTAAACGAACAGTACAACCGTATCGAAAATATGACAAACAAGTAAAAAAAGATATATATATATGTATACAATAATAACATGCACACGCACACATATATTACAGTTATAACACACACACGCGCATATATATAATATTAAAATATTCTATTTTAATTGATTCGTCATACTTTCGGTAAGGCTGTAATGTTTGTTTAATTTCTTGAGCGACTGTACGTATAAAACAGTAAAGTCTAAAAATTCTTTTTGCATGTATTTTATATTAATAGTAATTTAATGCATTATATTTTATTATATTACACAGACACAAATTAAAAGGAATATTTTAATCTAAACATTTTATAAACATTTTCCAAGTATAACTCAACTTTCATTATCCATCCATCATGGGACCATCTCTATAATGGATAAGAGGATAAACTGATAAAAGAATCTTCGTCCTTGCTCTACAACAAATGCTGGTGGTCGACGAAGATTAAATTTTAGCATAGGATTTCGTATCGTACAGATACGAATCAAGATTAGAATTGAAAAGTCATTATATCCCCAAAATTGGCAATATATAGTAAAAAAAAAAAAAAAAAAAAAAAAAAAAATCATCGTATTTGAAATGTAAATGAATAAAATCAACTAGTCAGAACATTATCCTACAGTACATTTTGTGTTCATGTCGCTTTAATTTTCAACATTAATCAGAATAAAAAAGCGAAAATAAAATTTTGAAATAGTATACTACATTACGATTGTACTTACAAACAAACATCAGGCGAAAACTGATCTATGATCGTTTTTTAACACTTTCCAGCCTAGTTGAAAGGTGTTTATGACTTAGGTTTGTCTGGGCTGTCTGCCAGTACGTGCTCTAACAGTCCGTGCTCTAACTCCCGTAAATATGCTCGGATTGCCTTGCAATTTTTATATGTTATTGTCGTTATCTATAGCATGTTCCCTATTTCAAGTGAAGTGTGTAGCACTTATAGTTTTTTTACAGGAATACTCAAAAGAATTCCGTTACGTTACGGTCTATGGGGAAAAATCATTTGCGGTTTATTTTAATGATGTTACATAATTTCAAATACATTGTAATTGATATATATCAATAAGGTGCATTACAAGAAGCTTAATATGGAATAGGGTGTGCATAGCACTTATAGTTACTTTACAGGGACAATCAAAAGAATTCCGTTACATTACGTCTATGGAGAAAAATCGTTTGCGGTTTATTTAAATAATGTTTCACTACTTTAAACGCATTGAAATTTATATGTATCACTAAGTTGCATTACAAGAGGCTTACTACAGAATACTGTGTGTATAGCAGTCATCCTTCATTTACAGGGACCCACAAAAGAATTCTCTACTGTCTGTTTACAATAATTCCTGGAAGTGCGTTTTAAGTTGCTGAACGCGATTTTAAATTTAACTCACTTCTTGTCTATTACTTGGTGTGTATAAATTCTGTATTTCATATACAGGGCACCACAAAAGTTCGCGAACACATTTCCGTTTATTGAAAGAAACTCCAGAAGGAGAATTTTAAATTGTGGTACGCGTTTCCTAACTAAACTAAAATTTAGCATCCTATGTAGTATATATACAAATCTATAGATCGTATACAGCGCTGAATAAAAGTATTCGGATATTTTTCCGAATATTGTATAGGTTGGAAATTCCTGAAATTACGTTTTTAAGTATGTTATGCGTTTTCCAAATTGTTTGCTTAGATGTTATCTTTCAGCATATTAAACGGTAATGATTTGTAAAATTACTTTGGAAGCGTTGGAAAGTGTGACATAATCTATGCTTGACGCATGATTTTTCGTTCTTGTTGTACTTTATGACGGAAGTTACTGATAGAAAATGACGGTTAAAAGAGTAACGGGTAATAGAAGTTTTATTGCAGTATGTTGAAAAGTGTTAAAAAAAGACTAATTGTTAAATATCAATGTTTCAATGCATAATTGCAACATTTACTCTCACATTACAAAACTAAAAAAAAAAAAAAAACTATATTATTTTCAAGTTATTTGGAATATTTTTCGTTGTTGAATCTTTTCTATCGTGTTTACATAAATATATAGCTTACACAACTATACCACTACGTTATTTTTCACACAATTATATATTATTTATCAACATTTATGACCATTAAATTGACTACTATTTTAAAACAAAGAATAATGCCATTTCAAGGAATTTGTAAAGATGACAATAATAAGAGACAATATATTAAAAAAAAAATGTTTGAATGGAACTATGAAACAAGGTACTTTTAATTTTTACCTGTCATTATATGTTATAAAAGTGTAGATGAAAAATCACAGAGTGAAATGTGTTTCGTCTAATGTACTTCATTCAGGACGATAATTTCTTAATGTCGACAAATTCTTTTCAATTCTTTTACAATGAAACCTAAAAAATAAGAAACATATTTTAAATATAAGTTATGGCGCATTTAAAACAAACTTCTTTTATTTGATTAAATTCATTAAAAAACTACTAATATGACATTCGTATATATTTTAAAAAAAGTAATAATAATCTGCTTCGTGTATATCTATTTTTATATGCAATCCTCTTCTTATCGTTGACGAATAACTAATTCCTAAACTGTTAGTTTTATAGAGATACAGCTCTAATTGCAAAAATGTTTCAAATGTTGTTCTTCATCAAATCGAAAATTCATTTACGTCAAAATAATTGGTTTAAAAAAGTTGCGAAATTTAAATTTGTGTACGGTCCCTGAGTCCTATAACTTTTATTTACGAAACTTTCACCATGTTCTAACATGAAAACAATAAAAGTCCATTTCTGTACAACAAAAACTTTCCGAGTTACGATACTGTGAATTTTATAATTTTTCAACGTTTTCCGGCACTAAAAACGCTTTTTTTTTTCTATTTTTTGCTTTTCGTAAATGGTTTTTGGTATGGACACCATCTTATGAAACTCTGATTGAATGGTGCAGATGCAAAAGTCACATTATCCACTTTTTTAAGGTATTGAGTTATTTATACCACCGTGTTCGTCTTTTTAAGGCGAATCGAACTTTGATAGTGATTTGGACCCTTAAAAATATGTTAAGGTTGAAAAAAAATGCTGAAAATCTCGTTTTGATGCATAACTCACATTATCCAACAACTGTTTTGCAGAAAAACTCACACTCTCCAATTCAACCAATCAGGGAGATACAGAAGTAAGAAGTAGTGTAAAATGTTGCACTAGTTTAATGACAGTGAAGAAGTTGAGCCCTGTCTAATAGTAAAATTTTTGCACAAATTAGTTTTAATAAATGTTTTTCGATTTTTTGTTGTTTATTACCCTCCAAAATAACATTATGAAACTAATATTCAGATTTTTTTTTTCGGTTCTTGTTGTTTTAAATTCATAACTATTTTGGATTATAACTAACATTACCCATAAAGGTTTGCTGCAAAACTCACATTTTCCATATTTAAATTAAAATACTAGCTTTATCATAATTATTACAGGTTTAGGACTATGTGCAACTAGTTGTTATGGCAACAAATATATCACACACAAAAGAAAAAAAATTGTGTCAATATATCAGGTTTATTAATAATAATAAGTTTTTTGCATTTTTCTAAAAACTAGGTTATGTGGAGAGTGTGAATTTTGCATTTACACTCTTCAGTTATATCTCTAAAACTAATAGTTTAGGAATTAGCTATTTGATAACGATAAGAGGGGACGTCCTGTGTAGCATACATATCAGCTAGAATCCTGCACGGGTCGTGTTGCCCGAACCCGAAAATTCTGCTTAAAGTCAACCCGAACCCAAAGTGAAAGAAAATTAATTCATATTTTAATACAAGTATGGAAAAATAGTTTACAATTATATCTCTAATATCAATTTTATCTTTTTTGTATAAAAATTTACACATATATGCTACTTATTAATGTTCAAATATGTAATTTTTTCATTTGAAAAATATTCAGCACTTTCTTTTGAAAAATCTTTTTGCCTTACCGACCCCGACCCGAAAGAGTCAGAACTTAAAATATCGCATTTTATTTATTTTGGAAGTCGTTTTGGTTATAGATGCATTCTGAAAAAAAAAAAAAAAAAAAAAAAAAAGACGGAATTTAAATTTTTTGTACTTCTATCGTATAAGTTATATTCAGTAAAAGGAAAAAAAAATGATACAGTAGCATGTGAAACAAAAAAGTTCGAATGTGTCATATTTAAAACAGAACAAGTACCTGCTGCTCGCAGATGAATCATCGTTTTTGTCCTGAATTAAGGACTGTATGCAAAATTTCAGAGACAAATAACTATTAATAATTTAACTAATCGTCAGGAGCGAAATGTACAAAGTCAAATATATCAAAATCATAATTCCGTGTCCAAATTTAGACAGTGAAATATATCAAAAAAGAAGAAAATATCTAGTATTAAAAAATAAGTACAGAAAAAATAAATTAATTAATTTATGTTAAACGGCATCACGAAAATGAATAGCTTTATTTACTAAGAAAATGAAACACTATCTAAAGTACAATTAAATTATAATCTGAAAATATTTCAAAAAGGAAAGTATAAAACTTTTATGAAACAATATTTTAAGAAAGCTTTTAAGTAATTAAATTATAAAAAATACGACTTATAATTTAAATGAAGGTTTTGATGTTTTTTTTTGTTTTTTTGTTTTTTTTAGACAACAACAACAAAAATGCATGTAACCTGCGACAATTACCATACTCATTTACAGATTTTTGGTTGAAGAACTGATATTTTAGGGGTTTTTTTTTGTTTCTCTGTCTCTGCTTTTTGAAACACCCTCCTCCGGTTAAATAACACTGGTCGGCAAATAAATAAATAAATAAATAAATAAATAATTTTTTCCTCCCTAATAATAAAAAAAAAAAGGATGAACTTTATAAATTTATAAATTTGACATTTCTGATTCTAAATATGTTATCAAAACTCCACCGTCACGTACCGTTTTTAAGAGAGACAGCTTTAAAATTACAGTGTCAAATGAAAAACGAATACATTCATCGACCATTCTACAAAACAACAGAAAGCTGAAAATTGATTTATTTTCATTACCCTAGTTAAAAAATGAATAAAGTCTAACATGAAAAAATAATTTTGTTCGTTGACATTTCGAATTGACTGATAATAAGACATAGGAATCGGGTTGTGAGTCTAGTTATATACATGAAAACTTTTTATAAAAAATACTGTAATCGAGAATCAGCGTTAATAAAAAAGTTTGCCAACATTTCCTTAATACGGTTTATTCATTTAACGACTGTATAATATTAGAGTCCCTGTTCAGATAAAATATGGATATAGGGTAACTTGGGGTGAGATGCCATATTGGACAAGATGCCGTGTCACGTGGTTTTCCTATGCGCAGGCGCTGTAGGGAAACGCCACTCAGTCGTGTGGAAGGGGCTTATCTACTGATACTGTAATTCCAGTTTGCGTTATTTTATTTAAGTTTTAAATACTAGTACTTTTCTATTGCTATTTCGTCTTAACACCTTTGATAAGTGTCCAAATATTTTTACGCTCTTTCTTTATGCTTTTCCTATGATATAATCTGCGTAAATATCTTGAAAAAAAAAAAAGCGATTAAATATGTTTTAATCACACATTGAATGCAACTGAGATTCCCAAAGTGTATTTCTAAAAGTAAGTATTGCAAAATTATATCAAATCAAAAAGTGGATAATTTCGATTATCTAAGATTAGTTAAGATGCCGAAATGCAAGCATTTACAAAAGCAAAATTTTTTTATACTTTCTATGACATTTATAAAATGAAATACATTTTTAAATCATACATAAATGTATCAACTTTAACAAGAAATTAATAAACAATAAATAAAAACAGGCGATTTTATAAAAAAAATTAAATCAAAAACTACGGCATCTTCACCCAATCTACCCTAATGTCTGTGGTTCATATTGTGTGACAAACGTTTGAACCAAAACTGTTTAAGGTTACTAAATTAAAATAAAAGGACTTTCGATAATGACGAAATTAATAACTTCCCTCTCTCTCTTTTTTTTTTGTGTGTGTTTGTGCGTGTCTCTCGTGTAAGTTTCCAGCAGTTATCTGCTAACACATTTTCCCTCCATTTGCCGCTGTATCTCTTTTCTATTACAGATACATCGTTGTGGAACATTTCTCCATTTTAATAAGGAATAGTTCCCATATTAACTGGAAAAAAGTCCAATTGAGAATGTAAGTGCAGATTTACAGACATATTGCATCCCAAAGCTAAGTCAGGAGAGTAGACTCTCCACAATTCCTTTATATAATCTTGAGACTTTCTGTTTGCCAAACAATTTTTACTGTGCTACTTTGACGACAGCATTCAGTTCACTTTTGAAGTAGGATCTTTAAATAGTTGTTCTATTCGAGGTCCAACAAAAATAACTTCTTTTATTTTGGCCTCGCTCATGCGTGGAAACTTCTGTATCAAATATTCAAATTCTTCACCGTCTTTATTCATCTCATTTTATAAGTCCATGATTCATATGTTATTAAATTAAGGCGGTATTAAAAAAAATATTTTTCCACGCTCAACAACTCAAAATTTTGAGAGACATTCCCAGACTCATTTTTAAAAGTAACAACAGGAAACTTGGCGGCGTGATTTATAAAGACATTTAAAAGGGCCCCATGTTTTTATTTTTCGTTCCATTAGTTAGAAATTGATTTACAGACAATTATTTTCACAGTACGATCATTTTTTTTTTTGCTTCCAGCGCTATCGCTTCTGGAAATTCGGTTCAAAATGTCCACTTTGACAGTATTTTTTGAAATATATTCTGCCTTTATCAAAAAATCGAGACAATACAGACATTATAAAGTTTCTGAATAAGAGAACCTGCCAATTGGATGCATTTTAGAGCAAAATGAATTTACAAATGTGTCTCAAAATAAGCAGTTTGGATTTGAATACACCCTTAAAGAAAATACTGTGTGCTCCTCTCAATAGTGAAGCTACGCAAATTCCACCAGTGAGTAAAATATAAAGTGTCATGTGAGATTAAATATTACTCAAATTCAGATCGTTGAATTGCAGCAGACGGGGGAAATCTTTTTCAAAAGAGGGTAAAAAACAACAACAACAACAACAACAACAACAACAAAAACAAAGCACAGAAGAATACAAAAATAAAAGAATAGCACACGTTCAGTGATAATGTTTTAGCAAAGACAAACTATTTTAATTTTTAAGAGCAGCCCCACAAACAAATAAATAAGTAAATAAATAAATAAATAAAAATAAAATAAAAGGTACGTGGTGGAGCAATTGCCAAATGGAGGAGCGTGGTGAAGCGATTGCCATATTTGAACATCGTATTGTATAATCTGTCAGAAAAAAAAAATCATTATTTTCAGATTTTGATAATTTAATCAGATGTTGATGTCGACCAGTGTAATTTGCGAATCTAAAGTTATGTCACGACCACACTCGATCTTAGCAGAAATCGATAAGCAAAAAACAGATGAGTAGAGCCGTCGTTATGTTGAGCAACTATTATGGCTTAAAATTTAAAGTACTGAAGAAAAATTATCAACTTTATTTTTTAACCTTATTTTAAGCTTTCTTTGCAGGTGTAAGGAGACATCTATGACTAATGATTTAAGAATTAGCTACTAGATAACGATAATAGGTGACACCCTATAATATTATAAAGCAATATATATAAACCAGTGGACCCGCGCGAGGATTTCGCAGTGCAGTTTAATATTTTTTATCAATATTTAAAATTTTTTAGATGCTGGTTTAACTGCTAAAGAAAAATTAATGATAAAAATATCATCGAACAACATCAGTCAAGCCACAATATCATATCTTTATTCCATCAAAGTTACGGTAAAAACTGATCGAAGATAGCAAAAGGCCCACACGAGAAAAAAAATAACGATCATATTTTAAATGCATTAGAGGATGACATAATCCACTTCGGGAAAAACATAGGACAAAGAAAAATAAATTGAATATTACATTTAAAATAGAATTTAACATAATATGACAAAATATACCTTTTAGGCTACACGTGAAATTTCAATGCTTAGATCGATAGATGGTGTCTTTTCCTTCTAAACCTTTCAATTTTGCTTTTTAATCATATAAATGTAAAATAAATCCGCGAAGAGACACTACGTTTTATCATTTTTGTACTATTTATTTCTTATAATCATTGCTCAGCATGATATAATGCGGTATTTCAATTAACTGAAACTTTTAGCTAAAGAAACATATTTTAACGAAATGCGAGTGTACTATGCCAGAAGCAGGTTCAAAAACTTTTCGAATGATACCTCATTCAGCCTCCCTATTGCTTGGTTTTGAGATTTTAGATAATTCTACTGAAAATACACGAAAATAACATGCGCGGAGCCCGACTACAGAAGAGTCATTCCCAGTTCTCGTCAATATTGAATTTGAATGAGAATCTCGCCAAATTATATAGACATAGCCAAGATGGCTTCATATATGGCAACGTATTTTTATCGCCGAATTTGGCGGTATTTTACCAATTATCGTCTAGCTTGGCGAAAAATTGACGTTGGCGAATATAAATAAATAGTGTTAAGCATGTAAGTGTTGAAACGATGGTTGAAACAATGAAAGAAATTTTGGCGAAACCATGTTCACTAAAACTCATAAATTAAACCCGTTTATGGAGGAATCCTGCTGTATTGTTTCAAAAGGTCAGTCACCCTATAATTTCAAACTGCCTAAAAAAATGGCAAGATCTCAGCCATTTTTTAAGACAGAGGCAATCCAGAAAATGTTCTGGAATCCTTGGATAAAGGCCGAACATTTAACGCAAAAAGTTTTTAGGATTTCTAATTTTTTTGTACAACTTTTTGAAATTGAAATCTTTAAATGGCTGTCACAGCGCCCCCTCCATATGCAATATCCCCAAATTCAACTGGGACCTGCAGGTTATAGTAAAAAAAAATTTGGTTCAATTATCTGCATAACTTTATATACTTTTCGATGATATAATAGTGAAAATGGAACAAAAATCGCAATCACAACGCCCCCTTTCGTCGAAATAGCCCCAAATTTAAGTGGGACCTGCTGGCTATAAACAGAAATATAAAAAAAAAAATGATTCAATTTGAAGCATAATTTCATACACTTTTCGATGATACAATGAGAGCAGACAGACATTTTGTAAAAACATGTTTTTTGGAATCTCTGACCCCTAAAACCTGTCAATCAGTCGAAAACCGGAAGTCGAAAAAAAATTTCGATTACAGTACTTTCTACTATATAGATAGAAGAAAGCAAAAAGGATGTTGACAACAGAAATAATATATATGATATTTAAACCGAAAATGCTATCAACAATTATTTATTAATATTTATAATAGAATTCTTTTATAACTCCCTTGTGAAGAATGATGTAATTTTCAGTGACAATACATGCTGGAAAATTAATTTTCTAAATATCATACTTCTGTGTGCAGTCAATATATTTTTTGACAGTTTCTCCTTCGTTCGGATGTAAATATTCCCCAGTGCAACTGTACTGCCAGTGTGACATTTCCAATAAAAGCACTGCCGACAATAATATTTGTCTTTAGTGATTAATTGTTTACGGTTGTTTATCGTAATTTATGTAATCTGTGCTTTCGTTTTTTTTTAGGTTCCTATCAGAAAGATTGATGGATCTTAGTACACAGTCTTAAGTTCAGTACATTAGTACCAGGATATTTAGCTGTTTTGAAATGACCAAATTGTTATTGGATTACTTACGTAGTTGTTATTTTTATTTGTTTTGATTAAAAATATAGTGTTAAGAGATTTTGTTTTTAATTGTAAACTTAAAAAATAAATTTTTGGTTATTATTAAGGTTAAAATGCTAGGTTAACATAAAAGAAAAAAATATTTTTTTTTTTTTTTTTTTTTTTTTTAAGATTTTGAAAAGTATAATGTTTGCTAGAAATTTTTAAAATGCCACTCCTTCTTATAAAAAAAAAAAAAAAAAAAAAAAAAAAGTTTACATTTTTTATATGTTGCTAGTGAATCAACGAAAGTTTAAGAATCAGATTTTTAAAAAAATAGGATTAATGTAAGAGAAAGGAAGAAACTACAACTGCAAATGAAAAGGAAGATAATAATAATAATAATAATAATAATAATAATAATAACATATTTGAATTTCTAAAACGAGTTTTCAATATTTTACAAATTCGATCCTCAATTTTTTTACATGTTACAATATTTAATTGTAAAAAATGACAAGCAATTTCATAAAAAATCGAAAAAGAAAGTCAAAATTTATTATTTATTAAGCTAAATAGGTGACAGTTATAAACAGTTACAGTTGTCATTCTAATAGGAATAATATTAAAAATCACACTAATTTTATGAAAAATTTATTATAGTATATTTTAAGATATGTTCCCAATTTTAATATGAAAATCCTATAATTGATATTTTCGTAAAAAAATTAAAATTTATGAGGCATTGTGATCCTTTAAAAATTTGTTGATGTATGTATGCTTAAAAATGTTTTTTTTTTTCGATGGATATTTTATTATAATGCAATTCTTCCTTTTATGAGTAGGATAGGATGCAAGAGACATTAAAAGTAAATTTTATCAAATAATATATACAATATTCTTAGTTTAAATAGAAACAAACTTAAAGAAAACAATTCTTAAGAAACCTAATGATTTTTTAAAAGAGTCATAGTACTTCGATTAAATGAACATTCAAAATAAACCCTTTTGAAGATTTCTAAGTCCTATTTCATTATTTTTTTAATTATAAAAAAATGGTTTGAATGTATATTATACAATATCACTTACAATAAAAACATACGAGCAGGGAAGACCGAGCTATGCTCGGTCAAAATTAAATTTGAGTTCAAATATCATGACCCATGACCAAAATGACCCACTAATTGAATTTTCTCGAACATGTGACTTAGCCCAACAGTCTTCTCGTGTCGGAAAACCATAGGATGCAAAATTTAGTGTAAATTGAGCCGCTTTTTAGATATTGACCCACAATGACCCAGAAATGACCCACTAATCGAATTTTCTCGAACATGTGACCTAGTCTAATGATTTTCGCGTGCCCGAAACTCGTAAAATACAAAATTTAATCAAAATCGTTAGAGCCGTTTTTTAGATAAAATTAATTTGACCCGCGTTGACCCAAAAATGACCCACTAATCGAAAGTTCTCGAACATGTGACCCAGCCCAATTGTCTTCTCATGCCCGAAAATGGTCGGATACAAAATTTCGTCAAAATCATTTGAACCGTTTTTTAGATACAATTAGCTTGACCATGACCCAAAATGACCCACTAATTGAATTTTCTCGAACATGTGACCTAGCCCAACAGTCTTCTCGTGCCCGAAAACCATTGGATGCAAAATTTAGTGTAAATTGAGCCGCTTTTTAGATCTTGACCCACAATGACCCAGAAATGTCCCACTAATCGAATTTTCTCAGACATGCGACCTAGCCCAATGCTTTTATCGTGCTCGAAACTCGTAGGACACAAAATTTAATCAAAATCGTTAGAGCCGTTTTTTAGATAAATTTAATTTGACCCACGTTGACCCAAAAATGACCCACTAATCGAAAGTTCTCGAACGTGTGACCCAGCCCAATTGACTTCTCATGCCCGAAAATGGTCGGATACAAAATTTCGTCAAAATCGTTTGAACCGTTTTTTAGATACAATTAGCTAGACCATGACCCAAAATGACCCACTAATCGAATTTTCTCTAGCATGTGACCTAGCCCAATGGTTTTCTGGTGCCCCAAAGCGGTAGGATACGAAATTTCGTCAAAATCGTTAGAGCCGTTTATAAGATAATTTTTGCATATATATATATATATGTATAACCACCCACAAGATTTGCTCGTATTAGAATATATGATAAGCGTTCTTAAAATAGAATTGATATATATATATATATATACATCAATGTTATGACTAATATGATGATGAAACCACACATTTTATTTGTAGTATTTAGGCATTTGGGACCTGAAGATTCTGTCTAAATTCCACAAATTTCATTTTTTAAATTTGTAATTTAATTTCTTCTTCTTTTAAATATTTATATGGAATCTATATTCAGAGTGTGGGGGAACACTATTGTTGTCAATTAATTATTACATACTAATTCATAATTTCGTAGTTTTTGTTGGTGTTTCGGTAATGTTTCATTAATGGTTATATATATATATATATATATATATATATATATATATATATATATATATATATATATATATATATATATATATATACATATATATATATATATATATATATATAGATAGATATATAGATATATAGATATATAAAAAATAAAACTTTTGTAAGTACTAACCATTAAACCACATAAATAATCGATAATAGATAACCTGATAATTACAATACAATACATAAATATATCCAAAAGTTTAAGATTCTCAAAATTAAAATAAGTGGGAAAAATACTTAAAGATATGTAGAGGAAAAATCCAATATGCAGAAAGGGAAAATTATAACAAGAGCAATTGGAAACTTATATAGTGGAACACTTTTTCAAGGGCAATGTTCCACTGATATAAGTAGAATGTAATTGATTTCTGTTTGAGTTAATATCCGTGAGCCAAATTTATCCCAATCAATTACCAAATGAAATTTAAAGAAAATTGAATACAAATGGACAAATATTGAGTACCTGAACATGATATGTGCAAAAACCAAAGTTCGCAAAATAGCTCTGATTTGAAAATAGCTTGCACAACTTTTTTTTTTTTTCAAAAGTATAAAAATAGAAATTAATTATCTAGAAGTGCTTTAAGAAAAAAGGTTTCAAAAATTTGTACAAATTAAAAAAAATAATTAGAAATTATATACATTGAAATGATAATTAAATCTCAGTATTCATAAAAAGAAATTTTTTCATTATTTTTCTTTTTAATATTTCTTTTATGTTAGGATTTCCTGTCTTGATTTCGAACTTTAATCCAATGGAAATAGTAATTACCATAAAAATACATGTTTAAGTGATAATTAACTATCAGAACTCCTAAAATAGAATTTTTTAATTATTATTTTTCCTTTTAGTTTTATATCGGATTACGTAACATAACTTAAGGCAAATAGATGTGGTAACCACCAACTTGGGTTAAAACAATCTTAGAATGAATTAATGACCAATATAAGCTTTAGATATTTCAAAAATGTATCCAAATATTGAAAATAAATAAATAACAATACAGATTGGAATGATAATTAATTAAGTAAAAACAGATAATTATTAGTTAATAAAGATTTATTAGGCTATACAGACAGCAAATTATCTTAGTAACATTAATTCATTATAAAGATAATACATCAGAATTGGAGAGTTTTGAGCGCTATTCTTAGAAATAGAATTATTAAATAGAATAATAATCCATTTTTTCCTTCATCACACGCATACATTTAAAAATTTTAATAGATTCTTTAACAGATTTGAAAAAATAAAAATAGAGAAACTAAAATTTAAGAAGATGAAATAAGTTTAAAATAAATGGATGTGACACTGTTTTCCCTCATTTAGTAAAATAATATTAAAATAAAACATAGAGAAGTTAAACATATGGAACTCAAAGTGAAGTCGGTGATGCATTTATATGTAATGGCTAGGGTTATTTTAAATACAAAATTTGATATTTTAAATTTCATGCAACGAAAATTTGCCATTTTCTATACACAAAAAGTTTCTAACAGTTTAATAAATTGAAAAAAAAAATACTTTACACAAATAAATTACACAATCTTTTGTTATTATTATTATTATTATTATTATTATTATTATTATTATTGTTATTATTATTATTATCATCATACCATCAGCACCGAACAGTGCTTTGACGTAAGAAAATATCAAATCCAAACTACTTCAACTAATTTATGATAATTATATTCCGTTTCAAGTGTCACATTTAAATAAATTTTAAACATTAATACATTATTAACTTTACAAAAATTCAACAAACGCTACACAATTTTTCTTCTTCTCCCATTTTAAACAATTATCAAGTCTGCTGTGTTTTATATTTGAAAAAAAAAAAAAGTTATTAATTATGTTCAATAATAATAATAAATAAATAAATATCTATTTTTTTTTAAATAAATGGCTGGCCAAATACCAATTTACACAATGATATCATTAAAATGTATTTTAAGCAATTTCTTCCCATACATCGGAATATATTTGACTGCTTTTGCGTGGCCCTGTAAAAGAAATATAAATGCTAAGTACGTTATTTTCAATTGGGAAAAGGCTGTTGTGTACCTCAATATCTATATAAAATTTGTCCAATTTTACTTAAAATTCCTGCCCGTAGGTGGCAATGTATCTAAAATCTCTTGTGTGGCCCTGTAAAATATATATAAATTCTAATGATAAACTCTAATGATAATAATATTACATTGTCATGGGATTTAGATATGTATAAGGAATTTCTGCACGATCAGATAATCGGAAGTGAGTTAAAATTCGAGTATAAATTTGAATTGGAGCGACATACATACATACAGTGGTTTCCAAAACTGTTCGTACACTTTAAAAATTTGTAGTAAAAAGGAAGTACCCTGGAATTGAATTCGAATATGCAGTCCAATATTTTTCCATATCATGTCTATGTTATTCTAAATAATACCTAACATTTTTTTAAAAATATTAACTGGTTTTCTTTTTATATAAAAATGAAAACGAAAGCAGGCAGAGAAAGAGCGCGCCACAAAAGTCTTCGTACACTGAAACATTTTCAGATAAATTCATAATTAAAATTATCGTCTGTCGCTTTATTTTTATTTTTGCATTGTGGTGACATTTAAAAAATCGTTTGGCTTTAATTTTTGCTTGCTTTCTCCATAATGTTCTATTTATTATTTAAAAATGGCTCATAGTCGTAAAGAAACAACTAACTGCATTCGAAATTTTATCTTTCATCATAGTAGTGGTAAATCAATTCGGAATATTACTAAATTAGCAGTTAATTTATCCCATTCTACGGTGCCGTATGTGATGAAACACTTAAATCGGATCGAAAACAAGGTAAGAAATGGTGTCCATCAAATTGAATACAACGTGATCAGAGATTTAAAATAAAAAAAATTACGAAAAATCCACGTTTAAATGCTGTAAGAGTTTCTACAGAATTTAATGAAAAATTTTCTACTTCAATTTCACCTGAAACTAAATAAAAGCTTATAATAAAAAGAAAGAAAGAAAAAAGCAATCTTACCTTCATTTACGAACTTTATTCAACGAATTTTTCAAACCTACAAGAACAACTGCACCGAGTAGAATTTGGACGTAAGAATATATCCGGCGATCTCTTGAGAAGACCTGCTCGCCTTATCACTCGAATGATAAGGTCGTCTAAATATGTATGTTCTCATAATATAAGCTTAGTGAAAGAAATCAAAATATAAAAACTCATTTAAAAGGTCTGGGTTATGGTCACGGGGAAAGTCATTTCGAATGAATCTGAATGTCTTAAAATGTTGAGCATTGTGCATTTGTTGGTAGGAAGATTTTATTCAGAAATCTTTGTCTTTTTGTTTTAAGTGTTAAAAAATATATCTCGAGATTTCCTCTTCTATGATGTAAATTTACCTGTCTCGCAAAAGCTGAACTATATTAAAAATAATAATAATAATAAAAATAAACATGGTTAAATTTTTACAGCTTGTTCTGACTGAGATTTTAATGTTGAGCATTTTTCCTTTTATCACTTTATTATAAATGGCAACCAATTAAGTGAGAATTTGAAGAAAACCCACTTCCAAAAAATAACCCATGTTACCTGAAAAAACCCCCACATCTGACATAATCAGCTGGAAATGAAGCATTTAATTACATATGAATAGTTTAAAATTAAAAAATATATAAATTAATGCAGATCATTCTAAAATTCTATTATAACAAGAAAATCTGTAAAAATAAAGCTCGTGTTTTGCCAGACTTCTGCAATAGTTAGTTTAAATTATTTTAAAGCTAAATAAGCACTCCTTAGGTATTTTTAACTATTTTTATTATTCTAAATGATGCATAAAAACAGAACAACAACAACAACAAGTGGGTAAGTGTGATCAAAGATCGCTCAAAGGGTTTCGTTTAATATTCCTTTCAAAACACTTTATCCACTTTAACAATACATCCAAATAAATTTCATTTAGCAACCAAAAAAAAAGTCATGTTTTTTATAAAGTAAAAATTTACCGGTCTATTTTTTCGTTTTTTTCGAATATCTAAACCAGCCATATTCTGTCATAATAATATCTGTCATGTGGACTAAATGCGATACTTAAAAAAATTAATTTCAAAATTAAACATCTTGTACGCCTTCAAAATATTAAAATATGCGAATATTTCCATAATCGGGTTTTTTATCATGATTCAATACGTGCCTCAAACTCATATATTTACTATTCTCTGTTTCTCATATTGATACGCGCTTTGTATTATTCTGAAACATTTGAAAAATCCGTTAAACTTCCGATATGACGTCAGATTTTCTTTTTAATTCTCTAATGACGTGATATTAATCTGTTTTGTGCACATACACATACTCATACTCCTTGTATTATTGAGAAATCTTTCCGTTTTATGTTTCATTACCACTATGACGTCAATCAATTTTATTTCATATTAATCTTTATTTCAATGGGTGAAACTTTTTATTTCATTTTTCACGTGGAAATCGTCTGATAGAAAATAATTATTGTGGAAAGAATTTCATCGTGGATTTTTAATTTTTGGCATCGGAAAAATGTTTAAATTTAATAGGAAAAGGCTGTTACAATTTTGATTTTTTATCTCTATTTACTAAAATAATACGAATTTTTCAAATTTTAATATTTTCAGCTCTTTACAGCTGATATTCTGATTTATACAAAAAGTTTCAACTCTGTAAGTTACATAGTTTTCGAGAATGGCTCTGTGACAGACAGACAACGGAGCGGGAGCAATAGGGTTTCGTGAGATGAACGAAACCCTAAAAAAAAAAAGACTTTAGTGAAAGATTTGATGTAGTACTAGGGTGGGATTTTTGGGAAACATTTCATTGTGGGTTTTCTTAGAGGACAGTAGAATACTAGAAAACCGTACATGTTAAACTTATCTATGCTGTATTTACTTATATTTAACACTTTCCAACTAGTTCAAAAGTGTTTATGAATTCAGATCGTCTGGCCAGCTGCGCTCTAACTTGCGTAAATATACTCGGATTGACACGTAATTGATATACGTTATTGAGGTTTATTTTGACATGATGAAGTGTGTAGTATTCATAGTTCGTTTACAGGGTCACTCAAAAGAATTATGGTCCATGGGGAAGAGTCGTTTGCAGTGTATTTGAATGATGTTACACTGTTTCAAACATATTGAATTTGATATACATCACTGATGTGCACTTACAAGATGTCTACTGTAGAATATGGTGTGATTGGCATTTATCGTTCATTTACAAGGACACACAAAATAATTCGATTAAAGTACTGTCCATGAAGGATAATTGCTGGAAGTGTGTTTTCAATTATGCTATGAGTTCTTAAACTTAACAATTTTTTTTTTTTTTTTTTTTTTTTTTGCATATTACTTGGTGTGTATAAAATCTATAAATAATATACAGGGCTGCATAAAAGTATTCCAGCACATTCTCGCTTATTGACGAAAATTGTTGAAGGAGAATTTTCAACTGTGTTAAGCGTTTCCTAACTGAACTTAATTTATGCATGCTATGTAGTATGTATATAGATCTTATACAGGGCTGCACAAAAGCATTCAAATATTTAGATGATAATTGCTGAAATTGGGTTTTCAAATGGGTTATGTATTTTCCAAATTGTTTATTGAGGTACTGTGCGGGGCTAGTTGAGCTTCAGCCGAAAGGTTGGCCTCCCCGTTCGGTTTGACCTTTACCTTGTTTACTTAGGCATCATCTTTTATCTTATTAAACGGCGAAGTTTCGTTACCAGTATTCTGAATGTGTTGGGAAGTGTTTCATAATCTATGCCCATGCATGATTTTTCTTTCTTGATTCAAAAATTATTATGCTTTTGTTTATTTAAATTTTGACATATGTATAGGAAAAAAATAGGGAAACACACCCTGCCTATTGATAGACTTTATTTATACACCAGAATGGTTAAGAATAATAAGTATCTTTTATTTTTTAAAGTACCCTCAAGTTGAATACTCCATATTTAATGCAATAGATCCTCGTTATATCAAACCTCATTATTTCTTGGCTCTTTCGGATATTTTGCTTTTTTTCCGTGTCTCACAAAAAGAAAATAAAAGAGCTCTACTTGCTTTTTTGCACTTTTTGAGCATTTATAAGTAGATAATAATAAATAATTATTCTCTATTATTATTTTTTATTTAGAAAATTGTAATAGGCGTATAAACTAACTTTTGGAGACAAATAGTAAACCATTTACTTGAAAGTTTCAACCGTTGTTAATTTTTTCAATGGCTTTGGTTACATCGTGCGTTGGGGTTGGGTTGGGTTGGGTTGATTGTTGACGGCCAATTATCTACGCATGGGATATAGGCCCGGGGGGAGTGCCCTTCGTGGGGGTCTTTCTAAGGGAACCTAACCCGTATTTACGCATGGATAAATCCACGGCTCGAAGAAAACCACGAAAACTCCGAACGATTAGGCCGACGGGCGCGATTGGGATCGAACCCAGCACCTCCCGTCTACCAGCTTCGAGAGCACAACCTCTCAGCCACTGGTGGGGTCATCGTGCGTTGGGATTTATCGCGTTTTATTCTTGTCTTCCAAGAAGTGCGATATAACGTCGGGTTACTGTACAATACTTATGAACTTATGTACATGCATTACTTACGTACACGTACACATGCATTATTTATTTATGAATTTATTTACAAACACCTTACATACTTATATCCATCTTAATATACGTACATTTATCTTATGACATACATACTTACATACAATAGTCTTCAATAAATACAATAGATAATATAAAATGAACCCTTTTCCAACAAATAAAGGTATTTTTCAATAAAAGGTAGCGGATTTAAATGTTTAAAGTGTGCAGATTTTTTTTTTCCATCGAGATATTTAATGTTAAAAAAAATATATATATATAGTTTCTATTGTCCAATTTTTTTGAAATTTTTATGAGTCATAAATATAATGGTTTTGAAACCTGTACAAAAAATTTGTGAAAACTTATTGATATTTAGGGGTAAAGGCTCTTGTAAAAAGATTTTTTTCTACACCAGGTCATTTAATAGTTAAAAAAGTAGTTCTTATTGTCTAAACTCTTTATAACTGTTATCAGTTATTAATATAATGGTTTTGAAGTTTGTGTAAAAATTCGTGAAAAATGTTGACATTTAGTTGTAAACAAGCTGTGTTTTCTTCTTACTTTTTTTTAGATTTTCGTTTTAATAAAAAAAAAAAAAAAATAGTTCTAGATAGCTCTAAGTTAAAAGACAAAATAGTTCTTATGGTCCGAACTGTTTGAAATTATTCTGAGTTATAATGTTTCGGAAGCCTGTGTATAATTTTCGTGCAAAAATATAGATATTTAGTTCTAAAAACATAAGCAAAATCCATCCACGTACTGATGTTCTGAGCGACAATTTTGCGAATTTTATTTTTATTTTTGAAAATACTTCTAATCGTCTAAATGTTTCGAGATTTTTGTACTTGATGTAAATCAAGTGTACAAAGAATGAGTAAAAATATTGTGTTAAAATACCGATATTTAGTTACATTTAGTGTAGAAAAAAGAGTGTATACGGGAAGCGCGAAGTGACTACCCTTTGCGAATTTGTTTGAAATAGTTAATATTCGTATTTTTGAAAACTAATTGCACCGTCATAGAGAAAAAGTATTCGAATTAAGTGTGCATTTTTTTTTACGCATTTTTAAAATTGAGCCCAATGCAAATCTCGAGAAACCCCCCCCCCTCCCCCCCCCCTCCCCCCCCCCGCGAAATTGAACTTTTTAAATTTTTTTTCTTTGAAGTTATTAAAATTTGTATTTTTGTATGCGATTTGCCGCGTTCGAAACTAGAAAGTACGGATATGTTTTAGTTAAGAATATATTTTTAGTTTGTTCGTATTTCAAACGGTTCGGCAGACGCGCGTTTACAAAGACGGGGCGAAAACAAAAACCGCTTGGCCTTTTCATTTTTCTCTGCTGGGAAATTTGCGGAATGTTTGAACTGCGCAGGCGCGCGCGTGCGCGAAAGAGTGCGCTTTTTTGGTGAACTTTTATTTTGGTTGTTAATGAATATCTTGGCTAATTATAAAAATAAAAATAAAAAATCTGAGCCTTAGGTGCATCAGGATCTGCCTTGGACTATCCTCATCCAAATTTTAAGACTTCTACGTGCGGTAGATTTCGCTAGCCATCTCCGACAGACAGACACACACAAACACTTGTCCTCTTCTTGTCCCCTGCACGGGGAGGGGACAGCCATAACTTTTCATCAACAAAACAGATGGACAACTTTCTCCTTTCTTTACTAGAAAAAAAAAACAGAATAGAGAAAAAAAATCCCAAAAAATAAAATAAAATAAAAATAAAATAAAATTGGGAGGATAAAAAACGATAACGATATCAAAAGGCAAATCTCCCTCCCCCTCCCCCCTAAAGTGATAGCGTTATATATGTACAGTCCCATGATAATTAACGTATTATTTTATCTTCTTCCCATTTAAAGAAAAATATGACAATTGAAATGCAGTCATTAGTTTGTATGAACTTTTATCTTAAGAAAAAAAAAAAAAAAACACTATTTGATTTTTTGGTATTTGAATAAGAATGCCTGCAAATTTCATGAATTTACGAATAAACATAACCGTGAAGAAATACATTGGAATAAAACGCGTTCGGGTTTGAGGACCGTCTTAAATGATGCAACTTGAATTGCTATTCTCAAAGAGCCCGAAAAATTCTGTGAATTTCTAATTCCGTTTGATCTCTGACAAGGTAGTTAAACACTATCTCTTGCTTGACCAAAACGTGAGATTTGCTTAAGTACTTCAAGATATGAGGTGTTGACAAGTATAATCTTGATATCGGCTTAGTGACCCCTTTTTCTTCGTAATTCTGAAGATCAGTTACGATATAATCGGTTAAAATAATTGATTATAGCATTTCTTGACGTGGAGTTATGATTACTTTAAAAGGGTTATCTAGTTATCATAGAATTAGTTAAAAGTATCACCATAGCTTGTCTTGACATTGGGTAAATGATTATTATTAAAGGTTATCTTAATATCGTGAAAAGAGATCTATCTTTTTATAACTCTTTTTAGTAGTATGTTTTTTGATATGTAAACGATGACTCATCTTTCCTGCAATTGCGTAACGTAAAAGATCTATATTGAATATTCTTGTCATTGCATTGCGTAGATTCAATGACGATTGCATTTCAGATATATTAACAATCTATGAAATCTTTGCAATCTTTCTCAAGAGAGATGATTTAAGAAGTGGTTCTTTGAAGTCCGTCAGCGTTCATGGACATATATAAGCAAACACGTTTCACCAATTTTGAACATGACTTTAAAACGTGATATTTTTGACGTTGATATATTTTCCCCCGTTACAAAACATTTTCAAAATTTTCATTCAGATAACACGCATGAAATGTGAAGAGATGTACAGTTTTATAAATAGATAATATTAACTATTACTACTTACTACAATGAAATGTAAAAGCAAACTGTCATATTCGTAAACTAGTCGTTGGAGGCCACCGTAATACTTGCACATCATGGATATGCATAGTATAAAATATGAAAATAAAACATGTGTAAACTAGTTATAAAATGCATTGCAATTCGAATAAAATCGTGGCTTGATGACGTCCTAAACTTTAAATGCTCTATTACTGAATTGCGTAAAAGAAACATCCTTCTAACTTCAAAAATGTTAATCATATTAACTAAGAGTTTACTTCGCCGGATTAAGCGTCTCATGTCCAATTAAAATATATCTTTGAATTGCAATGTGAATGAAATACAGGGTCACGAAAAATAGAAGAGTGTGGAAAATAGGATTACAAATATCTCGGTAACTAATTATCCGATCGACTTCATTCTTTATGCAAAATTTATGTTTTTTTTATTGTTTTTAGTATTCACTCCTTAAAATAAACAATTTCGAAAATTTTTATCTATCTTTTATCAGAACGAATATTTCAAGAGTTCGAAAATCTTCATACAGATAACAGGCATAAAATGTGAAGAGATGTAGAGTTTTATAAATAGATAATCTTAAATATTACTACTTACTACAATGAAATGTTAAAGCAAACTGTCATATTCGTAAACTAGTCGTTGGGGGCCACTGTAATACTTACCCATCATGGATATGTATAATATAAAATATGAAAATAAAACATGTGTAAACTAGTTATAAAATGCATTGCAATTCGAATAAAATCGTGGCTTGATGACGTCCTAAACTTTAAATGCTCCATTACTGAATTACGTAAAAGAAACATCCTTATAACTTCAAAAATGTTAATCATATTAACTGAGGGTTTACTTCGTCGGATGAAGCGTCTCATGTCCAATTAACATATATCTTTGAATTGCAATTTGAATAAAATACAGGGTCACGAAAAATAGAAGAGTGTGGGAAATATGATTACAAATATCTCGGCAACTAATTATCTGATCGACTGACTTCATTCTTTATATGCAAAATTTATGTTTTTTAATTGTCTTTTATATTCACTCCGTAAAATAAACAATTTCGAAAAATTTTATCTGTCTTTTATCAGAACGAATATTTCTCGAAAAAATAGTTCCGGATAATCGAGGTTACTAAAATTCAATAAGCTTCTTCTCATAATTACATACTAAGTACATACCAAATTTCAAGTCTCGATCTCAATTTGTTTGGGAGATAGAGTGATTACAGACACACACGCAGACAGACGGACGGCATTTTTTTTTCTTCTAAAAATATGTTTTTCGAAATTTCCAGTGTCTGAAACGTGTAAATCCGTCAAAAAGTTTTTTTCGAATTTTCAAGCGATTGCAAGACTTACCTTATACTATGTATGATGGTAAGTAAAAAAAAGTTTGTTGCTTCAATTAAAATTACCTGCTCCATTGTCGCTTTTACAGATGTCATTGTTCTTCAATTAATTACATCAAAACATTTTTTTTTTCTAAATGTCTTTTCAACCATGAGGAAACCCTGATCCTGGGGCTGGTGCACCAAATTCTAAATGATTTGATGTTTATGCATTTAAAAAAAAAGTTTAAATAGTTAAATTTGAAACATGTACAAGCAGGGTTCGGTGATATATATCAATGGATATATATTGTGATATATATCATGATCAGGGCTTTACAAATTTGAAAAAATCTGGTAGCCAGGTATAAATTCTAATCGCCAGTAAAAAAAATTAACTATTTATTTATTTTTTCGATAATCGTATTTTTTCCCTCAATAATTTAATTTTTTCTACAGCTTTGAAATTTTTATATGTTAAATAAATCATTTTTAAGTAGTATGTATGTATGTATTATTATTATTTTATTTATTTATTTTTATTTATTTTTTTATTTTATTTTTTTGTATTTACAGTGATTTCTAGGGTACAGAGAGCTCAGTTGAATATAAGTCTCTATATTTTTCACTGTTGACATTATAACTGTTTATAAATTATTTTATTTAATATACTTAAAATTATGATAGTATTTTGAACTTTTTATAAGTTTTAATCATAATTCCTCTGCTGGGAAAAATTTGGTGAAAAAATAGTAATTTTTAGATATTTTGTGTGTTACAAATGTTTTATTTATCTTGTGCTCAGAGATAAATATTAAGCACATTTCATTTTTTAAATATTTATTTTTTTACTAAAGCTTTAAAATTTTTTATATATTATATAAAATATATATACTACGACCGTATATAATTTTGGTGGAGAATTATTGATATTTAAGGCATAAAAGATCTGTTTGAAAAAAAAATTACAATATCTTTTTCCCCCCCAAAATTCTGAAAAATTGTGCTTCAGCTTTGAAATTTTTAAATGTTAAATAAATTATATTTATGTAGTTTGTGTTATGTTTTGGTATATTTGTTAGGAAAGTGATTTCTGATATAAACATTTCATCTATTACCGTGAGCCTGACTATTCATCCATCCGATTTCAAGCTGGTGAAACGAAACACGTGTACTGACAAAGTACTTTTTCTGTTTTCTGTGAGATTCTCATTAAAGAACTTACACGTGTAACCTCAAGAGTTCAAGGCTATAGGACGTAGACTTGACTGTGTTTTCTCTCATCCAAGAACTAATACTTCAGTCTCTGAGTAACCTTTTTTAAATGCAGACCTGCTGAACACTTCTCTTAAAATATATGTTTTAACCTTTTTTTATAGTGTGATGTAAATTTAATAATGTAAATCTTTTTTTTTCTTTAACAGTAATTAAATAATTAACTTAGAAATTATATCATGAAGCCATACTTTATTTAGAAAAGATGTTGTGTTTTTATTCTCATCAGTGATATGAAAGATTAAGGACTCTCATCTATCTGCACTTTTGTTGTGCTCCCTTCCACCTAGCTATGATACTCTGATCACGGCATTAGAGGCCCGATCAGAGACCGAATTAAATTCGGAATTTATAAAAGGAAAACTAACAGATGAATTTCAAAGGAGACAAGAAAGCTCCAATTCATCGCATGAAAATGTATACAAAACATATAATAAACAAAAACAAAACACTAGGGCATATCCAAAAAGAGAACAAAACCTTTTTTGCACGAATTGCAAAAGAAAAAACCATGTGCGACAAAATTGTTGGTTTCTTAAGAATAAAAATTCTAAGAACCAAACAAATGAAAAATACAGACAAAATTCGTCTTTATGCTTTGAAGCAAGTAATTTTACTCCGGAAACAAAAGCAGAAACAAACACACAAATTCAAGAGAGTAAAAGCGAAGAAAATCAAAACACTTTAGAAAATACAGTGTCTCAAAAGCAATTATCATTAATCGCACATAATGAATCTAAATCTACTTGGATTGTAGATTCTGGAAGCAGTTCACATATTTGTAATGACATAAATGTATTTGTTGACATTGACAATAACAACAAAAATACTGTCCCGATAGCAAACGGAACAACACTAGAATCGCACGGGACAGGTACAATAAAATTACGGACACAATCAAATGACATAACTTTAAAGGACGTTTTATATGTCCCAGATATTCAATCAAATTTAATGTCGGTTACGAAAGCCACAAAGTATGGTTATGAATTCATGTTTGAAAATAACACCTGTAACTTATCCTATAATGGAAAAACTCTCTTAGAAGGAAAAAAGAAAAATTTATATGAAATTGACCTATACAAACCAAAGCAAGAAATCGATGTCAATTTTGCTGAACAATGCAAGAATAAAAACTACATTGAGCTTTGGCATAAGAGATTAGGTCATAGAAATGTTAATTCAATTAAACAACTCTTATCCAACAATTTAGCAACAGGTTTAGAAATTCAAAATTGCAAACATGACATAATTTGTGAGAGTTGCATAAAGGGAAAACTAACAAATGCACCGTATCCAAAACAGAGTGAGAACAGAGCTAAGAAGGCGATCGATCTGGTGCATACGGATGTATGTGGTCCGATGCAAACAGAAAGTATAGGAGGGAAGAAATATTTTCTCACATTCACAGATGATTATAGTAGGTTTACTATGGTATTTCTTTTATCGAAAAAAGTGAGGTATACCAAAGTAAAAGAATATGTAGCCATAACGAAAAATAAATTCGGTCGCACAGTTAAAGAAATCCGATCAGACAATGGGGGTGAATACACTAGCGAAGAATTAGAAAAATTCTTAAAATATGAAGGTATTCATCACCAGTTCACTATTCCGCATTGTGCACCTCAGAACGGTGTTTCGGAAAGAAAGAACAGGACTTTAGTCGAAATGACAAGATGCCTATTATCGGAAGCCCAGCTTCCAAATAAATTTTGCGCCGAAGCTTTAAATACAGCTGTGTATATTATAAATAGACTTCCAACGAAGTCACACAATTCAACTCCATACCAGCTATGGACAAACAAAAAACCGGATTTATCAAACATAAAAGTATTTGGCTGCAAAGCTTATGCTTATCTCGATAAATCCCAAAGAGGAAAACTCGATGATAAAGCAATAAAAGGAACATTTATAGGTTATGATAATAGATCAAAAGGATATAGGATCTACATTGGCAATAATAAAGTAATAAGGGCAAGAACTGTTAAATTTATAGAAAACTCTAATTCAAATGAAAACGAAAAATAATCAAGCATTGATATGAGAGAAGAATTAGAAGTTCAGAAACAACCTGAAAAAGCAGGGGGAGATTCCTCAAAATTCTTTATAGACATGCAGGAAGATAAACAAACAGACAATGAGGAAAATTTAAACGAAAACGAACCTAGAAGATCTCAAAGATCAAACAGGGGAGTTCCGCCCGATAGATTAGCTTATATTACTAAACAAAATTAAATTGTTGAACCAACAGAGTGGAAAGATATAGCGAAAATCGAAAACCCATATGATAGGAACAAATGGTATGAAGCAACTAATGAAGAAATTAATTCATTAAGAAAAAACAAAACATGGGAACTAATTGATCCACCACCTGGAATAAAAGTAATTGGGAATAAATGGGTATTCACCAAAAAATATAATGAAAATAATGAAATAGAAAAATATAAGGCACGTCTTGTAGCCAAAGGTTTTTCTCAAAAATACGTAACCGATTATTTTGAAACCTTCGCTCCAGTAGTAACGTATACAACAATAAGAGCTTTTCTAGCATGTGCAGCGTATAAAAATTTAGATGTAAATCATATAGATATCAAGACTGCATTCCTCCACGGAAATTTAGAAGAGGAAGTTTATATGACACAACCAGAAGGGCATGTAATACCGGGAGAGGAAAACAAAATTTGCAAACTAAAAAAATCAATTTACGGATTGAAGCAATCCGCACGAGCATGGAACATTAAATTAGAAGAAAGTTTAACTAAACTTGGTTTTGTGCAAAGCACCTCCGATCCATGTCTCTTCACACGAAAATTAAAGGAAAGTACAACATATATCATTATATATGTTGATGATTTATTAATTTCAGGGGAAACTAAAGAAATAAATGAAATAATAGAACAATTAAAAAAGGAATATGAAGTCAAAAATTTAGGACTTGTAAATTATTATCTGGGGATAAACATAAAAAGAAGTAAAGAAGGAAATTTCGCACTTGATCAAAGAAACAAAATAAAAGAACTGATCGAAAAATTCGATTTAAAGGAAGCGAAACCCTGTGATACTCCGATGGAACCCGGGTACTTAAACATAATTGATGAGGAAAATGTACTTACTAATAACAGTAAATATAGGCAAGCTATTGGTACATTGTTATATATAGCTACAATAACCAGACCAGACATAGCCGCCGCTGTGAACATTTTGAGTCGTAGAAACGAAAAACCCACAGAAAAGGATTGGAACGCAGTAAAGCGGGTTATTAGATATTTAAAAACAACACAAGAACTAAAACTAATTATTAGTAAAGAAAATGAGCCAATACTAACAACATATGCTGACTCCGATTGGGCAGGGGATAAAAATGACCGTAAATCAACAACGGGAAATTTATGTAAATTAGGAAATACAACAATTTCCTGGTCAACTAAGAAACAAAATTCAGTTGCCTTATCATCCGCTGAGGCTGAATACATCTCAGCAGCAACTTCAGCACAAGAGATAGTTTGGATAATCAATCTTCTAAAGGACCTTGATCTACAACAAAATTTGCCCATAACTTTATTCGAAGATAATCAAGCTTGTATAAACATAATTAAAAATTATAAACATCATTCGAAAACTAAACATATCGATATAAAATACAACAGTATAAAAGATCTTAAGGAAAAGGGAATAATTGAACTACAATATTGCCCAACCAAAACTATGACAGCTGACATTCTAACGAAACCCCTTCCCAAACCTGACTTTACAAAACACAGTACAGGTTTAAATCTCAAGAACATTTATGCTTCAGAAATCAAGCAGGGGTGTTAGGAAAGTGATTTCTGATATAAACATTTCATCTATTATCGTGAGCCTGACTATTCATCCATCCGATTTCAAGCTGGTGAAACGAAACACGTGTGCTGACAAAGTACTTTTTCTGTTTTCTGTGAGATTCTCATTAAAGAACTTACACGTGTAACCTCAAGAGTTCAAGGCTATATGACGTAGACTTGACTGTGTTTTCTCTCATCCAAGAACTAATACTTCAGTCTCTGAGTAACCTTTTTTAAATGCAGACCTGCTGAACACTTCTCTTAAAATATATGTTTTAACCCTTTTTTATAGCGTGATGTAAATTTAATAATGTAAATTAATCTTTTTTTTTAACAGTAATTAAATAATTAACTTAGAAATTATATCATGAAGCCATACTTTATTTAGAAAAGTTGTTGTGTTTTTATTCTCATCAGTGATATGAAAAAGTGATTAAATAGTGCCATTGGATTTATTCTCAAGTTGGATAATACTTACCACACCTTCGCGGACTTAACAGGTATGATAAACTTGCATTACCTTATTTTCAATTGTGAAGTTTAAGTGAATTTTAAGAATAAAATAGAAGAAGCATTTATTTGCCTTAGTTCTCAAAATTTATCAATATTCACAATGATTTGTAGGATGTAAAGGGCTCAGTTATTTGTTTTTCAGCACAATTGAGTCAACTTTATACCCGGTTACGAATTATTTTAATTAGTACTTAAAATTATCCCAGTGTTTGGAAATGTATGTAAGATTTGATAATCATGATTCCGCTGCTTGGGAAAATAACGAATTTTATCAAATTAAAGAATGACTCGTATATGATAGTAATCTAAAGTGGAGGCAATTCTGTATTATGTCAACTAGTTTCTGCTTATCTTCAGTTTTGTTGCAAGCTGGTAGGAAGAAAAAAAAAAGAAAAAGACATTTAGAATATTGTTTTATTAAGTTTTGACGTTAAGTTCTATATATTGCAGTTTCTAATTTGTATTAAGTCTCAAAACATTTATAATCAGCAGTAAGTTGACTATTTGGAAAATATTGGATATATATATATATATAATGTCGGATATATATATATATATATATATATATATATATATAATATCGGATATACATAAAAAATGATATTTTTGATATTTTCAAAAATATTATGATATACGAACCCTGTGTACAAGTAAGTCTTAAAATAATTTTTCGTAAAACGGCTACTACTAAAAGAAATTAAAAATATTCACAAAGTGATTATTTTGTCTAATATATATTCTAGTTTACACTCCAGTTACAGTGTGTCCCAAAAATTACAGATAAATTTTGAAAGTGAATTTAAAAAAAAAAAAAAAAAAAAACGCGATAGAAATGCATCGTTTGCGGCCTTATGTTTGGGAAACCAGGAAATTTATATCACTAATTTGCAAATTTAGTTAACATTTTCGCCAAAAGGTGGCGCTGCAAAATAGCGGCGATACTCCAAAACAAGAAATATCCACTGTAGCAACAAATAAACCATTTTCAATAGTGTATACTCTTTCAAAAGCACACACTAACAGATTGCGTAGCAAAATACCCAATGAAAATGTGACGGATTCAATTTCTCTGGAGCTCTGGCATACCTGCTGCCGCGCCATCTTTTGGCGGAAATTTTAACTAAATTGGCAAATTGATGGGATAAAAATCCCTGGTTTCCCAAACATAAGGCCGCAAACGATACATTTCTATCGTGTTCTGTTTTAATTTATTTTTTATTTATTATTATTATTTTTTTTTTATTGACTTTCAAAATCCATCAGTCATTTTTGGGACACGCTGTACATTTGATGTTTAACATTTGTTCATTTGATATATTTTTCTAGTAGAAAAGTGTGTGTCAGTACTTAAATGATAAAATGATAACTGCATATCTGAAATTATAAAATATGTATGTATACTTAGCGGTGAGAAAAATATTTAAAATGTTTAATTTCTTTTGATAACATGTGAAAAGAGGCCCATAATATAATTTTCCCATTAAGTCCTGCTATGTTTTCATTTGGTCATGACTGTATGTATAAAGCATAATAAAGCATCTCAGTGAATACATTATCTAAATTATATAAATCGTTAAAAAAAATTTATGTTATATACAAAAAAAAAAAAAAAAAAAAAAAAAAAAAAAGAAAAAAGCAGATTAAGGGGAGGGGGGGGGGAGATCACTTTGATCAGCCGCAAAATTGCAATAATTAAACCAGTACGAAACACACTGTAGTTTCAAAACCAATGAATGAAATACAACATTTTTTTTTTCTATAATTTCATACATTCTTATGGTTGAAAAAAAAAAACCCATTCAAATATATATATTTAGTAATATTAATTAAGTAAATGATAACGACAAAAATGGCATTTTAAAATATGAATACTAAAATATGCATTTACGCGCAAGCTTTAAATAAAAAGTAAAGTGCTCAGTTAAACTGCTGGCATTGAGCTCACACGCTATTCACAATAATTGTATATTATACTCTTATTTCAAAGAGTAATGCCCCTCGAAAAATAAAGAAATCGACAATAAATTAAGGGGGATTAGCCCCACCGTTTCCCCCGCTTATACTTAAACAATGAACCCCCAAAACTAATCAGGGAAGCGCCTTATCACAATGAACATATATAAAAAATTTGAAGCAAATAGGATAATTCTGCATGAATAAATTAAGGGGTGGATTAGCCCCCATTCCCCCTTCAACTCCCAAAACTAATCAGGGAAGCGCCTTATCACAATGAACCTAGATAAAAAAAATTGAAGTAAATCGGATAATTCTGCATGAATAAATTAAGTGGTATATCGGATGATTCTGAATGAATAAGTTAGTCTCCTTTCCCCCCTTTATACTTAACCAATGAGCTCCGAAAACTAATCAGGAAAGCGTCTTATCACAATAAACCTTTATACAAAATTTGAAGCAAATCGGTTAATTCTTCTTGATAAACTCATTTATCTAAATTAAAGCGGGGATTACCTCCCGTTCCCCCCTTTATACTTAACCAATGAACCCCCAAAACTAATCAGGGAAGCGCCTTATCAGAATGAACCTATTTTACAAAATTTGAAGCAGATCGGATAATTCTGCAGTAAAAATCCATTTATCTAAATTAAAGGGGGGAGTAGCCCCCATTCCACTCTCTTTATACTTAACCAATGAACCACCGAAACTAATCAGGGAAGCGTCTTATCAGAATGAACCTATGTACAAAATTTGAAACAAATTGGATATTTCTATCAAGAGTTATCGGGATACGTACATACAGAACCTGCGGGCACATTAGCTCTCCGGCTCACGGTTTACGATTTGCTGATTCTAGCTGGCCAAGAGTCGATTTTTCAAAGTTTATCCAACTGGATTTTTTTTTTACCACGTGTATCTGATATGTGCAGGTGGTGGGCACTGCAGATGTTTTTGATATAAATGCAACCGTACTGCCAGTAGGTGAGTATGAAGTTGGCGTTTATTAGAGGAGAATAAAGCGATGATTTCTAGTATATTGTTTTAATATGTGAATGTTGAAGAAATTGAAAGAAATTGTACATTATGAGTGCTTTAGAACAAGGCATGTACTTTATTTTTTTTAATTTATAAGCATAATTTTTTCTTTTGTCAATAGTTATTTCACATTTAATGTTTTTAATGACTTTATGTATTTTTAATAAATTTCATTTTGAAAATTCAAAAAGTTATATGATAAAGCTAGATAAATCTCAACTTTTAATTTTAGTAAATAGTTTAGAGTCTTAGATATTGGATAAACGTTTACTTGTCTGCTTCTATCTGCTTCCGTAGATTTTAAAGTTGTTTTTATCATACGAAGTCTAAAGTTATTATTATATTTTTTATTCTAAGAACACTTTTCTTTTTACCAGGGTCATCAGAATGTAAACCAATCACACGAATAAGCTTTTGTAATATTATACAGCAGCAACAAGCTTCCACATTTAACGAAAAAATCGAATTGGCTTAATATGTTTTGTTCACAAATGAAAATTATAACGAAGTACAAATGAAAGTTTTCAAGCAGGAAATGATCATACAGAAGACCCCGTTTAGACAAAAGTGGACTGCTGTACATAGAGCACATGAGAAATTTCTGAAAAAATATGAAACTTGGCTGCAAAGCAGTTTTGAAATACCTCATTCAGTGAGTACTCGTAACTTACTGAGGAAACCCAGAATGAAGAACTATTAAATGGTGAATTGTCAGAAAATTTCTACGCAATTTTCTTATTCCTTTGTATATATAATAATATGTATTACTCTTTAATATTTATTTTGTATCCCAATTTCTAGTAGATTATTATAAAAAATTACTTTTATAATTTGGTATCATATAATAAATATAATTCTATCGCTTAAATCTTAATAATATTATAAAAGTTCATAAATATTGTCCTTTTTAGTTATCAAGTAAAAGATTAACTCATTCATTACATGTTTTAAAGCTTTAAATAATTTAAATATTTAACTGAATGGTACATCATAGTAATATAATAAAAAAATTCACATCAGGGTGGCTAGTGGTCAGGGTAAAATACAGTCAAAAACAGTGATAAACACCAGTATATTCTCATAGAAAAATTCATGTCGATTATTCGATCAAATAATTAACATGAATTTTTCTATAAAAATATATTGGTGTTTATAACTTTTTTTGATTACGTTCAACAATCTCGAATTTCAGATTTTAACTACGAACTTGTGTGCTTAGATAATTATGTAAAATATGGAAGTATTGCCCACAAGTCTATCATGCATATAATTGTAAAATTTTAATTTTCAGCAACACGTTATGATATTTTTAGTATAGGAGAGAAGGATTTCTATCGGGGTATCATACCTAGACACTTGACTTATTTACATAAGAAACACTAAGTTAATGAAAGTTGCTAATTAAGTACCAGAATATAAGCTTGAAAAATTGATATTACACCATTTTTTAGACGCAATTTTCAACTACAGGTGCAGATTCACAGTCACTAGTCGCCACATGGCGATTAAATTTTTTGCTGTGGCCACTAACTTTCAGTGTTTAAGTCGCCATGTGATTTAAAAGTGATCGATTTCTGGTATTCCCAGTCATCATCGTGAAATTTTGATTTTTTTTTCAAGATTAAGAGCAAAACACAACAAACTTTATTATTATCTTTTAATAACATTTCAGAATTATCTGTTTAACACAGCAAACTAGTAGATATATTCAAATAGCAGTATTATTCTTAACAGTTTGAGTCTGATAAATTTACATAGTCTGTGATTTTTTTAAATGGTATTTTCCTATAGAAAAATAAATATTTGACGTGTTTTGATTTTTATAGTGCAAAATAATCTCACACATTCAGATTTTATTTTATATGTACTTTGTATGGCAAAATCAAAATAAGAAATATTGTTTTTCTAATATTCCCCGCTATCATGTTTGCTTAGCTTATACAATTTTTTTTAAAACCGTATCTTGCCCAACTTTATATTCTGACTATGCATGATTTAAGATTTATATTACACTTAAATAACATTCAAATTTTGTTTACATGTGTGTATATTAAATAAATTACTTTATACTGAGTTTTTGGTAATTACACTGATATAAATATAAATATAAATATAAATATAAATGCTGGACGATTACACCATGAAATATTACAACATTAAACAAGTGAATATAAAACATCACATATTTTTACTGAATGGTGTATACAAATTTAAAATTTTGTTGGTGCGATGGTTGAGTGTTACCCTTGTTAATTTTTAATAATATTGTGGCAACGGACGGATTGTTTTTCGCATTTGAAACTTTAAAAGCAATATAAGAAAATTTTCCTGAAGATGACCATAGATGGTGGTCGAAACGTCGATATTTTTAATATTAATGTATGTATAAAATTTTAAATTTGTATACAATACACCATTCAGTAAAAATATGTGATGTTTTATATTCACTTCTTTAATGTTGTAATTACACTGATTCCTGAGTTTTTTGTTTAGCTTTTTACCCCATGTACACTTTTTATGTTTTTATGTGTTTGTTTCACAATTGTGGCGATTGGATTTTTTTGGGTTTAGGAGCCACTGGCTCCTTGCAAATTTGGGAATCTGCAGCTATATTTTCAACCTGTTTTTTTCTTTATTTTTAACGCTTTACAACACGTTTGAAAAATGTTTACGAATTCGGTGTTTGTCCATGTTCAAACTTGTGTAAATATACTCGGATTGCCATGCAATTGATACATGTTACTGATGTTTACTATGGCATGTTCGTTATTGAAAATGAATTGTGTAGCATTTATAATTCGTTTACGAAGGCATTCAAAAGAATTCCTTTAAATTGCGTTAATTGTATAGGGAAAATCGTTTGCGGTGTCTTTTATTGATGTTACACTATTTCAAACATATTGAAATTAATATATATCGCAGAGATGCACCTCAAGATGCGTACTATAGTATATGGTGTGCATAACATTTATCGGTCATTTACAGGGACACACTAAAGAAGTCGATTACAGTACTGTCTATGAACAGTAATTGCTGGAAGTTCGTTATTAGTTGTGTTATACGTTTTTAAATTTAACTATTTTTTTGTATATTACTTGGTGTGTAAAGGTCTATAGATCCTATACAGGGCTGCCAGAAAGATGCCGAATACAATTCCGTTTACTGATAGAAATTGCTGAAGGGAATTTTCAACTGCGCTATGCGTTTTCTAATTAAACTATATACAAAATTTGAAGCAAATCAGCTAATTCTGCATGAAAAACCCAATTATCTAAATTAAACACAAAAGAATTCGAATACTTTTCCGGCTATTCATGGTAAATGCTGAAATCGTGTTTTCAAATGCGTTATGTGTTTTCTAAATTGTTTACTTAGGCATCATCTTTTCCCTTATTAAACTGTGACGTTTTGTTACAGTATTCTGAATGTGTTGGAAAGTGTGTTCATGATCTATGCTTGATGCATGATTTTTCATTCTTGTTTAAATTATAGGATATACATAATGTAGGTATTTTGTACCGACTGTTATGTCAGGGCGCGAAATTTCCGCTCGCCAGCTCGCCATTGGCGAGGAAATAGTTAAGGTTGGCGAGTAAGTTTCGTCTTTTAAAATGTTGTGCTTCAAATCAAATTATATACGCTCAGAATATCGTGCTTCAATCCAGCAACACGCGGAAGTGTTTTAAAATCAAGCGACGGCATTTATCTTCTAAAAGAAAAAAAATGCGGCGTCACCCACTTCCATTTCTCTCTAACGGAGGAACGAATTACCCCAATCTGCATTCGTCCCCGCACTTTCGCACCACGCTAGCGCCAAGGCTGTTTTTTTTCGCTTCCGAGGCCGAATCTGATCGCTGTTCACTCCTTCGCGAAGTGAATCAGGTTTCGAAACGGAAACGCAGTAAAAATTATTTGTTTTCTCGCAAATTCTTTGTTTCTTTTGGTTTAGAGTTTTTCTTGATTCTATGGTAGTTGATGGTAATTAAAGTGGCTTTTTAGTTTATTTTTTATTTATTGCTATGGAGAAAATACAAAGCAATAATATAGAGTCCTTTTTTACTAAAGGTAATAAATACATTAAACGAATCATGGGATAAAGGTCGCGGTCACAAATGTTGAAAGCAAACTCGTGCATCCTGAAGTGAAGCAATTTTTCAATTTCTACATTCTTTTAGGATTTCGGTTACCATAAATTTCTTCACACTATATCAGTAAACATTTTTGGAAATTGTTCATATTTTTCATTAATGTCAAATATTCTGGATTTAACAGACAGCTCCTTCTAATAATGGTCAATTTAAATTCAGTTTGTCAGACATAGTTCATTTTCTGGGCAGATGTGGTGGCCGACGTTGCTGTCTGAATGAATGTAAAATAGTGGCGAGCAAAAATTTTAATCTGGCGAGTACCATTTCAACTGAAATTTCATGCCCTGGTTATGTTATATTAATATGATGATCGATAATGCATCCTAGGGTTAAGGTCTTGGTTTAGGCTTTATCCTTAGTTTATGTTTGGACCTTTTTATTTTACTTACCCATCATACGTAGTATAGTTGAAGTCTTGTAATTGTTTTAAAAATCAAAAATTTTTTTTTTTTTGACGGATTTACACGTTTTAGTTATTGGAGATTCTGAAAAACATATTTTTAGAAAAAAAAAATCTGTCTATCTCTCTCTCTGTGTGTGTGTGTCTGTAAACGCCCTATCTCCCGAACAAATTGAGACAGAGACTTGAAATTCGGTATGTACTTAGTATATAATAATGAGAAGAAGTTTATTGAATTTCAGTAACCTTGATTATCCCGAACTATTTTTTCGGACTCTCGAAATATTCGTTCTGATAAAAGGTACATAAAAATTTTCGAAATTGCTTATTTTAAGGAGTGAATATAAAAGACAATAAAAAATTATAAATTTCGTATAAAGACTGAAGTCGATCGGGTAATGAGTTGCCGAGATATTTATAATCCTATTTCCACACTCTTCGATTTTTTATGACCCTGTAATTCATTCAAATTTCAATTCGAAAACATATTTTGATTGGAAATGAGACGCTTCATCCGACGCAGTAAACTCTTAGTTAATATGATTATCATTTTTGGAGTTATATGGATGTTTCTTTTACGCAATTCAGTAATACAGCATTTAAAGTTTATGACGTCATCAAGGCACGATTTTATTCGAATTGCAATGCTTTATATAAATAGCTTACACATGTTATATTTTAATATTTTATATTACGCATATCCATGATGGGTAAGTATTACGGTGGCCTTCAACGACTAGTTTCTTTAAAAGTTGAATTTTGTATAATGTATATTTTGGTACAAAGATCTTTTTTAAAATATAATTTTAAAATGCTTTTTATTTGAAATCTATCTTTTAATTTTATTGTTGAAAACATGAAATGTGAATTATCCCACTCGTGCAAACACATTAATATTTTCTAAAATTAGCACGTATCTCGAAAAAAATCTATTTAACAAAATATTTATGTATGTGTATCTAGAAATTAAATATATTCATTATTAGGAAACAAAATATAACTTATATACTATGGCTGTCGCGAACTGCTTTACGAAGGCCCCACGCGACTTTTCGCCGGCCCTACAGACGATATACGCCAAAGTGTAATCAGCGCCAATTTTTGTCAACATACAATTAAGTATACAATTTCATGAAATTTAGCGCATTATCTCTTGATTTAAAGTGCTCAAAAATTTTGTATAATACATACATCAGTTGAAAAATACTCAAATCGTATTCAGGACGTCCCAAAACGTGTAAATCCATCAAAATCCGAAAGTCGGAATTTTTCATAGATTCCATATTTCCTTCCAATGAGTAAGAAGATAGCAAGACAGTAAAATCAAAGTTAAATAACCCATGAAACCACGTGCTTCGATATCGTCCATTAGTGACATTTCAGATATGCTTTACAATAATCTCGGTAATTTTTCGTTTTTATAACTTTTAAGTATGATAATACAAACTATGTAGGATAATATAATAAAAAAGAAAAATTAACTTTTGAATTTGTTATCACCAAGTATACTAAATAAAAAGGCTTTATCTTACCTCTCCGTCATTCGCACTTTATCGTTTTTAAAACTCGAGCGATAAAGTTGCAAGTGACTTTGATCATGTGTCACGAGTTTTCTTTCACTTTCACTTTGACTTCTGTTGGATTGATACTTTGTTTTATTTTCTTGTAAAAGTAACTGAAAATGCTATTTTCTAAAATGGAACACATTTTTTTATCTGTTTTTTTTTTCTCCTTTTAATTTATGAAAATTTTCTTATGTCAGTTAAATACTGCACTTTTTACAATAAATTTCGATCCGTGTCATTTTCTGCAGTGTGCTAGGGTTTCTTTCAAAGCTTCTTTCTGCGAATAATTGAGCATAAACTTCAGAGTACGAAAAAAAAAATAATAAAAAATTTTCGAAATTCGTTTCGTATTTCCTGATCAAAATTGAAAGAAATCGACAAAATTGAAATTACGCACTAATGCAGCCGCACTCAACTTTTTTTTTTTTCTCGCGGATTGCAAACATATGTGCCCGATGTTAGGCGATCCCGCAACACACTTATATATTAATGTAAAAATGGTAATTAGAATAGTAAAATAACAAAGCAATATAATAAAGTTTAGGATTGATCTATTGCCGTGGAAGAAATGTTACCAAAAAGTTTATTCACCACTATTTCCAAACAATTTAACTCCGTGGTAGGTTTCTATTACAAATCATGTAGAAATACTCCGTGAAGATCGTTGTTTAGATAGTGGCGTAAAGATATTTGCTGGCATTTTCCCCGATAATCATTTATCCCTTATGAGCATTATTAGCTACATGATAAGTATAAAACGTAATAGTATAACTATGCAGAATTTCCAAGTTCTAAAGAGATAAAAAAAATCAGAATATATTTTTTAATATCGCCTTTTTCTAAATTCAAAAACTTTTTATTTGTTTATGTTGTATAAATATATAGTGCAAATTTAATTAATTTAGAATAATGTTTGAATCGTATTGAATATTAAGAAATATATATAGACACTATAGCACAAATAGAAATACATGCAAAAAGAACTTTGGACTAAGAAAACGGCATTTATTATGTTTTAGCATAATTTTTAAATTAGTAATTATAAATAACAGGGCAGATTTTATCTTCTTATGGAAATGTGTAAAAGTACACTGAAGGTCTTAGAAAAATTTCATGCACATCTCAATTATTTTATAAATAGGGATTAGTAAGATTGTGTCTCGGGCCGCACATAAAAGGTCGGCGGGCCACATCGGGCCCGCGGCCGCAAGTTGAGTATGGCTGCACTAGAGTGTCTTATATAACTGAAAGGTATGAAATCCTAGAGTTTTGATATAGATTAACCCTCTGACTACTTATACCACGATTTTCACTGGAAAGACATTTGAACACAAATTTATCTAATACACAATTTTTGAAGCAATTTTGTTTTAGAAATTCCACAGTCCAAATTAAGCAGTCAGAGTTTTTTTAAAAAAGTAATTCGATGTTGACCTGTTGTACACAGTGTCAAAGTAATTGAAAATAAAGATGTCGCTCCAAATTTATAGATTCATTGGTTCATATACTTGAAATACGTAAAAATTCTTGAATGCCCAGGCAAACACACACATTCACTCTTTTACTATATGTAGAGATAAAATAGATTCTCTTTTCCTGTAGTAGCAATGAAATCCAAAGTGTCGTTGGAATTCTAATATATACGAATTAGGATCTACTCGTAGAAATTTAGAATATTTTTCTCATGATACTTCAAAAGCTGTTTGACTGTGATTTTAATTCAAAATCCCGAGCCCTTAGGTGTAATACAGGATAAAATGTGTATGAATTATGGAACTAAGAGTTGTAATATGTAAAAAAAAATCAGTGCCGGCTTGGCTTACAGACACAGGTCGATTTCGATTTTAAGTACTAATTTCACCGACAAAAACTAAATCATTAGGTGTAAACCCAGTTTAACAATTTTATATGGCCACTTGTGACGTCTTCGCCGAAGATCGTGGGGCGCCTTTTTATTGGGAATTGAAGAAGAATGAACTTTTTGCCATGATGCGGAAGAGGGGACCGCCCACTTCAAAATCTTCCTGATCCATTAGGTGGAGCCGGCAGGGATTTTTGTTTTTAACTTTTTGTTTGCTGTAAGAGTTGTTCCCATCAAAAACTTGTTTGTGTAAAAGTTGTAGATAATATTAAGAAGATTTATAATAAATTTAAGCGGATTTCATATCTTATGAATTGACGAATTTATGAATTTTTTTTCTTCTTAAACCTGTATTTTTTTCGCCCCTTGAGGCTATTTTTAATGATATAAAAAGTCTGTCATACATACATTTTTGGCCCTTTTATTAGAAGTAATAATAACTTTAAATGGATTCGATATGCATCATAATAATTAAGAAGTTATGGGATTTTTTCTGTTTTCACAAAAACCCTCCCATTTCCACCCTCTTGGTCCAATTTTGCTGATTAATGAACTTGACTGAGATTTTCTGCACCTTGATTTTATGTATAAGTTTGGGAGAGACTTGTGCAGAATTATAGAAGTTGTTGTGTCCATAAAAAAATGACACACACACACACACACATATATATATATATAATATTGTAATATTGAGCTGGGGGTGGTTTTTTCTAGATTCTAGAGGTCATAATCGGCGTAGATCTGCAAAAGTTTTTTCAGAAATTTCAACATATTGAAGAATGTATGTAATAGGTAGCATTTCTTACAAAATCTACCTAAAATGAAATTGGACATTTCGTTATTTTGATTCTCATTCGATGGAATGAGTTTTCAAAGCAAAATTTATAGGAATTGTAGTTTGGAGCTTCGAATTACTTTCAATCATTTGGACGAAACTCTAATTTTACTGTGCTTCAAAAGAATAAAAAAAAGGAAAAAAGAAAAAGGAGGAAATTTGGTGTGTAGCGTACAGAAAATTATTTTAGAGTTCAATTTTAAAAGCAGATATTTAATAATAAAAAAAAAAAGCGAAGTCACAGTCTTAATTCCATTGTGTTTTAAACAAATATTTGCTTTGGCTGTCAAATGTTCCCTAAAAGCTTGAGGAGGATCTATTTTTGGATGATAATGAGGGTAAAGGTCCTCCATTATCTGTTCAACATCCTTTGAATGTGTATCAGATAAAGATATCATCATATAATCTAATACGAGCAAATCTTGTGTGTGGTTATATATATATATATATATATATATATATATGCAAATTTTATCTTAAAAACGGCTCTAACGATTTTGACGAAATTTTGTGTCCTACCGTTTTGGGGCACTAGAAAACCATTGGGATGGCTCACATGTTCGAGAAAATTCGATTAGTGGGTCATTTTGGGTCATGGTGAAGCTAATTGTATCTAAAAAACGGTTCAAACGATTTTGACGAAATTTTGTATCCGACTATTTTCGGGCACGAGAAGACTATTGGGCTGGGTCACATGTTCGAGAACTTTCGATTAGTGGGTCATTTTCGGGTCAACGTGGGTCAAATTAATTTTATCTAAAAAACTGCTCTAACGATTTTGATTAAATTTTGTGTCCTAAGAGTTTCGAGCACGATAAAATGATTGGGCTAGGTCACATGTCCGAGAAAATTCGATTAGTGGGTCATTTCTGGGTCATTGTGGGTCAAGATCTAAAAATCGGCTCAATTTACACTAAATTTTGCATCCGATGGTTTTCGGGCACGAGAAGACTGTTGGGCTAGGTCACATGTTCGAGAAAATTCAATTAGTGGGTCATTTTGGGTCATGGTGAAGCTAATTGTATCTAAAAAACGGTTCAAACGATTTTGACGAAATTTTGCATCCGACTATTTTCGGGCACGAGAAGACTATTGGGCTGGGTCACATGTTCGAGAACTTTCGATTAGTGGGTCATTTTTGGGTCAAAGCGGGTCAAATTAATTTTATCTAAAAAACGGCTCTAACGATTTTGTTTAAATTTTGTTTCGGTCACGCGAAAATCATTGGGCTAGGTCACATGTTCGAGAAAATTCGATTAGTGGGTCATTTCTGGGTCATAGTGGGTCAAGATCTAAAAAGCGGCTCAATTTACACTAAATTTCGCATACAATGGTTTTCGAGCACGAGAAGACTGTTCGGCTAGGTCACATGTTCAAGAAAATTCAATTAGTGGGTCATTTTGGTCATGGGTCATTATGGGTCAAGTTATTTTATCTTAAAAACGGTTCAGAGGATTTGAAATAAATTTAGCACCCTACAGGTTTAGGGAACAAGAAGACTATTAGGCTAGGTCACATGTTCGAGAAATTTCGATTAGTGGGTCATTTTGGTCATGGGTCATTATGGGTCAAGCTATTTTATCTTAAAAACGGCTCAGACTATTTACGCTAAATTTTGCATCCTATGGTTTTTGGGCACGAGAAGACTGTTGGGCTAAGTCACATGTTCGAGAAAATTCAATTAGTGGGTCATTTTGGTCATGGGTCATGATATTTGAACTCAAATTTAATTCTGACCGAGCATAGCTCGGTCTTCCCTGCTCGTAATTATTTAGGATTGGCGGCATTGGCGCATTTTGCGTGCTTGGAGATTCGTTTCTTTAAATCGCCGAAGTGTATCGAAAAGTGTATGAATTTATTTACAGAATTGAACCAGTTGGTTCATATATATATGTTTTTGACTATGGACTTCAGGTCCCAGTTGAAAATGGAGATATTCCTCGAGAAGGGGATGGTGTGATAGCGATTTTTGTGCTAGTATTATTGTATTGTCACTTTGCAGGCGGTCAACTTTTTTTAAAATTATACATTACAATTATACATTACAATTATACATTATTAATTATACATTAGAGATGAGTTCCGGCTCTTTTTTCGGAGCCCGAGCCCGGAAAAATGTGTGTTATCAGAGCTCGATCCCAATGCCGAAAGTACGCATTATAAAATTGTTAATAACATTTTAAAATTGCTTCAAGATTAATTTCTCATTTAAAAATATATATTTTACATTGAAATAAGTGTTAATCTTAAATATTCCCTTATGACAATATTTCGTAATTTTCATGTACTTAAAATCTGTATAATATACCAAATTTGCTATTTATACCCAACCACTGGCAGAAATATGTAAAAGTATCAATTCCCATTTCTTTCAAATATCATTGTAAAACTATGGCAAAAAGACATGAGTTATGTTTTCCAGTAATTCTGCAAAAGGACTTCATACAGAAAGTGAAGTTAGACAAGGGATATCTCACGGCTTTTTTATTCTACTAGCAATTACCGTTCAGAGGTTTCAGAATATTTCTTCTTATATCCATCGATAACAGTTCAATTCCCTTTCAAGCTGATTTTTAAAGGATTGTAAACCACTTGAATAAACTTAGACTGCATTATTGATCCGCAAATACAAGTTTTTTTTTTTTTTTTTTTTTTCAATTTGTGATAAATAAAATTTTTATTTGGTATAAAAATGGAGCCCGAGCCCTTTCGGGACCGATCTCGTATTCTTGGACTCGGGATGAGTTCGTCTTATCTCTATTATACATCAGTTTGGTTTCATTATATCCATAACTTTATACACTTTTCGATGATACAAAAGAAAATCGTATCTAAATTCGCTAATACAGCGCCTTCAAGCCGATCTCCCCCCCCCCCCCCTCAAATTTATGCAAACCTCGGCCTGTTACATTACATCTAAATGTAAAATCTCGTCGAAAAATATCCATAAATTCTTCACTTAAACTGCAAAAAATCGAGAAAGTCGTACAAAAATCGCTATCACAGCGCCCTTTTCTAGGGGAGTATCCCCATTTTCATCTGGAACCTGACGTGCATAGTAAAAAAAAAAAAAAAAAAAAACATTTCTATGAAGTTTGGTTCAATTCTATCCATAACTTCGTACACTTTTCGATGATACAAAAGAAAAATCGCGCCTAAATTCGCTATTATAGCGCCACCTTCCGGTCGATTTTCTCCAAAATTTTATATAAACCTCGGCCTATGGCATTATATCTAAATATAAAATTTTGTCGAAAAATATTCATTAATTCTTTTCTTAAACTGCAAAAAATCGAGGAAATAGCACAAAAATCGCTATCACAGCATCCCCTTCAGGAGGAATATCTCCATTTTCAACTGCACTGTAAAAAAAACCACAGTAATTTTACAGCAAAAAATGCTGGCAATATGGGTGCCAGCAGATTTTGCTGTAAAATTACAGCAATTTTGTTTTTTTAGATTTAACAGCACTTTTGTAGATTTTCAGCGTTTTTTGCTGTTAATTTTACAGCACTTTTGTTTTTTCGATTTCACAGCACTTTTGTAGAATTTCAGCATTTTTTGCTGTTAATTTAACAGTAATTTTGTTTTTAGATTTTACAAAACTTTTGTAGATTTTCAGCATTTTCTGCTGTTAATTTAACAGCTGTTTGGTTGTTTAGATTTTACAAAATTTTTGTAGATTTTCACCATTTTTTGCTGTTAATTTAACAGCAATTTCTTTTTTTTTTAAAGTTTTACAGAACTTTTGTAATTTTTAGAATTTTTTGCTGTTAATTTAACAATTTTGTTTTTTAGGTTTTACAGAACCTTTGTAGATTTTCATTATTTTTTGCTTTTTATTATTATTATTATTATTATTATTATTTTTTTTACAGCACATTTGTACATTTTAGAGTAAAGCTGCGGAATTTTGCTGTAAATTGTATTGCTTTCAGTGGCGATTCGTTTTTTGGAGCTCTAAATGCCTGCCTGAAACACATTATTTTCATACCATTTTTTACAAGATATCTTTTCCTTATTTAATGGCAGTTGTACGTTCTTAGTTTCCCCCGCCCGGTTTGACTTTGACTTTGTTTAATGACAGAACTTTCTGACAGTAAATGATATAAAATATTACTTTTTTAATAATAGTTGTAAGAAAAGAATAAATTTAGCAGCCATGCATTTAGTGCCCCAAATAAAGCCAGGCACGAGTCGCCAATGATCTGCAATTAAATAAGATAAAAATTCCATGCGGAAATAGTGGTAGTCAAACATGTTATTATTATTATTATTATTATTATTATTTTTTTAAATGGGCCATTTTCAAAATTTGATTACATATGCTGTCCCAGAGGAAAAAGAAGAAAATTCAAACCTATATTAATATTTAATGTTTAATTTGAGATGTGCATTATATAAAGAAGACTATATTAAATATATCTACCATTAAAAATTTAAAAAATCAATAAAAATTGTTGAGATATAAATCAGTATAAATGGATTAGTGTCAAATCCGGTACATGTCAAGTCCGTTACCTTACAAAATTACTAAAAATAGTCACCTTTTAAATTTTTTTAAAGTTTCAAAAATCAACTTACTTTGAGGTGACTTAAGTCCCTAAATTTCAGGATATGATTCTTAAATTAAATTGAAATGAGAAACATTTATAACCACAAATTTTGACCACATAGATATTTATACAAACCTTTTTCTAATAATAACAGTATATATTTATGGAAATTGTTGAATTTTAAGAAAATCATATCTCTATTTCTTAGTTGAAAGAAAAATAACAATAGAATGGTGAAAAAAATGATATTAATATTAAAATACATTTAAAAAATGTGCGGTAATTGACTTGACATTTGGTAACGGATTTGACACTAATTCATTTATACTATTTATAGCTCAACAAGTTTTATTTATTTTTTTTAATTTTTAATGCTAGAAATATTTAATATAGTCTTCTTTATATAATGCATATTAAACTTTAAATATTAATACATGTTTGAATTTCCTTCTTTTTCCTCTGGGACAGCATATGTAATCGAATTTTGAAAATGGCCCAATATATATTTTGTATTTCTACCCCAACCCCTATATTGTTTACTTGTTTAAAATTTTTCTTATTTGATATTTGGACATATTTTAAAGACCAAGTGCACTAAATATTATCTTTATATTTACTCATACCCATTGCTTATTGTTTTAATAACATTATGATATAATCAATTATTTTATACATACGTAAGATGCAAACTTCATGTTTTTTTTTTTTTTTTTTCTAACGTATATCACCGGAACAATTTTTTTTCGAGTCATTTGTCTAGAGATAAAGCATTTTTCTTTACATTAATACAAAGGAATATTTTGCCTGTTACTTAGTTTTCAAATAGTTTTCCTATCACCCAGTATTTTTTCACAGAGCTTTGTTTCTAATTTAATATTATAAATTTATTTAATAAATTGTAGAATATATATTGAGGTCAAATAATCAAAATAATCTCATTTCTATCTACAAACGCGAGTTACAGTAAAAAAGCTTAAATATTAGATAATGACAAATTAAAAGATAATAAACATACGATCAATAAACGATCAGAATAAACAAACCAGTGGGATTTTTTTTTTTATTATTTAATAAAATAATGTATCTAAATTACGCAGATTTAATTACTTCAAAATTACTTATAAGATTATTAAAACTAAATGCACATAAAAAAAACCATGCATGTATAAAATCTGAAAATTATTGACTAGAACTCGGCTCTGACTGCAATGAAAATTTAGTGAACTTCAATTATATAGTGTATAAATAAAACTATTCAAACAGGCTCAGAAAGTGAAATTAAAATTATTACAGAATTAAAAATATATACATGAGTTAGCTTACTAAGTACAAATGAATAAATTGAAATTTTGAAAACAACAATGATAATGATAACGAAATAAAGATCAGGGTCGTTTTTTTCTTTTATTAGAATGCATAAAGTTTCCTTTCACTTAGCAAACTTTTTTTTTTTTTTATAAATAATAACAAAGCCCTGTGGGGAAACACTGAGAGATAATGTAAACTAGATAAAAGCCAAAATAAGCAAATTCACCCTTGTTACAATTTAAAACTGAGTACTTAATCTAGGCAATTGACTCGAAAGTTATTGTCGATGATACACGCCGCAGAAAGTGGTTTGTATCTTACAAATATGTAACAGAAATTATGTAACGTTATTAAAACAATAATATAAGTAAATATAAAGATAAAAACATACTCTCGGTCTTTAAATGTTTGTGAAATCCGTGTATCCATATTGAAAAGAAATAGCAAATTACAAAAGTAAACGTCATGAAAATGCTGACGCATGCAATGGCGGGCACGAAATACTCTGTATCTCATCTCACTCGGAATGTTGTCAAAAACCGGTCTTCCACGTTAGCTGGCGTTAGAAGCTCTTAAAATTAACACATTTGGTGTAATCCATGTTTTTTGAATACTAGTGAAATATTTACAATGTTTTCTGTTTTCTGTAGCGATTTTTCTCGTTTTCTTTCCATTTTTACAGTGTAGACACATAGACAGATTAAATTGTAGCGAATTCGACTCTTTGATTCAAAATTTCAGCTTTGAATCTTTCGCGATTTCGTCAGTAGGTGGCGCTTAGAAATCACAGTAAAAAAAGCTGTAAACTGTCTTTTTTCCTTTTCGTAAAATAATTACAGCGTTTTAAGCCTTAATTTTCGCCGTTATTTTTTACAGTGTGGGACCTGACGTCCATAGTCAAAAACGTATATATGAAATTTGGTTCAATTGTGTCCATAAATTCATACACTTTTGGATAGTACAAAGCCCCACCAGTGGCTGAGAGGTTCTGCTCTCAAAGTTGGTAGACAGGAGGTGCTGGTTTCAAACCCCTGTCGCGCTCGTCGACCTAACTTTTCGGAGTTTTCCGTGGTTTTCTTCGAACCTTGCCGTAAATACGTGTTAGGATCCCTTAGAAAGACCCTCACCGAGGGCACTCCCCCCCTAGGGCCTATATCCCTCGAGTAGATAATCGGCCGTCAAAAAATCAACCAACCAACCGATAGTACAAAAGAAAATCGCACAAAAATCGCTATCATTGCGCTCCCTTTCCGGGGAAATATCCTCCTCAATTTCAACTGGGACATGACGGACATAGTCAAAATCATGTATGAAGTTTGGTTCAATTCTATGCATAACTTTGTACACTTTCCTATGATACAATAAGGGAAATGGTACAAAAATCGCTTCACTGCGCCCCCTTCCGGCGGAATATCCCAAATTTTCAGTGAGACTTGCTGGCTATAGCATATATTTTGATATTTTTTGTCCAAACCAAATCTTTATGTGGCGCCCACTTCGCCTTCTGTTGTGGCACCCGGGGCACATGCCCCCTCTGCCCTCCCTTAGTTTCGACGCTGAGAAGCATAAAGATATAATGATAATTTGATAATAACTGCATAATAAAATTTATAATATTAACAGTTATAAATAATTGCATTATTTTTTCCCTACGTTGGAATTCAACGTATTGCCTATTTTTCTATATTGATGCGAAATGTTCGTGCAATTACGGAGAAATTCCCCTTTTCTGTAAATGAAAGGTCAGTTTTAAGCATTTAGTTACCTTTGATGCCAATAGATGGTAGCACTATACATTTAAGAATCCATATTTCCGTTGAAGATAGAGTATATAACATTTTGTCTCATTCCAAATTTTAATGTTTATTTCTGGAATTATTATTTTTTTATGCTAATAATAAATATTGTGAATAGTATGTGCAGGGTCAAATGGAAACCGAAAACTGAATTGATTAAAAAAATATATATTCAAAGCCATTCATAAGCAGAGTTTTCTTTTCTTAAGACGTTTGGGTACAGTGACGCAGAGGTATGCACGGGGCCGGTCCAGTTGGTATAAAAGAAAAAAGGTCGGTCCGAGCCCAACCCGTTATAAAAGATAAAAGTTCGGATATTTCTGAAGCAACATTATTATCCACATTAAAATTATTCAAAAAGTACACTTACTGACATAGTTTATTTTCAAATTATGTTCGAAATGCATGGAATGCAAAATATCAACAACATTAATGATCACTTAGGCAATTATGTACCTACATAAACACTAATTAAAAAAATTGACCTAGACAATTACATTCAAATAAAGATTCAGTAAGAGAAGAAAAATCCGTTATAAACATGTTCCATTCTTAACAGGTACAGTCATGGAAGAAAAAACTGAACACCCCCTGCTTAGCTCTATAACAAATTATTCTAGAAGAAAGTTACTGGTACCAAACGATTGGAAATAAAGTCTACTTTTAAATGATGTATATAAAATTTTCTTAGGGGGCCATCTACACATAAAAACAACCCAAACTTTGTTTTTTTTCAAATGTAAGACCCAATTTTAAAAAGATATTTTAAATCTTCAGTTGAAACTATGCCTAGATACCAAATTTCATAAAATTCCTACGATTAGTTTCAGAGAAATTAATTATTTTAAAACGAGCATAATTTAGGGGCTGTATCCAAATTGAAGTTCGGTACTAGATTGTTGAAATGCAACAGAATGACTAAGTCCATTCTATTAATAATGTTACATTTCTTGCCAATATGACCATTTTAATCACTTAATATGTTTCGGCTATTGTTATATATGGTAAAATCCTTTTCAGCATTCATTTTATAATGTTTACAAGATTTGAATTATCCGATTAAAAATATATATAAGATTATCTCTGTAGTTTTCGAATATGTGAATGTGATTGGAATTTCAGAGGTGTTTTTATAATGCGTTTTCTCAGATTTTTAATTTATTTTATTCGCCTTTTCTAAAGAATATCGGCGAATACAAAATTCAGAATAAAAAATAGTATGAAGCAGTAGAAGGAAACGATGTAGAATAAAACCCAGACAAATTGCTTTTCAGTCTGAATATGAATCTTAACTGGATTGCTAATGGCCTATTTTTTTTAAAGTTTTTCAGCAAATACACAACACATATGCCTTTATAAGAAACTTTACTTCAAACATATATATACCTGAGGAAAAATAAAACAGGTTTATTAGACTGGAGAAGAATCTAGAAATTAAATTAAAGGTAACAAAAATAATGAGTAAGATTAATTTTTGAAGGTAGGACTGTTCATTTCTCGTACATTTCGAACAAATCATCGGATTTTGACACCCCGTCTTAGATATCTACAGCCAAAATTGAATGATACTCTATTCCTATCATGAGAATTCTAAATTTAATGTTTCGTTAAATTCTACGTGCATAAACTGGAGATATAAGCATAACACAGATTGAACGAATCATTGATTTGCAAAATCCCCTCTTGGAGTATTTTGCCAAAAGAACTAATCAGCACCAGTTCACATAAAGATAGAACTTCATATGAAATTTCATCCTATTCTACGTGAGTTAGAGCATCCACAAAATTTATGTCCTACATAGACAGACAGACAGACTCATGGACAAGCATTTTCTAATGCACGGAATTTAATCAAACTTCCGATTCAATTAGACATTAACATAAATCGGTGTTGGCGTAAATCGCACAACAAGTGGCACTGCTATGCCGCATTTTTCATGATTTCTGCGATAGCTATATCTGAAGAACTAATGCTCGGAATTTCTCCAAACTTTATATTCTGTTAGACCTTGACAGAAATAGATCCTTATCGGGTTTGGGTGTATATCGCTCAACAGGTGTCGCTGCTATGCTCTGTTTTTCATGATTTCTGCGATAGCTATATCTGAAGAACGAATAGATTGTCATTTAATTTTTAGTTGCAAACGATTTGATTTACATAGAAGAAAGTTTTATGATGGCCACACCAGGGCTTTACAAATTTGATAAAATCTGGTAGCCAGCAAAAAATTCCAGTCGCCAGAAAAGAATACTCCCCTCTCGTTCTGCTGTCATTGATTTTCCAAAATCCAAAAGGTTTTTTATGAATTAATTGAGAAAAAATAATAACAAGCAAATTTTTAGTTACATAGTTTAGAAAGATAATGTCTAAATTTTCTGATGAAACTTATCAAAATTATATATCTCTGAAAATAAATAAATGAAATGAAATTACTGTAAAGGCTGAGTTAACTGGCATGTTCGGAAAAATGCTGATTGCCAAATGCTTTAAATGTCCGAACAATTGAGTGCTACAAAATGTACACCTGATGAGGGGGGTCATTGATAAAATAGTGAAGCAGGAAAACAATTTTTTGTTTATTTTACTGTTGAAGTCGGACAAATTATTCTGATTTTATTATTTTAAAATTTGCAGTTGGTGACACACCGTCAGATTAAACAACTTTGTCACCAGATGAAAAAACTTGGTCGCTAGTGGAGACCTGGCGACCGCATTTGTCAAGCCCTAGCCACAACATACTGTTTAAGAAAGAGAACAATTGAGAACGAGAGAGAGAGACTTACTCGAAGGTTCCTTTAATTTTTTTCTCACATTTATGCTTTCGTGTATGGTTATTACTTAAACACTGAAAAAACACAACAGACAGAAACATTTACGTTGGAATATTCTAATTTTGTTCTAGAATGTGTGAAATTATGAATAGTGGGATGAAATTTCGCAACTTCATTGAAACTGAATATCTTAAAAGTTTCAAATTTATCTGAAACAATCAAATTTATCTGTTCTGATGTTAACAGGAAAAATCCCAATTTGTTCTATTTAGTTCAAGGTCTGCTATGCAATCTTTTTTTTTTATCACTTTTACAAATTTTTCATTTAATATGTCATGGTTTTAAAAGGTTTAATTTTATATAAATGATAATTCTTCAGTATTATTCGAATTAAATTGATAACAAGAACGAAAAATCATGCATCACGGCATAGATTATGAAACACTTTCCAACAGTAACAAAATATTATTAAGAAATATAATTTTGTTACAATGAAATAATATATCTAAATAAACATAAAAAAAAAACAACGCAGTAAAAATTTATTTTCAGCAGTTGATGTCCATAGCCAGTAATGTGTGGGAATTCTTTTATGCAGCCCTGTATTCTGCTGTCCTCCAAAAAGAAAGAAAGAAAAAAAAAACCCAGAATGAAATGGTCCCTAAAAAAAAAAAAAAAAAAAAAAAAAAAATCCACCTAGTATTTTATCAAATATTTCACTGAAGTCATTTTTTTTGTTTTGTCCTGTTTTTATGTGCCATTTAAAATAATAAAAATATTAAGAATACCTAAGGAGTGTTTATTTAGTTATAAAAGAATTTAAACTAACAATTGTAGAATTCTGGCAAAACACGAGCTTTATTTTTACAGATTTTCTTGTTAACAGAATTTTAGAATGATGTACATAATTTCTTTTACCTTTTTTATAAGTAAGAAAATGCCTAATTTTCAACTGAGTTGGTCAGGTGTTTTTTTTTTTCAGGTAACATGCGTCATTTTTTGAAAAGTGGGTTTTTCCAAATTCTCGCTTAATTGGCTGCTATTTTGTAATAAAGTGATAAAATGAAAAATGTTCAACATTAAAATCTTAGTCAGATCAACTGTAAAAATTTGGCCATGTTTTATTTTTGTGCATTCTTTATTAGACTTTATACAGAGAAAATTTCAAAAAATGGGTTTTTTTAGAGGACAGTACAATATATAATCTTCACACCTTGTAATACACCAAAACTAGTTAAGTTTTAAAATGCATGTCACAGCTAAAAAGGTAGTTATGCTGGCTTATAGTCAGTCCTGTATCCGACTCTTTTGAGTGTCTCTGTAAATAAACGATAAATTATATATACTCAGTAATCTGTAGAAAACATGCTGTAGTGCACCCCAATAATGTATATATATTTCATTGAAATAGTGTAACATCATTAAAATAGATTGCAAATAATTTTTCCCCCATGCATCATAATGTAATGGAATTTTTTTGAGAGTCCCTGTAAACGAACTGTAATTGCAACTTACACTATACTCTATAGAAAGCATGCTGTCATCCACTTCAGTGATGCATATCAATTTCATTGTGTTTGAAATAATGTAACATCATTAAAATGTATACTTAAAACGATTTTTACCAATTGATCGTAATGTAACGGAATACTTTTGAGTGTCCCTCTGAACTAACCATAAATGGTGCACACTTCTTTTCCAATACCGAATATGCCATGGTATGACTTATATTAAATACAAGGCATCCCAGTATATTTATGCGACTTAGAGCACAGACAGACAGACGGGCAGAGAAGCCGAATTCATAAACTCTTTTCAACTATATTGCAAAGTGTTAAAAAAATCTTTTTTACCACTTACGAAGGCGTTCATCCACTTCCTTCTTAACCGACTGAAAAAAAAGTCGGTTATATGAGTTTTTCTTCGATGTTTTTTCAAAATATATAATAACTTTATTTTTGTTGAAAATGGTTCCTTTAGGGTCCTGTATAAATTTCATTCAGGATAGGAAAATGATATATATGTTTGTCTGCCTCTCCCTACTCTTTTATGTATTTACTTTTATTTATTTTTACTTTTCAGGAACTAACTTTCGTAAATTTAGCCAATTTCCTAGGAAATTTGAATATATTTCCATGTTACGTAGTACTACTTTAAAAATAGTCGTTGAATACGTTAAATACGTTTTAAAAATAGTCGTCGTATCATGTTTTTTTCCCCCACAGAAACTTGTCAAAACGCTTAACCTTTTGATTACGTCCGGGACTGGCTAATATTTCTATATTAAAGAGTATCTCACATTGCAAAGAGAAAAAATTCTTTTTGGTAAATTTTCTTGAAAATATCTTAGTATATACAGGGCTATACAAAAGATGTCGAGTACATTTCCGTTTATTGACGGAAATTGCTGAAGGGGGATTTTCAACTGTGTTATGCTTTTTCTAACTAAACTAAATCTTAGCATAATACGTAGTATATATACAAATCTATAGATCCTATACAGGGCTTCACAAAAGATTTCAGATGATTTTCCGACTACTGATGGTAATTGCTGAAATTGGGATTTCAAATGTGTTATGCGTTTTCGAAATTGTTTATTTAGTGACTGGGCGGGGCTAGTTGAGCTTAAGCCGAAAGGCGGGCCTCCCCGAACGGTTTGACCTTGTCCTTGTTTACTTAGAGATCATATTTTACTTTATTAAACGGTGAAGTTTCGTTACAGTATTCTGAATGCGTTGGAAAACGTTTTATAATCTACGCTTGAAGCATAATTATTTTTTTCATTCTTGTTCTTTTTTCTTCTTGGTGGCACATGTTCAGAATATTAACAAGTGGTGCTAAACTCTCTAAGAAAAAGTTACAAACATTTAATTATTAAATATTCAAAAATTCTATTATTATTAAAATTTTTAAATATTAAATCATTAAATATTAAAAAAATACTATTATTATTAAAATTTTCAAATATTAAATCGTTAAATATTTGAAAATAATGTCTCATATTTTCAAGACTAATCAGAATCTTAGAATTTTAGCTTTTTTTTATGACTCCTTCATCTATAAAGAAATCCTCCAATTTTTAAAACAAATGTCACATAACCCTTTCTCTACTCGGGTTTTCAGTTATTTAATAATAAAAAAAAATTACACAAAAACGCGAAAAACAAAGGAAATATTAAAACTGTACCTTTATGACCAGGACTAATTGAGAGTCATGAAATATTAATTTGATAAATTTTGAATAGTTTTTTTTTTTTTTTTTTTTTTTTTTTTTAAGTTAAAAAAACTCCCAAGTCATCGTATAAGAATTAAAATTTTACACACCGATACAATAGTGTTCAGACTTAACACCTTGTGTTTTAATCACAAGTGTGATTCATGTAAAGTAAACCAGGGCTTGCGGCGTTCCTAAAATTTTCCCACGTTGCTACCACTATAAATTCAAACGATGATCTTAATGGACTTTATGCAGGTGATGTCACACGCCAGAGATGGTGGTATCGTGATTCAATATTCTAGCAACTGTACCGCCAGAATACCAGTATGCACAGCCGCAAACATTGCCAGCAGACGACTTTTAGCCTCGACCCAGGTTGCGTGGATAAAATTTAACCGAAAATTTGGAAATTTAACAAATATTCTGGATAAAGAACAACATTTTAATACCAGTATGCACAGCCGCAAATATCGCCAGCAGACGACTTTTAGCCTCGACCCAGGTTGCGTGGATAAAATTTAACCAAAATTTTGCAAATTTAACAAATACTCTGTATAAAGAACACCATTTTAAATTTATATTATTAAATACCTACTGCCACAATAATGAATTGTTTTGCGGTATTTTTATCAAAAAGTCATTAATAATGCATACTCCATAGAACGCTATGCTAATGTTCAAAAGTAAATACCGCCAGCAGACGAATTTTAGCCCCGAACTCAGGTCGCGCGCATAAGGTTCATTGTAGACTTCTATTGCAGATGTTAATAAAGAAATCTGCCACGAAGATGTTTGATTTGAAATAATGGTAGCGAATGTAGAAGAAGTTAGGAATGCTGCGAGCCTTCAATAAAATTTTTTCTTGCGAAACCATCAGGAGTGTGACAACACTGTAAAAAATGATTGTCAAATTCACTGCATTTATTCCAGTAAATCGCAACGTAATATTTCCGTATGTAAAAATACCGCAAATATAACAGTAGATTTAACCAGCGTTTTCGCTTTCAAAATCCTTTCATGCGAACAACCAATCAGATCACATCATTCATTTTCTAATCGGCGCCTGCGCGCAAAGACATTTTACTAGCATGATTTGCGCAAGGAACTTCTATTCAAAAGTACGTGCTCTTTCCCGCGCGACGGCGAAAGCGAGCAAAATGGTGTGTTTCTTGACTTACGCTTAGGAGCCTGCATTGTTTATATATCAGTGTTTAATTACAAATGGTATTTTATATTTGTATTAGATAAACGTAAGCTTGTAATTTTAGTCCAATTATCTAAAAAAAATATATATATATTATCTAAATTCTTCTCGTCCTTCAGAATTGAAGTGTTTCTTTTTTTAGTACTACAAATATACTCTCTCTATATATAATGTATTTACACATAGTATTATAATGAATATTTGATGTCTCAGTTTTGCCACATTAAAAAAATTCCTATTAATAAATTCTGAAATCTTATATATATCATATACAAAGCAGTAAAGAAATGTTTTATATGGGATTGAATTTCTATACATAAAATAATGAATTCCAATGTTTTTCAAACAAGCGATGAACTTTATGACTATTCTAATAGTCATCTAAAAATGAAAGTTGATTAAAATCAATGATTTAAAAAAAAATATGGCTTTTAAAATTACAGCAGCTATTGTGATAATTTGTACGGAAATAGGACTGTTAAAATTACAGAACTTTTTGTGGTAATTTGTACGGAAAAATGGCTGTGAAATTTACTACATTTATAACCGTTGAAATGACGGAAAATATGCGATAAAATTTACATCGATTTTTACTGCTATTTTTACGTAAAAACTGCTGGCAACATTGCTGCCTGCAGTTTTTGCCGTAAATTTGACGGATTTTTTTTTACAGTGAATACTATGAGCTCCACAACAATATGGAGGGCTAACTTCCTATTCTGTTACATTGAATCCAGCGGTCTGCCCATGAATGCAATACCATAGAATTTAGGAGAAAAAATTATGGAAAAACACCGATTTTCTGCCAAAAAGTAGTTGGGGTAGATATTTTCAAAGTGGATTTTCTTTTAAAAATATGACGAAGTTGCAACAATTTTCACTGATATATATATATATATATATATATATATATATATTTATTTATTTATTGAGAAGACTACTGATTTTATTAAATTTCATCACAAATATTTAATTTGATATTATTTAAAAAATAAAAGTTCATGGAAGTCCAACAAAAAACAGTGAACAATTTATTAAGTATTGCTCATAAAATTATGAAAAAGGTGTAGAAATAAACAAAAGGGATAAAAAGTATGCTGAAAAGGTTGAAAAAAATGCTTCTAATATTAAGACAAGTTAGAAATTGTACGTTAAACGTGACAAATGAGGTGCGTTCGTTTCGTGCTATAACTAGTTTTACAATGTAAAAAAATCATCCTTATTATTTCAGTGAAATAAATTATATCGTCTGCTATGAATGAAATGCGGAAGCATTTTTTTCTTATTACGCATGCCACGTTTACAGATACGAATTTTTTTCGACACCAGGCAACGCTGTAAAATTCACCATGGAGACCTTGCTTTGCGAATGATTACCTCCATGGTTTAATATTTCTATGACTCATGATGAATGAATCTTTTGTTTATTTACTTTAATGGATTGAGCTATTCGGCTGTTAACCTAACTCTCACTGAAGTTATCTCAGAATCTACACATTTTTTAATGCAATTCATCTCTCAAGTATACAATTTTTTTGAACGATCTTTCTAAAAATGTAACTTTTATGCAATTTTATTCGAAAAATTAATTTTGAATAAAAATGGCCGCTTGGCATATGGAAAAAGATGTTGTTTTCCTCAGTCACATGACTTGCGCTTTTACTATATATAGATTACGTATGACAGGATTTAATAGAATAAAGAAAACTTTTATTAATATCTTTTTAAGTTTCGATTCGATTTTCATAATATTTGAAATGACTCGACAAAATTCTGAAACGATAGTACATATTAAATTTCAAACTATTCGGCTGGGTAGTTTTTGCGCTGTTAATATGCGGAAGGACGGACGGACAGACCAGACGATGACTATAGGTTCTACGTATTTATATAATTACGAACACACCTAAAAAGAGCAGGAATCATTATTTGTGCGCATTGAAAGAGTGATGCGGTCGTCGCAGAAAGTGGACCGGTGAGTTAGTTCTCCGTACTATTATGGAGCTCAGTGGTAAAATATACTTTGTGAATCCATCACGAGCGTGACTCGTGATTATAGCACAAGGGATGGGGTTAAATAATAATTCTGTGTACATAATTAATTTAAATAAATAAAACCACAACGGGTTAACTTACTTATGTAACATCAGGAGGTTTCACAATGACTTTAGAAAAGAGTTATGTACAAGCTTAAAATCTTAGCAATTGTATAATGCCGTCTCTAAAAGTGAATGTATATGAAAACTTTGTTTAACAAGTGCGCGTGTTTCCGCATTGCGACGGAAGGAAGCCAATTTCGTGATTTGCATCGTGATTTGTATTATAACAAAGTATTGACGCAAAACAATGTGTTGTAATTCAAAAACACCCAGAACTAAACGAATGCTGAATAAAGATGCAAATTTTGTTCATATCAGCATAAATACCACAACAATACCATTTAATATTTTGATTAATAAATAAATAATATTGTGTTTTGAAATCTCGCAGTCTTTTAAACCAAAAGTAAATACAGCAGAACTTCCCTTTAACGAAGTCCCTATTTAACGAAGTTTTCTACTTAACAAAATATTCTACAGAAATTTGAATTTCAACACCATTAGCATGTAAATTAATCTCCATATTACGAAAAATATATTCTATATAACAAAGTTTATTCCACTTTTGTACGTGTAATTCAAACTAAGAGGTTGCTGTTGCGATAGATATGCGAATTTATTTCAGCGGAGTGTGCGAAAATGAACATATTTAAATAATTTCCATTCTGCTTGGTGCTAAATAAAACAATTTTTTTTTACACTAAGAAAAACACTTGTTATCACTACTCTCTCAAACCGAGACTCCAGCGCTAACAGTTAGGGGAAGTCAAAATCCCTTTTTTACATTCAATGATATAGAAGATGTAGTGACGTAATGACGTCAGATGCATTGAATCAAAAAATATCAATTAGAGTCAGACAGTTACCTTTCTGACCTTCCATTGCTCATTGACAAGATAGCTTTGTGCATCCACAAGAATGTGCTTCAAAATGCAAATCGAACATCAAAGTTATTTTTGTTCCTGCTAATACAACTTCAAAACTTCAGCCATTAGTCTAAGGAATAATAAAAAATCTTGAAGTACATTATCGAAAAAGACAGAAAAAAGAGAATATAGTGAAAACATTAGTTTGAGAACCTGTGTATCAGAACTGATGAAAGCTTGAGCCAAAGCTTGGGAATGTGACGTGATTTCATCGACCATACACAACTGTTTTGTAAAAGACGGTTTAATAATTGAAACTGAATCAAATGCTTCTGAATACAATACCTGTTTGTCATATCTGAAGGAAAAATTTCACGAATTTAAGTTGATTTCTAATTAACGAATTTTCTAAGTTTTTAAGTGTAACGTTGAGACTTCGTTAAATGGAAGTTTCACTGTATGTTAATGTTTCATTTGTAAATTAGAGACTTTATGTGATTGCAGAATTTTACTTAGCATGCCCATATGCAAATGTTTCAGAAAATATACACTTAAAAAAATGCTTCGTAAAATTGACCGTGCTTTCTAAAATGACAGTGTTTTGCATTGCTTGGAAGTTAGAATCTACTGTTATTGATCTACTTCTGCTGCTATTAAATGTTTTATATAATTTTGTAAAAATTTGATTTGAAACTTCCATCGAGGCATTAAGGTTTAATACAATTTAATATGAGATAAAATGCAACTAAAAATAGGAATCACAATGAATTTTTTAAATTTAAAACAAAATAAAAAAATAGTTATTAACAAAGATAATATGGCAAATGTAGGTGTACTCTTTTCTTTTTGTGTAATGTCACAAGCTATAAGGATTGGGACCAATATTTGAGATTTTATCACAAAATACAGGATTATATAAGAGTATTTTTAGCTATAACAAATTTTTACAGAACAACTACCAATATCGACATATGCCAATGCTTAAATTATGAAATGTCATATGCATGAATGGCTTGTCATGTTTAGTCAGCACAGTATATAACCGATCGATTTAAAATGTTGCTGCAATATTCTAAAATGTTTCTAGGTAGATTTTTGTTTGGGCCTGATTATGAAAATTATTTAAAGTTATGATGTAAAAAAATAATATTAGGAAATATGATATAAAAAAAATCCTCCTAGTGGAATAGCAAAATCCTCTCAGATATTATTACTTACCCATCATACGTTGTATAGGGTAAGTTTTGTAATCGTTTTAAAAATCGAAATTTTTTTTTGGCAGACCTACACGTTTCAGACACTGGAGATTCCGAAAAACATATTAACAAATTTTTTTTGACGTCCGTCTGTCTGTGTGTCTGTAAACGCTCTATCTCACGAACAAATTCAGATAGAGATTTAAAGTTTGATATGTACTTAGTATGTAATAATGAGAAGAATCTTATTGAATTTTAGACACTTCGATTATCCGGAACTATTTTTTTCGGGCTCTTGAAATATTCGTTCTGATAAAAGGTATATAAAAATTTTCGAAATTGTTTTTTTAAGGAGTGAAAATAAAAGGCAATAAAAAAACATGAATTTTGCATGAAGAATGAAGTCGATCGGATAATGAGTTGTCAAGATATTTATAATCACATTTACCACACTCTTCGATTTTTCATGACCCTGTATTTTATTCAAATTTCAATTCAAAGATATATTTTAATTGAAAAAGAGACACTTAATCCGACGCAGTAAACTGTTAGTTAATATGATTATCATTTTTAGAGTTATAAGGACGTTTCTTTTACGCAATTCAGTAATAGAGCATTTAAAGCGAGGCTAACGAAAAAGAAAGGCTACCGCGGTACTTTACGCGCATCTTTTTTTACAGACCGGCGGAATCACGTGATGCTCGAATCCACCAATGCAGGTGTACGAAAAGAGCTTCACGTCACTCTCGCGGTCTGTAAAAAAAGATATGCAGAATGCACCGCGGTAGCCTGTCTTTTTCGTTAGCCTCGATTTAAAGTGTATGACGTCATCGAGCCACTATTTTATTCGCATTGCAATGCATTTTATAAATAGTTTACACATGTTTTATTTTCATATTTTATATTATGCATAATACGTGATAGGTAAGTATTACGGTGGCCCCTAACGACAAGTTTTACTACTGCAACGAAAATAAATAAACATATGCATTATAACGCTAATAAAATAATGTATAACTTTAGAAATAAAATAAAAATTCCAGTAAAATATATTGTTTAATAACAATCTTTTTTTCAGAAATTATGTAAAAAAATAAAGTAGGGAAGATAATGTTCAGTTACTTTTTTATGATAGATATTTTGTGTAAGTTGTATTTAAGCCTAGCGCATTTAAAAGTGATATAGAAAATACACATCAGTATTCAATTACATGCTTTGTGTTTCCATTTTTCTGAAATCAACCCTCTCACTGACACGCCCGTGCTAACACGTTATTTACAAAGCTCCAGGTTTCACTGCAATGCAAGCATTATTTAAATTATATAATTCAGCTGATATAATTGCAGTTTTAATATATTGAGTAATGAATGATACTCTCAAGGATTAGATTCATATGGATGATTAAGATTTTTAGAAGTTTTCTTTTGAGCGTCGTTCCTATTGACACTCTTAAAAAAAAGTAATAATAAAAAAAAAAGAAAATAATATTTCTGTTAATTATTCATCAGACTTTGAAATCAATGAAGGCTGATTAATCATTAAACATTTATTATCAATACTGTTGCATATTTGAGTTTTTCTTCGACAATTTTTGCGGACCTGCTTGGAGAACTTTGATTTGATATCAAAATGGTATGGAATGGTATTGATACTTGACGTCCAGTTTGTTAGAGATGAGTCTGGATATCTCATATTTTTCCCAGGTTGAAAAAGGGGAGATATAAATTTTAATTTGAGTTATTCTATAATTGACATTGACGCCCTTTAGAACACCAAATAAAATCTTCTTTTCCTCAACTATTCCCCAGACTTCAAAATCGGTGAAGGCTGATTAACCATCAAAAAGTTATTATCAGTACTGTTGTTTGTCTGAGAGATTTTCTTCGGTTTTGGTGACCTTTGCAGACTTGCTGGAGAGTTTTTCTTCGGCTTCGGAGACCTTTGCGGACTTGCAGGAGAATTTTGGTTCGATCTCATGAAACGGACTGGAGTGATATTGATGCTAGGCGTCGAGCTCGTGGGCGATGAGTTGGGATATCGCACATTTTTCTCAGGTTGAAAGAGGACGATGCGAATCTTTGGAAGGAAGAGACAGGCTAGAGTTGCACTTCCACTTATGCTGACACACATGCACAAAATAGTTGCTTGCACCTAAAAATAATATTTTAAAAGTAGCTTTTATAAACATACATTAAAATTAAGGGGTCGAGTAATAAAAGTCAATTAATTAAGTAAAATCAATAAAAATAAATTAAATTTTTTTTTTTACCCACATTAAAATTCAGTTAATTTGTAATTTCAGAAAATCGCACTTAAAATTTTGTGCTAGAACAAAAGTTATAGTAAAAATAACTTGTTGTTGTTGTAGTGGGGCCTGAACACCCAGATCATGGGATATAAGTCGGAGACTCTTTATTCCTGAAAAAGAACTTCAACTACCGTTAAATGTATCATAAGGAAGATAACATTTAAAGTTATTTTTTATTCAAAACAATGTTTTTACAGCTTGTAGAGTATATAAACGTACTCAAATAATCTAAAAATTGAATTCTTTAGTTAATATTTAAAAATATGTTTGCTTACATTTTTGAAAATATTATTTTTAATTACTGAAATATACGAATTTTGTTTCGACAATAGGCTAATATACTTAGAAACTATCTGTTTAAGTATTAAAAAATAGCTTATACGAATTACGTGACTATTATCCTGCGCGCAGTGCACCAGCAACTCTTGGAAAAATATACATCTACTTGGGATTTAAAATGAATAAATATTTAATATATTTAATTTCTTAAAAAAGCAACATTCAACAGAATAGGGTGGTTTAAACAGCCTTGTAGAGATGGGTCTAATTATTTTTGAGGTAACAAGTTTTAAAAGCTTCGCTAAAGTTTGGCATTTCAAAGGTATCTGACGCTTTATATTGTTCATTGTAAATGAATTTTTATTTGAACCTCTGTTTACTAGAAAAAATTGTCAAAGAGAAAAATAATGTAAATATAAATATAGAACGACACAGAACTCCTCCGCACACCATCTATACTACTTATTAAAAAAATCTCCAAAATTACATCGACACTTTCATAAGCTGGTGTATCCTGTGTCATGTTAAACGTCTTTTTTTTTATTACCTAAAATTTCTCTATTTTTTTTGCTATTTTTTTACCGCAATTTTACAGTAATAATAATGGGTTTTTTTTGCAAATGAAAGAGCATTGAAAGAGCATATCTTGAAGTTTTAAAACAATTTTGTATTTGGAAATTGGTTGAAAAATGGTGTTTTGGCGGCCTGATACAGGGGTGTGCAAAAAGTGAAGTGTTACGCGGTACCAGATGAAACTTGGAATCTACTTATCTGTAGCAAAAACTAAATAAAAGCCGTAACATTTACGATATTTTGTTGTCCTTCTCGGATGGTTTTAAAAATTTTTCGATCGAAAATGGCGGTTGTTTAAACTTCAATTACAAAAATTTTCGGATTTAAATCGCGCAAAAAAAATTTACAATTCGAATATTGAAAAACGCGTCCGTGAGGGACTAAAATATAGTATATACTAGAAAAACATAAAATTTCAATCAAATTGGTCGATCCAATTTTGAGTTCTACTTGGTACCGATTTGTAAAACAGAGTTTCGAGAAAAACAGGTTTAAGTTTTACAACGTTGTTAAACAAACATAGATAACAGTGATAATTTTCAGCTTACATAAAATTATCTATACTTGGCCAATATAATGAGCCCGCCTGGACTTCCTTTCTTAATTTTTTTTATTTCTACTTGCGCGCTGCACCCAATACGCTAAAAATGAGCCTGTTCAATGCAACACCATAAGGCGGATAACTTTTGAACTAATACAGTTTCGAAAAAACTGCTTTACCATAAAGTTTTTAAGGGTTTAACGAGTAAAAATATGCAAAAAAAAAAAAAAAAGTTACTAACATACTGTAACATGCCTTAATGAAAAGAAAACTGCTGCAGTTTGTCTCAAAAAAACAAACAAACCCTATTCTAACCTTAAAGTTATTATTAATAATGTCATTATTAATCATTATCAATCATTAATAATGTTGCCATTCCTTGGAGTAACAATGCTAAAAACCTGGGTCCACCTTCTATAGAAAACTTACTTGGAATAAACATAAGCTTACTGTCAGGGATAAAATCGGCGGAATTTCTCTGTCTCATCTACTCAATAGTAATACTCTCTCTATTAAAAATAAACTCCCTATCTACAATGGCTGCATTCCATCTGTTCTTAATTAATCCGATATGAGGATTTGCTGGTAAAGCTAATCTTGAGTATCTTTATAGAGCGCATAATAAAAATCTACGGAATACTAGAAATGATCATTATTATTTAAGAAATACTACTAATCGTAAAAATCTTGCCACTACTCTAAACAAAAAATGGGAATTAATCTATACAAATTTTTTTTATAAAAGTATTTATAAAATTCTTAATGAGCTGAGTTACCAGATTAAAATATCTCTGACCCCTATAATCAAAAACGTCTCAGATATGCTTTGACTATTGATGATGAAACCTAAGTTGTTTCTCTCTCTTAAACTTAAATTTAATTTTATTGCTTATTCAATATTTCTTTTCTGTTTCTTTTCTTTTCTGCTTCTTTTCTTTTCTTTTTTCTTTTTTTTTTTTTTTTTTTGTTCGTATTGGGTCATTTGGAAGTTCTGCGGTTTTTAAAAGATTAAGCGCGGTTTCGTCTTCTTATATTTTGCTATTGCTGATAACGAGTGACCTTGAATGACCAAAATATATAAATTCAGTCTTTTCTGCTTGCGTTGCATAATTCTTGCTTGGGTTGTGGAATAATTTTTGTTTCAGTACAGTGCTAAGAATGGATAACCAAAAAACTTCATTTTCGTCATATTATGCTCTTTTATTTCAAGAAAAGTAAAAATGCTAGTCAGACTGCTTGTAAAATTTGTGATGTATACGGACAAAGTGACGTTTCAGATGACACAGTTCGACGGTAGTTTGAGAAGTTTTAGCGCGGACATTTCAGGTTCGAAGATGATACTCGCTCTGGACGACCATAATCATCTGTAAAGAAGGACCTCTTAAAAGAAGCTATCAAATGATCATACATTATACTTTTCGGAATATTTAGCTTGTGTGATAGCTCTTGAACTGTGTAACGTGGATTTTTAGCGATTGCTTCTTTTAAGGGATCTTCCTTTACAGATGATGGTCGTTCAAAGCGGCATCATCTTTGATGCTGAAATTTCTGCGCTTAAAATTCTCAAACCACCTTCAAATTGTGTCATTATGAAACAACATTTCGACTATATACAGCACAAATTTTAGTCAAATCAGTCTGACTAATCATTTTTACCTTTTCTTGAAATAAAAGAGCATAATATGACAAAAATGCATTTTTTGGTTATCCATTCTTAGCACTGCACTGAAACAAAAATTATGCCACGATCCAAACAAGAAGTATGTAACGCAAGCAGAAAAGACTGAATTTACATATCTGGGTCATTCAAACAATCCTTATCAGCAGTAGCAAAATAAGTATATGAAATCGCGCTTGAGTTTGAAAAACCTGATAACTTTCAATATTTTAGTATAATTTTTTATAGCAAATTTAAAAAAATTAAAAAGTCTGTTACTATGTAATAAAAGTAAATAAATAAATAAATAATATTAATAAAAACATATGACTTTTAAAAAGTGCCTTTTTTTAATTGTTGGGCAAGACTTCGATGGCTGTTGGCTACCACCTTTATTTTCTAGCTTAGGAACTGATGGATTAATTTTTTTTTTTTTTTTTTTTTTTTTTTGCTGTGTTTGTACTTTAAACTTAACCTTAATTTATCTATCTATTTTTTTCTTATATTTTCAAATTTTCAAATTTAATTAATTATTAAGCAGTCTTATTCTACAGTTCAACTTAATTCTTCAATGTCTTCCTAATGTCTCGGTTTATTCGTTTACATATCTCCTGACTATAATACTGCACCGTAACTAGAAAAATACAAGTAACAGCTTATATTGTCGCAAATCAAAATATTTGGTTGTAATAATTAGAAGATACATTTGAAGAATTAAAAGTAAACATGTTTAAGTGTTAAATGTTGATTTGAGATTTTAAAACCATGCATTTGCATCTCAAAATAACACATTACATATCTCCTGGGCGCAAAGTTTCACCGCAACTAGGAATTCGATATAAGAGCCTACATTATTGCAAATCAAAATATGTGATTGTATTAATTTGGAGATACATTTAAAGAATTAAAGTAAAACTGTTTAAATGTTAATTATTATTTTGATATGCAAATATATTTAAAAAATATTAGGAAGTTAGTTAGATAATTACTACATTATGAATTTTATTCTGTTTCTAAGTACCTACACTATAATTTTTCAAGCTAAAGTGAAGTTAACTGAAAAAAAAAAAACTTTCTTAAAAAAAGAAAATCAAGAAAATTTATTATGATGCTATGTAAAAATATTACTGAAAAAAAAAAAAAAAATCCCTTTTTTTTTCTTTTTAAATCTCGATATGACGTTGATAGTCAGACGTATGAATAAAACTCATTTCATGTCAAAATGAAGAACTTATGAATAATTATTCATTATAATCTTTATTTAGAGAAACGACAGATAATTTACATATCTGTCACTAACACGCCAACTTGCACTTTTTGTGCTGTACTTTAAGATAAATGTATGCCATAAATTTATGAATATATTAAATATATATTCATTTTGACAAGATGAAAAAATGAAGCTGATTTTTTTAATACCTATTGTTTTACATTATTTATTCTTTTATCAACTACATCTATTTATTTATATCGATGCATTTTCTTTTATGCATGCATTTTTGTCTCTTGTTTAACAGCAAAAGCTTCTTACACTACAAAAAACAATGATATGAACATATAATTTTATGGTGTTTACATGTACCACATTTAACGACAAATAATTGAATAAAATAAAAAATGAATTGTCGCTATCATTTCAGAAGCAATCAGTTGCTACTAAAACAATACATGGACTCCTTTTAGATAGATCAAGTATGTTTTTAGTTGGATGGAATAGCCACGTCCTCCTCAATTTTGCTGAACTATTTGGTTTACTGTTAATATTTTTATGTTCTGTTTAGCTCTACGCAAATTTATTTGAGAGATATGATATAGTAAAAAAAAAAAATGAAATCATATATAAATGTTTATAACAATCAACGGCATAGCTGGGCTAGTGCCTTAGAATAATCCTGCCAAAGTCCCTATATGTTGGCATTTGTTTCTTTTGGTTTGAAATAATATAAAAAAGGGAAAATTAATCAATACAATGGGCATCGACAGGTAGAAATCTTGAAGCATAATGAAGAATCAACTTAGTAAGCTACTACGAAAGACTTCAGAAAGTAACATAATTTTAAAATAACACAACGAGTTGGTAGATCAGGTTGGTTTCCTTAGTACTCTCGTTCTTTTATGCTCACGAAGGGATACTTTAATCAGCATCAATAGATTAAAGTGAATTTCGTTTTACTACGAACATGAACGAACCTGAATATGTACTCAGTATATTCTAGCTAGTAGCTAGCACCCTCACCACTAAACATGAGAATGGCACTATTGGCGATTGAGATTTTGCTTTCATTTTGGAGATTTTATACAAATAAATATTTAATTACTTAAGGATAAAATCTATGTTTTTTATTAAACTTTTACTGTGAATTTTTAACCTGTTACATGATACTTTTCCCAGTTTCACTTTATTTGTTTTTTGAGTTTCATTCATAACTAAGGAATGTGATAGTCCATTCATTCCCTTCTTACATTCACTACAAATCGCAAGTTGTTTACGCTTCCATCTCTGACTGCCAATTCACTGAATATTGTTCATTCAAACATAGATTAGAAATTCACAATGATTTACAAAGGTAGAAGACAAAATGAATTCCCTAAAATTCAGTTGCAATCTATTGTGTCTTCTGAAAATAGTTATATACGAGCATAATTATGAAATGATTTTTAGCAAAATTGATGAAAATAATTGAAGGCAGTGGTTTTTAGAACCAGGCTAGATACAATATTCTTTCAGATGGAACCATTTCAGGCTTTTATTTGGTACATTTAAAGTCGAAAGTTTTCCCTATTCAGTGCCGATCGTCAATATTTAAAAATATTTGGTACTATAACATTCAAATTTTAAAATACGTTGTGGCAAAAGAAAAAAAATATACAACACTTATAAGCAAATGGAGTAACGATCTAGATTATGTAAAATTTATATTATGATTATAAAATAACATTATTATTACTAATGTATTTGTATAACTTACTTTATGATCTTGCCAGGTGCAGTAATATATTGGAATAAATGCAAGCCAAACAATGCAAGAAGCATACATAGTAAAACTAATGTACTTGGATTCGTTAAAATTTTCTGGAATATTTCTTGTCTTGTACGCATAATATGTACAGAGGATAATCAATATCATATTGTAAAATAGTGCTAAAATCACAGACGTCCCATCAAATCCGCAGATTGAGACATAAGCCCTTGGGTTACTTAGCATAATATGTTTCACCGTAGGTGGAGTTATGATCAACCACATGACGGTAAGTATTATTTGGATAAGAATCAGACAAGAGCAGATGACGAGCTGGGATTCAGGACTGATGTAAGAAGGTCTCTTGGTAATTCTCAAGCTTCTATTGAAGATCCTCGAAATGCGATTTGTTTTTGTAAAGATTGCAGCATAACATATAGATAATCCTAGGCCCATTCCAATTCGTAACATACCACAGCTAAGCTGAAAAAGTAAAAAGAAAGTTTTAATTCATGTTTTCCCATACTTTTTTTAATTAATTCTATGAGTGAATCAACAGTATTAGAGATTTAATTTACAGTGTTGTTTTCAGTATTTTGCTGTTTTTATTATTTTTTTAGAATCTAACCACTAAAGCAGCTTTCTGACCCCAAATAATTCTATTTAAACACTGAGATCCACTTTTTTGAAATTTATTTTGCTTACATGACATTTGCTGTAGTGTAGTGCAGGCTACTAGTCTTTCTTTCAATTACACTCTCTATTCCTACGAAGTGGATCATTCTATTTATTTGCAGGTAAAGCTCGGGAGAACAGGTGGAGAACTCAGACGTATGCGTTAGGATTTGAGCATGTTTCATACTTGAGTGTATAATTCCCAAACCGGCTGCCAAATGTTTTACAAAGCATTAAATAAATTATAAATATTAAGACTTTTTAATTATTTAAAAATATAATTTATAAGGAAATGCCTTTTTTTGTATTAAAATAAAAATATAATTGAACAGTAATGTTAAAATAGAAAAACCATTTTAATTTTTAAATTAAATAGTTTCATTTTTAAAACCGAAGGTTTAATTATGCAACTTTTCTGAATGTTATAATATTTTTAACTCTTAAATATGAAAAATATGAATTTCGAAAAATATAGAATTTGTTAAATGCTATAACGCATGTATGAGGGCTTCGCGCGCATGAAAACCTAAAAGACACCGGTCTATTTAGCCAATTCGTTTTGTTGGAATAGCTAAAAATATGAAATTCTTTATAGTCGGTATCACTAAACCACTCCGTGCCCCCGAAAACAAAACAAGACAAAACAAACAAAAACAAAAAACCACTGGTGCATTCAGCTTGCTCGTTGTATTTGAATCTCTAAAAACATGAAACTCGTTTAAACCGTGATCACTATAACGCATGTTAAATAATTCACATTACATAAATTGTTAATATTGTTTTAAATTATTTGTTATAACTTAATTAAATAATAAAAACGTTACACTTTTTTCAAACTTTCTGCTGACTGGATCCGAACTCGGATCTTAAAAACTGGAATCAAGCGACATACAACTGAACCACTACGCACTCATATCAAGATAGCTTAGAACAAAATTTTAAACAAAAGCCAATTCTAAGTATCGCATTATTTCTTTCCCATCTGCAAAATAAATGGAATGATCCACTTAGCTGATATATAGAGAGGAATTGAGGTGCTAATAGCTGCTATCCAGGCTACAACTTTAACTATCCCTCTTCCAACCTGATCAAGAAATAGTTTGATATAGTAATTCTATTTTGTTTATTGTTTAAATATAAGTTAATCCGTTGTCATATACCACACAATACTTACAACATTTTATCAGTATTAAGTTTGACATTAAAAGCTCCTGTCGACAATCTCTGTAATGTACAAAATAAAGTTTTATTTGTAGGAACGTGCCAAACAAATAAAAAAAAATTGCAATTTTTACTTTTTATGCGAATAGCATAGCCTTATTTGAGCATTTAGATAATATCTCTTTGAAGACACCCGTTAAGTTACTGCCATGCTGTACTTTAAACTTTACATATTTAAAACAAAATTAAATAACATTTTTCTGTGTTATTTGCTTAGCAAAATTTTTTTCGGGGAATTTTTTAGTATATCATGCTAAATGTATTATTATTATTATTAATTATTAAGGGTTTTTTCTAATTTTTTTAATCTACTTTTTATCTACGTAGGGTTACTCATATCATATTTTTTTTTTATATTTGCATAATAATTTATAAAGAACAAAATTAAATAAAAAATATATTATAATACAAGCTGCCAAATAAAATCAGACATTTTTCTCCTGGAAAGATTTCTGGAGTTCCAGGGGGAGGGCATTCTGAAGTTCTGAGGATAATTGCACTTCTAGACCATTAATAAGCATAAAATTCCAAATTATCTGTGTGTGTGGGGGGGGGGGGCATTTCGCTGCTCCGGAGGGATGTCCCCCCATGCCATCCCCTGAATTAAACACTGCTTAAAATAACCTTACTGTTTCCTGAGATTATTATCTTATTTTGCTACGCTAGTCGGGTTTTTCAAACGGATGTGACCATTTTCCACTCGCTAAATACTAAAAAACTCCCAACCAGGAGATCAAAATGTGCCGTCATAATAACAGATTTTGTCGATAAAAAGGATTACTTAGGAAAAAAAACGCTGTAATTTTTCCCCTCTCTTTCTTCTCTGCGTTTCAGAGGAAAAATAGACGGTCTTACTTTCTTTATGCTATTAATATATAAAAAAAAAACTACATCCTATAAAAAAAAAAAAAAAAAAAAATTAATCAATTCCCGAAAATTTGCCCTATAAAAGGGTATAAAAATTAGATGGAAAATGTATGAAATAAATATTGTTTGATAAATAAAAATGTACCCATTTTTGGCAAAATGTTTACCTAAAAAATTGTTGTACAAATTTCGAATAAACTTTGTTGAAAAGAGGAGAAAATTTACAGTAACGGTCAAAAAACTTGAATTTGAATTACTCTTATGAGTGACTCAAAATTCGGGGATATACGTGAATTTTTCTGTTCAATAAAATGTAAATAAATAGGGGGGGGAGGGGGGGAAGAGTGTTTTCTTTTGTAGGTGTATGAGGCAAGCAGAGTTTGCAGAATAGCACGACATAAGACATTTATTTACAATTAAACGAAGACAAAATATATACAGCTCGTATGCGACTGAGCGCCGACATCTTTCTTAAAGTAAACAACTGCTCTCGCTTTCGGAGCATCATCATCGTAACTGTACGCGCATGCGCCATATGTGCGGAGAGGAGAAAATTACGTTGTATTCCAACATCTTTGACGGGGGCAAACATTTTATTTGATCTTGTTACACAGATGAGATGCTATTGGTACACTTTTATTTTCACATATTTTAAAAATTAGCCGTAGTAAATCATTAATGATAAATGTGCCTCACTTTGAGAATGTTGCAATAGCAACTCTTTAGCGAATATTATTAATAATTATTAATATCTGTGTTTAAAGTGTTAATTTAATGCTAATGGTTCTATTTTATTGTACAATTTATAAAACCATTTCTTTTACTCTGACCTGTGAAGACTGATGCATTTTGAAATATCAAATTCCTTGAGGGGCATATCTGGCCGCCGATCCCGCCCCAAATGGTGCCCCTGGGCCTATCTGTAATTGAAATTGAATCAAATCACAAAATTAATTTTTGGAGATCACGGTGAATTTATCTATTTATTATTAATATATATTTTCATTTTCTTTTTTATAATCAGAGTTTTTAAATGTGGCAAATATATTTGAATTTTCATTAAACTAAAATATTTAGCTCGAGGGATGAAATTGAATTTTCTCCGCAGCACTTTCCTATTTTTAGATTATAATCTAACATTAAAAGTTATACGTCATAGGATGTAACTAATGGATAAGAAAAAAGTTCTTTCTAAAAGTCAGGTATGAACACATCTCTTAATTTGGCGAGAGGGTCATATCCTTTTATGCGAAGTCCCGTATCTTAACCCCTTCAGGCGTCATTTAACGACATTTTAATTTTTAATATCAACAATTCTGTGAATACCAATAATTTCGCCTTTTCTCATCAAAGAATTCTACGATTATACAAGCTAAAAATTACGACTAAAATATTCTGGTACTAAAAGTAAAAACCATACGCAACGTACCTGCAAGGTATACGTGATACCTATCCTGCAGAGCCCGATTAACGACGGAACAAACTTCCACCAGTATTTGATTAGAGCAGTATATTTCGGTTTATTTAATCCAATAACTCTACGATTAAACAAGTCAAAGATTAGGATTAAAATATTCTGGTTGAAAAATAAATAGATAAATGCAAAAAAATAAAAAAACATACGCAACATACAGGAACGCATACGTGACACCTATCCTGCAGAGCCCGATTAACGACGTAACATACTTCCACTAATATTTTATTAGAGTATTTTTTGCCATATTTAATTCGTGAATTTTACGATTAGACAAGGTAAATATTACGATTTAAATATCCTGGACTAAAAAAAATAAGAACAATATTCATATTATATGGGACATATACGTGACACTTGTCCTGCAGATCCCAATTAACGGACAGGCTGAACTTCCACCAGTGTTTTATTAGAGTATTCTGCGACTTATTTAAGATAAATATTAAAATGGACGAAATTTTCTATGCCAAAATACTGGTAGAAGTTTTCCCCTGCCATCCTGTAAAGCTCTTATTTTTAATATTAATATATCCTCTCTATTAGTAGGTATTTAGCAGGATCGAATTTTGGTTGGTTGATTTCGGGCGCTACGGACATATTTTGTACACGAGGGCTAAACAGAATCTCCGTTTAAAGTGAAATCCGAACCCACTACAAACACCCATGCCTGATTGGGATTCGAATCCATCACCTCTTCTCCAGTATACTGACTATAGTCAGTATCCTAACCACTAGAGAAGCAGGTGTGCGATTGAATTTTGGTCAAGCATAATCTGTAATTTACTTCGAAAGATATCTGCCGTAATATAATTTTATTTACTGCATTATTCACTGTTAAAATGTTCATAGAAATATGACATTTGAAATAGAAAAATATTCTCTATGCTACTTTTGATAAGATATAAAAAAATTATCTTTGAAAGAAAACCAAATAATCTGTTGTTGAATAATTTTAATTACAATTCTTTGTCATTTGTAATTTCTTTTTTAACACCTTTTCTATTCTAATATTAAAATTTCGTGAAGTTCATGCACTTAAAACAAAGATTTTTTTTCCGTCTAATTCTGATGTTTTAGCAAGAGTAGGTGATCAACATAATTTTTTCGGTTACTTTTTAAGATTATCTTTTCTGTCGATGCAAACAGTAACAGGAGATGGCCCTCTTATTTAAAACCTTATATTACGCCAATCAATTAAAACCTTATATTACGCCAATACTCGGTTAATCCAAGGCCCCCTTGAAAAGCAAACCAAACAATGTTTATACAAAAATTCTTCACCTGACATTAAACTAATAAATTCAATTATTAAGTTTATCACATTTTTGAATATTCTGGAGATATCCATTCATAGTCAGGATCACAGATGCTATGTCTATTGTGACAGCCCAAATGTTGGGCAATACGTGGCGAGAAATGGAATACCGCCTTGACATTCTTAAAAACTTCATAAATGTCTTTACAATATATTGAAACAAGCATATGCCTAATTATATTAGTTTTTCTGCAATAAATTATTGTAATCAGGGAAATATTTTATGACCACCCTGTATAATAAAATTATATTAAACTATTTTAAGGTTTCTTTGAACATAAAAACGTTCATGGTAAAAAAATTCAATTATAAAAAAGACAAAACGTACGCATTCCATTTTTAAAAACTGTCGACTTCATGTAATTAAAAAAAATCGAAGACAATATTCTTATCACTTTTTTATAACTTATTATTTTTCTTAAATTTTTTTTTTTTTTTGCAAGATTTTGATCGAAGCCGTATTATTTTTATTTTTTTAAATCACCTATCTTCGATCATATTTTTTTTCTTAAAACAAAAAGATGCTTTCTGAAAATAGATCACCGACTCATCTTTCAAGGTTGGTGAAAGGAAATTTATGGATCAATGCAAAATTTTTGACAAAAGAAAAAGAAATAGAAAGATTGCTTGTGCAGTACATTTAATTTTATCCTTTGCATTACGCAAGGAAATAAAATATACACACTTTTTTATGTGTAGTAGTTGTAAAATTATTTAAGAAATAAGTTTATATATTTTTGAGAAAATATAAAGGATTATTAAATTTCGGAGTGAGTCAAAAAACCTTGACTCATTTAAAAATACAATTAAAAAAATCAAATTAATTGACGTACGAAAGTGCTATACGCATGAAAATGCTCCTCATGATCTAAAATTTTGTTTATCCCTCCAGAAGGCGCACTAAATTGTACGACAAAATGATATTTCTTAAGTTTTTAAGGTTCTTAAAACTATGAATTCAAATAAAATGTTAATTGAATTTTAATTACCTTTTCAAATTTAGGAAATATTTAGTTAAATTTTAGTAAAAGTTAACGTTTATGCCAAACTTTCTATAACGAAATCTAACCAATTTATTTCACTTTTTTTTTTCAACAACATATTAGTAAATCCCTTACCTGTGTTATGAAGCAAACTATTTGCAATAGATTTAATAACATATACTAAATTTTGTATGCACATTTTTTTTTTTTTATTTTATATGTTTCAATAAAAATAGCTCTTGAAACATACCCATAGATGAGCAGAACCTTGTGACTAAATTTTATTTCGATATTTTAAAAACCTTTTAAGAAATGCGATTTTCTTGATTTTTTTTGGTTGGCTCCGATTTTAGAAAATTCAGTTCCGGTTTATGAACCGGCTAGAATTTTGCTTCTAATTATCGTTGACCAAAAGTAAAGCATTTTTGGAATCCCAAATGTTTAAACTTTAATTTAAAATAATATATATATATTTTTTCGAAATGTTTCGCAAAAACAGCGATTTGGGGGTAGGCATAGGTACATACCTTTTAACCCTTTTTACATTACACACGGCAATGAAACTGCCTGTGGATCGTTGTTATTTCTCAATCGAACTTTTACTTTTGATTAAAACGGGTTTCACCGATTTCCAATGCAGTTTTGTGGGTCTTTCATAAATTTGTTCTGAGCGGGCGCTGTAGCAAGTAGATACATTAATTGATTATTTCGCGTTTTAAAGATTTATTTCTGCAATAATTTAATTAATATGTTTTAGGCTGATTTATTTATTTTATTATTTTATACAGTCAAGATAGAAGTATTTAAAATAATTTTTGACAAAACTGAAAAACTGAGAACATATTCCATATATATTTCACGTCTATCCAGAAGAAGCAACTGAAGATTTAAAAAATAATTATATTTGTATGGATAAAAAAAATGGAGTAAATTAGAATGTACCACGAGGTCAAAAATGAAAAAAAAATTGTGCATAGTAAACGTTCTTTCTAGCATAAAAAAATTAAGAAAAATATAGAAGATAAAACTAGATCATTTTTTTAATTTATTGATCATTTTAATGTTATTTTTTTAAAATTTTTGTCTGCTTCTATTAAAGAATCATTTTGTTTCATGATTAGTAACAGGTATTTACACATTCTTTAAGCATATATTTCAGTATATTTTCTTCTGCATGCAAATATTTTTAGCATTTAATTTTCTGTATTAGTATGTATAATTGCTTATCTAATTTACCTATTTTATTAGTATTATAAAATACCTTGCATTTGCAATAGCTTGAGCAAACGAAACATTTGTGTCGTAAAAGTACTGCAGCGCGTCATACCGCGCGTAAGAAAATTTTTAGCGCGGTTTTTTTCTTTTTTTTTTTTTGGAACTCCGTCCGAGCCCCGGTCATTGTGATTTTAAAATGCACAAAAACCGGAATGTTAGTCTCCCGTTTTTAGGCCATGTGCTTGAAAAATCCTGTTTTCCCCGGAGATGCGTGGAAGGGATCATAAAGCCGGCGAACTGATGTAAATTGAAGCTCGTTCGTTAGAGAGTTCATTGAGAGTTTTTAATTAATATATCGGCTAATCATTAAAAAATTATAAATCTGAGTCTCCGATGCATTGCAACCTGTCTTCGTCTATCTTTATCCAAGTTTGCAGATATGTCCGTACGATGGATTTCCCTAGCCATCAAACACACACGCACATACGCACAGACAAATTTTTTTCTTTTATTAATATAGATGTCTAAAAAATAATATTCTAAAAAATAATAATCAGAATTTTTCAATATTATCAATTAATGAACGGACAACAGTTAATACACATTTTTTCCTTAAAATACTCTGAAATACATTATTTTTATTAACTTCCTTTACATAAATATTAAAGGGGCAAAGTTGCTGATTGTTTTCAATAACCGTAAAAACTGTCATTTATGATAAAAGGAGACCAATCCTAAAAAAAAGACAAAAACACCATTGTTCTAGCGATAATGTGTCGAGAATTAGAATTAGAAATTTTTTTCATTGTAGTCACTATTACATTGGAAAAAAATATTCTTATATATCTGTTGTATTCATTGAACACTGATCATAGAAAACAGACATAAATTATAACTTAATTTCTACTGAACTAATTTGAAGGATGTTGCAGTACTAGTTAGGTAATTTTGCGATAAGATTTTGTAGAAAACATCTTTGTATAATGTGCGGCTGCAGACTTATGAGGTTATTTGCGAGAAAAGTCATAGAAAAATCTTACAATTAACATCATATCAACAATTGATAATGGGAAACGTATTTCCAACTACTGTTCCAAAATTATGACATTTGTTATCTTAAAAATATGTTACCTCTTTTTTTTTTTTTTTTTTTTTTAAAAAGAAAAATATTGCGCGTTGTTTAAATGGACATACTATTGATGGCGCTATAAATTTTACCGGATTTACTTCAAATAGTTCCAATGTAAAACCAACATTTAGCCAATATTGGAGATATCATTGGATATATTTTCAATATAGAGTCACATTTAGCCAATACTGGCTTTTCATTGGAAATAATGTTCAATTTAAAGCCAATATTTGTGTTATTTTTTCATTTCTTTTAAAAAGATAAAAATAGCAATGGAAAGCCAATATTTAACTATATGTCTTCTAAACATCATTTTGGGAACTTCATTTGACTTTTAAACACCATTTACAGGAATTATACTGTTTTGAGAGCAATAACGAAATATTCTGTAAAATTTACAGAAAACTACCTGGATTTTTAGGGATTTGTAATCTCAAAATGCCAATTACGGAAATTACACTTTTATTTGTTTATTTATTTTTTTAGAAAAATGAAACTATTCCGTACAATTTTACGGAACATTTTCTGTATTTTTACGGATTTTATTTTTTACAGTGTAAATATATGTACCTTTTGTAAGGTAGGTATCTACAAAAGAAGAATTTTGAATAATATTTAAAATGATTTTAAAATTCAAAATTATTTATTTATTTTAGCCATCGTGGCGCGCAAATGAAATCTACTGATAAGGCATTTTTTTTTCATTCTTGTATTATATTTTAAGTGTTATTAATTAAAATTTCCTGAAAGTAAATTTATTAAATCCTATTTAATGCATTTGTTTTTCGTTTCTAGCTGTGGATTCATGGAAAATGTAAAAAAAGTTAGCTACATTTATATACATTTTGTAGCAGATTGTATATATTCTTTTAATTCGTGATATGCAAATGTAATTTTAACATTTGTTTATTTTATCGAAAGATTTAGTTCTGACATTTTATCGGAAAAGGTATTAAGCATTATTCGATTCAACAACTGCAAAAAAATCGCATTAAAACTTTTTCGAAAATGTATAATCGATGTAGAGAAGGCAATAAAGTATTTTAGCTTGAATCTTTTAAGCATAAACGCAACCTAACGTGCTATTCAAAATAGTTTTAAAATAGATAATGCAAAAACAAGTAAACAAAAAAAAGTAACGAAATCGTTAACTGTTGCATTGATGATAAGGCTATTACAAAGTATTAGATTACTCTTAACATTAAATATTTTTTATAATCTATTTAGTTAAACTTGAGTTTTGATAATATAAAAGTGGCTTTTTTCTTATAAATCAATCTACACTTTTTAAAACATTTAATATATAGGGTAAAACCTCCAGTAATTGACACTTTCAGGATTTTTTCTTGTTCAAATCACTATTACAAAGTTTTAAATATATTTATACTTATCTTTGTTTATAAAAGTATAGTAAAGATACATTAAAAAATTATTGTTGACAAAATTTTGAAAAATTATACTTTTTATTACTAAAAATTATTTTTTTTTCATAAATATTGTCAATATCTCCAGTAACTGACACCATCCCTTTTTTGAAAAAACAATAACTGAAAAATACGTTATAACAGTTAAGACAAATAAGTTACCACTAGATGACATTACTTTGCAGAATTTTACAAGAAAATGCTTATTTGAGTTAGATTTCTGCTGCAGTGTCAGTTATTGGTTAGGTGTCAATAACTGGGGGTGTCACCCTAAAATGTACCTAAATAGTTTATAAACTTATCAGCACTGAAAAGATATTTTGGATCAATGTTATTAAATTAAAATGCTTGAAATAAATGTTATGTTACTGACATTTTGTATCTAGTTTACAGAAAAATACCTCTGTTATAATTTTTTAGGCAGATACTTGAATTTCATTAAAGCCCTATGAGCTTCTGCGGGATTTCCTGCATTTTCATAAAAATATTTATAAAACTTAAAATAATTTAAATTTTCTTTCCCCATTTTTTATTAAAATACACTTCATATCTCTTTATTTTACATATATGTTAAAATACAATTTTGTTAAAATTATTTTTGTCCGATTTAAGTTGTTTTTGGGAAACGGAAAGATACGGACAAAACGCTTAGAGGATTAATTCTTTTTTTATTTTAAAATGGAGATATAATTTTTTGTTACACTATAGAGATGTTTAATATTATTGACATATGTCTTGCTGATTGTTTAAAAGTTTAGAATTAATCTCAATTAAAAATACTTCATTTGAAACATTTGTTCTTCAAGTTCTTTTTTTAAATTTCGTAATTTATATTGTAAAGTGTGTCATACATACTTCCTAAACAACGAATAACTCTAAAACAAAATCTGAAGTCTATAAAAGTTTAAATGATTATGAATAGACATACAAAATGTTAACAAATATTATTTTTCATTTATATTGTATTTATATTGTAAAGTGCTTCATATCCCCCTAAACAATGTTAATACACAAAATCCTAAGTGTTTTGAAGTTTAAATGAGACAGATATACAAAATGTTAATAATTTTCATTTACATTGTAAAGTGTGTCCCATTCGCTAAATAATGTTAATACACAAAATCCCAAAACTTTTGTAGTTCAAAGAATTATGACTATGAAGAGACATACAAAATGTTAATATTTTATATTTACGTTGTAAAGTGCGTCATATTACACAAACAATGCTAATACACAAAATCTTAAGTATTTTGAAATTTAAGTAACAATGAACCGACATACAAAATGTTAAATTTTTTCATTTATATTGTAAAGCGTGTCCTAATTTCTGAACAATGTTAATACACAAAATACAACATCGTATGAAGTTTAAAAAGCAATGAGCAGACATATATAAAACGTTAATTTTTTTCATTTGTGTAGTTCCTAAAAAAAATGTTAATATTATAAAATCTCAAATCTTATGAAAATATGATTATAAACAGGCATAATTTTTTTTTATATATGTAACTTAAAGTATTAAAAGTAATGTTACATATAAGATATTCGACACATTTTATGCTATACAATAAATATCACAGCGCTTTGAAAAAATATATTATTCCAATTCCCTTAAGTTAGGATAAATCCGCGAATTGCTCTCGGGGTTTTACAATTTGTTTGTGATTGAATTTCCTTATAAACTTCTTCTTTAAATTGATTTCCTCCATTTGTCACTTTCTAACATTTGCTATTTGAGAAGTAACCGCAATAAATTGCATTTTTCCCGAGATGTTTAGAAATATCGAAGATGTCTCTGGATCGATTTGTTGTGTTATGTTTAACAAGACATGGCGAAAGATTTATTCCTATTTTGGCATTTCTTTGTTAAAGAACTGACGTCTGTCGATATTCAGATATATTTCTTTTTTAAAAAATCAATTTTTCTAAAAAAAAAAGGAAACATATGATGTTTTACTTTTTATACTTAATTTTTAAAACTTTTACTTAGTATTAACTAGGTAAAAGTTTTAAAAACAAACAAGAAATAAAAATCAAGCGTCAAGCATAGATAATGAAACACTTTCCAACACATTCAAAACTTATATAAGGGGTAAGATGATGTCTAAGTAAACAATTTAGAAAACGCATAACGCATTTTAAAACCCAATTTCAGACGTTATCATCTATTATTGGAAAAATATCCGAATTCTTTTGTGCAGTCCTGTATATGACCTATAAATTTGTATATATACTACATAGTATGCAGAAATTTAGTTTAGTTAAGAAACGCATAACACAGTTGAAAATTCCCCTTCAGCAATTTCCGTCAATAAAAGGAAATGCATACCAATTGTTTTGTGCAGCCCTGTATATGATCTATAGAATTTATACACACCAAGTAATGGGGAAAATATTATTTAAATTTAAAACTGCATACTATAATTGAAAACGCACTTCCAGCAATTATTGCTCATTAATTCTGTAACCGAATTCTTTCGTGTGACCCTGTAAATGAACGATAAATGAAATAAACGTCATATTCTATAGTAACCATCTTGTTATGCCCTTCAGTAATGTATATCAATTTCAGTATTTTGGAATAGTATAACATCATTAAAATAAACCGCAAATGTTTTTTCCCCATAGACCGTAATGACAGACAGATTTCTTTTGAGTGTCTCTGTAAACGGACTATAAATGCTATACATGTTCTTTTCAATATCGAACATTCCATGATAAACCTTATTAACATATATCAATTACATGACAATACGAGTATATTTACGCGAATTACAGCAACACCAGACATACAGACAGACGGATAGACAGACAAACCGAATTCATAAACCTTTTTCAACTGTGTTGGAAAGTGCTAAAAATAACTGTTTTTAACTCTTTCCAACACAGAGGAAAAGCGTTTTATGACTTCTGTCTGTCTGTCTGCTTTCCGAATTGCGCAAACATACTTGGATTGTCACGAAATTGATATAAGTTATTAATGTTTACTACAGCATGTTCTCTTTTGAAATTGGTGAGTGTAGCATTTTTCGTTCTTTTTCAGGAGTAGAACATTCGGTTGTATTATGGTAGTAATTTTTGAACAAAATGTTAATGGCTTTATACTGTTTCAAATATGACAGAATGCATATGCATTTTTTGGATGCACAAAAACATGTTCTCAATAGCAAATGATTTGCGTAGTATTTAATCGTCCTTATACAGGGACACGAAAAACGAATTCTCATGTACAAGGTGAGTCAAAAGGATTGCCCTGATTGCAAATGATAATAACTGCATTCCAAATAATGACAGAAAGAAGTAATATGAACACAATACAGGTTCCATAAGTTTTAATTAAGTTTTATTAAAGGTAAGTATTTTAAGTTTTTATTTGTTTATTTTATAACTGAACTTTGTGAGTATGTTTGGTCAGATATACATAACACACATGATGAACATAATTCAAACGGTTACATTTCAAGCCAGACACTGTAAAGAATGCTCATGATAGCTGATTTCCAGAATCTGTGCCACGTTGTGGCCTGAACCATATGTGTTAGATATCTGAATAACAGCTGCATGGAACAGTGGCGCTAGAGAAAAAAAAAACGGTAAAAATTTTCTTTCAAAAGCGCGAACAAAACGTTGACTTAAGGTTTCTTGTTATGACGAAGGGGAATAACAAAGAGCAGTTATAAAGTACGAAAACTTCAACTTCTTTCTGTATTTTCAAATTGTTTCTTCCTGTAGTTATTTGATCATGAAGTTATCGGCATTTGTAATCAGGGCAATTTTTCTGACGCATCCTGTACCAGCTAATTGTAAAAAAAAACTATCCCAATATATGAGCCCCTAGCTATCATAACATTCACAGAAACTGGATGAAATTTTGTTTAAAAATATTTTGAGGTATACGCTCAAGAATCATATGAAAAACAACAGTTAAAATCTAACAGTTACGGTTATAGTGACAAAATTTCGAAAATTTCAAATGACAACACATACTTTTTTTGTAATGGAATGTGATCTCTATATTGAAAAACCATTAAAAGCTTTGAAACGTACCTGTAGCACGAAAATCGTCGGTACTAGACAGACTAAGAAGAAAAATGAAAACAGCCAATAAGGACAGAGAAGCAACAGAAAACAAAACAATTTATTGTGTTTCACAAATTTTCCTCTTGACCTTCTTCACACACATATGGCAGATGGTGGATAGCACTGAAGCACGTACCATGACAAGAGGAATCTGTTGAACCTGTAGTCTGATGGCACCTTTCAAATCAGATTCAGTTTGCGAATTAAATTGCATACATTTTAGATATCAGATATCTCCACTGCCAGAAATCCATTGGCATGAGATCGGGAGACCTTGGCGGCCACGGAAACCTGAAATGGCGGGAGAAACTCTGTCACCAAACTGTTGTGTTAAGAAACCTTTGACAGAAGATCCCACAGGTGGGGAAACGCCATCTTGCATCCACACGATGTCAGATAGAGCATTTCGCTGTTGCAAATTGAGAATTACGTAATTGGTCAACATTTCTAGATAACGGCAGTCGTTACCGTGCACGTTTGTAGACCTGCGGCAGTAACCTCTTCAAAGAAGTAAAGTTTCCGAGGATGAAGGTGTTTGTTCTACCGCACCACACAGTCACTTTTTCTTCATGTAATTTAAGTGCAACCACATCATGAGGATTATTGTCTGCCCAGTGCACCCACGCAGTTATTCGAATTAACATTAACAGTCATCGAAAAATGGGCCTCGTCCGTCCACAGAATGCGTAAAGGCCAGCTGTCATCCTCGTCCTACCGGATGAGGAATTCATTCGCAAAATCTAGCAGTTGTTGCTTATCACCCAACATCTGGACTCGCTGTAACCGATACGGAAACATGTGAAGAACAGAGTGCAGAATCTTGCGGGCCGTAGAATTTGGCAACTGCAGAACGTGTGAAATACCACGTGTACTTGCAAGAGGAACGTAGCTTATCGTCTCATAGACTTCTGCAACAGTTGGACAGGAACGGAAGGTCGTCCAGGCCGAGATCACTAGTGGCTCATATATCGGGATAGTTTTTTATGGTCCCTGTTGGATAGGTCCCTGTATTTTGGTCTATTGACTGTAATTGTTTGAAGCGAGTTTTAATGATGTTATTTTCTTTCAAATAAGATGAAATTGATGTATTACGTTGAGTAAAAAGTTTTCCGCCAAGGGGAGATACCTTCGACAAACAGCTGTGATTTGTGCGGTTGCCAACCAATTTTTGCATTCGAAAGCAGAGCACAGGAACTACATGACTGTGTAATTTGTTTGTTAAAAATTTATTATCTTGTGCTTCATAAAAGTGTTTAAAATGGAGCTATCACGTCAGCAGGTCAGAACGATTATTTACTATGAATCTCGTAATAAACTCAGTGCGACTGAATGCCACAGAAAGATGTGTGAAAGCTTAGGAATCAATACCTTTTCTTATGATACAGCCAAAGTTTGGTTTTGAAAGTTTAAAGCTGGAAATTTCGGCAGTGAATATGAACCACGTTCCGGCCGCCCCATTGAAGTTGATTGTAAGCAGTTAAAGCAAATCATTGATCAAGACAGAAATGTTTTAACACGAATTATTGCGTTAGAGCTTAACGTTTGCCAAAATACAATAGTTAACGTTCTAAACCGCATAAACCTAACGTTTAAGTTCAATCGCTGGGTGCCTAACGAATTGACTGCTGAAGACCAGCGCAAACTGTTGTTTGACGCTGCTCGGAGATCAAAGGAAAGAGAACATTCTGGACAGAAATGTGACCTGTGATGAAAAATGCGTGTACTACAACAATACAAGCCATAAAGGAGGATGGTCAGCACCTGGGGAATTAGCTGGCTTGGTTGCAAGACGTGCCTTAACTAACAAGAAGGTGTTCCTCTGCATTTGGTGGAATTGTCGTGGAATTCTGTACAAAAAGTACCTGAAAAGCGGACAGACTATCAACAGTGCAATATACAGCAACATGCTAATCAAAGTTCGCGATGCCATTCGCGAAAAACGAAGAAACGAGTTCAGAAGGAAAGTGGTTCTCTTTCATCAAGGTAACGCCAGGCTACACGTTAGTACGATGACCGGCTGGACGCTCTGCAAGCTGGAGTGGGATTTGATGCAACATCCAGCATACAGCTCCGACATGGACCCTTCAGATTTCAGTGTGTTTTCACATCTGCAGCTGCATCTTGATGGCACAATCTGCCATTCAAATGAGTAGGTCATAAATGAGGTCGACCTCTTTCTGGACTCGCGCACGCCACAATTTTTCGCAGGAGGGATTGAAAAGTTGCCAAAATGTTGGTAAATGATTGTAAATTTAAACGGAGATTACTATCCTCATCAGCTTTGATGATTTCGTATGTATTTATCATTTTACAATAAAAATTTTTTTGCGGAAAACTCTTTACTCAACGTGATATGTTACTGAGGTTCACTGCAGCATATTCTCTACGGCAGATGATGCTTGAATGATTTATACTTATTTTACAGTAGCCCAAAAATAATTTAGATATTTTATCTTCTAAGGACAGTAAAACTGGAAATTTGTTTACAACTGCGTGATGCGTTATCTAGCAGAAATGAATTTTAGTCTTACTATATTATGGAATATTAGTAAAATATATATTTCTAATAGATCCACACTAACGTATTTGGTTATATCATAGTTTAACAGCAGTTATTGCTTGAAACGCTCTTCAGTGATGTTATAAAAATTTTAAGCGAACGGAATTTATTTTTGATATGAAATGATAAAATTGGCTTTCCCGTTCACGCAGTATTTTTTTTTTTCATAAAAGTAGATTTACTGGCATAAATGAATAATAAGTATAATGTAATGACCAGTATAGAGGTGCCAAATACTTAATTGAAAATATTTCAAAAATTTACCTCCTGCAACCCTTAGCAGTTTAACTATTGAGATTGGGCGAAGTTATCTGTGATGAAATTATAAGATTTTGTAGCCAAAGCAAAGGTATATATAAGACTGACAATATATCATAGTTGAAATAAGACATGCTCATATACTGATATAAATTATCTTTTATAATAATGAAAATTTTAATATTTTAATCATTGTATATATGAAACCAATATTTTGTTACTTTAAACTGGTGATTTTCAAATTACAATCGATGTCCAATCAAATATTGTAATTATAAAATACATCTACTAATATTTTTTTGCTCACCTTTGCACTTTATCTAGTTGAATGTTGAATACTATGTTTGTTTAACTAAAATAGTTACTTACAAATTTCAAACATTGTATTTTCTTCAAAAATTGAAATAATAAATCGATAATAATTCTCACAAGTAATGAAACTGATAGACATCTTTAGGGCTAAAAAAAGTTGAGGAAGAAACTTTCGAAACTTTTGAATTTAATAGCATTTCTCTTGTCAGTTTGATGTCATCTTTACGCCATTTTTTTATTCAATCTTACACAAGTTTCCTAATATAAATCACATAAATTTATCTTCAAATCAAGTTATATCAAATAGTGACAATATTTTTTGAAAGACATTTTTATAAAACTATAAATAAATACGGAGTTTCAATTTCACTTTAAAATATACAAATAAGTGAATAGACAAGTCTAAAGTTGTGGGACTTTCGACTTGACAATCATATACAGAGAGTTTGTATAGAAAGTTTCAATTTGTAAATCAAATAATAAAATGCATCTACTATTATTATTTTGTTAATCTTTGCCCTTTATCTAGTAGAATATTATCTTTATTTGTTTAACAAAAGTAGTTGTTTACAAGTTTTAAACATTGTATTTTCTTCAAATATTGAAGTAATGAATCGATAATACTTCTCACAAGTAACGGAAAAGGGCGAATCGATCGATATATTTGGTGCTAAAAGAAATACACTTTCGAAATTTTTGAATTTTTGTTGCATTTTCTTGTCATTGTGCTGTCATCTTTTCACTATTTTTTGGTTCAGCCTTACGTATGTTTGTTAATAGAAATCAATGAACTGTATCAAATTCTGATTACATTTCTTAAAAGATATTTTCATACAGTTAAATACGTGGGTTTAAATTTAATTTTACTTTAAAATATACGAATAAGTCAATAGACAAGACTAATGTGTGAATTTTGACTCGACAATCATATACAGAGGGTTTTGTACAGAACGTTACAATTTGAAAATTAAATCTCTATAATAAAACCGTAAGTCATGTGACTGTCATCAACAGTTCCGGAATGCCCGCTTCACTTTTTCATATGCCAGGCGGCCATTTTTATTCAAAATCATTTTTTTTAATAAAACTGCATAAAAGTTACATTTTTAGAAAGATCGTTTAAAATAAATTAATATTTGAGAGATGACTTACGTTCAATTATGTATACATTCTGCAATAACTTCAGTTTAAATTAGGTTCGCAGTTCAAATTCTCTATCCATGAAAGTAAACAAACAAACAAAAAAAAAAGATTCATTCGTTATGAACGTTTAAAATATTAAACCATGAATTTTTGGACCGCTGCCTGGTCTAAAAAAAATATACCGCACCAGTGAGGCAGTCAAAGTTTACCATAATTCTGTTCTATACAACTCAACTTCCTTCCGGATATTTTCTTGACGTAAGTTGAACTCATGTAATAATATTTAATGGATCAAATTTCGAAACGAATTGTCAGCTTTTATTTTTTGCGTGTGCAAATTAGAAACGATATTTTAATTTTGAAATCAAATGTTTTGATTTATGATATTATTTCTTATTTATCTATTTTCTATTTTAAAGAAAAATGTGAACGTCATGTATTTTAAATTGGAACAGTTGTCACGGACGCACCGCGGTTGGCGCGATTTTTGTTTTGCACCATTTTGGCGAGAAAATCCCATTTAGGTACCTATTAGAGATTACTAAAACAGCATGTACTTTTATTTTATTATGAAATAGTTTATTTTATTCCTTCTACCTATTTATTCCTATTACCCCTTCGGGACCGGCGGCTTTTACACAAATTTTATTCGGTTGGCACCACTTTTTTTAAAAAGCCACCTTTACTTAAACTATCACAAAAATTCTTTAATTAGAGAAAGCAAATATTACTTTTATTTTTTACTGGTGCCTAAAACAAGTTCTATATGCTCTTTTTGAGGTTTCATATATGCAACCATGGTCCCGAACGGGTTAAAAAACACACAATTTTATTATAAAACACACACAATGATTAATTTATTATAATGTGGGTTAAGTCAAGAAATTGTCAAGAAAGTTGATTTTCAGTTGTTTTTTTTCAAGAAAGATGAAATACATAACGACAAAAAGCGAAATGCTACCACGATCGCAAAAGTTCTTGATTTGTCTATTAGATTTTTCCGGTTTGGCGAAGGATTAAAGGAAAAAATAAATTATGAATAAAAATAATTTGTTACAATGCTTAACATACATTTAAAGGCGACCAAACTGGTCGCCAGTGGCGGCTAGTGATAAAATACATTTACTGGTATTTTTCTGTTCACCTTTGCATTTTATCTAGTATAATACTATATTTGTTTGTTTAATAAAAATAGTTGTTCGCTATTTTTAAACATTGTGTTTTCTTCAAACAGTGAAGTAATAGATCGATAATACTTCTCACAAATATAGAAACTGATCGATATGTTTAGTACGAAAACAAGTTGAGGAAGAAACTTTCAAAAATTTAGAATTTAATAGTATTTCAACTGTCAGTTTGCTGTCATTTTTCCCATTTTCCCGTTCAATCTTACGTAAGTTTGCTAATACAAATCACGCACACACACAAAATATCAAATACTGATTATATACTGATTATATAAATTTTTATCAACATGCAACTAAATACGTGGGTTTAATCCAATTTTACTTTGAAATATACAAATAAGCCAATAGACAAGACTAATATTGTGTGATCCTCGACTTGACAATCATACGCAGAAGGTTTGAATAGAAAGTTTCAATTTGAAAATTAAATGATAAAATGCACCTACTATGATTATTATGTTCACCTTTGCCCTTTATCTAGTAGAATATTGTCTTTGTTTGCTTAAAAGAAATAGTTGCTCACAAATTTTAAACATTGTGTTTTCATCAAACATTGAAGCAATAAATCGATAATACTTCTCACAAGTAATGGAAGAGTACGAACTGATCGATATGGTTGGTACTGAAAGAAGTTGTGGAAGAAACGTTCGAAATTTTTAATTTATTAACATTTTTCTTTTCAATTTGCTGACATCTTTTCGCAAATTTTTTCGTTCAGTCTAACGTAAGTTTGCTAATACATATCAATAAACTATATCAAATACTAACTACATTTTTATTAAGATATAACTAAATATGTGGGTGTAATTTCAATTTCATTTATTACAAAGAAGTCAATAGCCATTACCAATGTTGCGTGACATTCAACTTGACAATCTTATACAGAGGGTTTGTATAAAAAATTTCAATTCAAAATTAAATGATAAAATACAGCCATGGAAACATTATAAGGACAAGCGAAAAGTCGCCAAATGTAAGAGCCGCTTGGCTAGAAAATTATGTAAATATTTGTATGATAAAAAGGCTTGAAACGGAACATTTCCAAACAAACTTTAAGTTGAAAATTTGAAAAAAAACATTAAAAGGCATGAATTTAAAAGATTTTAATAGCTTGCTGCTCGGAAAAAATTATAAGGACACGCATTTCTTTTGAAATCGCAAACAAAATTTTGCATATTTGGTAATATCATAGGATTGTTTAAAGTACCCTGAAACTGCTGCGCAGTAAGATTGTTCAGTTTCTCTCGTTCTTCATCATGCCAAAGAGTACACAATTATCTGCTTTTGAAAAAAGGAAAAATCATTGCTTACAGAAAATGTGGAATGAGTGGACATGAAATTGCAAAGAATATAAACAGATCTAAAACTGTAATTTATAATTTCGTGAAAAATCCAGAAGATTATGGCAAGAAGAAGTATACAAGTAAGGCTGTTTCTCTGACTATGCGCCATAAACGTGGAATTGAGCGTCGAGTTTGCTTAAAAAAACAGAGTTCCACTCAAATTAAAACGGAAATGAATCTACCATGCACTATCCGAACAGTGCGTAATGTTCTAGAAAATAATCCCAATTTTAGATATGCTAAACTACGGTCACGTCCACCATTTACAAAACTACATAAGAAGATTAGATTGGAATTTGCTAAGAAACACGTTTCTTTTGAATCTCGCTGGAAAGGTGTGGTATTTTGGGAAGAAAAAAATAATTTAGACAGACAATATGTTTTTCTCTATTATTGGTATGACTTGCGAAAAGATAAATCTGTTTTCTCCAAACGCCAATTCGGAGGAGGGTCTGTGATGGTGTAAGCAGGTTTTGTAGCCAATGAAGCAACACCAATCGTATCCATTCGAGGACACATGAGTTCAGAATCATATGTGGATATGCTATCTGAGAAATTATTGTCTGAAGCCCCCCTTATCACAGGTGGTGATTATTTGTTTCAACAAGTTTCTATGTGTCTCGTGCATCACGTTCATGGTTCGAGGCCAATTTCTGTCTAAATTTTGGATTGGCCGCCAAGAAACCCTGATTTAAACCCCACAGAGTATCTATGGGGAATTTTAGCTCGAGAAGTATATAAGCATGGCACACAATATGCAAATACAGACGATTTGATATCATCCATCGAATTAGCGTGGAAAAACATTTCTAAATAAACTTTAACTGGATTTTCTGAGACAATGACTAAACGATTAATAATGGTCATTGACAAAAAAAAGGTGATTTTGTAGAATATTAATTTATGTCCTTATAATTTTTTCCATGTTTCACGTCATATATTTCTATTAATATGTGATTTATAAATTTTATTGTAATTTAATTTCGTATTAATAGTTTCTTATTGTTTTCTAATTACGAGTAGTAAATTATGTTTGATTTTGTTTTCAATTAATGATTACTTTAATACATATTACTCATTTTTCAACGTGTCCTTATAATTTTTTCCATGACTGTATATCTACTATTATATTTTTTGTTCACCTTTGCCCTTTATATTTTTTTTCTGTTTAACAAAAATAGTTGTTCGTAAGTTTTAAACATTATATTTTCTTCAAACATTGAAGTAATAGATCGATAATACGTCTCAGAAGTAATGGAAGAGTACGAACTGATCGATATGGTTGGTGCGAAAAGAAGTTGTGGAAGAAACTTCCGAAATTTGTAAATTTATTTGCATTTCTTTTGTCAGTATTCTGCCATCTTTTTACAATTTATTATTTCAATCTTGCTTTAGTTTGCTAATACAAATCATTAATCTGTATCAAATACTGACTACATGTTTTCAAAGACATTTTTATCAAGATACAACTAAATATGTGGGTGTAATTACAATTTTACTTTATATAAAGAAGTCAATAGATAAGATTTAATGTTTTGTGACCTTTGACTTGATAATCATATGCAGAGGATTTGAATAGAAAGTTTCAACTTGAATACTAAATGATAAAATACATCTACTATTATTTTTCTGTACACCTTTGCCCTTTATGTAGTAGAATACAACCTTTATTTAAACAAAAGTATTTATTCGCTAGTTTTGAACATTGTATATTCTTCAAACATTGAAGTAATTAGATCGATAATACTTCTCAGAAGTAATCGAATAGTTCGGATTGATCCACATGGTTGGTGCTAAAAGAAGTTGTGGAAGAAACTTCCGAAATTAATTTTTTTTTTTGCAATTTTCTTGTCAGTGTGCCATCATCTTTTCAGCATTTTTTGTTCAATCTTGCGTAAGTTTTCTGATAAAAATCAATAAAGTATATCAAATACTGATTACATATTTTGGAAGATATTTTATCAATATAAAACTAAATACGTGGATGTAATTTCAATTTCACATTGTACAAAGATGTCAATCTTCGTCTGGAAAATCATATACAGGAAGTTTGTGCAGGAAGCTTCAATTTAATAATTAAATGATAAAATACATTTACTGTTATATTCTGTTCAACTTTGTTCTTTATCTAGTCTAATACTATGTTTGTTTAAGAAAAACAGTTGTTTGCAAGTTTTAAATATTACATTTCCCCTCAAAATTGACGCGATAGATCGATAATTCTCCCCACAGGTAATAGAAGAGTGCAAACAAATCGATATGTTTGGTGTCAAAAACTTTAAAAATTTTTTAGAACTTATTTGCATTTCTGTTGTCATCTTGCTTTCATCTTTTTACATCATGAATTTTTTCGCGCGATGTTGTCTAGGTTGTCAAGGGGACGGTGGACGTTAAAACTGAATATTTTTATTTTTCATTATAGATATATGAAATTTCGTGCATATATACTTTTCACTATACGTTCATAGAATATACCTTAAAAATATTTCTAATTTAAACATAATTTTAAGATTTTTAAAAAAATTAAAAATTTATAAACCAAATTTTAAAATGCTCCTTGTGTCTTAATTTTTAAGATATTTACTCGATTGGGCATTTGGATCACTTAAAACTATATATTACAAACAAATCTGTGTATCATTTATTTAATTCCTTGAATAGTTAATTTTTGAAAGATTTTTTCCAGAATTCCATTCCGATTTTCATGAAAATTTAGCATTTTAATAAGTTATAAATCACATTTAATTATTTTAACGAAATCTAATTCTAAAATACATACATAGTTTCTTTGTAAGCAGTATCAGGATTCTTCCTGATCAATTTAATGAATTTTAAATAAAAATTAAGACGCGTGGAGCATTTCAAAAATATAAAAAAGTGTAAAATCTGTATTGAGAAAAACAGGTATAAAGTTTACTAAAGCACCGAAAAATTGATTGTGTACATAATTCAAACGCTTGCAATTTCGCAAAAAATCATCGCAGCTGCATGCAGTATTTCTTCAATGGTTTATTACAAACTGAAGAATAGTGATACGCACAAAAATAAATTTCGATTTTTGGGTCGATTTTTGATCAAAAAAAGGTCCACGGTCCCCTTAATCAATAAACTATGTCAAATACTAAGTATCTTTTATGAAAGATACTTTTTATCCAGATACAACTGAATACGCTTTTATAATTTCATTTTTATTTTTAAATATGTAAAGGAATAAAAATACACGATTCCATTTTTTACTTACATTTTATCTGATTCTCTATTATCATATACAGATTATTTAGAAAAGAAACTCGCAGTTTACACATTAAATAATCGACAAATTATTTGTCAAAAATAGTTAATTTAAATTGAATATTAATATACAAATGCTTAAACTTTGAATAAGATACTTATTTATTTACAACTTTTACGATACTAAAGAATGACAGATTTAGCAATCCTTCACAAACAGATAATATTTCCCATATAACATATAATAGTTTATCATTAGTTTAGTTTAGAATATTACGTGTATTATTAAACTGAGGGAGAAAAAATGTTGTAAAATTTGAAAGCAAAAAATTAAAGTTTTCCCCACAATCTCAAAAATTTCACTTCGCTTTAACATAACTAGAAATTCATTCAATTAAATGAAACAGCGTTATTTTAACTTTTAATAACTTGAGTTTGGTTTAATAAATTAACGATAAAAATTTATATTAATTAGCATTAAAAATTCAAAGAAAGATAGTGCTCTGTCTGGTTCTATGAGTTAAGGAAAAGTGACTTTTTGTGTGCTGAATTAAAAAAAAATAATTTTAATACTATTTCATTTCCTGAAATTTAAGGATTACGAGTTTTTTTTTTATATATTTTCGATTTAATCCATCATTCATTTTGGGACGGTTGACTTTAAATATTATTTGCAATTACTATTTACCTTATTCCATCAAGAAAGTCTTTATACCACGCTTTCTATACCATAAATTCGATAAACACTAAAAAAAAATTTCAATTTTTTGAAAATTTGAAATTTTTAATGCTATTAATTAGTGTAAAAATAAAATGTTCCATTCATTCCAATTGTCTTCTCTGATTTCTTTCTTTCTTTCTTTTTCTTTTGCTTAAAAATATTTTATTACGTAATTTTTATATTAGTTTTTTAATCCGACAGACAGCTACAAAAAAAAAAAAAAAAAAAACACTGGCATGAAAATGAATATTCATTACAAATTCACATGTTAAGAGGCTACTTCACGAATGCGAAAACACCCGCTTGCTAATGTTAATCCTATGGGGGATAGCCGAGGTCGATCTCTATGCAGGCCCTTTTTTACTTTTTCGATTTTGGTTGCAGTTTTTTTTTTATTGAGGATACTTTCACTTTCGAAACATGTTCCGAAAGTGAAAGTAGCTTAATAAAAGAAATTTGTAATGAAAATCGAAAAAGTACAAAAGGGTCTGCTTAGAGATCGACCTCAGCTATCCAGTGCAAGAAAAAAAAATCATTTAATAATTCTGAAATGCGAACGATACATCTTAAAATATTTCCCCCATAGGCTTAACATTAGTGAGCGGGTGTTTTCGCGTGAGTGAAGTAGCCTCTTAATATACTTTATTACTAATAGGTGACCGTCCGGCGTGCTCATGCCCGTGATAATAATGTTAAATATACCTAAAATCAGGGTTGAATGATTTTATACTTTAAAACGAAAATATTTTCAAACGAACCTAGGGTCGCGGACCCCACTGCTTTCGGTAGCGTAGAGTGGGCAAGCTGCGCCCGCTATATGCACTGAGGGCGTATCTGCCTTTTGTCCGTAAGGGGCCCCCGTTATAGTTGATAGCGCGTTTAGTTTCTGACATTTAGATATATTACACTTTCAAATCTGACCAACATTTCCTTTAGAAAAATTTTATTTGTCGTATTTTGATTTACAAAGCTGATACAGAATTTTCAAGTATGCAGAAAAAACAAAAGTCGTGAAAGTGAATTTCGGAAACAGATTTTTTGAAAGAATTAATATTAGTAGAGTTTTAAACGGATTACTTCGTTTTAAGAAAAATGTACCTAGATATGGTTTGGTGTTTTTTGTTTTTTCGTATTTTAATTTCCAAAGCCATTGCGGATTTTTAATCATTACTGAATAAACGACAATCGCGAAAGTAACTTTCGGAAAGGAATTTTTTGAAAGCGTTAATATTAATATTATTTTAAACTAAAGACATCGTTTTAAAGACAAACGTACACTGGTTAAGTGGGTATTTTGTGTTTTTCCGTATTTCGAATAGTTAAGCAGATGCGGGTTTTGAAAAACGTGAATAAAAGCCTTTTTTGCCCATTGTATCCTTTGTATGCTTTGAAATCTCCGGAATGGTCACCGCCCGCCATTTTGAGAAGAAAATGTCTTTTTGACAAATGTTCGTTGGAACTTTTAATTAATATCTCGGCTCATTATCAAAAAATGAAAAATCTGAGCCTGAGGTGTATTTGGACCGGCTGTGGACTATACCCATCCAAAATTTCAGACCTCTACATGCGATAGATTTCCCTAGCCATCGCAGACACACACACAGACGGACAGAAAAACTGGTTTCTTTTATAAGTACAGACTTGATTACCTTAATAAACCAATATTCCAAAACGGATGCACAGATTTGTTGTAGTATTTATATCAACATTGGCCATTAGCCATATTGAACATTTTGAAAAGAAATTAAAACGCATGGAGGAATTTAAAGATGTATAGACTGCTAGAAATTTGCTTTGAGAAAATTGTACTTGGTACGTCATTTTCGTTGCTTGCCTTTAAGAAGTGTGAAAAAAAAATTTCTACCAAGAATATAGCAATTTATTTTTATTTTTATTTTTAATTTTAAAAAATTAATAACAGAAAAAAGCGAAAATTCGTATTTTTGCTCATTTTAAGTCTACCGTCTTGTTAATTTATAATGTTAATGTTTTATCTAATTTAGAATAAAAATATAAAAATATTAAAATAAATTTATTGTTTATTCTCCCATCTAATTTTTTTGTTAGTTATTTTATAGGAAATAAAAAATAATAGTTATAGTATTGCCAATCTCTACCAAACATTTCCTTTATTTGTAGATGGAAATCCCCTAAAAACCGCCACCTACTTTAATGATATAATGCAAGTGACACTGCCGTAGCTATATAGGTATATTCGCCTAAGTAACACGAATAACTTCATTTTCCTTGCAGACAGTTTGATTATATAACATTCCAAATAGAAAACCATGTTTTTTTCTTGATGAGAAAAATTAATGAGTCAAGTAAATGCAAATATCTAACTGGATAACTCTGAATTTAAAATATGTCGATTCTTTCATTCAACAGTTCAAGAAAGCCCCCCCCCCCCCCGCATCCGGAGCAATAAAATATCTCCCTCCTGGAAAATTTGAGATTTTGTATGCATTTTGTAATGGTTTAAAAGTAGAAACTTCCATCTGGAACTCGATAATGTACCATAATTATTATTATTAACTTCATAATTTTTATTATATTTTTATAACTAGAGATTGGTTTAATATATTAGATTACTACGTTATTATGGTTATTTTTAGATTATAACAACATAAAATATTTAAATAAACACGTAATCAATTCTAATCAACACGTAATCAATCTAAGTTTCATTTAAAAATAGTGTTAAATGCTATTCATATTAAAATTTAGCTAATATGTAATATTTTAAACAAAAGCACATTGGAAAGTTTGTATAATATCAACATTTATGATAATATAAGAATTTCAGATGTCTCCATATATGCTAAAAGGAATGTTCACTCTTTAAATCATTTTATTCAAAAGAGTTATTTTGCAGATTGTAAGCACGGTTTTGCTAAAATGGCAAGTTAGATTTTCTTAACATTTTAAAATCTTTTATGTCAAAATTGAATTACCTAAAAATTCTGATCCTTCAATTAATATTTTTAAAATACTGGGTGCGTCATAAATTCGTGCAAACTTTAAAAATTTATAATAAAAGAAGTAATGCTCGGAAAAATTTTCGGTTTGCGCGAGTATGATCAGCAGGATTTGGGATTTTTATTCCATGTATAATAAAAATAATTCCAAAAGTAACCGATAGAGGGCGTTCACATATCATATTGAGGCATTTTATGCAAATCAGGCAAACACAAACAGATAATGAAACAAATCACAATAACATGACACTGTGGATTTATTTTGAGGTAAAATATGCTCAACATGATCACCACCACCAGGTATTAGGCAAGTGAGGCGCGTCAATACGCCTGTTACAGCTGAGTGTAGCATGTCGGTATCGATGCCACCGACGGTCCGTCGAATGGCATCTTTCAGTTCCAGCAAAGTGGCTGGGTAGCCCCGGTATACACGAGACTTTAAGTATCCCCATAACCAAAAATCTGGTGTCAAGTCTGGAGATCGTGCGGGCCTCTCAAACTTACAACCTCGACTTATCACTCGGTCTGCAGTGAAAGTGTCCAACAGGACACCATCCTGCCAGAAGGTAATGACAGGTAACGTATGTCTTTCCTGCAATGCAGACACAACGTGATTACGCAAAAGCGTAAGATACCATTCTGCAGTGACTGTACAGGTTTTCCAGCCGGATTCAGGACAAGGATCTTCAAAAAAGAAAGGACCAGAATGAAAGACGCGGTGAAACCACACCAAACAGTCACATGAGGATCATGCAGTGGCTTGGTCAGGTACTCACAAGTGTTTGACTTCGCCCAGATACGACTGTTTTGCGTACTGACGTCACCATGCAGTGAAAAGTGTGCTTCATCCGTCCACATGACGTTCAGCAACCATTGTGGGTCAAGCTCCATTTGCAAACTTTAGTCTTTTATCTGTATCTGCTGGTAATAACTGGCGAAGTGCCTGCATCTTGTACGGATACAGATCCAAGATTCCGTGCAGAATACGTCGGATCGACGATTCCGGAATCTCCGTTATTCTCCCAGCTTCACGAGCACTGCTACTCCCCGTTGATGTCTCGGCTGCCAATTCTTCCATGACACTTTTTACAACATGGACGCGATCCTTGCTCGAGGATGGTCTGCCACTACGTGGACGATCCTCCAAACTCCCCGTTTCCTCAAAACGTCGTACTAAATTGGGTATCCCATTCAATGAAATAGGGTTTTTTTGCGTCTTAAGTCCTTTCTCCGTGCGAAACTTTCGTAATGCAATAATTGTGGATTCACCATTTTTGTAGAAAAGTTTAACCACCAGCGCTCGACCTGGTAACGATAGCATGCTGCGAGATTGAATGACGAACCATTTCCAGCCAGGTGTTTTATTGTGAGCCTGATCTGCATAAAACGCCTCAGTATGACGTGTGAACGCCCTCTATCGGTTACTTTTGGAATCATTTTTTATTATACATGGAAAAAAAATCCAAAATCCTCCTGATTACACTCGCGCAAAACGAAAATTTTTCTGAGCATTACTTCTTTTATTATGAATTTTTAAAGTTTGCACGAATTTATGACGCACCCGGTATATTTGCTTATGACTTTAAGACACTTCCAAATATCTGATTTTTATGGAATATTTACTTTTTATTGTTGAATGAATACAAGTGTTATTTCGATAGTACATCATTTTAATTAGACATTACTTCTTTAACTGTTAAAAAATACTTCATATGTATGAATTATATGTGAGTGTTATGAATAATACTGTTCCATACCCTTCCGGACAATTTACTTCAGAAAAGAGGTCATGTTACAAGTTTAACAAGCAACAACAATTTATTTAAAGCAGTGTAATAATAAGTGTATTTGACAGTGGAGCGGGAAGACGTAAATAAAGAGGATCAAATAATAAGCTCGGATCACTAAAAACTGAGTGGGAGATTGCCAAAACACTCACTTATTTCAAACTCTTAGCTTAAATAAACATGGCCTCGCTGATCGCTCTGCAGGAACCAAAGAAAGTCACTTTACCTCGCTATAAAATATGACTAAAATTACTGTAAACTTTACTGACTACTAAAGTAATGTCACAAAATCACTTTAATATCACTATAAAAGGTAACCCTGTGTATTTCATCAGTCTTTTATTCGTAAACACGAAACTGAACTTCTTAGCATGCTGGCGGAATTCTTAGTGGTAGATTCTTGTTCAAAACATCTAATAGCAAACTCAGCTTGACAGATGAAACGCGGATAACACGTTATCCAAATCCAGACTAATTTACCAATAAGGGCTATATGCATCAAAATCAGTGGCGAGGCGTGAGGTTTCGTGATGGTCATCGCTAGTTCACACATTCCAGCGACGCACCCATTATCGCATCGAAATCATTCCACGTTTTCTGTTTATTGAAAAGTGTTTTTTGCAATTAACTTAAGTTTAAAAAATATTTGATTTCCTGTAAACGAACAAAAATATTACAATCTGCAACTTTATTTTTTTATACTATAACTAACACTTCATTTGTAAATGTAATCCAGTCTCCGCGTTTTGTGGCAAATCATCTCAATAAAAAGATTATAAAAATTCTACTTCTGTTTCAGTAGCTCCACCATTTCTTTTTTAATTGTAACAAAAAATATTATTCATACGATATTCAGTTTAGGTGGATCTTTTATAGGTATGAATTCTTTTTAAAGCCAACATTTTCCAAACGTCGTCGAAAATTCTATCTTTTTCCATTGTCATGTGAATCATGAATCAAAAAGCATATATACTATATTATACTTATTATATTATATATTAAGCAAAATAACTACAGTCGTTAAATTTTAGTAAGCCGTATCTTTTGTGATTTGGATAGCTACTTTTAGTATTATTAACGTAAAAGTAATTTTGCCAAAAATTAAGAAATAATTCGGACCCGAAAGGGGTAAAAAACAGGAATAGTATATGGTTAACTAGTAAAATTATCGCATTAATGTACCCACAACATATTAAATGTGATAATTTTGAGAACACATTTTAATTATGAAGAAAAAATTACTAAATTGTTCAATCAATCTATTTATACTATTTAGGCAAAAAAAAAAAAATATATATATATATTTATATGTTTTAATTTAATAGCCTTATTAAAGAATAAAATACCGCACTTTGTAGTACTTAACAAAATAGATTTCATCTAGAATAATTCAAAAAAGGAAAAAGCGTAAAAATAAAATACACGCATTAATTTTCCTCTGAATGCACGAAGAACGGATTCGTAAAATATAGCGATGACTAGATGCGATATTTCTCGGAAACTGGGAAACACTTCTGCAGCCTAGAATATGCAGTGAGAATATGCGTGCGCAAAAGCAAGACCAGATTCGGTAATGTGGACGAATCCTTTAGCAAGTTAGAAGTTACGATCCAGTTCAGGCGCTACATTTGAAAAGCGACAGATGGCAGCACTAAATACTAATTTTAAAAAAGGGTGAATGACACTGTTATCACATCTTCTTTAGCCCAAAAATTAAGGGGAGAAAAATAAAAAGCATTTAAAAATATGTTTGCTTAAATTTAAAACGGTTTATTTTATCTTTATTTTTCTCTAGTCATCGCCGCATCTACCGATGCCCAGAGGCTTCGTCACTGATCAAAATCCTTCACGTCTAACTCCTACCGCAGTATATATAGCAACTACACAATCGCATTACCTAATTATCATATCATTGTTAGAAATAACCATGCCAGTTGGATTCCTGGAGATTCAGGCCTACTTCTCAAAACTTAAGGAAATAACAGAGCAGATAGCCCATTCCCACAGAAATGTTAAATTCAGGACACCAAGATCGCACGCAAAATTTCAAAACTCACTCGACCATAGACTACCTTTATAAAAGAGTAACTATGCTACAATAATCGCATAATTTAGCTGTAATTCATCCATAATTCTGCGCGCAGTCTGCAGTGCATCAATTTCTGAAAGAATGTGCTCTGTTTATGAATAAAAAATGACAAAAATTAAATTAATTTCTTAAAATGCAAAATGCAAAATTCAAAAGGTTAGGGTTGTAACGAAATTATTTTGAGTCTTGTACAAGCGGTTCTGCTATTTTTTCTAGGCAAAAAGCCATTTTTAAGGTAATGTTTAAAACTTTCCCCAAATTTTGGCACTTCAAAGGTAAGTGACACTTTAATTCATGATTCGTTTAATTTAGAATATTAATATTTAATAAAACTGCGAGAGACAAAAGCCAAAAATTAAAATGAAAATGATGCTTTTTTCCCTTATCTGAAATTATTTTTTTTCGCTTTGTTACCTTCTATATTTTGCTTCGATAACTGCCAGATAGCAAATTTCTTTTTATGGCGTTTTTGTGACAAACAATTTGGAAGCTTCTGACAAAATTACTGGCAGAGGAATCATTTCTGTCAAAACAGGTATGTTGCATTTTTTATCGTTGTCAATATATGAAAAACGTAAGAACATAAAGCTTCCCTGTTTTTCTCTCCCTTTATTTTATTGAAGTGGACATAATTTTATGTGAAAGAAGAATTTTCTCAGGGATGTAATAAAAATGCAATTTATTTTTCTAATAAAATAAAGAATTGAAGTTACTATGACTATAATTATGGCAATATTACTATTTTGTTTTTTCAGAATCTGTGTGAATTTTTGAAAGTAATTTTCTTTCTTATGAATACCTTGCTATGGAAGACACGGAAATGAAAATATTAATCTATTATATTAAAATCTGACTATCTGTTTGTATTTCACGACTGCTCCTCTTAGAATATGAAACGCAGCGCGATGAAATAAGCACCAGTTATCCGCATAGATCCGATGATGTCATACTATAAGATAATAGAATTTTAGAATTTGAAATAGTTTCCTAGAAATTAATCTTTGTTGTAACTCTTAACAAAGTTTCTTTAAAGATGGCAACAAAATTACTCCATTTTTGTGGAAAAAAGGAAAGAAATAAGCAAATAATGGGATATCCTTTGCTATCATCTGAAATAGCGAGCAAATATCTTTATTTTTGTTTTATTTGAATAAATCGATTTAACGATTTTTAGATTGCATTCTCTTTTTTAAAAAATGTAATGGAAAGAATATTAATGGGAATTGCTTCCACATTTACTAAAATTATTATAAAAAGGCTGAAAGATTATAATATTATTGATCCGTTATGGAATATTTCCCGAATTTGTTTAAAATGTAAATAAATAGATTCATATAACATGGAATTTTGAGCATGGGGTTTGGACATATGTACAGTGCATATGATCAGATTAAAATTTTTTGTCTAAGCCGTAGCAACTCACACTGCAGAATTTGTTAATACTTGCCTTAACGAATTCGCTTAGACCAGTTAGACAAGAAAATTTAGATTAGCTTGGAAATAATAGTAAGCTCTCCAAATTTGTATTCAAAATGCTCTCGATCAATGAAATTTTATTGTCCATATATTGTCATTTTCTTATAAAGGCATTCTACTATAATTGAATCAAAATCACGTAACTTGTTAAATTTAATTTTCGTTATTTTCAGTTCATTAAATTATAAACATAATTTGATACTTATAATAAGAAATTTGATAAAATTAATATTACAAATCTTTTTAAATGTATAATTATATTAGATTTCTGTCTTCCCTCCCCCCTCCAAAAAAAAAAAAAAATTTACAAGATCTCATGCCATGCAAATGCAACATATCGGGTTGCTTACGCCAGCTAATAATAATAATAAAACAACGTTAAACACAGCAAAAACAGCGTACACATTTTACACTATTTCAAACATATTGCGATTGATATGCGTCACTGAAGTGCACTACAAGATGCTTACTATAGAATAGGATGTGCATAGAATTTATCTTTCAATTACAGGGACACACAAAAGAATTCGGTTCAGTTACTCTCTATGAGCAACAATTTCTGGAAGTGCGTTTTCATCTGTGGTTTGAGTTTTTAAATTTGGCTAATATTTTGCCTATTACTTGGTGTGTATAAGGAATTTATAAATTATATACAGAGCTGCCAAAAGATCTCGAGTACATTTACGCTTATTGGCGAAAATTGCTGAAGGTAAATTTTAAAATTTGTTGGGCGTTTTCTAATTGAGCTGAATTTTGGCATACCATGTAGTACATATACAAATACATAGATCATATACAGGGCTGCACAGAAGAGTTATAATATTTTTTTACTATAAGTGGTAATTGCTAAAATTTGGTTTTCAAATGTGTTATGCGTTTTCTATTGCGTTTACTTAGAAATCATATTTCCCCTTGTTGAACGGTGAAATTTTATTACAGTATTCTGAATGCGTTGGAAAGTGTTGCATATACTATTCTTGACGTATGATTTTTCTTTCTTGTTTGTTTAAACTGTAGGAAAAATAATGATGAGTTTTATGCGTATCGGGCGGATTTTGATATTAAAATTTTAAAGTTTCCTTTCAAAAACACGCACTTCTTAAACATTTTTATTTAAAGGAATTGTTTATCGTCTTCCCCTCATTCGGCGAGATTACTCTTCTCTCCCCACGCCCCCCCCCCCTCAAACATTTAATCCCATTTAATCTACCTGTTGGGTGATTTACACCAAAAACGAATCAGCACCAATTTATATCAAGGTCTGACTGAATCTAAACTTTTATTAAATTCCGTGCGTTAGTTTTTGAGAGAGAGCGCCCACAAAAGTTTTGTCACGTACAGACATACACGCAGACACACACACAGACAGACAGGCAGACAGACGTTTTCAAAAAACAGTCAAATAGTGTTCAGGACCTTCTAAAACGTATAAATCCAGCGAAAACTGGAAATCGAAATTTTTCATGAATCCAAAATACTTTCTTCTTGTAAAGATAGAAGAAAATAAAAATATAATTATAAGTTTTATGCGTATCAATAGGATCTTGATATTAAAATTTTAAAGTTTAAAAAAAAAAAAAGCAAGCGGGGAAAATTCTGCTATAAGGCCGAATATAGATTGCCACACACGGCTTTTATTTAAAAAATAAATAAACTAGCTGTAACTCAGAATAAAAACGCAATGACAACAAACAATTTTAAAATATCTAAATAACAAATAAAAATTCCCCTGTTAAAGTGTTGAGTTGTTCAATAACCATTCGATTTAGAAAAATATTTTTCTACCACTGAGCAATTTTTTTTAATGAAATTTAATTCATGTTGCTATGGCAGCAGACGATAAAACGATATCTTTGGAATAAGGGAATAAACAGAAGAAAAAATTTTGTTCATGTTTGTGATAAAATGTTTTTCTTTATTTTTTAAAAATGTATATACATAATTCACTTTTATATTTTAACAGAATAATAAGTTTACTATAATTCGTTACTCATGCTATGGTCAGTATACACGATACACGTCGAGCCACAATGCCTTTATCATAATCTTTTTACGCGTAAAAGTTTCGCTACGTACTCCATTGTGAAGTTTTGTAATTTTTGAAATCTAATATTTGAAAAACGACATAATCATTAGATTTGAAATTTATATCAAGAAAAATTCAATTTTTTACCATTCTAACGCAGTTTGTAAAACAATTTTGTGACAAATACTTTTCGAGTTATTAATTTTTTAAGTAACTTCAAATGTTTCATTTTCCGAGATTAATCTGTGGCAACGATGGATTGCTGTGACTTTTCATAAACATGAAAAATGATAGAGATTGAAAGAATAAGCCACCCTGTGTGTGGCTAAAAAAAAAAAAAAAAAAAAAAACGAATGTCTTAAACATTTTTATTTAAAGGGATTGTTTATCTTCTTTCCTTCATTCGGCGAGATTTCTCTCCCCCTCCCCTACCTCCTCAAACATTTGATCTTTGAGTTGTGACGTTGTTTTTTTAACATTGTAATTTACTGAGGGAAAAAAAAAAGATCGATTTCAGTTCAGCAGTAAAAAGATCCATTTACGAATAAAGTGGTGATCAGCGCTTCTTTGTATGTCACCTAACAAAGCAGTCAGTTTACCCCATTTTTTTTTCTTTCTTTCTTTTTTTTACAATTGAGTGTATTTTTCTACAAGAAAATATTCGTTGGAAGAAAGAGTAAAGTGATGACTATTTTTGTTTAAGATGACACGAGAAAAATAAATTAGAATTTCGATCGCAGTTCACTTTTTAAGATTAACATAACTGGAAGAATGATGTGGAGGATTAGAATTTTTTTTCTTTATCTCTGCAATAATATGCAACCATTTAAAAAAAAATAATATTCCCGATTTTTTGTTTTTGGATACTTTAAACGGTTACTAATATTTATTTCGATACTTTTCCAATAAAAGGACTTTGGCGAAATAGAGAAAATGGCCTTGATGAGAAAAGGAAAATTAGCAACTTATTTTTTGGCAACGTATTTACTGTTTTATATACACAAGCAATTTTTTCCATATTTATAAATTTATTTAATATAAAGAAGCCATTTATCCATTTTTATATACGAACACATAATATTATAAGGCTGTAACGCCCTTTCAAAGATAATTCGTGAAGAGACCATTTGGTAGCGAAAGGATTAGACTTCGAAAATATTTTCTTACATCCAAAAGATTACTTTATTGAGTAAACAAAGATTTTCTTAGTGTAGATGAAAAAAATTTGGCTTTACCATAAAAATAAGAAGAAATTTCATGAGTTCGTCGACATGATGATCGTTCGTTTTAAATTATTGCTGATTAGACTTCAGTGACTGTTAAGTCCTTTATAATTGACCGTTTGATATTTGTTTTATCTTAAGAGTTTTAGCACTCTTCTCGATTCGCGAAAAGTTCAGAGTTCCTCTCTCACTCCAGTAAGATTCTTATCCAGATCATGTGTTGAATCTCAAAAGGTTTCTCTTTCCCTGTCCGTACAAAGCGTCTTACGGCCGGACTTTCTCGCAGTCACCCGGGTACTTGGCGTACCCTGTATTTTCGAGCAGAGGTCTGGCACTTCTCAACGTTTTTCTCAATCTGAACTCTTAATTAAATTTCTTTAGCTCATGGTTTTTCACAATGAGATGGGATTTTGTCCGAGGAGGGGCTTATCAGGATCGCTTGTACCTTGGGACCATGACATCACATACAAGCGAGTGCGTTATTGTTCTTTTATAAACTAGTCGTTGGGGGCCACCGTAATACTTACCCATCATCGATACGCATAATATAAAATAAATAAATAAAACATGTGTAAACTACTTATAAAATGTATTGCAATTCAAATAAAATGATTGGTTGATGACGTCATAAACTTTAAATGTTCTATTACTGAATTGCGTAAAAGAAACATCCTTATAACTCCAAAAATATTAATCATATTAACTATAGGTTTATTGCGTCGTATTAAGCGTCTCATTTCGAATTAAAGTATGTATATTTGAATTGAAATTTGGATGAAATATAGGGTCATGAAAAATCGAAGAGTGTTGAAAATAGGATTACAAATATCTCAGCAACTCATTATCCGATCGACTTTATTATTTATGCAAAATTTATTTTTATTTATTGTCTTTTATATTCACCCCTTAAAATAAACAATTTCGAAAATTTTATATACCTTCTATCAAAACGAATATTTCGAGAGTCCGAAAAAAATAGTTCCGGATAATCAAGGTTACTGAAATTCAATAAGCTTCTTCCGATTATTACATACTAAGTACATACCAAATTTCAAGTCTCTATCTCAAATTGTTCGGGAGATAGAGCGTTTATGACACACACAGAGACAGACGGACGGCAAATTTTTTTTCCATAAAAATATGTTTTTCGGAATCTCTAGTTTCTGAAACGTGTAAATTCGTCAATTTTTTTTTGATTTTCTAATCGATTACTAGACTTACCCTATACTACGTATGATGGGTAAGTAAAAGGGGAAATTGAGTAGTAGCACTTTCTGGTTTCTCACGAAGATCTTTTTCTCACCAAAACAGGCCACCAGCATATAGTAAGTCCTGTCATCCTTGGTGGGCAATGCTATCAATTATAATTCTAAAGTTTTCTTCTGTTCACAAAAGAAGTTCGGGATTGCCACTATTTAAAAGTAACGCCAATGTGAGAAAATGTGTTGGAAATGTTCTTTTAGAAGTCTTCAGACGAGAACTCTCAGTTATCAAACAGTGGTTCTTACGCACCGGCACATAGAAGTAAAAATGGATTCTTTGCAAGGTATAAAAGTTCATCAAGTTTGTGTATATAGCTTGTTTATATCATTTGGCAACAAATCTCACTTTATAAAGTAAGAATTGCGCCAAGCTTTTATTAAAAAGGGCCAATATATCAGCAAGCTGCACTACAAAATGCTTACTATAATACACTGCTCAAAACAATTAAAGGATATTGCAGTTTTAGGTGGATTTTGTATCTGGGAAACTTTTTAGCTGATTGATACATGGTCGACAGACATAGTAGGTTATATGAGAATAAATTACACATGTTTGGCAGAAAAAATGCATTTTATTGCGCATTTGTGTACAAAAGGAAAAAAACACAATTTGTGCATATGAGAAAAAAAGAATAAGAAAAGGTGTTTTCTTCAAAGAAAATCATTTGCAGTAGGGGGTATGGTTTCCACGGGCGGCCAGCAACGTTGAACACCTTTGAGGCATGGACTCAATGAGGCTATTAATGACGAGTTGGGGTATTCTGCCCCACTCTTCCAGAAGAGCTCTTTCCAGTTCTTGGAGAGTTTGTGGGGGGTTGTTGGCGGCCAGAAACTCGTCTTCCTAGAGCGTCCCAAACGTGCTCGATTGGATTCATGTCTGGAGAACACGCTGGCCATTCCATTCGAACGATTCCTTCCTCGAAAAGGAAATCCTCCACCAGGTTTGCACGATGTGGCCTGCAGTTATCATCCATTAAAATGAAGTTATCTCCGATTGCTGCAGCGTAAGGGACTACAATAGGTCTGAGGATCTCATCCCTATATCGGCGACCAGTCAGAGCTCCATCTCGAATGATGTAGAGGTCAGTGCGCCCGTCAATGGAGATGCCACCATACACCAACACTCCTCCACCGCCAAATCTGACACTTTCGTGCACGAACGCAGGATTATTCCTACTGCCACGGTCCCTCCAGATGAAAATACGCCTATTATCCGGATGCACAGAAAAACGGGACTCGTCAGAAAACAGAATATTGCTCCATTCATTTCTCCTCCAGTTGACATGCTCGGTTGCCCACTCCCTGCGGTCGCGACGATGCCTTGATGTTAATCTAACACATACCATCGGTCGGCGAGCATACAGACCTACAGCATGGAGCCGGTTTCGGACAGTCTGAGTTGAAATCGTGGTGCCTGTAGCCGAGCGAAAGTGTTGTTGGCACATTTTTATTTAACATTTATTTAACATTTTTATTTAAAGGAATTGTTTATCGTCTTCCCCTCATTCGGCGAGATTACTCTTCTCTCCCCACGCCCCCCCCCCCTCAAACATTTAATCCCATTTAATCTACCTGTTGGGTGATTTACACCAAAAACGAATCAGCACCAATTTATATCAAGGTCTGACTGAATCTAAACTTTTATTAAATTCCGTGCGTTAGTTTTTGAGAGAGAGCGCCCACAAAAGTTTTGTCACGTACAGACATACACGCAGACACACACACAGACAGACAGGCAGACAGACGTTTTCAAAAAACAGTCAAATAGTGTTCAGGACCTTCTAAAACGTATAAATCCAGCGAAAACTGGAAATCGAAATTTTTCATGAATCCAAAATACTTTCTTCTTGTAAAGATAGAAGAAAATAAAAATATAATTATAAGTTTTATGCGTATCAATAGGATCTTGATATTAAAATTTTAAAGTTTAAAAAAAAAAAAAGCAAGCGGGGAAAATTCTGCTATAAGGCCGAATATAGATTGCCACACACGGCTTTTATTTAAAAAATAAATAAACTAGCTGTAACTCAGAATAAAAACGCAATGACAACAAACAATTTTAAAATATCTAAATAACAAATAAAAATTCCCCTGTTAAAGTGTTGAGTTGTTCAATAACCATTCGATTTAGAAAAATATTTTTCTACCACTGAGCAATTTTTTTTAATGAAATTTAATTCATGTTGCTATGGCAGCAGACGATAAAACGATATCTTTGGAATAAGGGAATAAACAGAAGAAAAAATTTTGTTCATGTTTGTGATAAAATGTTTTTCTTTATTTTTTAAAAATGTATATACATAATTCACTTTTATATTTTAACAGAATAATAAGTTTACTATAATTCGTTACTCATGCTATGGTCAGTATACACGATACACGTCGAGCCACAATGCCTTTATCATAATCTTTTTACGCGTAAAAGTTTCGCTACGTACTCCATTGTGAAGTTTTGTAATTTTTGAAATCTAATATTTGAAAAACGACATAATCATTAGATTTGAAATTTATATCAAGAAAAATTCAATTTTTTACCATTCTAACGCAGTTTGTAAAACAATTTTGTGACAAATACTTTTCGAGTTATTAATTTTTTAAGTAACTTCAAATGTTTCATTTTCCGAGATTAATCTGTGGCAACGATGGATTGCTGTGACTTTTCATAAACATGAAAAATGATAGAGATTGAAAGAATAAGCCACCCTGTGTGTGGCTAAAAAAAAAAAAAAAAAAAAACGAATGTCTTAAACATTTTTATTTATATCTTCTTTCCTTCATTCGGCGAGATTTCTCTCCCCCTCCCCTACCTCCTCAAACATTTGATCTTTGAGTTGTGACGTTGTTTTTTTAACATTGTAATTTACTGAGGGAAAAAAAAAAGATCGATTTCAGTTCAGCAGTAAAAAGATCCATTTACGAATAAAGTGGTGATCAGCGCTTCTTTGTATGTCACCTAACAAAGCAGTCAGTTTACCCCATTTTTTTTTCTTTCTTTCTTTTTTTTACAATTGAGTGTATTTTTCTACAAGAAAATATTCGTTGGAAGAAAGAGTAAAGTGATGACTATTTTTGTTTAAGATGACACGAGAAAAATAAATTAGAATTTCGATCGCAGTTCACTTTTTAAGATTAACATAACTGGAAGAATGATGTGGAGGATTAGAATTTTTTTTCTTTATCTCTGCAATAATATGCAACCATTTAAAAAAAAATAATATTCCCGATTTTTTGTTTTTGGATACTTTAAATGGTTACTAATATTTATTTCGATACTTTTCCAATAAAAGGACTTTGGCGAAATAGAGAAAATGGCCTTGATGAGAAAAGGAAAATTAGCAACTTATTTTTTGGCAACGTATTTACTGTTTTATATACACAAGCAATTTTTTCCATATTTATAAATTTATTTAATATAAAGAAGCCATTTATCCATTTTTATATACGAACACATAATATTATAAGGCTGTAACGCCCTTTCAAAGATAATTCGTGAAGAGACCATTTGGTAGCGAAAGGATTAGACTTCGAAAATATTTTCTTACATCCAAAAGATTACTTTATTGAGTAAACAAAGATTTTCTTAGTGTAGATGAAAAAAATTTGGCTTTACCATAAAAATAAGAAGAAATTTCATGAGTTCGTCGACATGATGATCGTTCGTTTTAAATTATTGCTGATTAGACTTCAGTGACTGTTAAGTCCTTTATAATTGACCGTTTGATATTTGTTTTATCTTAAGAGTTTTAGCACTCTTCTCGATTCGCGAAAAGTTCAGAGTTCCTCTCTCACTCCAGTAAGATTCTTATCCAGATCATGTGTTGAATCTCAAAAGGTTTCTCTTTCCCTGTCCGTACAAAGCGTCTTACGGCCGGACTTTCTCGCAGTCACCCGGGTACTTGGCGTACCCTGTATTTTCGAGCAGAGGTCTGGCACTTCTCAACGTTTTTCTCAATCTGAACTCTTAATTAAATTTCTTTAGCTCATGGTTTTTCACAATGAGATGGGATTTTGTCCGAGGAGGGGCTTATCAGGACCGCTTGTACCTTGGGACCATGACATCACATGCAAGCGAGTGCGTTATTGTTCTTTTATAAACTAGTCGTTGGGGGCCACCGTAATACTTACCCATCATCGATACGCATAATATAAAATAAATAAAACATGTGTAAACTACTTATAAAATGTATTGCAATTCAAATAAAATGATTGGTTGATGACGTCATAAACTTTAAATGTTCTATTACTGAATTGCGTAAAAGAAACATCCTTATAACTCCAAAAATATTAATCATATTAACTATAGGTTTATTGCGTCGTATTAAGCGTCTCATTTCGAATTAAAGTATGTATATTTGAATTGAAATTTGGATGAAATACAGGGTCATGAAAAATCGAAGAGTGTTGAAAATAGGATTACAAATATCTCAGCAACTTATTATCCGATCGACTTTATTATTTATGCAAAATTTATTTTTATTTATTGTATTTTATATTCACCCCTTAAAATAAACAATTTTGAAAATTTTATATACCTTCTATCAGAACGAATATTTCGAGAGTCCGAAAAAAATAGTTCCGGATAATCAAGGTTACTGAAATTCAATAAGCTTCTTCCGATTATTACATACTAAGTACATACCAAATTTCAAGTCTCTATCTCAAATTGTTCGGGAGATAGAGCGTTTATGACACACACAGAGACAGACGGACGGCAAATTTTTTTCCCCTAAAAATATGTTTTTCGGAATCTCTAGTTTCTGAAACGTGTAAATTCGTCAATTTTTTTTTTTGATTTTCTAATCGATTACTAGACTTACCCTATACTACGTATGATGGGTAAGTAAAAGGGGAAATTGAGTAGTAGCACTTTCTGGTTTCTCACGAAGATCTTTTTCTCACCAAAACAGGCCACCAGCATATAGTAAGTCCTGTCATCTTTGGTGGGCAATGCTATCAATTATAATTCTAAAGTTTTCTTCTGTTCACAAAAGAAGTTCGGGATTGCCACTATTTAAAAGTAACGCCAATGTGAGAAAATGTGTTGGAAATGTTCTTTTAGAAGTCTTCAGACGAGAACTCTCAGTTATCAAACAGTGGTTCTTACGCACCGGCACATAGAAGTAAAAATGGATTCTTTGCAAGGTATAAAAGTTCATCAAGTTTGTGTATATAGCTTGTTTATATCATTTGGCAACAAATCTCACTTTATAAAGTACGAATTGCGCCAAGCTTTTATTAAAACGGGCCAATATATCAGCAAGCTGCACTATAAAATGCTTACTATAATAGAATAGGGTATGCATAGCATTCACCTTTTACTTACTTACAGGGATACTTACAGGGATATACAAAATAATTCGGTTACATTACTGTCTAACAACAATAATTGCTGGAAATAAGTTTCCAGTTGCGGTACACGTTTTTCAATTTAACTAATTTTTGTATATTCCGTTTATTGGCGGAAATTGCTGAAGGTGAATTTATAACTTCACTATGCGTTTCCTAGCTGAACTAAATTTCAGCATACTATGAAGTACATATACAAATCTATAGATCATATACAGGGCTGCACAAAATAATTCAGATACTTTTCCAAGTATGGAGGGTAATTACTGAATTGGGTTTTCAAATGTGTTATTTGTCTTCTGAATTTGAAATGTAAAAACAAACTTTGTATTAATTTTACTTTAATCTCTTATGTAATATTCAACATCTATAATCTAAAATATGTACAAATTTTCATTAAACATTTCCCTTCGTGGAGAAAAGTTCCTATATTTAACGCCTGGCTCACCATGAGTGGGTGATTTCATTTCGTTTCATTTGTTTACCAAGACATCATCTTTAACTTCATTAAACTGTGAAGTTTTGTTGAAGTATCTGAATGTGTTGGAAAGTGTTTCATAATCTTGCTTGACGCATGATTTTTCTATTTTGTTATTTAAATAAAATGTTTGTCGCATTTTCATTATTCGACGAAAGTCCTCCAATCTCCCCGATTTATTCTTTAAGTTGTGAACCTGGAATTTTTTTTTTTTTTTTTTTTTTTACATCACAATTTATCGAAAAAAAAAAAGATTGGTGTCACTTCAGAAGGAAAAAGATTCATTTAGGAATAAAGTGGCGATCAGCTCTTCTTTGTATGTCACCTAACAAAGCAGTAAGTTTCCCCCAATCTTACTTTTTCTTTTTCCTTTACGATTGAGTGTATTTTTCTTCAAGAAAATATTCCATGAAAGAAAGCTCCAAGTGATGATTGCTTTTGTTTTTGATGACACCAGAAAAATAAATTGCAATTTCGATCGCGTTATATCTTCAGAGGTTAATGGAAGAATGAAGTGGAGATTTAGATTTTTTTCACTTTCTCAGCAGTAATCTGCAAAATCGTTTCAAAAAATGTATCGCATTTTTTTTTCGTTCTATAAAACGTCACCAACAGGGCTTGACAAATGCGATCGCCAGGTTGCCACTGGCGACCAAGTTATATAGTCTGGCGGCGTTTTTATTTATTTATTTATTTTTTTGCATAAAAATTGACCTAAGAGTAGAACACAAACGGTATCCCTCCCACCCCCTCGCCAATATTAAGAAATAAACATAGAAACTATATTCCAACAAACAATATTTTTAACTTTTATTTTTAATTTGGCAAAAATAGGTTCACCACATGCAAATTTTAAAATAACTTCGACAGGAAAACAGTCAAAAAATGATTTTCTGCTTTACTATTTTATCAATGTCCCCCTCATCAAATATAGACATTGTAGTACTCAATTATCCGGAAATTTGAAACATTTGAGATTCAGCATTTTCCAAACATGTTGGTTAATTCCGCCGTCAGAGAATTTCTTTTCTTTTTTTCTTTTATTTTTCAGATATATATAATTTTGATAAGTTTCATCAGAAAATTTGTATATTATCTTTCTAAATTTCGTACTATTCTAACTATGTAACTAAAAATCTTAAACTGTGCTTGTTGTTATTTTTTCTCAATTAAGTCATAAAAAATCTTTTTTGTTTTTTTGAAAATCAATGATAGGGAATGGCGGGGGGATTTTTTTACTGGCTGCCAGTCAGATTGTAAAGTCCTGGTCACCAATATTTTTTTTCGGTGGAATTCAGCTAGTTTAAGGAATACACTTTTAAATAAAATCAGCAAAAGAAGTGCAATGCATTGATCATTAAGAAAAGTTATTTCGCAAATCTAGCAATGATTGCCCGTGGTCGATAAATTAAGGCGAAGAGCCAGCAAAAGCAAAACCCCAAATCTGACGAAGGGTGGGGAGGGTGGTTTAAATTTAGATGCTGCCGGAGGAATGTCCCCTCCTCCCCCACGCAGGTCATTCCTTGGAAATAAGAACAACAGTATGAAAGATGTTATGAATTTTTCAATGGAAGGTATGGTTTACCGAAAAATAAATATTCTTAATAAATAGTTGTTGAACAAGTGTCTGCCTATTTCAAAACGGCTATGGGCAATCATATACGGACGACAGTAGCGCCCCTTAGTGACTAAATTTGGAAGTTATCAATTCTACTTCGAAACCTATGAAAGATAGCGATAGCAAGTTAGTTACAAAAGTGTAAAACGTCCTTGATTTAGTATGAACAATTTGTCTTGCATGTAAATATAACGGTATTAGAAGCCCTGAAATGCAAATTTCTTATATTGAAACACCAGTTTAAATATGTCTCTAATCGCATGCAGAAATGCGGTATTTTAAAGGCTGATGCAGATTTACTAATAAAATTAATACATGCAGGCAATTTATTTTAATAAGGAAATCAAGTTAAGTATGATCAATATGTTTACCATCGGCCGTAGTGCATGATACATTCTACTTGTGTTCTGACCTTGTGTTCTTGTATGATTTTTGTTTGTTGATTTTCCTTGATTTTTGTTTGTAAATCTAATTTGCCCTGGCAAGATTGTGCAAGATTGCCCTGGCAAGCATTTGTTAGAATCATGCTGTATACAACTTAGATTTTTTTTCTTATCAGAAAAAAAGTTACTTGTGTATAGTATAGACAAAATTGACAAAATATTAATATTTTATTGTTTACTAGGACATAAATCTTTTAAATAAAATGCATATATATATATGTATATTTGTGGAACTGTGGCAGAATCGTCAGTCCAAAATTACCACAGATTCCACAAAAACATGTGAGATTTCCTCCTTGTACAAAGCTATAATAAGCTAAAATAATACAGTATTTGAGCAATCGCACATTAATAAACTTTGAATGTGAAGAAAATAAGAGATAAGAAACGAAAAGATTCGAGTGAAGAAGCAGTTCTTCATAAAAAAATCTCACAAAAACATGAATGATTTGACAAATCTGCACATGTTGCCAAAAATATTTACAAATTCATTAGATGCATTAAATTATAATAGAACTTCTCGCGAAATATTCAAACCAAGTCGTCACAGAAGTTTAAATAACGTAATAAAACCAGAAATAGATGAACAGTGCTGTCATCTAGTAGCAAAAATTACAATGTGGAAAATCCGAATTATTCATGTAAAGTGGAAAAATGTTACAATTTAATTTATGTACTCAAATTAAGTTAATAAATTAAGAAAACTTGTGCGATTAATGAATAGTTAAGGGGTAGGAGAATGGAGAATACAATTATTAAATGAATGATTAATAAAATTATTTATAAAAATATTAAAAGAAAACTAAATAAATGAATTAATTATATGACAATACAGAATAATATTATGTATAAAAAATAATATATATATATATATGGAAATATATTTCATCATGAAAATGAAATAAAAAGGGAAGATTAAAAAAAATGCAGTGTCAAAATGAGCATATTTTACCCAATATAGATTTATGGACTAAATGAATTATAGCGTAAAAAACGCAATTCCAGTAAAAGTTCACCGGGGTGGAAAAAATTATCAACACGCTTCTTTCAAAATTTTGTTCCTAAAACCGTTAAGGCGACAGCTTTTAGAATTTTCGTCATCCTTTCCTCAGTTATCATAGTCAGTTTTTTCTTCCTTGCAGTGACATTTCAGCGATGGAACCTTTCAACCATCTTTTCTTGACTCTTCTTTGAAGCAATCAATAAGGGAAGAAGTTGCTTAGTTGTCTGATTTTTTAAAACCTCTGCTAGACACAAATTTTATGCAGCCAACAGCTGTTCTATTGAAACTTAAAAGATGCTTTAGAAAATGACGGATTTCGTATTCAGTTTTTTTTCTAAATTATAAGGAAACATATCAGGCTGAAGATAAAAGAACTTTAGAAGGACACAATTCAAGCTTGAAAATAATTTGAATTTCGCTTCAGCAGTAACAAAAATCTGATGTAACACATTTTAAATTTAAATTGGTTAAAGAATAGTAAAACGTTAATTTTCTTTTAATCATTAAACAATGTTATTCAGGATCGTAATTTAATTAGAATTGTTTAAAGCATCTGCGGATATTATTATCAAAGTTGATTTCATGTTAACACTTGTTTTAATTACTTTCTTTTCTTGTATTATGATTTTAAATAATATTGCAGACTCAAAACTACACAAAGAAACTATTCAAAGATTATAAACAGCATTTTCTTTTGGCTGTTCTACTATAACTAGTGTAAAAAGTCAAAACCTCACAAATCCTATGGTCTGGAGAAATTCTTTGTTAATTCTGAATGTATGTAAAAGTCTTTATTTATGCTATGGCTTTCTCCGTTTTCCCGTCCTTACGAAATATAATCTATTAAAAGTGAAAAGAGACTGAAAAAAAAAAATAAATAAAAGAACCTGTGAACTAGAAGTCTTTACAATGCGCAGGATGCAATAAACGCCAACAAAGGAGACGATCACTATTTTTCTGTATGTAAGTATATATATAAATTACTACCTGTGACTTTAATCGCTATTAATGCTTGTTTATACAGTTTAAAATGAATAAATAAAAGAAAAAATATACTAATCATTTTAAAAAAATATTTTAAAATATTTTTTTATGCATATAATTTTTTTTATGAAAATAAGTAAATATTTATTAATTGAATCTATAATTGCTAAATTTTTGTTAAATCACGCGTGAAACCAACCGAGTGAAAACCTGTCCAGGCTTGAATTCAAACCAGGGTCATTGGCACTGTACGCCAACGCTCTACCACTGAGCTACTCGGATGATATCCAGCTTGGCACTCTTCACTCCTGTAAGTTGATAAGGATGCACCTTCACGTGCAGCACAAGATGGAATGTCTTCATGAACCACAACTACTGCAGCAAGCATGAGACGCAAATTACCATTTAGTACAGCATCGATGAATAGATATATATAATTTTTAGAAGATGACATATGCCTGTATAAATACTAATTGAATTTATAATTGCTGAGTTTTTGCTATATCATGCGTGAAACGAACAGAAAGAAAACTGTCTAGGTTTGGATTCGAATCAGAGCCATTGGCATTGTGCGCCAATGTTCTACATGCTACGGGGCGCACATCTTTCCGATATAGAAAAACGTAACATATTGGCATTTAGAAATTGTGGAGTAAATGTGTGTGATATAGCAAGAAAGATTAAGATATGAAAGAGAATAATTTACAGCATTTTGAAATGTCTCGGAAATTATGTTAAGCATAAACTTAAAGGCAAACGTGAATCACTTAGTGTTCGCCAAAATAGACTGATAGCCTGTCTAGTATGTGTAAAAAAATTAACGTATAAAAAAATCCGCAGTGATTTAAATTTATCAGGCAATAGTTGAGTTGCTCGCAGTGTTTAAAAATATCCAAATATTTGGTATGCAGAAATAATGTCGCGTGCTTTGCTTTCAAAACAGCATAAGAAACTGAAACTGGACCGGATAAAAAATGCATTAGTATGTGTTCAGCGTGGGAAAATATCTTTTTCGATCAAAAGAAATTCGGATGGACGGATAGTTTAAGATACTTTCGGCATGATCTTTGGATGAACAAGGACATTTTCTCCAAATGACATTTAAGTGTTATGGTGTGGGATGGTTTTGCAGTCAAAGTAACAGCCCCTTTCGTCGTCATTCATGTTAGCATGACTACGTAGCCTTATGTTGACTTACTGTTCGACAGTCTTCTACTAGAAGCACCACTTCTGGAGATTATTTTTTTTAACAGAACATTGTGTTCACACACGTTTCGAAGGTTGTTAAGTCATGATTTGAAGCAATAAATTGCTTGACTGCCTAGCCAAGAATCAAGATCTCAACTCCATGGGAAGTCTGTCGCGCATTTTGATTCCAGAAATATAAAAATGGTAAGTAATCTCAAAAGAAGGAAGATCATTCCTCAGGCTTGGAATAATATTCCAAAAAACACGCTAAAAGAATTCTGTGGACTTATGATATAAGTCTAATTCACATAATACAAAACAGGCAAATTTCTTAATTAATCATATGTTTTGGGGGTCATAAAAGGTTTGTCCCTACATTTTCCCCCAGATTTTGTTTAAAGCATTGCATTTCAAGTGAAGCTGTAGTATGCTAAACTTAAGTAGTATTTTTTAGACTGTATTTTGTAATTTGTATTTTGTACTTTATTCATTTCGAAAGAAAATTGAATATACTTTTATGTAAACATTATTTTCTTTAAAATTTTATCCCACCACTGTGTGGATCTAGCTCCTGCTATAATGTGGATTATGGTAAGCCCAGAATATGTCCTATATATAAGGGGCAGGTGCTTCTTTCAAGCGCATTTGGGATTGAAAGAATTTCCACCTTATTCAAAATACTTTGATCCACAGCTGACGTTCAGGACCGCATCTGACGTTCTCGAACAACATGTATTAGACTTGAAAGCGACAATTGATTTATACAGCTATTCAAACGTGCAAAAGATTGTGCAAGCACCTGTCATGGAAATGCTCGTCATACAATCGCCGTGCATGTTAGATATTGTCGTTTTCTGCTCTGTACATGAAACGTATATTAACTTTTTCGTTGTTCGTAAGCTCCCATCGGCTGAGAAGTCGAAGTTATGAATATTTGCTGCAAGTTGAAAGATAATCACGTGTTCGGGGCTACAAAAACTCTTATAATATTTCTTTTTTTTTGCAAACGAAATTTTTGTAACTAGCTGTCGTCCTAATTAAAAAAATAATACACGGCAAGAGTCATTTTTTCGTTTCCCCATTCTAACAAACAGATCATCTTTAATGACTTAAATTTTCTTTTAAGTTTCTGCAAACTATGACGAAAATGTTTATTTTGTGTATTCTACAGTTTCTGAAATTTTACTTTTATTATTATTATTATTATTCTATCGACTGTGCTTTATCTCTGTAAAATGCATGAATTCCTTTTAAACAATTATGCTTTTTATGATATGATACTTATTTTTTTTAGAAAAAAACTAGATGGAACCCGTCAAAACTTGACGCAAAAAAATACTATAACAGTATCAGTAAAATAAGCTTCTTTATTATTTATGAAGGGTTGCGTATAAAACAGTCTTTCAAATATTTTTTCCCCCAATCAAATACAGTACTACTTCCGATGCAAACTCCAAACAAAAAATCCGTAAATAACTGTGTAATGCAAATCAGTTTGACATTACCACCATATTCACCACGGCAAGAAAAAAAATTCATGGACCTATGAAGTATATACAAATAGTATATTCCTACGTTCATATCATATTCAGTAAATAACAGAACATAGTAAATAAAGCACACATCTCCCCTCCCCCCCTGTGATAATGCAACCGAATGAGCTCCTATGCGCATGTGCATTGCATCTGCCCAAAAGCACCGTCAAAATTCGACGTTAAAAAAGTTTTAAAATGTCCTCTTTAATCATTGTTCGTTTCAAATCCATATCTTCTAAAACGTATCCATTGTTTTAAGCTAATCAATTTTTATGCAAAGATTAAGAAGTTTTTTACAGTAATAAATCTATCTGCAGATGGAGATTTTTAATGTTTTCAAGTGTAATTTATTTGTATGGTTTCTTCGGTTCCTTGACATAATCAGGATGATTATCCCTTTTCCATCATAGTCGGGGATATTTTTCCTCTTATACAGTTGGCAAATGTAAAAAAATAAAAAAATACAATTCCTAGCATATCCTGATATCTGATGGAAAATATTCATCAACGAATTCAACATATCAATTTTATGTTCAACATAAACTAAAAATAGTCCTTTTTTTTTTTTTTTCCCCTGACAGATTTTTGTTTAGCGCCAAAATGTTCTATCTTATGGATAATCTGATCTTATGATTTATCACCTTTTTTTAAAAAATTATTATTCACTTTTTATGATGGTTAGGGAAATCTATTTTCAATTGTGGCAACTTTCCCAGGGGCTATTTTACATTATTGAAGGAAACTGGTGGTCATTGATAAGATAGAATTGAAAAAATTTTCATGCTTGAAAAATATTTAAAAAAAATCGTTAAATTAAGCGGCAGTTTTCAAATAAATTTCAATCGAAAGCTAATTTTTTTTTCTAACTGATGATGTAAGAATTAAAATTGTAAAATGTAGTAAAAAATAGAAATTTGTAGTATTTCGATTTGATGTAAGCGCGATGATAACTAAAGCGATAGCGCCTTTGTTGTCATAACTGTTGTACATTTCTAAAAATTGCCACTGTATTTTGGCTGGCGTCCAAAAGTAGAAAAACATTTTTTGACATCGAAAGAGAAATTCACAGTGAAAGAAATAGGACTTTGCGCTAATAAGGAACTGTTAAATGAACTTATACCAAACCTACCAAAATAATCATCATATATATATTATTTCTCCTGTCAACATCCCTTTTTCGCAGAAAATACGAAACGCAGAACGACGAATGAGATAGCATATGAAAGGATTTTGAACAGGCTTCTGACATAGCGCACTTAACGTTTCGTTAAAACATGTTTCTGATTAAAATTTGCTGAAAATTAAAAATTAAATCGGCATTGTTTTCTTAAAAGAAATTAAAGGTTTTCCTCAAATTATTATTGCAAAAAAAAAAAAAAAAAAAAAAAAAAATACCACATTATATGATGCTCAGCAATTATTATAAAAAACACCGCACGGGTTTATTTTATATTTATGATTAAAAAGCGACATTGAAATTGAAATGTTTAGATTTATATTTCTATGTCCCATGTTTTTCCCGAAGCGGATGACGTCATCCTCCTAATGCAGTCAAAATATGATTGTTAATTTTTTTTTCTCTCTAGCGTGCCTTTTGCAATCTTGGATCAGTTTTTACTCTAACTTTGATGGAATAAATTAGATAATATTTTGGATTGACTAAAAACTAAATGTTGTTTGCAGATATTTTTATCCTTGCTTTTTCTTTAGAAGTTTAAACCTGCATCTAATAAATATTACATATTGATAAAAAATGGTACTTCTTTATTATCCCGTCGACCACTTTTCATAACAAAAAACTATCGCCAAATAAACGGGAGAACGTTGCCATTGGAATATCAAAATAAATAAATAAATAAAATATAAGAATTTAAGGACACATTTCTTATTTTAATTAATAAAGTAACTAATAAATCAGTAAAACATAATGAAAAATACACGCAAATGTCGAATTAAAAACCACTTGACGTAACAAACACGTATAATGCTTCTGACATCAAGTAAATGGGACTGCATTTTTGGCGTTTAATCTTACAGTTTGGCGATAGTTTTTTAATATGAAAAGTGGTTGACGGGATAATATAGAAGTACCTAAAAATATTAGATTTCAGTGCGAAATCCTCGCACGGGCCCTCTGGTTCCTATGAAATATTAGTCTTACATTGTTTTTTCTAGCTAAAAATACAATCATTATTTCAAGATTTTTTTCTGCCATAACACTATTTTTAATAACTTTAAATTTCCTGATATCCTTTACTTTTGTGATTTTTTTTATTAAAAAATGAAATCTTCTATACTATAATAATAATAATAAAACAACATGTAACATGTAATGAAGGTATGCAATCAAGATGAAGAAATCAATGACGGCTCCAATTCTAATCTTTATAATTATGAATTCAAAAACCAGTAAAATTATGTCATGTTAACACAATCATATACATTTTTCTCTTTAGTTTTATCAATGTTAAAATGCACTTCAAGCTAAGCATAACGTCATTTTCACCGGCGCAAACTTTTCACACGTACTTCATATACCTTACATTAATGCTTAAACACCATGCACACAAATAAATATATTTTGTATTTAATTTTAATGAAAAAATGGCATCAGCAAAGTTATAATGCATAATGATAAAATAAACCCAATGGACAATATTCCCGTGACGTCACAATAAATATGAATTTTTATTCGCTTATAAAACACGCGGATAAGTATTTTTACCGAAATTTAACTTGCAAATTAACAAATTCGGCTTTAAAACGCGTGCTTTTAATATTTATTATTTCTCTTTTATTCAACCACAGAGTTTAGAGAATAAACTCTGTGCTTCGCAACAGTAGGCGTTATCCGATTATGACGTCATTAGCAGCAGTAAAAGTTTAATTGAAAATTACTGTTAATTAATTAAATTTTCGAACAAACGAATGCATGATAACAAATCTGTGCCCAAATATCTTTCATTTAAAAAAAGAATGATGTTATTTGATGCAGTAGTTTGTTCTCACGGATTGTCGAAAGAAATCGCTTAGCATTTTAAATATATAGATAAGTGTATGGAATGCATGACTTCAACGAAATATTTTCTTACTTAAAACATTTTTAAAATTACATTCAAGAAAAGAGATTCCTTATCACTTTTGTTTTAGGCTCAAATAAGCCTTATTAAAACAAAGTTAAGTATGTTATCTTTAGAAACAGACAGTAATTTTTTTTTGATTTTTTTTCCATTTTTTACTGTGGTTATTCAACGCCATCATTAAAGTATTGCATTTATTTAATGAATATGAAAGACAAGTCGAAACAAAGTAACTACAAAGCTGAAGTGTCACACGTTTAGAATATAATCTTGATCCTCTAAGCTTTGTTCTTTTTAAAATTAATCACATTATTAACTTTCTACATGTTTGAAAATATTTTTATCGTTAAATGATTTCAAAATTTACTTTTAAATCCTTTCCTTATTATTATTTTTATTTTATTGACTTTGAAAAGTGGAGATTACAGAAATCGACGATATCGATATATGTGTGTATTCACGTATAGTTTTTCAATTGGGGCGCTTATTTTGATATTTCTTCTTAAAAAAATATAAATAAATAAATAAAATAAAACTACTTTTCCGACTGTCCCATGCAAATTTTAGCTTTATTTAAAAATGCCGTGTCTGTTTGTTTACTTATCTGCTTGTAATCAAATTTTCTTAAACACTCTCCGATGCCATGAATTTTGAATATGCTTTTAATGTAAACAGCAGAATTTTATATTTTAAAAATTGGGATTGTAACGTACATATATATGCAGCATCGGCTCGTGAGTTATTTAAAAAGTGGTTCACAGTAAATAAATTGCGAAAAAAAAAAATTGGCCAGTACGACTTAATGTACAGATTGAAATACATTTCAGTTTTCAAAAGTTAAATGAAAACAATACAACTAAAAGAAATAACAAGCAATTAGAAACAAGTGGGTAAGTGTGATCGGAGATTGCACAAAGGGTTTCGTTTAATATTCCTTTCAAAACACTTTATCCCTTCCTTTAATAAATCCAAATAAATTTCACATCCCGCCCCCCCCCCCCAAAAAAAAAAAAAACATATTTTTTATAAAGTTAAAATTTACCGGTCTATTTTTCTCGTTTTTTTCGAAAATCTGAACCGATCCGATAGCGGTCCGATCCGCTATTATACTCAGTGATAATAATATCTGTCATGTGGACTAAATGTGATATTAAAAAAAAATCTATTTCAAAATTAAACATGTTGGATAGAGGCCTTCAAAATGCTAGCCGTCAGATTAATTTTCTTTTTAATTCTCTAATGACGTAATATTAAGCTGCTTTCTGTATTTACTCATACTCATACTCCTTGTATTATTGATAAATGTTTGGAAATTTCCGTTTTATCCAATTACCAATATGACGTCATATTAATCTTTTTTTCAATGGGTGAAACTTTTTATTTCATTTTCATTTTTCACGTGGAAATCTTTCAATGGAAAATTAATTATTGTAGAAAGAATTTTATTGTGGATTTTTAATTGTTGGCAACTGCTATAACAAAAAATGTTTAAATTTAATAGGAAAAAGCTGTTAGATTTTTGGTTTTTTATCTCTATATATTAAAATAATACGATTTTTTCAAATTTTAATATTTTGAGCTTCACAGTAAGTATTCAGCTATAAGTACACAAATTTTCATGCCTGTATGTTACATAGTTTCTGAGAACCGGCTATGTGACGGACAGACAACGTAGCGGGAATAATGAGGTTTCTTGAGATGAACGAAACCCTAAAAAAAGTAACATGTTACTTTTTATGAAGGAAGACCATACAATTAAACAAACAAAAATTAACTAACTGAATATAGGAAACCAAAGGAGATTTCGCATAAACAACAATCAAGAGAGAGACAGTGAAAAATGCGAGTTCCCTCACACTCTGAAGGTTGTGCTAATGGAAAGATAAGAGCAGTACCTTTCTCTCGCACTATTTTCGCTGCTTTCGTTTACATAAGCTGGTTTCGAAGGTAATTTCTTTGATCGCACGTGCGATCCTGGAAAAAACGGCGATCGCTATTGATATTTTTCGAAATTTACATGATTAGACTAACGTTTTGCCATGTACATAAGAGTACATACTTAAACTCATACTGGGAATTGACAAAAATTTTCAAATGCGATTAATATTATTTTATTTACATAATTTGTTAATTTATTTCTTCATTTCTCTTTGGGAGTTCACATGCTCATGTGCTCCAATAGAGGGGTCGCCACTGTATATATTTAATTTCAAGGCATACAAAGAACAAAAATACAAAGAATTATTATTTTTGTTTTCCATAAAAGGTCCAAATTATTACAAGTTTCTCGGGTTATTAGATGATGTAAACAACGTAACAACAAATTACTTAAAACAATTACGCTGAATTTACAATTGTAGCAAACATTTAACAGAACACAAAGTATATGAATAAAATAAATCGCGTATCGCTAAACAGAAAATTAAATAGCTCAGAATGGTTGATTGCTAAGTTATATTAGAGAAGTATTTATACATTCTACGTTATCGCATAACCAAGCCATTTTCTAAAAGATAGTGTTCCAATTTTGACAGCACCCTAGTGAAAATGACCGACTTGTACCGACTTCAAAGGCGGTTTTTGGACAGGCGGCGAAAGCTGGTCAATACCGGCTTTGACCGTCTAAGCTGAAGATGGTCAATACCGGCTTTGACCGTCTAAATTGAAGACTGTCAATGCCGGCTTTGACCGTCTAAGTTGAAGACGGTCAAAGCCGGCATTGACCGTCTATTACCACCTGCCCAAAAACCGCTATTGAAGTCAGTCGCAGCTTATTGCACTACTAGGGCTAATGCCCGGCTTCGTTCGGGCCATTGGAGCTATGAATCCAGGTCCCTAAGCGCTATGTGCCCGTTTTAGGGCGTTGCGCACCCAGATACACAGGCTTTGCCCAGGCAGTGGCAAAAAATGACATAAAATTACCATAAAAAAAAAAAAAAAACATAAGGGAAATCTTATGGCGTTTTTCCTATGGTAAAAAATATCCTATGGAAAACCATATAAACATTAAGTGTATCATACACTTGATGTTTATATGGTTTTCCATAGGATATTTTTTACCATAGGAAAAACGCCATAAGATTTCCCTTATGTTTTTTTTTTAATGGTAATTCTATGTAGACGTTTACCATACACTGTATGGTAAACGTCTACATAGAATTACCATAAAAAAAAAACCCATAAGTGAAATCTTATGGTTTTTTGCCTATGGTAAAAAATATCCTATGGAAAACCATATAATCATTAAGTGTATGGTAATTTTCATGGCACTGTATGGCAAACGCCTAAGGAGTTTTTGGGATGAAATCTTATGGCATTTTTATGGTGTTTTTTAATGAAATCTTATGGAATTTGTATGTCACAATCTATGGTGTTTTAGAATAAAATCATATGGTACCATATGATAAGGTACAATCTATAGCAATTAAATAAAAATATAGCATTTATATTAATCCTTTACAGGGACAAGCAAAAGAATTCAGTTACAATACTGTCTATGAGCAATAATTGCTGGAAGTGCGTTTTTAATTGTGGTATGCATTTTAAATTTAACTATTTTTTTTGCATATTACTTGCTGTGTGTAAATTTATAAATCATATACAGAGTTGCACAAATGAATTTCAGTACATTTCTGCTTATTGACAAAATTGCTGAAGGAGAATTTTTAACTATGTTATACGTTTCGTAACTGAACAAACTTTTTGCACACTTCGTAGTATATATCCCAATTTATAGATCGTATACAGAGCTGCACAAAAGTATTCGTATATTTTCCTACTATTTGATGGCAGTTGCCGAAATAGAGTTTTCCAAATTATTAGCCACTTATTTCTATCCATTGTTATTATTTACTCCAGCATCTTACAGTATTATTACATGGTAGTATTATTGCTCAATATCACATAGTAGTATTTAGTACTGCTAAGTAGGATTGGTAAATTGTATTTTCAGAATAAATATGCATTTCAGAATTACATAGCATAATTATTGCTGAATATCATAAATTATAATTTGGTAACACATAGTATAATTAGGTAAACAAACCTGCTGGGTGGGTCTAGTATCTAGTTGAGCTTAAGTTGATAGGTAGGCCACCCTGCCCAGTTTGACATTGACCTTGTTTACCTAACCATTATATTTCACATTATTAATGAAATCTTATGGAATCATAAGCGTGATAATTTATGGGTTTTTTAATGGAAATCTGAAGGAAAAAAACAAAGAAAAGTACTAGAAATAATTTTCATAATTATAGAATAAAATCGTGTCTCAATATTTAAAAGAAAACAGTAATAAAATATCAAAAGATTTTTCTAAAGACAATAAATATATGTATAAATATTTAAAAATGCATTTATTAAAAAAAAATACCTGGGTTTGGAAAGACAATTTAAACAAATCCAATTTTACATACTAGCTAGAAAAAAAATATGGATTTATGATATCACTGAAATATTACATTTAGACAATTATAAATAAACTAGGGGGCTCAGCCCCCTACTCGCTAACGCTCGCCAACCCCCCGTGAATTGCGAAGCCATTCATATTGAGACCACTTCGCTCGCTCGCCCCTTTTTATCTTTCAGCAATTCTAGCCGAAATAAGTTCTTCCATAAAACATTTGAACATATGAAATTGACAATTTTTGTTTAATCTAAAAAAGTAATTTTCTGTTGAAAACAGAACTAAAAATGCATTTACTTGGCGCTACCAATGGGCATATAAATAAAACATTTGAACATATGAAATTGACATTTTTTTTTTAATCTAAAAAAGTAATTTTCCGTTGAAAACAGAACTAAAAATGCATTTACTTGGCGCTACCAATGGGCATATAAATCATTTAAATACTATGAAAAAAGGATCTTGGAAACATAATTACTTTAAAACTTGTTGCATCTATAATATTGTACAGTGCGGCTTCAATTCATTAAGAAAAAAAATGATTATAGATTTTTACAAACAAAATTATTTTTTACTTCAATTTACAGCAACAGATGGCGGCAGGTGCCACCTAGTCAGTTGATTTTTTTTTTTTTCGATTCTTGAGTGAGTGAAATTCGTAAATGAATTCTAAATATGAGTTGAGAATTCTTTTGAAATTAACGATATTACTCATAATTAAAATGAGGAATCATCTCAGACGCTTTGGATTACGTACATGTTACTTTATTTTTAATAATTGCTAATTTTGTATAGTTTCACTTTTCACTGCTCTCACAATGACTGTCATATTGGATTGGATGCGGAGCTGATCTAACACAATCCAGTCTGTTCATTGGTCTGAGCTCTGGAAACTACGGCTGTTGCCAAACAATACGCTACAAATTCAGCCCTATTTTCGCGCCACGTAAGACAAATATATATATAGATTACACAGACTTAGAATTTTTAAACCATTAACTCCATTTTATAGGTAGTGTAAATTGAGTGTGCCATGCGACACAGAAATAGCTATTATTTTCCCTCAAACCAAATTATCAATACCTACCCCACCCTCCATTTATTCTTTTAAAACCCTTCTTTGAAAATATAACAGAATAATCTATAATCAAGAATCCACTCCAACCCTTTTTTTTTCAATTATTTAGTTAGAAAATCATTATTAGCACTATCACTGTATATGCAAAATACACATAAAAATAACAATAAATCTGTGAAACCTGTCACACACAGCCTATCGAAAGCAACAACTCGCTTGAAAAAGATCAAAATAAAGTAATTTGAAAATTTTCATTTTTTTTTTTTAAATTAAATAAATATTGTTCACATAAAATATCTCATACAGGCATAATTAGAGTATAATAATTTTCAACCCCCCCCCCCCTCCTTTCAAAAAGAAAAAAGAAAGAATCTGAACCTTTTAAATTATTTACATTATATAAAAATGTTTTTAAATACTCTTGGCGTAAAAACATAAAATTGGCACATTATGTTATATTCCCTACAAAACTTTGTTTTAACCAAATTTCTTTATTAAAAATCTTAAAATAATTTCAATGTAACTGCAAAAATTATTTGTTATTAAACTGTTTAAAAGAAACACCAATTCTCTAGCTTTATGAATTTCTAAAGTGATTACAGAGTTCAGAGTGAATAAAAGTTGGATTTATTAGATTTAAATAAAAGAATTTTAAAATCAGGTCTTTATATATATTTTTAAAAACTTTAGTTGCTAATTAGCTTACATTTCTAAGTAATTAAGATTAAAATTATATTTAATAAAAATATAGTGATGGCACTGTGCTACATAAACTCTCAGAAGCAAACTGATTACTTGAAAACTGCATTTTGTTTCAAGAATTAAATAGGGACTTGTGAAATGTAAGTACTTATAAAGCTTCTTAGAAATGCAATACAAAAATTAGACATTAAGCACTTTCTTAGGACAGCAGGGACCCTGTAAAAATATTTTTTTGAAATCAAAATTTTGTTATGATTAATCAGAGAAAAAAAAATGTTTGCAATTTTTTATCCATCAGTGGCAGGCTATAATTATTAAAAATTTCATCGACAATTTGGAGGAAATATATCATAAATACATCTTCTTTAAAATTTAAAGTTAGTAAAATAAATTATAAAATTTAATCTGCTCCAATACATTAAACTGCAGACATTAACAATAAAAACTACTATATTTAAAATTTAAAAAATTTTAAACATTACTAATACCAATATAATAATGAAAAAATAGAAACAACAGAAAAAATAAAAAACACTTATACTAAAAATTACATTTATTTCCAATGAAACTAATATATATAGAGAGAGATTTTTTTTTTTTTTTTAACAGACCATTTACAAGGTTACATTTTTAAATTGGTGCTAATGACATTTCATCTTTCAGAGCCACAGGACTGATTAAGAATGCAGGCCTTGATTCTGCCACAAACTATGTAAAAACTGCAATACATGTTAGCATCCACAATACTGCCATAATCGGACATTTTTCTTTAAACACTATCATGCTGTCAAAATGTAAGAATAGCAAAGTATCTTGCTTCATATCCGCAATTGCAAGTAGACAGAGATAATCTATCCTGGCCAGAACATCATTCACAGCATTATTATCCTGTAATAATAATATTAGTTAGAAGGAAATGTGTTCTTTCCTAATACAAATTCTAATATGATTATGATAAAATTTTGTATGTTAAACTATCTTAAAACAAAATGTTCCAAGTGTGAGGCACTTATACTGGTCATGCAGGATCTGAAAACCACAAGCCTCAGCACCTATACCGGACGCTCATCCCAAAGGGGTTAAGCTGCATTAGTTTTTTTTTTTTTTTTTTTTTACTTTGCAAAAGATTTTCAAAATTTTAATATTCTAAGAACTTATACCTTAAAATATTAATTTAAAAAGGTTTCCATCAATCAATCACAGGTTATAAATTGCTGACTATTGTTTAGGGTTATTAAAACTGTATACAAGTTACAAACAGCAACAATGAAGTTAATCTTGCACCAAACCACACGCTTTAAAATAAGCCAATAGGCTCTGAAACTACAACAATGAAACATTTTAAAGACTGCAGAGTAAAACAAAAAGGTACTTTTCTGTTATACCAATGCTAATGTAATAGTTGGTGCCAAATGAAACATTTGAAATTTTTTTTTTTACCATTGTTAGTACGAAAGTGATCATTTAAAATATATAACATTTGGAAATTTCAGTCTTTCACGAACTATTTTAGTATTAAATCAAAACAAATACATATACTTAAAATACAAGAGCTAATAAATATTATAAAATAAAATAACAATTTAAAACTCAATTTAAACTGCAGACATGTAACTGTCGTTTAATTACAAAAATAGCAAATTAAGATTTTTCGCAGACACTATTAAATAATAAAAAAATGAGGTATTTTTCCACTATACCAACACCATTGTCGCCAAGTGTAATAGTTGATGTGTAAAATGAAAATCACATGAAATGAATCATTTGGAAAAAAATAATAATAATAATAACATTGATGGCATGGAATTAGGCATTTAAAATATCACATTTGAAAACTAAGACTTTCAGGGATTATTTTATTAAATCAATACCAATATATATTTAATTAAAATAACAAATAAATATTATAGAATAAAATAATGAAACAAAACTCAATTTAAACTGCAGGCATGATGATGTGAATGATGCATGTAAATGTCTCTTAGCATTGAAGTAAACATTTCATTTTTTGAATGAAGACATTTATAATAATTTTTAATAAAAACTATTTTTATATACCTAAAGTCCTGAAACAATTTCATTGGTATAACCCCAATATAATGGTAAAAACCATCTCAGCGCCAATGATAAATGTAAGTTATAACTTAATAAAAAATTATTTGTAATCGAAAAATAGCAAATTAAGATGTTTTTGCAAGGTTACGATTAAATGGCATAATCCTATTTCACTCCACCATTCGGCGCTTTTTAAATTGTTTACTTACATTTATCATATTGTAACACAAATTATCATTGCTCAGCCTTTCCAACAATAAAAGAGCTATATCTGGCTGACTATCAACTATTTGGCAAAATTTCGCCAAATGGTAGAGTCAAATAGGAACTAACCTGATTAAATAATATTAATTAAAAAAATTATTCATGTTCAATAACTAGCAAATTTGAATGTTTGGCATGGTTTGCAATAAAAATCCTTTGCACGGTCAGGGTTGAAATAAATGGCTTATTTACATACATTTTGGCATGGTGTTGGTATAACAGAAAAGAATACTTTTAAGTTAGCTGGGTGCCAGTGATAACTCGCCAAATCTTGTTTCAGGCATCATTTGAATTGCAACCCTTTCAATCCAAATGATTTGAATTCAATGAGTTGAATTTCAATTTCAATTCAATTCTTGAGATTTTGTTATTTGTGTTGATGTGTTTGTGTTTACTTATTTTATTACGATTATAATTTAGCCATTTTTAAGTAATCTTTTTAAGATATTACACTGCAATGTTAAAATATCGGTTACTAGCTAATGTTAAAAGATTGTCAAAAAGAAAAAAAAAAGGTTGGCGAGAATAAACAATTTTGGTGATCGTTGGTGCCCGGCTAACAAAAAAGTACCGAAAAAATACCAAAAATGATTTATGTTAAATAAATAGCGAGTCACAGTATTTGGCAGGGTTTTCAATAAAAATCTCACTTGGATGATCAGGGTTAATATAAATGGCACATTAGCGTACATTTTTGCATAACGTTGGTATAACAAAAAATATATAAATACAAGATATAGTACTATTTTAAAAATATATTATGATTTTTAGTTAATAGAAATATAGTTTATAGAATCTCTCAGAACAAAACATCAAAATAAATATAAATTTTAAATTTAATGAAATAAATTGGATCATGCTTAAATTATTAAATATTTACATTATCTCAACAAGCATCAATTAATTTAGCATTAAAGTGATTTTCTGAAATAATTTCCACTGGCATCTTAAAAATACACCAAACATATGTTTGCAACAACAGGCAGACTGCTAACACTTATAAAAGGGTTAAAAACAAAAACGAGTAATTAAGACTGCGAGTTAAAAACAAAGATGAGCAATTAAAATTGTCAGAGATAACAAATAATACAACAAAGTTAACATTACTAGTAGAGTTCAACTTTTGTCTTGGAAAAAAAAAAACTATTTTAACACCATTTTTTCCAAACAATCTTAAATATATAAAAATATGCCATGTAGTTTTGTTGTTTGGAAATCCTGGTGTAATTTACAGTATGTTACTAAAATGTGTAAAGAATATAATTACCTATCTTTTGATTCTTTGCGGCCATACATAAACAATAGCTGGTGTTAGCTCCATTACTTTCTTCATAGTCATGTGATGAACAGTTGCAATAATTTGCCAAGTAGTTAAATTGTTTACCACCTCTAGGATTAGCATTCGTTTTCTGAAAAAATCACAAGTAGAAATCATATATTCAACCTTGGCAGTATTGTTTATTTTCAGAAATCACATTCCATAAAAAAAAATAATAATAATAACACTCAGAAATAGCATACATATTGTGCAGGATACAATAAGGCGAATTTTTGCTTTACATACACTAATTTAGTACATCAAAATCATAAGTAATAAAATTTTATTTATTAATTAATCAGCTTTAATAGACAAAACAACATAATTAACAAAAAATTTTGTAAAAACACTGATCACTGTTGATTTCAGTGCCATTTAGAATTTTGTTCCTTCAACTTAACTGTAAATTTCACTGTTTACATCTCCAATGATACATGGATTTGAGAGTTTTTTGTACAATCAAATTTGGCTAAAATAAGTTTCTGGAATAATTTTCGTCGTCACACAACCCAATCGGAACCAGAAAATTGAAGTTAACACGAAACCTGACCCGAACCAGACAAAAAAATCCATCGACCCGTAACCTGATCCCAACAAAATAAATTCCTTCAAGTCACAACCCGATCCAAACCAGAAAATTCAAGATAACCTGAAACCTGACCCGAACCCAATAAAAAAAATCTATCGAACTGCAACCCGAGCCAAACCCGACAAATTAAGTTTTGTAGTTACGCAACCCGATCTGAAACTGAAATTTTAAGTTAACCCAAAAACCGATTTGAACCGGAAAATTTAATTTAACACGAAACACTACCCAAACCTGAAGATTAAAGTTAACTCGAACCACAAAGTCGAAACGCAACCCAACCCAAAACTGAAAATTGAAGTTAACCTAAAACCCGAACCCGTCAAAAATTTCATCGAACTGTAACCTGATCCGAACCCACCAAAATAAATTCCTTCGTGCCACAACCCAATCTAAGCCAGAAAATTCAAGTTAACTCGAAACTCGACCTTAACCCAATAAAAAAATCCATTGAACCGTAACCGATCCAAACGCAACAAAATAAATTCCTTCGTTTCTGGTTTGGGTTGGGTTGTGACATGCAGGAATTTATTTTATCGGGTTCGGATCCGGTTATGGTTTAATGGATTTTTTGACAGGTTCGGGTTTCAGGTTAACTTCAATTTTCAGTTTGGGTTAGATTTCGGGTTAAATTAAATTTTCAGGTTCGGGTCGATTTTGGGTTAACTTAAATTTTCAGTTTTGGTTTGGGTTGCATGACAACAAAATTTATTTTTCAACTTAAATTTTCAGTTTTGGTTTGGGTTGCATGACAACAAAATTTATTTTTCGGGTTCGGATCGGGTTACAGTTCGATGGAATTTTTTTCTTGGTTTGGGTTAACTATTATTTTCAGGTTCGGGTCGGTTTGCAACAAGAAGGAATTTATTTTATCGGGTTTGGATTGAGTTACTGTTCGATGGATTTTTTTATCAGGTTCGGATCAGGTTTCGGGTTAACTTGAATTTTCTGGTTTGGATTGGGTTGTGACACGAAGGAATTTATTTTGTCGGGTTCAGATTGGGTTATAGTTCGATGGATTTTTTGACGGATTCGGGTTTCAGGTTAACTTAAATTTTCAGTTTGGGTTAAATTAAATTTTCAGGTTCTGGTCAATTTTGGGTTAACTTAAGTTTTCAGATTGGTTCGGGATGCGTGACGACGAAATTTATTTTTCGGGTTTGGATTGGTTTACAGTTCGATAGAATTTTTTTCTTGGTTTGGGTTAACTATTATTTTCAGGTTCGGGTCAGTTTGTGACACGAAGGAATTTATTTTATCGGGTTTGGATTGAGTTACTGTTCGATGGATTTTTTTATCGGGTTTGGATCGGGTTTTGGGCTAACTTGAATTTTTTGGTTTGGATCGGGCTGTGACACGAATGAATTTATTTTGTCCGGTTCGGATCAAGTTACGGTTTGATGGATTTTTTGACGGGTTCAGGTTTCAGGTTAACTCCAATTTTCAGTTTGGGTTAGGTTTCGTGTTAAATTAAATTTTCAGGTTCGGATCGGTTTTGGGTTAATTTAAATTTTCAGTTTTGGTTTGGGTTGCATGACAACAAAATTTATTTTTCGGGTTCGGATCGGGTTATGGTTTGATGGAAAAAAATTTTCTGGTTCGGGTTAATTATTTTCAGGTTTGGGTCGGTTTACGACACGAAGAAATTTATTTTATCGGGTTCAGATCTGGTTACGGTTTGATGGAATTTTTATGTCTTGTTCAGGTTAGGTTACTGGTTAACATTGAATTTTTAGGTTCGATCAACCTTTCTGTCGGGTTCAGGTCGACTTCGAATGTAATGTTCAGGTTCGAGTTGGGTACAACACCATATTTTGACAAAGATCTGGTCATTTTCTAAATAGACATTGTCATTTTTCAATTAGCCTAATGTTATCTAGGCTCTTTGCAATAAGCCTGAAAAACACCAGGCTGATTGGGAAAAGGGAAATGATTCTCCAATTAGACCGGCTCTTTGCAAAGAGCCGGATTTCCCAATTAGCCTACGACATGTACATTAGGGTGGGTCAAAAACACCGAAATTTATATAATCGAAACATAATAGTGCGGGAAAGTTGCAATTGGTAATAATGAATAAATTCGCAAAATATTACACCAAAGGGTCAATATCTTTTACTGCCGCAGAAGGACCAAAGTTTCAAAAAATTACAAAAAAAAAATTTTATATAAAAAAAATAATTATCCAACCATACCAATTCAATTTCAAATGGAACAGCTACATCAAGATGTTAGTAATGTTCCAATAAAATTTCATTATGGTGAAATCATTTCTATTACTGCCGTAGGGGCGGCCAAAATTTAAAATAAAAATGGCAAAAATTTCAATTATCCATTTTTTACAATTTTTATTCTATGCCTCTATTAAAAAAATTTACATTATATCTAGTAATAACTTATAAATGTCTAGTAATTTTGATCATGGGGATTGCCAACCAAGGGCGATAGGGGCCCGCCTCTCCTAAATTTGAGAAAAAGGGGCTTTTTGAAGAAATTTTGGGGATTTTCCGGTAAATTTTGGTGATTTTTTTGGTAGGGGGGGGGGGGGGGGGCTCTTACATAAATTCCCCCTCATTTTTCACTTTTGCCTCCTCCCCTACAAAAAAATTTCCAGAAAATCCCTTCAAAAAGCCCCTTTCTCTCAAATTGGGGGGGGGGGGGGTGCTCTCGCCCTTGGTTGGCAATACCTATGATCAAAATTACTGGACATTTATAAGTTATTACTAGCTATAATGTAAATTTATTTAATTGTAGACATATAATAAAAATGGAAAAATTTAGAAATAACGAAAATTTTAAATTTTTGGCTTTTTTTTTTTAATTTTTGACCGTTCTTGTGGCGGTAATAGAAATGATTTCACCATAATGAAATTTTACTGGAACGTTACTAACATCTTGATGTAGATTTTGCATTCTATTAGAAATTGCATTCGTATGGTTGGATAATTAAAAAAAAATATTTTTGGTGATTTTTCAAAATTTTGCCCTCCTTGCAGCGGTAAGATTTTAACCATTTGGTGTAATATTTTGCAAATTTATTCCTTATTACCAATGGCAACTTTCCCACACTATTACATTTCGATTATATAAATTTTGTTTTTTTCGACCCACCCTAATATATATATATATATATAAACACACATACACAGGGCATTAACTCTAAGCCCACTTCATGAGTACATCAGCGATTCTTTCTTACACACAGTTACTTGTTAGTACTTGGTAACAATACTCTGTACTCGGTAGAATAGTTAATAGCCAACAGCCAAGTACTCAATAACAAGGCCAAAGTAACATTGCGCTTTAATGTTTTGAAATAAGTTAAACATGGGATTTTTGAAATCGGGGAGTTTCAGTGGAGTGGCCCCTTAATATAATATTGCTATATATTATCAATTAATATGCTTAAAAAAAATAGTAAAATGTTATACTACTATTTCTGATTGATTCAGCCAAGCACAATCAAAATGTGGCTGCTGAACAATTATTCTGAATTAGCCTAGTACCAAATATACACAAAGTACTTAGTCCAAATACATGTCTAATTATTTTCTAAGTTTGAAAATAAAAAAATGCAGCATTATGAATTTAAAATAGTGTAGCGAGTACTGTTTTGGCAAAATAAACGAGTACCAAATACTAGGACATGTACAAATATCAAATAATACAAGAAAAAAAGCACATAAAAGCGAGCTCAGACGTAACACTCAGAAAAATAATCTTACAAACCAACTGCATATAGCATAACTAATTGCACACACTAAGTTAAATGCAAAAGTTGTGCCAGTGCCATTGTGACCATGCATCTTTTTAAGAAATTTTCTACATAAATCATAAAACAGCAGCATTTGAAAAAGGAATGATTAAGTAAAATTTACAACTAAATAATTTAACCAAGCTAAGCTACATGTGTAGATATACCTATTAAAACAAAGTGTTATTCAACATTTATTGCATTCATAAACATTTTAAATATGTTTATGTTTTCTTTCTCTCTGTATATATACAATATATACTGCATTAAAATAGTTGAATAGTTCAGGTAATCAAAAATGTCCCAGCGAACACAAAAACCATTTTCGTTTTAATGGAATTCATTTAACTAAGAATGTATATTTATTTATTTTAGAAGTTTAATTTTTAAAACAGCAAAATTAAACTACAGCATCTCAAACTGACGCAAAACTTCACTTTCCAAAGATCAAAATAGGCTTGACAACATAGCGTGTGTCGTTTCCATCCCAAATCAGAAAGTAATCACATATTACCGGTTCAACCCTTTTAACACCAAATGTCCATTAAACAATGACGTTTCATACCGTTACATCTTCATTAAGCTGATAAATTATAAGAAGTAGAATTAAAAATAGAATATAACTTAACTAATCACAATAATACAACTTTTGGAACTGCCAACATGCAAAAGCTTTTATTAGAACATATTTTTAACGTGATTACTGAAATCAAAAATGATTACATAAAGTAAAAAACAGACAAATACATACCTAAATAAATCCATAGTAAACTAGCAGTCTTGAGAGTCGATCACCAGATAAACATATAAACATCAAGCCTATACACTTCACTGTGCTTCACGCCAGACGCAGCCGAGCCGGAAGCGAGAGAAGTAAACATTTCTAACCGTTGCCATTTCTTCAAATACAAATAATTACCATATAATTACCATACATCATGCTATGAAACACCATTGAATGTATGGTAAATTGCATTACCATATAATTTTACCATATACCTTGCTATGGAGTACCACATGATATATGGTAAATTGCATAACCATATAATTTTACCATATACCTTGCTATGGAGTACCATATGATATATGGTAAACTGCATTGCCATATAATTTTACCATATACTTTGCTATGGATACAGTGCCTAGAAGTAAGTAGTGTGCTTATCGCCAATACAACCGCAATAAAAAAAATGTCCCTATCAGGAGGAAAACCAGATTCTCCGCGAGAGGGCGTCGAGTTCCCACCGCCGTTATTAACGTTTGAAGTTTCATTTAACAGGCTTGATCCTAATGTTAGTTTCAATGTAATTAACGCTGTATTTTCAAACAAACTATACGAATGTTTCTATCTCTATAATATAATATTTTAAAGTAAACATATATTATGCCTGTTTAATGATAAATCAGTATGGATAAATCTGCAAATACTAAGAAAAGAAAAGCTGATCGAACATACTTCGTTCCTGGATATACTAGTGGATATAAAAGCAACAAAACTAAAATAACTCTATTCCCTCCTCCCCCCCCCACCCCAAAGACAAAAACTAATTTGAAAAATGGTTAAAAGTCATTCCTCGTGCCGATAAAGATCTGAACCAATATTCAGTTGCATGTGAATTAGTGTCTTGCACGGGTCGGGTTGAACCTGCAAATTTCATTTGAAGTCAACCCGCAACCCGACCCGAACCCGACAAAAAAAATTTCCTCGATTTCCGTAATCTGAAAAAAATATTGGACATTTTTTTGAAAAAGCGGGTCACCCCGAACCCGACCCGCAAGAGTAAAAACCTAACCCGAACCCGAAAAAGTGAATGTCAACCCGATCCGCAGCGAAAAGTAGAAGTCAACCCGACCCGAACCCGAACCTCAATGAAAAAATAGAGCGCCAACCCGACCCGAACCACGGGACGGATCGGGTGCGGGTAACCCGACCCGATGCAGGACTCTAATGTGAATCGCATTTCATGAACGATTTATTGAGAGAAATTACAAATACACTATTGAAGGGAAAAAAAGATTTGCTCAATTATTTTAAATTTAGTATTTTAATTTTTCTATCTAAAATAATTAAAATATTTATCTTGTGATAATGACAATAAATAATTTAAACAATGAATTATTATCATAAATATTTTATTAATTATTGACATCCTAACTTTAAAATTTATTTTAACATGGCCATTTTGTTTCATTAGTATGCTTTCATTCAATCATGGTTTTAAATACATTCACAAAATCAATGTATTACTTTTTGTAGGGTGTCTATTACTGGAATTAAAAGTGTTTGATTTATTTCTGTTATTAAAATTTTGATTCACATTGGGAAGTGTGAGTATGAGAATGGTTAAATATTGTTGATAGCTTAATGTAATATTAAAAAAATATAATAAAATATAATAATAATAACTATTAATCAAAAATAATTTTTAAATAATTTTTTAAGGATGATTGGCACATCTACCCTAATTTAAAGAAAATGCATTCTTGTCATACTTTCAGCAGAGTAATTATTATTTTTTTCTAGATTTGAAAGAATTATTAATTTCTTGTTTGATGTTTGCTAGTATACCTTTAAAGCTCTGAAATATCAGAAATTTTTAACAACTCAATTTACTCTTAGTTTGTTAACTGGATGTAAACAAGTTATGTAATAATGAATACCGATTAAAAAGTTGTCAAAATAGGGACATGTTTTTGCAAGAATTCATCGTAGTATAATGTATTTATCCAATATATTGTATTGTATTTATCTAATTTTAGAAATAACTAAATATTGTAGGAAGAAAAACATTGTCCTATGATAAAGTTTGTAACTGTTTGAGTTCATTACAATTAGTTGTTATGAAATCAATTACATTTCTCTTCAACTGTATTTTCATTATTAGAATTTTTTTCCTTGTTTATTTTTTATTTAGAGCATTTTAAAGTACTGATTTATTACAGAAAAAAATAGATTTAAAATGATGTGTATGTAAAAACGAAAGTTACCATAGCCGCGGCGAGAACACTGGCGCCATCTATCGGCGTCCTCTATTTCTGAAGTATAATTTTGACGCCGATAACAACACTATCTAATTCTAGGCACTGTACTATAGAGTACCATATGATACATGGTAAACTGCATTGCCATATAATTTTACCATATACTTTGCTATGGAGTACCATATAATATATGGTAAATTGCATTGCCATATAATTTTACCATACACTTTGCTATGGAATACCATAGACAGAAGAATTATTACCATATGAATACAGTAGTTTTACATATAATGACATAAAATTTTTATGGTTTTCCATATAAAACCATATGTTTCCATAAAAAATCCTATGTCATTTTTTGCTAAGGGTAGTGCCCATGGACCCTGAATATTGAATATTCATTCGGGCTTCACCCTGAATATTCAACTGTTTGTAGCGTTTGAAGAAGATCTGTTGATAACTTTCGGAGATGATTGTTAAAAGTGCTTTAAATGATACAAAAACAATGTTAACTCGTGCAAAGTGTCCCTAAAACTGAATTCGTTAATTATGTCAGAACTAATTAAAGGATCTAAAAAATGTTTACATGGAATTAAAGGAGTGGTTATTTAAAAAGATACTGTTTTAAAATATCCCGTAGACTTAACATGGGAAATCGAAACACAATTTAAAACTAAAATCGTTAATTATGTCACAACTAATTAATGGATCTGAAAAATGTTGATGTTGAATTAACAATGAAAAAATAAGAGAATCTTACTTTAAAAATTCCGTAAACTTTCAGCGGTTATTTAAAAAGTTATAACATTTTCAATTTAAAAACATTTCCAGTAGACTTAACATGGGGACGCAAAAATATTGAGGAAAAAATGGATGAAATTGATATTTGAAAAATTCTAGTACAATGTGAAAAGTCTGTAGTTTCTAATGGGCCCAACCTTCCCTCTCATCAGCAGTTGAAATGTAAACCATAGCAAGTCAAAATAGGCTAAAGACAGCTAATAGACAATGTATATTCAATATATATTTACATGAATGAAAATCACTACTAAAAAATAAAACATGAAAAATAAAACTTCTAGTAAAATATAAACTGATAAAAAGGAAAAAAATAAATCAATTAGGTGAACATGATCTAAAATTATATATATGTTCCAATGGGAATTTCAATGCATTTTACATTTGAAGAAAAATCAGAAATTTTCAAGGGCAACAATTTTTTTTTTGCTTCGTGTATGATTAGTATACACTAAGCAAAAAAAAAAAAAAAAAAAAAATTAAAAAAAAAGTAGCACTTGAAAATTTGATTTTTCTTCAAATGTAAAATACATTGAAATTCCCATGGGAACATAATATATATGATAGTGCAAACAGACCACTAATGAATCCATTTGGCTGTCAACTGAAGAGATTTATAAAATGTCTATTTTGGTCACTTTAAAAATGCAGTTTCCTATGGCAGTTGCATGAAGATCATTGACGTTAAGCACATGAAATAAGCAGAAAAATAAACAGGACTAACTTACATTATAAAATCATATATTTATAGACGGCAAAAACCGTGATTTGTATTTTCAAACAGAATCTTAATAACCTCTTAATTGAAATAAAATTAAAAAAATCCCTGTAAGGACATAGTAATCAGAAGTCTTATTGTGTCGATTTGTTGAAGTCGTATTTGTTGAATACTAACTGTATCAAAATAAAAAGTTAATTTTTACAGAAACATGTTTTTATAATGAAAGTAGACAAACATTTTTTTAGGATTTTTCCTTTAATTTTGACAAAAAAGAATAGTGATCAGATATTCTGTGATTTATTTTTTAATTCAAAGATAACTAAAATGCATCTTTGGTTAGTTCATCTGCATTTATTTTAAGTATACTTAACCGTAAATTGCAAAAAAAAAAAAAAAAAAAAAAAAAAATAATAATCATTTTAGCAGCGCCTTTGACTGTCTTCAAGTTAGGTGTTCAAAGATAGTACACCGGCTTCAAGCAAGATGGTCGAAGGCAGTACCAGCTTCAAGCAAGATGATCGAAGGCAGTACCAGCTTCAAACAAGATAGTCAAAGGCAGTACCGGCTTCAAACAAGACGGTCAAAGGCAGTACCGGCTTAAAGCAAGACGGTCAAAGGCAGTACCGGCTTCTTTAGAAGGTAGCAGAAGCCGGTTATTTTTACTAGGGCATCCTTTTATCATACAGATTTTAGTTCAACGGAGTTGAGGTGTTGCATGATTCTTTTTCCTACTGTCTTCCCTTTTTTTTCGTATTGACTTTTCCAATCTTTTTGTTAGTAACTGACATTGGTTAAGAGGGATAATGATTTACGTTATTCAGTTCCATAGGAGCTTTCAGGGTACAGTTCCGGCTTTGGAGTATTTTATTTTCTTTATTTTCTCTCTGTCTCCTTTTGGTTTTATCATCCTACAGCTAATTTATCCTTCAGTTACATGCATATATATTTTCTATAGGGGCCTCCTTCTTTTCTTGTCGTTTGCACCTTTTCTTTCAGCTGCTTTTTAGTTGCCCCTCCCCCTCCTCCTATAGATTTTGCCTCAACAGTACCTCTTCCCCCCCACCCCCGCTCTGACTGCTGTCTGTTTTACGCCTTTGGCATCTTGCTTTCTTCTTTTTTCTGTTTTGAGCCCACCCTCTCCTTAAGCTTACATTTTTATCATCTCATTTGCATTCAAGTCCTCAAAATTGCCCTTATTTTCCCTAGGGGCTTTAGTTTACGAGATATAGTGGGTCTAAATCCATCTTTTTCAGTCCCCTCTTTCCCCCTTCCACTCGTCCCCAAAATATGTTTTCGCTTTTTTGGACACTTAGGTTTATATACCACGCCCGCCTAAAATTTCAGAAAGATCGAACCCCATTTATAAGCTTTTACAGATTTCCCCTCCTACCATCATGTAGCGCCACTGTAAATCTACACATTTTTTTGTTGTTGATATTTTTCATCTTCTTACTAATCCAATCTTTCATGCCACTTTCATTGTTACCCTTGAAATCATCCCCTTGTTCATCTAATTATAATTAACATTTATTTTATTAAGGGGTCTATAGGGACTTTCGGGATACAGTTCCACCTTTAGGGTCTTTTATTATCTTCTTTTTCTTTCCAGCTTCTTCTGGTTTTACTAGCCTGGGCCTCTGCCCACAGTGAATTTATCCTTTATATGTATTGTAACGTATAAAATATTTAACAGAACTTGATTTCTAAAAGCTTTAAATATGCGTATCCAAAATTACAGCACATTCCTCCAAGTACTTTTAAGATGTGTTTAAAAGACTACCCGCATTGCAGTTTGTTTTGCAGTTATTGAAAAGTAATTTTGAGGAGTTGCAAACTTTACATCTGCATAATTTCTAAACCACTCGACCGAATAAATCCGAAGGTAAAATTTACGGAAGAATCCAAATATCATGTCAAAATTGGTTTTAGAATTTCAAAGTTTGTTACAATTTCAATGTGTAGACGCCCCTCTAAGTTCAAGGTTGTGTAACAAAAATGTGATGCATAGAGGAAGAAAACTGACTTCCCTTTCAGATTCAACGTCGACAAAAGCATAAAATTCATTTATTGCAGCTTCAGTTCCGAATAATATTTTTAAATTTGTAGATTAGTGTTATTATCTGTTTCTTGATAATAACTTTAAAAAAAAACTTGAAACTTAAATGTTGAAATATAAACATTTTGAATCTGAGCAGCAAAATTCTTTTTTTATTTACATTGTACATGTTTCCCAAGTTTCAACTGAATGCTTCCAGAAGCAATTACTGTCATTTCAATGGAGGTGGATCGTTTAATATTATTACCGACAGTTAAATAAATGTATCTATAAAAAGTAAATTTCAATAACACAAATGAGAAATAGATCCTCCACATAAAATTTTATTGGGGGCTCGTAATATTAAATAGATTATTGATGAGACATTTTTATGTAATCGATTACACGCAGGAATACAGTCACTAGTTTGTAGCATGGAAGTTATGTTGTAAGATAATAAAGAGGAAAAAATGCAATATTTATCAGCATTGCTGATCCAAACAGATAAAGAACTTGGAAGGGAGATTTCGAAAATAAAATTATGCTACGTATTTTTGTAGTTCTAGAGTAGCATTGAAAAAGCTATGATCATTTTAGTACGACCAGTTTTATTAAAAAAATGCTCTGAAAGAATATAAAATATAGTTGGAACTTTTTTCAATAGCGGGGTTTAAAGATTAAGTATCAACTTATCTCTTTGTACTAATTAGACATCACAGACAGATTAAATACTTGTAATATTTTTTGTAAATATTACATTTATGTAAATATTTTTTAATGCAAGAGGATGTATTGCTATGAATACAGGGTAATAAATTTAATTACGAGTTAATAGATGTATGATTGGCAATTATTTGTTCCTTCTTCTATAAAAAATCTCAATGTTATTTTTTTGTAATTTGTTTTCATTACATAATATGGTTCTGTGACATAAAATTGGAGAGAAAATATTTCACATTTTACTTTACTGTAATGAAACCGTTTGCATTTTACTTTTCTGTAGTAATTTACTTTATTTATTTCCTTTAATGTCAATTTCAGTATTATTATTATTATTACTAGCCGCCACTGGCGACCAGTTTGGTCTCCCTTAAATGTATGTTAAGCACTGTAACACGTTACTTTTATTCATAATATATTTTTTTTCCGTAATCCTTCGCCAAACCGGAAGATTCTAATAGACAAATAAAAAACTTTTTCGATCATGGTAGCATTTCGCATATTTTTTGTTGTTATGTATTTCATCTTTCTTGACAAAAACCGCTTAACCAACTTAAGCATTTATGCTTCATATCCGTTTGCTTATCAGTTGCAATATGCTTGCTAATGAGGAGATTCTTAAACATATTAAGTAGTTTTCCGTAATTGGATCCATTGCCAAATGGCGTATTTTAGTTAATACGATTTGGTGCAATGAAGTCTATTTTGTGAAAGTCTTTAATGATATCCACCATTTACACTGAACCATATTGTTGGCAATATTTTTTTGTTTGTTTGTTTGTTTCTCGCTAACTTTGGCTGTGGACTTGATTACGGGAGAATCAAGAAGAAAATCTATCATTATTCTCATTTAAAACATCTTGAATAATGTGACATAATCGCAGTGCATATTATAACACGTAATTTTCGAGTATGATTTGGTGAAACATTGAACTTTTGGAAGCCAGTTTTGATAATCACGTAAATATGTCACACCAACATTACCGCCTATAATTCTAATTACAGCAACCCGTTTTTTCTCTCTATATTGCAACTCTATAGTTAATATAGTGCCCCGGTGCGTCTACGACAGCTGTTCCATCAGAACAGTTGATTTCAAAATAAAAGTATCGTTTCTAATTTGCACACGCGAAAAATAAAAGCTGGTATTGGCAATTTTAAAAATTCTATTGGCGAGATTTGCTCCCAAATAACACAAAAGTACTTAATGATGTTATGTATTTTGTAAATGTATATTAAATTACTGTTTTGAAAGCGATTGGTCATTAATAATGGTAAATATGATTGGTGATTAACAATCATTTTCGGTGGTCTCTCTTCCTTTCACGTATAATACATAAATACCAAATTAACTGACAATTTGTTTCGAAATTTGATTCATTAAATATCATTACATGAGTTGTATTTGTTTACATTCAGCTTACATCAAGAAAAGATAAAGAATGAAGTTGAGTTGTATAGCACATAATTATGGTAAACTTTGATTGTGTCACTGGTACGAATTATTTTTTTGACACCAGGCAGCGCTCCAAAAAATCTTTCATGGAAAACTAACTTTACGAACGATTATCTCCATGGTTTAATGGTTTAATATTTTAAACCTTCACGACGAATGAATCTTTTTTTTATTTATTTACTTTCATGGATAGAGAATTTGAACTGCGAAGCTAATTTCAACTGAAGAATATATACATAATTGAACGTAAGTCATCTCTCAAATATTAATTTATTTTGAACGATCTTTCTAAAAATGTCACATTTATGAAGTTTTATTCGAAAAAATAATTTTTAATAAAAATGGCCGCCTGGCATATGAAAAAGTGAAACGGACATTCCGGAACTGTTGATGACAGTCACATGACTTACGGTTTTATTATAGAGATTATTATTATTATTATTATTATTATTGTATTAGGATTAACTTCCATATAAACAGACCAGAACAATATCAATAACACCAGAGCAATTCTGGAACAATAGTCTTGTTCACGATTAGCTGAAAACTAAGTTTTTCCTCCTCATTGGAGTTGTCACATTGATTAGTTGCTAAAACGACACTACTGCCATTTATCGAGAATGTGATGAAATACGGTTTCTGGTGATCTTACACATAAAAATTGGATCTATTATTAATTGTTTCTATATATTATCATAAAAATGCAATTATTTGAATTATGACGACTCTTTCCATAAAGGTAATGATATATTTACAAAATTTTAGTGAATTTTTAGTAAGTAGTAGTTGATTGCACACTGATAATTTCGTTGTGAGTGAAAAAAAAAAAAAAAAACAGGAGTTGATGCAGATTTGTTTTCTTGCGTCCCCATTTTGTAAAAAAAAATTATGTTTTTGTGAAATTTATTATATTTTCTGAAAAATAAAAATTTCTAACAAAATATCAAGTCTCGTTACTCTTATTCAAACGCATCATTTATTAATAATCATAGAAACTCGACAGAGTTTCTCGCCTAGCATAAGAAACAGCAATGCATTGAACCGTAAATGAAAGGAATTTCCGCCAATGGATGCCAAACGATTTTACAATTTTTTTTTTTTTGAACTCTGTCTAGTTTATATTTTGCGGACGGGACAAAACGGGTTTTTGACACATCTATATCTCGCGTTCTACTTATGATAGAAACAAAATTCTTGATTCTATGGAATGGGGCATGCCACGGGAATAAGAATTCAAAAGTAAAGCAAAACCCGACGAATAGTTTTTCAGTAAATACGATTTTAAAAGTGCTGTTTTTTGCACTTTTTAAATCTTGTTCAGACCAAAAACTGTTGACAGGGCTACAGCAATGTGTAATTATCGGATTTTTACGCGGTTTACGTTATTTGAATCGTTTTTATGAGTAGTTCGGACCTTTGTAAGTTTCATGTAAAAATATTAATTAGTTTTTGATTTATATCAGTTTAAAGTTATTGATTCCTATACTTAACATAGAGCAAAAAACTGTTGACAGGGCTACAGCAATGTGTAACTATCGGATTTTTACGCGGTTTACGTTATTTGAATCGTTTTTATGAGTAGTTCAAACCTTTGTAAGTTTCATGTAAAAATATTAATTAGTTTTTGATTTATATCAGTTTAAAGTTATTGATTCCTATACTTAACATAGAGCAAAAAAGAATAATAAATGACCCAACTCTTTTAGGAATGGTCGTATACACATGATATTAAGATATGTTATTACACTCGATCCAAGTAAGCTTCCTATTATAAAAAATACTAACATTTAAGGTTCGTTTACAGGGTCTCACAAAAGGTCTTTTGATATAGGGCTAAAGAGTTGTGTAATTATCCGATTTTTACGCGGTTTGCAGCATTTGAATTGTTTTTATAAGTAGTTCAAATGTTTAATATTTCGTGTAAAAATATTAATTAGTTTTTTATGTATACCACTTTAAAGTGATTTATTCCTATACTTAAGATGAAGCAAACAAAATATTAAATGGTCTAACTCTTTTCAAAAAGAACGTATGCGCATGATGTTAAAATATGTTACTACGAACTACCTAAGTTAGTTTCCTATTGTAAAACAGAAGTGTAGAATTTACTGTTCGTTTACAGGGTAACTCAAAAGATTTTTTAATAAGACTAAAAAGTTGTGTAATTAGCAAATTTTTACGTTGAAGTACATGATTCCTGTACTTAACACAGAGGAAAAACAATAGTAAATTGCATAACTTTTGTCAAATTCGCTATATACACAAGATATTCAAATATGTTACTACATCCTCTCTATTGTAAAGCGGCATTGAAGCATATACGTTTCGTTTACAGAGTCTCTTAGAAGATCTTGATTACACTACAACCGATGTATATTTACTGAGTGAGATGTATTTTAATGATTTTACACTGTTTCAATCTCTGTAAGGTTCCATTATCTTGCTTTAAAATTTAATATAAGATCATTTTGTCCGTCTGAAATCTCGTCGATGTTAAGCTCTAAATCTATTAATATATAGTATTTTCATCGATTAAAAAAACTGTGTTTATTTATAAATATATAATTCTAGCGTATTAGGAATTGATTGAAATAGCGATTACAAAATTCCAACTTTATGTTCATGCGCTGAGTAATTGAAAGTAAAAATGTTGATACCCCAAGATTAGAAGTTTTGCGTTTAAATATTTGCCGTTCATCGAATCTCCGGCTATGACGAACTTAAAATGCTAAATTTCGTATACAATAGGTGATCGGTAACGAACTGTTCGGTTTACGAACAAATCGGTTAACGAACACTTTCGCGTGAGATTTTTATGTTCGGAGAACGAACTCCTCTCGAAACAAAGCCATGATGAAGCAATGCCGTGTTTCATATTTGCCAAGCTATACTTATTGCCTCTATTGTCAACTTTGAGAACATTTTAACAGTTGCATACATATGTCCTAATTAATTCATGGACTGCCGGAGATTGGGGACCTATATTTTAGGATCACCGAATTGGAATGAACAGACTATATGAACAGAAATCACTTTAATAGTTTTTATACTTTTGCAAACGTTGCGAATTTTATAGTTTTCAAAATCTCGAAACGTTGAGTTAAAAAATTTAAACAAATAAAAAACTTCTAAGGTGCTCAGTAATTTTCAAAAATAATATATTTAATATGTTAGTATTAAAATCCCTGTAAATTTTTATACTAATAGAAATAGGTTCGTAGGAAAAAAAATGTTGATTATTCTCGGTAAAGTATGCTCCATAAACTTATCGTTGTAGTTGACCGAAAAAAGTGCTTCTTATTTTTCCACATTTTTCTGAAACTGTAGTATTTTAATTAGTTTGTAACTAATGTAAAATTGTATAATTTTTTGTTTTTGAATGTATATAAACGGAAGAGTGATATAAACAAAAGAAAAAGGAAAATAAATATGTCATAAATAATCTGATGAATACAATGTAAGGAAATTAATATAAAAGTTTCCCAGTTGTTATGATAGCGACATGTACATTGGAATAAGTCACTCAATAAATTGTATAATTCTGATGTATAATTCTGTTTATAGCATCACTATTATTTTTTTGCCCCTTTTATCTTTTCTTTTATGAATAAAATTGGAATCCGTATAATTGAAATTAAATACCTTACAAAAAGGAGTGATATCTCATCAAAAACAACTCGTTGTAAATGATCCCGCCAAGCCACAAACCTAAAACGTCAGTCACAAAAAGAAGTGATATCACATAAAAAGAAGCAATATAGAAGTGCATACTCCGAGTCCCGTGTAAAAATCTATCACCACTCATAATGTTTCCAAAGGACTCGGAGTAGGTACAGTATGTGAAAACTGCTTGGCGACCTGCAGGCTTTTATAATGTTTGCGTTTCCTGCAATTACATATGACTATATTATTTTAATTTAATTTAATTTAATTAATTTATTTATTTTGCTCCCATAAATTGTAAAATGTTGAAGCTTCTGTGTTTGCATGTCCTTTCTTATTTATGAGCTTGAAAAATCAATTTGTTGATTTTATTTACCATTATTTAAACTAGAAACACCACTCTTACGAAGAGGAATTTTTAAGTGAACATGTAAAGATTTTGAGTTTGTAATATATATATATATATATATATATGATGATGATCATAAGCATATTAATAACATTGTACCTTATAATAAACGTTAACTAAATTGAGATATATTGCAGTAATTCTAGCGTAAGCGGAATCGCACAGATCTGGGGAAAAATCCGTTCTGTCAGTTCTTTCGCATACAAAAATATTTAAAAAATGATGTAACAAAAATTAAAAATTTATTTTTTTCGATTTTCAAAATTGATATACTGCATATATTATAAAAGACTGCAGGTCGCCAAGCAGTTTTCACATACTGTACCTCACTCCGAGTCCTTTGGAAACATTATGAGTGGTGATAGATTTTTACACGGGACTCGGTGTATGCACTTCTATATCGCTTCTTTTTATGTGATATTACTTCTTTTTGTGACTGACGTTTTAGGTTTGTGGCTTGGCGGGATCATTTACAACGAGTTGTTTTTGATGAGATAGGTTTTTACGCTCTCCTACTAAAGTTTTCCTTTCAGGTGAGGTGAGGGTGTTTTGTTTACAAATTACGCATTTCAAATCCTAACAAAATAAAAATAGTTAATGGAAAATTTGCTTTAATGGAATGGAATTTTTTGAAGCAACTTCTTTGTTTAAGAGGAGTTTTTTGTAAAGGACTGTTTGATTAAATAGAATTTTGTGAAGGCCTCTTTTAAATTAAATAGAATTTTGTGAAGGCCTCTTTTAAATTAAATGGAATTTTGTGAAGGGACGTTTTTTATTAAGAGGAATTTTGTAAAAACTACTGTTTGGTTAAAATGAATTTTGTGAAGGCCTCTTTTAAATTAAATAGAATTTTGTGAAGGCCTCTTATAAATTAAATGGGATTTTGTGAAGGGACTTTTTTTATTAAGAGGAATTTTGTAAAAAAGACTGTTTGGTTAAAATGAATTTTGTGAAGGACTATTTTTATTAAATGGAATTTTGTGAAGATACTCTTTTAATAAGAGGAATTTTGTGAAGGTACACTTTTAATAAGAGGACTTTGTGAAGGGTTTATTTTATTAAGAGGAATTTTGCGAAAAGGGCTGTTTGATTAAAAATAATTTAGTAAAGGGTCTTTTTTTTATTAAATGGAATTTCGCGAAGGGCCGTCTTTTAATAAAGGGAATTTTGTTAAAAGGCTTTCTTGACGTATAGCAAAGATACGCGGAAAACTTATAGAATCTTTTGATAAACGTTATCGCTTGAAACATTCTGAAACATTCTGGCTGAAACATTCTTGAAACATTCTGACAACTTTGAAGTATAGTAGCGATATTAGATATTTACACATACATTTTTAGATATTCTTTTTTTAACATTTTCTAACTTAGTTAAAAAGTGTTTATGAATTCTGTTTGTATGGCATTCTGACTGTCCATCAGTCTGTTCATACTTTAACTCACGCAAATATACTCCGATTGCTATGTAATTGAGGTATACCATGGCATGTTTGGCAAGAAAAATAAGTGTATAGCATTTACAATTCTTTTAAAGGGCATTCAAAATAATTCCATTACACTATGCTGTCTGGGGAAAAATAGTTTGCAGTGTATTTTAATGATGTTACACTATTTAAAACATATTTAAATTGGTATGAATAACTAAGGTGCACTACAAAATGCGTACTGTAAAATGTAGTGTGCATTATAGCATTTATAGTTTATTTACAGGAACACACAAAAGAATTCGGTTGCAATACTGTTTATGAGCAATAATTATTGGAAGTGAGCTTTCAATCTTGGTATGCGTTTTTAAATTTAAATAATTTTTTGTATATTACTCAGTGTGTATAAATTCTCAAGATCATATACAGGACTGCACAAAAGGATTCGAATACATTTCTTCTTATTGCCGGAAATTGTTGAAGGGTAATTTTTCAGCTGTGTTATGCGTTTTCTGACTAAATTAAATTTTGCATACTATGTAATACATATACAAATCTATAGATAATATACAATGTTGCACAAAATGATACAGATATTTTTCCCACTATAGATGGTAATTGATGAAATTGTGTTTTGAAATTGATTATGCATTTTCCAAATTATTTACTTAGACACTTAGATCATAGCCAAACTCCTTTCCCACCTGAATTTTGTCCGTCGCTCCGCCTCTCGGATGCGATTAGCGAAATAATAAACACCTCTGCTGGGTGGGGTTAGTTGAACTTAAACCGAAAGGTAGGTCTCCCCGCCCTGTTTGACCCTGACTTTGTTTACTTAGACATCATTTTCCCCCTTATTAAACGGCTATTTTTTGTCACAGTATTCTGAATATGTTGTAAAGTGTTTCATAATCTAAGCTTTAAGCATAATTTGTGTTTCTTGTTTCTAATAAAATCGTGATTTCCATTTCTGTCTTTTGTGATCACCAACCAATACCAATATTATAGGCTATAGGGGGTGTCGCACTACTCTCACAAACAGCCAGCTTCTTTTTCTTCTTACACGCACCCCATATCCTTACAAATAGCTAGAATGATGTTTACAGCAAACTAAAACCACATTTTTTCCATGAATTATGCAATGACACTTAAATATAGAGTATTGCACATTTATTTATATATTTATATTATTTTTATTTTAAGAAAATCATTTGATATTGTATTTCTTTTTAAAAACATATAAAATAAAGAACTTACTTCCGTAGGTTTATTCAGAACAACAAAAGTAAAGGAATAACACAGAGCTACTCCCAGTAAAATGAAATAGCACAACTCCCTTCCGGCAGCCATAATGATGGGAGTCTTGTGGTACAAAAGGAAAACCACGAGCACGATGAAAGTGCAAATAAGGCCAAATATAGAAAAAGATAATGGTACAAGTGCCCAACTACTTTTCAAGTTCCGGCCTATGTAGTCCAGTTCGAGCTCCTTGCACGCTGTTCGATCAGAGTTTGAAATGAATCCTGAAAGGAAAAAAAAAGTTTTGTAATGTAAGAAATGTGTAATGGCACATTACATCATTTAGTTCATTATTTTATTAAATCTTGATTGTTTTTCTTATCAGCAATTTCTATTGGCTGTCTTATATTAAATATCCTTATTGGCGCTTTTCGAATCCTGTCTAAATGTTATAAATAGGAGTGATTTTTTCTTTATACTCACCGTGTTTCTTATTTTCATGTATGATCGTCCTGTAAATAAAAGCTTTAAAATGCAATGCATCCACCTCTTCAATTAACGCAAACGTATCTCCAAGGATATATTTAACATGTAACAAATGAGGTAATAGTCGTTCTTGTTTAATTGTCAGCCACTTTATCCGCTTATATGTCAACAACTTTAGAATGTTAAAACTATAATTCTGATAAAAACAACTAAAGCCATAATAGCATCTATTGAGTTCCTTAATCTTGTCTACAATACTAGAGGACCAAATTTCAAATCTTGAAAGCCTATTTTAAGCTTTAACTCTCCTTCAACTCCCAAATTTTTTTCAACTTTTTAAAACTCAATAAGTTTTTTAAATCAAAAGGTGGAGGCTGGCCCTCTAAAAGTGAACTGCGACCTTGAAATTCGAAAACGTTTGATCACCTTATATTATTACATACAACTTACTCTAGTGAGCAACGATTTCTAGGTTAGCAAATTTCATACTAGAGGGAATTACCGAATTTTATACTAGCGGATTTTATAGACTTTATAACGAATTTCATTTGACTTATAGCGAATTTCATTTGAACTAGCGAATTTCATACTTGAAAGTTCTAACTGCAGTATTGCCTATGAAAAATGAAACTTTAATCTCGTTTTCTCTCATAAAAGTGTTCGAAGAGTTACAACTTTATCATTCCATGGCAAAATTCTGTAAAATTGCTCCGATTGCCATAGCATATAAATATATTTTTGAAATCTAATATTTTATTTTACATTTTGAAAATGCCTATCATACCTCCAGCAAGTTACTTACGAGACTGCTTGAAAAAATTAAATATGGTATCATTTACGGTTATTATTTAAATAATATGTACAACATTTGAAATCAAAAACTTCGTTGGAACAGTATTGTTAGATTGTTATGTCATAAAGTCAGCTATGTTGACGTTCCTATTTCAAATTTTACGCAATGTATGGATAGAGAAGAATGTTTTTTGAAGTAGATACATATTTTAGAAGTAAATAATTTAAAAAAAAATTAAAGTAATTAACGTATAAGGAAAATATATACGCATAAAGTTCATAAAATTCAAATATATAATGTTATAAATCACTAGTCCGCATAAATCTTGAATTTTGAAAATATTTTTTTCAGTTCGTGACATAAAGCTGAAATTAAAAATCTCGAAAATCTTAGATATTGATATAATGTTTTGTTTTACAAAACAGAGTAGGAGTTTAAAAATGAATTAAATAATTTTGTCTTATTGAAATCCATCGAATGTTCCTTTATAGAAGATACAAAAATACCAACTGTACGTTACGTTCAAATATTGATGTAAAACTATAAAGGTTTCTCTTTTTGCATTAAGAAAATATTTTCTAAGATTTCATATACTCCAAGGTGTAAAAAGAATTATTTTCCAAATAGAAGTGTTTCATTTTGAAAAACTATACAAAAGAAAATACCCAAATAACCCTCCTCTACTTTTTTAGCAAACTCATTTCGTTGCTAAAAAAATTTTAAATTAAAATGTTTTAAATAAACGTAGAGAAAGTGAATTTCTTGAAATATTTAGTAAACAGTTCTAGTATTTTCAAAAGTATCTCGTTTGCTTTAGCTCTTCTCGCTTCCTTATGTTTCGTTTTGAATAGGCACAATCTTACCTATTATCAAAGTTAATTTTTTAAAAGACAGTTCTAGCTGCAGCGCAAAGATCTATTTTAGACTTTAGAAAACAGATTTAAGCTGTGTTAAGTCACTGGTTTAATATTTTATGCATATTATTTGAAATGTAAATAAGAATTGCAAATAAAATGCGAGATGTCTTCAAAAGAAGTACACAATTTCAATGTGCTATTGAAAAAAGTATGAAATTACATCCCATGTATGATGCTAATGCCAAAATGTATAACGATGAAATATTGGCTTTAAATTATGAGCAGATCTCCACATACGTCGAGTTGGTTTCTCTCAACTACCAAGACGATAGTCCAGGTCAACTCTAGAACGTTTCAGTTTGTCCAGATAAACACAAGAAAAGTGTGATATACGGTTTTCCTTTAGTTTTACACAGGGCCGGATTAATCTCTGAATCTAGGGGAAGCACGGTATTATTTTGGGGTCCCTTTTATTTGGCAAAAGCTTTCTTCCATTCATGAAAACTCACCAGTGATACTAATATTATTCCCGGGAATAGCTCAGCCGGGGTCACATTATATTTCATTAAAAAGATTTTTTATGTTCCCTATATATACTTCAGATATATTCAGTACATATTGCTGTATGCTGAATTTCCCGGGTGATTTTTAGAAGGTACATCAGGAAGCTATATGATTAATTAATATCCTATTAATGACATTTATATTTTCCTGTTAAATAAAAATACAATGTAAAAAAAATGAAAATTGGAATTAGAGGGCCCTCTCCACAGTCATTTTGGGGCCCTTTTTAAATTTTAGAGGGGAAGCATGTGCTTAACGTGCGTTTTGGATAATCGGGCCCTGGTTTTACATTAACACGTTCACCGCCACAGATTGCCACGAAGTGTCTTTTTTGTGCAGACATTTACAAAGCGGCTTTCAGTGTTTATCGAGTCAGTTCACAATTCTCAATAGCAACAATGTTTGTTAATTTTGTACAAAGTGGTAATATTATGCAATTTTAATGAAAAAATATCAAGTTTCAGTTATTTTTAGACGTTGAACGCCAGATTGAAATCACTAAAAATGCCTGTGGGGCCATGGGGTTCTATTTTAAATACATGGTAATAAATTATCAATAGTACCGTTTCATAGCAATAAATTGTCTTGAATGAAAATATTGATGATACAGATATTTGTATGGTATGGTGCACCAAGAAATATTGCTGAAAGGCATATATGTGTGCCATGGCAGTCAATGTGTTAAATGTATTAAAACTACAACTATATAACTGTGCACAAAAAAAGCCTTAAAGCGCTTTTCACTTGATTATATCGAATATTCTAATATGCACATGGCTTCAAGTATACCATCACTTCAATGTACTGCGAGTCAACAAGTCAGTGCATATGGAGATCTATTTCATGTTACAAGAGACATAATTTCACATGTATTAGACATAATTTCACGTGCAACAAGAGACATAATTTCACGTGCTTCGGCATTATGATGATGTTATTCTATGTATTTTGTAAATATATTAATGAAGTTGCCTATTTATTTTGGCGACATCTTGTTGCATTATTCTAATATAACATAACTCTCTTATACATGACTAGTATTACCTAATTAATTATTCCGTTTCAAACTCTTTATTTCGTTAGTTCACATAACATTTTATCGTGAATAGTTTCTCTTCTCAATAGCCAATGTCGGTTTAATTAAGATAAATTTCAATGACTTTCTTTAAAATTTCCATAAAGCACTATTCCCCTTATTTTAAAATTAATAAATCTCTTACTAGATACGAAAATTTTGATCATTTGTAACGTGAATGGTGTGCATGATGTTGGTGCATCTAATCTTTAAATGTTCTGAGCATATGTTTGTAGGCTGCGAAAGAAAATAGCTCTTTTAAAAGGTCGTTTCCTTGGCTATTACCATATGGCTTTCGGCTAATACCCCGACAGCATCATATTTAATAAATTCCCAAACTTTAATTGAATACGTAATTGTTATTTTACATATAAAAATGCTTTTTGGTGTTGTTAGTGCGGGCAGTCTAAAAAGATATGTTATATGTAAAAAATCTATTACAGTTTTTAATAAAATAAAATGATTTCATCTATGTTCTGTACACCGGGCAGTGTGTCCTGTAACCCGAGGAGCCCGGATTGGAACCCTAAGTTATTTTAAAACCCACAAAAAATCAGTAAAATGTGATACAGTATAAAAATACACGAATAATGTGATCAATTTCCTAAAATACGACTAAAATACTTTAATAGATGTTAAAAATTTACAATAAAATCATCTAGTATCATTCGGCTACGCTACATACCCAGCCTTCATCAGGATTTAGGATTCAAAACGATATTAACGTCGCTTGTCTAGATCTCACTCGTAAAATGGCACGCTGTTGGGTACGTAGACGAAAGTACTAGATGATTTTAATGTAAATTTTTAACATCTATTAAAGTATTTTAGTCATCTTTTACGTGATTGATCACATTATTTGTGAATTTTTATACTGTATCACGTTGATGAATTTTAGTACTCCGAACTAGTTTATTTTATATGAAATGTGATACGGCTTTCAAACAAGTTGCATTTGAAAGTACAGTTTGTTTTCTATTCGACGGTGTGAAAATGGAAATTATGCGATGTTTAGAAGTAAAAAAAAAAATAAATAAAATAGAGTAAAAGCGGCATTTTTTGGTCAGATTGTTGCCACCGTCAATATTACGTCAGCGTTACTCATGGACATGTTTTTGCTTTATAGTATCTTATAAATACTTATATTAAACGAGCAATTCTTGTGTATATATTTTTGGGTTCTCGAAAACCACTTTAACGATTTTCATATAAAACGTGGATTAGAGGTTTTTTGACTCTAGAAATCGATCTGCCAGGGTGTCATCTGAAGGAAAAAATCATTTTCAAGCAATACCCGCTCGTCTCGAGGTTGGAAAACATTTCAGAAAGCATAAAATTATTTGCTAGCAATAATATTATTTTAACTGTTTTGGGTTTATAATACTGATATTAAATGTGCAAAAATCTCTTTGGTTCCGATTATGAAAAATTTTTCCAGGTAAAGAACTGCAGAAAGTGTTTTACCCATTTGTTCCGAGTGAAGTTCGGTCATTTAACAAGGGAGGTCTCCTTAAAGCGCATACTCAGAGTATTTTGGAAAAAAAATGCTAATGAAACTACTCATATACGTTATAAACGATCAGTCAAATTTAGCTGCGGAATCCCAGTAGAAAATCAGTAAAAAAATAAAATACTTTCGAGTATTTGGCGCAAAAAGACCCGATTTGGCGAGCAACACTTTTTCATGCCAAATGCAAGCGATTTTAATGTATTTGAAAATTCACGGTTAAAGGAGTGTTTAAATGCACAGTGCTTTATGAATTCAAACTTAAACTATGAAATACTTTATAATTATTTCTATAAGTTTATATAATATATATGAGTTGTGTATTGCTGCAGTAATAAAATTTTACACGTTTTCCCTGGCTAGATAATTTTTGTCGGAGCAAAGCTCCGGCTTCCCATGAAAAATTACACTTTTGTGTACACGATAGCGGCCAAAATATTTGCCGCATTGATACCAAAATTGGACTGGAAGTCGGTAGTGGCAAAATCTCGCCGGGGATTGAAAAACAGAAATATTCGTCAATTCTAACGCCCGGAATCGTCTGCTCTAGAATTTTCCATTTCCCCATAGAGATAACATTGCGATTGTTTGAATTAAATGAAAAGAAAATTGAAATAATTTATATTGTTGCCATTTTTTATCATGAAAAACTTTTGAATTAAATAAAAAGAAAATTGAAATAATTTATATTGTTGCCATTTTTTATCATGAGAAACTTATTTAAATAACAATATACTCGGAAACAACCTTTTAGTAAAAGCTCTTAATCTCGGTCCCATATATTTTACTTTTATATATTTTACATATATTTTACTTTTCTGAAATAAGGACCCCATACATTTTTATCTTAAAACACGTGCAATGAAGTTTAAATTGTATTAAGTACATGAATTTAGTGTTTTTTAAATCGAACTCAGCAATTGGTGCAATTATTTTTGTTTCCATTTCAAAATATTTTTTTTCCTTTTCATTCAAGCTTATTGTATAAAAGAAGGGTACTTTTCGGTTAGCCGGGCGCCAGTGATATATGTACATGTATATATACACATACATATATGTATACACATATATCTGCATATACATATATATACATACATTTATATATGTACATATATGTATGTATGTATATATATATATGTATATACATATGTATTTATATCTGTACATATATCACTGGCGCCCGGCTAACCGAAAAGTACCAAAAGAAGTATGAGAGTAAATCTTTTTATTTTGTTATAGTCCAGCCAATCCAGGATTAAAAAAAATATATGTTAAGAAACATTTTATATATGGACGGATTATATGTTTTTATTATATAGAATTTGCAAGGATGCCAGTTAAGAGAAAGCAATCAGCTGAAATGAGAAGAATTGCGAATCGTAATTCAATGCGGAGAAGTCGCACAAATCAGTTACCTTCAGATTTTTTGCCGAGTACCGGTATACTGACAACTCAAATGAATGAAGCAATCAGGTTTGATAGAGAGGTATCGCAAATTTCCTATGTGTCCTGTAATACGTGTCACAGAGCTTTCCCTGATATCATATTAAATACTGCTGGGCTCTGCCAGACATGCAAGTGTAGAGACGGTGCTTTCAAGTTTTCTGCCACTAATTCGATGGACCCAGGTCCAGTTCCTATTTGTCTCAAAGATCTGAGCTACATTGAACAAATGATGATCGCTCAAATACATCCAGTGGTTTCTCTTACCGTATACGAGGCTCACAGTATGGATACAGCGGAAATATAATCAGCTTTAAACAAAATATTGAGAGTTTTATTTCGCGCCTGCCTGTCAATCCTTCAGATATGACTTCAATTGTGTTAGTGACAAAAGATACTTTATCAGGATGTGCAGAGTTTTCTGTTCGCTCACAACGCCTTCTAGAAGCACTCAATGGCTTAAAGCTCACAATCCTTATTATTCAAATATCACAATTGATGAAGATTTGATCGCTACATTACCTAAGAATGGTGACGTATCTCAAATGTTACCAACAGCAACCGATATTACTGAGGATATTGATACTTTGAACGAGGAAATAAGGCGCGAGTCATTTAGACCACTACTTGAACCGGTAGATCAAAACAACTTAATAAATGACGCAATTCGTGTGCCTCACCCTTCATTAAATTCACAGCCTATCAACGAATTTCAAGAAGAGGGTTACATAGCACGTGCTTTTCCTCATCTTTTTCCACATGGTACAGCTGACTTACAACAACCTCGTCAAAAAGCAGTCTCTCCTGATGAGTATTTTAAGTTCCTAATGAAGTATGAAGATGGGCGATTTACTAAAGACCCCCGATTTCGCTACTTTGCCATGAATTCAATTCTTCGGTGGCAATCTTTGGCTAAAGGGCGTTTTTTCGTACAGCGAAATAGGTTCAGCAATAAGACGGTAGAGCAGATGCGTGATATTCTGAATAGGCAACCAGAAATGGCAAAACACATTATGATTTATGCTAGCAAATTAAGATCTACAAAAGGATACTGGAGTGCACGTTGTGGGGAACTCCTTTCCATGGTAGGACAAATTGGAGCACCAACAATTTTTTTTACACTGTCTGCAGCTGATTATCACTGGCCTGATCTTTTCAGACTTTTAGAGCCTAACAGAGATCCAAATGAGCTGACTGATACAGAACGCAGACAATTAATGCACGACAACCCTCTGTTGACTGGTTGGCTCTTTCAAAAACGTTGTGATATATTTTTGAGAAAAATCTTGACGCCGTTGTTTTTAATAGACGACTACTGGGTTCGTTTCGAATGGCAGTGGCGTGGAAGTCCTCACATGCATGGATTGTTGTGGTTAAGAGGGGCACCAAACATGGAAACACTAGACATGACTAACGCTAAAAATGTAGCAGTCGTAACAGCATATTTTGAAAAACTATGCAGTGCTGTTAATCCTGACAAGGACGTCCTTGTAAATGATATACACCGCTGTCGAATTCGCTTTTCAGACATTTCCAGTGAAGATTGTGAAAAAGATCTCGCTCAGCTCTTAAATCAAGTCCAACGTCACACAAGACATGGAGATTATTGCCTAAGGAAAAAAAAGAGATACAAATAGTTATAGCTGCTGATTTGGTTTTCCAAAAGCAGAGTGCGGCTCTCCAAAGCTTCAAGTAGAAAATGGCATAATTAGCTTTTTGCCAAAAAGAAACGATTCTGAAATGAATACCTACAATTGTTTCGTGTCACAAGTTTGGAGAACTAACACGGATTTCAGTCCTATTACATCAAAGGATGCGGTTTTGCATTACATTGCCAAATATGCCTCAAAATCAGAAACAGCTTCTGTTCCTTACAAGGAATTGTTATCTGAGATTTTAAATAAGATGAACGAAACAAATCCAGCGGTTCAAGAAGTCCAAAAACTTATTTTGTCTTCTGTTTCTAAAAGGGATTACTCAGCCCAAGAGGTAGTACAAATATTAATGGGATGGCCAATGTATCACAGTAGTCGGGAAGTAGTTACAATACGGCTTCATTATAAGAACTGGGAAGAAATCAACTTTTCAAACGACGAAAGACCATCAAAAAGCATGCTTCAGAAATATTGCGCGCGGCCGGAGAAACTAATTTCCTGCACGCTTCTTAAGTTTGCAAAATCTTTCTCAGTAAGAGGAGTCGATTATCACCAAAGAAGAAAAGATGAAGTTGTCAGAGTTTTTCCTCTTACATCACTCAACCACGACCCAACTCTAGCCGAAGAATACTATAGGCAACAAGTATTACTCAATTATCCTTGGAGAGGTAATTCTGACTCTTTATTGCAAGAAGGCTTACCGTCTGCGTATCACTCATGGGAGGAAGCATTCAATGATCTAAATATTGATGCACACGAAGAAATAAATTTTCCTGCTGTTAGCAGTACACATGAGACAGAAATCCTGCAAGAAGAATACCGCGAGATTGATCCATATATGGTAGCAGCTGCCATAGTTCCTGTGCAGACAAACGAGGATACTTTGGGGCAACGCGTGATTGATCATGCATGTGAGTGGAAAAGTGAGAGTTACAAGTACCCTGATCGCAATTTTACTTCATTTTTAAATTACTGTAAAGAACAACAACTTACAGTGCATCAAAATTACGATACGTCTGAGATCAGATTTACAGATGAGCAGCAAAAAATACTTCACTTATGCACGCAACAGCTTTCGTCTTTGCAATCAAGATTTATAAATTGCCCTAAACGTACTTTTATTATTGGGAAAGCCGGAGCTGGAAAAAGTACGGTAATAAAAGAAATTCGTAAAAGAGTTACCGAGCAGTTAGGACCGGAAGCTATTATGGTTTTGGCTCCAACAGGTGCTGCTGCAATTAATGTCGAGGGCAAAACAATTCACTCTGCACTAAAAGTACCAACATGTTTTAAATTGTTTGCTGATTTAGGAAGTGAAGCAGCAAGAAATCTACAGCTCAGCATGAATCCAGTTTCATTTCTCATTATTGACGAATTTTCAATGATCGGATGCCGTCTGATGGCTGCACTTGAGCAAAGATGTCGCGAAGGTAAACCAGACAGCATTGAACCTTTTGGAGGCTTATTTGTTTACCTGATTGGAGATATTAGGCAGCTACAGCCTGTAAAAGACACACCTCTATATAGGAGACATTCTATAAAAGACATTTTGGCTTTACGTGGACAAACAGTTCTTAAGATGTTTGAAAAATGTTTCACCTTAACAAAGTCAATGAGACAAAGCGAAGATCAGCAAATACAGTTTAGAGAGACTCTTGATTCGCTTTCCGTAGGTGAAGTTACAGGCGACCAATACGCATCCCTTATGCAACGACGTAAAGCTATACAGCCTCCGGCTGAACTTGAAAGATTTCAAGATGCCATACGCCTTTTTCCCACAAACAAGCAAGCTGAAGAACATAATCAAGAAGTACTTCGTAAATCAAAATGGCCAGTAGCAAGAATATTAGCAGACCACAATAATCAAATAGCAAGATGGAGTGAAGATGAGCACGCGTCTGGACTTCAGGCTGAACTTTTTTTAGCAATTGGATGCAGAATTATGTTGCGTACCAATCTGTGGACAGAGGGAGGATTGGTCAACGGTGCACTTGGTACGGTAAAAGATATTGTCTACGGACCAGGATTACGGCCTCCAGGCTTGCCACAGGCAGTAATGGTTCATTTTGATGATTATCGGGGACCATTTCTCACTGAAAGACTTTTTCCTGTCACACCTATTACAAAGTCTTGGAAAGAAAACAATGTCTCATGCTCCCGTACTCAGTTACCTTTAACAGTTTCATACGCTGTCACCATACACAAATCCCAAGGTTTAACTTTGTCAAAAATAGCTGTGGACATTGGTGAAAAGGAGTTGTCACTTGGAGCAACTTATGTCGCGTTTAGCAGGGTTCGACGTTTAGAGGATGTTCTGATTGAAGTGCCTTTCGCAAAGGATAGGCTAGACCAAATTAGAAGAATGGGGGCACTTGCTGATAGATTAGCATTTGAGCAGTATCTGAGGCAACTGTTGACCGAATAAACACTTGAAGATTCAACAGCTGTTATTGTAAATTTTCTTTTATACTATTAAACAGTAAATATAAAAATAAAAAATATATATTATATATTGTTAATGTTATATTTTATGTTTATCCAACTCAATGCTCCGACATTTCGGCTTGACGGATTCTAGTTAAGTATATTTTAAAAGTAACTGCCAGATTAAGAGTGCTGTCTTTATAAATTTCAATATTGAATAACTCGTTGTTTCCATGGCAACAATATTGTTCTCTTGTCTACTACGCTAATAATATCGAAGCCGAATTGACAGTGCTCAGATTAGAACCTTAATTTTAAGCTTGAAACAATTTCACTCAATTTAATTTCTTTTTCTAAATCGTATAATAAGATGATTAAATTTCATTAAATATACATATGACAAAATTGTAGTTATAAAAGTGTATTTAAGTTAAACTTACTTAAACTAGTTCAGTATGAAGAGTAGAAAAATATTTTTCTTAAAGAGTATTTATTGTAAAAAAGTATTTATTAAAATTTCATTGTCTCGCCAACCGACGATAAATCACCCAAAAATGAAATTTTCATTATTTTTTTACAGACACTATATCGAGGTTCCGCAGAATTTTTTTTATAGATATATATATCCTCATGAGAAGACTATTCTGTAATTATATTCAATTTTTTTTTAGTATGCTCTGATGGTTTTTGCGCACCTTTGGTACCTTCCTTGTAAGTACTAGATTATATTAAATGTGCCAATTCGCCTTTGGACCCAATTATTGAAATTTTCCTCAGTAAAACAATTGAAAAAGGAAATTTATTCCATTTGCACCGAGTGAAGCTCGGCCAACCAAGTACTGAAATTGTTATACTCACCAGCTGGGCAATCTGTACAATGACTTCTTTCATCAGGGAGATATTTATCATCACTGCAAACATGACAATGCCAACAACAGCGCTTGTTTGGATTCTTCAATCTCCTTTCTTCACCTTTGTTGCATTGTCTGCTGCAGATGGATACGATAGAATCACTATCTCCCCACATGGGTATTTCTTGCATCCTTAGCCTATAATCAGACAATATAGATTCCTTGTAAAATATTATTTCCCTTTAATGACAAACCAACATCAAATTAAAGATAATAACAGGTCTAAAACATATTCATATGTTTTCATGACAACTCGAAAGTTAAAGTAAAGGATTAAAGGACATACAGCAGGCATAAAAAATGTAAATTATCCACTGCTCTATCCCGGTTAAATCAAGATAATGATATAGAGATGTGTTTTTCAATAAAGCTAAAATATTTGCACACGGTTCACATTATAACAATTGCACAATCAGAGAGCCCATGGAGATTTTAGAAAGAGGCAATAATACATGTAATGATGTATTATCTTATCATATTCCGCATATTTGGTATAATTTACTTAGGGTTGGGTTGATTATTGACGGTCAATTATCTACACTAGGGATATAGGCCCGGGGGGAGTGCCCTTCGTGGGGGTCTTTCTAAGGGAACCTAATCCGTATTTACGCATGGATAAATCCACGGCTCGAAGAAAACCACGAAAACTCCGAACGATTAGGCCGACGGGGGCGATTGGGATTGAACCCAGCACCTCCCGTCTACCAGCTTCGAGAGCACAACCTCTCAGCCACTGGTGGGGCATAATTTACTTAGTATCACCGGTGTTTTTTGTTACGATTGACCCACATCCACCATTTTTTGCTTTCAATGGCGTCGCATCATTTTCCTTACCTCTCCATTTTATTTATTTTTTGGCCTTGCCCCATTGCTACCTCTCCAGTGATCTTCTTCAGAGCTACAGTTTTCGACTCGTTTTATCCTCTGATGATGGCTAGTCGTTAGCCGAAAACGCTAAAGATTTTTTGACATGTGTTTTTAACATCGTAAATGGTTATAATGTTTTAAAACTTTGTTTTTTGTATTTAGGGCTTTCAAATAGTCCACCAACTGAATATCAATATTTTTTAACAGAAAATTTCATGGTAGGTTTCTACAACATTTCCGCAAAAATTTGTTTCTGCGAAATTTGCAAGAAAAATTATAAAAATAAAATGTTTCTAAGAAAATACCGGTGTTCCAAAAGCGGATCATTTTGGGGCCTTGTATATTTGTACCTATTCAGTAACAATTAAATTGTATAATCAATATATATTTACGTTGTGTTATTTTAAGTTATGAAGATGAATTTGACGTTCAATATATAGAATTTTCTATATTTTAAAAGCAACACCAACTGAAGTTACTACAACTGAAAACGCATTTCTAACACTTATTACTCATTGCAGTATTTTAACCGAATTCTTTAGTGTGTCCTGTAAATGAACTATGAAGGCTTTGTACACCCTATTCTGTAGTAAGCATCTTGTAGTGCATTCCAGTGATGTATATAAATTTCCGTATGGTTGATATAATGTAAACAAATTAAAATACACTGCAAACGATTTTCTCATGTATCATAATGTAACAAAATTCTTTTGAGATCCCTGTAAACGAACTACAAATGCTGCACACTCCATTTTCAATACCGAACATGTCATGGTAAACATTAATAACATGTATCAATTAATGGAAATCTGAGTATATTTACGCCCGTTAAAGCACGGACAGACGGACAGACAAACCGAATTCATAAACACTTTTCAATTATGTCGGAAAGGGTTAAATAATAAACGTAATTTGGAATGTGTGATCCCATTGATCTTTACTTTATCAATTATTGCTAGGACAAGTTTCTATCTCAGATTGGTAAATGAAAACAATATATAAAAAAATAAAATTCAAAGTTTCGTTTAAATATAGAATCACAGCAGTTAAAATTCTGAAATAGTGAAATCTTTTTTCAGCAAATCGAGTTTTGATCTGAGCGATGTGCTAAAAAATTGTAAAGGTTTGATGGAAATAGAAAATATATAGGTTATTAAAAAATGATTGACACCCTTTGGAAAACGCATAACACATTTGTAAACCCAGTTTTAGCCATTGCCATCTGGAGTCATAAAATTTTCCGATTTTTTTTTTGTATATGATCAATTGATTTGTATATACAGTACATAGTATGCGAATATTTAGTTCAGTTAGGAAACGCATAACACAGTTGAAATTCCCTAACATCAAAAGGCAAAAATGTACTCGAATTCTTCTGTGCACCCCTGTATATGATCAATAGAATTTATACACACGAAGTAATATGCCAAAAATTAGTTAAATATAAAAACGCCTACTACAACTTAAAACGCATTTCCAACACTTATTGCTCATTGCAGTATTTTAACCGAATTCTTTAGTGTGTCCTGTAAATGAACTATGAAGGCTTTGTACACCCTATTCTGTAATAAGCATCTTGTAGTGCATCCCAGTGATGTAAATAAATTTCCGTATGGTTGATATAAAGTAACCAAATTAAAATACACTGCAAACGATTTTCTCATGTATCATAATGTAACAAAATTCTTTTGAGATCCCCTGTAAACGAACTACAAATGCTGCACACTCCATTTTCAATACCGAACATGTCATGGTAAACATTAATAACATGTATCAATTAATGGCAATCTGAGTATATTTACGCCAGTTAAAGCACGGACAGACAGATGGACAGACAGACGGACAGACAAACTGAATTCATAAACACTTTTCAATTACGTTGGAAAGTGTTAAATAATAAACGTAATTTGGAATGTGTGATCCCATTGATCTTTACTTTATCAATTATTGCTAGGACAAGTTTCTATCTCAGATTGGTAAATGACAACAGTGTCATTCATGGTGGCAAGTAAGCGCATTGCTCTTTAATGCTAAGGCAACATAAGCGACAGAATAAAGAACAGTGTCACTGTGCAGAATTCGTACGAAAGAGAGTAGGCCAAGCTACGAACACATTTAAAAATGACAAAGGTTGTGCTAAAAAAAAAAAAAAAAGAAAAAAAAAGTTTTGGGCTTTTTTTCCGCTGCAGACATCATTATCCATTGGACTTGAAGATGGAAAAATTCTTTGCGCAATGAGTTCCCTATTCACTCACACTTTTATTGCGCAGAAGCAACCACATATGCAAATATTGGCTCTTTTATTTACTGTTTAATCTTTGATATTAGTTATTAGCTAGAGGAAAAGGTCCAAATACAGGCTAGTAGATGTTCTGAGAACTGAGCGCAGCGCAGCCTAGCGGCGATAGGAAGAGTTTGTACCTTTAATTGAGAGAAAAATGTCACGAAAAGTACTTCGCCGAAGTCTGTGCAATTTACAAACAGTAAAAATGTCGACACGACGAAATCTGAGATATCGAAACTTTTTCAGGCTTGTGTTCTCTCAGGCATGTGTTTCTTCAAAACATACTGACCGTATATTGGCCTGAATTGACGATAAAATTGTTTCCTAGACATATTTAGATCCCAAATGCCACAAGCAAGTTTCTGGTATTTTACTATATGAAAGAATGATAGCGGTTTTAACTTAAACATAGAAGTGGTCCAAATACCGGTCACCCAGAGTTGTCTAAATACCGACTAGCCAGTATTTAGATCTCTCTAGGTTTGCTCCGTAAATAAATTAATTTATGGGATCATGGATAATGGATGGCTTTATTGCGCCATTTGACTGTTACAATTTATTAATAAAAACTTTACAGAATTCATATAATTTGTTACAGATTTTCAAGGTGCAGAACAATCGATGGTACGGTTACAATGCTGGTGAAAATCGTCCACAATAAATGGGAAGAGAAAAAAGAAAAATGACGGAGGAAAATCTAAGAAAACAAAGGCGAAAGGGGCAGAAATTGGATTTTTAAAAAGTAAAAAATGAAGATATTCGACGGAGGAAGATGATGCAATTTGTATCTTCTGCGATAGTGCTTTCTGTGCGGACAAGAAGAAACAACTCTGGGTTCAATGCTTAGAATGCTGTATGTAGACCCACAGTCAATGCACTACTATGTTTGTGATTACTATGATTACTATGATTGTGATATTTACTTATAAAGTAATCTACATATGAAGCAGCAAGCATTTTTTTATTTAACACGTTAAAAAATAAAACTAGGAGCATAATGGAAAGAAGATTGCCAGTGATAATGGTTAACATTTTTATAAATTTGACAAAAATGTTTATTTATTAAAAATTCCATGTTCTTTCTGTACATATTAAATATTATTAATCAATAAAATTTATTAAAACAATATTATTCTCTCTTAATTACCGAAATTAAGCTTATATCTTTGATTCTTTTGGAAAAAAACTGAGGTAGCCGGTAATTAGACCCCATTTTCAAGTCTCAAAATTTGCAGACTTTCGTAATTTTTCTTTTTATAAGCAGAAAATGCTTTTTATACTGAATTTTCTTTTTCTAAGAGGGTGTGAAATATATCAAGGTACCCTACCATGACTTTTTTCTCAACTAAGTTTCATAATTGTAGAATCTCGATTGAGAATGAAAGTGGTAGCCGGTATTTGGACCTTTTCCTTTAGTCATTAAATTTTTCTTTAGAGAATTACATGCTAGATGCTACCACTGGAATTTTTACAAAATTCATATAATTTGTTCCAGATTTTCAAGATGCAGATTAATTGCATACTTCTTTTTTTAATGTAGAACAATTAAAAAGTCTATAATGTATTTGGTATTGGAAGTTCACTTTTTTGTTGAATGTTCTGAGCTGCGGCATTATTCAGATCATGGCTGTAAGGATGATTGCGCTTTATTCTACGCAGTGAAAAATATAGTAGGGGATAAGAAAATCGCACCAAAAGAAGATTTGTATCTCATCAATATCACTGGGATAATCCTAAAGTGTGAATTGCTACACAAACACGGAAACTGCGGTAATGGTACAAAAAAGCACAGGCAATGATGGTGAGTTTCTCAAATATATCACATAACAATTCCAATTGTATTCCAATAAATGGTTATTGTGAAGAAAAAAAGAGTGTCAAACATTTTTTTATGTCAGAAATATTGGCGCGATATCGATCACTGGCACGATCTAATTGCAAGAATGGGACAAATTTTGTAGGATGGTTAAACAAGACAGGGAACGAAGGATTCCACGAAAAATAGTTCCAAAAGTCACCGCTAGGGTATATGTAGCGCTGTGTAATAAAAAAGATTGATTTTAAAAATGCAGAATTATTACTGAAATAAAATTACCATTTATTTAGTACTTTTAATGATTTATTAAAGCTCAATATGGCAACACTTTTAAAAAAAGCTGAAAATTTACCAAAACACTGATAAAGACTCTTTATCTGCAATTTCACTCTTTGAGTCCCAAAGAAAGAAGGAGAAGAAGTACAAACCCTTACCATACGATACAATCGAAGTCGTTTCAAAGGCGATTGGCGACAGAGCACAGGACAATATTGCTGGCACTTCCAGCGCACGTGGGGTAGCTCAGAATCCGAATGTGCTTTATTTTAGGGTACGTAAGATCTTACGAAATACTATGCGAAGATCAAGAGTGTGTAAGAGTTATGTCACACCGACCATAATACACGATTGATTTTTGCTCTCAACTTTCTTGCCAGAATGGAGGTAAATGCTGCTTGACCGTGGAAAATCTTATGGCGAGATGAGGCCCACTTTTACCTGAATGGATGTGTATATACCCGAATTTGGGATTCCAATTCATCAATTGCATTCAAAAATTTTCCCTTTCAATCACCAAAGATAACTGTTTGATGTGGTTTCACAGCGTAAATGATCATAGATCCACACTTCTATGAGAACATTACCCCGAAAGGACAGGTAATTTGTTCTGTTACCGAAGATAAATATCGCCACATATTAACAAGATTTGTCATTTTGTCACTTCAGCAAAGACAATGCCTGGAGAAAATAATTTTCATGGAAGATGGAACACCTCCACACATTGATTTGCGAGTACAGCAGCTGTTACGACAAAATTTCACAACAGAAAGCGTTATTAGTTGTTGCTTTTCATCCATATGGCCGACTTGGTCCCTCGATCTTACTCCATAAGACTTTTGGCTATGGAGATGCCTAAAGTCCAAACTATCGCGGAGAGGTTCCATACCTGGTTATGTTGAAGGATAACGTATCACGGGCTGTACAGGACATTCCTGCAGACATGTTATTGTCTGCTGTAGTGAATGCTGCGCATAGATTGTATCATCTGGTTCACAAAAACGACGGCCACATTGAACCTGAATTGAATGCGCTAAATAAAAGGTATTTCTATTTCAGTATTGATTCAGCATTTTTTAAACTTTTTTCTGTTACACAGCGCCACACATCCTCTAGCGGTAACTTTTGGAACTAATTTTTTTTTCGCGGAATCCTTCGTACCCCTTCTTATTTAACTATTCTGCAAAATTTGGCTCCATTCTCACAATTAGATCGTGCCAGTGTGCAGAAAAAGTTGAGTACTGCCAGATTTATTATGGCCACCTTGTAGATTTCGTAATATTGTTTTGCACGTTTTAAGGAAAATGACTCCAGTACTTCATATTAATGCTTCGTCAGAAAATATATTTTACTGAATTTTGGTCATATAATTTAATAAATTTATGTTTTCATTTAAATATTAGCTAAATTAATTTCACGTAAAACGTGTTTCTCGTTAAAAATTCAAGAACTCTCAAGAACTCAATTAGACTCTTAAAATATATCGATGACGTATTTCTATTGAGTCAACGTACATATTTAAATGTACAAAAGTTATGAAAATAAATACATTTTATATCATCTTTTAATATCATCATAAAGCTATTCTGATATTTAAACACATTCTGTTATGTAATCTTCATTAAAAAATAGCTTTAATCTAAAAAAATAATTAAATTAATTTTCGTTGATAAATTACTATTGAAAAGACTTTCAATTAGGATGCAGAAGAAAATAAGTTAATTAAAGCAGTAGTTTCATTTTGGTTAACATTGTTTTGTTTTACATCATGGGAATACTAATTAAATCAATTTATTTTGTTGTCGGTAACTCATTTTAGAACTGGTCAGAACTCTGAATGCCAATAGAACAAAAGAAAAGATAACTTGATTTGTTACTCGCTTTTGATATGGCCCATTTCACATCAGTTGAATTATTGTTTCTTTAGTACGAATTTAGCTTTAAAATTCGTATTATAAGAAAAGAATAAGTTAATGTATTACTTACCCATCATACGTAGTACAGGGATAGTCTTGTAATCGTTTTAAAAATCGAAAAAAAAAATTGACGGATTTACACGTTTCAGACACTGGAGATTCCAAAAAACCTATTTTTACAAAAAAAAATTTAGCCGTCCGTCTGTGTATCTGTATGTCTGTGTGTCTGTAAACGCTCTAACTCCCGAACAAATTGAGATAGAGACTTGAAATTTGGTATGTACTTAGTATGTAATAATTGGAAGAAGCTTATTGAATTTCAGTAACCTCGATTATCCGGAACTATTTTTTTCGGATTCTCGAAATATTCGTTCTGATAAAAGGTATATAAAATTTTCGAAATTGTTTATTTTAAGGGGTGAATATAAAAGACAATAAATAAAAATAAATTTTGCATAAATAATAAAGTCGATCGGATAATGAGTTGCTGAGATATTTGTAATCATATTTTCCACACTCTTCGATTTTTCATGACCCTGTATTTCATCCAAATTTCAATTCAAAGATATATTTTAATTGGAAATGAGACCCTTAATCCTACGCAATAAACCGTTAGTTAATATGATTATAATTTTTGGAGTTATGAGGATGTTCCTTTTACGCAATTCAGTAATGGAGCATTTAAAGTTTATTTCGTCATCAAGCCGCGATTTTATTCGAATCGCAATGCATTTTATAAGTAGTTTACACATGTTTTATTTTCATATTTTATTTTATGCATATCCATGATGGGTAAGTATTACAGTGGCCTCCAACGACAAGTTTTTTAAAGTTATTATTTTCTTAAAACCAGAGAATCCAACCTGGGCTAATAGAATTATAGAGCATATTGCCCTGTGTAAAGAACAGGGGTGAAAACACCTGGTATCCTAAAATGAACTGACTGATTTTAAAATTCAATAACTTGCAAACGGTGACAAATATTTAAAACATTCTTGCAGGAGAGTAACGTATGATGTCAGGAGATTTTTTTAAAACTGCGATTCCTGATTTTAGTTCGAAATAGATGGCGTTGCAAGCGATAGGAGTGCAATCCAGGCCAAAACTAAAATCACCCAGCATTGATGCGAAGGAAGAAGGTTCAATATATTGAGTGAGTTTCATTCGCTAATGCAATCTTGTTCTTAGGGCCCGATTCTGACTAAGAATTTATTGGTGAATGAGACCCACTCCATGTATTGAACCTCCTTCCTTCACATCAATGCTGGGGGATTTCTGCTTTTGTCTCGGTTGGATGTCTATTGCTCGCAGCGTCATCTATTGCTGATAGTTTGAAGTAAAACCAGGAATCGCAGTAAAAAAACTCCTAACATCATACATAACTCTCCTGCAAGAATTTTTTGAAATATCTCTCACCGTTTGGAAATTATTGAATTTTAAAATCAGTCAGTTTAATTTAGGACATCTGGTACATTGTAAAAAAAAAAAAAAAAAAGACAGATGTTTCTTAATCAACGAAAATATAGTATAACCATGAATGAAAGTATGCAATGACCTTTTCCGAGTAACCCATGATTACGAAAAGGTTTCTTTATCTTTAGAAACCACAGACACCAATATATTTTCGAAATTGAAAGAATCATTTATGAAAACGATGTTTCTTTTGCTGCCACCGATTTTCGGAAACGTTTCCGAGTAGTTTTTTATATTGTATTAATTAGTTTTCTCAAACTGGAATATCGGTTTTTAGGAAGCTATCCATTCGCAATTAAACATTTTAAGCTGCACGATTGAATTTAGATATGCAAGACTAACAAAATAATATTAATTGTAATGGCATTGTTAATCCTATTAATTTTATCATGTTTGTCTCTAAAACCTGTTTCGGAAACATGAAAATATTTACTTGAGAATTGATATGATCCGAAAAATCTCTATTGAGGAAACTGATTAATACACTATAAAAACTATTCAGAAACGTTTCCGAAATCAGTGGCAGCAAAAAAAACTTTGTTTGAATAAATGCTTCCTTAAATCTAAAATACATATTGGATTTCGAAATTTTTAAAGATAAAAAGTGCTTTTCGGAATCGCGGGTAACTATGAAGAGGTTATTGTATATTTTAATTCGTGGTTATACTATAATTTCCCAGATTAAGAATTATTTGACTTTTTTTTACAGTGTGGTCACTTACTACACTAGAAAGCATTTTTATATGAAAGATATCAATTGTACATTGAGATGATAAAGTTTCGAAATTTATTAAAATTACATGTTTAAATGAAAGCGATAAAGTAAAAAAGATAACGCAGGTCCATGTCACTATTAGTACGACCGTATTTGTGTCAGATAAATAGAAAAAAAATATGTATATTAAATAACATACAGTTTTAATCTAAAGTAAATAAAATATTTCGATTTCCTCGATTAGTATAGATTCCTTCAATAGCACACCGATACCTGTGCGTGAATATTACAAAAGAGAAATAATTAAATTATTACGCGTTCAAGGTATTAAATGGAGAAACTTACGTCATATTTAAAATGCTCAAATAACAATATTTCCAAACAGTTTCAATTAAAAAATATATATTTACACGAGAGATTAATTTATGTGTAGTCGATGTATACTGAAACTACGAAAAGTCCTTCTGGCCTGTAAAAGGTAGGAAAAGGCAGGAAAAGAGGAAAAAAGGTCCGGCAGGAAAAGAGAGCCTTGGTTTTAAAATTTTAGCTAATTTTACTGGAAAACACAAAGCTAAAATGGATGGAACCCGATTACAGAAGATTCATTCACAGTTCTCGTCAGTATTGAATTGGAATCAGAATTTCGCCAAATATGCCAGCAAAAGCCAAGTTGTCTTCATTTATGGCAATTTAATTTTGTTCTCAAATTTGGCAATATTTAGCCAAATATCACCAAGCATGGCGAGAATTGGACACTGTCGAATATGAATATATAGTGTTAAGCGTATAAGAGTTGGAACGATAGTTACTACAATTAAAGCAAATTTGAGAGAAAGCATTTTCGCTAAAACTCATAAATTAACGGAGGATTCCGTTTATGGAGGAATCCTGCTGTCTTGTTTCAAAATGTCAGCCAGTTTAAAATTTCAAACTGCTATATCTCAACCATTTTTTAAGATAAAGGCAAGGAAAAAAAAATTGCTCCGGAATTTTTGGATTAAGACCGAACATTTAATGGAAAAAACTTTTAGGAGTTCTAGTATTTTTATCAACTTAATTGTACATCTTTTTGAATTTGAAATTTTTAAGTGGCTATCATATCGCCCCCTTCCAGCCGAATATCCCCAAATTCAACTGGGACGTGCAGGCGATAGTCAAAATCATATATATATATATATATATATATGTAATATATATATATATATATATATATATATATATATATATATATATATATATATATATATATATATATATATATATATATATATATATATATTATATATATATATATATATATATATTTCAATTCTGTGCATAATTTCATACAGTTTTAGATGATATACAATGATTAAAATGGAACAAAAATCGCTATCACCCCCCTCCCCCCTTCTGACAGACTATCCCCAAATTCAAGTTGAACCTGCTGGCCATTGCCCAAAACCCTATAAATGAAATTTGTTTCAATTCTAGGTTACTTCATAGCTTCACATACTTTTCGATGATACTAAGAGGACACACACGGACAGACAGACATTTTGCAAAGTTCAAATCAAGATATTTGAGTCTTACAGTATTAATAACTAAAAAGTAGAAAATAATATAGATTTTTACAAAAAAGTTATTAACCGACTTGAAAAAAAGCACTAAAAAGTATTAAATAATTCTTTAAAATTTTCTAATGACAAAATGTTATCCATTAACCAGAAATCTGATATCATGTATCGGAATAAAACGATAAATTTAATATGAAAAATTTAGTACGCACCAAATATGGATTTTCGAGAAAATATTTTTCACTAAAAATGAATTTTCAGACTTATGATTTACTTTACGAATATATACATATAAAAAGTATAAGTCGATGCCAAACTACCTTAAGTATTGTAAGAATTGTGAATATATTGTACCCAGTACCTACTAATTTACGATTGGGGTTGTTTGGCACCGACTTCAAAAAGTAATTGATTATTTTTTTTATATGTATATATTCATAAAGTGAATCATAAGTCTGTAAATTTCATAATTTGTAAAAAAAAAATATTCTCTCAAAAATCCCATGTTTGGTGGGTATTAAATTGTACATATTAAATTTATCATTTTTATCCGACACATGATATCAGATTTGTGGCTTGGATAGCATTTTATCATTAGAGAATTTTAAAGAATTATTTAATACTTTTTAGTGCTTTTTTTTCCAAGTCGGTTAATATATTTTTTTTGTAAAAATTTATATTATATCAGATCGACTAGAAAATGTAAATGAATTTTCTTTACTAATCGTTCTTTCAGGAAATGCAACTAAACAAAAATGCATTTTTTAAAGTCTATTTAATTATATTTTATAGGAAACATCATATCCAAAAATTTGTGAGACAGATCATAGTAAATTGTACAGCTATGATATATCAATATTTATAAATGGCATTAAAATGAGGCTGGGCATTAAAATATAGCCTCAACTATTGTTTATAAAATAATGAATTTTGAAAATTTGAATTTTTGGTAACATAGGCAACAAGAAAGAGCAGATTTTGTAGAGTATTTAAAATGAATGTAAATTAAGAATTTTTTTTTTTAAACTTATCTAGTTTTGCGCATAAATAAAATCTGCCAAGACAGACATTTCACAATTTCCCCGTTGCTGATTTATAAGTATTTTTTTTTTAAACATTTACTATTCCAAAATTTAGATTATTGCATTAAACAAATAAATGCAATTTCAGAAAACCAGAAAATCATTAACGATCATATATTCTAAAATTGATTTGCAAATGGAAATTTTAGTTAAAAAAAATATCTATGAAGAAATTGAGATCATAATTGTTAAAAAAGGTTTTTTTACTTACGCAAAGACTTGCGAATAAAACTCATTAAAATTTGAAAAAAAAAGAACTTCTTTTTCTGAGAATGTTTCATACTTTCTTAACATAATTGAAAACTGGAATTAGATTTAAAAAAAAAAAATACGCTAAATGTAAATAAATTTAAATAGCAGTTTAAAAAACATTTTTCATCATCCCTCGAGAAATAATTAAATGAGTATTTTAGAAACCACTGAAAGTATTAACAAAATTTACACTCAGGCTTCTATTCCCTGTTATATGATAATTATTTTATTTTTTATTTTCATTTTAATCTCTTTAGGCAAAACAATGTCAGCTGGTAAATTACACTCCTTTCCATTTCCGTCTCAAATATTCATTATGTCTTACTTGTTAGCGTTAATGCCATTTGAAGAATTGTAATTACTCCCAAAATAGACACGTTGGATTTTCTTAATAGAAACGAAATTAATTTCCTTACGCTTGCAAGGCTTTCGAAATTTTATTTTAATTTAACAATGACTATTAGCACTAGGGATATTAGAGTATTTAATTCGTTTACGGGTACCTAGCTTTATTAGGTTAGTTAAGCTTTTCTTTCTTTTAACTGATTTACACTAAATATACAATATAAAGAAATTTAATTAAAACCCACGAATCCCCCAAAATGCATCTAGCGTATAAGATGATATTTTTGCTGTGCATTTGAAATGTGTATTCGATATACTTTTTTATCTTTGGGGAGATAACTTATGTTTAGTTTTTAAGTTATATGTTTTCTTTTAAATGCTAAAAAGGTGTAAATTAACAACATAATACAAATTAAAATAACTTTTATTAGGTTGTTTTACATGTTTCGACTCACTTCGAGTCATTTTCGAAAACAAATGAGAATATTCTATAATTGTACGGGCTTTGAAGCTATTATTTTCATGTACTTTTTTTAAAAATTACGCACGTTATCTTTTATTTTTACTTGGTTGTTTATTTTCATATCAATGACCATGGAGTAACTCGAGCCACAGTTTCGGTAAATTAAAAGATGCCGCATCGTTACATATTGTATTTTTGCGTGTTAGTATCTCTATGATTTCTCTTATTATGGATGGATAATATAGACTGGAGGGAAATATTATTTTACTTTCATTGAAATTTATTTGGATGGTTTCTTCTTGATATAATCTTGCCAGGGCTGTAGTTTTTCTATTATATTTAATATCAGCTATATGCTCTTTTTTTCTGTAATTAATTTTCCTGCTGGTCATGCCTATGTAGTAATTCTTGGATCTGTCTTCTTTAATAAAAGGTATTTCATATACTCCTGAATATTGAATGTAAAACAACCTAATAAAAGTTATTTTAATTTGTATTATATGTTGTTAATTTACACCTTTTAGCATTTAAAAGAACTATATTATTACAAGGTGTTATAATTTATTATATTGTTATACGTTTTATTTCCGGATGACATTAGATTTATGGCCATAGGATATTTAAATTCATTTATGAGTATACTTCGGTTTGTGAGATTAGTTAAGGGATTCTTTAAGTTAAATAATTCATCAAGATTGTTTAGTGAAATCTAATAAATGCATATGAATCTAACAATTATGTCTATTACACGAATTGATTTTATCTAATGCATAGAGTAATGTTATATTTATGGGGAATATTTTTGCCTTCAGTGTTGTTGCTCATATTTAGTCAGTAGAACAATATTAAACGGAGTTTTCTCCATTTTCTGCTTTTATGTACATCAGCAGTTCATTTTATCTTCGTACTAGCTGACCCTCCCGGCGGGCGTTGCCCCGGCCCGCGAGAATAACCTTAAATGAACCTTCAATTTGCAATGAAGGTTCTTTATATCTTTAACCCGGTTTTGTAAGAATTTATGCTTTTAAAAGAAAATCTTTCCAAACGAGCCTCGTGTCGGGGTCTCGTAATAGTTACATATTTTAAAACCGAAGGCGCGTTTTAAAGTAAAATATACGCTCAGTGCACTGTAAAAAAATTTTCCTGAAAATAACGGAAATTGTACTGGCAATCGAGACGCCAGTGGAAAAAAAATTCCGTAAATTCCAGGAGATTTTCCGTGATTTCTGAAATATCCGTTTTTAAATTTCCGTTTTATAACAGATATCTTCCGTATTTTTTAGAAATTTTTATGTCGTTAAAATAAATTTTATAGGACAAAAAAAAAAGTTATCCCTCAAGGAACATCTTATAAGGGACAGATACGCTTCTCTTTTTTTTTCCGTTCATTTCTGAGCGAGTTTTTAATAAACAACCACCACTTCCCACGATAAGAATCGAACCCAAGACCTTCCGTTTACTAAACCAGCTGGCCAAACCACTACTCTACGGTTGGACAGGACACGTATTCAAATGTTGTTACTTATTTGAGATGCTTTTAATGATGCAAAAACTTGAAGTTCTCATAGTTAGATGGATATTTTCAGAGTTCCATTGTTTTTAATATTTTCTTTTCAAAATTGTTCTATATTCTGCTTTATTATTTGATGCTTTATAACATATAAATTTAAATTTTTTATGTATTATATGCGTAAAATATTGTATTTACAGTAATGATTGTTTCTTTTTGCAATATTACATATACTTTTTTTAATAATTTGTGTGTTGATTTATTTATCAATTCCAGTAAAAACAATAATTATCTTAAGCAGACGTATTTATTACATACTATTAAAGTAAATTATCTTTATCTCTTAGTTTAAAAACTTATGTGAATAAACAAATTTATAATAAATTAAATTATTATATTTAAGCTTTGCTGCGAGCTTTTGTTTATGGTTCTGTTAAAATGAATAATTTTTAAAATATCAAAACGAAAAAATAGATTTTTAGAGAAAATTTTGAAATTAATAACTTTAGGATAGGTAAGTTTAAATTTGGACTTAATAATTTAGTTTAATTTATAAAAATTATAAACTAAATAAATAAATTATATACTTTTATAAAAATGAAGTTTATAATTTTATAAAGTAAACAAAAAGTTATTATTTTTTATAAATTTAAAGAGAAAATTATGAACTTTGTAAAATTATAATTTATAAAATAATAAATTTTAGTTTAATTCACAAATTTATAAGACAAATCAGTTTAGTTTAATACCAACATACAGATAATTTGATAAGATATTATTTTATGAAACCTTAAAAATATTAAAATAAAAAAATAGATTTTTAGAGAAAATTTTGAAATTAATGACCTTGGGATAGGTAAGTTTAAATTTGGACTTATTAATTTAGCCTAAATTAATTTAGTTTAATTTATAAAATCATAAACTAACGAAATAAATTATAAACTTTATAAAATCATAAACTTCATTTTTATGAAAGTAAAGAAAAAATGATTAATAACTTTTATAAATTTAAAGAAAAAAATATAAACTTTGTAAAAATTTATAATTTATAAAAAATTAAATTTTAGTTTAATTCACAAATTTATAAGACAAATCAGTTTTGTTCAATACAATATACACATCGATAATTTGCAAAGATAATATTTTATGAAACTTTTAATAACCTAATATTGCCTCACGTTAATAAAATTAAAATAAGATTTTAAAACGTCTGTGAAAAAATTCACAATTTAAAGCACTATAAAGAAAAAAAAAAGTAGATTAAAAAAAATATTTTTCTGTAATTTATGAAAATAAAATAAATTTCTAAAGATTTAACTAAAAAATAAAAATATCACTATTATTTTCTCATAAAATTACCACCCAGACACAACCCTGGTTAGAATGAGCTCCAGGATTGGCCCGAGTCTAATGACAAAAAATAAGTCCACGGGTAGGACTGGTTCAGATTTGGATCCTAGAAGAACTCTAGTAAATACAACAATCTTAATTCGCATTTAAAACAAGGCGATTTCTGTACGCAAACCCCTGAAAGTCATTTACGGAAATGGCACTGTTTTGAAAGAAATACGGACATTGTACAGTTTGTAAGAAATACGGAAAAATCCATTAAATTTACGGAAAACTCTCTGCATATTTACGGATTTGAAATCTCCTTTACGGAACTAATGCCATTTACGGAAATTGTACTGTTGTTTTGGAAAAATGAAACTTCTCCGTAAAATTTAACGGAAAATCTCTTGTATTTTCACGGATTTTTTTTTAGAGTTTGGATGTTGTACGCTTTTCCATATTTTGACAAAAAATAGCGAATTCAGAATTTTAAATTGTGCATTTCTTCCCAACATCGGGTCATTTGATATTACATATTTTTGTATTGCTTAAAACTCTTTGAAATTTGTATGAGTCAAAAATATAATGGCTCAAAGTCTGTATAAAAATTCGTGAAAAAACATTGATATTTAGTTGTGAAGGAGCTTGTAAGAATTTTTTTTTTCTCATCGGGTCCTTTAACCGTTAAAAAAATAGTTCTTACTGTCCAAACTCTTTGAAATTGCTATCAGTTATAAATATAATGCTTTTGAAGACTGTGTAAGAAAAATATAGATATTTAGTCGTAAAAGGATTGTATTTTCTTCCCACTTTTTTTTCGCATCAGGTTGTTTAATATTAAAAACAAAGTAGTTCTTATTTTCCGAACTCTTTAAAATTTTTATGAGTGATAAATATAATGTTTCAGAAACTGCTTATAATTTTTGTGCAAAAATAGGGATATTTCTTTGTGAAAACAGAAGCAAAAGCCATCTGCGTATTCACGTTCAAAGCGAAAATCTTGCAGATTTAATTTTTTTTAAATATTTCTAATTGTCCGAATGTTTCGAGATTTTTGTACGTGATGTAAATCAAGTGTACAAAGAAGATGTAAAACTATTGCGTTAAAATATAGACAACATTTAATAACTTTTAGAGCAGAAAAAAATGGTATCTTCGGAATTCGTAAAGTGATTTTCAGTACCGAAATTTTTTGAAAAGGTTAATATTCATATTTTTAAAAAGTTAGACCGTCGTAGAAAAGAAATTATCCGAATTAAGTGGGTATTTTTCTTTTATTCGTATCTCTAAAATTAAGCCCGATGCAAGCTATGAAAAAACAGCGAAATCGAAGTACAGTTATCATATATATAAGCTATTATTTTTAAAAGGGTTAACATTCGCATTTGTTTATGTAAATTGCAGCGTTTGAAAGTAAAAAGTATAAAATTTAAGAATATGTTTGTAGCTTGTCCGTACTTCGAATGTTAAAAAAAGCCGCTTTCGCACTTTCGGATCTTCACTGCTTCGGATTCTCATAAATGGCATTCCGGACACTTTGCTAAGACTTTTCGTGCCATTTTGCAATATTCATTATGGTTTTTAATTAATATATTGGTTAATTAACAAAAATAAAAAAGTCTGAGCCTCAGGTGCATCAGAACCTGCTTTGGACTATTCTCACCCAAATTTTCAGACTTCTACGTGTGGTAAATTTTCTTAGCCATTGCACACAGCATTGCACAGGCACACACATATCTTTCTTTTTATTAATATAGATTGTTATTTTTTTTACAACATTTCATTGTCGAAGTTTATTGAAGTTGTAGAAGGAGGAAGTGTTTTGTTACACATTAACAGCAAACTGAATTTTTTTACTACAGTACAACGTAGTAAGTCTCAGACAGTTATACTCAAAAGACAAAGAAAAACGAATTACTAATTTTTAATTTTATTAACTGTGTGACTCAATACTTTATTAAATTTTAAATTAAGTTGATAAATATGGTAGTGGAGTGATTTTGTCGTATGGAAGTTCAACCTCATTTTTCACCTTCTGAGTAATTTTGATAGTATGCTATACATATACCTCACACTTTAGGGGAGCCAGTATTAAAATGACAGCATGTCAATCTCATTATTTAATGCACACCAATAAGCCAAATAGCTAGAAAAGCGAAATTGGGTTGCACTTTGGAAAAGGCTGTATAATTTAAGAAAACTTCTTTGTATTTGTTATAGAAAGTTCTAGAACTTCTCCGCACAGTGCCTTTTCCGAGACCCTGTTGCGCGCATGAGACAAAAAACAAACAAACAAACAAACAAAAAAACAACAACTTTATAATAGTTTTCTTTAAAATAAATTCTGAATTATAGTTTAAATATACCTTAATTAAAGTATATACTATTAAAACATGCTTTTAAATCATCATGAAAAAGAAATCTTCAATTTCATTTCTAATGAATTAAAAGATACCTTTAACTTCTTTTTTAATGCCTGCAAAATAACCTTTAATTTTGCCTTTTTTCTTTTAGAATCTCAGCATTGAGTCCCCGTTAAGAAAAAGTAATGCAGCAACATTTTATTTTATTTATTTATTTTTCAGTAAACTTTATTAACATGATTTTAAGTCAAATGACATTCTTAATATTCTTGTAAAGAATTCCAATCACTTAATTTCTACTTTTAGATTTTTATCTATCTACATTATTGAATATAAATTACTGTAAGTGAATAAAAAAAATCACATTATAATGATTATCTTTCCTAAAGAAATAAATCTAAAATCACACACACCATAAGGCTATTACAACAGCCGCCCAAAGCAATAAATATAAAACTTTTATAAATCATACATGATGAGTCTTAATATGCTTTTCCATTAACCGAAGGCAAATACTATATGATAAGTAGACTGCGGAAAATGTCATTACCTGCTTATATTGTTCAAACTCCATTCACCGATTTCTTTGTATCCATACTTGCCCGCAGACATTTTAAACTGGTAGATTTTGTAATAGGTAGGTACATTTCTTTCTGAATCGAATTTAATAACCATGTTATTGCCTTGAGAACCTGAAAAATGGATGATTTCAGCTGAAACTAATTTTTAAATCTGAATTTATACAGATCAATTATTACCATAAGAAACAGTAATTTATATATGTATTGATATTTTTATGTTGATAGAAATGAATATATTTAGTGAGACAGTAAAAATACTACATCTACTTTCATAAAAGATGCAAATTTTAATCAAAGATTACTTGAAACCCTTTTTTTTTATTTTTTGGATAGAATTTACAAAAAATTATAAAAAATATTTCAGAATCAGTATCTTAAATTGTTAAAATACGATCCATTTTTAAAGAGAATGAAAACTTTAATCAGTTAAGGTATCCGCACACCTTCGGAGGTGATTTTTCGAAAATTTTGAAATTTTCTTCTTTATATCAATTTTTTCTAATGACATTTAAGTTAAAACTTTGAAAAATATATAAACATTTTAGAAATTACACAGAAATAATTTTTTAAAAATGAAAAAGAGTCAAAGTTATGTGAAAAACTGACATTTGTGCAAAACACGATAACTCAAAATCAATTGCATAATAAAGAGAATAACATTTTCTAGGACATAGACTAGTCGCATTTTAATAGAATCTCTATCGCAGAAGCTATGGCACTTGAAGTGCTAATGCAATGAAAAATTCTTAAAAATTCTTGCATTTTTTTTAACTTATACGAGTGTAAATATAAAATTAATTACTATATCATCATGATTGTAAGTCTATTCTCTCAATAAACATTTCTAAAATAAGTAAAAAAAAAAATCAAGGCATTTGATGCATATTTTTTTTGCTGTAGGATGTTTTGCGTACAGTAAAATCTGAGAAACTTCATTTCGATAAAAAGCTAAAAATAACTTTTAAAAGCTATTCTTAAATAATAATTATTATTTAAAGGTTTAATTATATACGCCACGTATTTTCTTGAACATATAATCAAATTTAAATGCTAAATTTCGAAAAAGAAGAATATAAACATACATTTCAGCTTACTTCCGGTTTGCAGAACGATATTTCCTGTTGTAAAATTCTTCGGCGAGCTGTAATAGATGTAACTTTGAACGGCTGTAACTCGGGTTCTAATTCAGATACAGACACCAATTAATTCAGAATTCGATAGATAAAAATCGGGATTTAATATTATTGCAAAAATGATAAATCGACATTTTTATCAAAAATGACGTTTCAAAGGTGTGCGGATACCTTAAGCGCCCCTTTCTTTCTTTTTCTTTCTTTCTTTTTAATTAACCAATTTTATTTAAAAAAAAATAGACAAGGCGTTTTGTTTAAGTAAGAAGTTGATGGAGAACAAAACTGAATTCCATATTTGTAAATCTTATGTAATAGAGTAATAGAAGCTATGATAAATTTTATTATATTAAAGAAGCTGAACTTGAAACTTTTCTGTAGAATTTTCATCGGTTAATTTATAGTTTTAAAAATTATATTAGTTGCTGTGTAACTACATTTGAATATTACATTTACTCATATATCGCTCCCTTATGCTAGAGACATGAATTTGCAAATTTTCCCATTTTGAGTTTATTAGCTGGCTGGATTTCTTTTTTTGCTATCTATGTATCGTCAGAAACGAAAATGCGTATTAGGGATGAGTTTGGGCTCTCTTTTCTGAGTCCCAGCCTGACGATTTGAAATCTGAGCTCGTTATTTTTTGTTAATATTTACACTCACAGATGTGCCAATATACATAAATACAGTTGGGAAGATTCATCATAATTTTTGTCTAATACAGGACTTATCTTCATTTATCTTACGTCCATACACTCTTAAACATGTTGGAAAGGTGTATTTCTCTCACCCGATCTTCATATTTATAGCAAAGTATAAATTCAAAAGTTGCATTGGTATTTTAAATGGCTTATTTAATATGGCTTATTAAATAAATTTATTTGGCTTAATTTAATTATTTAAATGGCTTATTAAATAAAAAAAACTTTCACTAAAAATAATTGTACTTGACGGTAAAACTAGATAAAAAAAAATCTAGGTATATAATAGAAAAAAAATCTAAAGATGGAGTAAAATTTACATTTAATAATTTAAATATGTGCATTGATATTATGGCTCGTATAGAAATACTTTAATAATTATAAAAAATTTGATAGTTGACCTTAATACTTCTAGAATATCCAATAATAGATATTTTACAGATTTTTAATATTTTGCATACATCCTAATAATTTTTCTTAAGATCGTTAAACTTTCACATGATGCGACACCAATAATTGACATCCAATGCATAGATTATCAATAGAATTTAGATAAGAAGAGAGATAGGTATACTATTAAAATGGGCTTTGGGAATGCGATCTTTCAGTAATTTCCGAAACATCGTGTCTTTCTCATCACTGGATCGGCAGTACTGCGGCTTCTCTAGGCACACTGATTTGATTGCTGTGGCAATGAGAGTAACTGAATCAATCACCATGGGAACAAGACCTTCTTGATGATACACATCTTTCAAGCTTTCGTCACCTGGTAATATATATAGTTAAGAGAGAAGTTGTGAAATTCTGAAGTGGCTGATTATTGAAATAAAACATTATCATATTTTATAGCTGCGAAAGAAAATTAAAAAAAATATATCTTTCTATTCAAATATTTAACGAAAAATACAATACAGCCAAACCTCGTTAGTACGTCACTGTCGGCTCCACTTAAAAATGACTACTAAGCAGAGTGACTTCTTAAGCGGAGTTTCTATTAAATGTAAAATGAAATTTTAAATGTTTATATAATAATTATATCTATAACTAAATTGCATTCTAAATTATATAAATTGGTAGAATAAGAATTAGAATTCGTATAATCGATGACAAATTAAGGAAAGTATAGTAAGTATATTACGTAGTATTTAATTGCACAATTCTATACTTATACATTTGTTACTGGCATACAAAATAAAACATTTATTTTTGTTTCATGACAGTTTTCTGAAATCAAACATTTTTCTCTCAGTAAGGAATGTAGCATTTTATATTCGCTATTTGTAATGTCATTCCAAAACGAAATATAGCTCCTGAGTTCATGAATGTATTCTAATGTTTCTATCTCTATAACATTCGGTTTGGGAGGTTCCTCTTCTTCAGGATCGCTGTCGGATTCAACTGCTGGCCCGTTCTTTGCTTCCAAAACATTAGCTACAATTTCAATTAGTGTTGCGTTCAGAGAACTTGTTGATATGGCAGACAATCTTTGTAAGGAAAAATTCTGTCATCTGGAATGTTCTTAAACTTAAACCTACACTCATGCACAACAAAAACTAAGTGTTTTTGGAGATAATCTTGACAAAGAAATGGGACCTAGTTTGCCTATCGCACTCTTAACAAGTTGGAAATTGTACGTCAAACGTTACAAACGAGGTGCGTTCGTACGCACGTTTTAGAATTAAATTCATGATATCCCGTGCGTAGAACGGGTTAAACAGCTAGTTAAGTATATATTTTATGACACTGTTCATACAAATATCTTAACTAGTTATATAAATATTCAGATATATATGTATCAGCTAGTTATATAAATATTCAGATCTTGATGATTTTTAATTCTGTGAAATGAATTATATCGTCTGCAGATTAATTTCTGTCATAAAATAAGTATCTCGGTCGCTTGACGATTAAACTTCGGAAGCTCCTATAACAAAAAAGCACCGATTTAAAAAAAAAAAATCAAATTTCTTAATAAATATTTTTATTAATATCTCCTAAAGTTTTGATTCGATTTTAATAAAATTTGAAATGTCTCGACAAAATTCTGCAAAGATAATATATTTTAAATTGCAAACCATTTGGTTGGGTAGTTTTTGCGTTGTTATATGCGGGCAGACAGACAGACGGACAGACAGACAGACAGACAGACGGACGGACAGACGGACGGACCAAACGACGACTATAGGTGCTACGTATTTATATAATTACGAACGCACCTAAAAATGACGTCTTAAGCGAAGTGCAATATATGAAAAGTCGTATAAGAATGCTCTTGACTACTGGAACATGACTTAATATGCGGAGTGACGTTTTATCCAGGTGACTTATACTAACGAGGTTTGACTGTATCTAATAAATACAGTGCGTTTAAAAACGAATGACTCAGTTACAAATAACTTATTTTTAAACACTATTGGCAGAAGCGCTTTAAACAATTCAGAAGAAACTTGGGTTAAAGAGAGGGGGGGGGGGGGGGTATAAAACATTTTAGGTCATTTCGCCATATCTCAGCAGCAGTTTTAGGTAGGAGCATGATATGCAGGATAAGAGATCTATTAAAAAAATGGTTCAACATGTGTTTCAGCAATTTTAAAAAGGGGGTGTTGAAGATAAGAAAATAAGGGGTTCTTTTGTAATAGGATCTAGAGCCCAATTTGTGTATTTTAGCGAGCGTAGTTTGTCGCAAAAATAATTTTACAGTTGTAACCATTGTTATCCCTCTCATAGTCTTGAAACTGCATTGTTGCCAACTTCACTCACGTTTGTCTCCAACCTTGGCTATGGACCCAATTCTGGAAGGAAGAGTAGTCAAATAAGACAGTGTTGCTGATTTTTTATTAGATATTTTGTGCAAGACATTTTTCCCGGTGAATTTTTGTTTCATCTTTTTTTAATTTTATGTTTTATGTTTTATATTTTTTCTTTTTACGCTTTTCTCAGGTTTTAGCAATCAGATTTCAATCTTTATACAAAATATAGTACGTTTTTTACTTTTCTCAAAAAACATCTTTTGGAAGCATAGGTTTATGATTTAAATATTGAATGTCATACTGTTTTATGTACGCAAAGTTCACATAGCTATAGTGATTGTTGCTTTAATGATTTATGAGGCGTGGATTACAAAAGGCTCCGTTAAGTGATTGCCCTATTAAAAGTTTTGGGCGCGAAAATCACATGGGCCAGTTACAATAATCGCTATATTTTATATGTTATTCGATTTTTGTTTATTTTACCTGGAAGCCCTCTCCTCCCTTTCCCGCATATCTGTATCAGAAGACTATCTTACTACAACCGGTACGCGTACCATAGCTTGTAACACTATGACTTACACCCTGGGAAATATATTTAGTAAAAAAAATGGATTATGTTTTCGCTTCATGCCCGTTTTAGGATGAATTTGGGCTGTAACAAAAAAACATAAGAAATGGGAAAAAGACAATTTCATGTGAAACAATCACATGAAAAGTTTTTAAAAAAGTTTTTATTCATATTTTACTGATCAAATTCAGCTTGAAACTACGTTTGATTCTAGAAACAAAAATCTAAATTGTTTTTTTCTTAAAATAAATAAATAAATAAATAAATAAATATATATATATATATTTCTCATTGTCTGAATGGTGTATACACCAATTTATTTGCTTTTGAACCAGTAGGTATTTTCCAATCGAACTCTAAACACCTCTACTTGAATTAAGGCCCCTTAGTAAATGCTTTTTAGGTTATCTTTGCGTAACGTTTTAAACATGCGCTTATGGAGGCTTTTCTTGATACTTTCCAATGATACTTTCTAATTCTTAATTCTTTCTTTTCTTGATACGTTTTAATACCTGATATCTAATTATATCCCGAAATTATTTTTATTCAGAAATGAAATTTAAAAATATGTACTTTAAATATTTTCAACAGCTTTATGTTTTCACGTATCTTGATAAATGAAATACGAAGGCAATTTCAATGTCTTACCCGTGCATCGCTCCGTGTTATTTTTACTGGAGTTAAATGAACAGTTAAACTGATGCTCCCAAAATTCTTTGAACCATTTATTCCGAGTGTTGTTTTTAGGAGTGAGCGATAAGAAGTGCTCGTCAAAACCTGCTGAATATAAGAAATACAAATTAAACATTAATAACAAAACTAAATAAAATAGATATCTTCATATCTAGAACAATATCAATACTACTTAATGTTCATGCACATTGCATTATCAACATACTAACACGTGTAAAACGCACTTTTTCAAAATTGAGTATTGAAATTTAAGGGATATTTTTGCTGTTCCTTAACCTTTTGTTTAATATGGGCTATTAAAACATAATTTATTATATTAATAACAAAAAAAAAAAAAAAGAAATTGAAGAACTAATTTGTTGTTTAGGATTGATGATTAAAAAGAGACTTTTAGTGGGCGTTAAAGTTTTAATTTCATTACACAGATAACGAAAACGAGCAGGGAAGACCGAGCTATGCTCGGTCAAAATTATATTTGAGTTCAAATATCATGACCCATGACCAAAATGACCCACTAATTTAATTTTCTCGAACATGTGACCTAGCCCAACAATCTTCTCGTGCCCGAAAACCATTGGATGCAAAATTTAGTGTAAATTGAGCCGCTTTTTAGATCTTGACCCACAATGACCCAGAAATGACCCACTAATCGAATTTTCTCGGACATGCGACCTAGCCCAATGCTTTTATCGTGCTCGAAACTCGTAGGACAAAAAATTTAATCAAAATCGTTAGAGCCGTTTTTTAGATAAAATTAATTTGACCCGCGTTGACCCCAAAATGACCCACTAATCGAAAGTTCTCGAACATGTGACCCAGCCCAATAGACTTCTCGTGCCCGAAAATGATCGGATACAAAATTTCGTCAAAATCGTTTGAACCGTTTTTTAGATACAATTAGCTAGACTATGACCCAAAATGACCCAAAATGACCCACTAATCGAATTTTCTCGAACATGTGACCTAGCCCAATGGTTTTCTGGTGTCCCAAAACTGTAGGATACGAAATTTCGTCAAAATCGTTAGAGCCGTTTTTAAGATAAGTTTTGCATATATATAACCACCCACAAGATTTGCTCGTATTAGAATATATGATATTGTTGATTTAAGGAGATTTTTTATTGGACTATATTTAAATAGAAAATTTTGTGGAGTAAAACAAATTTTTGTTGGAACAACAGAAGTCAAAGAAAGATATTGTTGATCCAGTAGAAGTTTGTTTGGCTCAACAAAATTTTCTGTTTGAACATGGTCCAATAAGAATTTTGTTGGATCAACACTATTGTTTTTATAGCGTGAAAAAAAAGATTAGTGTGTATTATAGTATTATTATAGGAAATGATTATTAATTATAGAAGAGAATGTAAGTATACTAATTAAAATTTTATTCGTTCAAAATATATCGTCAACAATACTAAGTATATTTCTATTTGTGGCAATTTCAATTAATATAAGATTGGAAATGTTGATAAATAAATTAGGCTGTAAACAAATTTTTCTTTCCGTTTATAGAACATAGATGTAAAGGTATTTCACGAGGAATGAAATTATTTTCAACATAATTAGAAGTCCTCTGTGGGGTTTGAATCGAGAATTCTTTACGAATTTCTTCTTGCGTCATTTGGAGAAACTTGTACTGATTTTAGACTCAAAACGTAATTGTGCTACATACAAAAGTGCTTTAAGTTTTTTTTTCTTTTTGTGTTTAGTGTGTACTTTAAATTATGTTAGAAGGTTTTGATTTAAAAATAACTAAAAAGTCGGAAATTATTTGAAACTTTTATTTTCTGATTGGACAAAATATTTATAAAAGTAACAGTGAATAACATCTTATGTTTTTTTACTAATGTAAAAGCATGAATAGTAATAATCTTGAAAAATGATTTTTCGTCTTCAAGGTGTAATTTTATTTGTTGTGTTCAGATGTAATCAGGGTGTAAAATAATAAACATTTCTTAAATTAAAAAAAATCCAATTTTTAATAAAAAATATTGTTATTTTGTTTTATTTAAATCGTATTTATATTTATTTTTTACTACATTAACCCTTTCAGAGGCAAGTAAGTGTGTGTTTAATGTTGATTACACACCAGAATTTTCGAAAATTTTATTTGAAATAAAGAGATCCAACTTTATAGCTTTCTTTTTCATAAAAGTAAAAATTTGCTCAAAAGTTCTGGTACAAACCTTGATTAAAATTATGTGGTATAAAAAGTATCCCACCGCCCTTCAAAGGTTTAAGTTATGGAACAGCTCTCAAGAATTATATGGGGTACCCCGACCAGTAAGTGAACTTCCCCCAGTGGATGAACAAATAGTAAATATTATAATAGAGTAAGGTTTGAAAAACTCCCCGTTGGATGAGATTACAATAATTGCCTTAAGGGGTCTCAGCAGTCTTACTTTTCTTCCGAAGATGCAAGTTTGCATTATGTCACATTTTATTTGATTTCTGATTTCATATAACACACAATAAAATGAAATTTTTACCACTAATAGGTCAATATCTGCTTGATTTAACATAATTATTTCAATGTTGTACAATTCATATTTAATTCTTTAAAAAAGGTTTACATTTAAAAAAAAGTAAAAAAAAAAAACTTTTTCGCCTGTTATCCACTGCGCGCAAGGTTATAGAAAAAAATATTGCTTCAAAAATAACAAACAAAACTGATAGTGGTGTAAAATTGATGTATCTTGAATTTGTACTTCAGTTTCAAGCAATTAAAAATTATTTTATTTTAAATTTAAATTTAAATTGTAAAATGTTGAAAAAATCTTTTTTTTGTTGAAAAAATGCCAATTTAAAAAAAATTAAATTTTTAATTGCTTGAAATTGAAGTATAAGTTCAAGATGCATCAATTTTACATCATTATCAGTTTTGTTTGTTATTTTTGAGGCAATATTTTGTCTACAACCTTGCGCGCAGTGGATACCAGGCAAAAAAGTTTTTCTTTACTTTTGATAAAAAATTTCAACTTAAAAAAAATTAAATATGAATTGTACAACATTGAAATAATTATGTTAAATCAAGCAGATATTGACCTTTTAGTGGTAAAAATTTCATTTTATTGTGTGTTAAATGAAATCAGAAATAAAATAAAATGTGATATGATGGAGGAAAAATTAGACTCCTGAGACCCCTTAATTCTATTCAACAGGAAACTATGTTATTCCTGATTAGCTACTGAAGTCACATGACTTTAATATTAGAACATGTTGGATTTGTCATGACAGAAGAACACGTAGTTTGTGTGCTGAAATAATAAGGTAAGTGCTATGTCCTTTCATAAGTTTGATGAGAATTGATTATTTTATTAGAATTATGCACTAATTTCATTGAACATACATTAAACATACATATTATAACTATATTTATAATTGTTTTAACCATTGTAGAATAAGTAGAATTTGAGAATAGGGGGTGTTTAATAACTGGTTAGGCAAATGTTAAAACTCTAATGAATGAACACATGCTCATTCACTGGGTTCTGTCTATCTTGCACAAAATCAAAGCATAGTACTTATTTCCTTATTGTTTTATTCATTACATATGCAATAAATTCACTGAATAAACAGAAAACAATCTCTAACCAATGACTGAACACAAGTGTTCATTCACTGGAAGGAATACATTAGGCTACTTTTCTTAGTGAATGAACGGTTTGGGTTTTATGTTTCTGTGGCTTAGGCTTTATAGCCTTTATTTTGAATTAAGTGAGTTTTCAACAGTGGTAACAAATAAAAAGTTAGCAGATGTAAAAACATAACAAAAGAACGTATAAACGTACATTTTTAAATGCAATGATTATTGATTTGCTTCAAATCTTATTTTTTCACTGTTTTTAGATGACTGATAGAAATATTCTTACTGATGACCAAGAAGATTCCCCAAAAAGGAAATATAGAAGGTTCAAGTACTCCACAGAAAACTATGATTTGCAAGCTATGAGACCAGGTCAGCTCAGTTTGAACTAGGCATCTCTTCCTTTTAATATTCCAAAAGCAATGTTGTCTATAAAACTGTGGTAGGGAAAACAATTGAAGGTAGATACCATTGCATGTGTTGTCATTTGAAAAAGAAAACTCCTTGAAGATTGAATTGTTGGAAAAGTGAAAATTGGATTGGCAATGCATAAAGATGAAGTAAAAGATGCTGTTTACAATGCCATGAAATAAACATGAAGAAAAAATTCACTTATAGATAACAGTCCAGGGGAGAATCGGGTAACTCTTTTTCTAAAATGGCATCCAAAGATAACACAATGTAATACAGAAATAATTTCACAAGGGAAAACTTGTCTCACAGAAGATTGTATTCAACAGTGGTTCCAAGAACTTCAAAAATACCTTAAAGAGGAAAACTGTTTTGACCATTTATGTAGCTATCGTATACTTGTTTTATTTAAATGGGATTTATACTTATTTTTAACTACATTAACCCTTTAAGAGGCAAGTAAGTGTGTCTGTAATGTTGATTTCACACCAGAGTTTTCGAAAATTTTTATTTGAAATAAAGAGATCCAATTATATATATATATATTTTTTTTTTTCACCAAAGATATAAAAGTAAAAATTTGTTCAAAAATTCTAAATCAAGTAGATTGAATTAAATGTACTGATTATTGATTTGCTTCAAATCTTATTTTTTCATTGTTTTTAGATGAATGATAGAAATATTCTTACTGATGACCAAGAAGATTCCTCAAAAAGTAAATGTAGAAGGTTTAAGTACTCCACAGAGGACTATGCTTTACAAGCTGTGAGGCCAGGTCAGCTCAGTTTGAACAAGGCATCTCTTTAAATAGGTTATTCAAAAGTCACATGAAAGGTCAGAACAGTTTTCCTCTTCAAGGTATTTTTGAAGTTCTTGGAACCACTGTCGAATACAATCTTCTGTGAGACAGGCTTTCCCTTTTGAAATTATTTCTGTATTACGTTGTGTTATCCCTGGATGCCATTTTAGAAAAAGAGTCACACATTTCTTCCCTGGACTGTTATTTATAAATGAATTTTTTCTTCCTATTTGTTTTATGACACATAGAACATATTCTAAATCAAAATGCTGATGAAACTGGGGTTGAATTCTGTCCAAAAACAAGAAAAGTCATGGGTTCAAAAAAAAAAAAAAATTAGAAAGACTTCTACACAATCGCACCTGGGAAAGAAAAATAAAGCATTACAGTTTTGTCAAACTTTTCTGCCAATGTTAAAAAAGTTCCTTCGATTGTCATTTTCTATACCAAAGGATTCTCATGTTTACCTTGTTCCTTAAATAGAGAAGTATTCAGGATAACATTCCAAAGATTTCATAAAATAGAATCAGATTTTTTTTTTTTTTTTTTAAATAAATCTGTAATTAATAATTAATTTCAAGACTTAAAATTGACGATTTTTCAAGTTAATTAATTATCATTCTAGGTTTCAAAAATCTGCAATTCATTATGTTATACGTTATTTGTACAAGTTGTAAAATAAATAACATAGTATGAAACTTAAGTGTTTTTAAATTGCTGACTGTTCATTCAATGGAGAATTTTGCATTCATTCACTGGTAAGAACTCTTCATTTACTTGGTTTTTGTACAGATTTTTATTAAGGCACACTCAACATCCCAAACAAATGAAACATAAATTTCTTTTTATTATTTTTTAATCATTTATATACCAACACACGTACTTGCGTTGTCAGACACTAAAAGGTACCGTTTATTAAAATATTATCAATCATTTACTTTGAAAATGTTCTTAAGTGTTCATTTACTGGCCCGAATACCCTAATTTAAAAGTATTAAACTTTTAGATAGATGACACTAAGAAGCATAGTGTTCGGTGCGTCGAAAGTTCGTTAGAACTTAAATTAATTAAAATAGATGAAATAATGATAAAAAATTGCTGTTTCCACAAAAAGGATCAAGAAGCGATCGGAGAGTTCTTTTGCCAACTTTCGCAGTGCTTCAGTTGCTGAATCACCTTTCATGTGAAAAAGCTTAATCATCAAGAATGTTTTCGATGCCGAAACGTCAAACGAAGGCTTTACTGTAGAGACAGAGTTTTTGTTATCTACCAATATATGTTGAGTGTGTATGTATGTACGTGTGTATAGCTATCGCAAAGAGCATCTGGTTAGCTTGATATTTATTAGATGTTGGAGAATCAGCTGTATAGTTTTTATTTAGTTAATTTGGTCGTTAGTCAGAAAAACTACTTTATTTTTGTAGCGGACTACAACTAATTTATCGATAATGTAATTAACTAGAATTACAACTACTTGTTTTAAAAAGTGGCGGTTACAAACTGCTTTTCAAAAATAGTCCGTACTTCGCTACTTTCAGATTTTATCAAAGGATTCAATCAATACTTGAAATTGCGGACATGGATTAAGTAATACAATGATCCCTCGTAATGGCGCGTTTGCCAGGGTACAATAAAATAAATACGGTAAAACGGAGGATATTAAAAAATTTAGAAAGATAACATACCAAAAATGGTTTTTGTTATTCTCTAAAATGTCAGTTTAAGCACACATTACTTGTTATATGCCGATCAAGGCAATTCAGTATTAATTTTCTTTTTCACAAATTAAAAAATAATAAATCTTTAAATAAAGCAATTCCAAAAAATAAAATAAGAATAAAAATAAAAACGCGGCATTAAAAGATAAAGACCTAATAAAGAGTAAGTAAGCAAGTGTTTCCAGCAAGAAAATTAATTTCTTTGATTTGAATTTTGCAACTTGGATTTAACAGTAAGTGCCATTGGAAAAATCTATGACGTCAAAAGATGCGCTTGTAAATGCTGCAGCTGAGTTGTTCACTTTCACAAATTGTTGTGTAGAACGCATATGCATTTTGCAGAAAAGAGGCAAGTTACGATCATAAAATATGAATAGAAGAATGACCATTCTTGTTTTCTAAAGTAGCGTTAAAAATAGCATCAGTGCTTGCTGAAAACTACTAATTTTTTGCATTGAGCTAGTCGCTACATTACATTTTAAAAATGTAACACGCTACAGTTCAAACTACCGAAAAAAGTAGCGATTAACTGTGGTTGCGCTACTTGTAGTGTGCGACTTCCAACCACTGAAGTAGGTTCATTCGCTCGAAAAATGTAGAACATTTGCTTTCATGTCCTAATGGTTTTCTAAGGAAATTCAGACGATTTTGGAAATTTCATCATTCACTAAAAAGAAAATGTCATGTTTGAATAATTGATCGTAACGTTTAATTATGGATGCTAAATTTTCGATATCGAGATCTTAAATTAATCCAATCGGTAAAATTTGTCAATATATTTGTTAGAAATTCGAAATTAAATGTATAACATATTGTGAAATTTTATGCATATGTTCTAAAAATGTAAAACATTTTACTTTTTCACTTTTTACAAATTTTTCAACGTATTTTTTTAAAATTTATTTCCGTTGACTAACTAAACTACTGTATTTAGTATAGGGAATATAAAAAAAGAAAAATCGGACCTGTTTCGTAAGAAAAGTTACATTTGCATAAGTATTTTTGTTGCACAATATTTTATTCAATTTCTGAAATAGATGCAGCTGTTTCGTGTTTGAAAGATGAGTATTCATTTAAGGATAACACCCCCTATAAAGCAAGATGCTTATAGTAATGAAATTACAATGTAAAACGCACCCGTTTTACATTATTCGGCACAATTTCTGGAAATCACCAACATAAAGTTATAGTTACAAGGGGGGAGGCAGGGGGAAGAACCACCCTATACTAATACTACCCTACCCACACCGTAAAAAAATTACAAGAATAAGCAGTTCCAGAAAACCATAACAAAAAACCGTGTTTAATGTGGCAATTCTAAAAGTTAATTTTCTGAATCTCCGAGAAATTTTATATACTAATAAAAACACATATATGTAGATATATATTTCATGAAACTGTTTCCTGCTTCTTATTAATCGTACATTCGTACCACTATTTTTCACAGTGCAACAACAAACGCAGTGCGCAAATAACAAACCTGAAACAAATCGAACAGCTATCTTATTTACCGTGCATTTTACAATACCACATTTAATTGTTTAGTGGAGTTATTGATTGGTTCGATTATCTTCGGAAAAAATATAGGGGTGGAGGGGAGAGGTGTACTCTGTGGGTGTGGGGGGGGGGAGGGTTTTCTAAGGGAACCTAACCCGTATTTATGCAAGATTCGAAGAAAACAACGGAAATCTCCGCTTGAATGACGACAGCGACATGGGTTCGAACCCAACACCTCTCATCTACCAACTTTGAGAGCAGAACCTCTCAGCTTGCTGATGGTAGGCCCTACATAACAAGGAACAAGGCCTTATTACTACAAAGACCGACTAGGCCGCGGCCTTGGGCTCACCGCAGACGGGGACCCAAAGAAAGTAAAATGCTCCAGAAAAAATTTCTTAAATCTCCCAGAAAAAATTGAATTTCAAGTTCCGATATCTAAGTAACAGATAAGCACAGATGATGAGCACTTGTATGTGCCTTGATAAAGCCTGTACTTTTCTGATTTTTAAAAACAGCTTAAATCAGATATGCTATAGACAAAATATTTCTATTAGAATTACTTTTAAAGAAATATTTAAGATGGAGATATGTTTAAGACAATATAAAGCATCAGACAGTAAAAGAAAATCTAAGTTAACCAACCTGAGTTACAGGAGACATTTTAAACGGTACTTTAGAAAAAAAATGAGCCAATTTTTCTATTCATATTTTATGATTGTACCTTGTTTCTTTTGTGCAAAATGCGAATGCGTTCTACACAACAATTTGTAAATGTCAACAACTCAGCTGCAGCGTTTAGCAACGTATCTTTTGACGTCATGGATTTTTCCAATGACACTTGCTATTAAATCTAACTGGCAAAATTCAATTGAAATTAATTTTCTTGGTATATACTGGAAATACTTGCCTAGGTACTCTTTGTTAGGTCTTTATCTTTTAAGAAAATCTTTTTTAAGAAGCCACGTTTTTTCTTTTCTTTCTTTTTTTTTTTTTAATTGCTTTATTTAAAGAGTTATTTTCTAACTACTATTTTGGTTTGAAGGGAGGCGGGGGGGGGGGGGGGTGAAGGGCTGAAAAGCTGCTGGGTTTTGACCCAAGATAAACTTAATCCGGCTCTGACAAGGAATAGCTAACATCAGTGGAAAAAAAAACCCAAAAACGCATAAACGTGTAAGCGTTTTTCACTCGAATGAAAGTAATTTATTCCATATTGTTTTAAAATGTTTTATAAAAATACCATCTTATGCGTTAGATACATGTTTAAGATTGACGTTGTTTCATTAATATTTTCAAATATTCTTTCTAAATTGGTTAACCGAAAGAAAAATCTTAACCAACTTAATGAAGTAAGTACCCATAAATGAATTAAAAGTGTAATAGTCCTGGAACACTAATAGTCATCGTTAAATTAAAATAAAATTTCGAAAGCCTTGCGAGCGTAAGGAAATTAATTACATTTCTATTAAGAAAATCCAACGTGTCTATTTTGGGCGTAATTACAAATCCTCAAATTGCATTAACGCTAACAATTCAGACATAATGAATATCCGAGACGGAAATGGAAAGGATGGTAATTTACCTGCCTACATTGTTTTGCCTGAAAAGATTAAAATGAAAAAAAAAATTAATAAAAGTAATTATTTTGTAACAGAGAATAGAAGTCTGTGCATTAATTTTGTTAAAACCTTTAGTGGTTTTTCTAAAAAATCATTAAATTACTTCTCGGGATATTGTGAAAAGTGTCTTTTAAACTGCTATTTAAATTTAATTACATTTAGCATATTAAAAAAGAAATACTACCAAGCTCCAGTTTTCAATTATATTAAGTCACTGTGAGACATTTTCAGAAATAAAAGAAATTTTCTCAAATTAAAATGAGTTTTATTTAGCAAGTCTTTACATAAGTAAAATACATAATTAGTGCATGCATGTAAAATAAGGAAAAATAAATGTTTGCGAGAAACAAAATAAACAAATTGACAAAGATAGTGATTTAACCTATCAAGAGCAATTTCGTCCACATTGTATTGAATTTATATTAATAAACATTAATATTATATAAAATTATATTTATATAAAATTATATAAAATTATATTTATATAAAATTATATAAAATTTATTATTGTCTCTCTTTTTGAAATAGATCTGCAATTTTACAATATTTTAAAAGAATGGTATAGCTGGTAAATCAAACATCAGCACATTCCTCGTTGAGAAGTGAGGGTCTATAAGCATTTTCATTATTAAATAATATTTTAATACAATTCACGTATTATGTTAAGAGTCTTTGTGATTCATCCCGAGATATTTTGGTTTTGAAAGTACTCGTGGTTTGTAGCTAAAATTGGTGAGGGTATTTCATCAGAAATTCTACACAGATTATTTTAATATTGCGGAAGAATTCGTACATTTCTCTAAAAAAAAATCTTCTAAACTTTGATAAATAATTATTAAATATTTTATAAGCTTTGGCTAAATAAATACCAGCTTAAATGTTCAAAATTAAAAATATCTGATAATACATAAAATAAATGAAGAATTATATTTTGAAACCTATTTTCAATACTAACAGTTAACACAATATGAAAACACTACATAGAAATATTTATGCATCTAGTTTGATTTATCTTTGCTCTGCATTATCCTTTTAAAATAAAAATCCACCATTATATAAAGTTTTAAACGAATTTTGTATAAAAAAAGGCATAATTTAATAAAAATTAGTCTCACAAAACTATATGTAAAATTTTATTAATCTATTCTAAATGAAAAATTATGTATGTCTTAAAAGGATTTTTGTAATACAAGGATTTTTCTATTTTTTCAAGAACTAGGGTATATCTACTAATATTAATCTTTGGGATTATATAATGCACAATCATAAAGAAGGAATTACAGAGAGAAAATACTCATATTGATTGATTATTATCGATAATATTGAATGAAAATAGGAGGTGCAGCAATTTCGCTGCTCCTACACATGAGCTACCGGTACTAGGGTGCCTCTATCTGAGAGTGGCGACATACGTACAGGGCGCATGCTTTGACCACTGAATTGCATAATAGAACGGAACGCTAACTGACCGGTCCTTTTATGCCGCGAACACATCAATACGTGTAAGTAATTAACCCACACTTTTCTTAATAATAACGGCATAAAAGTAAGAATTAAATAACGGCATTTCGTACAAACTTTTCCGCATACTTTTTATCTTTTTTGGTTATTTCTACATCCTCTCCCTCCCCTTTTTTTTATATAAACAATGCTTAACAAATTTTTCATATTTTTTGTTGAGCTTACTTAGATTTTATTTTTAAATAGAATGAAATTAAATAATACTAATGAAATTAAATAAAATCTGTATTTTTTTTTTTAAAGTAAAAAATATAAATCAGCGAAAAATTGTAGCAATTTCGTCATATTTGAAAAAGAAAATCGAATTAGAAAATATCTATCCCATACTATCCTATGGGAGGAAATCAGTGTTTTGTCACAATTTTTCGTTAGAAATCTATGACATTTTATATTCGTGGGCGGACCGGTGCATGCAATGTAAAAGATTTGGGAGTTAACGCTCCGTTCTATAGTGGAGCGCAGTGGCTCAGACAGACTTTTTTGTCCAAAATATGGCAAACCTACATTCTAGAACTTGACGGTATTCAACTGGACGAGTGAGACAAGTTAACGAACATTAACTTGACGGTAATAACAGGCTCGTCATGATGCTCGGCGATTCGTTTTGTCCAAAGTCGTCTCAACCAATCAACTTTTATACCTTGTATGTCGCCATTCTTATAGCTATATATATCACCTTACCACTGATTGCAATTCCACTGTTGTTTTTGTGTATATACCCTTTCTTTATTATTATTTTTTTATTTTGTCCATCCCTTCAGCGTTTAACTTTGAATTCGGTACCGTTTTGTTTTGAGTTACATTATGAAACTTCCAAATTGGTTACAATAATTTTGTTCTCCCCTAAGTCAATCACTTCATACTCTCAAATAAGCTAAAAAATATCACTTCCTGCTTTAGATACGAGGGCAATCCAGTAAGTAAGTTCCGTTTTCAATTTTTGTAGCGAAAATACTGCTTTCGGTATTTCACGCATGTGCGTCCACTTTGCTGACTCATTGGCAAACAATTGAGTTATTTCTAGATCGCTGAGTATTGCGTCAGCTGCATGTCTGGCGCTTACAATGTTTTAAAAAATTGAACATCCCGCCGCATGCGAGTTACGGTCTGTCATCTGCTGTCTGAATACTAGGAACACTAATCCAACTGAAATGCACAGACCAATATGTAGAGTTGCAAATGCTAGAAAAAACCCGGTTTAAACCCGGGAATAAACCGGGTTTTTTGGGAATAAACCGGGATTTTTGGGAATAAACCAGGTCTTTTGGGAATAAACCTGGGAATAAACCGAGTCTATTGGAAATAAACCCGGGAATAAACCGGATTTTTGCAACTCTACCAATATGTGAAGTTTACGGATAAAACGCGATGAGTGATTCTATGGTAAAGAGATGGGTGCGAAGTTTCCATGAAGGGCATGAAAACGTTCACGATGAAGAACGAAGTGGGCGGCCGACTCTGATTGATGAGGATTTGCTTGAAGAGAAGATTAAGGAGGACCGATGATTCTCATCATTACGACAAATGACACTGAAAAACGCTGTTATCACATGGTTGGCATCGCAGGCGGCGTCTTTCTACAACGAAGGCATACAAAAACTCGTGTCCCACTATGATAAATGTTTCAACAATGGTGACAACTATGTTGAAAAATAAGCTAAGCATTGTATTTCATTATGCAATAACAGTTGTTTTTCTAATAATCGTTTCCTTTGTTGAATTGCTTAACGGAACTTACTTTTTGGATTGCCCTCGTACATTTATGAAGCTCATATGCATTTAACAAACATATCTAAACTTTCTTGTTAAACTAGTTTACTCAAAGAAATAACTAAGCTATTAAAGCTAGGTTCTTTCTTATAAATGAATTAAGAGCTCTGAAATGTTTAATACTAATAGTCATTGTTAAATAAATGTAAAATTTTGAAAGTCTTGCGAGCATAAAGGAATTAATTGCATTTATATTAAGAAAATCCAACGTGTCATTTTGGGCGTAATTAAAACTCTTCAAATGGAACTAACGCTAGCAAGTAAGACACAATGAATCTCTGAGGCGGATATGAAAAGAAAGGTAATTTACCAGCCGACATTGTGTTGCCCGAAGAGATTAAAATGAAAATAAAAATATTTTAACGAAATAATTTTCTTGTAACAGAGAACCTAGACAATAATTTTGTTAATACCTTCGGTGGTTTCTAAAATAACTATTTAATTAATTTTCCGGATGGTGTAAAACGTTTTTTTATTTTTTAAATTTAATTACATTTAGCGTATTAAAAAATATATATCAAGTTCCAGTTTTCAAGTACATTAAGATACAATAAGAAATTTTCAAAAAAAGAAGAAATTTGCTCAAATTAAAATGAGTTTTATTCGGCAAGTTTTTACTTAAGTCTTTACTCTCCTCTCGTCAAAACACCCGCTCGCTAATGTTAATCCTATGGAGCAGTTATTTTCTAATATCTCTTTTGCATTTCAATATTTTTAAACGATTTTTTCCCATTGTATAGCTGAGATCAATCTGAACAACTGCCGTTTTTTACTTTTTCGATTTTCTTTGCGGATTTTTTTATGAAGATATTTTTTACTTTCGGAACCGGTTTCAAAAGTTGTAAATTAGTTAACTGAAAGAAAAAGTTAACTATTCCAATAAAGCTAGTTACCCGCGTAAATGCATTAAAACGTCTAATATCCTTAACGCTAATCGCCATTGTTAAATTATCATTGTTAATCACTGTTAAATGAAATTTCGAAAGCCTGCACTCGAAATGAATGTAATTAATTTCTATTAAGGAAATCTTACTTAACTATTTTGGTGTATAATTACAATTCTTCAAATTAAATTAACGCTAACAAGTAAGGACACATAACATAATGGTTAACATAATGGATAACATAATGGATATCCGAGGTGGGAGTAGAAAGAAAGGTAATTTACCAGCCGACATTGTTTTTCTAGAAGAAATTGAAACGAAAATGTAAAATAGTTTAACAAAATAATTATCTTATAACTATCTGCCTTAAAGGATTTCTTAAATATTAATTAAATTACTTCTCGGAAAATGATGAAAATTCTTTTTAACATTTTCCAACATAGTTCATAGTTGAAAAATGTTTATGAATTCGGTTTGTCTGTCTGCCTGTCCGTGCTCCAGCTCTTGAAAAATACTCCGATTGCCATGTAATTGACATATGTTATTCAGGTTTACTATGGGATGTTCGGTATTGCAAAGGAAGTGTGCGCCATGTATATTTATTTTACAGAGAAACTCGAAAGTATTCCGTTATTTCACAGTCAATGGGGGAAAATTTCGTTTTCAGGGAATTTTAATGATGTTACATTGTTTCAAGCATAATGAAATGGATATGCTGGAAACACAAGAATAGTGGAATTCATATGCCGCGCATGCACGGTAGCGTATTACTGCTTATTTTACTGTTTATTACTGTTAATTTTACGGTATAACACTGGCAGCTGGGGTAACAGTATTATACTGAAAAATAAACACTTTTTTTTGCAGGGTAGCAATTATAGTTCGCTTACAGGGACACAAAAAAAATCCATTATATTACAAAACTATGGGGAAAAATCATTTGCAGAGTATTTTAATTATGTTACATTATTTCAATGAAATTGAGAGGTGTTTCTGAGGTGCACTACAGTATGTTTTCTACCGATTATTGTGTACATGAATTTATCGTTTATTTACAAAGACACACGAAAGAATTAGGTTACAGGACTGGCTATGAGCCATAACTGATGGATGTGCGTTCTCAGCTGTGATACGCATTTTAAAACTCAACTAATTTTTAGTGTATTCCGAGGTGTGTAGATCATATACAGGGCTGCACGAAAGAATTCGCACACATTACCGGCTATGGGCAGGAATTGCTGAAAATGAATTTTTAATGGGTTGTGTGTGTGTGTGTGTGTATTTTAATGTTTATTTAGGTATCTCCTTTCATTGTGTGAAAAAAAATGAAATTTCTTAACAAATTTCTTCTAGTGTTGGAAAGTATTTCATAATCTATGCCGTGAAGCATGATTTTTCGTTCTTGTTCAATTTATCTACATTTTGAATTTAGTTTATTTGAAAAAGAAAACATACATATAGTGCCAGTTTTTGATTAAATCAGATATTAAACAACATTTTTAAAAAAGTAATAATTTTTTTTGGAATTAAAATTTTTCATTTAGTAAGTATTTTGTATAAGATCTAATTTATTGAAAAAAAAAACATCATTCTGTATGAATATGCAAAATACCATTATTTTTTCGTGTATGGTGTGCGGTATTTCCCCCTCAAAATTTAATAAAAAATTGGAGTGCGTGTTATATAGGAATTTTTGGAAAATGAATAGCGTTTCTATATATTTTGTCAGTGCATAAAATAATAATCTAAAATACCATTTTGCATTTAAACTTCGAAACCATAAACAATACACTATGAATCTGCAATTTTAGTATTAACTTTTAGATTTTAACATAATAAAATCTGTTTGGAATTTTTTTTTTTGTTTAACTTTTTCATCAGAATATATATATTTTTTCAAATGTAGTATTAAATATCAGGGTGCCAGTCTTATACGATTGTGAGGCATACATGAAAAAATACTATAATTTGTTGTGGTTTTTGGTTATAGTTTAATGTATCTTTGTAATACTGTTGAACTTGCACATTTTAGAAAGAGATTTTATTTGAAGATTTTTACAAATAATAAGATTTTTAAAAATAGAAAAAACATGATTAATCTCTAAAAAATATAGCTGCTAAAAAATTGTGTGTGAAATGATTAAAAATATTTTTAATTTAGTAGAAGAAGGAGGATTTTGAGTCTTACTAAATTGGTTGAATCAGGTACTGAGGGCAATTTTAACTAATCATAATCTACTTAAATTACAACTGGCTTAATTCGATGCTTCTGCCTTTTTATTTAATAAATAGTCAAATAATTTTCCGTTATTGTATCCAAATCTGTTAAGCAGAAGTTGAGTACATCTAATGTAATTTGACTTTTCATTGTAAGTCAAACATAATTTCGTACTAGTATAATTAGATTATTTTACATTTTAAGTTTAATAAATATGAAATAATTTGCAGTTCCTTGCACACACATCTATTAAACAGAACACGAATAGTTGTAATCCAAATTTGATTGTTTATATACAGAAAACACCAAATAATGTATGTCAACATAATTTGGAAAACATAATAATGCAATATTTCATATTAAAGAATTTTGTTTTATTGACAGAGTATTTTCGTTTGTTGAAAATGCATTGTTTAAGAAAAATATATAAGACAACCGGAGTGTCCTCATTTAAATAGTAATATATTATTAAGATTTAATTAAATCAGGATATCTTAAAATACAATCTAATCCATGAGCAATAAATTACAATTTTGAAAAAAATATGTTTTTCATATAAGATGTATCATACTTTTCTTCTAACTAACTCTAAACATTTTTCTAGTATTTACTTTAAAAGATGTATTAGGGCGTATCACATGAAACAGGAACAGGAGCCACAAAATGAAATGTCATAGTTTATTTCAAACATAACCTCTAAAGCTACACAAGCACTTGTCCCTCTGTTTCCCCAAGCGGTGAGTTCATAGAAGTTCTTTGTCTGAAATCGGAACGTGTTTGGAGCATCGTTCATGACTTCGCTGTCTGAATAAAAACGGCAACCCTTCAATGCCTTTTTCAGAGGAACAAAGATGGGAAAGTCATATAGCGAAATATCCGGGTTATACGATGAGTATTTCAACACTGTCTACCAAAATTTCACTAGATTCCCTCACTGAAATGGTTGTGTCCGTCCTGCACAAAAGTCAACGACAGTGCATGTTTTCCTACCTCTATTCGCTGATGCAATTCACGCAGTCCAATTCCTTCTGCCACTAAATAACGAGTAACATTGCGTTGCTTTTGTAAACATTCGGCAGACGCAGAAGAATAACAAAAACAACCGATTGTCTGAATGACGATACTGTTGATCGACCTCCAGCGCATATCACGTGCGTCTGCGTGACTACCTAGAGCAGTCCCTTTTACGCAGTAGGGGTTGCCTTCTTTACCCCTGCCCTTATCCTACACAAGCTTTTACACTCATACAGAAATAAACAGAAACAGAAACAGAAACCTCCCACTCGTGGATAGCCAACCTCTCGGCACAGGACCTATGAGTCCACGAGGGGAAAACCTATATCTACCAGGGACCCCAGTGTCCAAAGACCCGGAATCCCAGCAAGTTAAAAAAAAAATCACACGAGCTACCCAATATTGCTTATTGCTGGGTGAGCCCAAAGTTATTACATGTATATAAGTTCTATATGAATATACTGATAAGATTACATAATAATATTAAAGGTAAATATTTACAGATATTTACAATAATAATATTGTACTTAAAATTTTCAGTTGTATTATGCACTAGTCTATTAAGTCTTTTAAAACAGTTTTTAAAATCTATAGATCTAGAATTTTATATAGGTTATAATAATTCTTTGATATATGAAAAGTTTTTATTTAGGACATTATAGTTTTTATCTAACTTTTCGTAATTGGAAGCGTCTAATAGCACACGTTGTAGGTTTCTCTTTAATGTTTTATTTTTATTGAAGTTAAAATGGTATTCCATAAGAGGGCAGTTACCGAAGATGTAGTGTATAGGAGTTCCAGAGTTTTTGTCACAAGGACATCTATCCGTGGTTCTTTTACCAATTTTATATAAAAAGCTTGGGAAGCTTCCATGGCCGCTAAGATAATACGCTGCTGATTTCTGAACACATAAAAATTTAACATTTACCTTATTAAGAATTTTATACGTTTCTCTTCCTTTCGTTGAGTTGGTCCAATCATTTTGCCAATCTGTGATGATTTTGTTTTTAAAATAACTCTTTAGAATGGATTCTGGAAATGGTAAGACAGAGATGTCATGATAATGGTCTTCTGTAATTGCATTTTTTGCGAGAAGGTCTGCTCGCTCGTTACCAGTGGTGCCTACATGTGCTCTAATCCACGCTATTTTTATGAATTTATTGGGTTTTGTAGTAAACTATTGTAGATATTTAAAATTATGGAGTTTCGAGGAAAAATTATCTTGAGTGCATCTAAGGATGAGCGACTATCTGTCAAAATAAGGGCTGATGTAAATTGTGATTGTGTTAACTAAACTATTGCTTTCTGGATCGCATATAATTCGGCTTGGTAAATTGAGTTAATTGGGTGTAGTCTTACTGCATGATCATGGATTAAGTTATTATTAAGAGAGACTGTATATGCACTTGCCACTCCATTTCCCATAGATGATCCATCTGTAAAAATTTGTAGATGATTTTCCAATATTATGTTTTCTGTCAGGTTATCTATAATTTCTATATTTTTCAACTTGTAATATTCTGGAAATTTATAAGTTGCTTCCCGTTGCATAAGATTATTGTATATTATTGTATTGTTGATGTTAAGTGATCTGTTTCCTTGCTTTATCTCATAGACTTGGAATTCGTTTGGTATTTTGATAGTAATTGGAGGCACTCCAGTTAAAATATTTAATGCGTCATTTGAAATACTTCGGTAAGTTCTTATGATGTTTAACAATGCTATTCTCTGAATTGATCTAAGGATTCTGATGCCGTGGCAATTCAAGTTTGGATACCAGAATTCAGAGCCATAAAGAATCTGTCTTTCAATAACTGTTTGATACCAGATCTTCTTGAGGAAGGGTCTGATTCCCTTGTTGTAATTGTGGAAACTTTTAAAGCCCAAAACAAATTGGGCGATCTTAGCTTTTAAAATACTTAGGTGCGATTGAAATTTTAATTTTTGGTCTAGTATAATTCCTAAATATTGTAGATTTTTAACAATTTTTATAGATTTCTGTTTTATTTTGAAAATTGGCTTTCGATTATTAAGGAGTTTCCTTCCAAATAGGAGTGCTTGGGGTTTTTCTTCTGAGATAGTTAGATTAAGCTCTGAGCATATATTGACGAATGTTTCTATACGACTGTTAGCAGTTTGTTCCAATGATGATCTGGTATTGCCTTCAGTGAGTACGACGAAATCATCTGCATAAACGATAATTCCAAGAGCCTTTAATTTGTATCTTGTAATTATGTAATTGGCTATTAGTAACCACAATAGTGGTCCTAAACACGAGCCCTGCGAGCAACCTTTGTGTGTCTTGAACCACTCTATGAATGTGTAATTATTTAAACCGATTAATCTCTCACTGATATAATTTTTTAGGAGCTTCTTTATGTAAGTTGGAAGTGGAGAATTATCTATTATTTCAGTAATTTTGTGCCAATCAATGGAGTCAAATGCTCCCTGGATATCAATTGAGATCATTCCACAGTATTTATATTTATCTAAGTTTTACATGATTAGTGATTTTAGTTGTTGTGAAGCTGTTAATGTACTTTTTTTCTCTCTAAAACCATGTTGTTCTGGTTGAAGAATGGATTTACTTTCTAGAAATGTCATCGTTCTTATTTTTATCAGCCTTTCTAAAACTTTTCCCAACATGGGAAGAAGAGTTATTGGTCGGTAAGATTTATGTTGAGATGGGTCTTTGTTCTTTTTTCTAAAATAAATTACAATTCCTTTTTTCCAAGCTTCAGGGAAATGGCATAATTTTAAACATTTATTATAAATTTGTAACACTAAATCTGGGAATTCCTTTAGCATGTTTCTTATAGTTATCGCGTCTACCCTATCATAACCTGGGGCCTTTTTAATGTTCTGCTGTTTTATTGCAAATTTCAGTTCTCTTAGGGTAAATTTGATGTCTTGAAATTCTTCTTCTGGAATTGGGGACATATTTATATATGAGTGAATTTCATTTGTATTTTGTACACCAATTTGGTGTTGTAATAGATCTTGCTGTACAGTTATATATGTATCTTCTATTGTTGATGTTTCCAAAACTGTATGGATTAGGTCTGTATTTTTAAGAAACTTTTGTTTTAGAATTTTAAAAGCCGTGCCATATTTACTCGTGGTCTCATTGCAGAAAGTTAACCATGATTCCTTCTTGGCTTTCACTATTTTTAATTTGTATTCTGCTCTTGCCTTTTTAAAATCATTTAAATATTTCTCATTTTCTGGATTTCGTTTGTGTCTTTTACCTAGAGCATTTAAACGATTTCTGAGTATTTTTAAGCTATCTGAATACCAGTTAAGTTGACGATCTTGTGTAGTTTTCTTCTTTTTTAGAGTCTTGTCCATAGTTTGAGTTAATAAATCATGAAAAGAGTTCATCCACTCATCTAGCCCTTGTGGTGTTTGTACATTTCTTAAAGAGTCCATTAACCTTTCTTTATGATTTTTTAATTCTCTATTGAACTTTTTGAAGGTTTCAAATTTTGTTTTATAACGGAATAAATTTCTTATTAATGGATTCGCCCTTAAATTGAATTTGATGTATCTGTGATCGCTTAGTGATGGGAAACTTGTGTCTACGTTCCATGAATTGATCAGGTCTCTTGATATATGTCCACATAACGTCAGGTCTGGATTTCCCTTCTTATTATTTACGGCAAAGGTATTGTCAGCTGCAGGATCGTTTATAATTTGTAATTCTTTATTCGATATGCATTCTAGGATGACATCTCCTCTGTTATTATTTCGAGCATATCCCCATGCCTGAAAGTGGGCATTAAAGTCCCCGCTCAGAATGAGATTGGAACTATCTTGTATAATATCACTCCATTCCTGTAAGTCTGATGAAAGGTTTCCTTTTGGTTTTGAATACTGAGATCCCAATTTGAAAGTCCGAAGTTTTGTAATTAAATTTATAAATATGCTATTAGTTGTTTGAAGTATTTTAACGTGAACAAATAATGGGTTTGCTATTAGGATGCCGGCTGTTAGGTTATTGGAGTGATAAAAGGCCCATGATATTGGGAGGCCTGTGAAGGAATTTTTAGTTTTATGGAAGTCTTGTATCAGGGGTATGTCTATCTTGTATTGGTGCATATATTTAAGTAATTGTAAATTTGCAGCTCTGCATTTATTAAGATTAATTTGAACAACTTTTATATCATTTTCTTTTGGGCCATTTGTAGTGTTGCCAAAGTAGTAAGTAGTTGAGGAAGAGTTTAATTTATTTAATGAAACGGTATCTTCTGTTATGTTTATAGACGTGAACGTGATGAATTTTTATTTATTGTGAGATCTCTCTGGTAATATATATTTTGAAAAACTTGACAATATGAGGAGTTAGCTGCGTGATTGTTCTCATAAGGGCGGCCATTTTGATGGTAAGAGTTTAAGAAATTAATACAAGTGTGCTTAGAAATTTCATCTTTTAATTGGCAAACCTTCGATGCATGTTTCTTTGCACAGTATGCGCAAATAGTATTTTTTCTGCATGTATCTGCAGAGTGTCCATAATATTGGCATTTATTACAGCGTATGATAGGGGAGTATGGCTTAATTGGGCAAGAAATAAAGCCCACTAGTAGCCTTCCCTCTCTTAGGAGCTTTATCGCCAATGAATCTTCTAGGTCTAGCATTAGCTGGTATGATTGTAATTTATCCCTCTTTAATTCCTTATGTTGGTTATCTGTTATATCTTCGTTAAAGTTTTCACTTATTTTTTGTTTGACTTACAATATTGTGACTGATTTTGGAATACCTAATATTATGATCTTTTTCCTTTTCTCTGCTGCATATTTTAGTGTAACTAACGATGTTATTTTCTCATTTGCTTGAAGAAGATCCGATAAGGTGTCTATGTCTTCCTCTGTTTCGGATTTTACTATTATTGTGTTTTTGTCTTTTGACAATGTACTGAATATTTTTATCTTATTTGTTTTTATATTTACGGCTTTGTTAAGCTCTTCCCTGATCCCAAACATTGTGAGCTTTGTATTTAATTTTCGGGTCAATAGAAGAGCTGATTTGGAGTAAAGCGGTGCAGGTGCTGAGACTACCGATGCATATGTAAAATTATTTGGGAGATATTTCTCTCTTCCTAATTTCGGTTCATTTTGAGTGGTCATTTCAAATTGTTCTTGATTTCTGCATAGTAATCCTAATTTTTTGTTTAAATCTTCATATAAGTTTGTCATTGTGTTTAGTGTTTGGTTGTTTTGTTCTAACACTTTATTTTTAATTTCTATTTCCATTTGAAGTTTTTGATTAGATAGTCTTAGCTGGTGGCATTGAGTTTTTATTTCTTCCATGCTCATATCTTCTAGATCCTTTTCTTGATGAGCCTTAGAATTAAATTGTAATTTGCTGTCTTTTTCTTGTACCAGGCGCTTTAATTTTTCATTTTCTGTAATTAAATTATTCATTTCATCATTAATTGCTTTCAAAATCTCTTCATGAATTTGTTTTTGGTTTTTCATTTGAGTTTGTAGATTCTCATGTTCTAGCTGTTGTTTTTCTATTAGAGTTTGTAGATTTGCTATTTTGTCACAATGGTTATTTTGAGGATCTTCTTTTTGAGTTGTTCTTGTGCATTTAAAAATTTGTATTTCTTCTATTAGTTTGTTATAATATTTCTTTGCTTCTTGAGCATGATTTAATTCATGTCTTCGTAAATGGCGATACATCATATCCAATTGGCCTTCTAAGCTCATATTTTGCTCCATTGCCGTTTCAAAGCCTATCAGATTTTTCTCTTGTAATGGTGGTTGACGTTTTGGTTTTTTAATTGTATTTCCAGTTATATTTTGAGTTGGTATCAACAAGTTCAAATCTTCCACCGATGAGCTATTGCATGATTTTGACATACGGTCATGTGTTATTCTTTTTCGACGTTTTTTTGATGAGGAGGAAGTTTCTATTTTACATTCTGTTAAAGAAGCCATTACTTAAAGATAAAGTCTTAATCAGTGAATTTAGTGTCTATATCAGTATATATGGTAATCAGTTTGTTGTGAGATAACTTTTCTTTAAAGATTAACAATATTTATAACTAGGTTTTCAATGACTTAAGCTCTTGTGACACTTAGTTAAAGTTCTAATAATCAATAAACGAACTTAGTGAATTATACTAGATATACAACTTCTGATAAACAGGCATCACCAGAGCACATCTTCATTATCTACTAAATCGTAACTAAATTTCAATTAAATAACTAATAAAACTGTAGTTGGAGCATCACTAGCCCCCCGCCATACATCAGTGAAGGAAAGGGATATAGAAAGAGTACAGCAAAAATCAACAGCCTAGGCTGTTGGAAATGACTAAGAGAAAATAAATTTGGAAGGGAAAAATGGACTAATATTTTAACTAAAAAATGAAAACAAAAAATTACAAAGTAACGATAGGGAAAGAAAATTTAAAGCCGAACAAAGAAAGGAAGGGGGGGGGGGGAGGAAAGATGATATTTCCTGTGCTAAGATGATCATACACTTTAAAAACTTTACATAAAATAGCGCCAGTAATAAATAATGAAAATAATTACAAAAGTATGAGTAAAATAACACAAAAAGTATTAAATAAATGGATGAAATACCTTAAAACACTATATTATAGAACCTCAAATAAGATGCTGCAAACTATGTACAATATTTACAATATTCATGCTATGAAGGCCATAATAACTAAATTATAACCACTGTATCGTTTTCATTTGATACTCCTTTATATTTTGATTAGAAAAGTCCATATTTAATTAGCATAAAGTTAGCCCAGAAAAAACTTTTAAAATGAATGTATTGATTTATATCACTCATCGCTTTCTATTTTTAAACGGCATAACAGATTTAATACAATTGGATATCAACCTTTTATAAATTAAGTTTTTAATTTAGTTGAAAACTGTTTAAGAAAGTAAGTGAAATGGTAGTTCATTATCATTAACAAGATAACAAAAGAAACTCAATAACAGCCAAAAAAATATTTTGCCGCAGACATAAAGAGAAGGCTTGGGATTTAATTAGAACATCAGAATTAAATTAACCGACATACAAAAGAAATAATAATGACTAAAAAAGGAACTCCCGTGAATGCAGAATTAAAAAGATATCGTTTTCCAAGTTAGATTATTTAGCATTAAAATGATAAAGAAAGGAGAAAAGTACAGGTTTAATAACATGGGGTAAATGAGATTGCTTTAATTTTTTTTTAATAATGGAAGAAGATCCCGCAGTGCCAAACTCAGTTTTTTAAAATTATGTTTTTTTTCCGAAATGAATTTCCTTAAATGTAGTTTATTTGAAGAAATTTTGATTTGCACATTTCCCCCTCGAAAGACAGGAATTTCACCAATCTAATGTAATAAAGTACCTGAAATTCTCCAGTCTAAAGCTGCATTTTCGTCAAATCACAGGGGTGTTCTGATAACTGTGTTGCTTGTTACTTGTACGTATTAGAAACAAAATTTTTACGTATGTCTTTTTCCTCACAAAACATGAAAAATTAGCAAACCGAAGCTCGAAATTTCCTGAAATTCTCCAGTTGTTCTAAAATAAAGTTCAACTAAGATCATTGGATTAAAAAAACTAAAGAAAAAAATTGTTCAGTTCTTAGACGTCTAACTGATGTTACCATTTGTTTGAATGATGTAGATAATATCCTCTAGAACGAATAGAACAAAGACATTTGTTTACGGGAAAAATGAATCTAAAAATATTTCTCAAAAATACAGTACGTCTTTCTCGCATAGATCTACATCTAAAAAAGAGAACCACAACATTCTTATTTTTTGTCAAATAACAGGGCAGAGGAAAAAAATAACGTTGCCACTCTACAAAAGTAAATTGTAATAATAAAATGAAATGAACAAAATAATTAAAATTTACAGCAAAGAGATACAAGAACAAATAATGAAAAACATATCACGTAACCCCTCCCCCCCCCTCTCGCAGCAGAGAGGAATTTAGAAAGATCACGCACCCACCCCCTTTTGAATCAGTGGCAAACTCATAAATTCCTTGATTAAAAAATATCAAGTCGCTTAGGAAGTTTAATTAACCGACATGATGAAATAAGTTTGCTCTCTAGGATTTTCTCACGCGATGATGACATCGCATTCGGTATCACCTTCATTTGATCTCTGCGTATCTCCAGACGAATTAATCTCTTTAGCTTTAATCTTCAACGGATAAATACGTTGAATAGGTCTTATGAGGATTTCCTGAGGCTGCTTTAATTCTTAACTGTTGGAACATTTCCATCACGACTTTGTATTTTTTTTTTGATAACTTTCACGAAAGGCCAATATAGCTGCCTTTTGAAATCCTCTTCTAAAAAAGACAACTTCCCAAATTTCAGGTTCTCAAGTAATACTCTTTTGAGTATGCTTCATTACTAACTGTCCTAAATATTTTTTCCTGAAACGGCTTCTTAAATACCTAAAAAGCCTTGCACGATGAATATTTAATGATTGTTTTAAATGTTGTAAATCAACCTTGTCTATATTGGTCGCATCAGAAAAACGAGCTTACTTTAAAAACATTGAAGGGATTAGGGAAAGTAAATCTTGAGTTTTTTTCTATACATATGTTAAAAGTTGAGAAGTAACAACTGATTCGCAGTGACAAATTATAGTTTCATATACAGGGTGACCAGAAATAACGTAACTCTGAATAGGAGTAATGTCACAGTTGATGATTTTGTTATTACTAGATTCTCAAATTCCTTCATGGGGATCTTTCTAAGGGATCATAACCCGTATTTATGGCAAGGTTCGAAGAAAACCACGGAAAACTCCGAACGGTTAGGTCGACGAACGCGAGAGGGATTTGAACCCAGAACCTCTCGTCTACCAGCTTTGAGAGTAGAACCTCTCAGCCACTGGTGGGGCTCCGACTTCCAAGGGAAAGACATTTGTAGAAACAATTATATAATACATAAGTTTTGAAGCCATTTTTGCTTTAAAAATTCCACAGCCAAAGGGTGAAAATACAAATGATAAGTTTACTACATATTTCAAATGCATGATGATTTGAAATATACAATAATAGAAGAGATACTGATCGATTACATATTAGTCGAAAAGATTTTGAAAAATAAAATGAGCGGTCAGAGGGTTAATTATGTTTTTTTTCATTTGTTGAAAACTATTTAAGAAAGTTAGTGAAATGATTAGAAAACAGTTCATTATCGTTAACAAGAAAACAAAAGAAATTTGTTGACAGTAAAAGAACCATTTCGAAGCAGGGAGAAAAAAAAAGGCTTCTGATTTGGATTTAATTACAGATCTCCGAATTAAATTAACCGACATACGAAAGAAATAATGTATACAAAAAGAACTCCCGTATATACAGAATTAAAAACAAGTTCTTTCTTAAAATTAGATTGTTCAGCATTAAAAAGAAAAAGAAATGAGGAAAACGCAGGATTAATAACATTGGGTAAATCAAAGTTTTTAAAAAATATTTCTTTATAATAATGAAAGAAGGTCACGCAGAACGAAAACGTTTCAGTTTTCTAAGTTTATGTTGTATTTCAAAATGAATTTTCATAATGTGATTTATTTCAAGAAAGTTTTAAATGAATGTTTCTTGCCGTGAGTAGTATCTTCTTATTAAAAAGTGAATTAAACAATGTATGAATATAATGATTTGAAGAGTTTTGTAAAATACAAAAAGTAAAAATATGAATGTATAAGTGTGTAAATTATATTTATATATTTATAATATTAAAAATTTCTTCAAGAGTTTCTAAAAATCTAAGAAAAGAAAATGTCTGAAAATATAGATAGGTAAATAATCCACTATATTTTTATAAGCACGCTGTTAAATATGTATGTATGTTTTTTATTTGTTTACATTTTTAAAAGAAGGTATTGAAAAAAAAAAGCTAAAGGTCATCTTTTTTTTTAGTATTTTCACCGCTTATAAGACTTCGGTGATTGTAAGCATACTCAGTTGTGATATTAGTATATTCATTTTTTTCTCGTATATACATACATAATTTTATATAATTTTACTGCTGTGTTACTTTTTTGAATGCGTCGTTGATGAATCCTGCTCCGCGCCGGAAAAATTAAATTAGGCAATATATAGTACCTCTAGGTTCAGATGCCACCATATGATACAGATGGTTAAATTTAAGATACAAAACTGCTATTCTTCAAATTATTTCAATACAACATTTCCAAATGGCACATTTATTTTACAATTTCTATTGAAATCTATATGTTGAATAAAGTGGTAGTATAATATAATTTTACTATCCATAAAGCTTTTTCTGTGTTTATTCTTACTTATAGTTGAGCATGTTATACTCTCATTTGTGGTACATATATATTATAAAAGAAAAAAAAACACTTAAAAAAACCCTATGTTTATCTTAAAAATTGAGTCTAATTTCACGACTGCAATTCATGTAGTTCCAAAAAAATTCTGTTATAATACTGTTCGTCAAAACTTCCCGATTCCCTTCGCTAATTTTAATCCTATAGACGTAGGAAGCATTCGTATATTTAAAATATCTCCTCAGTACATTAATATTTTTAACTTCTGTTTTCTTTGTACTGTTCTTAAAGCATGTCTGTTTTTTTTATTAGCTGTCAAAATATTTCTAAAATATATACTAAATTTTATGTGAAGTGTTAAAATCTTATTCAGATTCGCTAAGATTTTAACACATAAAATTATAAATTAAGCACATATTTTAGAAATATTTGGATAACTAAGAAAAAAGAGACATCCTTTAAGAACAGTACAAAGAAAACAGAAGTTAAAAATATTAATTCCCTGAGGAGATATTTTAAATATACAAATGCATCCTACGCCTATAGGATTAACATTATCGAGGGGAATCGGGAAGTTTACAGACGAGGAGCTTTAATTTGGAGCGTGTTCCGATCATTGAAAATTTACCGTTTTGACTTACGCTTCGTAGAAAGTGCAAACTAGTGAAGTTATTAAAAAACATTTTTTTTGCTCTGTTTCTCTTTTAAGATATAACAACAGGAAAGAAAAAAAAAGCATTATTTAAACTATCTGTTCAGTATTTCTAAACGTTTTTCTCAACACATAATCAGTATTTAATTAATATAAAACATTAAATGATAAAAGAATATTTTCTCTTGAAATTTTTTATATGTTTTTTTAATTCTATTTTCCACTTTTTAGCGTTTAAAATATTTCATTGTTGCGGTTTTACAGTCCGCTGACCAATTTTGATGAGAGTGATTTGAGCATAATGAAGCTATTGTTTTTGTAACTTGTAAGCAGTTGTAATCAAAAAGAATATTTGACGATTTCTCACCTGTGGCAAACTAACGGGAAAATACATTAATTTATAACTAAGTTCTAAAAATATTAAAATGTTGTATTGTCATCGGAAACACACCTGTGTACCTAATTTTTATAATTCAAGCATATTAGGAAAAGTGAGAGAATAAAAAAGAAAAGTGCCCAGTTAAACTGATGGTATTGAACTCACAGGCTATTCACACTAATTGTATATTATACTCTTATTTCAAAGAATAATGCCCTCGAAAAATAAAGAAATCAACACTAAATTAAATAGGAATCGTTCCCTCCTTTATACTTTACCAATGAAACCCCAAAACTAATCAGTAAAGCGCCTTATCACAATGAACCAATATACAAAATTTAAATCAAGTCGGATAATTCTGCATGAAAAACCCATTGATCTAAATTAAAGGGGTGATTAGTCCCCCGTTCCCCCTTTATACTTAACCAATGAACCCCCAAAACTAATCAGGGAAGCGCCTTATCACTTTGAACCTATATACTAAATTGGAAGCAAATCGGATATTTCTATCAAGAGTTATCGCGTTACGTATACGTACATACAGAACCAGCGGGCACATTATCACTAATATGTGAATGGAAATCATTAAGTGTTGCGCGCATGATAAAAGTAAAAGTTAGGCATATGTAAAATAATTTTTGACCAAAATAGAATCATAACATACTGATCTCTAATTTAAAACCAAAATATGCACAAAAAGTATTGTTTAAAATTTAATTTCAACAGAAAATTAAAAAAATTCAAAATTTTCCAAAAAAATTTCTTTTTTTTTTTCAAGTGAAAACCTTCAAGTGGGGAAAAAAATTTAAAAAATTAAAAACTAAAAATAGTAATAATTTTTTTTTTTTTTTGCTTTCAGCATGAAGACTATAAAGTAACGCACATGTGGTTAAATTTTTAAAATTTTAACTTATATAGTTTGAAAGTAACGGTGCGCGCAAATTTAAAATTTATCAATCTGAGAAAACGCATTTTAAATATACCTAAAGTATCCACTGTAAAGCTATCTATGAAAGCTATTATAAATGATTATAACTCAAGAAATAATGCAGATTTTTTAATTCGGATTTTTGCATATTGTTCAGAAATGCTTAAATATTCAGAATAAAACAAAATCTGAAAATTATTATTTTTTAAAGTTTAAAGGTCTTGTGTCCCCTATCACTTGACAGATTTAATATATAATTGGTTGAACCTTTTAATAGCTATAATTTTTTTATTTAACTGTTGAAAGCTATTTAAAAAAAGTAAGTGAGTTGGTTGGAATACAGTTCATTATGGTTAACAAGAAAGTAAAATAAATTCAATGACAGCAAAAGGACCATTTCGGCGAAAAAATAAAAGAGAAGGCTTCTGTTCTCGATCTAATTACAATTCTCAGAATTAAATTAACCGACATACAAAAGAAAATTAATAATTAATAAAAAATAACTCCCAACATGAAGAAAAGAAAAAAAAAACGTTCTTTGTTCAAACGAGACTATTTAGTATTAAAATGAAAAAAGAAATTAAGAAAACATAAGATTAATAACATCGCGTAAACGAAAAGTTTTTTAAAAATATATTTTTTATAATGATGAAAGAAGGTCACGTACTACCGAAACGTCTCAGTTTTCTAAATTTATGTTGTTTTCCAAAAGGTATTTCTTAATATAGTTTGTTTAAACAAAGTTTAATGAATGTTTCTGGCCGCAAGCAACTTCTTCTCATTAAAAAGTGAAATAAACAATGCGTGAATATAATGATACGAAGAATTTCTTAAAATATGAAAAGGAAAAATATTATTGTCTAAATGTGCAAATTATGTATCCGTATTTATAAAAAAAAAGATGTTTGTGTTTGTGGGCGTGTTTGTTGGCAATAGCTAGGAAAATATATCATATGCAGATGTCTAAAATTTTGGATGAGGATAGACGAAGACAGGTTCCAACGCGCCTAACTCTTCTTTATTTCCCAAAGCGTCAGATTTTCCATTAATTGATAATTAACTGAGATATTAATTGAAGACTAATTAAAACCGCAAAATGGCGGTGCTGCCGCTTGTATCTGTACCCGTCAAGGTTTACCTCGGTTCTTCGATCAGACGATAGGAAAGCGTTACGGTTTTCTGCATTTTGAAATCGCAATCACCGGATCTACTTTAGTGTTACAAGAAGAAAAAAAAAAGAAAATAACGAAAGGTTTCACTGTACCTTTCCGGTTTTAACGATATATTTCGTTGAAATAATATTAATCTTTACTATTAAAAAAAAAACTTTTTTTTCTGGAGCTCGATTACGTGTACATAGGTTACGTGTACAAGGTTCCACATTTTCCATTTTTTCCGAAGTTTTAAACAGCAATCTGCAAGCCCTGGATGTATATATATATATATATATATATATATATATATGTATATAACAGAAGCAACAACAACAACAGACTTATTCAGATACCTTTCCGTTTCTAGCGATGTCTTTTTATATATTTTTTTAAATAACATTTACTATTTAAAAAATATTTATTTCCGGAAGTTCGATTTCATGTTGGTTTTCATGTTTTCCAATTCGTTTTCATGTTTTCAGCTTTTTTCTGCATTATGAAATGCATTATGAAACTGCCATACTGGTTTCTGGTATAGAAAATAATACTTATTCAGGTTGCATTTTCGGTTCTAACGATACCATTGGTTAAATAAAAAATATTAAAATTTACTATTTCCGAAAAAAATCTTTCCTGTTTTCTTCTGCAGTTTCAAAATGCCATCTTCTTTTCCCGGATTAAAAAAATAAATAATTACACATTTATTCACAATATTTTTCCTTTTCTTTGCTTGAAAAAATAATATTATTTACTATTTAAAAAAGTTATTTTCTAAAAGTTGTTTCATGAATTCGCCAGAGACTTTGCCGGAGCCGGTCAAAACTCGAAGATATTTCGCCTTTTAAAAGAGTGAAGGGCGTTGGCGTGATTTTTATTATTTAGTTTTCTGCAGTAACTAAGTTAATAAGTAATTTAGAGAATTTAAAGTTTAACATATCTAAATATCAGAAGTTAAATCGGCAATCCCTATAACTGTTGCTCCTTAGTCGGCAAACCCTTAGTTCGTTTGGAAAGATTTTCGTTTAATAAATATAAAATCATACAAATTCCAGGTTCATTTGTAAAAACAGATCGGATCGTACGCTGCAATCCGAAGGCAGTGGGGTCCGCAACTCTAGGTTTTCTAGGATAGATTTTCGTTAAAAAATATAAAATCAGACAAATTCAAGGGTGTATGCTGCCAAAGGTAGTAGGGCCCCAAGTATTAGGTTTGTTTAAAAAAAAAAACAAAAAAAAACATGCATTTTAAAATATAATATAATACAAATTCAAGGTTCGTTTGGAAAAACACATCGGAGCGTGGGTAGCGACCTCGGGTGTACGTTGCCGAAGGTAGTGTGGCCCTCAACTCTAGGTTCGTCTTGATAGATTTTCGTTTAAAATATAATATCACACAAATTCGACGGTGCATGCTGCAGACCCGATCACTACATTTCTCCCTGAGAAAAATGTCTGAATTCAATACTTTTTTTAGTGATATTTAACGTCTTTATTTCGGTCCGGGAACCATATTAGAGGATCTCCAAAAGAAACAATTGATCTGGCATGGTAATGTTAAAAGAATGAGTGATGAGAGACTACCCAAAATCATTGCATCTAATTATAGAGCAAACGAAAAAACTCAACGAGGAGGACCACGAAAGACCTGGGTGGATGGTATAAAAAAAAGCCATGAGGGACAGGGGACTGGAGGAGGTATTGACCTTTGACCGGAAGAAATGGAGTTGTCTCTTGTCGATTTTTCGGATGGCAGCACCTCATGCCATAAGCCGAGTTTATATATATATATATATATATATATATATATATATATATATATATATAATCTGTATTCTGTTTTTGCAATGTCAAATGAATTTTATTGCGTGCTATTTACTTTTATTGAAAAGAACATCTTAACGAAGTATAATGACAAACAGTAACAAAAATAGTTTAAAGAAAAGAAATACTTTCCAAATTTAAGCTTAATTTTTAAGAAAGAAAAAATAACTTTAAAGTGTTATTTTCTTGCATTTTTTTTTGGATTTTAAAATACAGTCTATAGTTTTTTTTGCAATACGCAGAACTTTTTGTTGTATACTATTTATTTTGTATAATTCGTAAACTAGTCAAAATGTTAATTGAGATTAGTGAGATCATTGTCAACATATTTCAACGAAACTTTGTGGATATATTGATAAATTTTCCATGTTTAAAGAGCATTAAATTTGTGCATGATGTTTCAGTAGTAAGTCTGCTTTAAGTTGTCAAATATGTCGTATTCGTAAGATTTTGCATTAAATTGGAACTTCGAGCAATAAAATGATTTGGTGTGAAATATTCACTTTTTATGCAATTATTTCTCTCTTTTGATTTGGCTATTTGCAATAATAATTTCTTTAACGTGATGAACATCATCAATATAAGGCTGAACTAAGGTATACGTTCCTATGTTCAGCCATCTCTTAGAAGTTAACTACAATGAAATAAAATGCTATATAATATTTAAAAATTTTAAATGAAAGCAATATCATTTGCCAATCGTCTTTCACAAGTCACCATCCAACAGCAAAGTATCATAGATATTTTTTATAGAGCTAGTAATCATACTGGGATATTACAAGGCTGACTACTAAAGTTTTTACACTATTATCTGTGACAAATTCAAAATACTTGTTAAATACAATTAGTTTTTTTCATATATTATATTAATTTTCGTCTTAATCAACAATAAACATTTCCACTCTGCATTGCTTACCTTCGACTGGAAATCTCTTCGGCAAGATAGTGATAGCGCCTTCTGCGATATCTTCGTTTCCTCTCACTGGATGCATTTTTGCTCCCCAGCCATCACTTCCCAACCAAACAAATCGACCTGGAGGTACTTCGCGTCTTCGCGCTGCAGCCAGAAGATGCCTGACATAAATGATAAAATAGTTTAAATTGATAAGCGAAGAAGAAAATAAAACAACATTTAGCCAGTGTCACAACTTAAATCATGAGGTCTTAATATGTTTGTTCCATGGATTCCTTTGCCTAACAACAGAATGCCACGGACCCCCTACTCAGAACTACGGACACCCACATGAATTAATAAACTATTTTTTCTTTTTATTAAGTCGGCTTTTAAATAATTTTTGAGCGCATTAATTAAACATTGTTTTAAACAGACATTGCATGTGATAAGATACTGAAACTGAAATTTGAGCTACAATATGTATCACTAGCTAAGTAACTATATCCAAATCCGTTGGGAAAATCTATTGGATTCTATTTCTTAGATATGCAAGAGCTGTAATATAATAATGTGGCTTTCTATGCTTGATAACAAATAAAGATAAGAATACTCTCATTTTCAGCATATATTACAAAAGAAAATTTACAATTTACTAAATATCCTTTAAAATAAATGTAATGCTCTGATTCTTCTCATTCAATCCCGCAGACACCTAAGAAGTCTGTGAACCCCAGTTTAAGTACCCCTGATTTAGCTAAAAGCACATACACATAAAAAAGTGTGTGTACGCGATGTTGTTTGAGTGCAAATAATTAATAATGTGGAAGTTCTATGACTATATTATAGTAATGAAAAAATGAAGCGAAAAGAAGTTAGTTTTCATTTTTGCTGTATATATTGTTCCTCCTGTGGCATTTTACTGGTTATTTGTATTTAACCCCTTAATCGTCGCGTAATGTTCGGAAAACTCCTAGAAAAATTGTCGATTTTTTTTTATTAACCCATTTTATTATTCATAAATTTCTAAGTTAATTAGTAAAAAAAAAAAAAAAAGCACTGTATTTTTTTTTTTCAAATTTAAAGTTTTCAGAATGGATAAAAATTTCAAAAAACACAATTTTGCTTACCTTATATTTGGCCTTTTTTTTTGTGCACAAGCTACTTTTTTAAAATTCAGATTGCTAGATTGCCACCACTTTTTTGAAGTAGAAATATTCGCCTTATTTAATGACAGATTAAATACTGGAAGAATAAGGCCTATTACACTATTTAAAAAAACGCATGGAAATCAAACGATATGAATAAAATAATAAAAAAGTAGCTTACACTGCCCGTGAGGGTCACGGGCACGACGAAATTTGTTTACAAATGACTGCCCGTGAAGATATCGGGCCCGCCGATTAAGGGATCTTAAAATAATATCGGGAGTGACAAAATCATTGAATAAATCATAATATTACGGCTGCCACAGGCAACTATTTTTACAATCTATTCGCACCACTCTTATTAAAATAGGAATTCTGTACTATATTTCTCTTGCAACTGCTGTTAAAATGTGTTAAAAGATTTTTGTTTAGAGAAAGTGGTGCGAGATAGAATTAAAATTATGAGAATAAATTGTTTGTCGCGGCCATGACCCTCAAGGGAGCGACAAAATTTGTTCATAAATTTTGCCCGTGAATACATCAGGCACGATGATCAAGGGATAAATTTTGTCATTAGTAATTTCTTAGATTGAAATTATATATATCGTAAATACATAGTTGTGAGTTAAATAAAAATTGAGAGTAAAATCCTATGAAAGAAAGAAAGCAAGCAAAAAATAGCTTATACTTTTTCAAATTCTCTTTCATCGGAGGATATGCAGTGGGCAGGGCTATTACCATGCCTTATCGTTCAAGATATTTTTCAAAGAGAGCACGGAAGCTTTATGTTAAATCGTTAAACTTTACACAGTGGAGATCTTTAAAGTCGAAATAATGTGAATGTCTATATTGGTGTTTTTCCATGCAGCTTCTCCTTCAAAGTGTTATCTAAAAATCGTCAATTCATAAAAATATTTGCCTTTGTAAATTTGTTTCATTAAAATAAATGTTTCTGGAGATTCAAACGATAGCTCCAGGAAAAAAGCTTCATTACAAAAAGTTCACATTATGTTCACTGTGTAGTTAGCTCACTGTTAGTTCACTGTTTAGTTTACTGTGTAAGGTTAAGAGAAGAAGGTTTCACAAAATGCTTCAGCACTTCTTTTGAAACGTAGCCTGCAATAGGAGTGTTCTATATCATCTCACGGTCTCTTTGATGAAGCATACAGTATTTTTTGCTGTATCTATATTTATATTTTTATGATACTACACTTAGTTTTTATTGAATACACTTTCTATAATTCCTTAAACCTAACGTAAAGTACGAATTCTTTACATTGCTTTATAGATTTTGAAAATCGTTTAATTATATTTTAAGTGTACAGTTATTAAAAAATATTTAATTATTCGTTTAAGACTCTTCAAAGGTGAGAATTATGTTTAAATATCTTTTATATTTTCTAAAGTATGTTACTAGTCACTACTTGGATGATCACAAACAATATCTTAAAATATAATTATTTAATGCATAGAGTATCCCATAACAAATGTCTTTTCGTGGGCTATATTTTCATCTGCAATAACTTATTTATTTTGTCTCATTCACTCAATCTATACATAATAGAAATTGTATCAGATTAAACATTTATGGGAACAAAAGCTGATTATAAGCATAAAGAAAACTAGACGGAAACATACTTTACTTTATCTTCGTTGAGAAAAATGATCACAACTTTTGCCAGCTGATGCCTCATTAAAGCGTCAATTGCTTTATCATAATCTTCTTCTGTTGGATCTCTTGGGAGGGTGTGTACTTCAGCAAAACAAATCTCTGCCAGAAAATATGAAGGAAAGAAGAAATATACACTTTGATATACAGTTTTTTATGATATTTTTTGTTATGAATTAGTACGTATCTACACAATTTTTTGATAAAATACGTTTCTATTTAAAATAAGACATTGATTTCAAAAATAGTCCATAATACACACACATACATAAACACACTATAGAAAATGTATTTTTAAAGAGTACAATCATCTTTCTCTATCATAAGAATTTACGCCTATTATTTGAATTTTTCCCTTTATTAGAATTGCACAGAGCCGGCAAATAGAATAAAATAAAAACATCTAAATTTTACAAATTTTGATATTAAATCTTTGGTGTTAAAATATTTGTTCACAACTGTTACCTGCTAAAAAATCTTAGTTAAAATGTATCGTATTTCAAGATGAGTTATATAAACATTTGTAATTTAAACGAAGGAATGTAAAGTTCATTATTCTGCTGATAAAGTTTTCGGTTTAACAGTAAGTTAAAAGCGTACAGACTGAAAGTTTTTCAATGTCCTTGCTGCTTTTATTACGTTTAAAGCTCGAATTTGGAGCTATAATAATGACTGATTGAGACAAGTTTTATATCTTACAGCATAACAGCTATATTTTCATATAATTTGTTTTTGCTATCCCGTTTTTGCTAGTACAGGATCACACAGCAGTTGAATATTAAAACATAATACATTTTAATAATAATAATAATAATAAAATAGCTTCTAATGATACTTATTTCGTTTTATTATAGTGCTCAAGGCATCGTCGCATTTGAGCAATCAATTTTAGCGTTCCTGATTATTGAATATATGACACATCAAGTGGTTCCTATAACGAACTGCCAGTCAGCTGGTGCACCTACGATGATGCCATAGCAACATCGTACCTTCGCTTCAAAGCAAAATGAGCGGTATCCCTATTACGGATGACTACCAATGTAATTGGAATAAAGTTTATTTCGATTTGCAGCGAGATGTGCGATGTTGTCATGGTAACAACCCCCGTTAATGTGCCAACAGTCTAGCAGTTTCGTTATCTGTACCACCGAATCTGCCATACATAAAAAAAGAAAGAACGAAAGAAAAGCAGCACTGAAATTAGTTGCAAAAATGTGGAGCTGACTCATGGACTATTTCACTTCCGTTTTGAACTGAGCTTAGTAGTACTTCAGTAACTACTTATTTTATTTATTTTCTTTCACAACTATATGCATAAAACTCGTAACTAAATAGAGGCATATATTACTTTAAAAAACATGAGGCTGGCTGGCTAAAAAAATTTCATTACCTGGTGCTGTTACATTGTCCGCCAATTCTTCTAAAGTTTTCAGTGCAAGTTCTCCGTAATCACCTCTGGAGATAACAGCTGATATGTACGTCCACTGAAAATGTATGAGAAGATCCAACATGGCTTGTACTTGAAATTTATCGGATGGTACTACCCGAAAGAAGTAAGGATATTTGTGCGTGTTGTCAAGCTCTTCACTTGTTGAAGCATAACTAACTTGGGGAATCTAAAAAGTAATACAGTTCTATTTTTCTCAAACGATCACAATGTTACTTTAAGCACCCCTTTAATATATAGCTATAATCAAAGTTTAACAAATGCGGTCGCCAGGTCGCCACTGGCAACCACGTTTTTTCATCTGGAGGCCAACTTATTTAATATGGCATTTTTTTCTGTTTCATTTTCTTTTCTTTTCTTTCTTTTTTCTTTTTTGTGGGGAGGGGAGGGGAGGGGGGGGGGGGGGTACAAAAATGAACTTAAGAAACAGAAGGTTAAGACAAAGGGTATTTTTTCTCTAACCTCTACTCGTGCGGGGCAAACAGAGATCTTGCTCTTCTCTCGTACTTTTAATGAATGGAAGTACCATAAAGTGATTTTCCATTCTATGCACAGTAACTTGTCATTCTTTTCTGCTCTAATGTAAATTGATTAGAATACTGGGGCGGCGAGGGGGGGAAGAGGTTCCAATAAAACAGCAAGAAATAGTGTCAATCCAGTCTTTGTGGCATTTAAATCATGATACAGTTTCAAATCAGATTTTTGTGTTCAGAATTAAAGCTGATTAATCTATCACACTTATTTAAAAAATAATAACATATAAGTGATTATAAGTATTTTATCTGAAGTAAATCTATAAAACTTAAAAAAACATACGAATATAATAACATAAATACGAGTTTAGTATTAGTGTAGTTTAGTATGCTAAACTATGTAAGTGAAAACTTCTAAGTATTCTAAACTATGATTTTTTTCTTAATTAATCGATAAAAAACATTTGTATTTTTTAAAATCAATTTTGGGGGAAGGTGAGGGGGGGGGGCGTAAATATTTTTTACTGGCTACTAGAATTTTTTGCCGGCTATCACATTTTATAAAATTTGTAAAGCCCTGGTTATAATACATATTAGATTATAAAAGCAATTTTTCGTCCCATCTCAAAAAATAACGTCACTGATGTAACATAGCCAAAAAGATAAGTAATTTGAACGATGTCACGGATTTTTTTAAATAAAATATCTTTTATAAAAATTCGTGGTATAATATATTTAAGATTAATAAATCAAAATAAGCACACAAATAACTGAATGGTCCGAACAAGTCATTTTAATTAGAAATTTAATATACAAACACCAAGACTTCACGTTCACAGCACAAACATTACATTCAGAGTCTTAAATACAGTAAACTTCTAATTATCCGTTACTCACGGGACTGACGGTGTGGGGGAATAATCGAAATAGACGGATAATCGAAAGACAGTACAAGACTGTTACTAAAACTACATTTCTATTTGTCAGTTTATAAATAAGTATATTTAAACTCTTTTTTTTTTTCATCTGTTGTGTACTTTTGTTAATAAAAAGCATAACTGATAATAAGAAATCAATTGATGAGACAAAGTTCAAATTTTATACTGAATAAATATTTAGTGTCTGTTTTCATCCAAAGTAATCCATTATACATTTTTGTTTGCGTTTTGCTTGCGCTTTTACTGCAACAAGATTACGAATTCTACGGAATAAAATTACTTGAGTTGCACCTGTTTACTCTTGCATCTCAAACAAATTAATGCACTTAGAGAGCATAATCTCCACTTCTTCATGACAGACTCCTCGATCACCATTTTCCGATTCATCACATTCATCCGCACTAGGTTTTCTGAATTCAAAACATTTTGAATAATTTCGTCATTCGTTAATTATTTATAACCAATATCATTCTTGTCACAATTAAGCCAGTCTGTGATTTCATCTGCACAAATATTTTTAAAGAAATATCTTTTCAGAATAGCGCCTCATCAGTCGGTTTTACTGTGCATTTGAGTTTTCGTTCTTCGTTTCTGATAAAAAAAACAAAAAACAAAAAAAAAAAAAAACAAGTTAAGTGAGGGGGTGGCGGTTAACCAAGAGTGGCGGCTAATAGAGTGACGGATAATAGGGAGTTTACTGCATATTATACTTGGAATACTTGTTCTTTACATTCTGAAAGAGAAAATTCTATAAAATTCTTTTAAATATTTTTGTTGTGACATAATACATACTTATTTCAATGTGATATTCGTCAAATATTTTACTATAGTAATATGAAAAAGTTTCATCTTCTAATCTAACATTTTTTCTTTTAATTATCCTTTTCTTATTTCATATTTTTTAAAGATTTTGTAATTATCAAAACTTGTGCTATACTTAAATAACAACGAATAAAATTTCTACACTGTCCGTGCAGTTGAAAATCAAATAAAAAAAGAGTCGGTTTGTGAAGTCGTAAGTAGTTTAAACATATCTCAAACTTTCTTCGAAGTATGCAAATATACTAATATATAAATAAAATCTATATCTAATGGTTGGAGTATCATAGTTGAGATTTTTTTCCAACAGAGCGAAAACAGGCAAACCAAAGTACTCAGGTTCGAGTCCTGGTCCCGGCATATTTTCGCTTTGTTGGAAAAAATCTCAACTATGATACTCCAACCATTATATATAATTTATCTAGTTGAATAATACTTTCCTCTGTTCATTGTGATATAAATAAAATTTTTCGTTGGATCAATGACCGAACAAAAATACTATTTATTCAACAAAAGTTTGTTTGACTAGACAAAATTTTCTTTTTAAATAATGGTCCAAAGGAATTTTGTTTGATCAAAAACATTTTTTATCGATGAATGTGAATTACCATTTCCCGTATTCCGGATAAATTTGATACTGATGTAACTCTGAATTGTGATCAATTAAGAAATGGAATAGAATCATTACACCATTGCAAAAGACTTAATTGATGTTTGTAAAATACACCGAAAAAATATACTGTTTCAAGAAAATTCCTATTGGACTCTATTTAAATAAAAAAATTTGATGAGTCAAACAAATTCTGTTGGATGGAGAATATTTTTGCTTATTTGTTTGGCCCAACAAAATAGTAGCTAACTGGAACTTTGTTGTATGAGCAATATTGTTTTTTTTTGTGGATTTTTACAAATTTTAGCAATAAAACAAGCAATAAATTAGCAATAAATTTGAAATACAGAAATAATTTACTCTTCATTAAAAAATATCTAATTAAAAAATTGTATTTGTTAATAGGAAAAGTGTTTATACACTTTTGGAACACACTGTATACTAATAAAGAAAAAATAAACTGGGAACTTACTTTAAATAATCGGAAGATATTTGCTACAGCCTCTGAAACCGCACTATTTGAAGCACCGATGATTCCAGCTACTTTCCTCTTGGAAGAGCTGTCGCCACAATTGATTTGAAGAAACTGAAGGGATTGCTCTAGTGTAAAAGAGTCGGAAGAACAAGTGTCCAGTATCATGACACCAAGATTGAATCCCCATTCTTGGGGATTATTGTTGATTTTATCTATGGCATATAACATAGCTTCTAGTCTCTGAATGCCCTTTTCAGCCAAGATAGCACCACATGGTTCAGTTTCATTTTTACCTTTATGATGGACCGGGAACAAACCTCCGATGGTTATTTTGTTTTTGCTTGGTATGTCAATTTTTTTCGGTACATATGCAGAGGTAAGTGAGAAAGTTAATATGATTTGACACGCAATGAACCACATACTTATTCCCGTTCGTTCAATCTTAAATTTATGCGTTTTCGAGTTCTTTTCACCTTCACCCAAATACAGATTTCATTTAGAACACAAATATAATATATTTGCTTTCAATTTTTTTTCATTTTCACTACACATTTTCTTGTTAGTGAAATCCCTCATATAAATTTTCATTTCGTTTTTTTATTTATTTTTTAAATTTTACTGTCACTACTTTTTGTTTTCACTATCTGACTCTTGATAAAATATATCACATATGTTATTTTATACGTCTTCAAGTTCTGTTCAAATTAAACTCAAATTAAGTCCAACCATCACTGTTGGCAAAATATATAATGTAAACTTCCTATTAATGCATTTAAATTTTTTTCAGTTTACCACGTTTGGTTTTAACACACCCCTGTTGGTGAAATATCTAACATAAATGTATTAGTTAGATTTTCAAGTTCTTTATACCATTCAGCATAAACTGAATTCAGTATCTCACTATTCACAAAATATGTCATTCATATGCGAACGTTTATACGTTATATTGTACATCACTATTTACGTTTTCAAGATTTTTTTAATTTAACTCTCACTGACTCCAATTATTTGACTATTGGTAACATATGTCACCTAAATTACTGTTTATATTTTCAAGTTCTTTCCACTTTCATATTATATTGAGTTCAACATGTCACTGTTGGTAGAATGTATCACATAAATTTATCATTGTTCTGAAGTTCTTTTCACTTTCATCACACACATCTCTAGTTATTTCCCTGTTGGTAAAATGTATAACTTAAATTTATTAGTTATGTTTTCAAGTTCCATTAATTTTTAGCGCATATTGACGTCACTTGCTTTTACGTTTAATTCAAAAGTTATGATGTACATTGCGACTTATGTTTTCAGGGCTGTTTTTCAATTTTACCACACACTAATATTTGACCATAATCTAAATTTGATTAGTGATGAAACATATCATCTATGCGTTTTCGTATTCTGTTGACTTTTTCCGCATACTATTTACAGTATTTCACTGTTTGTAAAACATGTTAAGTAAATGTATTGTTTACGCTTTTAAGCACTTTGTTATTATTTTACTGTTTACTTCGTAAATTTAAAAACTCGTAAATTTTTTTACGAGTACGGATTTTTTTACGATTTTACTTCGTAAAAATATGAATAATACTCATATTATACATGGTAACATACATTTTATATTATGTTTTAAAGAAATGTTTCTTCATAGCTGTTTTCTTCAGGTTACATATTTATTTTTCACATTAAATTCATGATTTTGTGAAACATTTAGTCTTTCTTAAACTGAATATATTGTGTTTGATTATACATAAAAAGATAAAATTGTTTACATTGCATTCATGGAATATATTTTCATAAATACATAAAATATTTAGAAGTCTAAAATGCATGTGGTAAAATTGTTGAGTATTCTAGAATACTATTTTTCGATATACAAAATTCTACAGCAATAAAGAAACTCGATAAATTCAAGCGATCATAGGTTCTAACGTTTTAACCTGTATAAAATACCTATGTGTATTAATTATAACACACATGTTTAAAAAATAGTATTTCGACGAAGAAATTTGTTCATGTCACACACTTTAAAATATAATATTTTATGTTTTAATTCCAAATACTTAAAAAAAAATCCCTTTGATGTGCTATTATTACACCATTAAAAAAATCATACTATCATCATACAGTCAAAAATCCATCATATTGATTTGTAAATAACATTAATAAATTCAAAATACAGTACAAAAAAAAAATCTATGACTTTATCTACAAAAAATTTAAAGAAACATTGCAAATATTACAAAAATTAAAACTGCTCCAGCTAGAGAATGAAACATTTCGAACCACATTTTGAAAAAAAAAAAAAAAAGTAGATAAAGGGGTATTCTTTATCTTTATTAAAAATGTATGAAAACGGAATTTATTTATATATTAAAATATGAAATATATATTATTTATATATTTATATATATATATATATATAAATCTATTAAAAGTTTTAAATATGTTATATTATCTTTTTAGTTTCAAATATTTGTAAATAAATTCGTTTTATCTGCTATTGCAAAAAATAGATAGAACCGTGCATTTTTCAAGTTATAAATATCATTTAAATGAATTCAAAATATAGTACAAACGTTTCAATGAAAATCTATTACTTCATCTATCAAATGCTTATATATATTTGTTTATAGAAATGTAAAACTAGAAAATTTTCTTAAACAAGAAAAATAATTATTACAAAAGTTTAAACTGATCCAGTCAGAGAATGAAACATTTCAAACCACATTAAAAAAAAAAAAAAATAGATACAATATATAATTTCTTTTTATTGAAAAAAATTTTAAACTATATAAATGTGCAAGAATTGTTAAAGAGCGATTAATATTTACTTAAAGTGTTATTATGCACTAAAATAAGAAATTATGGTAAATACTGCAGAAACATACATATATTTCAATTTCTTTTTAAGATATTTTGATTTATCTTCTGAGGTATTATTTATATTTTAAAATAAATAAGAAGTGCTCAATAATTATAAATATTGTTTGCAGATATTAAAATAGATTATTTATATTAAATTTTATCTTAGAATATCATCATGAAAACCACATATATTATTAATAAATTTTAAGTAGCGTATATGTATATATTTGTCATAAACTTAATTAAAAAAAAATAAGTTTTAGAAAAATATTCAAGAAAACTTCGTTTGAGAGTTAATTATCTCACTATTGAAGAAATTCTTTTACATATTTTAGATATTAAAACAAAACAAAAACTTTCTATAGAATGTTAGAAAATTAATAACTAAAATGTGTTTCATATAATTAAAAAAACTTTTTAATAATTTTTTTAAAATAGCCTAACAACAAATAAATATAGTCAAAATCGGAAAAAGTTTGAAAAAAAAACACTATCAGACGAATCTAGATGTATTTTAAGTGCTTGATAAAAATTAATTTTTATCTTAAAACAAATGTAGGCAACTCAAGCTTATTTTCAGTACATCATATAAAAATATTCATTGATGAATTAGTTTATGTTTATATGATAGTTTGCTATATTTTATTTCTAAATTTATTAATGCTTTTCAACAATCAAGAAAAATACAGATTTATCTTTTTCCCAAACTTTTGAATGCTTCATTGATGCACAGCTGTAGAAACTCCATGAATAAATGCTGCCTAAAAAATAAGAGAATGATATGAATGCATTGTCGTTAAAAAAAGGAGACATATATATATGTACGCATTATCGTTAAAACAAAAATAAATAAATAAATAAATAAATATATATATATATATATATATATATATATATATATATATATATATATATATGGTACACACAAGGTACATAAAAAAAGTTTGGTGAATATAGTCCGATACTTAAACAACGACTCAAATATGAACTTAATACGAACTCGAATACGACTTGAGAGACATGTGAAGAAGCTCCTCCTGTTGTCGAGATCACTGTGTTCAAGTAGAGTTAGTTGCCCGCGGGGACTGGAACTCCTATAATAGAGGCTGACGCATCATCGCAGATTTGGCACCCTAGAACTCCTATAACAGAGGCTGACGCATCCTCGGAGATTTGGCACCCGAATTGGAGCCAAGTCAAAAAACCAAGCTAATCAGAACCGGTTCAGCCAATCAGAACCGAGTCTTAGGTAAGGCTCCTTTAAGGGGAGCTGACGCATATCCATTCTGTTGCCCAAAATAACCGCCATATTGTGACCTAGCTCAGCATTAGGAAACCGCCTGAGCAGGTGGTCGCCGTCCCCGTTACTGTCACTCGCCGTCCACTAGTACGGTAAGCTAACCGGTTTTGGGTTCAACTTGACACACTCTGAAACGCCCACAAAGAACATCCGGGGTCCCCGGACCCAAAGTCTACTGCGACTGTTAGATTGAAACTTATCAATTTGTAAAGCAATTATCTCACACACCTATACGCGGAACTAAAGAATGTCCAAATTCAGTAGTTCCCCACCTGTGCTCCCTGTCAAGCCCAAGGTGACGAAACAGGGTTTACAAAATAACAAACAAGGGAATACAATCAGACCAATTCGGGCGGGCTCGGTAAGCTCGATGACGACCAGCGCATCAGAAAAAGAAGAAACACAGAAGAAAAAACAACAGAAGAAGACAGCAACAAGGGAAGAAGTAGAAGAGAAAATAGACGCACATCTCACAATCACATTGAATAGCAGCGACAGCGACCCAGACGAAGCGGAGGATGGCGAAATAACAGAAGAAAACAAAGCAGGAAAAGCAACGGAATACGAGAAAAGGCTCAAGCAAGAAATCATAGAATATTGTGCAGAAACAGACGCAGGTATAAGAAGAAGCGTGGAGGCGGAAAAAGTAATGAAAGCCCTCAATTACTTACAGGTACTACAACACAGATGCAGTAGGATACCAGTCGGGACAGGCAACGAAATAGACAAGATAGTAGAAATCATCACGAAGAACATAATGGACTTAGAGGTGAAAATGCAAGCAGCAAGTGCAAAAGTCGAAATCCTAGAACAACATTGGAGACCAACGGAAAACAAAGATACAGAAAAAAGCGTAGGTAACGTACACAGGGAGGAGGTGGTCACCGAGACTCAAACCAAGCCTCCAAGAGGATATGCGGAAGCAGTCAAAGTGGCCACATCCACCCTCATCATCCAAGGGACAACAGAAAGAGACGCGGAAGACCTAGAAAAACAGATAGCAAGAACAACGACGGGACACCATGGAGGAGTTAAGAAGATAAGACGAATAAGGAATGGGGTGAAGCTAATCTACGAGGACGAGAAAGAAGCCATAAAGATCAAACACAGCATCACGAACAGCGAAGAAGCCAAAGAGACAATAAAGGTAAGATCAGGAAATATCAGAAAGAAGAAAATAATGATATTCCATGTCCTAGACTTCGTGGAAGAAGACCAAATAACTGAGAAGATAAAGAAGACATTGGGACTGGGGCCGCATACGAGGGAGGGCGTCATCAGTTTGCACAGGCAGGTGGCCGCCCGGGAGGGAAGCAAGCATCAACCTGTCCTACTCCCTGAGCCTCTGGCAGATCACTTGCTAAGGGCGAGGACGATCTGCCTGGGGCTGAGGGATTGCCCAATAAAGCCTTTCATCAGCGTGACGCGCTGTCACAAATGTCTTGAATATGATCATGTGGCAGCGCATTGCAGGGGGACACAGCGATGCTCTAACTGCGCGGGTGAACACCTGTACACTGACTGTAATCGGCAAACCCCCCGCTGTTATGCGTTCACAAAGTACAACGAAGTAAATAGACTATGGCTAAGAACACAGAAGAAGACGGATCATCAAGCCAACTCGGGTGCATGCTGGGTGCGTCGTCAGCTACTAACGGTCCGCCAACTACAGTCGGACAGGGGCACAGCACTAGCCTCAGCAGAAGAAGTCATTGAGGGGAGGGTGTCACTAAATTTCACAGGCGGCAAACCACAGTTGGTCAAAATGACCAGGCATGACATTGAAGCTAGAATACAACATGACGCTCAGCGCTGCAATTATGGTAATAGACACAAATAATACTAGAACCTCACGCTCAAGTTTCGCAGCGCAAAACCAACAAATACCACACGACCAAAACCAAACAAATATGCAACAAACACACGACACCCTAAACGTGATACAAATTAACCTATACGGTAGCAATAAAGCAACAGACACACTCGCAGGCTATGTCGCAGCCAAAGGAATACAAGTAGCACTCTTACAGGATTTCCATCAAAATAAAAAAACGGGTAACATAACAGGGTTCAAACCAGAAAATTGGAATGTCACAAAAACACCACAAAACAGATCTGCGATTATAACCCGATTAGGCACCAAACCAATAACAATACTAACAAGAGAGTTCACAACAGCTATAAAACTAGAAAACAAAGACAAAACTTTCACAATAATAAATACATACGCCCCCCCTCTGGCGGACTTCCCAGAAGTACTAGACGAGATAGGTGAGGCCCTGAGTAAAGCGGTTGGAGAAGTACTGCTAGTGGGGGACTTTAATGCACACTCAACAGCATGGGGCTACGATGACATAGACCACAGAGGGCGCGAGCTAACAGATTTCCTCCTGCTACACGCGTTGTTTGTCCACAACCCTCCGGACGCACCACCCTCATTCAAAACCGTACGAGGGAAAAACAGGGATGGTACAATAAAGGAAATACAGGGATGGCCGGACTTGACAATAACAACGGCAACACTAGGTAACGACATAAGTGATTGGCATGTCAGTGACGATGTCTCACTCAGTGACCACAGATACATAAAATTTAAAATTAAAAACTACGAGAACATAGACTACCAAAGACATGGTCTACAAACAAAGATAGGCAAACATGCAAAATTTGATAAAAACATTAGAAAAATCAGAAACAAATACATTAAAAAACTCCAAAAAGCAAGCACAACAGACCAGCTGGACAACATAACACTCAGATTGCAAAATGAAATCACATCGATAGCGTTTGCAAGCTATAAGAAAAAATCTACACCTGCGGTCACTGCCCCACCATGGTGGACGGATGAAATTAAAACAGCGAGGAACAAAGTTAGGGCACTCAGGAGGAAATTTCAAAAACAACAGAACGAAGAATTAAAAGTAAAACAACACATAATCTTCAAAAAAGAACAAGCAAAATTAAAAAAACTAATAAACAGAACAAAATCCAAAACATGGAAAGATTACTGCAACAAGGTCACAGACACATATGGCTCCCAATATAAAAACGCTAGCAACAAAAGAACAGGCCGGGTAAAACTAGTCAACATTCTACCCCCAAATACAAAAGTAACCATTAAAGACACACTAACACATTTCCTGGACAACTTATACATAACAGACCAAAATATACCCCACACACTAACAAAGGCAAATAAAGAAAACAATGAACCAGCACCACCGGTAGTAACAAAGGCGGAATTAAACAGAATAATTAGAAACATTAAACAAAATAAAGCACCCGGATTCGACTTCATAGATTACAACCTAATTAAAAGAATTAATAATGCAACACCGCAACTACTACTGACACTCTTCAATACATGCCTAAGGTTAGAATACTTCCCAAAATCGTTTAAAGTAGGCATAGTGGTACTGTTCCAAAAACCAGGTAAAGACCCAACAAATCCAAAAAATTACAGGCCAATTTGCCTCTTACCAGCGCTTGGCAAAATGTTAGAACGCATAATACACGGTCGGATAAACTTCCACCTAAACAATAATAACTATTGGAGCAACAAACAGTATGGTTTCAAACAGGGGATCTCAACAGAACACGCATTAGATAACTTAATCAACACAATAAAAGAAGATAAAACAAACAAATACCAAACACTCCTAATAGCCATGGATATCAAAGGGGCCTTCGACAACATACGCTGGCCAATATTAATTAATAATATTAAGCAATCTCCCTGTCCAGGGTACCTGGTAAACTGGATAGTGAGCTTCCTCCAACACAGGTACGTTTCACTAGAGGAAAACGGCATTAAAGTCACAAAGCAGACATTTGGCGGATGCCCCTAAGGAAGTTGTCTCGGCCCGCTCCTCTGGCTATTAATCGCAGACACAGCACTTAAAAGAAATTGGGGAAAACATGTTAGATTACAAGCCTTCGCAGACGATTTTAGTATAATTCTAAGAGGCAGAACAAAGGATAAACTTAAGAGATTAGCAAACAAAATACTAAAGGAATTTAATGACTGGATAGAGGGGAATAACCTAACGCTGAACAGGGAAAAAACAGAACTATTATATCTTAACAGAGGACACACGGGAAACCTTCCAACAGAAAACACCAATGACATAGAGGGAATAGAACTCAACGGCCAGAGACTAAAAGTAAAAGAACAGATAAGATATTTGGGAGTCACACTGCACAAAAATCTAAACTGGATACCACACTGTCAAACACAAACAAATAAGGTACGAGCAAACTTCACAAACTTAGCACATATGGTAGCAAAGGGTTGGGGACTAAAAGCAAATATACTAAAAATCTGGTACACAACAGTAGTGGAAAAGACGCTAACCTACGCAGCACCGGTTTGGGGACACTGCCTCAGCAAAAGGTGCAAACAGATATTGTCAAGCTGCCAGCGACATTTTGCACTGGCCATAGTCAGGGCCTATAGAACGGCCCCAACCTCGGCACTTCTGGTACTCTCAGGCCTGATTCCAATCCATCTTAAAGTCTACTACGAAGCAGCGTGCGGCACAGTCTCAAGATTAAGGAAAAATGCAACAATACACAATGAAACTTTACACCACATCGAATACGACAAAAAAATAAACATATGGGAGAATCATCCAGCAGACACGATAGAACCTAGGATAGGGTACAAGACACAAGACACAACGATATACACGGACGGCTCTAAATTGGAATCAGGTGCTACAGGTTCGGCCTTTGTAGCATATAAAAATAATCAAAAGATAAAAACATGGTCAGTGCCGTTAAGGAACATCAACAGCGTCTTCCAGGCCGAACTACTGGCAATACAAGAAGCAGCAAAATGGGGCAACACCACGGGTGAGTCATATAGCATCCGCTCGGACTGCAAATCGACCATCGAATCACTTAGTAAACCATTCAACGTAAACAAAACAGTAGACACAATCCAAAAACTAATAAAAGAAGCTAACAACAAATTTAAAATCAGCTGGGTTAAGGCGCATGTAGGCATCCAAGGAAACGAAGAGGAAGACATGTTAGCCTAAACCGCAGCTCTAAATGTAAACAACAAAAGCAAATACAACCTGACTAAACCAATCTCAAAACTTAAAAGAACACTAAAAGATATAACACTAAAACAATGGCAGTTCGAGTGGGACTATGGGGACACAGGTAGGGAAACACACAGGTACTTCCCAAAAGTAGATAAAAATAGACTAATAAGCGATTACCTGCTAGCACAGCTATACACAGCTCACGGAGCTTTTCCAGCATACCTACACAGGTTTAAGAAAGCGGACACACCGGACTGCGAATGCGGAACGGTGGGTTCACCAAAACATTACCTAATTCAATGTCCACTCACCCAAGTACACCACCTGGCACAAATAACAACAGACAACGAGAAATTATGGTATGAACAATTAGCGAAAAACAAACACGTACAAAACAAGGCAAAGACAGTAATCAGGTGGCTCCAAGAAAACTGCGACAGCATCACGACACTAATACAAAACAACACACAATAATATTTAGCACCCCAGCAGCAGTCGAAGGTGGAAGGTAACACAACGGTAAAATGAATATGTATATGTGTTTATGTGTTATATGTTAAAAAAAAAGGCCTAGGAGCAATCCAAAGCCACCAAAAAAATTATAAAATTGTCCATGGGTATTGTCCAATGGCAGTGTGCGGTAGTCGCACAACATCAGCTGCTTCCAAGGCCCGAAAAAGGAGCCCCGTAATCACAGAATTACCAGCACGACGTTCGTCACCAACGGATCAGCAAGTTGTGCATTATGACACAGTAAGAAGCTTATAATAGCCCCCGGCACTGTCTGTCCGTCCTAGTGTAAAAGGAAAAAAAAAGTGTTTATTTATGTGCTTATGTGTTATATGTTAAAAAAAAAAAGGCCCAGGAGCAATCCAAAGCCACCACAAAAAATATAAAATGTCTATGTGTTTTGTCCTAGTAGCAGTGTGCGGTAGTCGCACAATATCAGCTGGCACCACGGCCCGAAACAAGAGCCCCGTAATCACAGTATTACCAGCACGACGCATGTCATCAACGGTCCAGCAAGTTGTGCACCATGACACAGTAAGAAGCTTATAATAGCCCCCGGCACTGTTTGTCCGTCCTTGTGTTAAAAAATATTATAAAAAGAAGGGGAAGAAGACAGATGAGAAAGAAGAAGAAGAAGAAGAACTGGAAGGAAAGAGGTGATAAGTATAAAGGATAAGTATGGAAAGTAGACCGTGTACGTTAATGGGAGCTGGTGCACGTTAAATCTGTTCGTGGCTCTAATGTCCTCCAAGTTCTATATAAGCGCTACCTCTGGGGGTGCCAATCCAGATGCAGGTCTCTCATCTGGAATTGGTTCAAAATTAGGAGACTAGTTTCACAGTTATATGGATCATGTCAGCTATATAGAAATAAAAAGCTGCAAAACCGGGCTCTTGGGCCAAACCAACAACAACAACAACAACCCATTATGGTTTAGTCAGTTAACGGCAATAGTACATATTTTAAATTACAAATTGTTAATTATTTAACAACCTTTCATGGGCCCAATGGACGGGTAGCCAAGTCAATTAGCACAATAAAAGTAAATTAATTTCAATAATGTAGTTAAAGTGTAATTCAGAATAAGTTCAGTTTAAAATGTAACATTCTTCTTTTCCAGGTTCCCCTTGCAGTTCCTCGTGCTGCCGGTTGGGACGAGCCAATGGCCGGCCCCAACTGGTAGCACAAGGGTTTTTTTTTTTAGCAGCAGTTTTTTTATTCATTTTATTTTTGACTGTTCGCCTCTTTATTAGGTGCAATTGGACATTGTCCGCAAAAGCTACCGGACCCGCTCTAATGGGACAGCCCACGGAGCCAGTTTTTACCAGGTGGGGTACGGTAGAAAGGCGCAGTCCCGTCAGCCCCCGCAGCGTTTTCGTCTGCCTTGCAACTCGGCCCAAAAATTTTCCCCGATGGTACGACTTAGCTATTGGCTAATTATATTTTTATTTCAGTGGTTTCATTATCTAGTTAATTTCTTTATTTAGTTTCCCTCAAAATTCTCTCCCCTTTTTCAAGCTAAGTTCAGTACCAACGTTTCGGCACTAAATTGTACAGCCCCATTTCAACTGTCATGACGAGTACGTGGTGTGCGGCGTCAGATCTCAGAACATTTAAATTTAGGAGTGAACAACACAGAAAAATCCGGACTCAGTTGATTGGCCGAACTGGGTACTTGTCTTTGTGGACCGCCCCAATAGGGCGATCAGGCGAATTTCGCCCCAATGACCAGGCACTCAAACCCGTCAAACTGGGTCGAATCCCGGTAGGTAGGGGCCTGGTCAGTGGTCCCCAAGCTAACCGGTCTTAGCTTGGTTTTTGGTCCGCTGGGTTATTAAATGGCGGTATGATTCAGCCTGTATTATAGGAGCTCTAGTCTTAGGTAACCCCAGCTCCGGCTGCGGTAGACTGATGCTGAACTGGGTACCAATAATCCGGAACAAAATGGATATGCTTCAGCTCCTATTATAGGAGTCTTATGGCACCCGAATTGCAGCCCAGTCGAAAAACTGAGCTAATCAGAACCTGTTCTATTATAGGAGTCTTGGCAACCCCAGCTCTGGCTGCGGTAGATTGATGCTGAACTGGTACCAATAATCCGAAACAAAATGGATATGTGTCAGATCCTATTATAGGAGTCTTAGCTGGGACTAATCGAACGGAGTCAATGTGACAGGTCCTGTCAAATGCAATGGAGCAAAGTATAAACTTCAAGTTTTGCTACAAATTAGGGAAAATCTATGCAATGCATTGTTGGTACATGTGTACGGATCAGATAGTTCGAGAGGCAGTGCCACATTTTTGCATTTATTTTTAGCGTTAGTGATTTTGATGTATATATGAAAAATTAAATTGTGCAGATAACAAAACTGCCAGTCAGCAGGCGTACCAGCGGGAGGTGGGGGGGCGATGTCATAGCAATATCTCCCAACCCTTTGCAGTGTGAAATGAATATAATTTGTGTTAGTTTGAATAAGAAGCGTCATCAGTAATCGGGTTGCCATTTACTTCACATTATAGGGGATTGTGCTATGTGGTTTGGTAACACCCCTCCACTAATGCGCCAGTTGACTGGCAGTTTCTTTTTCTGCACGATCATACATAGAAAAATCATGGACGCTAAAATTGGTTGCAAAATTGTGCCACTGCCTCCCGGACTGAGAAGCAGGGAGTAACAAATGTATTTATGACTGAGTAAAACGTTTTCGCGACGGAAAGAAAACTAGTGATGATGAGCCGTGTTCGAGTCGACCGTCAAGAATCACAACCCCAGACAACATCGAACGGGAGCGACAGGCTTCTTTTTGTCCCCCAGCTTTATTCGAATCATGAAAGGCTTACATTGTGTAGATGTACCAGAAATTCAACAACGTGTGACATCGACGCCGTTTCAAGCCAGCCATAATCAACCCGCGGCCCGGCGACCTTTTTTGTGCGCCCCGAGACACATAATCATTAATTCATATACTACTTATATAAAAAAAAATGAGATTGGTAAAAAGAAATATTTAAGACCTTTATTATTGTGTTACATATTTTTATGTCAAGATGAAAGATGTAATTAATTTAAAATTATGTTAAAAATATTCTAAATATCATTTGCTTAGTAAAAAGTTCTTTTTATGTGTAGTCTTATTTGCGTTACAATGGTATTTTTAAATCTTCAAACTAATCAATTATAATTTAAATTTAAGTAAATTTGAACTTTCTTATTTTTTTCCTTTAAAAATATTTAAAAAAAAGGATTTTACTCTGAGAAAAAAAAATGTTTTCTTAAAGAAAGATTTTTTATCTTTAGAACTTGGAAATTCTGCAGTAATATATTGCGTTTTCTACTTATTAAATAGCTTGTAATGATTATATTAATTTTATTGCTTTCTTGTATTGTTTTGCTATTTTAATATTTTGACTTAGAAATAGCAAAATACAATAACCAAGCAATAAAATTAATATAATCATTACTATCTATTTAATAAGTAGAAAACGCAATATAAGAATGCAGAATTTCACGTTTAACTACTTTGTATTACATTACTTATTGCCAAGTTTACTATTTTGTGATTGTAATACATTATTTATTACCAAGTTTACAATTTTGTGATTGTAATACATTATTTATTACCAAGTTTACTACTTTGTGATTGTTTTATTTTTTTCCATTATTATACAAGCATAGAGTAGCAAACACGTGTCTTGCGGCCCACGAGAAAATAAAAAGGTTGGGTATTGGCTGCTTCAAGCGATTCCAAATGAAATCTTCGCTGGCAGTTTTCAACAACTGTACAAACGTTGTCAAATGTGTGCTCTGGCTAAAAGGAGATTAATTTGAAAGGCAATAAAGATTTTTTGCTTGTATCTTTCGCCATTTTTATTTTATAAGACCATTCACCCGAACTTTACAGAAGCACCTTGCATAAACATATGAATTATATTTACTGATAAATTATTTTGATAGCAAATTAATCTTGCTATTAAATACTTAAATATTCTTCGGATGTTTAAAAACAAACGGTAAGTTTAAATCAAGGCATAAAGACCTTAAACAGAAGTCTTAAACGTTTTTCAAAATATAACATCTTATATATTAAAACGAAAAGGGAATTTCGTCAAATCCACTTTTAACATGAAAATGACCCATTCGCGCATGCGTAAAATTAAATCTAGAACCTAACCAGTTTTAGAGTACACTCGAAGGAGACAAGGGTGGCCGGGTGGTATAAGGCGCGGTTTATCTCTTTTTCGAACATCGTGTCGGTTCGATACCCGCTTTGGACAGAATGTTTTTTCTTATTTTATTGGCAATAATTCATTTTAATAATGCAATATTTAGGACAAAAAATTATATAATTAGCATTTTTTTTATTCGAATGCTTTATAATTAAAATTTAACATCCAAGAATATTTTGTATTAATTATTAAATTTATGTTAAAAGTATTTAAATTAAAAGATCGTGCATCTAATTATCGATTAAATAAATTGAACTGGTCTACAATTTTTATTATAATTGGTATGACTATCAAGATTCAAGATCTTGACGGGTACTATCTAGTAGCCAGTTTAAGATAAGCTGTCCTGTAAGTAACGCAGATTTAGCTGAATTTTCTCTTTAATTCAGGTGACAATCACATCTAGAAAGTAGCAGAATGTAGTTAAGGTTTTGTATTCCTCGTGAAAAAACAAAAACAAACATGCAGTATTCATTGTGATCGCTTTGAAAAACGAACTTGCTTTTCAAAATTTTAAAAATAACTACTGGGATCCAACCCAGGCTTCCGGAGTTACGGAATATAGTTGAAAACTATTTTTTAAATTGAAAACTCTAATAGATTTTCTAAACATAATATATATGTTGTTCACTAACAACACTAAGAAGGACATTTCTATAAGAGAAATATCAATTATGTATTCAAATAAAGTTTTGTAATTTATTAAAAGCGATATTACTTTCGTATTACCCGGCTAATAGCCGAAGAAATAGCCAATGATGTCGCTACTTACACCAGCCTTTTTGATTCTGATAATTTGAGTGGTTTAAGCGCGTAGTTCGATCGTATAACTGTTAAATTAGTGTTTAATTTATATTACTTTCATTTTTATTGATGAAGTTTTAATTTTTTTATGGAATACAAATCCGGAAACGATTGCTGATCTGTTTTTATTGTTTTAAGTGCAAAGAGCTTAATCCTTTGTAATCGGGATGCACGTGACAGACACATATAACCATAAAAATCAATAAATTGAGATTCAGTTTTGAAACAAATTATATTTGGAAGGACGTTTTTATTTTTTTTTTTATCTATTACAGAATAAAGTATTGTAATCGATATTTTTTTCAACCTCCAGTTTTCTACGGATTTACACGTTTTAGGGGTTAGAGATCCCGAAAAACACGTTTTTTAAAAATGTTTGTCTGTCCGTGCGTCCTCTTTGTATCATCAAAAAGTGTTTGAAGTTATTCATAGAATTAAACCAAACTTCATATTATATATTTTTGGTCATGGTCAGCAATTGAAATTGGGGATATTTCGCCGAAAGGGGGCGCTTTGATAGCGATTTTTGTGAGATTTTTCTTTTGTGTCATCGGAAAGTGTACAAAATTATAGATAGAATTGAACCAAACTTCATATATACATTTTTGACTATGGATGTTTAAGATGGGTATATTCCTCCAGCTATTGAAGTATTGAAATTGTATATTTCTTTTGTGTTTTGAGAAATATTTTATATTCTCTAAAGGGAAGAAGAGATCTTCAGAAAAATCAAGTGGCCTCATCCCATTTTAAAAACATTATGGAGAGAAAATATCTTAGAATTTAAATTCAGCTATTGAAAATATTTTGGATGACTTTCGCTTCAGAATGATGTATGTTTTATTAGTTATTCATTGACTATTTTCTAATAAGCAAAAATATTTTTAAAATGTAGCTACAAGTATTGTGTTTAAGAATAAAAATATTCTTATTGCTTAATCAGCAACTAATCAACTATAAATAAAAAATAATAATTTGATTTTAATTGTTCAGTATTCACAGAGAAGAGTCGATAACGATATTGACTGAAAAGAAATGCTTTCATTGGTGCGCAGGAATTCTCTACAAAAAGAAAACCTCGACTACTTATTTATCAGTCAGTAGTCTCAGGAGAGTTTATTTCAGGCACAAATAAGGAAAGAAATAAGTGTATTATCGGTCCGCCGTATTTTCTAGATTTCTAGTGAACGAAAGTCAAGTGATCTTATTTAATTCTTTCGGGTCCGAATTTTGTTGTTTTTAAAAATTTTTGGGGATCATTAATTTTAGGTTTGGAAAATTAAAAATAAATATCTAGAGGACAAAAGTTAAGGAAGTTACTGAACTTCATTAATTCAACACAATCATTCTAACTGATAAATAAATCATAGGAGTTGTAATTTTCCAACTGAGTGAAAAAGTGTTCATTCCGGAATTTGAACCAAGGACATTAGCTTATGCAGACAACGATCTACCAAATAAGCTATCCTGGACAAATACGGTGGGCACAACTCACACAGACAATCTTTGATAATGGCATCTGGTCTGTTACCTGAAACAGTTCAACAGAATAAATCGCAGGTAATAGAGCTCCAAGTACATACCAACTGCGCTATCTTGGACAAATTCATCGAGCACAAGTCACTCCGACAACCTTTAGATGATGGCGTACAAATAATTTACAATAACAGCAAAAATTGAGAACGGGAGAATGCACAGTAGAACGAGTAAGTTTATACATACTTATGCATCTTCTTTTTATATACTGCTGTTTATATAGCAGAATCCTTTAATTGATTTTAATCAGCATTTTGAAATGACAACAATCCATTATATTAGCAAGTTAAACCATGTGATCGTTGAGTGAAGAGAAGAACAAAGAATTGGGAGTTTTGGATCAAAAAATCAATTTACCACGATATTTAACTAGATAATATAAAAATTAGGAGAAGGTATAGATGTTTGATCAATTCGTCAATAAAGACAAAATGAAGTAATCATTTTTAGACTTTTTAAGAAGTATTTTTGAGAATATGTCTTAGAGCAGTTATGGATTACCGAAATTGAATAAAATGGGAGTGCCATTTGTTAAATTGTAGTGGTCAAGCAACTAAACTATAAAGGCATTCTAGTGTTTTGAAGGCGAACGTGATGCCATCATCTAATCTGTGTGCGCAACAGCGACACCTGTACTGTCTCTTACTCTAATTTTCAAAGTATGTATGGAGCCTTCGGAGTTTGCGGTTTCTGTGTTTCGCTGTGAGTTTATACAAATTTTAGCTTCGTTGGTCAATCTGTAAAGTATAAAAGCTGAAACGAAAGATTATATTCGCGGACTTGGGTCAGATCTCTTCTTGAGTGGTGAACTAAGGCCTGCGCTGATAACCTACCATTGTGTTTTCAACACGGAGTTGAAAATTAGCTGAGTCAAAGATTAACTGTTGGTAAGATTTTTTGAGGTATAGTGTGAATAAAAGCTATTCAACAGCCACGGATTGCTAGTGTACCAAAAGTTAGATTATATTAACGATTTTTGTGAGTGCTTCTTGTGTTTCAGCTGAAAGCATCGAGTGACCGCTGGATTTACTAGTGGATTATACTACAATTGTTCTTCACGTAAGTAGAACTTTGTTTTAGTACAACTGTTTAGTCATTTCTAGTGAAGATCAAATTAGTGAGTGAATTTTGCGGATCGCCGTTTAATATAGACAAAAACTTGCTGAGTGACTCTGCTACATCCCTGCCTGCATAGTTTAAATAAACGTATTTTAAACCTTAAACTCGCACCAAGTCTGAGCTTGCGGGGAATGGCTTTTCCACGCACGCTACAAAATGCATGCAAAACAATATACCTTTAAAACAAATTTAACAACCTTTATAACAGTATAAAAATTAACATATTGTCCCTTAGAACTTGTGCCATAAAGAAACTAATGAACCAAAAATTTTGTCCTGCTATATCTTATTTCTGAATTTTTCAAAATACTTAAACAATAATTCCCCCCCCCCAAAAAAAAAAAAAAAAATCTTTTAGACGTTTTTATTTTCTGATTGTATCTCAGATTAAATAAATGAGTTCTCAAATCACGCTATACAGTTTCCTTTACGTTAACTACAGCTGACAGAAAGGGGAGAAGCACTTCTTCCTTGAAGCTAATTACTTACTTAGATTGGCTGGGGCTTAACAATGTTTAAATGTATTCTCTTTGTAATCAAACACAGTGTTTTGGAGCGGTGATACCTTGGTTGACACGAATACCAATTAGTGATATTGTTTTCATGCAATCTTGTTAAACTACATTTTACTTTCCACGCAAGGAAAGTGCTAATTAAGCAGCCTACTACCAGAATATTGTTTTTTTCAAAAAGGCGCTTATTTTATTCAGTCAGTCTGATTAAGATAAAAAGACTAATGTTGTGAAAGACATACTATTAAAAATTTTTGGATGTAGTATGAGTTAAGTTTCAAGATAAGATGTTTATTTTGGACAAATAATCATTTTTTATAACTGAGATTTGTTTTAACCAGCACCTTATGTGCGGAGTTTTAGCTGAGAATAATCAGCATGGACAACTAATATGCCATGATTTCATAAAGCTCTTTTTATATATTATGTTATTGTGATAGATTGATTAGAATTTCAAATAGATCCTAAAATCCTAAAATAATATATTTACATTTTTTATGTGCTTGCGGAAAAACAAAAAAACAATATCAAGCAGAAATTATATACGATGGTCATTAGCGAAAGGAAAAATATTGGTAAGGGGCTACTTCACTCAGACGAAAACACCCGCTCGCTAATGTTAATCCTATGGAGGAAATTTTTGAAGATATCTCGTTCGCATTTCAATATTTTTAAATGATTTTTTTTGCATTGGATAGCTGAGGTCAATCTCTATGCACGCTCCTTTCTACTTTTCCGATTTTGATTACAAGTTTTTTTTTATTAAGATACTTTCACTTTTGGAACCAGTTTTGAAAATGGAAGTATTCTCAATTAAAAAAAAAAAAAAAAAAAAAAAAAACTGCAACAAAAATCGAAAAAGTAGAAAGAAGCGTGCATAGCGATTGACCTCAGCTATCGAATGCAAAAAAAAAATCATTTAAAAATATTGAAATGCGAACGAGATAGCTTCAAAAATTTCCTCCATAGGATTAACATTAGCGAGCGGGTGTTTTCGTCTGAGTGAAGTAGCCTCTTAACATTATAGTCAAATTTCACATCAATCGACTTAATTTTGTACAAGTTGCAGCTACGGGGAATAATCATATAATTTTTGAATTATTTAAAGTACTTTCACAACACTTTACGAAGAAAATTTCTTTTTCATAATTTTAGGTAGATTTCGTAAGAAATACTACCTATTTTTATTTCCTTTTATTCGTTTTATTTCCTGATTAAAATCAAGATTAAATAAATTAGTTCGTCTTAAATAGCTTCACATAGTTTCCTTCATCGTAATTACTTTTGACAGAAAGGAAAAATCACTTCTTTTTTTAAGCTAATTACTTACTTTGATTGGCTGGAGTTTAACAATATTTAATTGTATTATCTTTGTTACCAGACACAGTCTTACCTTGATTGACACGAATATCAATTAGTGACATTCTTTTCAAGCAATCTTGTTGAAACCTGATCACCATTTACTTTTCACCCGAAAAAAGTGCAGTTAAGCAGCCTATACTCAACAGATTGATTATATGCCAATTTCCCTTTTTTAGAAAAAGGCTTCTGTTTCAGTTTAAATGAGAAAGATAAAACAGGATGTATTATGAAAGCGATTAAAAGGAAACAATTTATTATGTGACAAATAATTATATTCTAGAAATATATAGCCTGGATGAAATGTATTTTTTTAACCAACATGTTATCAGTATTTAAACCCGGAACCGCTAGCATAACTGACTAATCTGTCATGATTTTACACGACTGTTTTATCCACTACGTTTCTTGTTATAGATAGATGAGAATTTCAAACACTAAACTAGTTTCACAATGTAAAAAAAATCATCCTTATTATTTCAGTGAAATGAATTATATCGTCTGCTATGCGCGAAATGAGCAGGCCTTTTTTTTTCTTATTACGTATGCCATGTTTACAGATGCGAATTTTTTTTTCTACGCTAGACAGAACTGTAAACCATGGAGATCTTACTTTGCGAATGATTATGTCTATTGTTTAGTATTTTTATGACTCATAATGAACGAATTTTTTGTGTTTATTTACTCTAATGGATGGAGATATTCGGCTGCTAACGTAATTTCCACTGAAGTTATCTCAGAATCCATACATTTTTTCATGTAATTCATCTTTCAAACAAACATTTTTTTTCAACGATCTTTCTAAAAATGTAACTTTTATGCAATTTTATTCGAAAAAATAATTTTGAATAAAAATGGCCGCCTGGTATATGAAAAAAGAAGTGGTTTTCCCGTATTCGTTTTCCTCAGTCACAAGACTTGCGCTTTTATTATATAGATTACGTACGACAGGATTTAATAGAATGAAGAAAACTTTTATTAATATATTTTTAAATTTTAATTCAATTTTCATAAAAAATGAAATGACTCGACAAAATTCTACAACGGTAATATATATTAAATTTCAAACCATTCGGTTTTGTAGTTATATGCGAACAGATGGACAGACAGACGGACGGACCAGACGACGACTATAGGTGCTACGTATTTATATAATTACGAACACACCTAAAAACTACGCTTGGTATTAGGTATTTAAAAATGGTAAAGCGCGGGAAGCCATTATGTATTTTTTCTGAATTATGTAAAATATTTGAATAATACTTCTTGAAGGAAATTCTTTCTTACATAAAATGCTTTCTCCTGATTTTATCTGAGATTAAATAAAGGAGTTCTTCTCAAATGATTTCATACAATTTCCTTTACCCTAACTATTTTTGACAGAAAAAGGAAACGCGTTCTTTTTCTAAAGCTAATTACTTACTTAAGATCGGGTGCGGCTTAACATCGTTTACTTAGTTAGAAGACACAGTGATACCTTGGTTTGGGACACGAATGAGTGACATTGCTTTTTCGTAATATTATTAAAACTGGCTTCATTTTACTTTTCACGCGATGATAATGCTAATTAAGCGTTCACTACAATATATTATACAATATACTATTAATTCACTACAATAATTAAATTCTTCTTCATTTTGTTTAGGCTTATAAAGATGAAACGATTTATTTATGCAAAACATCACTACATAGTATAAAACAAAGTCGCTTTTTCTGTCCCTATATCCCTATGTACGCTTAAATCTTTAAAACTACGCAACGGATTTTGATGCGGTTTTTTTTAAATAGAGTGATTCAAGAGGAAGGTTTATATGTATAATAACCATATGTTTTGCTTTGTAATTTCAGATAAATCACTACGTAGTATAAAACAAAGTCGCTTTTTCTGTCCCTATATACCTATGTACGCTTAAATCTTTAAAACTACGCAACGGATTTTGATGCGGTTTTTTTAATAGATCGAGTGATTCAAGAGGAAGGTTTATATGTATATCCATTAAATAGTGGAGAAATACTGTTATTTTTGAGGTTTTTAATGTGATGTCGTAAATAATTTCATTTTTTCCGCTTATACATTGCAAACGCAGGCTGAACCCTACAAGATTTATCAAAATAATGTACTAATTATTGTACACATTAAAAAGGTCTACAGAAAACACAAAGAGATGAAGGTTTTCAAGGTTAACCCGAAGCAAAGTGAGGGAGGGCCGCTAGTATCATATATATTATTTTTGTTGTCAACATCCCTTTTTCTATGCATTTACAAAACGCACAACAATGAATGAGATATCATTCCGAAGGTTTTTGAACCGGGTTCTGACATAGTACACTCGCATTTCGATAAAACGTATTCTTTTAAATTAAAATTTGCAGTTAATTAAAAATTTAATCAGCACATTTTTCATAAATGAAGTGAAAGGTTTTTCTCAAATGAATGTGGCCATAAAATATCGCATTATATCATGATCAGCAATGATTATAAAATAATAAATAGTACAATAAAGATAAAGTGTGATTTCTCCGTACGTGTTTATTTCATATTTATGGTTAAAACGCGAAATTGAAATGTTTAGAAGAAAAAGATACCATCGATTGATCGAAACTGTGGTATTTCACATGAAGCTTAAAAAGTTTGCTTTGTTATAGTAGATTAAGTTTGATTTTAAATGTATTGAATTTATTTTTCTTTGTCCCATGTTTTTCCTACAGATGACGTCATCTCTAATACAGTTAAAATACTTTTTCTTTCCTCGTGCGTGCCGTTTGCTATCTTCGATCAGTTTTTAGTGTAATTTTGATGGAATAAATACGATAACATTCTGGCTTGACTAATGTTATTTTCAGATATTTTTATCCTTAATTTTTCTTTAGAAGTTTAAACCTGATCTAAAAAATATTAGACTCCAGTGCGAAATTCTCGCTCGTGTCCATTGGTCATTAAAAAAGGCTTTGGATGTAATGTGAAATCGATTATAATATAAACGATTTATTATACATCAAATGTATATTTTATAAAAAAAATACCACATAAAATGCATCGTTTTAACCAACACGCCTTATCTGAGGTTCGTAAACAGCATCATGATCACGGCTATCAAATATACTCCGATTTCTTACGGCTCTTTTATCCATATTGTTATTCTGATAAAACAACTAGAATTTAAAGCACTATGCTTGTTAATAAATAAATAACAAGTATAAATGATATTCTATTCAAAAGTTTGATGTGTTCTTATATATATAAAAAAAAATTATGATATTGTGGCCATTGTTAAAATAAATATAGTGTTCTCAACTTTATATTCACATTTCATAGAAATTTAAGCGTTTTTACATAGGTCATAAAACTACATTAAAAAATAAAAACATGTCCTTGGAACCTCCGACAGATAATAATTTCGAAAAAAAAAAAAAATTCTTTTCACTTAAAAATGTTCTTAAAATTCATCTTGTCAACACACGCAATATTTTCTCTGAAAAATGACCTATTCAGGGCTACCAGGAAAATACAACAATTTTAAATATCACTATTTTGGTAGCGAAACAATTGCATTTTTCAATTAAAACATTTTTGCAATTAAATAAGGCAAAATTTTCTATTAAAAATAGTGATAATAAAAATACGTGAAAGTTGACAGCTGTGGTTATAGAAAAGGAAAGTTTGGTTAAAATTTAATACAAATTTTATAAATACTTGTCAGTGGTAAATATTATTTGTTTCAAAACAACACATAGTAAATTACTTAAGTATTCTAACAAATAATTAAGAATCCATTAGCTATCTTCTTTTAAGGACTCTACCCTTTTCTTGTTCTGATGATGGTTTCTTTAAGCATAATTGAAAAACTACTTATCGTACGGAGCTGTAATTTTGCATACGCATTTTAGAAGCTTCTGGAAATAAATTTCTATTACAGAATTTATAGATTACAATTCATAATCTTTTTTCTGAAATTTATTATTTAACTTCTTTAACTTAAATTTTTAATGCATGAAAATAACATAAATATGTTTGTGCGGATTAATACTAATCCCACAGACAAAACTAGTATAGTGTGGCCATCACAAACCTTTTTTCTATACTATTCTTACTATAACCATTTATAATAACATGAACAATTATGATTATAAAACATGGTGCATTTCTTTGAATTTAACACAGATTCACAGAGATCAGTGAATTAAAAGAAGAACAGAACAGTATAGCGCTCCTTGTTTGGTAATAGCATTTAAAATTAAGATCAACATATACATTTTTAATCATTAAACTGAAATATAAAATTTGGTGCAATCTGAAGTTTTATTAAATTACCTGAATTAGTTCTTGAGATAAAGTGGTCACAAAATCTGTGTCACACAGAGACTATCGACACACATACTAATAGACAGACAGACAGATTGGAAGACATTTTCCAAAAATAGTCAAATTGATTTCACGACATCCCAGAACATTCAAATCTATCAAAAAGCAGAGGTCGAAAATTTTCATGATTACAAGCGTTAAATTAAGCGTGATAATGATTATTACAGGAGGAAAATATAAAAAATTAATTTAACGGTAGGAGGTAAAATGTTACAACAACTAAACTGCAGTGATTTCTTGCTTGGTAACCAAAGTTAAAATTTACTATAGAATTGAAAACTGAAGTATATTTTTTGTGTGTTTATATTGAACATTTCAAAGTTTGTTGATATTTCAATACAAGTTTTAATTGAGTTTAATGAATATTAAATATATTTTATTGTGAAAATTCCTGGTAGAAACATTCCCTAGTTCAAACTTTTCTTACTAATTTTCAAGAATTATAAGAAACTGTGTACCAGAATTAAGTACTAAACAGAACATCTACTCAATAAGATATCCCATATAAATATAAAAATTACAGTTACTTTTCCCATTCATCGGTTTTTTTTTCTTCATTGTGCAAAATAAATCAAAATATGATAACAAATTTTGAATGTTCAGATTAAAAGAGATACACTCTAATTTAGCGATCTTTTCATCAGTATTTAACTTAGTAAAACTATCAGCTTTAAATCCAGATCTTGATATTATAACATCTACACTAATAAAAGAAAGTTTCGCCCTGTGTGTGTGTGTTTGTTTGTTTGTCTGTCTGTTTGTCTGCGATGGTTAGCAAAATCTAGCCCACCTAGAAGCCTGAAAACTTAGATTTAGGTAGTCCAAACTCTCTCCCGGTGCACCTGAGCCTCAGAATTTTAATATTTGGAAAATTAGAGAAGTTATTAATTAAAAACTGATCAAAGATCACAAATAAAAAATCACTCTTCCAAAATCCGCTTTCGCATGCTCGGAAACTAATATCCGTATCTTCGGGAATAGAAGAAAGAAAGCACGAGTCATCCCGTTTATTTTTTTTTTTTAAGTTTTTCTAAATTCGCCATGGGCGAACGGCTAAAAACACAGAAAACTATTTACATATTCTCGAAGAATGTACTTTTACGTCTCGAACGATCCGGTTGGTTTGAAAAAATTTCACATTTAACCCTTTAAAAAAAAAATAATCAAGAAGCATCGAATTCATATTTTTTTATTTTCTCCCGTTTTCCGAGCCTTGCATCCACCAGACTACAAGAGATACAGAAAACGAAGGTCACCAAATTAAGGAGCTGACTTTGCTCTTTTCAAAGACACCTTTTGGTTTTAAAAAATAAGTTAATTCTTCGAAAAAGTATATTTTCTGTATGCCGTTTTGCGATTTTTGCGATTTTGGCAATATTTAAAAATTTGCATCGGCGGTTCAGAGAAAGGTACGAAAAACTAAAAATACCACTCAATATTTTCATTTGTTCTTTTTTCGATATCTGTATTTGTTTTTGAAAAATACGAATATTAATCCTTCGAAAAAAATTCGCGGCCAGGACTCACTTTTGCGAATTCTGATTTTCTGCGATATATAAAATCTGGCATCAGCTCTCTAAAATAACCAAACAAAAAACAAACACACCTAAAGACATCTAACATTCTATTAGGTTCAGGCAGAAACCTTTAGTAAAAAAAATCACGTTAACCCTTTCGAAAATGTTTTTTATCATAAGTCAATTTCGCTTTTTTAACTATTTCTCCTATCTTTAAAAATTCGAATCGGCGTTTATAAACAAGATATGAAAAACTAAAAATAACGCGCCTAATCTACACCCCTTTGTTTAAAAAAAAAAAAAAAGAAAAAAATTCCTTTCCAAAACTTACTCACATGAATTTCGTTTTTCGGCCCAAGTTTAAAAATCGGCATCGACTCGGGAAATGCGAATACGGACAAACAGTAGACTCCAGATCATAGACACGTTCATTTTCTTCAAAAAATGTGGGCTTGAATTGGGTTTAAAAAAATATCTACATTAACCCTTTCGAAACCGATCGTTTACGTAACCCACTTTCGCGAGTTCCGCTATTTTGTCAATGTTTACCCGTGGTTAAATTTCAATTCTACTAGGAAATTTGGTTGGCTCAAGTGTTCTCAAAAGGCCTCTTAAAGAACAGATTGCGCCTTCTGGTGGTGGAAGGTGGAACTATAGGAGTATCTCTGGTTATATGGGCCCGATTACGACGGGGTTTGGCTCATTCGACTTGATATCTATAGCCTTAAATATTTTAGTTGCACTTTCGACCGTCAGGGTGCGCTTTCCGATCGTGGGTTCTATGAGCCCGATAACCAGGCCCCAACTAGCAGGTTTTTGTGCCCAGGGTACTTTCAATTTTTCGTGCCCCTTTATATTGGTTGATTTACTGATACTAGATTTTTTTTACATATTGCACGCTTATTCGAAAAGTGTAACTCAAAAAATTATATTTTCTGGAAGATTAAAAAACTGTTCCGGGAATGAAAATAAAATATTTTTTCTATTATTTATTGAAATGTGCTTTTAAACATAGATTGAAGTGTGTTTTGGTCATTTCATCGTATGAATATCTCAAATATCGCATTTTTTCAGTTGTGTCACTTTTCGAATAAATGTGCAATATGATAAAATTGAATGACTTGATAACTACTACTACTGAGTCTACTTATTAATGATGTTATTGATATTAAATGATAAAAACAAACTGATACTCAGTGCAAACAAAGTCCTAAAAGAAATAAAAACGTTGGCACAATTATAATTTTTTAATGGAAATTTAGATGAAATTAAGAAAATTTTCGTGCCCCTCAGAAATTTTGTGCCCAGGGCATGGGCCCCGGGTGCCCGTGCGATAGTCAGGGCCTGCCGATAACGACGGGGTTTCCCTCATTCGATTGATTTCGGTAGCCTTACATATTTCAGTCATATTCCTATAGAACATATTATTATCTCGGGCCCGGGAAACGCCGGGCGGGTTAGCTAGTTTAAAATAAACTATAAAAAGAATTACATTAAAATATAATAAATTCTCTTAAAATAAAACAGTAACAATCATGTAAAAAATAACGTAAATAAATAAATAAAATTTTTAAATGAACTATTTTCAAACATTTCTCAGAATATTTTATAAACATAATAAGTAATAGAGTCGAACCTCTAAGCTTATTTATTTAATATAAATTAAAATAACACACAATTACCAATTGAATGACATATTTCGTTTCTCTCTATGATAATTTATTGACTAAAATGTGTGGGGTTTCTCCCCCCCCCTTTTTTTTCTTTTCTTTTTTACCAACCGTTACATAAGCAATATTTCTCCAAGAAAGTGGATTCTTTTTTCACAAAACTCAATTATTTCTCCATTATATCTTTTAATAAATAAATCTTCTCTTCACAAATTGCGTCATATACTCTCCTCTACTTTAACTGCTTTTGACAGTGAAGAAAAAGCACTTATTTCCTGAATCTAATTACTTAGATTGGCTTTAACTTAACAGCGACTAAATGTTAATATCTTTATCCTGTTAGCTGCAAGCCGCAGTGATACCTTGGTTGACATGAATACCAATTAGTGGCATTATTTTCACGCAATTTTGTTGAAATCTAACAACATTTTATTTTACAAACGAAGAAAATGCTAATTAAGCCGTTTACTCAAAATAATAATTACATCCTTATTCATTTTTTAGAAAATTGTTCTGTTTTATTTAGTTTTAAGAGAAAAAGCGGCTTATGTAATGCAAGATATAAAGAAAACTTTTTCGCTGTTGTATGAAATCGATTATAAGATAAACGGTCGATTATGTGTCACATAATTATTTTCTAAAATCCAGCCTACATCAAACGCATTAAAATGCAATCAAAAAACAAGTACAAATTACATATATAATAAAATACCATTTAAGGGTGTATTCAAATTCAAACTGCTTACTTTGAGACACATGTTTAAATTCATTTTTGCTCTAAAATGGATCCAATTGGCAGGTTCTCATATTCAGAAACTTTATAATGTCCGTATTGTCTCGATTTTTTAATAAAGGCAGAATATATTTCAAAAAATGTTGTCAAAGTGGACATTTTGAACCAAATTTCCCGAAGCGATAGCGCTGGAAACAAAAAAACATGATCGTACTGTGAAAATAATTGTCTGTAAATCCATTTCTAATTAATCGAACGAAAAATAAAAACATGGGGCCCTTATAAATCTCTTCATAAATCACGCTGCGAAGTTTCATGTTGTTACTTTTAAAAATGAGTCTGAGAATGTGTCTCAAAATTTTGAGTTGTTGAGCGTGGAAAAATATTTTTTTTGAATACCGCTTTAAAAGAAAAAATAACTACCTATATATTCACAATAGATTTTGACTTCAAGTCATTTGGAGTATTTTTGCAAAAGTTAAAGCATGGGCATTATGTTATTTTTAAATTATTTAAATTATTCGATCAATAGTTTTCTAAGAAATATTTTTCAAGGCGGCTGTGCAACGTTTTGAGAGTTTTTTCTTCTACGAGAACGCTATAGTAATGTGGCCAAAACTGGCCGATGCTTAAGAAAATCTCATCCCATCGCGAGGAATTTTTTTTTCCATTTTTTGCACTTTATTGATTATATCTAATGATAAAGAAATGTGATCTCCTTAAATTGCGTGATATGTTTTCTTTTACATAAACATTTTTTTGACAGAAAGGAGAAACTGCTTCTTTTTTTAAGTTAATTACTTAGATATGCTGAAGCTTAACAGCGTTTTTAACCGCTTAAAACTTTAATTTTAAAGCTATTATAGTGCGAAAAAAGTATATTTAAAAAAAAATTAATTTGACGATTCTTTCTGAGCATGGAAAAATAATTTGTATAGCAATATTTTATACAGCTTAAGAGATATGATTTAACTATACTAATATTATAAAGTAGTAAAGATTGCTTGTTTGTTTGTTTGTAGGGGGTAATCTCTGGAACTACAGAAGCGATTTCAAAAGTCATGGTGACAAATTGATGATGGCAATCCCTGCTCCAACATAGGCTATATTTTATGTCGGTGCCACTACCCCCAGGGTGTACAGGAGCGAAAAACGTTCTAAAATTTCAATTTTTTTTTTTAAACTGAAGGAGCTAGAAACATGAATTTTGACATGGTAGTTACTTATAAGATGTAAATACTCTCTAAGAACAAATTCTAAACCAAATTCGAAATTTAAAAGGGTGAGATGAGCGAAAAGCGTTCTAAAAACATTCTAAATTACAATTTCTATAGAATCTCTGGAACTACAGAACCGTTTTTAAAAGTGGTGGTGACAAATTGATGGTGACAGTCCATGCTCCAACATAGGCTATATTTTATGCCGGTGCCACTACTTTCAGGGGGGGGGGATGCAAGAGCGAAAAACGTTCTAAAATTTCGATTTTTTTTTATACTGAAGATGTTAGCAACAGGAAATGTAGCATGGTAGTTATTTATATAAGATGTAAATTCTCTCTAAGAACAAATTCTAAAAAAATTTGAAATTTAAAAGAGTGAGATGAACTTAAAGCTGTCTAAAACATTCTAAATTACAATTTCTATGTAATTTCTGGAACTACAGAACCATTTTCAAAAGTGATGGTGGCAAATTGATGGTAACAGTCCCTGCTGTAACATAGACTATGTTTTATATCAGTGCCACTATCCTCAGGGAAGTGCAGGAGCGAAAAACGTTCTAAAATTTCGATTTTTTTTATACTGAAGGTGTTAGAAATATGAAATTTGGCATGGTAGTTACTTATAAGATGTAAATGCTCCCTGAGAACAAATTCTAAAAAAATTCGATATTTAAAACTGAGAGATGAGCGAAAAGCTTTCTAAAAACATTATAAATTACAATTTCTATGAAATCTCTGGTACTACAGAACCATTTTCAAAAGTGATGGTCCTTCCTGTAACATAGGCTATATTTTATATCTGTGACACTACCACACTGGGGGGGGGGGTGTGAATGAGCGAAAATCTTTCTAAAATTTCTATTTTTTTTTTGGACATTAGTGTGGCTTAATTAGTAATTTCTGAATTATATGTGGCAGTAAAATTTCCTCTAATGAAAATAGGCCAACGAATACCACTTGGTATTTTGTGCCGCGGGTTTTGCTAGTTATTTTAATAAAAATTTGCGCATGCTTATAATAAAAAAATCATGGATGGAGTTGATTTTGCAAAACAATACTCGCATACCTAACGACGGAGAATGTGCTTCCATGTATTTTCTTTGTCAAGACACCCTTAGCATAAAAACTATTATTATTATTATTATTATTATTTGATTATGATAAAGAGATCTTTTTTTTTGTTATCAGACGCTTTAATAACATTATTGACAGGGATTTCAATTAACTCACCTCAGACATCAGTTATTTTTACGTGCATAGACATCATATTTTGTACTTAAAAGAGATTTCAAAGGGCTTATTAAGAACAAATATTGTTGTTCAAATTTTATAACTCGTACATTTACCATATTTACCTAAATATAATATGCCCACAGAATATAAGACGCGCCTTATTTTTGAGCAACTAAAATAAGGAATTATCCTTTAAACTTGTAAACACAGAAAAAAAAATGAAATTTAAGAGAAATGCAGTAAATACAATTTTTAACACTTTCCAACATAGTTGAAAAGTGTTTATGAATTCGGTTTGTCTGTCTGTCTGTCTTTCATTACGGTCTATGGGGTAAAATCATTCGCGGTTTATTTTAACGAGGTTACACAATGTTAAATAAATTAAAATTGATTATATATTACTGAGATGTACTACAAAAGGCTTACTATAGAATATGGTGTGCATAACACTTATACTACTTTTACAGGGACACTCAAAAGAATTCCGTTATATTACTGTCTATATGGAGAAAAATCGTTTGCGTTTATTTTAATAATGTTTGACCATTTCAAACATATGTAAATTGATATATATTGATGTAATGCAGTACAAGAGGCTTACTATAGAATATTGTGTCTACAGCATTCATCATTCATTTACAGGGACACACCAAAGAATTCGGTACTGTTTGTTAACAATAATTACTGGAAGTGCTTTTTTAGTTGCTGAACGCGTTTTTAAATTTTACTCATTTTTTGTCTATTACTTGGTGTGTATAAATTCTATAGATCCTATACAGAGCAGCACAAATGTTCTCGAGTACATTTCCGTTTATTGACGGAAATTCCAGAAGGGGAATTTTAAATTTTGCTATGAGCTTCCTAATTGAACTAAAATTTAGAGTTCTGTGTAGTATATATACAAATGTATGAATCATATACAGGGCTGCAGAAAGGAGTTCGGACATTTTTTCTGAATATTGTTGATAATTCCTGAAATTGGGTTTTTAAATATGTTATGCGTTTTCCAAATTGTTTACTTAGATTAAGCCGAAAGGTAGGCCTTCCCGCCCGGTTTGACCTTGATCTTGTTTACTTAGATATAATCTCTCACCTTTTTAAAGGGTAAATATTTTTTAAATTATTTTGGAAGTGCTGAAAAGTGTTACATAATCTATGCTTGACGTTTAATTTTTCGTTCTTGTTATTTATTCTCCACGTTTTTCAAAATTAGTAAGGAATTCTTCTTTAAACTCGTAAACGCACAAGAAAATTTGAAAAAAAGAAAAAATTAAGAAATTTAGCGACATACAGTAAATGATAATTTTACTTATTTTCCACGTTGTTGTACCGCAAAAAAAGTATAACCTATGTTGGAGTAGAGATGGTCAACAGCATTTTGCCGCAATTATTTTTTAAATCGCTGCGGTAGTTCCTGAGATTATCCCTACAAACAAGCACACAAACAAACGTTACTTCTTTATAATGTTAGTATAGATTTATAGTATTTAAACAGTATTTACTGAGAAATCCGTTTTTGTTTAAAATGATTTTCTTTTCCTGATTTTGTCTGAGAATAAGCGTGTTCTCAAATTAATCTACGTTGTTTACTTTGGCTTTACCTACTTTTGACGGATTGCAAAAACTACTTCTTTTCTGAAGCTAATTACTTGCTTAAGGTGGCTGCCCTTAACAACGTTTAAATGTATTTAAATTCAGAAACCAAAACTAATTACAACGTTGTAACGCACAAATATGAATATATTTCATATTTGTGCGTTACAACGTTGTAATTGGTTTTGGTTTATGAATTAAAATTCGCACAAAGTATTTGATCTATGTTTAAATGTATTCTCCCTTTTAGAAGTTGCAGTGACATCTTCATTGACACGAATAAAAATTAGGGACATTGTTTTCACGCAATCTTTTAAAAGCTGAAGACATGTTACTTCCCACGCGAAGACATTGTCAATTATATAGGCTACTCACTAGAATAATTACCATCTTTACTATATTTTAAAGAAAATTTTACTTTATTAAGACTGATAATTAAAATAATGGTTGTAAAATGAAAAAATTGTCAGAATTGTTTTTTTCACATAATGGAAGATAGACTAAATATAAACCACACATAATAAGGCAAGTAATTATATCCAAAGTATGCAACCTACTTCAGATACGCTATTCTTAATTCTTGCATCAAACATAACAATGAAATTTTCTAAGCAGGACTGATCAGTTGGCATTTGTACGAAAATTAGCTTTCAATAATTATTTTATATGATAGATGGGATAAAATTTCTACTATTCAAATCATCCCAACATTTTCAAAAAATCGATTTTAATTGCATATTTCGATTCTATATGATGAGTAGAATAATATGCGAAGAGTGTTTTTATAGTCAAATGCAAAGTAAAATTAAAGTCGAAGTCCGGGTCACAATTAATATAATTTTTTTTCTAAATCACAATATTTGAACTGGTTCACAAACTGTTGAACAGATACCCAATTAAAGTTAATTTTTTAGTAAAGTTATTTATTTCCAAAAATCTCTAAACTTTTATTTCTGCATTGTAAAATGGACTTTTTTCGATAATTTACTGAAAAAAAAATCATATAAATAGCAGGCTACGCCCGCTTCGCTGGTCGATTTTTCCAAACGAAACTCGAATGATTAAAACACCTTTTAGTTCCATCTTTCACCGCCAGGGGCTCATTCTGTTCTAAACAAACCTCTTTCTGAGTGAACATCCGAAATGGGTCCCCGCTTGCGTTACGGCACCGTATAACAAGCGTGCTGCGCACGCGCCGCGAAATCTTTTTGTTCCATCTTTCACGGCCAGGTGTCGCATTCTATTCTAAACGAATCTAAGGCGGTGGTGCGTGTTGCCTACGGCACCAAATAGAAGGCGTGCTGCGCATGCGTTGGAAAAAGTAAATTAGTTCCACCTTCTACCACCGGGGGGCGCTAGATTTATGTACCTTAAACATTAACTCTATATTTAAATTACGACCCCCTCCCCACTACAAATTTAACCAATGACCCTTAACATCAACAAATATCGGTAACTTTTGGAACAGTAACAAACTGGCATTAATTAAAAAACTCGGATTAATTTTCTAAACAAACCACTTGTTGTCATGGGCAAAATAGAAATAACCGCTTTTTTGCCGCCACGTACCTTAGCGTTTTATATATATAAATGATTTATATCAACCTTTAAAAATGAGAAAGTGACGCTTTCTTTAAAAAATAAACGACTATCAGTTTCACAATTTTCGCACTATTTGACAATAGCTATTCTACAATGTAGCTATTTAAAAATATTTCATGGATCAATGAAAGCGTAGCCTGATGTTATAGTGTTTCTCAGTGCAGTACTAACAAAGTACGTTTTTTCGAATCGTCGGTGTGTAACTTAATTTACCGATTTGAAAAAAAAAATTATGATCTTTTAAAATAATTTTTAAGCGTTATTTTTTAAATCTATTAACACGGGTGAATAGAAATTTCAGTAATGTAAAATAATATTTGTAGTAACATAAATAAATATGCAAAACTAAGGGGAAAGAAGCAGCGTTACTATAATTGGAAATTGATCATTTAAGATTTGAGAGGATTCCTTCTTGTTTAATCAGTGCATGTTATCGCCAAGTGCTTTACGCGCTATGAGAAACAATCACGTTTTATGACCTATTTACAAGTTTTAAATTATCATATATCCTTTCTGTTGTCAACATCCCCTTTCCTATGCACTTACAAAACGCACAGCAATAAATGAGGTATCATTTGAAAGATTTTTGAACCAGCTTCTGACATATTACACTCACATTTTGTTAAAACATGTTTTTTGTTTAAAAATTACAGTTAATTAAAATTTAAATCAGGATTGTTTTCATAAATGAAATGAAAGATTTTTCTCAAATCATTGATGCCACAAGAATAAAATACCTCATTATATCGTGCTAAACAATGATTATATATAATAATAAATAGTACAAAAAATATAAACTAGGACTCCTCCGTACGTGTTTATTTTACATTCATGATTAAAAAGCAAAATTCAAAATTCATATGTTTAGAAGAAAAAGACAAAATCGATCGATCGATCGGAGCAGTGGCATTTCACGTGTAGCATAAAAGGTATATTAGATTAAATTGTGATATTAAATTAAAGTGTATTATATATGTGTGCAATTTATTTTCTTTGTCTTAAGTTTTTCCCGAAGCGGATGACGTCATCCTCTAATGTAGTAGTTAAAATACGATTGTTAATTTTTATCTCGCGCGTGCCTCTTGCTATTTTCGATCAGTTTTTACTGTAATTTTGATAGAATAAATGAGATGATATTCTGGCTTGTTATTGTTGTTTGAAGATATTTTTATCCTTAATTTTTCTGTGGAAGTTTAAACCAGCATCTAAAAAATATTATACCGCAGTGCGAAATCCTCGCACGGTTCCATTGATTTATAGTACATATTTAAACAATACTTACGGATAAATCAGTTTTTGTTAAAACAGTACAATTTCCTGATTATGTCTGAGAATTAAGTGTGTTCTTAAATCAATTTACGTAGTTTATTTGGCTTTACCTATACTTCAATGGAAAAGTGCTTCTTTCCTAAAGATAATTACTTACTTATGTATTTTCTCTTTTAGAAGTTGCAATGACATCTTTTTTGACACGATTTAAAGTTAGAGACATTGTTTTCACGCAATCTTTTAAGAGCTGAAGATATTTTACTTCCCACGCGATGAAAGTGTTAATTAAATAGCCTATTCCCTAGAATAATTACAATCTTGATTGTTTTTTAAAGAGACTCTACTTTATTAAGGCTGATAATGAAAGTTATCGTTACATTTTGAAAGAAATGCCATAATTGTTTTTTTTTTTTTTGTAAAAAATGTAAGATACACTAAATATTAATTGTTCCTAATATGTCAAGTAAGTGTATCAAAAATATATAACCTTTTTCAGATACACTTTTCTTCACTTTTGCATCATACATTATTCAAAACAGCATTCTGAACATGACTGATCGGTTTGAACTTGTATCAAAAAATCTTTTAATAATTATTCTATATGATAGATGGGTTAAAATTTCTACTATTCAAATCAACTCTAATATTTTCAGATAATCGATCTTTATTGCATTTCTTGAATTCTTATGATGAATCGAATATTGTGTGAAGATTATTTTTTTTTTATGGTCAAATCCACTACCTTGCAAAGGGAACTTAAGGACGAAGCTCTGGTCACAATTCATATAATTTTTTTTTTAAATCACAATCTTTGAATTGGGTCACAAAATATTCAACAGATGCTTAATTAAAGTTCACTTTTCAGTGAAGTTTTTTTTTTCCAGAAATATCTAAACTTTTATTTTCTGCAATATACCATAGGTAATTATAGGTACTTATAGTATTTATTTCGACTTTTAAAGGGGGGGGGGGGGGGGTTGATCTTTTGTTTTAAAAAAGGCTATCATTTTCGCAATTAAAAAAAATTAAATTAAAAATACCTACTCTACAATATAGCGATTTTAAAATATTTCTTGGATGTGTAAACGATTTCGTTGCCTGACGTTTAAGGGCTTCTCAGTGCAGGTTGCTAACAAATTACTTTTTTCCAAGTCCCTAACACGCGCGAAGCTATAACGCAAAAGGGTTTGGGACTTAAAAGAAAAAAAAATCTAAATGACATTTTAAACATACCTTAACAGCATTAAATTCCTTGTTGCTTCCTGTTTTATTTTATCTTTGATTCTGAATAAAAATTATTCAACCTTGACTTTTTTTCCGGAGCTCAATGTTGACTACAGCTTTATTAAATAATAATAACTGTTGACGGTAATTGGTTAGAATATTTGATATGTTGCTCTATAAAAAATATATATATGATACTATACTCTTTTAAGAAAATGTGTTCGATTTCAACGATATGTTAATTTATCTCAACGACATGTTTAGTGGCATACACTGACAAATGAATCAATTCACAAAGGTTTCACATTATCTGTAATTAGAATGGTTACATGAACTTAAAGTCAGCCGGAAAGATGTTTTATTATGTTATTTGATAATTAAGTTGTTAACTTATTATTTCTAGTTACTGAGAATCGTCTTACCTGTCAAATATTCGAATAAATTTATCTTTGAATACTTTTTAAATAAGAATATTAGACTATCAAGTTATAGATGATGGTTTGATTTCAAACGTGAGATTCATTTGTGGTAGAATAATAATTTTTTGTAATTTTATTACTGCGAAAATTAAACAAAATTGATATAGCTAAAATTAAATTATTTAACCAATAACATTATACAGGAGGTGTTACATGGAAGTTTACTATTATGATATCCATTCACTCTTTTGGCGTTTTACTGTACCATATTGTGCCTCATTTATATTACCCATAACTTACTTTCAATTAATTGCCTAGTTTTAAATGTTAAGTATAACTTTGTTGTACTATTTATTTTTGTATAATCTTTGCTGAGCATGATATAATGCGTTATTTTATTTTTGTGGCAACACTGATTTGAGAAATTCAAGATTGATTTATTAAAGAAAGGATAAAGTGTTTTGAAAGGAATATTAAACGAAACCCTTTGTGCTATCTTCGATCACACTTACCCACTTGTTTTTTTTTTTTTTAAATCTTTATTACTCCGAAAATTAAACAAAATTGATATATCTAAAATTAAATTATTTAACCAATAACATTATACAGGAGGTGTTACATGGAAGTTTACTATTATGATATCCATTCACTCTTTGGGCGTTTTATTGCACCATTGCCTCATTTTTATTGCCTATAACTTGCTTTCAATTCACTGTCTCGTTTGAAATGTTAAGCGTAACTGTGTACAGTTTGCATAAAAAAATTCTAATGATAAATACAAATGATGATTTTACCATATCCAGTTGAATCTTTCAAATGCTAAATTTCAGTTATAATAATATACAACGTTTTTTAAAATAATAAATATGTATTTATTATTACAACAAATTATTATAACAATAAATACATATATAGTAGTACTTATTGATACAAAACGTAATATTTTAGAAATAAATATTTAAATACATTTTATGATAACAGTCTTTCAGTAATACAATGTATTCAGCATTACACTGTCAGAAATTGCAAAATATTATCTTAATTTTTTCCCTTTAATTTAATCGATAATAGCAATTAAAAAAAAATCTAGACTTCATTAATTTTTCAGTTCATCTGATCTTCAATCTTTAAACCTTTATTTTATTATTAGAAATTTGTCTAAAAGCAGCTGTTATGACAATATTTGACGTCTAAAATACTTTTCGATAACTTAATTCGGTTTATGACATTCTTTTATTATAAACACTCACTTAAACATGTTCAAAATGTCTTTAAGAATTTTTATAGACATGACCTGATGACGTGCTTTTTCTTGATCGACATTTAAGTTTATAGTATCTCTGAAGAGTTAATTTTCTAAGGTTTCACCTTGTCTAATAAGTAGAATTATTATCTGAATTTAATATTATCCTAGATGATGATATGTTATGCTAAACTTTATTTAACTTGTTAACTTATTCTTGCTAATTAGTGAATTATCTTAACTATAGAATATTTCATTATTTTTTATCTATTGTATGTTTCATGAATAAGAATTACAATTATGTTATCAAGTGATACGTGACAGATTGAACTTATGTGCAAAATTCATTTGTCGTCGAATAATATATTTTTTGAAGGAATATTCCACTAGAATAAAGAAAGATGAAAAAGAAATGAGACTTCACACGGTGATTAGGGCACATTTTCTAATAATGCGACATAGATAAATTGCCTACGTAAATTTATCAAAATTTTAAAATACATTTAAATGCACTTTAAACAATAACTTTTTGCCAGTGCGACATTGGTGCATTGCGACACCGTGCGAGGATTTTGCGCTGCAGTTTAATCATTTTAAGCAATAGCTAATATTTTTTTAGATGGAGGTTTAAACTTCTAAAGAAAAATCAGGGCTAAAAATATCTGCAAACATTAGTCAAGTCATATTATCATCTCATTTATTCCATCAAAGTTTTAGTAAAAACTGATCGAAGGTAGCAAAAGGAACGCCCGAGAAAAAAAATAACAATCGTATTTTAACTACATTAGAGGGAGACGTCATTCCCTTCGGGGAAAAAGCATGGGACAAAGAAAAATAAATACATATAAAATACTGTTTAATCTACTACAGCAAATCATACCTATTAGGCTACATGTGAAATACCACTGCTTCAATCGATCGATGGTGTCTATTTCTTCTAAACATTTCAATTTCAATTTCCCTTTTTAATCATAAACTTAAAATAAATCCATGAGGAGACACCCACACTTTATCTATGTTGTACTATTTATTTATTTATTTTTAATAATCTTTGCTGATCATGATATAACATGGTATATCATTTTTGTGGCAACATTGATTTGAAAAAAAACCTTTCACTTCATTTATGAAAACAATGCTGATTTAATTTTACTTAACTGCAATTTCTAATCAAAAACATGTTTTAATGAAATGCGAGTGTACTATGTCAGAAGCCAGTTCAAAAACCTTTCCAATGATATCTCATTCGTTGTTGTGCGTTTTGTAAATGCAAAGAAAAAGGGATGTTGACAACAGAAATAATGTATATGATAGTTGATAATGTATTTTTACACTCCTTTATTTAACTTAACTTGATTTTTTATGTAAAGATGGAATTTTGTAGTCGATTTTTACTCCTTTTTTTTTATATGCTAGAATTATAAAAAGTATGTACACAGGTGTGTTTCCGACGACAATACAGCATTTTAATATTTTTATAACTTAAATATAAATTAACAAATTAATTGCAAGGAATTTTCTCGTCATTCGGGTACAAATGATAAATCCCCAAATATTCTTTATGGTACAACTGTTTATGAGTTAAAAATCACAATGAACTTAATAATGCACCAAACCACTCTGGCTAAAATAGGCCAATTGGTTGTGCAACTTCACCTACGAAAAATTTTAAACACGAAAAAGTAGAAAATAAATAAAAAATAAAGAATTTAATAATAACAAAAATATTTTTTTCTCTATTTTATGATTATACGTTAAGATAACAGTTTAAACATCCTGAATAGATAGCTTAAATAATACTTTTTTCTTTTACTTCCTGTTGCCATATCTTAGAAAAGAAACAGAGCAAAAATTATATATTTTTTTTAATAAATTTACGCGCTCTTTCTGTTAAATGTAAATCAAAGCGCTGAATTTTCAATAATAAGCACCCACGCAAAATTAACATATTGCAACAGAAATATTTTGAAAGTGCATGAATTGCAGTCATGAAATTAGGCTTGATTTTTATGATAAACATTGAATAGATATTAAAACGTTCCTTTTAAAGAAAATATATATTTACTGTTATTACTTTTCTTTTGTTTTTTCTGTAAATATTTGTTTCATCTGAGAAGATGATATGTTAATATTATATAATATAGTTAAATTAATAAAATTAGTGATATATATTAGCTGACGAAACCCGGAAAATGCCGTTTTTAATGCCGGAGGACGCTGAAAATTCATAAAAATCAAAGAATAAAAGAATAGGGCCCTTTTTTTGTTTGTTTTAGTTGCATTGATCATGTTTTCCTAAATATAACGTACAGGGACCGAATAAAAATTTTAATTTCGCAACTTTTACAAAAGCTAAATAATTTGACTTATCATTCTAGGATGTTGAGTTGAATTTTCAGCCACATTTTAAATCACATCTGTAACAGTTTAGTATAATTTAAAGTACACTTCTAAAATTAACAATTTAGGAATTAGCTATTGTCAACGAGAAGAGAAGATACCCTGTATATGCATATATATCGCCAATTTTAGCAACTTATTCTTTTTTTAAAAACGGTTTGAAATATGATTGTAATTTTTAGACTTTGATAAATACAAAAACTTCTCTCTTCGAAAAGAATTCCTTTCTTCAATAATAACCCTTCTTCTTCTTCATTAATGATATACAATAAATCAAAAAGTTTTAAAGCTAAAAATGTTTTATTTAAAAGTTTCACAATATATTCTTTCATGTATTCAACAGAAAAAAAGAGACGGATATTCCTCTATATATCCGCATATTTTCTACACAGTTTAGGTCAAAGCGGAAATTGAAGGATATTACTACAACCCGCAATGTTAGACAAATTATTATAATTTTTCTTTTCATGAAAGTGATTCACAAAGACGTGATTCATTAAAGATATCCCGTGAGTTCACCGAACAAATATGTATTATCAAGTTAAGTCATTTTTTAGGCTGACTTTTATATATTTTGTTTCTTAGAAATAAACTACGAGGGTAAATCATTACGTAGTAAGTTACAAAAGATAAATAATAACTTACAATGATATTCATTTCAAAACTATTTTTATTTCTCAACATATTCTCCACGAATATTTATGCACTTATATCACGGTTTTATCAGTGCCCCAACATCAGCTGCATAACATTCTTTGGGTTGCTGTCTCAGCCACATTAGGACTTCAAGTTGAACACAGGAGACAGTTCAAAAATTTGGTTGGCAACTTCTTCAACATCCACCATACAGCTTCGACTTATCCCCAAGCGATTTTCATCTATTTAGTCCACTAAAAAACCATCTTGGGAGCAAGATGATGTTCACAGATGATGAAAAGGTTCAACTTGAAGTCCTAATGTGGCTGAGACAGCAACCCAAAGAATGTTATGCAGCTGGTGTTGGGGCATTGATAAAACGGTGATATAAGTGCATAAATATTGGTGGAGAATATGTTGAGAAATAAAAATAGTTTTGAAGTGAATATCATTGTAAGTTATTATTTAATTATCTTTTGTGACTTACTTAATGAGTTTCCCTCGTATTAATACGCATTAGTATAGATTATAAAGTTTGAGGTAAACTTTTTAACAGTTTGAGGGGCAGTGGGATATGTTATATCCCACCTAATTTTAATCCGATTCGAACCAGAAACTTTTAATTAAATTTTACTTTTTTAACTTTGACGGGAAAAAGTTGAAAAATTGCCTTTCCTTATTTTGAACTAAATTCTTTCCGAAATTCCGGGGAGAATTCAACGTTACAGGAACACAAGTGCTTGCCCCTGAAAGTGTTAAATGTGGAAAAAAAATGTACTAGTATTTTTAATTATTGGTTTTTGTATCAATCTATTTTGAATTTAACCTGTACTTTTCAACATGGATTCGGGAATTTTATTTAATTAATAACAAAACATATAGAAACACTTTAATCCTTTGATTTTGTATCAGACTATTATAAAAATAACCTATAATTCTCAACACAGATTTGTCATTTTTAATTAAGATTCAACAATCTGAAAACAGACTATCTTTGAATAGTGATAATCAAAATAGAAAAACAAATTACACAGAAGAAAATACAGTATGCGTAGAGGTGCAGTTTATTTCTATGTTACTATTCTCGGATATGAATTTTCGCCTTATTAAATCGCAGAATTCTGCGATTAAATTAAAAAATTATTCAAAAATAGTGAAACGCAAAAATAAGCATATCTGCACTGAAATAAACATATTAAATATGAACAGTTTAATATATGTTTTTACCTCTATGATTTCTACTTCTGATTTTAAAATAAATTGCACTAATTAGCTTACAAAACACACATATTTTTTACATAATTAATTAAAGAGTGGCAAAATTAAGCCCGATGACTTCAAAAGAACTGCGTATTAGTAAGAGAGACAGTTAGTTAATTTTGCTATTTCTCTATGCCTATTTAGCTATCAGTTTTTCTGTATTTCTATAGTTAATTTGTATACTAATTATAATTAACAAACATTAGTTATGAGAGCTTAAGTGTTTACTTGTAGGGAAAGAACGTATTAGTAGTTATCCTTGAGAAAATCAAAGTAGCTGTTTACTAAAAACACTCATTAGAGAAATACTTCTTTAAAAAACTGACTGAATTTAAGGAGAATTTTTAATTAGTGGCTCTATTTCACAAAATGTTTAATTTTTAAAGAAAAAAAAAGACTTTTCCAACCCTAAAATTATTTAAAATTTTTACTACTTCTGAAACAAGTAATTATTAGAAAAATATTAAACTCACGTCCTTTACTGTTTACACTTTTACTTCATATTTTAATTTTGAACTCTGAACTTTTAGCACCATATAGTTGACTATAATCGGACCTACGCTTTTTCTTCGATATGGCTATTATTTCACACGATTAAAACTGAATCTTGACGATCTTTTTTTTAAGCCTTAATTTTTTTAATGATCCCATTTATTTGTGATATGTTTCCATACTCATCGTAACATTGTGAACAGAGTGATAATAATAAATGTAGATGCTTTGTTAAGTTTCAATCATACGTACTATCTTACGACATGAAATATATGTTTGTCTCTCGCTTCTTTCAAGCGGTTTATTAGTGCACCAAGTAGCATTTTGAAGGTCGAATGGAACGAATTAATGTAAGCAATACGAAGTAAATTTGGCAAATAATCGCTTCTAAGTGTTTAAAAAGTTATGTAAAGTCCAAGAACTGTAAACAACTATTTTTAGAGCACCCTGATTGGTGGAATACGAGTTGGATATCTACAAAACATAGGATCAACACACTGGGATAAGTTCGTAATTGACTAATTTGCGAGAGGTTAAGAGTAAAGGTAGAGGTAAAACTATTTTTGCTCGTTTGCCTTCTGAAAAACCTGTTTATGAGGAAACATCTGATAATGTTTATGATAGGCAGTATGTGTGATCGCAGCTTTAGGAAGGCGTTCGTAGAGTACGAACGTTCAACATGAATGCGGACTTCCTGTGATTGTTTATTTCTTTTATTGAGAACATACATCTGACTTGTGTGCTTGACATCAACTGCCCGCTTATAAGTCATCGTCAATATACAAGGACGAGATAGCCACAAGGAAATTTACAACATCAGAGAATTGCAACCGGATTCTTCACAAAGAGTGTGCAATGGAGCTGATACGAGTCGAACCTAAAACAAATATTTTTGGTACCAAGTTTATACGAGAAAGAGTATAGATGAAATGTCTTAAGCAAGAGGTACAAGAAAGGGAAATTTTGAGACGCTCTGATTTAGAAGAACCTGTTTCAAAAGAGTTTTTTTTTTCTTTTTTTCAACACTGAGTATTATTTATAAACGAATCATTATTTTGTATAAATTACTTTTTTCCGTTGGGTTTGAGTAGATTACAGTTTTCCTGTCCCGAAAATGTACGACTAATTCGTCTCCACGACTCATGATTCCCAGCTTAAATGATCCCTGAATCAGATTAAAGTTCGACAAAAATAATATTTATTGAAATTAAAAGAAAGGTAGGTGTCCAGAGATGACGAGGTTTAAGTCACTAACCTTACTCTTCTAAAGTCTCACTCGAAAATTATTCCTATGGCTTGACAAACTTAAAATATAGTTCCATTTTTCGACAGAAGTCAAAATCAATATTTCTTACTGATAACACAAATCACACAAATGTCCGCTACTTAATTTCTATAACTAATGGATTCCGTGAAACCAAAACGAGGTTTATTGAGAACTTACTCGTATAATGCAAACTCTTACTTAACGTCTGCAGATAAACTCCGGAGATCGACGCGACTACTGCAAATACTGACTAGCTCCAGCATTCTACTGTCTAAAACTCTGTGTATATATCCACTTACTAAATCTACATTTGTATAAAATATACCCTTCTTCAAAAATTCACTTTCTGCTGAAATTCAATGGATACTTGGAAAGTTAAAGTGCTTTGACAGGAGAATAATGCTCAATTTTACACACAGGTTTAATTACGTACACAACAACTTTGTTCGTTAGTAATATTTTTATGCTAGTAACTAATGCGAATTTCAGTTCTCTTAAGAATTCCAGTTTTCAACTATTTATACATTTTTTAAACAAACGATATCAACAGAAAGGTTATCAAAACAATAAATATAATTTAAAGACTTCAAATTAAACACTTTTAACAAAAAAAGAACCAGTCAAACATTAAAATAAGAGGATTTTTTAAAATACATATTTCTAGAATTACTAGAAAAAAAATCAGGAAGGAAAGTAAAAGTGCAGAATAAAGAATGACAATTTTGGCGAAAAGGGAAGGGGGCACATACGTAATCACGTTATGTGATTACGTATGTGCCTGGGACTGGGCTAGAGTCAATGCATTATTAATCAATTTTGTTAGGTTTAGGCATTTTCCTTGATTTTGTAAGAAGCCTATTGGAATTTCACTTAAGTGTCACTTTATAAACGTTGAACTTTGTTTTTGTGTTTTAATTCTAATCTTTTATTTTTTGCGTTTTGTGCCGTCACGGATGTAATTCTGCAACATACTCCCAGGGATACACGTACCCCAGGTTGAGAACCACTGTTCTAGATGAAAATTTTGCAAGAAAATGGTTGATCACAAACTTCTGAATATTTTCCAGGACAACTAACATTATCCATCAACATAACTCGGAATCGTTTAACTCCTTCGGGGACAAGCGTCAAGTATACGTGCCGTATAGGGAGCATACGGTCCTTACTTTTTGTATACCACTATTTTCGTATGGTAACCTTTGATTTATTCAATCGCAAAATATCTCCATTTAAACAAGGCGAATATTACTATTAGAAAATAGTGGTACTCAAAAATATGTTCCATTTAACTCTATGCCCCACTCATTTCTACTCTCTCCTATGTAAGTATTTTGACATACCGTATAGAATAAACAATTTTTATCTGCAGCTTCTATTTTTATTTAATATTTTGTTTTATAGAAACATTCTTTTAAAAGATAACACAGCGTTCTAGTCAAGATTCGAATACCATGCATCTGTTACATAAAAAAAGGGAAAAAAAAAGAGATTTCCTTTTTTGTTTTTTGTTTTTAGGAAATTTAAACAACTTGAATATATTTTTTTAAAAATCAGTGGTTGGATTCACTTTCTAAAATACTGCATTGGAATCCTTCATCAAACACAACAATACTAATTAATTTCTCATATATATACATTTTTTTACATTATAAGAGGCTATTTTGCCAATATTTTGAACATCTAAAGTTTTAAATTCCGATCTAAGTAAAAATATAAATAATGGGTAAATGATTTGACATAGTTATTTCTAAATTTCATTCTGAATTCATATAAAATATTAAATACAGTATTTTTCGGCAGAACCGCTACAGAACTTACGTTTTTTAAAGTTTATTTTTTGAATGCGGCGGAGTTACGCTGAATGCGGTGTCTTCTGTTCCTAATCATTATTAATTTGTGTCATGAAAAATCGAAATTAAAAACGAAAAACAAAATGGTCATAAATCAGATGATAAAATTAAAAAAAAAATGTGTATAGGAGTGCACCGTTTAACACTTGTAAGAAAATGAGATTAAAAATAGTTCCTAGGGAGAGTAAATAGTTATAATACTATTTATTACGTTGACACACGGGTTGTGATGGTTATGGTCAACCTGCCCAGGACTCTGCTTAAAATTAAATATTGGGTCCAATAAATGTGCAACTTTCTTTAAATTTGTGTCAAATAAATTCCAATATGCAAAGTAGAGCTTATTCTAGGCACATTTAATACAGCATTGCGCCGCTCATATATAACTGTATACGTATTTCCGATTTTTGAGATTTTAATTTTTTCCTATACTATTGTTTGTATCGTAAATTTTATATTAAAATTTAAAATAAAATATATAATTAGTTCACAAATTAACTTCTTCATTTATCAAACTATTTGGAACTGGCAGTGAATCTGATTTTAAAGATTTTATGTGAATAACTTATTTTTGATACAAATTGTATGAAAATAAATTGTTATTGAGGTAAGTTTTAAAATTGCGAATTTATGTATTTTATGTGTGTCTAAATATTCTGTTGAGTATGGTACTAATGTAGTACTTCTGTTGAATATCAAATTTATTTATACCTTTTTAGTGGATAGTGCATACGCAAAGCGGCTTTTGCCGAAATTTTCGATAGTCAAAGTTTGACAATACGGTGTCAAAACGTTAGAGAGTGAAAACAACAATAAACGCAAAACTTCTTGTACATCCAGATGTGTTTTTAAAGCGACTAAGATTATTAATGATCTATATCGAATACTTATGTTTTAAATCGTTTAAATAATTACGAATGCTTCGAGTAATGGAGACGAAATTAAATTATTGGTACAGGTAGTCGCTTTTTTAAAAGCACATTTGAATGTTTAAGTTTCCCCCCTTACAATCTAATTTGATAAAGCACAGATTATGATGATAGTTTCTTATTCTGAATACAAGTCTTTAAACTGTAAAGTTTACCAGCAAAATTACATTTCAAATAACAAATGTTATATAAAATGTTTAATGAATGAAACTATCAAAGCGATAAAATGTTTAATACATATTGATGGAAAATATATATTTTAAAATTTTTTGCTAAAGAAATAAAATTTAAGTTTTTAAAAGCAATAATTAGCAAATGGTAATAACGAAAGATAACGAAACTACTATAGTAGTAACGAAATATATGTGCAATAAATTGGAATATATGTACAAGAAACACATAAATAATAACTTAAATCTAAATACTCTAAGTAGATGATAAAGTATGTGATATCTCGTCAAATGAGAGTTCTTCATAAATGTTCTATAAATGGAAATCAATTCTCTCGCAATGAAATCGCAATCTGTAGATTTTTTTTTCTCGAAAATTTAAAATCCCAAAGCAAGACTTGACTGTGACTTATTTTGGGGCATGAAAGTGGACTTGATTTGGGGTCGCCATAAATATAGTATACCATAGTGGACCCGTGCGAAGATTTCGCACTAATAATTTTTAGAAATAAATTGGAGTGTATGTACAAGAAACACATAAGTAATCTAATATTTTTTAGATGCAGTTTAAACTTCCAAAAAAAAAATAAGGAATAAAAATATCATCAAAGTTACAGCAAAAACTGACCAAAAAAAAAAAAAAAAAAAAAAAAAAAAAAAAATTAACGTATTTTAACTGCATTACAGGTGACATCATATGTTCCGAAAAAAAAAACATGGGAATTAAGCATTTGAATTTAAAGTTTGCTTTTTAATCATAAATATAAAATAAAACCCGTGCAGCAACTATGTCCCACTTTATCTTTATTGAACATTTTTTTTTGTTTGTTTGACCATTTTCATTGTTGCGGTTTTTTATTTTTTTGGCAACACTCATTTGAGGAAAACTTTTTAATTCATTTATGAAAACAATGTCGATTTAATTTTTAATTAACAAAAATTTTTAATAAAGAAACATGTTTTAACGAAATGTGGAGTATACTATGTCAGAAGCCGCTTCAAAATCCTTTCATATAGTATTTCATTTATTGTTTTGAGTTTTTTATTTTCTTAGAAAAGGGATGTTGACAACAGAAATAATATATAGAATAATAATAAAGCGAAACAATTTTCATAAATATATTTCTTACTCAAACTTTAAATGTATACATAATGATGCCACAAGAACGACTGAAATACTTTCTACAGATTATAAAAAATATATTTCATTTCATATATTACCAGGAAAAACATCTGATGAACGTTTATTTTAAACATAACAGAATCTCAGATTTAAGTGTATTAGTACGAGAGCTTTGTGACAAGATATTATTTCCATAACAACAATGAAACAGAAATAAATACATTTTAAGTCTCGCGCATACGACTGGATTGCAATTACCATTAATTATGAATCGGTTTATAGTTTACAAAAGAGATTAGGATTTTGAAGAAATAAATGATTTGCATGATCTGGTATTCACATTTTGCTAGCTACACTGCTAAAAATTTGCAAGAAACTGTCCAGTCATTCGAAAGGTTTTTTATAGAAAACGGTTACATATCCGTAATTTAACTCTATTCTGGTCATAATATGGGCAATAATGTTGTCAGAATAGAGTTAAATTACGGTTATGTAACCGTTTTCTATAAAACCTTTCGAATGACTGGACAGTTTGCTGCAAATGTTTAACAGTGTAGATTGTACACCGTAATAATGATACTTTGCTGCAGTTTTTAACTTATGACATGTTGGTTATTGTGGGGTGAGTGCCCTCCGTGGAGGTCTTTCTAAGGGATCCTAACCCGTATTTACGCAAGGTTCGGTGAAAACCACGGAAAACACCGAATGGTTAGGTCGACGAGTGCGACAGGGGTTTGAACCCAGCACCTCCCGTCTACCTGCTTTGAGAGCAGAATCTCTCAGCCATTGATCGGGCAACTTTATGACAGATTTTGGGGCACTTACATTTGGGAGCCTATGCCCCGTGTGTCCAAGCTTTAATATGACTCTGTTCAAAAGCAGTATAATTACACACAAAAAAAAAGAATGTATATTCAAAGAAATCACACTTACTTTATCGTGAAGAACTTGTAAAAACTCGTTATACTAAAGTGTTATTCCTATATTCTCTAAAACACAATAGATAAATTCGAAATTGCGTTTTACTCAATAGTAATTACAAACACAACTTTGACATATTAATATTATAGTGTACTCGCAATGCGTCCGGGTTGAAAGTGGCAGGATGTTTGATAAACATACACACCGGACCTGCCGCTTCCGTTTTATTTATTCTCAAATATTTTCCTCCAATGAGTAAATACGCTACGCTAAAAATATTCCTGGAATGCGAAGTAAATGTCTCATTCCTTCTGGTATTTTTTTAGAGGGAAAAAAATAGGACTAAGACTATTTAAAAACTCGGGTAGAAATAAATTCCTAATAGAAATGGAATAAAATATCTTAAAGATACACTAGATTTATGGATTGGATTTTCATAATTGAAAATCGGAAATTACACCACTTAACTTATCGAACATTTTATAGAATATTGCAGATTCAGATAAATTTCTGACACGATGGTTGATTACGGGAACTATGGTTATATTTTGTATAAGAGAGCTAAATTGACAAAGACCTCAGTTTAAAGTGGAATTCGACACACTACAGAATAGACATCCATGCTTAAGTTGGGATTCGAACCCAGTGCCTCTTAATTAAACATTTTGAGCTGTGCATTTGAATTTACACATGCATGAATAACAGAATAAGATTAATTTTAATGTTAATATTAATGCTGTTCATTTATCATGTTTGTCTGTAAAATATGTTTGTTGAACTGGAAAATGTTTATTTTTAGAATTGATAGCATTAAAAAACTGATATTTCGGATTGAGAAAACTGATCAATATAATATAAACACTACTCAAAATATATAACATATAGAATATAAAGACTACTCAAAAACGTGTCCAAAAATCAGTGACAGCAAAAGAAACTTAGTTTTTATAATTGGTTATTTAAATTTCGAAAATATATTGATTTCTGAGGTTTTTAAGGGTAAAGAACGTTTTTCGGAAACGTTAGTAACTCGGAATAAATTATTCTGTCACAATATGGTTTGAAAATGGTTTAAAAATGGTTTAAATACTTAATCCTTCGGTCGATTTGTACGAAAATGAATACAGTACTTGCGTCAGTGGTCTATAACATATTCTCTTAGAAAACCCCCTTAACGAGTAATCTCAGTAAGCATAATTCAACCTATAATGTTATTTAACCAAATGAAAACATTAAAAGAGAACTCATAACATCAATCAACTGTATTTCATGATTTAAGTGCAATATACTGTAATTATTCTGATAAAACAGGAATATTCAAACTTTCTTCAACTAGATGAAATAATAACGTCATGAGTTGTGAAGTAAGGGTTTTTTACTGAAATGAAAGACTATTAGTGTACTAGCGGAGCTTCGCCCGCTACGCTGGTCGGTTTATTCCAAACGGTCCTCGAATTAAACGAACTTAGGATTGGGTGGCCCAATGTATTCGGATCCGTTCACCTTGGATTTAAAAAAAAAGAATTCATTCAGAATCCTACAGAAACTGCATCCAGGTGTTTTTAAAAACTGTGCTTGTTGATTTATTTTTTGTCCGAAGGGTGAAGCGTTTCTCTTCAGCAAAAATTGACTCAGGCTCCAGGCAAAAAAATGGCTGCTTGTAAAATCTGAAGGAAAAGCTGCCATTTCAAATAAAGAGAAAGTGTTTCTTCCCATTGGAAGTGGAGGAGAATAATGAATGGGTTTCTCATTGTGTGGTGTTGTTCCCTTTTGTTCAGACTTAGCCGACTGTCAAATTATAGGAGGGGAGAATATCCTGGTATTCTACTCCTGCTTTAAAAAAAGTTGGAGCATGCGAATTCAGGTCAATTTTATGGGGAAATGGAATCTGAAAAAATGCTCTTTTAGCTTTAAATATATAGCTGCTTCTTTAAGAACACTGAACTTATTATTTAGATAACATAAAGTAACCGATACGGAAGGAGCTATGTTTGAACGCTCCATAATGTATAATTATAATACTCTTAATCTAAATGTAATGTAAAGGTAATATAATATCATTCAATATTAACGTACGGATTTATTTAAGAGAAAGTAATAATATAAATTGTAAAGTGCTGTCAGATCAAAGAAGAATTCAACCTCATAACGGATTACACGATACGATGTGGAATAATTTACCCAAGAATAATTAAGAATTTGGTTAGAAACTAGCGATGATTGATGACTAGCACCGCATGGATATCTAATAAAAGGTAAGTGGAATGTTTACTTACCTTACTCCATTTGTCCTGTGAATAAATAATAATTACTTTTATAGTTAATGAATAAACTGCGCCGCCAACATATTCACCAAATAGGAGCTCAATCGGAAGTACTGTTTAAGAGTTATCGTGTTCACTCATACACACACACACATACATCATAATTACAATACTTTGCGTATACTACGTGATTGGAAAATAAAAATTTCAAGTATGACTAACTCGCAATAAACTGTATTCCTGTGTTTCGACAAAAATGCTTTTAAAAAAAAAATTAATTAGTAGTACCAGGGGTAACATTTTTTTCAATCTGTGATTTATATTAAGTGACAAGGTTGGTTATTGCTTTCAATCGACGGAGAAACGTCATTTCATTAATAATAAAAGCACTCCGATTATGGAAAAAAACCTCTATCGCACCATTATTGCACTGTGGAAGATAATTTATTATTGATTCTTTTCTGTATGCTATTGATTCTGTATTCTGTATGCTATTGATTCTGAATTCTGTATGTTATTGATTCTTTTCTGTATGAACAATCAATTTCGCTTTTTTTTTTTTGTAAATCATTAATTTCTTAACATCGCACAATTTCAATTTTTACACCGTCGAGAAGGAAAAAAATATACTTTAAAATGCAGTTTGTTTGAAAACTATATCTTAATTTACACTTTTTTTTTATCATTTTAAAGTAATTTTCAAGCATGATTTATTACAAAGCTATATCACGTACTACGAAAGATTATTCTATTTGCACAAAAAAAAAAAAAAAATATATATATAGTATGAATAAAATTGTTTTAAAAACTTTGACTTTTATTCAACTAAATCGCACTAAAATACAGGAAAAATATATATTTTCTCAATTAGTGAGAAAAATGGAAAAATTTCTATATAATTAATAATTTTCATATATTTATACTTTATCATACACTAGCAGAATTATTCGGCGTTGCTCGAACCCTGAATAATAACCATAAATATACGTAAAATAACTTTTCCGTTTCTCGGGATTACTTTAAATATATCTCGCTACGCTGGTTTCCTCAACAAATAAATAATTCATTAAACATAGCATGAGACATCCAGTTAGAGAAACATAAAGCCACTGCAATGTGTGCTTTTTAAAACATTGAGTAACGAACTCGTTCATTCTTGTGAAAAATATTTTAAAAGGTTTAACACGGGGATAAGTTACGCCATAAACAACAGAGTATGTTGTTTTTTCTGATTCAACATGACATGAGGCCCGTTATATTAATGGAAATTACTTAAATTCTATGCATTCTATGGTATGGGCCATTACGCAATTTCTACATTTGTTCAGACGTTTATACAAGGTGCACATACAGTGTGTCCCAAAAATGACTGATGAATTTTCAAAGTCAATAAAAAATGTATCGTTTGCCGCCTTATGTTTGGGAAACCAAGGAAATTTATCCCACCAATTTAAAAATTTAGTTAACATTTTCGCCAAAAGGTGGCGCTGTGCTCCAGGCAGTGATACTCCAAAACAAGAAATATCCGCTGTACCAACAAATAAACCATTTTCAATCGTGTATACTATTTCAAAAGTACTCACTAACAGATTGCGTAGTAAAACACCGAATGAAGATGCGATGGATTCAATTTCTCTACAGCTCTCGCATGCCTGCCGCGCCATCTTTTGGCGAAAATGTTTACTAAATTTTCAAATTGGTGGGATAAAATCCCTTGGTATCTTTCCATTTGCAAATTTTGGTCAATTGGCTTGTTTCAAAAGTGCACGTTATACCCTGGAATATACGGTATTATATTTATTATATTTTGGAGGAAAAAAAACAAAACATAAAACAGTTGAATACGGAATTTCAGTATTTTTAAATTAAAATAGATCACATTATAATAAATATGCTACTTAACTATAATCTCTACTACATAACAGTAATGAAAGTTATATGATTTAAAAACAATCTTTTGAAGTATTGAAAAACGATACAACTTTACTGAACAAATGTTTTCAGAAATGCCAAAAATCTAGATAACAGTTTAAAAATATAAAAACTTCCACGAACTGCATTTTTTGAAGGAGAGCCGAAATGTTTTTAAAGTATATTTCATAAATTAAAGAAGATCATTTTATAATAAGACCGACTGGCGTATCAACCCTATGTGTTCCATTTGCACTGCATGATATCGTTCGGTTTTTAGGGGAAAAATCAATCTAATTTTATTCTACAATTACTAAAGAATTTATAATATTAATTTTTAAAAGTTTCTTTTTAGGAGTAAAGAAGTCATATTTGCAAAGTAAATTAACTGAAAATGATTAAAATTACATTTTGCAAGTTACGTGATTTTCATACAGTTATAGTAGAATGCCTTTATAAGAAAATGGTGATATACGGGCAATAAAATTCTATTGATCCAGGGTATTTGGAACAAAAACTTGGTTCTGTAGTGTAGGGTTGCTATGATTAGGACAAAAACTTTCCATCTTAACATACGCAGTGTGCATAGCACGAGGGTTATTTTTAAAGTAATTACTGTTTTAAAATTCTGGTGTGGCGGAACTACGATCGGCATTCCGCGCGTTCGCGCTATTTACCTACATTTGTTAGCAAGCCACAGGTGCCATTAGGGAAACATTCGACCGTGTTAAAGTTTGTTTTTGAGTATTTAAAATGACTCTGCCGATTGATAATCTCGCTGCGTGTGAAATCGATCGACGATTCGTTTTCTTAGTGCTAAAGACGGGAAAGCGGCTGAAGTTCATCGTCAGATTAACAAAGTTTACGAAGTTTACAACATATTATGACCGGTGGAATGATACGGAGATGGGTTAGAGCTTTTAAAGATGGCCGCACTAATGTTCATGATGAGCGAGCTTCAGTCATTTCTGAAGATTTGGTGCAGAAAGTTGTCAAACGAGTGAAACAGGACATTCGAAGAAGCATCTGCGGTCTTCTCCAGAACGACAATGATGAGGTCAAAACAACAGTGTATCAGTGGGCGTCAAATCAGGCGACAGACTTCTATGAAGAGGGGATTTAAAAACTCGTTGTACTATACGATAAAGTGCCTTAATATTGGCGAAAATTAGGTAGAAAAATAGATTAATGTACAGGCTTTCATATAAAAATAAAATTGGTAAGAAAAGTATACTTGTCTCTTTTTTATTTTAAAACGGTACATGCTTTAAAAATATCCCTCGTATATTCAGACTCCATACTCAAAACTCCATATTCTATCAAATTCCATTCATCTACATTTAAAAATAAAATCGGAAAATATTATTTCACACTAATCAATAACATTGAAAGCTTTCAGCTTTTAGATAATAATTTTAGTAAATGCGGTATTAAGTCACATATATACTCTTTACATTATATTTTTAAAAAGAGAATGTAAACTAAAAGTCACAAAATCGATTTATACGAACAAAGCCAAAACAAAGATAGAATTGAAAAAAGCAGAAAAAACTAACAAAACTAAAGCAGACGATATCACATTATTTCCCTTAGTCTTTTGTTTTTCAAAGAATGAAGGAATTTTGTTTCCATCATTACAGAAATGCCATTAAAATTACCAAAAAATTAATATTTTGAAAACTAACTTAATTTTTGAATTATGATAGTTAATATGAGATTCTCCAATAAATACAAATAACTAATGTCCATTTTATCGCCCAGTGTTATATATTCATGGTGGAGTAGTTGTGGAATATAAACAAACAGCTGGAGTTTAATATCCTAGATTCTTGTTTTCCTTTCTGTATCTCCCATACCGAGGCATCCGTAAGAAACAAAATTGCTTTCGAAAATTCACACGATTATATATACATATATATATACATATATATATACATATAATAGTAACATTACATAATTATAGTCATAGTAACTTCAATTCTTTGTTCAACCGCCGCGGTGAGCGGCCAAATTGCGTGCGCAAACGCTGCTACATCCCGTACATAATACTCTCTTGCGCGAAGCGCAGCCGCTGCCAAGCGGCCAAGAGCTCCAACAAACAACACTACCTACAACCCGAATATTACACTCTCTTGCACGAAGTGCTGCCGCTAACAAGCGGCCAAGAGCTCCGTCAAACATCCCTGCGTGCGAGCCGTATGCCTTAGACTCTAAGTAGAAAAAAAAAAAAACTACAAAAATTAATTTACACCGGAAAAATTTCAAAGTAAAAATACATAAGTTAAAAACACCAAAGAACGGGAGTGTGGGCTCGGGAAGTTTAATTTAAGTCCTTCCGGCCTGTAACGGGAGGAAAAGGTAGCTTTCCTATATCTTCGTTTTAAAATTTTAGCTAATGTTACACGAAAACAGCAAGTTAAAATGCAAAGAAAACGTTTACAAAAGATTCGTTAATACTGAATTTGAATAAGAAATTCGCCAAATTATTGAGCAATAGCCAAATTGGCTTCATTTATGAAGACTTATTTTGGTCGCCAAATTTGGCGATATTTTGCCAAATGTCGCCAAGTTTTGGCGAGAATTTGGCGCTAACGGATATGAATATATAGTTTTATGCGTATGATTGGGAAAATTATTACAACAATGAAAATTTTTGTAATGTGCTGTCTTGTTTCAAAATGTCAGCCACCCTAGAATTTCAAACTGCTCTATCTCAGCCATTTTTTAAGATACAGGTAAAAAAAAAGTGCTCTGGAATCCTTGTATCAAGGCCTAACACTTAAGCAAAAAATAAATTTGAATTTTTAACTTTTTTGTATATTTATTTTAGTTTTAAATTTTTAAGTGGCCGCCATCTTGAAACAAAATGGCGGACCAAGCTGGCCAACGAACTCGGTCGAGACATTGGTGAGCTTAATACACACAATTAGTTTCATCAAAATTGATTTATAAATACGAGCGTTATCGTATGACATAGGTCATATATATATATATATATATATATATATATATATATATATATATATATATATAAATCAACATTTCAACGGAGGGTGGTTTTGGGGTCTGGGGGTCATGATCGGTAAAAATATATCGAAATTTTCCGGAACTGCTTTCCTCCGAACGGCTGCAATAGGTAACTTTATACTTTTTTGTATTGAAAGCTACCTAAAATGTAATATACAGCTTATATTTAAATATAATTTAATATAAAATATTTGAAGTTTCTAAATTTTTCGCGTGTAGTTCCTGTACCTGCATTCTTCCTTTGTCTTAAAAACAATCATGGATTGGGGTAAAAACTCAAAATGTTTAAACTCAGCATATAAATTACATAAGACACGCCTAAAATTATGCTGAGAAAATAGAAAGTATTATTTAGCATGCCTTTGTCGATGAAATATTTATTTTCGCAAGTGATCATATATATTTTTTCTCCTGTCAACATCCCTTTTTCTCAGAAAATACGAAACGCAGAACGACGAATGAGATGGCATATGAAAGGATTTTGAACTAGCTTCTGACATAGCACACTTAACAATTCGTTAAAACATGTTTTTGATTAAAATTCGCTGAAAATTAAAAATTAAATCGGCATTGTTTTCATAGAAGAAATGAAAGATTTTCTTCAAAGTATCGTTGCAACAAAAACAAAATACCACATTATATGATGCTCAGCAATTATTATAAAAAACACCGCATGGGATTATTTTATATTTATGATTAAAAAGCGAAATGGAAATTGAAATGTTTAGATTTATATTTCTATGTCCCATGTTTTCCCGAAGCGGATGACGTCATCCTCTAATGCAGTTAAAATACGATTGTTAATTTTTTTTTCTCGCGCGTGCATTTTGCAATCTTGGATCAGTTTTCTCTATATCTTTGATGGAATAAATTAGATGATATTCTAGCTTGACTAAAAACCAAATGTTGTTTGCAGATATTTTTATCCTTACTTTTTCTTTAGATGTTTAAACCTGCATCTAAGAAATATTACATATTGATAAAAAATGGTACTTCTCTATTATCCCAACAACCACTTTTCATAACAAAAAACTATCGCCAAATAAACGGGAGAACGTTGTCATTGGAATATCAAAATAAATAAATAAATAAAATATAAGAATTTAAGGGCACAATTGTTATTTTAATGAATGAAATAACTAATAAATCAGTAAAACATAATGAAAAATACACGCAAATGTCTCGTTAAAAACCACTTGATGACATAACAAACACGTATAATGCTTCTGATATCAAGTAAATGGGACTGCATTTTTGGCGTTTCAGTTTGGCGATAGTTTTTTGTTATGAAAAGTGGTCGACGGGATAATAGACCAGTACCTAAAAAATATTAGATTTCAGTGCGAAATCCTCGCACGGGCCCTCTGGTTAAACAATTAATTCTACATGTAGCTTCATAACTTCCAATAAATATAGTTTTCAAATATAGGAATGAAATTATTTAAATGGGTAATTCATTAAAAAAAAACTAAAAAGAAAGCAAAGCAAAGAAAAGAAAATGTCCTTCCGGCCTGTACCGGTAGGAAAAGGTAGCTTTGCTATATCTTCGTTTTAAAATTTTAGCTAATGTTACTCGAAAACAGCAAGCTAAAATGCAAAGAAAACGTTACAAAAGATTCGTTAATACTGAATTTGAATAAGAAATTTGCCAAATTATTGAGCTATAGCCAAGTTGGCTTCATTTATAAAGACTTATTTCGGTTGCCAAATGTGGCGATATTTCACCAAATGTCGCCAAGTTTGGCGAGAATTTGGCGCTAACGGATATGAATATATAGTTTTATGCGTATGATGGGAAAATGATTACAACAATGAAAGAAAATAATTTGCGAGAAGTCGCGTTCACTAAAGCTCATAAATTAATCGTTGTTTTAGGTAGCTTTCAATACAAAAAAGTATAAAGCTACCTATTGCAGCCGTTCGGAGGAAAGCAGTTTCGGAAAATTTTGATATATTTTCACCGATCATGACCCCCAGACTCCAAAACCACCCTTCGTTCAAATTGTGATATATATATATATATATATATATATATATATATATATATCCATATATATATATATATATATATCCATATATATATATATATATATCTGACCTATGTCATACGATAACGCTCGTATTTATAAATCCATTTTGATGAAACTAATTGTGTGTATTAAGCTCACCAATGTCTCGACCGAGTTCGTTGGCCAGCTTGGTCCGCCATTTTGTTTCAAGATGGCGGCCATTTAAAAATTTAAAACTAAAATAAATATACATAAAAATTAAAAATTCAAATCTCAATAATTTGGCGAATTTCTTATTCAAATTCAGTATTAACGAATCTTTTGTAAACATTTTCTTTGCGTTTTAACTTGCTGATTAATGATCTATATCCAAGTTGGCTTCATTTATGAAGACTTATTTTGGTCGCCAAATGTGGCGATATTTTCCAAATGTCACCAAGTTTGTCGAGAATTTGGCGCTAACGGATATAAATATATAGTTTTATGCGTATGATTGGGAAAATTATTACAACAATGAAATTTTTTGTAATGTGCTGTCTTGTTTCAAAATGTCATCCACCCTAGAATTTCAAACTGCTCTATCTCAGCCATTTTTTAAGATACACGTAAAACAAAAAATGCTCTGGAATCCTTGTATCAAGGCCTAACACTTAAGCAAAAAATAAATTTGAATTTTAAACTTTTTGTATATTTATTTTAGTTTTAAATTTTTAAATGGCCGCCATCTTGAAACAAAATTGCGGACCAAGCTTGCCAACGAACTCGGTCGAGACATTGGTGAGCTTAATACACACAATTAGTTTCATCGAAATTGATTTAAAAATACGAGCGTTATCGTATGACATAGGTCAGATATATATATATATATATATATATATATATATATATATATATATATCTACAAAAACAACTTTTCAAAAGTAAAAAAAGGCCAAGCGTAAAAAAAAAAAAAAAAGTTGTGGCTAAAAAATGGTGTGATATCAAATTTCCAAGCTATTATATTGCTTATTTTACTTTTTTCCATTAAATAAGTTATCATATATATAAGTCGAGTGCCTACGTATATGTTAATAGAAATCGTTTTCTCCTGTACTAAATACATCCTAATGAGTTTCTGAAAATTCAATTTTTTTCAAATTATGCATGATGGGCTTGGCGGCCATCTTTCCATATTTCTAAGCACCCAAATTTCTAAAGTAAAAGCGTAATATATTTGCAATGTAATATGTTTATAAAAATTTCGAACTTCAGATTCTAACTACGGACAGATAAATTAGATAAGACTGATATTTTGATAAATTGATTTTTACTAGTTTGAAATTAATAATTACTCTAAAAAATAAATCATAAGATGAATCTTTAACATAAGTCATCATTATCTTAAGACACAATTTTCAGAGCATACAAGTCTATAAATGAAACTCTTAAATATTTGCTTAAATAACAATTTTGAACTTCGGATTTTAACTACAGATTTGGGTGGTTAGAATTTTGTGAATAATATGCAAAGATGGCCGCCAAGCCCATCATGCATAATTTGAAAAAAAAATTGAATTTTCAGAAACTCATTAGGATGTATTTAGTACAGGAGAAAACGATTTCTATTAACATATACGTAGGCACTCGACTTATATATATGATAACTTATTTAATGGAAAAAAGTTAAATAAGCAATATAATAGCTTGGAAATTTGATATCACACCATTTTTTAGCCACAACTTTTTTTTTTTTACGCTTGGCTTTTTTTACTTTTGAAAAGTTGTTTTTGTAGATATCATTTCTTTTTTTTAAATATATTGAACATAATTTAAATAATCTAAACATGAGAAATAATTTAAAAATACATTTTACTTTCAGTCATTGTTTAAAGGGTTAACTAGAAATACCAGTAGATTTTTCAATTAAATTAATTACACTCTTAAATACAACATACTAAATGTGGCTTGTTATAATACTTGTTATCCTCCATTAAAAAATATCACTGACTAATCCATTAAATGAATAAAAATGGAATATGTACATAGCGTGTCAGCGCTGCATTTGAAACCAAACGTGATATCACGCTCTTTTATTAGTAGCACTAGCTGGCTTCGCCCGCTAGCGGGCCCCTAATTTACACCGGGGCCTCAATCCTTTTAAAACCTCGAATAAGGTAAACCACGAACCTCCAACCTGGTTCCACGCTGCCTTCGGCACCGGATAATCCCTTAATTTGCACATCGAATTGTATAAACCTGTAAACAAACGAACTTCCGACACGGGTCCCCGCTGCCTTCGGCACCGTATAGCAGTCGTGCTGCGCACGCTCAAGTTCTATCTTCCACCACCAGGTAGCGCAATCTGTTCTATACGAACCTCGGGCACTGAAATCGTTAAGGCTATAGATGTCGAGTCGAATGAGCTATACCCCGTCGTGATCTAGACCATAGAACCAGAGATAAGAAAGTGCCCCCTGGTGGTGAAAAAACGAACTAAAATCGGAAAGCTCTATAGATGTCGAGTCGAATGAGCCATACCCCGTCGTGATCCGACCCATAGAAACAGAGATAGGAAAGCGCCCACTGGTGGTGAAAGCTAATCGCGTTTGGGGGGCAAAGTGGGGGGATGAACACCGGAGATGCATAATAAGATTAGGCGGTCACAGACTTTTCCAACGATGTATCACATGAGGGATATGTGCAAAATTCAGAAAATACCCCTCCCCCCAACCTGCATAATTTGATTAAGCGTTCACAGACCTTTCCAACGATATATCACATGAGAGGTGTCGGCAAAATTTAGAAAAGTGTCCCCTTTGGGGGGGGGTGAAAGTGGGAAGATGGACCCTGAAGATACATAATATGAATAAGCGGCCACAGGCCTTTCGAACAATATATCACATGAGTAGTGTCGGGGGGGGGGGGGGGCGCAAAATGTGGGGGTTTCACCTGTAGTGCATAACATGAATAAGTGGTCACAGCCCTTTGTAACGATATGTGACATGACGGATATCGTTAAAATTTAGAAAAGTGTCCCCCCCTTTGTGTAGACAAAACGCGCTCCGCCCCTCCCTATAATTTTTGACGCAGCTTTATTTTTAAAATTTATGTTATGTGTTATAAAATATCGTAAAATTTCAAACAGATAGCCTTATTATACTTCCTAATTTTGTTCACGCTCCTCCCCATCCTCTCCCCAAACTGTGACGCGCCATTCTTTTTTATAATTTTTTTATCATGTGTTACAAACCATCTTAAAGTTTAAAACAGATCGCATTGGAATTTAATATATTTGCTGAAATTACTATTATATGTAGAATAGTATAGAAATAAACCCTCCTTTAGATTGTAATTGAGATATATGAACAATTTTTAGAATTTATGAAAGCTGATTTTTATTTATTTATTTATTTATCTATTTAATTATTTTTTGTTTATTTATTTATATTTTTTTGCATTGCACTGTGCATGTTTGGAATTTCTTAGCAATTTCTTAGATTTACATTATTTTATTCAATTAAACATTGTACTGTTACAATAAATTTAAATGGAAACTTCACTTCTAAAACAAAAATAATTTAACAACTGGATTTCATTAATTTATAGAAAAATGATGTGAAAGGTATTCCTGCGAACGAAATGCCTGTCCTTTACCGTTTTTTTTTTTTAGAAATAAATGAATCACCTTTAATTCATTTCAAAAATTTTGTTTACGTTTGGAAAGAAATTTTAAATGCCGATAACTCTTAATGTATACATTTTAGGCGATACATCTTCCCTCAAAAACTAATTTATTTTTAAAGATATTTCAAAAACGTATATTATATATTTAAAATATTTTTTAAAGCATAAACACTACGTCTGATTACTTTATTTTACAATAGTTTCAGAACACGCATTTTATCAGACAATTAAATGCACTAAACAAACACGAGTGAAAAATTGACCTGGGCCAGGACTCTAACCTGGGACCTTACGCATACCATGCCGACGCTCTGCGACTGAGCCACCCAGATCGATACGCTTGACGGGAATTTCTCATACTTATTCATATTGGAAACAGTCATCTGCCACAGTTTGCAGTCATATTTAATTGTTTGATAAAATGTGTGTTCTTATAATTATGAAGTTTTATTTAAAAAAAAAATATCTTCAGAAGAAAATGTCTGACTTGCAGATGAAATTTGATGTTGTTATAACTTGTAACTGATTTGTGCTATTATAATACAGACTAGCCGCCACTGGCGGCCAGTTTGGTCTCCCTTAAATGTATGTTAAGCACTGTAACACGTTACTTTTATTCATAATTTATTTTTTTCCGTAAGCCTTCGCCAAACCGGAAGATTCTAATAGACAAATCAAAAACTTTTTCGATCATGGTAGCATTTCGCATATTTTTTGTTGTTATGTATTTCATCTTTCTTGACAAAAACCGCTTAACCAACTTAAGCATTTATGCTTCATATCCGTTTGCTTATCAGTTGCAATATGCTTGCTAATGAGGAGATTCTTAAACATATTAAGTAGTTTTCCGTAATTGGATCCATTGCCAAATGGCGTATTTTAGTTAATACGATTTGGTGCAATGAAGTCTATTTTGTGAAAGTTTTTAATGATATCCACCATTTACACTGAACCATATTGTTGCCAATATTTTTTTGTTTGTTTGTTTGTTTCTCGCTAACTTTGGCTGTAGACTTGATTACGGGAGAATCAAGAAGAAAATCTATCATTATTCTCATTTAAAACGTCTTGAACAATGTGACATAATCGAAGTGCATATTATAACACGTAATTTTCGAGTATGGTTTGGTGAAACATTGAACTTTTGGAAGCCAGTTTTGATAATCACGTAAATATGTCACACCAACATTACCGCCTATAATTCTAATTACAGCAACCCGTTTTTTCTCTCTATATTGCAACTCTATAGTTAATATAGTGCCCCGGTGCGTCTACGACAGCTGTTTCATCAGAACATTTGATTTCAGAATAAAAGTATCGTTTCTAATTTGCACACGCGAAAAATAAAAGCTGATATTGGCGATTTTAAAAATTCTATTGGCGAGATTTGCGCCCAAATAACACAAAAGTACTTAATGATGTTATGTATTTTGTAAATGTATATTAAATTACTGTTTTGAAAGCGATTGGTCATTAATAATGGTAAATATGATTGGTGATTAACAGTCATTTTCGGTGGTCTCTCTTCCTTTCACGTATAATACATAAATACCAAATTAACTGACAATTTGTTTCGAAATTTGATTCATTAAATATCATTACATGAGTTGTATTTGCTTACATTCAGCTTATATCAAGAAAAAATAAATAATGAAGTTGAGTTGTATAGCACATAATTATGGTAAACTTTGATTGTGTCACTGGTACGAATTATTTTTTTGACACCAGGCAGCGCTCCAAAAAATCTTTCATGGAAAACTAACTTTACGAACGATTATCTCCATGGTTTAATGGTTTAATATTTAAAACCTTCACGACGAATGAATCTTTTTTTTTGTTTACTTTCATGGATAGAACAGCGAAACTAATTTCAACTGAAGTTATTGGAGAATATATACATAATTGAACGTAAGTCATCTCTCAAATATTAATTTATTTTGAACGATCTTTCTAAAAATGTCACATTTATGAAGTTTTATTCGAAAAAATAATTTTAATAAAAATGGCCGCCTGGCATATGAAAAAGTGAAACGGACATTCCGGAACTGTTGATGACAGTCACATGACTTACGGTTTTATTATAGAGATGGTACATGGTCGTTGGCATGTTTTATCTCTGTTTTGGCATAATTTTTTAATCGCCAAGTTAATTAACAGTATTTTGCTAATTAAGGATAGAAAATAATATTTTTTTTACACTGAATTTTATAAAAGCACATAGATTACGTAATTACTTGTCCAAAAATGCAATCCTTTTTTTATTCTGCCGAATATTAAGGACTGTAGGTTGTTTGAAAAAAAAAGTTTGACGAAGAAAAAAGTGATCATTTTAAGTAACTCGACGTTTTTTTTAAAAATCTATATCTCTGTTTATAAATCACTTATGAAGATGAGTTTGGTCTTAAATTGAAGAAATTCTTCATTAGATACTTCTAGTTTTCGTTTTTTTTTTCTGCGACGCTTGGTTTATTTGTAATCTGATATTTTAATCTGGCATGTTTTGTCGATTTAACATCTGCGAAGTTGATTTCTGTAAATAAGCAGTAGCGGTCTAGTTCAGTTCTTGGCGTTGTTTGTGTGGCGTTTTTTTTAAGCTTGGCTTGGCAGAGCGACCGCCCTGCTTGATATATATATATATATATATACATATATATATATATATATATATATATACATATATATATATATATATATATATATATATATATATATATATATATATATATATATATATATATATATAAATCAACATTTAAACGGAGGGTGGTTTAGGGGTCTGGGGGTCATGATCGGTGAAAATATACCGAAATTTTACGGAATTGCTTTCTTCCGAACGGCTGCAATAGGTAGCTTAATACTTTTAGGTAGCTTTCAATACAAAAAAGTATAAAGCTACCTATTGCAGCCGTTCGGAGGAAAGCAGTTTCGGAAAATTTCGGTATATTTTCACCGATCTTGACCCCCAGACCCCAAAACCACCCTCCGTTCAAATGTTGATATATATATATATATATATATATATGACCTATGTCATACGATAATGCTCGTATTTATAAATCAATTTCGATGAAACTAATTGTGTGTATTAAGCTCACCCATGACTCGACCGAGTTCGTTGGCCAGCTTGGTCCGACATTTTGTTTCAAGATGCCGGCCATTTAAAAATTTAAAACTAAAATAAATATGCAAAAGAGTTAAAAATTCAAATTTATTTTTTGCTTAAGTGTTAAGCCTTGATACAAGTATTCCGGAGTATTTTTTGTTTTATCTCTATCTTAAAAAACGGCTGAGATACAGCAGTTTGAAATTCTAGGGTGGCAGACATTTTGATACAAGATAGCACATTACAAAAGTTTTAGTGAACGCGACTTCTCGCAAATTATTATCTTTCATTGTTGTAATCATTTTCCCTTCATACGCTTAAAACTATATATTCATATCCGTTAGCGCCAAATTCTCGCCAAACTTGGCGACATTTGGCGACCGAAATTAGTCTTCATAAATGAAGCCAACTTGGCTATAGTTCAATAATTTGGCAAATTTCTTATTCAAATTCAGTATTAACGAATCTTTTGTAAACGGTTTCTTTGCATTTTAGCTTGCTGTTTTCGAGTAACATTAGCTAAAATTTCAAAAAGAAGATATAGGAAAGCTACCTTTCCCTCCCGGTACAGGCCGGAAGGACTTTTTTGTATTGAAAGCTACCTAAAAGCAGAAAAAACTAACAAAACTAAAGCACACGATATCACATTATTTCCCTTAGTCTTTTGTTTTTCAAAGAATGAAGGAATTTTGTTTCCATCATTACAGAAATGCCATTAAAATTACCAAAAAATTAATATTTTGAAAACTAACTTAATTTTTGAATTATGTTTGTTAATATGAGATTCTCCAATACATACAAATAACTAATGTCCTTTTCATCGCCCAGTGTTATATATTCATGGTGGAGTAGTTGTGGAATACAAACAAACAGCTGGAGTTTAATATCCTAGATTCTTGTTTTTTTTTTCTGTATCTCCCATACCGAGGCATCCGTAAGAAACAAAATTGCTTTCGAAAATTCACACGATTACATATACACACACACACATATATATATATATATATATAATAGTAACATTACATAATTATAGTCATAGTAACTTCAATTCTTTGTTTTAATAGAAAAATAAATTGCATTTTTATTACATTCTCGAGAAATTTCTTCTTTCACATAAAATTATGTCCAGTTCAACAAGAAAAAGGGAGAGAAAACAAGAAAGCTTTATGTTCTTACGTTTTTCATATATTGACAACCATAAAAAATGCAACATACCTGTTTTGACATAAATGATTCCTCTGCCAGTAATTTTGTCAGAAGCTTCTAAATTGCTTGTCACAAAAACGCCATAAAAAGAAATTTGCTATCTGGCAGTTATCGAAGCAAAATATAGAAGGCAACAAAGCGAAAAAAAAAAAAAATCAGAAAGGGAGGAAAAGCTTCATTTTCATTTTCATTTTTTTTGCTTTTTTTCTCTCGCAGTTTGATTAAATATTAATATTCTAAATTAAACAAATCATAAATTAAAGTATCATTTATCTTTAAAGTGCCAAAAATTAGAAGAAAATTTTAAACATTACCTTAAAAATGACTCTTTGTCTGTAAAAAATGTAAACCACTTGTACAAAACTTAAAAGAATTTTTTATAATCCTAATCTTTTAATTTAAAACATAAATTATTTAACTTTTGTAACTTTTTATTCATAAACAAAGTACATTCTTTTAAGAATTGATGTACTGTGCGGATATACAACTAAATTATGTGAGTGTTGTAGCATAGTGCCTAGCAATTCTTTTATGAAGGCAGTCTATGATCGAGTAATTTTTGATGTTTTGCGTGCGATCGCGGTGTCCTGAATTTAACATTTCTGCGGAAATGAGCTATCTGTTCTGTCTTTTCTTTAAGTTTTGCGAAGTAAGTCTGAATCTCCGGGAATATGATTATTACGGTTATTTCTAGCAGTGATATAACAATTAGGTATCTGTGGTTGCGTAGTTGCAATATATACTGCAGTAGAAGTTAGACTTGAAAGATTTTGATGCATATCGCCCTTAGTGGTACATTAGTCTGGGTATGAATACTGTAAAGTTCTCTAAGTTTAATCTGCAATTTGAGTTTGGTATTAGATGTTTTGGACAAGAATCTACCACTAAGAGTTCCAGAGTTCCGCCAGCGTGATAAGAAGTTCTGTTTCGTGTTTACGTATAAAATACTGTTTGGATATCGAAGCAAAATATTGAAAATAAAATTAAAAAAAAAAAAAAATCAAAGAGAGGGAAAAAGCATCATTTCATTTTTTAAATTTTCCCTTTTTAACACTTTCCAACCTAGTTGAAAAGTGTTTATGACTTCGGTTTGTCTGGCCGTCTGCCGTCTGGCCGTCTGGCCGTCTGCCGTCTGGCCGTCTGGCCGTCTGCCGTCTGCCGTCTGCCGTCTGTCCGTGCTCTAACTCCCGTAAATATGCTCGGATTGCTCTGCAATTTTTATATGTTATAGTCGTTATCTATAGCATGTTCCCTATTTCAACGGAAGTGTGTAGCACTTATAGTTTTTTTACAGGGGCACTCAAAAGAATTCCATTACATTGCGGTCTATGGGGGAAAATCATTTGCGGTTTATTTAAATAATGTTTCACTATTTTAAATGCATTGAAATTTATATATATCACTAAGGTGTATTAGAAAAAGCTTAACATGGAATAGGGTGTGCATAGCACTTATACTTACTGTACAGGGACAGTCAAAAGAATTCCGTTACATTACGTCTATGGAGAAAAATCGTCTGCGGTTTATTTAAATAATGTTTCCATATTTAAAACGCATTGAAATTTATATGAGGTGCATTACAAGAGGCTTACTACAGAATATCGCGTGTATAGCAGTTATCGTTCATTTACAGGGACACACAAAAGAATTCTCTACTGTCTGTTAACAATAATTCCTCGAAGTGCGTTTTAAGTTACTGAAAGCGATTTTAATTTTAACTCGCTTTTTGTCTATTACGTGGTGTGTATAAATTCTGTAGATCCTATACAGGGAAGCACAAAAGTTCGCGAACACATTTCCGTATTATTTAACTCCAGACGGAGAATTTTAAACTGTGCTACGCGTTTCCTAACTGAACTAAAATTTATTATCCTATGTAGTATATATACAAATCTATAGATCCTATACAGGGCTGAATAAAAGTATTCGGATTACTTTGATGTTATCTTTTAGCTTATTAAACGGTATGATTTGTAAAATTATTTTGGAAGCGTTGGAAAATGTTACATAATCTATGCTTGAAGCATGATTTTTCGTTCTTGTTTCTCTCGCAATGGGATTAAATGTTAATAATTAAGCGAATCATAAATTACGATATCATTTAGCTTTAAAGTGCTAAAAATTAGTGAACGTTTTAAACAGTACTTTAAAAATTACTCTGTTATTCATAAGTTAGTGTTATTCTGGAATTTTGCATTTGTATTGAATACGATCTTCCGATTTTTTGGGAAAAAATTCATCTAATTTAAATATACATTTAGAAAACATGTATAATATTTTTATGAAATTTCTTATTTCAAGCCAGAAATTATGTTTACAATGTAAATGAATTGAAAACTACATTTTGTAAGTTATGTGATTTTGATGCAAATATAGTAGAATGCCCTTTTTAAAGAAAAAGCAACTTACGGGCGATGTCATTTCATTGATCGAAAAGATTTTAGATGAAAATTTTAGATTGTATCATCGAAAAGTGTATGAAGTTATGTAGTTAATTGAACCAATTTTTTTTTTTTTTTGGCTATAGCCTGCAGGTCCAAGTTGAATTCCGGGATATTTCGACGAAAGGGGGCGCTGCGATCACGATTTTTCTTCGATTTTCACTATTGTATCATCGAAAAGTGTATGAAGTTATGTAGATAATTGAACCATTTTTTTTCTATATTTTTGGCTATAGCCTGCAGGTTCCAGTTGAATTTGGGTATATTTCGACGAAAGGGGGCGCTGCGATCACGATTTTTCTTCGATTTTCACTATTGTATCATCGAAAAGTGTATGAAGTTATGTAGATAATTGAACCAATTTTTTTCTATATTTTTTACTATAGCCTGCAGGTCCCAGTTGAATTTGGGTATATTTTGACGAAAGGGGGCGCTGCGATCACGATTTTTCTTCGATTTTCACTATTGTATCATCGAAAAGTGTATGACGTTATGTAGATAATTGAAGCAATTTTTTTTCTATATTTTTGGCTATAGCCTGCAGGTCCAAGTTGAATTCCGGGATATTTCGACAAAAGAAGGCACTGCGATCGCAATTTTTGTTCGATTTTCACTATTGTATCATCTAAAAGTGTATGATATGCGGATAATTAAACCATTTTTTTCTATGTTTTTGGCTATGGCCAGCAGGTCCTACTTGAATTTGGGGATATTCCGCCGAAAGGGGGCGCTGTGATAGCCATTTAAAGATTTCAAATTCAAAAAGCTGTGCAAAAAAATTAGAAATCCTAAAAGTTTTTTCCGTTAAATAGTTGGCTTTGATCCGGAGAATCCGGAGCAATTTTAGTTTTGCCTCTATTTGAAAAAAATGCCTGAGATATAGCGGTTTAGGGTGGCTGACATTTTCAAACAAGACAGCAGAATTCATTCATAAATGGGTTTTATTTATGAGTTTTAGTTAACATGGTTCGGCAAATTTTCTTTCATTGTTGTAACCATTGTTCCTATTCGTATATGTTTAACACTATATATTTATATTCGCCAACGTCAAATTCTCGCCAAGCTTGGCGATAGTTGGCGAAACATCGCCAAATTTGGCGACAAAAATATATTGCCATAAATGAAGCCAACTTGGGTGTCGAGGACTAATTTTTCGATATTCTCATTCAAATTCAATGTTGAACAGCTGGGAATGAATCTTCTTTTATTGGGCTCCACGCATTATAGCTTCTTGTTTTCCAGTAAAATTAGCTAAAATTGTAAAACCAAGGAATAGGGAGGCTATCTGTTCCTGTCGGTACAGGCCAGAAAGACTTTTCGTAGTTTAGTATACATCAGTTGATCGCATCCCGGTAACCCGATGATTCGCAAGCAGCTGACGTACAACAGAATGACGAAAAATATTGATTTTTTTGGTGATGTGATAGCGAATTTTGAAGTATTAACACGACTGAGATAAAAGAAAGTTTTGGGATTGGCACATCCGACTAGTTTTTTAAGATAATGTAAATACAAAATATTTTAAATCTATTTATTCAAATAAAACAAAAATAAAGATTTTTACATTCGGATAGCAGACGATATCCTATTATTTATCGTATTTTTTCACTTTTTCTCAAAAGTGGAGTCATTGAAGTTGCCGTCTTTACAGAAACTTTGTTAAAAGTTACGAACAAATCAAAACCTCTGAAACTAATTCAAATTTTGAATTTCAGAGAGCTTATATGACATTCACGGATCCATTCTGAAATTTGGATAACTAGTGTAAATTTCACTGTGCTTCGTTTCATATTCTAGGAAGAGTAGTTGTGAAATACAAACAAACAGCCAGATTTTAATATACTTACTGTTTGACTAAAATCTCTGTACATAAAAATAACGAAAGTTATTTGCTTCTAAAACAATCTTTTGAAGTATTGGAAAACGATATAACTTTACTGAACATATATTTTCAGAAATGCCAAATATCTTCCCAAAAGTTTGAAAATAAAAAACTTTCACGAACTGCACTTTTCCAAGAAGAACCGAAATATTTTTAAGGGAATATTGGAAATTTAGTTTCTTGATGAGGGCAAAGTTGTTAATTTCTAATAAGAAATTACCAGGTATAACTATTCATTGAAAAGAAAATTAAGGACAAGAAATCTTTCTAGAAACAAATTATTACGTTGTTACATTTTTAACTATAACTAACCTAAGGGTATAACAGTCATCATGTAGTGCAGATCACTGATTACAATAAATTAAAAATTTTATCATATATTTTATTGTTTAATAAAACATGTGAAATGAGAATTTTCTATTATTAGGAGGCACTGCCACCTGCGAGCTATGTTAGACGACCCCCATTTAGACCACACGGTTTCTATAAACACGTTAATTCGACCCGTTTAAAAAATGGAGAAAAGCAGAAACTCATTAGCTATTTGATGATAAAAATGATTTTGAAAAATCGATGCAATGAGGAAATTTGTACTAAAGGCTATGCTGTCGCATCATATATTATTTATTTTAATAATTACCCCCCTTTTATTTAATTACGTTTTACAAATTTTCTACGTTTCCGTTATTTAATGCTCAAATTTCCCCAAAAATATATTTATGTTTATTATCCCCTTTTTCTTTTGTATTTTTTTTCTTCAACCCCTCCTCTCTACTTTAAAGCATTTAGTCATTAGATCGCACTTTGTTGAATTTCAAGTGGAACTGATTTCATTATATTTATTCAGATAAACTTTTTCGATAATTATTTACATTAAATATTTCCATGATGTGTAGATAAAATAAATGAAATCCACTACATATACTCTGCAATGGTTAGAATAAGAGTAAATCTACCATTTCCTTATTTGGGCACATACTGTAACAAAGTTTAGACTCCAATCTGTTGCTAACAGCTTTTTCTATAAACATCCTTTTAAATTACAATGATTCCTAAACGCAGCTGAAAATCTGTTTCCAACATATCCAACTTGCATATAAATGCTAACAATTTCATGAAGTTGCTGGTTGAAAAATGCGAAAGTTTCATGAGCCTCAATATTTTTGGTTAAGAAACATCCGTACACATATTGGCACCCATATAAAAATGTTAGTACGATTTATGCTAAAAATGGCCCTGTTCTATAAAATTTTAATTGTTCTTTTTTCTGTGTTCTAAGAAAATCGGCAATACTGTAACCCTTTGGCGATATTTGAAATAATTCGAGTTTTGTCATGACAGGAGAAACAATCAGTTCCCTCTTTGGTCATCTAGCTATCAACATGCAAAAAAAAAAAAAAAAAATGCGTGTATTGCTAGCACATGTGCCAGGAGAAAGTAAAAAAATCACGGGGAAAATTAAATGTACATTGAGTTTCTCACTGCGCCCAAACAATTAACTATTAGACATGTTCAATTAACTACTTTTAGTGAATTTTAGCATACCATAGAATGTTTTGTTTTTTGTTTGTTATAAAAATGATCTTAATTTCAACATACATTAATGATACCTACATTTTTATTAAACTAAACAGATTTTTCTCAAAATAACTTTTTTATGATTGCTTCAGTTATCTGAATTGCATTAGAGAATGAATTAATAGGGATAATTTAAATTTAAATTTCACTGTTGTATTATAAAATTTTCCTTAAAAAAAAGTAGCTAACAGTAGTGGGCTAATATTTTGCCAGCTAATTTGTAGATATTATTTCTATGTATTTTCATTTTATTCTTTTCCGATGGTTTGCATAAAGCTTCAAAATATATTTTCCTTTAACAAAGTAATCTAGCAGTAATACAACACAAGATACAATATTTTCCATACTTTTAAACCGTTGAATCTATACTACGGGATATTTAGAATTAAAAAAAAAATATATGCATATTTTAACAATCACTATACTCTGCTTTTAATATTTTTTGAGGAATGTTAGAGATTAAATACATATTTTAGACCTAAACAGTACAACCGTGATATATAATCTAGTTTAAACTTAGACAGATATATTTAAGTACTTAGATATAAAAAACTTTGGTTTAAAAGAAACTTTTAAAAACATTTCGTTTCTGGAGCATTTAAGTATAATAATTTTGTGAACCGCGTGTGACATATTTTATGTGTTGAAAAATGAGGTTTGCTTAAACAAGAGCCATTTTTGTTGAAAAATGAGTTTTATTTTTGACAAATTTTTTTAGGTCTAAGGTGCATTTTCTTTTTAGTTTTTCTCTCATAAATACCATGCTGAATATGTCATAGTTTAAAAAAATTTCTTAAGTGTTTCACTTCGCATAAATACAGGTAAGATGTTTTTACAAAATACTGTAGGCGATAGTACATATCAAGATAAACATTTTACTAAGAAACCTTGATTACAATGCGCTTTTTAAATAACAAAAACGCGTATTCCAAGCTGAACTCAGATTTTTGTACATAACTTTAACGAAAATATATTTTAGTGACATTTCCGAAAGACTAATTTTGCTTTGTGTGAAATGTGATGCGATTAGTAGAAGTGTTGTAAAGGATCACCGTGTCTAAACAACACTGAACTAGACGCTCTATAATTTAAAATGTATGTTCAAAATGTTCAATTCAAAATGTAGCTGACAATACGTACCACAGCGTTATTGACCGAACCAAAATACAATTCACATCTCCATCATGTCATTGCATTTCACATAAAGCAAAGTTAGTTATTTGAAATTTAAAAAAAAATATCTATTGAAACTCTGGACTGAACTTGAAGCGAAACGCACTTTATTTTTGAATAAATATTGCGAACCGGTTTCCTAGAAAAATAATTTATATTGATGGGTACTATCACCTTTCTTATTGTGTAAAAACAGTTTACCAACACCGTATATACTTTACAAAATCTTTATAATAACTTGATACAGATAAGTAGAAATAAATAAAAGTCTTATATAAAATATAAAATAAAGTATGAAAACGATATTCAAGATTAAAATAATCACATTTGTTCCATCGTTATAATCTATTAAATGCTAATCTAAAAATGATAACATTTTTTTTATTGACATCATGTACTATTTTTATATAGCAATTTAACAATAACTAAAATAACGACACAATAAACTGCAAGTGTAAAGGAACACAGGATGTAAAACTCATAAAAATTTTCAATTACTAATAATTTCGTACAAAATTATATACGTTACACTTTCTTTCAGTCTATCATTTTTCATGGATCTAAACGTATTCATTCATTTTAAACTTATTAGACCTTGATACGAAAAAGGGAGATTTTTTTTTAATAGCCTTAACCAATCGCTTTATCCAAGGAAATATTCTATCCCTTTTGTCGCCACTCTCATATAGGGTTCTGCGTCAATTCGTTGCGCACAATTTATTGCGGAACATTCATCGCTCACAATTCTTTGCAGCGATAGTTCGTCGTGGCGACAACTAGTCGCGGCGTCAATTCATCGCAGCGTCAATGTTTTTGAATGATAAAAGTAAAGATATTTTGGTAAAATTATTTAATGATATATTTTTTTTTAGATATAGAGAATTATAAGTATTATTCTATCTCTAATTTAAATAAGAAATGACTTGCTCTAAGTCATTAAACTTTCATGTTTTTAGTAGGGAAATTCACAAAAATCACATATAAAAAAAATCCTCTAAAAATCGCCTGTAAAATGTTAGTTATAATTTTCTATATCTAAAAAACAAATTATCATTAAATAATTTTATTAAATTATCTTTACTTTTATTATTATAGCCTTCAAAGACATTTTCGCTGCGACGAATTGATGTCGCGATGAATTGACGTCACGACGAATTGATGCTGCGACGAATTGACGCTGCGAGGAATTGTGCTCGACGAATTGACACGACACCCTGATATAGAGGCATCCTAGTAGAAATGGTGTTAAAGGTCACCATCTCTTCTCCAAGATTTGCGTGAACTGCAAGATCGCAATAGTATTGCTGTGCAAACAAGTGAGTTAACGTGTTCCGAAAAACGAATGGTGGTTATATTGGGCATTTGCGAGCTAACTTTACAATAAACAATAACAGTTAAAATTGAACTATTACATCTGTATGAAATTATATCTTATATTGATAATTTACAGATAAAATATAATGAGTTGAAATAATACAAATTATTTTGGCACATGCCGTAATTTTAAACATTTCTGTAAAAACACATAAAAGAAACAGATTCTTGGTAAATTACTCTAGTTTTCGATTAGTTCACGCTTTATTAGACAGGTAGGAGAACTGTGTTTCTGAACCGGAAATTTTGTACGAAGGAAAAGAGAAAACGTAATCCAATAAATAACACTAAAATAACAGCAATAGCGTATTTTTAATTTTTTTCAAATTACATTTGTAATATAGCAGTTTTCGATTTTTGTAACTGCCAATTTCGTAAAAGGTTGATCGTTTCTGCTACGAAACATTCGTATATAATGTATTATAATTTACTCACAATCTTAATAACAAACCAATACCATTCTTGTGTATTGACTCATGTGATATTACAAAGTCTTCACTAATTTTATGCACGTAAATTATTACAGTATAAGGTAAATTTGAAGAATATTTTCTGGGTTTCTTTTTAACAGAATCGGTTTCTTGAATATTTCACAAGACTTAGATAAATGATAGATCCTCTGTTATTTTTCAGATTTTTAGTTAACAATGCGCATAATAATAATAATAATAATAATAATAATAATAATAATAATAATAATAATGTAATTCACAATGTTGTATATTAAAATAAAACATATTTGAAAACTTTTACAGTTAGTACAATAAATTGTTCCTTTTCTTGTGGGCCTCATTTTCCTATTTTAATTTTTCCGCGAGATAAAAAATAATTTTCTCTCATTAAATAATTTATGGTTTTCAAAATACATCTCGATTTAATTGAATCACGTTGCTTTTATTTCTTCAAAATGAAATGAAATTCCTGGGAGTATAATTGAAAATTTTACGATAGATAAATTCGGCATATATTTTCTCAATACCTTAAAAAAATAACAATGCATATCTGTATCGGATAACGAAAGGCGCAAAAGTTAAACAATAAAGCACAAAAGTTAAACAAATGGGCAACATAAAATAATTCCCAAATTAGTAATAAACGAGGGAGAACTGTTTTTATTTTCCAAGATAATTTATTGTGGCATAAATTTTGTCAAAGCCCACACATTTTAAAGCTATAAACAGGAATGAGAACGAATGTTTATATTAGAATGACAGACTTTAATACATTTTTAAGAATGAAAAGTAATTATTTCATGAATAAAATACTAGAGAATTTTTTTACGATGGTATTGGGGAACAAAACTGATTGCAGGGAGATATGTAAAGCTGACTTGTTCTTATTGCTTTGTAATTAAATCTATTGAATATAAGTAGAGTTATTTAGTAGCTGATTGTCTGACTTTATTGTGTGAAAATTAATTGTAAAAAATTTCATCTGTTACGAAGATATTTATTATTATTTTTACTTTTTGTTAGGGATTTGTCTGTTGTGAAAATTTTATTTATTGCTTTTACGAAAGAAACACGTGAAATATAGTATAAAGTATTTTAATTTAATGAATCTGATAAAACAGATTTAATAACCTAACACCTAACTTCGAAGATCAAGATTAATTTTACGAGAGCAGTAGTAATTGTTTGATGGTAGACAAAAAAAAAAAAAATATATATATGTTTTATATGCATTTTTACTCTTATATACACACACACACACACACACACACATATATATATATATATATACGAGGGTAAGTCAAAAATTATCCGCAATGTAGTTATAAATTTTATTGCAATAAAAATAGGAAACTAACGTTAACATTATTTTTCAATATACTCCCCTTGCTTTTCAATGCGCTTGATCCATCGTTGCACCAGCTTCCTGATGCCCTAAGAAAAAAAATGTTTTCGGCTGAGCAGTGAGCCAGGCATGCACCGTCTCCTTCTGCTCTTGGTCCGAGATGAATAGATGGCCCCTTAGTGCCTCTTTGAGTGGACTTCATCAATAGTCACTCATCTGTCTAACAGAACCATGGCACGTGCACGCTCAATGTTGTCATCATTCGTCGTCGTACACGGTCGTTCGACTCCTTCCTCATGCGTAATATTTGTGAGACCATTTTTGAATTTTTCAATCCATACGTAGACACTCCGTTGCGGCAAGACACTGTTCCGGTATTGTGCTGAAAGTTATCGATGGATTGCGGCCCCTGATAGACCTTCCGACCACAAACACTGGATCACTGCTCGTTCCTCCTCTTTGGTGCAAACCTCTAATGGAGCAGCCATGATCTATCTGCAATAAAAGGAAGACAAATGGAGGAATTACGATCAAACTTTCATAGCATGACTACAAAAGCATAACAATAAAATAAACGAGTACAGACGTCAGTATGAACAATGTAATAATAGTTATGGGAAAATTGCGGATAATGTTTGACTATATATATATATATATATATATATATATATATATATATATATGTGTGTGTGTGTGTGTGTGTACGTGTAAATCCCCAAAAAGTTGAAACGCACTCTTTATTTTTTTTACCTGTTGGAGATTAGTAGCTAATGTAAATTGTAAAAGTGATAAGACAAGAGGGAAAAATCATGCTTCAAGCACAGATTATAAAACACTTTCAACACAATAAGAATACTGTAAAAAAACTTCAAAATGAAAGATGATATCTAATTAAACAATTTGGAAAACGTATAACAAATTTCAAAGCCCGATTTCAGCAATTACTATCTATAATCAGAAAAGTATCTGAATTCTTTCGTGTAGTCCTGTAGATGATCTATAGATTTGTATATATACTACATAGCATACTAAAATTTAGTTCAGTTAGGAAACACATAGCACAGTTGAAATTTACCCTTCCGCAATTCCCGTCAAGAAATAGAAATGTACTCAAATTCTTTTGTGGTGCGCTGTGTGTGATCTACAGAATTTATAAAAATCAAGTACTCAAAAAAAAAAAAAATGAAGTCAAATTTTAAAACAAATACCACAACTGAAAACGCGCTTAGGGCAATTACCGTTCATCGAGAGTACTGTAACCGAATTATTTTGTTGTCCCTGTAAATGATCCATAATTGCTATGTACGCCATATTCTACAGTAAGCATCTTGCAGTGCACCTCAGTGATGTATATAAATTTCAATATGTATAAAATAGTGTAACATAATTAAAGTACTACATTGCAAACGGTAACACACAAATATTATATATATACAGAGAGAGAGAGACACCATAATATGCAACTATTTTTAGCAGAACCAGAATTCCACACCACATTTAAATATTAATTAACAAGTTAAAAACAGCAAAACATCAAAGGAATTTTTTTTGCAGACAAATCGAACCAGAACAAGATAATAAAGCTAAAACACACAAATATTATATATATACAGAGAGAGAGACACCATAATATACAAGTATTTTTAGCAGAACTAGAATTTCACACCACATTTAAACATTAATTAACAAGTTAAAAACAGCAAAACATCAAAGAAATTTTTTTGTAGACAAATCAAACCAGAACATGATAATAAAGCTAAAAAAGCCGTGGCCCCATCGGCAGTGGGTATAATACTTTCATTTATTTTCATTATCTTGTTCTGGTTTGATTTATTTAAAAAAAAATTCTTTGGTGTTTTGCTGTTTTTTACTTGTTAATTAATGTTTAAATGTTAAGTGGAATTCGGCGTGTGCGTATAAATATGTGTTTTTGCATCGCTGATGGAAACAAATGAAGTGTTGGAAAAGTTACATAAAACTATAAAAATACATACACACAAAAAAAAAGAGTATGAAGTTTAAAAAATGTCCTAAATACTCCTTCTCACACAAACAGAACAAAAAACTGTTTATTCACTTAAAGCATAAATAATACCAAGTTTAGATTACGCAGAAAATTTTATAGAGAAGAAATACCGAAACGTAAACAACAAGAGTTTATTTATCGATCCATTGCTAAATCAGCCTGAAAAACCCACTTAGCATTTTCAGAGTTATGCAGTATTTAAAAAAAAAAAAAAACAGAGGGAAAAAATTCCGTTCGAAGAAATTCGAAATTCGTCGTATTTCAAAAGTTTTAATGAGTTTGGAATAAAGAATACATTTCCTATTTATTTCAAAATGCATTTATGGAAATATTTTATTCTCGTTGAATATTAATAGGGTTCCTTTTAAAAAATTTAACATAAGAGTATGCTTAAAATTTATTTTCGAAGATTAAATCCGCTTACAGGTAACTCGTAAACTTGTATCATTAATGGATGTTCTTAAATTAGGTTTTGGTTGAATTAATAGCTTCACAGTATTCTTTTGAAAAATACAGGAAAACACATGTATGTAAATTTAATTTTTGGGGAAGTTATTGTACAGCCGTCTTCATCAGGATTAGAAAAATATATCCCCGTCCATATACTAGCACTAAAGAGATATATAACAATTAAGATGATACTTGGCCCAATACAATATAAGCAGTTAAAACATTAGAACTTTTTATTTATCGCAAACTAGTTTTGGTATTATTAGCGTACCTTCATCAGTGCAAAAAATTATGGATTTTTGCTAAAATATATAGAAAAGCAGCGGTTTCAACGGATAGGTTTCTTGACCAATAGAATTACATGAAATTACAAGGAACAGCAAATAAGGATATTATATAGAGAGTGGAACTGGTAATGTCGAATAATGCTAGTAAAATGTAAGAGAAAGAGGTTTTTATACGCTAAGTGCTACCGAAACTAGTCTGCGATAGAATGAAAAATTCTTGTGCTAAAAACGTTGTTTTAACTGCTTACTAAAGAGATATGTTTTTTGGTTATGTAATGAAATGCAGAATTTTTTTTAAAGTAATGTTTACTCCAAGAATCTTCTCTGAAAATTTAAGGCAACACAATAAAAATTAACCGAGTTTATGGTAGTTTTGAGAATGAGAATCTTTCAAACATAAGATTGTAAGGTTGGACGTTCTCAAAATGTGAACAACTAGAGGGAATATTTTATGATTTTCTTCAATTTAAACTAGACTGACGGTTCCATGACTAACGTATAATCGGACGAAACGAATAAGCTTTACTGCATTTATGTTTTTGAGTGCATATGCGGAAATCTCCAGCTCTCCTCTCTCCATGCTGCCAAACCATAAATAATCTGCAATGGGAAATTTTACCGTATCCGGTTTACTCATCATATATTGCACCACATATCACCTCTTTTGCTCATTATGAAATAGCTTTGTAAAGCAATAATTTCAGACTGAAGATGAGGTACGGAAAACAATCGATTAATTCCTATCGTCGAAAGACAAAGACATTTTCCGTCACGGAATCTATCAGCTGCTTGAACTTTGGTAAATAGCAGAAGCTAATGGTGACTACATTGATTGAGGTTTTTATTTGATTTTATTTTTAGTAATAATAAAATCGCTGAAAATAGGTAGATCATTTTTATAAACCTAATAATATATATATATTTTTGCTTTGATTGATAGAGAAACTCTAAAATGTTTATGTTCACTGCAGTTGATGTAAAGTATTGTCTATTTTGGCTCTAAGAGAAGGTACTATGAATATAGCAGCAAATAGCAGAGTGAAAGCGTTTTGTGTATTGCAATTTCAAAAAAGCAACTCACTAATCATTGTAAAAAGGAAGTTCTGCACTCACTTCAGAAAATGTCTAAACTATTTTTGAACTAGAGTTTGGCCCAGAAACTGATGGGTCGTGGAAATCAAGACGATGAGAAGTTTTTTGTTTGGCCACCTTGTTTCCTGTGTAATTTTGTTTTCGTCTGTGTTTATGCAAATTGTCAGGTTTTGTTAGACTATAGCGATAAAACTGCAAATACGAATCAGAACTGCCAATGATAGTATCATAACTGATATGTTGAAAAAAAGTAAGGCGTGAGATGGACTACAGTATTCACAGAAGTGACTGAAGAAGCCAATATCGAGCATTTGTAAATAGTTGCACACAGGGCTTGGCAAATCCGGTCGTCAGGTTGTCACAGGCTATCAAGATGTTTTATCAAGTAATCAAATTATTTAATTTGGCGTTTTTTTTCTTTTTTTTATATAACGAAAATTGACCTAAGAATTGAGCACAAATAGCATTTAGAATGGTAATCGGAGAGTTATTTCAGTTTCAGAAATAAATTGTCTAAAAATCGCAGCGAAACGCGAAAAAACGCTAAAAGTCTTATAACAAATTCTGGAAAAATTTAACAATCACAGAGAACAAAATTTACTTTATTGGGTTAAATATTAGACACCTGATTCTTTTTATGAATTTTTAAAAATCGCCGTAAAACTCGGAAAAACTATAAAAATTCAAAAAATTGAAAAGGACAAAATTTACTATACTGGGTTAAAAAAATTAAACCGGATTTCTTTTCCATACGTCAATAAAACTGTCTCTGAACTTAAAAGAAAAGTTACAAATCGCATGAAAAGTCGCTAAAAATTCAAAAATCGCAGACGACAATATGTAATATATTGGGCTAAAAGACTGAAACCGAATTCTTTTTGCAAATGTTGAAAAATCGCAGAATGAAACTCGAAAAAAAAAAAAAACTGCTAACAATCGCAATAAACAGGACAAAAATTGCTACATTGGGCTAAAAGATTGCCACATAATTTCTTTTTAAAAAAATGTCAAAAAATCGCTACAAACTCACACACACAGACACGAAAAAAAAACCCGCTAAAAATTTTAGTTAAAATATGTAATTAAAAAATTCGGCACTATTCTAAACTATGTAGCTAATAATTCTAAATCATATTTGTTATCATTTTTACTTTCTTCTATCTATAATAGAAGAAAGTATTCTAATCGAAATTTTTTTCGACTTCCGGTTTTCGACGGATTTACACGTTTTAGGGGTCAGAGATTCCGAAAAACACGTTTTTACAAAATGTCTGTCTGTCCGTCTGTCCGTCTTCATTGTATCATCAAAAAGTGTATGAAGTTATGCTTCAAATTGAACCTAATTTTTTTTCTATGTTTTTGGCTATGGCAAGCAGGTTCTATTAGAATTTGAGGATATTTCGACGAAAGGGGGCGCTGTGATCGATATTTTTGTTCCATTTTCACTATTGTACCATCTAAAAGTGTATGAAGTTATGCTTCAAATTGAACCTAATATTTTTTCTAAGTTTTTGGCTATGGCAAGCAGGTTCTATTAGAATTTGGGGATATTTCGACGAAAGGGGGCGCTGTGATCGATATTTTTGTTCCATTTTCACTATTGTATCATCGAAAAGTGTATGAAGTTATGCAGATAATTGAACCAATTTTTTTTCTGTGTTTTTGACCATAGCCTGCAGGTCCAGGTTGAATTCGGGGATATTTCGACGAAAGGGGGCGCTGCCATCGCGATTTTTGTTCGATTTTCACTATTGTATCATCAAAAAGTGTATGATGTTATGCAGATAATTAAACCAAAATTTTTTAATATGCTTTTGGCTGTAGCCAGCAGGTCCTACTAGAATGTGGGGATATTCCGCCGGAAGGGGGCGCTGTGATAGCCATTTAAAGATTTCAAATTCAAAAAGATGTATAAAAAAAATTAGAAATCCTAAAAGTTTTTTCTGTTAAATGTTTGGCCTTGATCCGGAGAATCCGGAGCAGTTTTTGTTTTGTCTCTATATTAAAAAATGGCGGAGATATAGCGGTTTGAAATTTTAGGGTGGTTGACATTTTCAAATACGCCAGCAGAATTCATCCATAAACGGGTTTAATTTATGAGTTTTAGTTAACAGGGTTTCAGCAAATTTTCTTTCATTGTTGTAACCATTGTTCCTATTTTTAAATGCTTAACACTATATATTTATATTCGCCAACATCAAATTTTCGCCAAGCTTGGCAGCAATTGACGAAATGTCGCCAAATTTGGCGACAAAAATAGGTTGCCACAAATGAAGCCAACTTGGCTGTAGAAGACTAATTTGGCGATATTCTCATTCAAATTCAATGTTGACGAGAACTGGGAATGAATCTTCTTTAATTGGGTTCCACGCATTTTAGCTTCGTGTTTTCCAGTAAAATTAGCTAAAATCGTAAAACCAAGGCATAGGGAGGCTATCTGTTCCGGTCGGTACAGGCCAAAAGAACTTTTCGTAGTTTAGTATACATCAGTTGATTGCATCCCGGTAACCCGATGATTCCCAAGCAGCTGACGTACAACAGAATGACGAAAAATATTGATTTTATTGGCGATGTGAGGACGAAATTAGAAGTATTAACATGATTGAGATAGAAGAAAGTTTTGGGATTGGTACATCCGACTAGTTTCTCAATTCATTCAGAAAAAAATTATGTGTCTTTTCAAAATTAATTATGGGGAAGGGGGGCAGGGGGTGGGTACATATTTTATACTGGCGAATTTGAACTTTTTGCTACCAAATTTTATGAAGTTTGTAAAGCCCTGGTTGCACACAATCTTGGAATGTTTTCTATTAAAATGAATAAGCACATTTTTTTTTGTACAGTGTGATTATAATTAAAGTTCCACTTTCAAAATGCTGTAAAAAAGGAACCACTGGTCAGAATGACTTCAAATTTGAACTGAATATACTGGAAGAAGGGAGAAACGGTATAGAATAAGAAAGAAAAAGTTCCAAAGTGTATTAATAGATGTCGCTGAAAGCGGCATAACGAAAATGGATTCGGCTGCAAGTGACATTTTTAATCGAAATACGACTGCTTTGGAATGAGTTGCATATTAAACTAACCATACTGTTTAATGTGCATGAGTGTTTCGGTTGTTTGACGGAAAAAATGGCTTTCAAATCAGTCACCAGTTGTGGTACTCTTAGTGGAAAACCCATCCACCACGGCAAGGTCGTACCACATTGGATGGGAAAAATCGGTTTTTAATTGTAATTGAGCCAAAACCGTATAAAAAGCCCATAATAATTCAGTTTTTAACTGCGCATGAGTGTCTTTTAATATGCTTAGTATATCATTTACAGCGCCACCTATTGATACACTTTGGAATTTTTTATTTTCTTATGCTGTACCATTTATTCTTTCTGCCAGCATATTCAGTACAAATTTGAAGTCAATCTGACAAATGGTTCCCTTTTTACAGCATTTTGAAAGTGGAACTTTAATTATAATTCTAAATCATATTTGTTATCATTTTTTCTCAATTCATTCAGAAAAAAATTATGTGTCTTTTCAAAATTAATTATGGGGAAGGGGGGCCTGTATTTTGCTTTCACTATTTACAACGTCTTGTAATCATCAATCTGTATTTTACAACACGTTTCGGATTTATGATTATCACTCACATACTTTTCAATAGAGTGTGGAAGGTTATCTCATAATTCACCGTGGCGACACTGTTCATCGGAAAATCATTTATGTTCTCTAATGCATCAAACTCCATAATATTATTCTTCATTATGAAAACGGATACGAAAAAAACTAAAACTGCTAAAAATGGGTATAGATCGAATTCTTCGTAGAATTAATGAGATCGGAAAGACTAAATATATGCAACGATCGTTAATCTGATAGGATGAATTTAAAACTTCCAATCTGTTGAAAATTTCTATTCTATATAACATCGACAAAGGGATATTTAAGATAAATCTTTCCCTTAACTTTGATCAATACTTTTATCGAATTCCTAGCGACATTAAGAGAATTGATCAAGATAGAGTGCTGTCTTCATTAATAGCCATCTGGAATTCTTCATAAATTTGGAACATACGTGTCAAAGATTACTATTGCAAATATTGGTCTTGAAAAATATTTAAAGATTTGAATTTATTCGTTTATAATGAATTACATAAATGTTATTAACGACTTTTTTCTGAAAGAAATTATTTTAAAAAGGTAAAATATTTCTATACAAGAATTTGAAATTATAGACTTTAAGTTTCTAGTGTAAGGTAATACTTGCTTCAATTTGTATATTTAAAAGAGTCCTTCCGGCTTGTACCGGGAGGAAAAGGCAGCGCCCCTATTCCTTGGTTTTAAGATTTTAGCTAATTTTACTGGAAAACATGAAGCTAAAATGCGTGGAACCCGATTACCGAAGATTAATTCCCAGTTCTCGTCAATAATGAATTCGAATAAGAATTTTGCCAAATTAATCAGTTATAGCCAAGTTGGCTAATTTATGGTAATTTATTTTTGTCGATTTTGTCAAGTGTCCAGGGTACTCATATATGCTTAACACTATAGATTTATATCCACCTGCATCGAATTCTCGCCATGCTTGGCGACATTCAGTGGTGAAAGCGCTGCGCAAAAATGACCGTTTTTCACCACTAAATTTTAATAGTATTTGTCACTTTAGTTAAAGAAAGCATTCTTGATTTTTAATTAGGCCAAGAATACTATTAAAATTTAGTGGTGACAGTTGGTCATTTATGGCGCTGCGCTGTCACCCCTGAATGTCGCCAAGCATGGCGAGAATTCGATGCATGTGGATATGAATCTATAGTGTTAAGCATATATGAGTTGGAACTATGGTTATAATAATGAAACAAATTTTTGCAAAAACCATGTTCACTAAAACTCATCAGTTAAACACGTTTATGGAGGAATCCTGCTGTCTTGTTTCAAAATGTCAGCCACTCAAAATTTCAAATGGCTATATATCTCAGACATTTTCTAAGCTAGAGGCAAAACAAAAATGCTCCGGAATACTTGTATCAAGGTCGAAAGATGAATCTGCCCAATAAACTCTGTCGCGATTCTGGTAAGTCCTATGCACATACTTAGTCACACTCAAATAGGTTTATAAATAAGAGTTCTATCGCACGACAAAAATCATATATATATATATATATATATATATATATATATAAATCAACATTCAAATGGTCTCGAACCTGGGTCCTGGGTACCTTGGCCTGCCGTGCCAATGCCCGTCCTATTGATCTTCCCGAACGATAACGCAGAAAATTTTATGGAAAATATATATCGAAACGTAAACAACAAGAGTTTATTTATCGATCCATTGTTAAATCTGCCTAAAAAACTCGTTTTGCATTTTCCGAGATTCGAAATTCTTCGAATAAGAGCGAAATATGTCAATAGACATAATTTACTCTTATTTGTTGGACATGGCTGCGAACTGTAGCTCTAATTTCATTCAGCTGAGCTATAACTACAGCATCGTGGATATAGGGCATGTTTTACTCTGTTGGAAGAAATTTCAGTTATGATACTCCAATCATTTCAATATGATTTACCTAGTTGAAAAAACTTTCTTCTCTTCATTATGATATAAATCAACATTTGAACGTATAGTGGATTAGCAACTCTCTTATAAAGGCCTTCTAGTGTTTTGAATGTGAACGTGATGTCATCATCTAACCTGTGAGCGCAACAGTGACATCTGTATTATATTTTACTCTAATTTTCAAAGTATGCATCGAGTCTCTGGGGTTTGATGTTACTTTGTTTCACTGTATGTTTATGCAAAATTTAGCTTCGTTTGTCAATCGGTAAAGTATAAAAGCTCAGACGAAAGGTTGTATCGACGGATTTAGGTCGGATCTCTCCCCATGTCGTGACTTAAGGTCTGCTCTGATAAGCGACTATTGTGCTTGCAACATGCATCCCAGAGTGGAAGTTTAATTGAATTAAAGATTAGCCGTTGGTAAGATACTTTTGAGTTATAGTTTAAATAAATCTATTTAGCAGGCACGGGTTGCTAGTGTTTCGAATCTCAATATTACATTAACGATTTTTGTTATTGCTTCTGTGTTAAAGCTGAAAGCGTCAGGGGTCCGCTGGATTTAGTAGTAGATTATCCTACCAGTGTTCTTCACGTAGGTAGAACTTTGTTTTAGTAAAACGTTTTAGTCATTTTTAGTGAAGAGCGAGTGAGTGATTGAATTTTGTGGATAACAATTTAGTATAGACAAAAACTTGTGCCATGACACCGCCACATACCTGCCCGCATAGTTTACATAAACGTCTTTTAAACTTAAAACACGCATCATGACTGAGTTCACTGAGCACGTTACAAATAGAGAGTGGTTTTAGGGTGTGGGGGTCTTGATCGGTGAAAATATAGCGAAGTTTTTCGGTAGAGCTACCTTCCGAATAGTTGCAATAGGTAGCTTCTTACTTTTTGTAATGTAAGCTACATAAAAATATATTTGGGAAAATGTAAGGAAACGTTTCCCTATTGAAAACATATCAATGTTTCGATTAAAAAAGGTACTTTCATGAACGAATTTACCATAGTTAGAGATCGTCTTTGCAAGAAGTGGTAGAGGATGCTTCGCCTTGGATACTCTTTGAAGTTAGAAGTTTTGAGTCTGCGATTGTTCTCCAACAACAAAACGCTGCTCTTTATTCTGAAGCAGGTTCTGATTGTTCGGAAGAAGAGCTCTCATTATTAAAGTAAAAAAACATTCTTCTAAGTTAACCTAAATTTTCTTTCTAACAAGATGCTAATCGTGATTGTTAGTTACAACATTTTGTTAATGATAATGGATATTATACTCCGATATTATAGACTATAGCAAAGTCCATTAAAAACTATTCATAAACTTCATTATGAAATTTGAAAAATCATCCATGGATATTAATATGCCCGTATACTAGAGGATTTACCCGGGTTTTCCGGATTACAAAATATACTATCGGATGAACAGAATATAGATGTAAACCTTTTTTTACTGAGCACTTTAGTTTTTTTATATTTTATATGTGTTTAGATTGTTCACTAACAAAACCGAAAAGCATTTTTATATGAAAAATATCAATTATTTATTCAAATAAACTTTTGGAATTTATTAAAGGCGATGCTTTCGTATTAGCCGCTTGCCAGATGTTAATGGGTAAAGAAATCGCCATAGATTTTGCTACTCACAGAAGCCTTTTTGATTATGATTATTTTAATGTTTAAGTACGTAGTTCGATTACATATCTGTTAAATTTGCGTTTTATTTATATCATTTTATTTACTTATTTATTTTTTCACGAAATTTTAATTTCCCTAAGGAATATTATACGGAAACAAATGTTGAATTATTTATATTGATTTAAGATCAAATGTGTGTTAATCTTTCGTAATCGGGCTGAACGCGATAGAGATAAGTTAAAAAAATAATGTTTGAAAATTATTTTAAAAACTATAATAAATCATTAAATTGAGACACTGTTTTCAGACAACTGTCACTGAAAAGTACATTTCCCCTCTATTCGGCGTTATAAAAAAATCAAAATTATGTAATTAAATTTGCGAAAAGGAAAAAATAAATTGCTGAGACCGTTTCTACCGTCGATATGACGTCAACCTTACTCAGAGACGTATTAATGCTTTACAATATAGAATATAGATATATTAAAATAGCGAATTAATAACCTTAAATAAGATATGACGCAGAATGTTTTGACAATATAAGTAGTAGTATTATTCGATGATTTCATTTTGTAAGAAAAAATGCAACTTTATGGTACTCTCTGCAACTTTATGGTACAAGCATAGTAAAATTTTTAATGTTGAAAAGTTAGTACCTTTGATGCGAATTTTTTTTTTATAAATGCTTGATGCTTTTATATTTCTGTGTTGCATTTCATTTCCGCCGGTCTAATTTGAAATGTATCTAGAGAGTATTGAAACGGATTTGAAATTCGCTGTCTGCTAATAAATATAAGTAATGGTTCTCTTAAATTTCGGGAGAAATATAATTTTTATTGCACTGAATGTTTCAGGAACTGCAAGACACGAGATTTGAAAGAAAAAATACTCCAATAAATAATAGTAATTAAAAAAGGGAAAGAAATAGCCTTGTGTGTATGGTATTTGCAACCTATGAAAAAAGTAAAGATGAATTCTTTATAAATGTTAACAAGAATTCAATCGTTATATATGTAGGAAGGTAAGGTGTAAAAAGTTAATTTATTGAGTTACTTGAATAACTAGACGTTGAAATAACAACACATGGACTTTAATATAACTCTAGAAAGATAATTTGACAACGCTTCGTTGGTAACTTCTTCAAATATATTTCATTTCTTACTTAAAAGATATAATACACTTACTTTCGAATACTCTAATTAGGTCTAACAGTGCCTTTATTGACGTTTCATATTTCGACGCTTCTTGAATGATAAAAATTAAAAGAACTGCTCTTTTTCTAATTTTGATGACATCCAAACCTTGATCTCGTGATCGAGAATTTTCATAACTCATGCTTTGAAATCGTGGATAATAAAAAATATCAGAGCGTCAGTTAATTTGATGATCACGCACGTCATAAATAAAATAAAGTATGTTTAAATTCAAATCCTACAAATCGGTCATCCTGACATGATGGCGTCTCGACATCAGCATCTTGGCTTACTATTTTTTCATGCTTAAACAGCTAAACTTTTGAGATTTTTATATAGTTTTCTTTACATGTTCAACACACATACACATATACTTAATTGATCTGACTTATCCAGGAATTTAACCCATCGTCCTCGGCTTCATGTATTCGGACCCAGTTGACGTCTTTTCTGGACCTTCATGATCTCCTACTTTTTCTACTTCATACCGATCATGATTCTTGGCTGCCGTTATCTCATATGGCCCCGTATATTTTTCTTTATGTTTGATAGCTTTGTCCAATTGCGTCCTCTTTATAGTGACAATATCTCCTACTTTGTATTTTCGTTACTGTTTTCTTTTCTTATGAAACTGCACCTTGTTTTCTTCTTGTATTTTGAGTATATTTTTCTTTGCTTCTTCTCTCATGGCTTCGCGTTCTTCCATGATACATTCGGTATATTCTTCTCTCATGGCTTCGCATTCTTCCATGATACATTCGATATATTCTTCTTCCATAATCTTCTTGATGTTTTGCATGTCACTGTCCTTCATTTTAACTCCTGTCATTATTTCAAAGGGACTATACTTGGTGCTTCGTGTTATTGTGCTGTTGTTAATTCTTTGTAATTTTGGTACATACTTATACCACTTGTATTCGTCATCGCTAGACAATTTTGACAAAACGGATATCATCACTCTGTGTATTCTTTACACCTGTCCATTTCCTATTGGCATCCCAGTTGTTATCTTTAAATGCTCAATTCTTTGTTTTGTAGAATATTCCTTGAACTCGCTTTCAGTAAAAGCTTTTCCTTTATCGGTTATAACTGTAGTTGGATTCCCGAAAGTTTTTTGCTGTAATTCCAATTTGTCTATTACATCCTTGGCCGACTTTAATTTCACTGGATAACACCATGTGAAATTCGTAAATGCATTCATTACGTTGAAAATATATTGATATTTTTTATTTGTGAGAGATAATAGACCTATGTGATCGATGTGATAGGTTTCTACTGGTTTGTCTCCTTTTGGTATAGTGTTTAGAAAACCTTCAGCTTTTCCGTGCTTCCTATTATACAAGATACTATCAACGCAGTTTGCAATTAATGTTTCTACTTTCTTCCTTAATCCAGCTATGTAAAAATCTTGTTTCACTAGATCTTCCGTCTTTGATACAGCAAAGGGTCCTCTTTCAAGAACTTTTCGTATCATTTCTCGTTGCATCTCTTACGGCTCCACCAACATTTCTTTTCCATTCTCGAATCTGTACAATACGTCATCTTTTACTAAATAATTATCAGACGAACCGCTTTTAACTAGCGACTTGATGGCTTGTATGGATTCATCTAGTCTTTGCGCTATTGCAATTCTTTTCGTTATTTCTCCTTGCGATCTAGTTATAACTAATACTGATTGCGTTATCGGCACGTTTCGGCTTAATGCATCTACATTTTTCATTCTTGTTGCTGGTCTATGTTACATCTCGTAGTCATATTTTTCTATGAGTAATGCCCATATTGCTACTTTAGGTGTTAAATCTTTTTTATTTAAGGTTTTCTGGAAGGCAGCGCAGTCTGTTATAATGTTGAATTTATTTCCCATTAGGTAATTTCTGAATTTTTTTAGAGCTTCTATTATGTCTAATACTTCAAGTTCATAACTTGAACATTTCTCCTGTTGTGGCAAAGTTTTGTTGCTCATGTATTGTAATGGGTGAAATTTTCCATCGCCTCCTTTCCGTAATAAAACTGCTCTAAATCCTTGGCTGCTTGCGACAGTATGGAGCTCCAGTGTGGATCCTTGCTTATATTGTTGAAGAACTGGTTTTGTTGATAATACTCTCTTTAACTGATTGTAAGCCTCGAGCTGCTCTCTTTGAAATTTGAAACAATTTCCTTTCCTTATAATCGCCAAGCCTCTAAGTAGTTTATTATAATAAACTACTTAGAGGCTTGGCGATTTAAGCATAATTCGGGATAAACTTTCTGAACTATCCTGTAAAACCTAAAAAGGATTGTAATTGTTTGGTTGTAGTTGGTTTAGGGAAATTTTGCACAGCCTTTGTTTTCGCCTCGGACGGTTTTATTGTTCCATTTTCGTTTATATAACCCAAGAATTCTATTTTCTTTTTAAGAAACTGGCATTTTTTTAAGTTAATTTCTAAACCATATGCTGATGCTACTTCAAATACTCGTTGCAGCTTCTTTATTACATCTTCTTCATCATCTGAGGGAATCACAAAATCATCCATATATACAATGATAGTGCCTTCTCGCAGTAAATCTTGCAATACTGCGTTTACGTACCTTTGGAATTGATTACCCGATATGCACAATCCGCACGGACAACGCAAAAATTCATATTCTCCTTCATGTGTTACAAAAGCTGTATATTTACGACTGCGTTCTTCAATTTCGACGTGGAAAAAGCCGTTTTTGAGATCTAACGTAAATACTTTTACTTTTTGTAATTTATCAATCACATCCTCAATTAACGGTAGCGGATAGCGATCTTTTAATATTTTTCGATTTATTTTCCGATAATCTATACATAACTGGTACGACCCATCTTTTTAATTACCCAGGACTACTGGAGCCGCAAAATCTGAGTAACTTCGCCTAATGATCCCATCTTTCAACCGCTGTTGTATTTGCTTACTGATGATTTCTTGTTCAACTAGAGGGAATCACCTTCTTGGCCGTTCACAGATAGGTTTTTCATCCGCCAGTAGTATTTTGATCTTTAACCCAGTATCTTTTGTTTTATTCGGTTTACATGATTTTAATAATTTTCGTATTTTTTCTCTGTTAGCTAAATTTGTAATATGAGTCAAATCCACATTGGCATTTACGCAGTTGATATTCCCATAGATTCCCAACCTCGATTATCGTTGTTTGTACTTGATGTGGCTACTTCATCAGTTTTGGACGGAACTTCATAAACTTTAATGTATCCTACTCGTACTGTGGTGTCGCTTATTATTATAACAACATCTTCCACCACTTTTAACGTCAAGTCTTCGACTGCTTTTCTACCTATTATTAAATCATAGTCAGTCTCTTGTACCACGTAAAATTTATCCTGCATTTTTATATCGTCTACATAGACTTTATGCCATAAAAAACCCGTTGGCTTAATTTCTTTTCCACCTATTCCCGATATAGATATATTGTCTCTGGTTAGCTCTGGTTCGTTTATTGCAGTATGATATCTTGAATTGGCGATTGAAATATCACTCCCTCCATCGATTATTACGTTTGTTTTTATTCTGTGAATATCTATGATTCTTCCTTTTTTACCATTTAACGTGCTCATATTAACTATTTTTCTTTGCGTGTTTTGGGTCTCATCTTGGTATTTTGTTTCTCGCCAATTTTGATTATGTTGCGGGTAAAAATTTGAATATTCTTGTTGTGTTTTACTCCCCATGGTACATTTCCTACTCACGTGACCAGGTTTGCCACATCGCCAACATATTATATGCGACTTTTTTCTTCCGTAATTCACACTGTGCCTATTGTCAACTTCGCGTATTTTCGAATTGGTGTAGTCAGCGGCTCTCGATCTTTTTTCCTCAAAACTGCCGTTTGTATTCCTAACTGATTGTTTATAGCAAACACCATTCGTAAATATCTTATTTATTAACTAAGTCATCAATTTTTTTATTACTAATAATTCCTCTGCGAAATGTGTCTTTGTTTCGCAGGTAAATTTTACCTATTTTGATTAACTACAATTAATTCTGATAATTCCTCAAAGTTATCTACTTGAAGACCTTCAATCCATTGTTGAAAATACACCTTGATCTCATAAGCGAAATCGTGCTAAGCAGCCGATGGCTCCTTTTTAAGTGAGAAAAATTTCAGCCTAAATTCTTCTGGTGATAGTTTGTAGCGTTTCAGAAGAATGTTTTTTATGTAATCATAATCGTGGATTTCGGATCCGTTTTCTCTAGTTATTATGTTAATCACATCTAATGGCATTAGATAATTTAAATAGTTTACCCATTCATTTTTTTTCAATGCCCGTTTGCGCCATTTGCCTTTCGTACATAGCCAAATATAAACTAATATCATTCGAACTATTATATTTTGCTAATAATCTAAGCAATTCATATTGCTTACCTAGATTTGTCCTTGGGTTCACATCGATGTGTTCTCTTGAATTTTCCTGTATTTTTATTTTCTTAATCTCAAACTCTCTTTCGAGATCTTTTTGTTCAATTTCTACTTTCCATTTTCTCTCTTCCATTTCTATTTTCAGTTTGTTTTCTTCGATCTCTGCTTGTAATTTCTTCTCTTCAAGTTCCGATTGCGTCTGCATTTTTTTCCCTCTTTCTTCTTCTGTTTTCTTTTTTCTAGCTGCCATAAATACTTCTAAGCGATCCTTTATAAAATCTTCATCGTAATTCTGCCAGCTTTTAAATAGCTGTATTAAAACCGGGCTTGTCGGTTTTTATGGTGGTTCAATTCCGCATTTCTAACAGAGATTTATTAGATCAATTCTTTTAGGTTTATTTAAGGTTCCCATGTCTATCTTTCAAAATTGTACTTGGAGTAATACGATTACGGTTTTTATACTTGCCTTGCTAATTCACAACCCAACTTTTGATACTGGTAATTTACAACATTTTCGCTTTGATTCATATTTTACCATTTATTTTACTACTAGTTGCTTTTTCTTTTAATATCTTGACCGATCCCCCAAATTTGTAGGAAGGTAATATGTAAAAAGTTAATTTATTGAATTACTTGAATAACTAGATGTTTAAATAACAACACATTATCTTTAATATTACTCTAGAAAGATAATGTTACAACGCTTCGTTCGTAAATTCTTCAAATATATTACATTTCTCACTTAAAACATATAATACAGTTACTTTCGAGTAGTCTAATTAGGCCTAACAGTGCCTTTATTGACGTTTCATATTTCGACTGCTCTTTTTCTAATTTTGAAGATATCCAAACCTTGACCTCGTGATCGAAAATTTACATAACTCATGCTATGAAATCATGGATAATAAAAAATACCAGAGCGTCAGTTAATTTGATGATCACGCACGTCATAAAGAAAATAAAGTATGTTTTAATTCAAATCCTACATATATATATTTAGATTTCATACCAATAGAATGTTTCATATCTTCCAAGCTATATGTTGAGTTTTGCGTTTAATGTCAGCCTTTATTTTTGTGTAAAATCGGGAATTCGTATAATAAAAATAAATGTATTGCAAATGACAGATCTTAAATACCAACTAACATTAAAATAAAAGTTAAAAATAATTTAAAGGAGAAATGTTCAAATTTCTTCGTTTTTCTCTTTTCTTATAGTTTAGAAAATGTGAGATAGATATAGGACGCGTAAACATCCATAAAACTGTCCACCAGACAGTTTAATATCTGTTTCTTGGTTTGAGGAAACCATTAACTGAACCTTAACTGCTACTTCGAGTACATTAAATAACGAATTTTTCCTTTAAAAATATCTGATAAAGAAGAAAATAAATTTTTAGTTTAACATTCTTTATCCTCTTAAAAAATATGTTATAGACTTTCATACATAGTACATTTTCCATTTCCCTGTTTAGTGAATGGCTAAATTTGCATTTATATCTCTATAAATGTTTCATTTTAAATAAATGAAACATTGGAAATAATTATATTTCGTTTGCAGCCTTTTATTACTAAAGAAATGTTTCGCACATTTGCAACTTAGTTACAAATCCAATAACATTTAATTAATAATAAATATCCAAATACATTACATAAATACAATAGTTATGCATTTAATTAAGATGATTAAATTGAATTTTGTTCGATTGAATTGATCTGCAGTATTATCATTTTATTGAAAAGATAAAGAGATTTTGATATATATTAAGCATTTAATTTAACTGCATTATAACATCACTTCAGACAAATCAATACTGAACAGTTAATAAATGCATTTAAGCTGAAAGAAAATTATTTTTAGAATGAAAAAATACAATTTTTACTCTTTTAACAATTTTACGACATAGATACATCTTAAAATACAGCATACATACATATTTACATATATCTGTAAATTTTTATAGAAATGTTTTACATTAAACGGAAAAAATAGCTACTTTATGGTTAACAGAAGTGTTTAAATATCAATGTGTATAATTTACAATAATTTCGTTTAAAGACATAATAATTAAAACACGATTGGAATGTCGTGACACATATATGTGTCACTATAGTGCTTTATCCGTGTTACATAAACCAGGGTATCTAGCCGCGGATTGCCTTCTCGGATAACAGAACATACTGCCAAGTGTACAGAGATTAGGTGAAAAGTATTTTTTTAGATTGAAAACTCTAATAGATTTTTTTAAATATACTATATTTTTTTTAGAATCTCCACTAACAACATCAAAATGCATTTTTATATGCAAAATATCAAATGAAGTTTTGAAATTGATTATAAGAGATACTTCCGTATTAGCTACATACCCTACATACCAGGGGTTAATAGTCGAAGAAATCGCCAAAGAATTCGCTACTTACAGATGCCTTTTTTAATTCGGATTATTTCTGTGTTTAAATGTGTAGTTCTATTACATATTTGTAAGATTTGTGTTGTATTTATATTCCTTTTTTTGTATATTTATTTATTGATGAAGTTTTAATTTCGTTATGTAATATTAACCGGAAACAAATGCTGAACTATTCATATTATTTTAACTTCAAACGGATTAATCTTCCATAATCGTGCTGCACGCAAAACAGGTATAGATTTAAAAATAATCATGCTTGAAAATTATTTTAAAAACCCTAAAAGAAACTATAAATGGAGATACATTTTTGAAACAAATTGCATTTGAAAGAACAATTTTCCCCCTAATCGACAGTGTAAAACTTGAAATTGTGCTATGTTTACAAATTAAAACAAAATTGCAGTAAAACCGACATTTATAGTCCAGGTCATTTACAGGGTCAGTATGACATCAGCTGTACTCAAGAACATGTTTTTCCTTTGTAATGCAGATGTAATGTTTTATGAATATACTGGATCCACATTGGTAAAAATTAGCTTTTTCATTCAACTGTTCATGAGCGACCGAAAAACTTTATGCCATATCTGAACTATACAATTTAACAATATAATAAATTATAACACCTTGTAATAATATATTTATTTTAAATGCTAAAAGGTGTAAATTAACAACATAATATATAGTAAAATAACTTTTATTAGGCTGTTTACATGTTTCGGCTGACTCCGAGCCATTTTCAAAACTAATGAGAATATTAATTTGTTTATTCGTTTATATCGAAACTATTACTCAAAAACATGTCCTTGAGTACAGTTGATGTCATATTAACCCTGAAAATGACCTGGACAATAAGGTAAAGACAGGTGATATGGCGCGGTCGGAGAGACTGCGCATATAGAGGTTCGGGGGGAAGGAGTAGAGTGAGTGCGCAGAGACTCCAGGTAGTTGTACAACAGCACTAGTGGAGTGTCTACTTGAAAGTGCACGTTGATTGTTTTGAGCATCTAAGATAAAGCATTGCTATTTTGTTTTGTTTTCCCAAAGTAAGTGCTTGAATTTTCATAGCTATTCATCAGAATTTCTATACAATGTCAGTAGTACAAAATATTTTAAACTTAAACGATTTCTCATAAGCTACTAATCTAGACTAACAATGTGAACATCAACGGTTCATTTTAGTAGCGGCCATGTTTAAATAAAAGGCCGCGCAATTCCTCCAACCGAAATTAGAGAGTTTGCGCGTTTGCTACATAGGACAGATGGCGCATTGTTACCATTAGTTTCCATGCTAGGAGAGATTACGCAGCTTATTGGTAAATTTGCACAAGAAAATGAAAAATGAAAATGGACTAATTTTAAGTTAAACGTGTTTTCAAGTAACTTAATGTTATTTTGTAAACTTATCTGGACTTGCTTTTTCCGATTCTTTAATTTTTTCCCCTTTAATTAAAATTTTTTAATCGTTTTTAAAATTATTTCCTTTTTCTGATTTTTTAATCATTAGGTTGAAATATTCACTCCTATTACAATAATATTTGTTCACAAAACCTTACAACAATATCATTTAAGTGTAATTATAATTGTTAACAATTTAATTGTAGTTATTATTAGTAACAATCTCACCTACCAATCTGCGCAATCACACCAACCCTGTAAGGACAGATTGCGCAAAATAACTTTCTTGGTTTCATTACAACTGTTCTATTAAATTACAACATAACAACAAAATAGCATTGGAAATGCTTAAAAAACAAATGAAGTAAAAATTATTCATGGATAGTTTAACAAAAAATTAATATTTAGATTTTTTATTGTTATTCTTTTGAATTGTGCGCAGACTCTCCTAGTTTTATCTTAAATGTCGATTTTATTGCAATTTTGTTTTAATTTGTAAACATAGCACAATTTCAAGTTTTACACTGTCGACTTACATTAAGTTATTTACAAATATAAAGACGAAATGAAATTGAATGAAATCACCCTCTCGTGTCAAATCCAGCCGTTAACCCTTTCCGGCACAGTGGTCCCACTCCGGGCACACCTAATTTTAATTCCAATCTTGCATTCGACACCAAGAATATTTAATAAAATTTTGTTTCTACAATGAAAGGCTTAAATTAAGACGTTCTTATTTTCTAAAAAAATCGCTTGTAAATTCCGGTGTCAGCCAGTAATTTCTCATTTTGCGAACATACTTTGTCTGTGCTGGAAAGGGTTAAACATAGGACAACACGTTCACCATCACTATTAAATATTCATAGGAATATTCTCATTTGTTTTTGAAAATGGCTCGGAGTGAGCCGAAACATGTTAAATACACTGCTCAAAACAAATAAAGGATATTGCAGTTTTAGGTGGATTTTGTATCTGGGAAACTTTTTAGCTGATTGATACATGGTCGACAGACATAGTAGGTTATATGAGAATAAATTACACATGTTTGGCAGAAAAAAATGCATTTTATTGCGCATTTGTGTACAAAAGGAAAAAAACACAATTTGTGCATATGAGAAAAAAAGAATAAGAAAAGGTGTTTTCTTCAAAGAAAATCATTTTCAGTAGGGGTATGGTTTCCACGGGCGGCCAGCAACGTTGAACACCTTTGAGGCATGGACTCAATGAGGCTATTAATGACGAGTTGGGGTATTCTGCCCCACTCTTCCAGAAGAGCTCTTTCCAGTTCTTGGAGAGTTTGTGGGGGTTGTTGGCGGCCAGAAACTCGTCTTCCTAGAGCGTCCCAAACGTGCTCGATAGGATTCATGTCTGGAGAACACGCTGGACATTCCATTCGAACGATTCCTTCCTCGAAAAGGAAATCCTCCACCAGGTTTGCACGATGTGGCCTGCAGTTATCGTCCATTAAAATGAAGTTATCTCCGATTGCTGCAGCGTAAGGGACTACAATAGGTCTGAGGATCTCATCCCTATATCGGCGCCCAGTCAGAGCTCCATCTGGAATGATGTAGAGGTCAGTGCGCCCGTCAATGGAGATGCCATCATACACCAACACTCCTCCACCGCCAAATCTGACACTTTCGTGCAAGAACGCAGGATTATTCCTACTGTCACGGTCCCTCCAGATGAAAATACGCCTATTATCCGGATGCACAGAAAAACGGGACTCGTCAGAAAACAGAATATTGCTCCATTCATTTCTCCTCCAGTTGACATGCCCACTCCCTGCGGTCGCGACGATGCCTTGATGTTAATCTAACACATACCATCGGTCGGCGAGCATACAGACCTACAGCATGGAGCCGGTTTCGGACAGTCTGAGTTGAAATCGTGGTGCCTGTAGCCGAGCGAAGGTGTTGCTGGAGAAGAGTAGCGTCCATGTTTCGGTGTCTCCGAGCTGTTAACGCTAAATACCGATCTTCATTGGGCGTTGTTGCCCGTCTACGACCTTGCCCTGGTCTTCGGCCTGCACATCCACTCTCCAAAAAACGGTCCCAGATCCTGGAAATGACACTTTGTGACACTCCAATGGCTTGCGCTACTTCGGCTTGAGTTTGGCCCCCTTCTAACCTATCAACAATTCTCCAAGCTTCTGAATCTGTCAAATGACTTCGCTGAGACATCGTACTCATCGAAACAAAGCAATCACTGAATGCCGATCATCCTTGTCTTCATTCTCTTTTATCCAGTTGAAAGTCAAATTTCATTCGCTGCCGCTGAAGCGACGTTTTTGACGTCGAACTCAAAATTTGCATACTCCACAGTTTGAAAACCAGAAAAATTTGCATTTGTGATTCTCTTCTTCTATTTTCGGCAAAAAAAAATTTCGTTTATATCTTTATTTTATATAAAACTTCAAATATCCTTTAATTGTTTTGAGCAGTGTATCTAATAAAAGTTATTTTACTGTATATTATGTTGTTAATTTACACTTTTTGCATACAAAATAGATTACGCAATTTAAAAGAACAAAAATTTTAATAAACTTTATTTCTTTAATTTATTAGGCTATTTTATTCAGATAATTACACAAATTTCCCAATTTCCTTTTTAATATACAACAACAAAGTGTTATATTGTAACGTATTTGCAAACAATTTTGAAGTAAAAAAAAAGTGATGGCTCTTTGTTGCCTCATGTACAACACGATGATTGATGATGTCAAAGAGCAATTTTTCGAAAAGTGAAAAATGTTTTAAAAGAATATAATTAATGTGTTACAGAACAAATATTTTTTCCCCTCTCTCTGCGATAAAATACATGGCTGTAATTATCTTAAATGACTCATGATTATTTTTCTTACGTGATGTTTTTAACGAAAATAATTAGTTTACGAAATGAAAAGCTTTTAGGCACGAAAACTTTCGTGATTACATTTAAAATATTTTTAATAAAATTACTCTTGTCTGTTCGAAATTTATTAATATGTTATTTTCGATTAAACTATTCGAAACTTTCTAAGGTACAGTTAAATTTTTTCTTAATTAGTAATAAATGTTATAAATATGCTATATTTATAGGATGGGCCATTTTTAATTCAGCAATAATTTTCTTAGCAATATATGAACCAATGACGTTATAAAATATTAGTCAAAATAAAACTTGAAATGATTAAATTATGTACAAATTTCAAGACGGATATAATGATATAGAATAATAAGCTTTTGTTTTATCATTGAACGTTTGGTAATTTACGATTTTTGAAAAATTTGTGTAGTTATGGGAATTGGACGAGATTTTTTAAATTAAAAATATACCCCTATTTCTGAATAGTAATATTAGCTTTGTTTGATCTCATTAAATAGGGTGAATATTAATATTCGAAAAAAGTGGTATATTTCTGATTGAAAAAGACCGCTAACTCGGCAACTCTGAATGTATGGTTGTGCTTCCGTTTAAGAAAAATGATAATGAGAATGAAAAAAAAATTGTCTGTATGATTTTGAAGATTTTATCGAAATGCAACGAATAACTTTTATTTAGCTTTAATCTTTTTATAATCTAGTTAATTTTTTTTTTTAATTTTTCAGAAATTACTGAAAATAACTCGCCAAAATTCACAATTGAATAAGAATAAAGAATGTTTCTTGTAATGAATGAAAATTTACATCAGCAGCCAAACTATGCCAGGTTAATCACCAGCTAAACTACGCCAGTTACTCATCAGCTAAACTATGTAAAATGCACACGACGCACAAACACGCATGTTTAAAAAATCTTGGCTAAAACTCGAATAGCTTTCTGATTTTCCGAGTTTTCTCCAAAAAGAAGTAAACAGTCAAAATTAAAAAAATGTGTTCCTAAAGTACTATTGATCAATATTTTATGTAACATAGATTGTACAAGGCATATGTAAAACGAGTCAGAAATTATAATTCCAGTGTAAAATCCAAGTAGTTTTGCGCATTTATTCGGTAAAATAATTAAATATTAAAACTGCATTATTTTCAATAAAAGCTCTTAAAATCAGTTAATATTAGTAGTTTTGTAAAGTTAATATTACGAAGATTTTGAATCATTAATTATCCTACGGAATACAGTGAAATTTAAAACAATTTTTGTGAGAAAATGTATTTAAAAGTGAACTTGTTCGTTCTTTGATAGCTTAGTTTTTTTATATAAACATTTACATACTTGCAATGAAAATCTACTGCTACAGCCTTCATGAAACGCAATCCGTCTTAAAATATTTAAAAAAATATGTCTAAAAATATACACATTCAGCGTATAACTTGAAAACAGGGAAGCTACTCAAATTTCTAAATATTTAACTTACTAACATATGACCTAAAATGAACTATTATAGTGTATTTTCTCTGCGCTATGAGGATGAATTAAACACATTCTAAGGACATTCATTTACGAGTTGTGTATGGAAAGAATGCAAGTTTTATTTTCGTGTTTTGAGCAACATTTTGGGAAATTTCGTCAGTATGCTATGGCAATGAAGAATGCAATAAATGCCTTGATAACCAAGTTCAAGACTTCTATGGGAGTGTAAAAAAGGGCAGAAAGGTCAACAAGTGTTTGTGTTAAAGAAAATATTTAAAAAAAAAAAAGAAAAATAAGACATTAGAATCAGGACTAGAGTCCTGTACCGGGTGTGTAACCCGACTTTACTCGAACCCGACCCGATCTGTCGTTCGGTCGGGTCACAATGGCGTTAATTTCTTTCGATGCGATTCGGTTTCGGGTTCGTATTGACTTCTATATTTTTTTTCTGCGGATGGTGTTCGGGTCCGTTTCGGGGTGCATTTTGAATATTTCGGGTAGGATTCGTGTTGACCCGGTTTTTCAAAATAAAGTGCAGAAAATTTTTCACATAAAAAATGTATAGTACCTGAATATTAATGAGTATAGTAATTATGTTCTTTATTTACATAAAATATCTAACTGATGATTGATTATTAAATATAAATTATTAAATTTGATATTAAAACTGATGATTGAACTATAATTAACCATTCTATAATTCCTTTTAAATAAGGATTAATTTACTTAGATTTCGTTTTCGGGTCGATGGTTCGGGCAGTGGCTTCGGGCTCGGTTTCACGCCGAAATACGACAGTTTTAGGGTTAATGATTTTTTTTTTTTTTTGTCGGATTAGGGTCGAGTTTCGGGTAAACGCATTTTTTTTTCTCAGATTCGAGTTAGGTTTTCTGTTGACTTGAAATAGAATTTTCGGGTTTGGATTGGGTATAACCCGACACCTGCAGAACTTTAATCAGGTCCTTTAGAGCTAAAGCGACGCCTATTACAGGAACTTAAATTTTGTAAAACAAGTGAACATTCACTAAAATTTGTTTATTTAAAGAAAGTCTTCAAATGGTAGTACAAATAACGGGTATTCATATTAAAAAACTATTTATAAATATATTGCACATTTTATATTTCATTTTGAAGTAAATTTCGAAGATGGACAATCATTATTATAAAAGTATTAGGAAAGCAAACAACTTGCTGATGGGCGAAACTGTATCAACAAATTAAACAACAGATGATTGCGAGTTTTACTGAACTTGGCATAATTTGTTATTATTGAAAATGATAATGCGCCAAATCTTGAAGACTTTTGTTTTACTCACCAATATGTCCCATTTTAGCTGGGTTCGTAATTATATAAGTACGTAGCACCTATAGTCGTCGTTTGGTCCGTCTGTCCGCATGTGACAGCGCAAAATCTACCCAAACGAATGGTTAGAAATTTAATATATACGATCGTTGCAGCATTTTGCCCAGTCATTCCAAATTTTATGAAAATCGAATCAAAACTTAAAAATATATTAATAAAAGTTTTCTTCATTCTATTAAATCCTATCATACGTAATCTATATAATAATAAAAACGTAAATCATGTGACAGAGGAAGCAAATACAGGCTGACCATTTCTTTTTTCATATCCCAGGGGGCCATTTTTATTCAAAATTATCTTTTCGAATAAAATTGCATAAAAGTTACATTTTTAGAACGATCATTCAAAAAAGTTGTATGTTACACTATTAAAACTGAAGGTGACAAACCGGTGCCATTTGGGACCTCGAGGTGATTTGACGGAGACAGTTGGTACCTTGGAGTGCCATCGAGACTTGAAAATGTGTTTAGGGTGACAAATCGCCTCTCACTGTGTTTTGGAAGCGAATTAAGGTGCCCTTGCACTTCGTGTTGTCACCCGGCAAGGAGAATTGGCACTTGCGCATGCGCGTGTGACGAGTTCCCCCTTGTTCCCGGCGTCAGTTAGATCGTAAACAGTAGAGAAAAACAATGGCTGCCTTTGAGAATCGCAGCGTACACAAACACATGCCGCGTGATATGATATTTCAATCGCATTAATACCACAAACAATAGAATCCTTATATTCTAGTATGTGATTAATACTAAATAACGCCATTTATGGCGAATAAATAAACAGATCAACAATACTTTTCAAGTATTGAAAGCAGTTACAATTGCAGCATTAACAAGTGCACGGGAATATCACTCAGTTTAAATACAGGTTATTGAAATGTTTCAGTGTTTTTGTATATTAGGTTTTATTATTGTTATATATAATTTAGATATGATTTATATTATCATAAATGGCTCCATTACATTATTTTCAAGTAAGGCATTTTAAAACATTAGAATCTTGATGTCGAAAGTTGAGATTTTTATCTCGTGAAAGTGAAATTATGTCGCAGCACTTGTTTGCTTGTTTTTTAAATTATGATTTAGCTACAGCTTATAATAATTTCATATTATTAATATTTTTAATTAAGGAATTTTATCGCATCAGTTTTTATTACTAATCATCCAGAAATAGGTTTAATGATGCATTATAATAAAAAAAATGCTGGAACATAAGTTGTTAAATTTATTTTCATCAATCAAATACTTTTTATTATCGAGATTTCCTGTTTAGAGTTTGTGTTTGATCATGAAATGAAGACATAAAAATATGCCTCAGTACATATTATGAATTATTAACAAAATAAATAAATCGCAATTCCTGAATTGATATTTTGAGATTTATACCTTGAAAAATGTTTTGTGAGTCTACTGTATTGTAACATAATAATAATAATAAAACACTGAAACATTTCAAAGTGTGACTGAATGAGTGTATGATGTAAGAATGTTTTAGATGATTGAGTATTGAGTTTTGTAAATATATTTAACTAGCAATGCTCAAAGAAATTTTTTTTGCATCTTAAAATAATAATGATAAATAAATATCTCTGCACTACATTTAATAAAAATAACAGTAATAGAAAAAAAATTATAATAAATACTAACGAGTTTGAAGGTACCAAAACTCTGTATTGTTTTCAAGCTGAAAATATCTATTTACAGTTTAGGCTGGGAGTTAAAGTTAAAAACGTTTATTAAATAATTTAGTTGTAAGTAAAATGACTTCTAAATATTAAACAAAACCCAACATCTTAACTGGCATTTATTTATCTGGTGTCTATTGACTATTTTTTAACACCTGGTGTATCTCATATATATTAACCTACACATGATATGATCAAATTCCAACTTTGTATAAATTTCAAAAGAGAGAATGAATTATTGATTAGTTTATTGCAGCTAAGTTAAACATTGCATATGAGTTATATCAGGGGTCGATGCAGCTTTTTTCTTTCTTTCTTGGGGCCCATTTTGTGAAAAGTAAAAGTTATTTTTGAGAAATTTATCATGTTTTTGTGAAATTTATTATAGTTTTGTGAAAAATAACATTTTATTACAAAAGATGAAATCCAGATACTAAAACCAAGCATTTAATAATAAATTCTTTAAATCCTTCTGTTAAAATTTTCCTTCCTGGTGAATTTGTTTTCATTGCAAATTACACATTTTAAAACCTAACAAAATAAAAATAATTAATGGAGAGTATGTTTTTATGGAATGGAATTTTATGAAACAGTCTATTTTATCAAAGGGAATTTTTTTTGTAAAGGAGCCTTTTTTTTTAAAGTATCAGAAATGATTTTTTACCCTTCTTCTCACATAATCAGTTTGTTTAAAGCTCGGAGCATTTTAAGCTAACTAGACTGAAAAAGACACAAAATAAACTAATAAGTATATCATAAATTTAATGCTTAAAAATTTTTCTCATTATGGCAAAATAGCACGCTTTTTGCACAATGTTTCCATTTATTTCAATAACTTGATTAAAATTAATATAAAATGAAAATGTGTAACATAAATAAAAGTAGCAGTTTTATCAGTTTGATACATTATAAAAATTACACAAATACCTAAAAAATAAATATGTAAAAGTTTTTTGAACAAATGTAAAAATCAACACCAGAGTTGGCATTTATTTTTTCAGCATAGGTAGTCAGAACAGCTACTTGTTAATAAATAATTTTTGAAATTGACAAAGAGATAACTATAAGAGATAGATAAATAATGTACATTGAAAAAAATTCTTAAGAAGGTAGATAATTCGAATACAGTATACAGAAATAAACCATGTTACTACTTATCTTGAACACCTGGTATTTTTGCTTAAACTGACAAGGAGACCGCCAAACATGATGCGCACAGATTTTGATGATTTTAAAGTATGTTGTAGGGATCATACCCCTAACTATTCAGCTCAAAGGTTTCCTTCAAATGGGCTTTAGTTTTCGAGAAATTTCGGGTTAAAGTTCAGCATGCATTTCAAATACCATTACTTCGCGATCCTGGACATGGTCTCCGTGGTGTCGTGGTAGCGTTCGCGATTTGAGAGCCGCAGATGGGTGTTCTGCCCTCTCCTGTGACTTTTACCTTTTTTTTAAACAAATTTTATATATTTGTCGCGTTTTAAGTTGTATGCAGAATTATGAATTCGGCATCTTTGAACTTTTTGATATTTTCCTAATAAATTCCATTTACATTTTCGAATATTGCGTGAAAATTTATAGTTTTTGCGCAATTTTTATTCGAATATTTCTGCTGACGAAAATCCAAACTAATTTATGTCTTCATATCTCGACTTTTTAAAATGATTATTGCTTACATTTATGTATATTTACTTATTTACTTATTGTATATATAAAATAATACATTTTTTTTAATTTACATTTTCTATTAAAAACAATGTAAATGATTAAGAAAAAATTAACAAAATAATATATCCTTTTAATATTTGATTTGTTCAAAATATATTGAAATATGTTAACTGCTGAAATACTAAAATATTTATCATCACCGACATCGACATTTTTAGTTTATTAAATATGGAACTAATTGTGTTATACCTATCGCAAAAATATTCTAAACAAATTTCGCATTAAAAATCGCCTTTAAATAATTGTTTTAACAATATTGGAAGAATGTATAAATTAGCATATTATATATTCTTTAAATACTTAAATTGTGATAAATAAATTTAAAAATGCATTAAATTTAAAAAAGAAATTATTTCAAACGTGGTATTTGTCTGCAAAGGAAGCGAAACGAAATTGATAAAAAGAAAATTTTATTTATTCTGATACTACCGTAAAAGTCGTTGCAGACGATTTTTTTTTCAGATATTTTTTATATGTATTGTAATTTACAAACGATTTTTCATTTCTAGTTGAATTTTTCTGTATGGCATCGACTTGTTAAACTGAAAAAAAATTAATTGTAATACATTATTTTTTATTTGTGCAAATCAAAAATGACGGTGAGTTTGAACTTTACAGTTAAATGTATTTAATTAAAATAAAAAAAATATATATAACTGGCTAAAACTTGGATATAATCGTTATTGCTTTAATATTTTATTACTCCTTTCAAGATATGTTTTTGGAATTTCGTCAATAGAAATATTAATTTCAAAACTGCACAAGAAAAAAAAAATTTTTTTTACGAAATATTCGAAAATGTAAATGGAATTTATTAGGAAAATATCAAAAAGTTCAAAGATGCAGAATTCATAATTCTGCATACAACTTATTATAACGCGACAAATATATAAAATTTGTTAAAAAAGGTAAAAGTCACAGGAGAGGACAGAACACCCATCTGCGGCTCTCCAATCGCGAACGCTACCACAGAACCACTGAGACCTTGTCCAGGATCGCGAAGTAATGGCATGTGAAATGCATGCTTAACTTAACGAAATTTCTTGAAAACTAAAGCCCATTTGAAGGAAACCTTTGACCTGAATAGTTAGGGGTATGATCCCTACAACATACTTTAAAATCATCAAAATCTGTGCGCATCATGTTTGGCGGTCTCCTTGTGAGTTTGAAAATATGATATTACATCTATCATGAAAAAAAAAAGAACCAAACGTGGTCGAATGCCTTAAATTACAATACTTATTAGTGATCTTGAAGTTTTTATCATTTTCCTTACTGAATTCAATGTGAAAATGAATCAACACCTTGTATTTTTATGATTCAAAACAATAAATACAATTGCTAGACAAGGGGGGGGGGAACTGTGCACAATGGATGGAGAATGCTTTCCCTTGTGGGGTGCCGCTGGGCACCTTGGAGTAGGGGTGCCATTGCTTCCCCTAGGGTATCATTATTTCACCCCCTGGAGCACGCTGGATTAGGCGTGCCATCGTTTCACCCTAGTTAAGGGTGCCATTCTGGCTCCCCTAGGGGTGTCACCAGTCGGACAAGATTTTCTCCCCTAAGAGGTGCCAAGTGTCACCTGTAGTTTTAACAGTGTACAACTAAAGAGATGAGTTACATTCAAATATGTATAGATTCTGAGATAACTTCAGTTAAAATTAAGTTGAAAGCCGAATATCTTAATCCATTAAAGAAAATAAGCACAGTTGTTTCGTTCATTATGAGTCATAAAAATATTAAAACATGGAGGTAATCATTCGCAAAGCAAAATCTACATGGTGCACTTTGCAGTGCTGTATGGTGTCGAAAAAAAATCGCATCTGTAAACGTGGCATACGTATAATAAGAAAAAAAAAGGCATACTTATTTCGCCCATAGCAGACGATATAATTCATTTCACTGAAATATTAAGGAGGATTTTTTTACATTATAAAATTATTAATAATACGAACACACCTCATTTGTCACGTTTAACGTTCAATTTACAACTTGTTATATTATGTACATTTTCAAACTTATCAATAATTTAAATTTTATTGAACATACATTTCTTAGCTACAGGCTACACATAGAGTTAGAATAGAGTTGGTACTTCGTTTTATCTGAAAAAATAATGCTGTTGAAAAAAAAAAAAGCTTAAAAAGAAGAAATAAAAATTGTGTGGGACAGGAAGAATGAAAATATAAGCTGCCTACAACCAAACTGAAATGAAGTCGGAAAAGAATTTAAACGAGAAGCCTTTGGAAAATCTTTTAAATTTAAATTCAAATATTTCAACAAGGCTTAAAGTAAATCTAACTGGAACGGAATTCATAGTGGAAAGGCGGTTTTATGAAAGTGAAGACGCAAACTATAAAATTTAGCGTTTTCTACAAGGAGAATTTTCTTAAAAATAAATAAATAAAACAAACTGTCTGACGAAGAATGTTATTGTACATTTATTCAGTCGGAATTGTGTTTTACTACATTACAACAACAAAAAAGTGTAACATAATGTATGCCGGCGCATTGAAAAACCTCTTGTATAAAATATTTCATACAAAAAAAAAATAAAAAAAATAAAAATAAAAGGTATTTTTATAAATAATATATATATATATATATATTGTATTGTATTGTACAGAGTAATGCATTTTTAGGTAGATTTCGTAAGAAATACTACTTAATACAGTCTCTCCTAAGTTGGAATTTTTGAAAAATTTTTGCAGATCTTCGCGGATCATGACTACTAGAACCCAAAACTTTCAAAACTTTAGTTCAAAACTTTATCTATCTATCTATCTATCTATCTATGTCACTTTTTTATGGACACGATAACGTCAATAATTTTGCACTAATCTCTTCCAAACTGATACATAGAATCAAGGGGTATAAAATCTCGGTCAATTTCGTTAATGGGCAAAATTGAACCAAGGGGTGGGGGAAATGGGGGGGGGGGCTTTTCGAAAACAGAAAAAAAACCCATATTTTTTTTAATTATGATACGTATCGAATCCGTTTAAAGTTACTATGACTTCTAGGAAAAGGGCCTAAAATTTAGGTATGACAGATTTTTGATATCATTAAAAATGGCCTCAAGGGGGGGGGGGGATTTAGAAGAAAAAAATTCATAACTTCGTCAATTCACAATATATCAAATCCGCTTAGATCTATTAAAAATCCTCTTAATATTATCTAAAACTTTTACATTGACAAGTTTTTTATAGGACCTTTATAGCAAAAAAAAAAAAAAAAAAAAAAAAAAAAAAAAAAAAAAAAAATCTCTGCCGACTCCGCCTGCAAACAAGTTAGGTTTCGAAGTGGGCAGTTCCAACTATCGCATCATGACAAAAAGGTCATTTCTTCCGCAATTCCCAACAAACAGGCGCCCCACGATCTGCGTATTCGAAATCTACCTGTGCCTGTAGGCCGAGCCGTCAGGGATTTTTTAAATTATAAGAATCAACAAGAATATTGTAATAAATAATGAAAATGATTTGTTTAAAGGCATTTTATAACGTTAGGCGTAAACGATAGAAGATAATCTAAGTTTTGATAATGTGTTATGTCCATAAAAATGACATAAAAATTTACAACTTTTTTCTCCAACTGTTATCTTTTACGCAGGAGATATGAAAAAAAAATATATATAATCCAGTTTCCGATCGATTTTTAAAATACAGTTCCAGCCGATCAAGCATAAAACAGGTATAAAAATTTATTTTTATTATAATCATAAATTTTCATTTAATGTTAAGATTTAAAAAAAATATTTCTTACCTTAAAAATGAAAAAATATATGCTTAAAGAGAATAATTTAAACAAATTCCATTTTGATCCAGTGTTCTGTCAAAAAGTTTTGTTGTAACAATTATAACTTACATGTAAGAGTAGTAACAAAAAATAAATTAAAATATATCAAGTAATCATACTGCATTTTTGAGAATAAAATATTAATATAATTATTAAGTTGGGGGGGGGGGCTTAAATCTAATTTACACGTCTTACGTGTTCATAATTTTCGTTTCTAAAGTAGTTAAAAGAGAAAATTTATCCAAATAATCCTTATCTGTTTCAATGGAATACTGAAAATTTCCCGAAAAGAAGCTTTTCTGATAAAAAAAAAAAATAAATGCTTTTAAAAAATTTTAAAATATAAAAATAAAATTTTGAAAACACAAATTGCACAAATTGTGCTTATTAGTTGCTAAAATCAGTGTAAAAATTGTTTTAAACTCTGAATGAAACTCTGAGATGCTGAATGAAATGGCCATTGAATTCATTGAAGCCATTATATTCAATGGTTCATTCAGCATCCTGTCCCTAGCAATAATAAACCAAACTATCGTAAATTCCAATATATACCTATTATATTTGAAAAGATTAAAAGGGCCCTCCATAAATACAATATCCATCTTATTGCTGTCCTTCCCAGAAAATTGGTTGACTTAGTTTCATGTAAATTAGATCCTATCCCCCCCTGATCAATTCGCAGGTGTTTATGAAATCCCCATTAGCTTAAATAATAATAGTATAATTTTTTACATTGGTATGACCAAAAGAAAGTTTTTGGAAAGGTTAAAAGAGCATAAAAACGACATAAAATTTGGAAAGTTATCCACTGCACTCTCCCGGTTTTACGCTAAAAATAATGATACTGTAATTAATTTCGATAAAGCAAGAATTATCCATAGGTTCAATAACCCATTTAAAGCCGCCATCAGGGAATCATTGGAAATTAAAATTAGAAAAGATTGTATTTGTAATGATAACTTTTCTTTCAACATACCTAGTTTATGGGATACATTTTTAACCCCTTGTTAATTCATGGTTTTGTTTTTCGCTCTTTGGCAACAGAGAGCGCCCGCTTATTTTATTTAAATTTTCCCATACTGTTGATTTCAATTTTCTCGTGTCGAATATTAAAAGTTCAGTAGTCGTTTATGTTGTTCCTCTTCCCCGATGATGGCTTTAAGTTTAAAGCCGAAACATGTAGGATTTTAGCTCTTTTATGAGTTTAAAACAATTTTTACACTGATTTTAGCAACTAATAAGCACAATTTGTGCAATTTGTGTTTTTAAAATACTAGTTAACAGTGTAGTGTCCAAATGGATTCAATTGTAAAAATAAAATGTTTTATATTTCCCGAACAGATGCAAAAATAGTTCCAATAATTTAAACAATTAATTTATAAATTCTAATAAGTGTATCAGCAAATTTTTAAAGCTATTGATATATTTAAGACCTTCATATCAAAAATTTAGCATCCATAAGTTTATGTTTAAATTCATTATTCAAATGTGCCATTTTCATTTCAGTTAACAATGAAATTTGAAAATCGTCTGCACTCCCACAGAAAAGCATTATGACATCAAAATAAATGTTCTATATTTTTTGAACGAATGAACCAAATTTAACCAAAAACTATACAGTTAAATCCGGGTACCTAACTAACATACCTACAAAAAATCAACCTAATCGGACACCTTTTGGTTGCAGTTATCGCGGAACAGACAAACAGACAGAAATCAAAAAGTTTTCGGTTCTCCACAATGTGCCTTCACTGACTTTTCGGCAATAAATGAACTCGACGCCTGGTTTTTAACGATTTACTGTCACATGCAAACGTAACACTTGCAATTACAAAGCTTTTTGCAGCCCAAAATTACATGCAAACGTAACATTTACATGTAATTTGCACCCAAATTGGTTGCAAAAAGCTTTGCAGTTGCAAGTGTTACGTTTGCATGTAACAGTTTAACGCAGATGATGAACATGTCAGATGCTCGAAAGTACTTGGTTTTGATATTTTAATTGTTATGTTTTAATAAAACACATTTTAAGTAATTTTAAATAGAATTTTGTGTTTTTATACGAAATTATTTATACGACAGTTTATAGAAACTGATTTTCAAATGTGTGATATATCTTACTTAAGCAATCCCGAAATAAGGCGTTAGCTGTCGCGATAGCAGTAGATGCGTCCTTTAAAACCGAAAAAGCTCCCCTCCAGTCAAACAGTCAAAGTGAAATTAATGGTAATCCGATTACAGAAGATCGCCAGTGGTCGTAATAATAACATTCAATCTTCCGTAATTGGGTAGCCTTTTTAAAACAGGGTAAAATAACGTGTTTTTAGAGCCTATGGGGTCTGGACGGGGATTGGACAGCGAAACTCCCCTAGATTTTTTTATTTTTTTGAAAGCAGCATTTCAAAATTTTTTCAGGTTTTTTCAAGTAGTCATTTTAATTATAGTTCTATTTCTTAAAGATATATTGACAAGATACTATCAAAAATACGTATTATTAATGCTATTTAGATTTCGAAGCATTTTACCAAAAAAAAAAATTGTGAAAATTAAAGTTAATTTCATTCTTTATTGCATAAAATATTATATTAACATTCTTAGTTTAGTTTGATTAGTTTTACGCTGTGGAAAATTTATAAAATAGTAATTTACTTTGCACAATTTTATTCTGAAGTCAATTTTCAGACTCATCGGAAGTCTATAAAGATATGAAAAATAAAATTTTGTAACAAAGTTAATGCGCAGTATTTTCAGATTATATGAATATACATAGACTGCTTTTATATTTCGTTACAAAACCCTCAGATCTACTGGAAAATATTCTATCAAAAATATATACGATAGTTACTGTAAAGAAGTTTCAAAGTCAACAAACATTTTAATCAGAACTTGAATGTTAATTTTTGAGGTAAGAAAATTGTGTTAAAGAAAACTTCATGATTCTAACGTTGATAATAAATCAGGTGTTGAATAAATTTGGCATATGAAAATAAGGTTTATCAGAACAGAATTTTTACGCTAGAGTAACTTCCATTTAATAATTCGAATTTCAAATTTAAATTTATAGCAAGAGTTATAATTATCCTATAAGTATGCATGCATAATTCACTGTATATACGCAGGAATATTGTCGTTTAATATAATATAAGAAAATATAATTTTGAAAGTAATTCACAAACAGAAACAGTAGTAGTAGTAAAGCGACAGTTCTGGATCAGCCAGCGGAGACATTGAGGTATCGTACCTACGCCTTCATGCACCCTCCCATACCACCTTCTATCCCGTCACAAACTATGCACCTTCCAAGACCGATTCGATCACCCCTGGCGGGTAAAATTGTATTTTTAACGGAGAAAGACGATTTTTATGACACTTGAGGAATGTTAAAGAGTTTTAGGGTTTGATTGTAATGTAAGACGACAGTTTGTACGATTTTAAAACTGAGGCGATCGTAATACAGAAAAATACTTAACTTAATATAATTTTATTGTGGAATTTTAACGAATTAATTAAATTTAATTGATCTTTCAGTATTTTTTTTCTGTATTTTCACGCGTTTTTATTTGCTAAGTTTAATTTTAGGTGACTTTTTAACGTTATATAGCTGGATATTAGTGAATTGAAATTGATTTTTCTGCGAGGATCATGCCGATTTTTCAAATGTAAGCATGTCAAGTTCTACTTTTATTATTTTTGTATAGGAGAGGTTAATCTAGATTTTTCGCATTTGCTCTTCACATAAGACATAGGAAACGCAATGTTTGAATAATGAATTATTACATTTCCTGTATGACGATTCAAATCTGAGTTAAAATTAATAGATTAATAATAAGTTTTCATACGTTATTCTGTCAAATTTAACCATATTTTCATGAATTTAGATAAAAAAAATAGCGGTTTACTAGAAAAATACTTGATTTTTACCATGCAAAGTATTCTTATCACGTTCAGACTGATTTTTATATTGTATAGGCTGATTTTGTTACATCTTTTATCTTCTTTTTAGTTTTCTTAATAGCTATCATTTTAATTTAACGAATAATTCCTCTACGTACATATTATACAATACAACACCACAGTTGACTTTTTTAAAAACTTAGAAAATATGATCAGAAATGCTTTTTTTTCTTAAAATATACATTCATTCCTTTTTCACATAGTTTTGGTATGATATTGCATGGTTTCTCCTAGAATTTTTCAACGCTCTCAGTTAAATCATTTTCAAAGTAATTTTATAGCAATAATATTTTATTAAGTGATAATTTTTTACCCATAATCCTTTGTTACATACTTATTTATTTAAACACATTCTAACATTGTTTTAAGATTTATTTTAGCGAAGTATTGATATACATTATTACAAAGATAACTTTTATAGTTTAATGAATATTTATTTATTACATATTAATTTCTTTTAATTATCCTGTTTTAAGTAGCAGGTAAATTAACTATGCTTGTATCTAAAAACCCTATTTTATACATATACTAGCAAGCTACGCCTGCTGCGCTGGTCCGTTTCTACAAATGAACCTTGAATCAAACGAAATATATCGTTTAATTTTACCTTGTATTTGAAAGCAATCTGTATATATACCTGGAATATCCTTCCATATTACTGAAAAAGGACGCCATTTCGTAATTATATTTTCAAATGTGCAGTCAAAATTTTAGCTGGTATAGACCAACTCTTTTATTTGGTCATTTACAGTTAGGGTTTGGCAAAGAACGATAGAACTATATGCAATATACTAAAACCATCACTAAAAATTATCGAACTTACAATGCAAACAAATTAACTAACAAAATCCATCCATTAGAAGTTTTTATAAAGGCTAATCTTTGATAATCGGGTTCATCTGATTATAGAACTTTTCCATATAATTCTAAAACTAACAAAGAACTATATGAAACATACTAAAACCCTCCTTAAAAATTATCTAATTAACAATGTAAGTCGTAAAAAATACACTCAGTAAAAACTTTCAAATAGTCTAATCTTTCGGAATTGGTTCACCTGACTATATAACCTTCACACATAACTGTTTGACTAAGCAACGTAAAACAATATGTAGTACACTAAAACCATTCCTGAAATAGCATCTAACTAATAATACAATTCTCATCAAAATCCGTCCAGTAGAACTTTTTCAAAAGGCTAAACTTTCATAATCGGGTTCACCTGATTATAAAACTTTTCCCCATAACTCTATAACTAAGCAACGTAGAACAATTTGTTATACAATAAAACCTTACCTGAAAAATTATCTATCTTACAGTTTAAGGTCTATGAAAATTCATTCAGCAGAACTCGAGTTATAAGCAGCCGAAGCGAAATTTCATATATAAGGTAGAAGTAAATAGAAGTATATTGCTATTAATATAATTTACATTTGAATAGAAAAAGGGTACTTTTCGGTCAGCCGGGCGCCAGAATCATTATTTCATAGTTTAAGTTGGTGTTATGGTAATATTTCATTTATGTTTATATATATATATATATTGGCACCCGGCTAACCGAAAAGTACCAAAAAAATACTCCAAAAATGCTGTCGTACACTTGAAAAAACACCTTTTGGCTTAAAATCTAATTGTTTGGGGATAAAAGTAAAATCAAAAGATAAATCGGCAAATATTGTTCCAATAGAAATCTTGCAAATTGAATAATTTTTTAAGCCTTACGAACTTCCTCAATCATGTTTAAATTGAATATTTTCGTTTTATAATGTTAACTCTCATCAAAACTGTTTATATTTTTTTTCTTTCTCTTTCTTTCTTTCTTCTTAAATAAAATTAGCATCAGTTTTTTTCCTTTATTTTTTGAGTTGTATAGCCATTTCAATTCTTTAGGAAAAAAAATACCTTTCGGCTTAAAATCAAAATCGCCAAAAACAAACGATAATTCGCCAAATATTGTTCCGATAGCAATCTTGCAAATTGAATAAATTTTTAAGCATTACGAACATTCCCAATCATGTTTAAATTAAATATTTTCGTTTTATAATATTATTTCTCATCAAAACTGTTTTCCTTTTTTTATTTTATTTCTCTTTCTTTTTTTCTTTCATTTCTCTTTCGTTTTTTTCTTTTCTTTTAATAAAATTAGCAACAGTTTTTTCTTTTATTTTTCGAGATGTATAGTCTTTTCAATTCTTTCTGCAACAATAATGGTCGCCAAAAATTTAGCAATGGTAACCTTTTCGTCCAAAATAAAAGAACTTTCCATCATAATTATATAACTAATCTACGTAGAACGTTGTGTTATATACTAAAACCTTCCCAGAAAAAATATCTATCGATCCATTTGGTGGAACTCGAGTTATAAAGGAACGGAACGAAATTTCCGTTTGTGTTTTATATATATAGTAGATAGTAGATTTATACATACTTTATGAATTTACCATCAGTCAGTAAATAAATATTAGCTATCTTTTTAACAACATCTTCTTTTTAGTTTAGTTGCAGCCCAGAATTACATGCAAACGTAACATTTACGTGTAATTTGCACCCAAATTAATTTTAATTTGAACCGTAATAAATGTTAATTTGCACTGAAAATTACATGCAAAAATAATGTTTACATATAATTTTGGGTTGCAAAAAACTCTGCAATTGCAAGTGTTTCGTTTACATGTAACAGTTTAACCCAGATGATAAGCACGTCAGATGCTCGAAAGTAGTTGGTATTGATATTTTAATTGTTATGTTTTAATAGAACACATTTTAAGCAATTTTAAATGGCATTTTGTGTTTTTAAAAAAAATTATTTAAACATTTTATAGAAGCTAATTTTCAAATGTGATATATTTTACCTAAGCAATCTCGAAATAAGGCGTTAGCTGTCGCGATAGCAGTGAATGCGTCCTTGAAAACCGAAAAATCCCCTTTCCAGTCAAAGTGAAATGAATGGCAACCCAATTACAAAAGATCACCGGTGGTCGTGATAATATCCTTCAATCTTCCGTAATTGTGTAACCTTTTTTTAGAACATTCTATAATAACGTGTTTTTAAGAGCTTATGGGTCTGGACGGTGATTGGGCAGCGTAACTCCGCTATTTTTTTTTTTTTTTTTTTTTTTTTTTTTTTTTTTTTTTTTTTTTTTTTTAAAGCAGCATTTCCAAATTTTTTCAGGTTTTTTCAAGTAGTCATTTTAATTATAGTTCTATTTCTTAAAGATGCATTGAAAAGATACTATCAAAATACGTATTATTAATGCCTTTTAGATTTCGAAACATTTTACCAAAAACAAATGTGAAAATTAATGTTAATTTCACTCTTTATTGCATAAAACATTATATTAACATTCTTAGTTTGTTTAGTTTTAGGCTGTGGAAAATTTATAGAAGCGTAATTTACTTTGCGCAATTTTATTCTGAAGTCAATTATCAGACTCATCGTGAGTCTATAAAAATATGAAAAATAAAAGTTTGTAACAAAGTTAATGCGCAGTATTTTCAGATTATATGAATATACATAGACTGCTTTTATATTTCGTTACAAAATCCTTAGATCTACTGGAAAATATTCTATCAAAAATATATACGATAGTTACTGTAAAGAAGTTTCAAAGTCAACAAACATTTTAATCAGAACTTGAATGGTAATTTTTGAGGTAAGAAAATTTTGTTAAAGAAAACTTCATGATTCTAACGTTGCTAATAAATCAAGTGTTGAATAAATTTGGCATATGAAAATAAAGTTTATCAGAACAGAATTTTCACGCTAGAGTAACTTAGATTTAATAATTCGAATTTCAAATTAAAATTTATAGCAAGATTTATAATTATCCTATAAGTATGCATGCATAATTCACTGTATATTGGCAGAAATATTGTCGTTTAATAGCATATAAGAAAAAATAATTTTGAAAGTAATTCACAAACAGAAACAGTAGTAGTAGTAAAGCAACAGTTCTGGATTAGCCGGCGGAGACATTGAGGTATCATACCTACACCGTCATGCACCCTCCCGAACCACCTTCCATCCCGTCACAAACTATGCACCTTCCAAGACCGATTCGAGCACCCCCTGGCGGGTAAAATTGTATTTTTAACGGAGAAAGACGATTTTTATGACACTTAAGGAATATTAAAGAGTTTTAGGGTTTGATTGTAATGTAAGACGCCAGTTTGTACGATTTTAAAACTAAGGCGACCGTAATGCAGAAAAAATACTTAACTTTATATAATTTTATTGTGGAATTTTAACGAATTAATTAAATTTAATTGATCTTTCAGTATTTTTTTTCTGTATTTTCACGCGTTTTTATTTGCTAAGTTTAATTTTAGGTGACTTTTTAACGTTATATAGCTGGATATTAGTGAATTGAAATTGATTTTTCTGCGAGGATCATGCCGATTTTTCAAATGTAAGCATGTCAAGTTCTACTTTTATTATTTTTGTATAGGAGAGGTTAATCTAGATTTTTCGCATTTGCTCTTCACATAAGACATAGGAAACGCAATGTTTGAATAATGAATTATTACATTTCCTGTATGACGATTCAAATCTGAGTTAAAATTAATAGATTAATAATAAGTTTTCATACGTTATTCTGTCAAATTTAACCATATTTTCATGAATTTAGATAAAAAAATAGCGGTTTACTAGAAAAATACTTGATTTTTACCATGCAAAGTATTCTTATCACGTTCAGACTGATTTTTATATTGTATAGGCTGATTTTGTTACATCTTTTATCTTCTTTTTAGTTTTCTTAATAGCTATCATTTTAATTTAACGAATAATTCCTCTACGTACATATTATACAATACAACACCACAGTTGACTTTTTTAAAAACTTAGAAAATATGATCAGAAATGCTTTTTTTTCTTAAAATATACATTCATTCCTTTTTCACATAGTTTTGGTGTGGTATTGCATGGTTTCTCCTAGAATTTTTCAACGCTCTCAGTTAAATCATTTTCAAAGTAATTTTATAGCAATAATATTTTATTAAGTGATAATTTTTTACCCATAATCCTTTGTTACATACTTATTTATTTAAACACATTCTAACATTGTTTTAAGATTTATTTTAGCGAAGTATTGATATACATTATTACAAAGATAACTTTTATAGTTTAATGAATATTTATTTATTACATATTAATTTCTTTTAATTATCCTGTTTTAAGTAGCAGGTAAATTAACTATGCTTGTATCTAAAAACCCTATTTTATACATATACTAGCAAGCTACGCCTGCTGCGCTGGTCCGTTTCTACAAATGAACCTTGAATCAACGAAATATATCGTTTAATTTTACCTTGTATTTGAAAGCAATCTGTATATATACCTGGAATATCCTTCCATATTACTGAAAAAGGACGCCATTTCGTAATTATATTTTCAAATGTGCAGTCAAAATTTTAGCTGTTATAGACCAACTCTTTTATTTGGTCATTTACAGTTAGGGTTTGGTAAAGAACGATAGAACTATATGCAATATACTAAAACCATCACTAAAAATTATCGAACTTACAATGCAAACAAATTAACTAACAAAATCCATCCATTAGAAGTTTTTATAAAGGCTAATCTTTGATAATCGGGTTCATCTGATTATAGAACTTTTCCACATAATTCTAAAACTAACAAAGAACTATATGAAACATACTAAAACCCTCCTTAAAAATTATCTAATTAACAATGTAAGTCGTAAAAAATACACTCAGTAAAAACTTTCAAATAGTCTAATCTTTCGGAATCGGTTCACCTGACTATATAACCTTCACACATAACTGTTTGACTAAGCAGCGTAAAACAATATGTAGTACACTAAAACCATTCCTGAAATAGCATCTAACTAATAATACAATTCTCATCAAAATCCGTCCAGTAGAACTTTTTCAAAAGGCTAAACTTTCATAATCGGGTTCACCTGATTATAGAACTTTTCCCCATAACTCTATAACTAAGCAACGTAGAACAATTTGTTATACAATAAAACCTTACCTGAAAAATTATCTATCTTACAGTTTAAGGTCTATGAAAATTCATTCAGCAGAACTCGAGTTATAAGCAGCCGAAGCGAAATTTCATATATAAGGTAGAAGTAAATAGAAGTATATTGCTATTAATATAATTTACATTTGAATAGAAAAAGGGTACTTTTCGGTCAGCCGGGCGCCAGAATCATTATTTCATAGTTTAAGTTGGTGTTATGGTAATGTTTCATTTATGTTTATATATATATATATATTGGCACCCGGCTAACCGAAAAGTACCAAAAAAATACTCCAAAAATGCTGTCGTACACTTGAAAAAACACCTTTTGGCTTAAAATCTAATTGTTTGGGGATAAAAGTAAAATCAAAAGATAAATCGGCAAATATTGTTCCAATAGAAATCTTGCAAATTGAATAATTTTTTAAGCCTTACGAACTTCCTCAATCATGTTTAAATTGAATATTTTCGTTTTATAATGTTAACTCTCATCAAAACTGTTTATATTTTTTTTCTTTCTCTTTCTTTCTTTCTTCTTAAATAAAATTAGCATCAGTTTTTTTCCTTTATTTTTTGAGTTGTATAGCCATTTCAATTCTTTAGGAAAAAAAATACCTTTCGGCTTAAAATCAAAATCGCCAAAAACAAACGATAATTCGCCAAATATTGTTCCGATAGCAATCTTGCAAATTGAATAAATTTTTAAGCATTACGAACATTCCCAATCATGTTTAAATTAAATATTTTCGTTTTATAATACTATTTCTCATCAAAACTGTTTTCTTTTTTTATTTTCTTTCTCTTTCTTTTTTTCTTTCATTTCTCTTTCGTTTTTTTCTTTTCTTTTAATAAAATTAGCAACAGTTTTTTCTTTTATTTTTCGAGATGTATAGTCTTTTCAATTCTTTCTGCAACAATAATGGTCGCCAAAAATTTAGCAATGGTAACCTTTTCGTCCAAAATAAAAGAACTTTCCATCATAATTATATAACTAATCTACGTAGAACGTTGTGTTATATACTAAAACCTTCCCAGAAAAATATCTATCGATCCATTCGGTGGAACTCGAGTTATAAAGGAACGGAACGAAATTTCCGTTTGTGTTTTATATATATAGTAGATAGTAGATTTATACATACTTTATGAATTTACCATCAGTCAGTAAATAAATATTAGCTATCTTTTTAACAACATCTTCTTTTTAGTTTAGTTGCAGCCCAGAATTACATGCAAACGTAACATTTACGTGTAATTTGCACCCAAATTAATTTTAATTTGAACCCAAATAAATGTTAATTTGCACTGAAAATTACATGCAACAATAATGTTTACATATAATTTTGGGTTGCAAAAAACTCTGCAATTGCAAGTGTTTCGTTTACATGTAACAGTTTAACCCAGATGATAAGCACGTCAGATGCTCGAAAGTAGTTGGTATTGATATTTTAATTGTTATGTTTTAATAGAACACATTTTAAGCAATTTTAAATGGCATTTTGTGTTTTTAAAAAAAATTATTTAAACATTTTATAGAAGCTAATTTTCAAATGTGATATATTTTACCTAAGCAATCTCGAAATAAGGCGTTAGCTGTCGCGATAGCAGTGAATGCGTCCTTGAAAACCGAAAAATCCCCTTTCCAGTCAAAGTGAAATGAATGGCAACCCAATTACAAAAGATCACCGGTGGTCGTGATAATATCCTTCAATCTTCCGTAATTGTGTAACCTTTTTTTAGAACATTCTATAATAACGTGTTTTTAAGAGCCTATGGGTCTGGACGGTGATTGGGCAGCGTAACTCCGCTATTTTTTTTTTTTTTTTTTTTTTTTTTTTTTTTTTTTTTTAAAGCAGCATTTCCAAATTTTTTCAGGTTTTTTCAAGTAGTCATTTTAATTATAGTTCTATTTCTTAAAGATGCATTGAAAAGATACTATCAAAATACGTATTATTAATGCCTTTTAGATTTCGAAACATTTTACCAAAAACAAATGTGAAAATTAATGTTAATTTCACTCTTTATTGCATAAAACATTATATTAACATTCTTAGTTTGTTTAGTTTTAGGCTGTGGAAAATTTATAGAAGCGTAATTTACTTTGCGCAATTTTATTCTGAAGTCAATTATCAGACTCATCGTGAGTCTATAAAAATATGAAAAATAAAAGTTTGTAACAAAGTTAATGCGCAGTATTTTCAGATTATATGAATATACATAGACTGCTTTTATATTTCGTTACAAAATCCTTAGATCTACTGGAAAATATTCTATCAAAAATATATACGATAGTTACTGTAAAGAAGTTTCAAAGTCAACAAACATTTTAATCAGAACTTGAATGGTAATTTTTGAGGTAAGAAAATTTTGTTAAAGAAAACTTCATGATTCTAACGTTGCTAATAAATCAAGTGTTGAATAAATTTGGCATATGAAAATAAAGTTTATCAGAACAGAATTTTCACGCTAGAGTAACTTAGATTTAATAATTCGAATTTCAAATTAAAATTTATAGCAAGATTTATAATTATCCTATAAGTATGCATGCATAATTCACTGTATATTGGCAGAAATATTGTCGTTTAATAGCATATAAGAAAAAATAATTTTGAAAGTAATTCACAAACAGAAACAGTAGTAGTAGTAAAGCAACAGTTCTGGATTAGCCGGCGGAGACATTGAGGTATCATACCTACACCGTCATGCACCCTCCCGAACCACCTTCCATCCCGTCACAAACTATGCACCTTCCAAGACCGATTCGAGCACCCCCTGGCGGGTAAAATTGTATTTTTAACGGAGAAAGACGATTTTTATGACACTTAAGGAATATTAAAGAGTTTTAGGGTTTGATTGTAATGTAAGACGCCAGTTTGTACGATTTTAAAACTAAGGCGACCGTAATGCAGAAAAAATACTTAACTTTATATAATTTTATTGTGGAATTTTAACGAATTAATTAAATTTAATTGATCTTTCAGTATTTTTTTTCTGTATTTTCACGCGTTTTTATTTGCTAAGTTTAATTTTAGGTGACTTTTTAACGTTATATAGCTGGATATTAGTGAATTGAAATTGATTTTTCTGCGAGGATCATGCCGATTTTTCAAATGTAAGCATGTCAAGTTCTACTTTTATTATTTTTGTATAGGAGAGGTTAATCTAGATTTTTCGCATTTGCTCTTCACATAAGACATAGGAAACGCAATGTTTGAATAATGAATTATTACATTTCCTGTATGACGATTCAAATCTGAGTTAAAATTAATAGATTAATAATAAGTTTTCATACGTTATTCTGTCAAATTTAACCATATTTTCATGAATTTAGATAAAAAAATAGCGGTTTACTAGAAAAATACTTGATTTTTACCATGCAAAGTATTCTTATCACGTTCAGACTGATTTTTATATTGTATAGGCTGATTTTGTTACATCTTTTATCTTCTTTTTAGTTTTCTTAATAGCTATCATTTTAATTTAACGAATAATTCCTCTACGTACATATTATACAATACAACACCACAGTTGACTTTTTTAAAAACTTAGAAAATATGATCAGAAATGCTTTTTTTTCTTAAAATATACATTCATTCCTTTTTCACATAGTTTTGGTGTGATATTGCATGGTTTCTCCTAGAATTTTTCAACGCTCTCAGTTAAATCATTTTCAAAGTAATTTTATAGCAATAATATTTTATTAAGTGATAATTTTTTACCCATAATCCTTTGTTACATACTTATTTATTTAAACACTTTCTAACATTGTTTTAAGATTTATTTTAGCGAAGTATTGATATACATTATTACAAAGATAACTTTTATAGTTTAATGAATATTTATTTATTACATATTAATTTCTTTTAATTATCCTGTTTTAAGTAGCAGGTAAATTAACTATGCTTGTAACTAAAAACCCTATTTTATACATATACTAGCAAGCTACGCCTGCTGCGCTGGTCCGTTTCTACAAATGAACCTTGAATCAACGAAATATATCGTTTAATTTTACCTTGTATTTGAAAGCAATCTGTATATATACCTGGAATATCCTTCCATATTACTGAAAAAGGACGCCATTTCGTAATTATATTTTCAAATGTGCAGTCAAAATTTTAGCTGTTATAGACCAACTCTTTTATTTGGTCATTTACAGTTAGGGTTTGGTAAAGAACGATAGAACTATATGCAATATACTAAAACCATCACTAAAAATTATCGAACTTACAATGCAAACAAATTAACTAACAAAATCCATTCATTAGAAGTTTTTATAAAGGCTAATCTTTGATAATCGGGTTCATCTGATTATAGAACTTTTCCACATAATTCTAAAACTAACAAAGAACTATATGAAACATACTAAAACCCTCCTTAAAAATTATCTAATTAACAATGTAAGTCGTAAAAAATACACTCAGTAAAAACTTTCAAATAGTCTAATCTTTCGGAATCGGTTCACCTGACTATATAACCTTCACACATAACTGTTTGACTAAGCAACGTAAAACAATATGTAGTACACTAAAACCATTCCTGAAATAGCATCTAACTAATAATACAATTCTCATCAAAATCCGTCCAGTAGAACTTTTTCAAAAGGCTAAACTTTCATAATCGGGTTCACCTGATTATAGAACTTTTCCCCATAACTCTATAACTAAGCAACGTAGAACAATTTGTTATACAATAAAACCTTACCTGAAAAATTATCTATCTTACAGTTTAAGGTCTATGAAAATTCATTCAGCAGAACTCGAGTTATAAGCAGCCGAAGCGAAATTTCATATATAAGGTAGAAGTAAATAGAAGTATATTGCTATTAATATAATTTACATTTGAATAGAAAAAGGGTACTTTTCGGTCAGCCGGGCGCCAGAATCATTATTTCATAGTTTAAGTTGGTGTTATGGTAATGTTTCATTTATGTTTATATATATATATATATTGGCACCCGGCTAACCAAAAAGTACCAAAAAAATACTCCAAAAATGCTGTCGTACACTTGAAAAAACACCTTTTGGCTTAAAATCTAATTGTTTGGGGATAAAAGTAAAATCAAAAAATAAATCGGCAAATATTGTTCCAATAGCAATCTTGCAAATTGAATAATTTTTTAAGCCTTACGAACTTCCTCAATCATGTTTAAATTGAATATTTTCGTTTTATAATGTTAACTCTCATCAAAACTGTTTATATATTTTTTTCTTTCTCTTTCTTTCTTTCTTCTTAAATAAAATTAGCATCAGTTTTTTTTCTTTATTTTTTGAGTTGTATAGCCATTTCAATTCTTTAGGAAAAAAAATACCTTTCGGCTTAAAATCAAAATCGCCAAAAACAAACGATAATTCGCCAAATATTGTTCCGATAGCAATCTTGCAAATTGAATAAATTTTTAAGCATTACGAACATTCCCAATCATGTTTAAATTAAATATTTTCGTTTTATAATATTATTTCTCATCAAAACTGTTTTCCTTTTTTTCTTTTCTTTCTCTTTCTTTTTTTCTTTCATTTCTCTTTCTTTTTTTTCTTTTCTTTTAATAAAATTAGCAACAGTTTTTTCTTTTATTTTTCGAGATGTATAGTCTTTTCAATTCTTTCTGCAAGAATAATGGTCGCTAAAAAATTAGCAATGGTAACCTTTTCGTCCAAAATAAAAGAACTTTCCATCATAATTATATAACTAATCTACGTAGAACGTTGTGTTATATACTAAAACCTTCCCAGAAAAAATATCTATCGATCCATTCGGTGGAACTCGAGTTATAAAGGAACGGAACGAAATTTCCGTTTGTGTTTTTTATATATAGTAGATAGTAGATTTATACATACTTTATGAATTTACCATCAGTCAGTAAATAAATATTAGCTATCTTTTTAACAACATCTTCTTTTTAGTTAGTTCATAATAGAGAATTTTGCTTATTCTATTCAATACTTTTTGAAAATACTATATATTTTGTTTTATTAGGTCATCCGGAAAGTTTGAGATATTTTGAATCCATAAATGCTACATTCCCACCGGAATTTTGGAATAAAACTTGGCTTTTATAATGTACGTAAAGAAACTCCCTTTACTTATTTTCAAATGCTTTTTTTGTAAATTCTGGTGACATTCAATCATTTTAACATTATCTCAACAAAAGTATACCACAGAACTTTCCGGATATTCCAATAGTTTAACATTGACTTTGGTTTTCTCAAGTGAGAGAATGATTTTATTAAGTATCAGCCAATTTTTATCATATCGTTTTAGGGGGAATGTCTTAAGGAGGGAAAGTTACACGAATTCGTACAAGAATTCATACACACACGAAATCGTTACACGGTTTGGTACGAGGAAAATCCCGAAAACTTTGCACGGCCACCTCGTCTTAGACCATACAGGTTTCGAATCCGCGAACATAGGCCTAGACTCCTTATTTTGTGGACAACATAACTACCAAACTGAGTAGGTTCCCATTGGTTAACTGCATGGATTCGAATACTATCTTTTATATTTTTAGTTTTCATAAAGTATGCACGAATACAAACTTTATTTTTAACTAATCGTTTCTTACTTAAAATAGCTTAGATTATGTAGCTCAACTATATGGATTTTTCAATTCATAGTACCAAATATTAGACTACATTTTAACATTACCTACTGTTCACACACCTGTTTTCAACATAACTATGTATTTAAACCATTGCTTTTAGACATAGTAGATATTCAATTTTAGATTAATTTTAATGATTTTACGTGAACTTTTAATTGAAATTATGTGAACTCTGTATAGGGAAACCGCTCTTTACACATAATTTCTTGAATTTGAAAATGTAACAATGAATTAGTCTTTATCATGATATTTATCCCCATCAAGCTTGAATTCTTTCACTTTATTTTTAGACTTTACACAATTTTAACAATTATTTTTACTTACAGTCCATGTTAACTTTACTATTTAACAGGAAATTATTCAACTATCGAGCAATTTGCAGTCCTTATTTTCAATGTTATTACTTAGACATTCTAGTAGTTAGCAATTATGCATTTCACAGAAACATAAGTATCTTATAAAATGCTAAAGCAAATTTGATATTAAATAGCCATATACCTGAAACTTAACAATGAATGAAATTGCCAAACATTAATTAATTGATTAAAATAATTAATCAAATAAAATAATTAACTATCTAAAGTTAATCATTTAACGTAAAATTAACAGGTTAACGAAAAATGCAAGTTAATAAAAAAATCATCTATCACATAAAAATTTCAACTTTTGCATACAGATTTAACAGATGTAGGCTATTTAACAGAAAATTATTCCGTCACCGAACGATATATACTCTACTTTTTCAATACTATTTCTTAGACATTCAGTTATGTATCCCTTAGAAATATTACTAGAACAGGTAAAATAGACCAAAAATTGTGTTATAGACGAAAATTGGTGGCCATTCACGAAAATTTGGGAAGAACTTCGTTTTGGCACTAGAAATAAAGATCCGACGAGTTCCCAAAAATGAAGTTGTTTTGCTATGTTTTTTGTGGCAAAAAGTGGGACATTTTAAATTAGGAAGGGAGGAACTCAACTTTTTAAAAATAGGTCGAGTGGGGTTATTGTTTACCATGTAATTTTGAACACATTTATTTAATATTTTTAATTAATTTATTTTTTTATTTACACCATTCGCAAACCGATACAATCACTTGTTACAAAGTTATAACAGTTTTTATGAATAAAAAGTCCAAAATTCTAATTTTATGAGAGAGTACGAGTTTATTACACTTATTTTACCTTCACACCATGTTCTTTATATCATACTGAATAATCTTAAACTTATTAAACGTGCTCAAAATAGCAACAAATCAAAATCAGGGTCATCTGAGTCTTTTCTAAGCTCATCGAAGTTATGGACGTAAAGAAAGTGTAATAAAGCTGTGCTCTCACATAAAGTATAATTTTGGACAGTTGCGCAAGATATAATTCGAAGCAGAATAAAAAAAAAAAATACATAATAAACGTACATATATAATACATACCCAATTTGACCTACTTAAAAAAATTTGATTTCCCCCACTCCGAGTTAAAATAACTCCCTTTTGCATACCAAACATAGTAAAACTTGTAGTTGGGGGCCACCGTAATACTTACCCATCATGGATATGCATAATATAAAACATGAAAGTAAAACATGTATAAACTATTTATAAAATGCATTGCAATTTGAATAAAATCATGGCTTGATGACGTCATAAACTTTAAATCCCGGCTATCGAAAAAGACAGGCTACCGCGGTGCATTCCACTTATCTTTTTTACAGACCGCTAGAGTCACGTGTTGCTCTTTTCGTACACCTGCATTGGTGCATTTGAGCATCACGTGACTCCGGTGGTCTGTAAAGAAAGATAAGCGTAAAGCACCGCAGTAGCCTTTATTTTTCGTTAGCCTCGCTTTAAATGCTCTATTACTGAATTGCGTAAAAGAAACATCCTTATAACTCCAAAATTGATAATCATATTAACTAACGGTCTACTGCGCCGGATTAAGCGTCTCATTTCAAATTAAAATATGTCTTTGAATTGAAATTTGAATGAAAGGGTCAAGAAAAATCGAAGAGTGTGAAAAATAAGATTACAAATATCTTAGCAACTAATTACTTCATCAACTTCATTCTTTCTGCTAAATTTATGCTTTTTTATTGTCTTTTATATTCCCTCCTTAAAATAAACAATTTTGAAAATTTTTATATACCTTTTATCGGAACGAATATTTCGAGAGTCCGAAACAATAGTTCCGGATAATCGAGATTATTGAAATTCAATAAGCTTCTCCTTACATACTAAGTACATACCAGATATCAAGTGTCTATTTCAATTTTTTCGGAGATAGAGCGTTTACAGACACACAGACAGCCAGAAGGGCGGCAATTTTTTTTTCTAAAAATATGTTTCTCGGAATCTCCAGTGTCTGAAATGTGTAAATCCGCAATTTTTTTTTTTTTCGATTTTCAAAACGATTACAAGAAATACCCTATACTACGTATGATGGTTAAGTAACAACTTTATTTTTTGGAGACTCATCGGATCTTCATTTTACTTACCCATCATACGTAGTATAGGGTAAGTCTTGTAATCGTTTTGAAAATCGAAAAAAAAAAATTGACGGATTTACACGATTCAGACACTGGAGATTCCGAGAAACATATTTTTAGAAAAAAAAATTGTCGTCCGTCAGTCTGTCTGTGTGTCTGTAAACGCTCTATCTCCCGAACAAACGAGAGAGAGACTTGAAATTCGGTGTGTACTTAGTGTGTAATAATGGGAAGAAGCTTACTGAATTTCAGTAACCTCGATAATCCGGAACTATTTTTTTCGGACTCTCGAAATATTCGTTCTGATAAAAGGTATATAAAATTTTTGGAAATTGTTTATTTTAAGGAAGGAATATAAAAGACAATAAAAAAACATAAATTTTGCATAAAGAATGAAGTCGATCGGATAATGAGTTGCCGAGATATTTGTAATCCTATTTCCAACACTCTTCGATTTTTTCTGACCCTGTATTTCATTCAAATTTCAATTCAGAGATATATTTTAATTGGAAATGAGACGCTTAATCTGACGCAGTAAACCGTTAGTTTATATGATTATCAATTTTAGAGCAATAGAGCATTTAAAGTTTATGACGTCATCCAGCCACGATTTTATTCGAATTGCAATGCATTTTATAAATAGTTTACACATGTTTTATTTTCATATTTTATATTATGCATATCCAAGGTAGGTAAGTATTACGGTGGCCCCAACAACTAGTTTAGGGTTAAAATGAAGTTCGTCCGAAATTTTAGTGAATGGCCATCAGTTGTCTCTAAAAAACACTATTTTACTTATACTATACCATCTTATAAAACACTTAAACATATCCTTCTCTCTCTCTCTCTCTATATATATATATATATATATATAAAAGTAATGGTTTGGCAATGGACCAATGAAAATCTGCATAGATATTCCGGGTTATTCTCATCGCTTTTTTACTAGGGACTTTTTTGAGGAGCGATTACTTTTTTTCTAGCCATCCTACGGATTCAAAAATCATACCAAAAGACGCGAAATATAACAAGCTTTCAGAAATTAAAAAAATTATCACAGTCGGAAAATAAAAATCCTTAAAAATCGAGTAAAAAATCTTTTATTGAAAAAGTCATTTTTTTAAATATTGTTGCCAATTTCTAAATAAGCGTAAAGGATTATGTTTTATCTCAAATAAAAAATGTATTTGCGCGAGACTATTAAAAACAATAATGAAAGTTTAAAATAATAATTAAATGATCATGTGTGAAAAGCCGGAAATAAAAAAAAATTACGTCATAAAAATTGTGTTTACACATGAATATTAAAAATAAACAAGAACGAAAAATCATACGTCAAGCATAGATTTTGTAACACTTTCCAACGCTTCCAAAATAATTTTACAAATCATACCTTTTAATAAGTTGAAAGATAACATCTAAGTAAACAATTTGGAAAACGCATAACATATTTAAAAACATAATTTCAGGAATTTCCAACATATACAATATTCGGAAAAATATACGAATACTTTTATTCAGCCCTGTATATGATCTACAGATTTGTACATATACTACATAGGATGCTAAATTTTAGTTCATTTAGGAAACGCGTAGCACAGATTAAAATTCTCCTTCTGGAGTTTGTCAATAAACGGAAATGTGTTCGCGAACTTTTGTGCTTCCCTGTATAGGATCTACAGAATTTATACACACCTCTTAATAGACAAAAAAGTAGTTAAATTTAAAATCGCGTTCAGTAACTTAAACCCTACTTCCAGGAATAATTGTTAACAGACAGTAGAGAATTCTTTTGTGTGTCCCTGTCAATGAACGATGACTGCTATACACACAATATTCTGTAGTAAGCCTCTTGTAATGCACCTTAGTGATATATATAAATTTCAATGCGTTTAAAATAGTGAAACATTATTTAAATAAACCGCAGATGATTTTTCTCCCATAGACGTAATGTTACGGAATTCTTTTGAGTGTCCCTGTCAAAAAACTGTAAGTGCTACACACTTCCGTTGAAATAGGGAACATCCTATAGATAACGACAATAACATATAAAAATTGCAGAGCAATCCGAGCATATTTGTGGGAGTTAGAGCACGGACAGACGGACAGACGGCCATACGGTCATACGGCAGACGGCAGTCAAACCGAAGTCATAAACACTTTTCAACTAGATTGGAAAGTGTTAAAAAGAGGAATTAAATGAAAAAGCATTATAACCAGTTAAATGAAAGAGCATTATAACCTGACTAGCGGCCCGTCCCGGCTTTGCACGGGTAGGCAATGTAATTTTTTAGTACATTTGTTTTCCTGAATTTCGCGCTCCTACCATAAACTGTTGCTGAGATAGGGCGAAATGACCTAAAACTTGCGAATCCCCCTTTAACCTCCTTCGGGGGGGGGGGGAGAAAGGGGGAATTTCTAAATTCACTGAAATACGTGTTTAATCATTTGTTTAGTAAATTTGTTTTCCTGAATTTCGCGCACCTACATAAAACAAATGCTGAGATATGGCGAAATGTCCTGAAATGTTCGAAAGCACCCTTTTAAAACCCTTCGGGGGAATTTCTAAAATCACTGAAATGCGCGTTTATCCATTTTTTAGTAGATGTGTTTTCCTGAATTTCATGCTCCTACCTAAATCTGCTGCTGAGATATGCCGAAGTGACCCAAAACTTTTGAAAACCCCCTTAACCACCTTCTGGGGGGAATTTCCAAAATTGCCGAAATACGTGTTTAACCAATTTTTTAGTAGATTTGTTTTAATTAATTTCACCCTCCTACATAAAAGCTGAGATATGGCAAAATGACCTAAAAAATTCGACCCCCACCATTTAACCCCCTTCTGGAGGGAATTTCCAAAATTGCTGAAATATGTGTTTTATTCATTTTTTAGTAGATTTGTTTTCCTGATTTTCGCGCTCCTAACTAAAACTGCTGCTGAGATATGACGAAATTATCTAAAACATTCGACTCCTCCTTTTAACCCCCTTTGGGGAGAAATTTCTAAAATCGCTGAAATACATGTTTAACCAATTTTTTAGTAGATTTGTTTTCATTTAATTTCGCGCTCCCACATAAAACCGCTGCTGAGATATGGTGAAATGACCCAAAACATCTGACCACCCCCTTTAACCACCTTCATTTTTGAATTTCTAAAATCGTTGAAGTACGGGTTTAATAATTTTTTTAGTAGATTTGTTTTCCTGATTTTCGCGCTCCTACCTGTAACTGCTGCTGAGATATGGCGAAATGACCTAAAACATTCGACTCCCCCTTTAAACCCCTTCTGGGGGGAATTTCTGAAATCTCTGAAATAGGTGTTTAATATTTTTTTTGTAGATTTGTTTTCTGGAATCTCATGCCCCTACCTATAACTGCTGCGGAGATATGGCGAAATGATCTAAAACATTCGACCACCCCCCTTTAACCCCTCGGGTGGGGAATTTCTATATTCGTTGAAATATATGTTTAATCATTTTTTTAGTGGATATATTTTCCTGATTTACGCGCTCCTACCTATAACTGCAGCTGAGATATGGCAAAATGGCCCAAAACATTCGACCACCCCCCTTTAACCCCCTCCTGGGGGGAATTTTTAAAATAGCTGAAATAGGTGTTTAATCATTTTTTAGTAGCTTTGTTTTCCTGATTTTCGTGCTCCTACCTATAACTGCTGCTGAGATATGACGAAATGACCTAAAATATTCGACCACCCCCCTTTAACCCCTTCTGGGGGGAATTTCTAAAATCGCTGAAATAGATGTTTAATAATTTTTTTAGTAGATTTGTTTTCTGGAATTTCATGCCCCTACCTGTAACTGCTGCGGAGATATAGCGTAATGACCTAAAACATTCGACCACCCCCCTTTAACCCCATTCTGGGGAAATTTCTGAAATCGCTGAAATAGGTGTTTAATAAGTTTTTTAGTAGATTAGTTTTCCTGATTTTCGCGCTCCTACCTATAACTGCTGCTGAGATATGGCGAAATGACCTAAAACATTCGACCACCCCGTTTAACCCCCCTTCTGGGGGGAATGTCTAAAATCGCTGAAATAGGTGATTAATTATTTTTTTAGTAGATTTGTTTTCTGGAATTTCAAGCTCCTACCTATAACTGCTGCTGAGATATGGCAAAATGACCTAAAACATTCGACCCCCCCTTTTAACCCCCCCCCCCTTCTGGGGCGAATTTCTAAAGCTGAAATAGGTGTTTAATCATTTTTTAGTAGATTTGTTTTCTGGAATTTCAAGCTCCTACCTATAACTGCTGCTGAGATATGGCAAAATGACCTAAAACATTCGACCACCCTCCTTTAACCCCCTTCTGGGGTGAATTTTTAAAATCGCTGAAATAGTTGTTTAATCATTTTTTTAGTAGATTTGTTTTCTGGAATTTCAAGCTCTTACCTATAACTGCTGCTGAGATATGGCAATATGACCTAAAACATTCGAACCCCCCTTTAACCCCTTTCGGGGGGGATTTTCCAAAATCCTTTCTTATTGCTTGCCTAGGCCATAACAGCAATCTACAGTCCAAATTGCGTGACCCTGACATTAGTAGTTTCGGCTGGGCGTTGATGAACCAGTCAGTAACCGTTTCCTCTTTATATAATAGTATAGATTACAGAAGATAGTCGTCGTTCGTGATATCATCATCATTATCTTTTTAAAACAGGATACATTACCAGGTTTTAAGAGGTTGTGAAATCAGAACGGGGGGTTGGTGAGCGTAGCGAGAAGGGGGCAGAGCCCCCCTAGTTTAATATATATTAAAAATTATAGAAGACTTGGAATATATCTCTTAATATTTTCAACAAAGCAGCATTTTCACCAATGAACAACCAATTTACCAGCATGCATATGAAAACCAGCTTTTGGTAATGTTAAGCAATAGGTTTTCGAACTCGTAAAAAAAATTAACTAATTAGGTACTGATGCTGTTGATTCCAATTCTTATCCAAAATTTCACGGTTAAACACTTAGCCAGATTATATATGAAAAAAAAGTCGCGTCTTTTTGTAATACATATACATACACTGCTGTCCGAAAATTAAGGGTAGTGACCGGACGCTTTCCCTTTTTACACGGTTTGACGAATATCTACTGAAATTCTTGACTAATTGTCCTTGCACTTCAAGGATGTAAAGAAAATGTTTGACTTCACACACACACACACACAAGAACAGTAGAAAAAGTATACTGAAATCAAAAAAATAATATATTGAATATTTGACGAGATATAGGCCTTTGTATGAAATAATTCTTAACTTCCGGAATTATACGAAAGGATTTTTTTTCATCATTTGGTAGTCAATTCTATAGAGCAACTTATATTAAAAGGCCAGTCAAATTTCGTGAAAACTCAGAAATATATCAGCAATACAGTGAGATAATTGACAAATTGGGGGGGGGGGGATCCTTTATCATTCAACTGCATTTTACCCTTAATTTGTCAATTATCTCACAGTATTGTCGGTATGTTTCTGAGTTTTCACGATATTTGACTGGCTTTTCTATGTGAGTTACTCTATAGAATTGACTACCAAATAATGAAAAAAAATAAATCCTTGGTACAGTTTGCGCATGCACAGTTAAAAATTATTTCATACAAATGCCCATATCTCATCAAATATTCAATATATACATTAATATTTTAATTGCAGTATACTGTTTCTACTATTCTTGAAGTCAAACATGTGCTTTACATCCTCGAAGTTCAAGGACAATTTGTCAAGAATTCCGGTAGATATTCGACAAACCGTGTAAAAATCGAAAGTGTCCGGTCACTGCCCCTTAATTTTTGGATAGCAGTGCATATGTATATATCAGTCATGATCAGGGCTTAATTTCTAACAAAAAAAGTACCGGAGCCCTAATATTCTGCAGTACTAATAACCGTAGTGTGCCCCCCCCCCCCTCCACCGTCACTCCAATCTGCATATTTATATTTCATACATTGTATTTGCAAAATTTAAAGCAATTCTTTTCTTTAGCAAAATAAAAAAATTAAATATATCTATCTGCATTTACTTAGCTGTCAATTATTCCGCTTTTTAGTTATCACTCCAGTCGAAGAGAAACCTTGACCTAATCTTAATGTTAATGAATCGCAGAATTCTGCGATTAAATAAAGTAAGGATTGCGATTCGGAAATAGTGACACAAAAAAGAATAGTTCGCAACTATGCATTTTTATGAAAAAAATGAATGAAATTTTCAAAAATTAATATTTATATGCTGAAGAATCGAACATAGATATGAACTTCGATCTGGGAGGAGAAGGAAAGGGTAATTGAGGCTTCGTTTTTTTGGAAGGGCTTGTACTGGGCTCCGGAGCCCAGTATTTATGGGCTCCGATGAATTCCGACCAATATTTAAATATTTACTAAAAGCGGAGAAGTACCGGAGCCGGGCTCCGGTGGGATCCGGCGCAATTTAAGCCCTGATCATGATTAAAGTAAATCGTCTGATTATATCTATCCTAAGTTAAGTGACGTTATATTTCTGTTTCTGTGGTATAAATTAAAATTACCTGTTTTGATGAAATTAATTTAATTAAATAATCAGACTATGTAATCAATAAAATGTTTATCTTAACGGGCAGAAAAATGAAATCCTCTTCACACTGTTTCAGATTTCAGAGTTGATCACGTGATCGGCTTTGAACAGAAGACCGTGCCTCTACCTACCATCGCATATTTTCGACTTCAGATGTTAAAAGCATGTTATTTTAAACAATAGTATAATGTTTGGCCAACCATTATACGCTTCCTTTTTTTAATTTCACAATTTTCAAACTGTGCCAAGAAGATATTTAATAATATGCGAAATAATATTCTAAAATAATGCAAAGCTGTCTAAATAGTAGTAATCCCCCATAACCTTTATTCAAAAAGGTATATAAATTTATTTAGAAAGACTTTAAATACTTAGAATAATATATATTCTTTTATAAGTTTTAAAATAAAAGTATGTAAATATTCCACCTCTTCTAAAAAATGGTTATATCGTAAATATTGACTCTAACATCTAAACTTGTTATACCACTTTTTCTTTGAAACCATAAAAACGCGAGAGTATGAGTCAAATAAACAATACATTCAGAAACATAAATGCAGAGAAAAATGTTATTGGAAAAATACTTTTATTTTATGTTTCTTATTTTAAAATTGACTTTAGTATTATATAGAGAGATTATATACCGATTTAAAACCGTGCACTTGAAAAAATAAGTTTGGAATGGATTTAAGATATGGGAATAAAAGAGTGTTTATACTAAAAAACTGACATGAAAGAAAAAAAAGTTATAGGGACTTTTGAGGAATTATTTTATTAAGGAACATGTTTATGGGAAAATGAAAATCAATGCCTGTAAAAATGATAGGATTATATTGCCTGTTCAACAAAGTAGTGGCTTAAGTCTCAAATTCCTCATCGGTGAAAATTTTGTATGAAGTTCCACTTGTTGTATGAACGTAAATAAAAAATTAAAAAATGGCCGGCAAATGCTCAAGAATGTCTTAATAAAGCATGTATCATGATCGATGTTATATGCAAACTGACATGGATCTCTCTCATCAACAAACACGAGAATATGTTTTTCTCACTACTTTGACGGGACTAACGAAAAAGAAAGGCTACCACGGTGCTTTACGCGTATATTTTTTTACAGACCGCGAAAGTCACGTGATGCTCGAATGCACCAATACAGGTATACGACAAGAGCATCATGTCACTCTAGCGGTCTGTAAAAAAAGATAAGTGGAATGCACCGCGGTAGCCTGTCTTTTTTGTTAGCCTCGCTACTATGAGATATGTCGCAATCCAGTGGCAAGGTTGGTTGGTTGTATAGGGTTTAATGGCACAAGGTCCCATTGGAGACAAGCTGCGCCAATAATCCAGTGGCAAGGAATTGATACATGCCTTCGTTGCTTGTGCGCGTAAAAAAAGGCTTAATTTAGGAACAAATTGGTAATCTTAACTCCAATTCAATTTTTTGAACTTTGCCAAGTATGGGGATTCAGAAGGCGATAGGTAAATATTGATTGCAAATCGTTTGTACGCAAAACCATTATTAAACATTAGATAAAGTAACTAAACTGAAGACTTCACTTTAAATCAAGCCTGAGATATCTGCGAAATAGGTTTGTCATGAAAGTAACTTTCTTAAGCTAAGTAATAAATATATTTAAATTTTGGACTGTCTAAAACGTTTTGTCTAATATTTATGGTATGTATAAGTATGTCCATACAAAAAAAAAAAAAAAAAACTTTAATATGTATTGCGTAATTACACTGGTTATATATAAATAAAAGTAAGAAGCAGAAACTATTGAATATCCACAAAAAATTGATTTATTCTGATCACATTTGGTGTACAGATGCCACATATTGAAAGCACTTAATGTCATCGTAATAAGATGATAAAAAAATTATTTTATGCATATTTAACAGAAAATAGTCCAAATAGAATAAATTCTTCATAAGAACTTGAAGCACTAAATCTCATTGAAGATATTCAGTAGGAACTTACCAAAATTATCTTATTACAAGATGCAAATTAGACCTGTAATTAGTTGAAGTATGATGCGTAATCTGTACAACACATTCCGAGTAATAGGGAGTTACATGACTTTTTACTGCTTTCTAAATTGCGTAATTCATCTTCAATTTTAAATGAAGTTTTGGATAAGCGTTTGCACCAGGAAATTTTAAATGAAGTTTTGGATAAGCGTTTGCACCAGGAAAGCTGAATTCTTTAAAAGCAATAATTTTAACACTTAGAAAGATTTTGGAACCGTATCCCTATACATAGTACAGAAAAGTAGTTAAATAGTAAGAAATTAGTACACATGTATAAACAAACATACGTATATAGAAGTTTCATACATGTTCATGTTCATAAGTGTACGTAAAATTTAAGGATTTTAACATTTTTTCAAACCTATCATAGAATTTTTAAAGAATTCTTAGGAAAAGACATGAAATTAATGTTAAAAATAAGTTGAAAATTTCTTGTTGATTACAACTGTTAAAATGTAACATTCAAAGGTGCATCAAAAAGTTTCTATTCTGTAACACCTTAACAGATGACAGGCAACGTTGTTCATTGAAGTGTAGTGATTTTAAAACTTCATACTGTAATGTGTGAAGTGAAATTGCTGTGTTATCAATGAAATCTTTTTGTTGTGTTTTTGTAAGCCTGGAATTGGGCGTAAAGAATAACAAGCCAACGTGACATTTTGTGTTGATCGGGAAAAAACGACCATGGAGCCGTTGAACGTGCGGTCAAATCAGCGGTGATCAAAGAAATGGATCCTCCATATAGACAATACACCTTCTTATCAAGAGCTCTCCATTCGTGAATTGCTTACCAACCACAACATTTTAACGTTTCTTACTCATTAAATTTAGTTCTTGAAATCTGAGTTGAAAGTTTGCTTTTTGAGATTTTTGTCGAAATTGAACGCAAATTGCAAAATGTTATAGACTGGCTTATGCAAATAACTCCCAGGCCACATTAGAATGTCTATAAACAATGGAGCTCTTCTTTCGTGAGTTTCTCCCCAACCATAACATGTTACGTTTCTTACTCACCAAACGTAGTTTTAAAGGTTCGCCCTTTCACATTGTTTCCAAAATGGAGCGCAAATTTTGTAAACATTATAGTTATGTACTGACTTATGCAAACAATTTCCAGGCCACATTAGAAAGTTTATAAGAGAATAGAGTGTATTTATAATACAATGGAGACATATAGACAATAAAATTTGATTGGTCAAAATGATTTTAGACCAAAGTTTATGAAAGAGTGATTATTTTGGACTGAGAAAGCCTTCATATATCGGCAAGCTAACGTTTGTTTGCTCGTCTTATTCGTCTAATTGAAATTATCAAGGCGATTATGAGAAAATTATGGAATGTTGGTTTCCATAGTTTAGACAATAGCTTCCCATCCTGTGTGTATGTCACTACTTTATTATGCACAGGCATGCATAGGAAGTTTTTGTCCAAATTGTAGCAATCCACGTCACAGATCTTGGGGATACACGCCTATATAAATCATTTAAGATAAAGAAAGACCCAAGGTCAATAGACGGGTTCCAATTTTTGCGCTTTTATCCCGATTTGGTGATTGAATAAAATCAATAAATAGGTGTTTGTTTTCCTAAGAAAATAATCTATTTTGAGAGGAAAATATTAATATATATTTCTTGAAATTATTACCCTCATTTTTTGTTTTCTTTATCCATTTTAAACGATATAAACAAAAATTGATTGCGATTGAATTAGTAACAAAGACCAAACTATTTTTTATATGGCAAAACAACGATCTTCTACTTGGCTGGCTTTGATTGTAGCAAAGTCATTGTAAAAGTGGCCAATTCGCCACGAGATTTTATTTATTTTCAGTCATTCCATATATATTATAGACGACTTCGAATAGCTCTTGCCGATAGCGATTTGATGCTCTATTATGCTCTATAATTCTAATAGACAATAAACGAGTTCACTTAGACGAGTTAGACAAGCATAAAAACATTAGCTTCAGACTAATGACAGTCTCGCCATGTCCAAAATAATAACAAGATCCCAACCTTTTTGTACAAAATGCTCTATTGCCCATTTGTTGCCACTCTTTTATAAAGATACTCTAGTTGGGACTGGCTTATTACTTCAGAAGGCGACTGTTTAGAATGAGTTGCTATTTAAACTAACGTATATGATACACTTTTATTTTGTTAATATGAAGTTAGTCTGAATACTTTTTGATACACTCTTATATTAATATAAGGGCGTATCAAAAAATATATTATTATCACTTTCATTTTAAGCACATTTTAAGATATCAACTAAATTTGGGATAAATTTGGGATTTTTATCTACCATTTTTGCCTAAATTTATGATTTTTGCAATTTTCCAAAAATTTAAAAATATAGATAATCAATATTTCGGAATGCAATAAGGCTCTATATAGTACTTTCTTTAATTTACAAATATTTTTAAAAGATTGCTTTGGATAATATATATATATATTATTATTATTCGCCACAAATTTTATACAAATACTTTGATACCATATCGTAATATTTTACCCCTTTTTCGTGAAATATTTTGAAAATTTATTTGATTGTACTAAAATTTGTGTTATTTAAAGGTGACAAACTTTAAACATGATGCCCGTTTAAAGTATTTCCCAATTCACATAATATAATGAAGAAAAATCAAAATAAGAGAATTTTTTAAAAACTGTACTTTACATTAAAAATACAGACATGTAATATTTTTAGCTTTATGTTTTTACAGAATCTTTAAAGATTTACATATGTTTTATTATATTGCCATTTTAATAACGACTCTGTTTTATTGCACTTTAATGTTTCAGTTGCGTTTATAAGGAAATAAGAAACGTTTAGAAAAGAAATAAAACTATTTCACTGTCACAACAATGAAACATTTATTGCACCTAAATAAATATTTATTGTTATAATATTTTTCTGTTTTGTATATTTTTTCTGTTGAATTTACGATAGAACTAGCTCTGGATATATATACGAAAGATAAATATACACTTAAAATAGTTGAAGTTTTAAATGGGATTTAATTTTCATAATTTTTGTTAGTCGTGGAAATATTGTATGTATTTATTTTATTTTACAAAAGATCCGAAAAGAAGAATAAGCAGTCACGAAAATATTTTTGAAAATAAATCTAAGAGGTATATTTTATATATATTTCTTAATTTGTCATTTTTTTCTTCAATTTTTTAATATGTTATTTTTTTACTTTATCTCGAAACATCAGGATCATGAAAAAATAAATATTCACTTGCACTTTCGGGATTAAATCAATGTATTTTAGCAATGAATGTATCGAAGATTGTTATTTGAAACCCTTGTTGTTTCATTGTTTACGAAAATATCTTGGATAATAAATCTGAGAGGAAATTTAGGGAACTGATGCTTTACACTAACGCAGGGATGCTTGGCGATTTTGATTGGCACGTTTTCTAAGACTGCGCCAAGCTACTATTTTCCGTTGCCATTTTGGAAACATAAAAAGCAGAACATTGATAAATAACAACGTATTCGAAAACCGAGAAAATCGTATTTCTACACAACAATTAAAATAAACCAAAAATACATTTTTTACAACATAAATTTAATGGAAAATGTTAATTACGTCATTTTAATCTTTTAAAGTGCACTACTATATTACAGTAATCCTTCGCTGGTGCTAATTCTAATTTCACACAAACTTTTAATTAAAATCATTGCGTTATTTCAATACCCTACTATATCAGTGTAAACATTCGATTATTTAGTTTCTGATTTCATGACAAACACAACATTTATAAAACATGACGTATTAGTAAAATCAAAAAGCGAATTATCAAAATAAACGAAAATATTTTTTTTTTAATAGAAAATATATTACCTACGTCATTCTTCTAAAGTGAACTGCTACAATCAGAATAATCATTCGATAACTGATTTTGTAATTTCATATAAATCTTTAGATAAAATCACGTCATTTCAATCTTTTAAAGAGCACTACTATATCAGGGTAATCATTCGGTAATTCAAATTCAAATTTAACATAAACTATTAGATAAAATCATCGCGTCATTTCAGTTTTGAAGTCCATATATAGTTCTATAATACGCGACTCTGCAACCAATAACGTGCAATAGAACGTCCTTCTACAACCAATCACGTGGTTTCTCTAATTTTCATCATCAACGACGTAATACAAACATGCGCAATCATTTCCCTTAACATCCACGCAAATATAGATTACAATAACAAATTTCAACACCAGTAACTGAATACAAGCGTAATAGCCGGGTTGCCACAAAAGAAAAACAGTCCCCAAAGTTTGGCGATTTTTTTCTTTTTTTTAACCGATTAAAAAAAAAAAAATCTGCGTGAGTGTAAAGCATCTTAGCCAAATTTAGATATATATTTGCATTTATAAGTTGAATTTAGAAAAAAAATGTCCATGCTTTGACATGTACAACAGTACAAATTCCATTCTTCTACGTTCAAAACACACTGAGTTTTGATACTTTAAAGTTTATGGATTTTTAAATTTTTCAGGCACTAAAAAAAGATTGAAGAATTTTTAGCGCTTGGAATTTTCTTTTCTTTCTTGTACTTCCACAGCTTTATTGTTAAAATTATTGGCAAAAACATAATTCTTATGCCTAGAATATATGTTTGTTGTAAAAAATATAAACTGTAAATCATGTCAATTTTAACAGTGGAACAAAAATGAGGCCAGCTTTTTCTGACAACAAATTTTCCGGCAGTTCGTCAGTTGCAGAGCAGACGCCTTGTGAGTTGGTTAGAAAAAGAAGGCGCTTCAGTGACACATTTATGTATAGTTGACAAAATAGTCTCAGTACAAGTGCTTACCTCTTCAAGCCTCAAACAGTTTGTCTCCAATACGTAAGCATTTGGCGTTTATTCTTGTATTTATCAAATAGATAAAATATGTAAGTATTGTATATGAAATACATTGGTTAGAAAAAGAAGGAGCTTCAGTGACACATTTATGTCTAGTTGACAAAATAGTCTCAGTACAAGTGCCTACCTCTTCAAGCCTCAAACAGTTTGTCTCCAATACGTAAGCATTTGGCGTTTATTCTTGTATTTATCAAATAGATAAAATATGTAAGTATTCTATATGAAATACATTGGTTAGAAAAAGAAGGAGCTTCAGTGACACATTTATGTCTAGTTGACAAAATAGTCTCAGTACAAGTGCTTACCTCTTCAAACCTCAAACAGTTTGTCTCCAATACGTAAGTATTTGGCGTTTATTCTTGTATTTATCAAATAGATAAAATATGTAATTATTGTATATGAAATATATTTATATGAGAACTCAATTAAACCCACTTGGTCCCCTACAGCAAAGATTAGCTTAAGGACAAAACTTTGACAATAATTTTGTAACCCCAATTCATTAAAAAAGAAAAAAAAAACCCTGAAATCTTGTTATGCATTGACTTTGAGCCTCCTTAAAAGTAGAGACATGACGCAATTGCCCAATTGTCCTTAGAATTCCTATGATATGCATTTATATGCAGTATTTTATTGCATTAATGTATTTTTAACAGCCATTTATTCAGTATTCAAGAACTGATATCATAGCTGCATAATATAATACTGTACATTATATTGTAATACTCTGTAAAGGTGCGTAGTTATGAAATATTGTAAATTTATATGTAGACGTATAGCGGGAAAAACAGAAAAATCTACAGAGATAGTATGTCAATATTTTGTAATGATGCTAGATTTCATTGCATTGTTCAATGAAAGTGTCATAATTTAATATTATACAGCTTAATGTTTCGTAATTTTAAATGAGCTGCTTAAAGCCGAAGTTATCAGTTTTGTTATAAATCTAATTGTAGTCGCGTTTATGCAATAATTTATGATTTATTCTTATTTTCATTTGGATTACAGAAAAAAATAATCTTTCTGTAACAATATTGATAAAAACAATGATTTTCAAAACAATGACATAACAATGTTTTACGTTTTAACGTGGTTTGACAATATCAATGACATAACAATGGTTTATGTTTATGTAAATTCTGTTTTAACAATGTAAAGTAATAATCATGTTCAACAATAAGACGATCACTTTTTAATAATGATTATTTCTCGCAAACGTCATTAGAATAGTGGATATCATATTAGTAGGCTGGGAAAAGCAGAATAAGTATATTTTTAATTTCCAACTAGTTTGTCACCCCCAAGTGTTAAGCGTTTAAGAATTATCTTTTATATATCTACAGTCTGAAGATTCATTAATGTAAGTACAGTAAATGTATATATATATATATATAAAGTACGTTTATGTTGAATACTTATTTATTAATGTGTCTTTGCGGGTAAAGTTCTATAAGCGGCCAATCGGCGTAATTTGTTACTCATTATTTGGCATAAATTTAAATTCAGCGTTAAGCATTTGGCAGTTTGGTTTATTTCTGAAATATATTTCGTTATGTGTGTTATTGTGAGATAAGGATGAATTACATAATTTTGTAAAATAGAATAAATACGTTGTTTAGTTTGTTTCATATGTCGGTTTTGATGTAAATCTAAATGAAGTCGGATGTATGCAATAATTTATGGTATATTCTTATTTTTATTTGCATTGCATAATACAGTATGTTTAATATTTATGTAACAACACTGATTAAAAAAATTACTTTCAAAACAATGACATAACAATGAATATCTGCTTTAACAATGTAAAGCAACAATCAGGGTCAACAATAAGACGATCTCTAGTAATGAATTTTTTCGCACGCGTCATTAGAAAAGTGGATATAATATTAGTAGGCTGGAAAAAAACAAGAAGCCTACGGAGCACGTTTAGCTTACAAGTTACATCAGGACAAACATATTTTTAGTTTCCAACTAGTTCGTCATCCCAAATGTCAAGCATTTAACAACTATTTTTTATTTATCTAAAGTCTTAAAATTCATTAATGTAAGTATTGTAAATAACAAATATTATAAGATATGTGTATATGCAGTGCATATTTATTAATATTTAAAAAAAAATTGGCATATTAAAAAAAAAAAAGTCAAACGGGGAGTCAATAGGATTATGTTTTAATTTATGGTTTATTTTTGTTTACATCACAGATAAAGAATATTTGGTCTTTATATAACAATACTGTTTAAAACAATGATTTTTAAAACGGTGGCACAACAATGATTGTTTACTACAACGATGTAAAATAAGAATCAACAATAAGATGATTTTTTTTGACAATGTATTTTTCTCTTGTGCGTCATTCGGAAAGCAGATATCAAATTAATGGACTGGAAAAAGGAGAATAAACTTACGGGACAGATTTGTAATAGTTTAGCTAACAAGTTACATATCAGAGCAAATGTATTTTAAATGTAAAACAAATTTATGAACCCAAGTGGAAACATTTGACGATTATTTTTTACTTTTCTATAGTATTACGGTTCATTAATATAAATACTGTAGATATGTAAAGTATATTTATGTGCAGTACTTTTTCATTAACGTGCCTTTGCTGCAAACAACGAAAGAAAAATGCCGCGATACTTCCACGACTCTTGGATGTCACGTGATGATGCAAGGCATAGCTGTCAACCTTCTTTTTAATCGACTTTCAACAAGGACGATGAAGACTTCGTCTGAATATGCTACTTTAAAGGTCCGAAGATTGGTAAATCCTAGTTTTACTAGTAAATTCTAGTATTTACCACAGTGAGAAGGTAAAAGTTCGAAAAAGACACTCTACCTCAGCCAATTTTCAATCAATCAACTTCTATCGTTTTGAAAAGGGAGTTTGACGCATTTTTCTAGTGAAATACGTACTAGTTTTACAAAATATTGATATCTCGCAAAGAAATGTTTAGTTGAAAACGGAAATTTTACTATAAATCGGTGCCATTTTAACTAAAGGTGTATATTTGTATAAAACGTCCACGTAATTAATTAACATTTGGACTAAGAATCTAATTCTTTTTTCAATTGTTCTAGGTTAATTTTTCAATGAGTTTACCTGTCCAAAGCTCCACCCTTTTTTATTAAAGCGTTCCCTCAGTTGTCAAGCCATCATTTTTTAATATATTAACTAAAATAATTAGTTTTCTACTTTAATGTATGCATAATAAATTATCATAAATGAGTTTTTATAAACACTTCAAATTTCTTAAAAATAAACCCCAGAAAAAATTATTTAATTTTAGCCCGTCCCTTAAAAAACATGTGAGTGGAAAAATTAATTAATAAAAAATTTTATCAGCTTAAACTCTATATTTTCTTTATGAAAGTAGTCTTTTGCAATAATTTGACCCGTCATATTAAGTTTAAACAAACGCATAGAGTAACATTAATTTAACTTTTCAAACTTTACTACATTTAATTAGCATATTAAAAGAAAATACTGAGCGAATAAATGGATTTATTAATCAGAATTTCTATCAAATTTTAATTTATCTCTCTGATTAGAGCATATTTAACTTTTGTAACTTTGTTTCAATGTATATTGGTTGAGAAAGAATGTTTCGGAAAATACACTTTCTTCACAAAGTCTAACATGAGTGCCCTTAGCATTCATTTTTTAGATATAAAATATATAAAAATACATAAGTACTGTATAAGTACATTTATGCAAGAGCCAGCCCGATCAAAGCCACCAGCCATTTATTATTCGTTTGTAAAAAAAAAATTCTTGGAATGAAGAATATATTAGTTTTGTGTGTACATCGCTTTAAGTTTATCTAACATTGGAACCATTTTCGCTCTATCAATATATCAGGCATTTTCTTAACCATTTTCCATTAATATTAACTTCTATATTACCCATTCATTATTAATATTTTTTCTAAATCCTCTTCAGCTGTCATGTTAATAGTTAAATTTCATGCCAAAATGTAGTTATTAATTTTACATGTTGAACATTTGATTCCCTCATGTTATGCTTTGTCTTTCGTTGCTGGTACAGCCCAGAAAAATAAATACTCCTGTACCAACTCTGGCCTAAAACTATCATATAAAAATGTAACTGGTTTCAATCAATCTATAATAACGCTTTCTATTTAATGGTATACTTACATTTTGCTTATAGGGCTACACAAAGAATTTATAACAAACTGTAAAATATTCTATGCTAACATCTTACTCTGACATCATATTTGGATTCCTCCGTAAAATTTATCTGTGGATACCAAACGAAAAGTCATTTCGTCAAATAGTTTAGGAATTATCAAGGTTCAAAATTTGGAACCCCTAATTTTAAATTTATTTTAATCGTTTTAAAACAGATAAGCGGGAAGTTTTTAAAGCAGAAAATTCAAAAACTACTTGGCGGAATGATCTGTAAATATGTATTCGAATACTTGAAACTTCCAGATATCGATCACTGATAAAAAAGTTTTAGGTTACATTCCGTATTTTTTCGAATATAACATTCACACATATAAATTTAAATTGCCATTCCCCTATATCACATACCCTATTAACAGTAGAATTATTTAGTAGACGTTATTTATCGATTCGTGCAATACCTGAATTTTTTTTTTATCGTTACGAAACAAATTGCAATGTGGATAAGTTTTTAAGCATAACTCAAAAGCTACTTCGCAGAATGAGCTGCCATTTTGCATTCGCATAGATGAATCTTCCAGAAATCGACCTCTGTTAAAAATTTGATAGGTTACATTACGTATTTAAATTTCATATATATATATATATATTGAAACTGATATCAGTATACGTATCCCCATATATCACACCTTATTAACAATAGCATAATTTAGTAGATATTATTAATCAACTGGTACAGTACACCTCCCCCCCCCAAAAAAAAAAATAAAAAGCATACGATGGTCATTACTTTGCTACAACTCATCGTATAAAATGTGATTAGAACTAATCACATCGATTAGGACTAATGTCTACAATTAATGCTATACTTAAACTTTCTTTATCAGATTGCCTACAAAAAGCAATTTGGCCAAGCTTGAAAATTTTCAATACTAACATCTAGTTTCATACTTAAATTTTATAGCTAGTAAACAGAAGGAAAGTTTGAACTAAGGACGGAGGAGATGACCACGCAGCTGTAAAAGAGAAAAATGCATAAATATCAGAGGTATACATATCTTTAAAAGATGGATTAAATGTATGTATCCCTCCGAATTAGAAGAAACGTCAATAGGATATAGGCCAGTTAGAAGAAGAAATGCTCCGAATTAGGAATAAGAAGATGACAAAGAGGACAAAGATTAAAATGTAAGAATTACCGGAAGTACAACAATTTTTAAAAGATGGATTAAAAATATTTATACCCCCGAATTTGAAAAGGTAAATGATAAGGAGATCTAACAGATGAAAGAAGGAAAGTTTCAAGTTTGCACAACGGAGATGATCATAAAATGAAAAGAAAGACGGGAAAGAATGTTTATCGTGGGTATAGATATTTTAAAAGATTGAATAAAAATATGTATTCCCCCGAAAAACATTATAAGGAATACTCGCAGTTAATAGAAGAAAAGTTTGAAGTAAGAATGGAGCAGATATCCACGAAGTTGGAGAAACAGAGAATGTATAAATATAGGAGGGACAGATATTTTTGAAAAGGTAGATTGAAAATATGTGTACCTCGGAATCTGAGAAGAAAAATGATAAGGAGATCTGACAGATGAAAAGAGAAAAGTTTCAAGTTAGCACAACGGGGATGATCACCAAGGCGAATGTAGAGGAAAAAGAATGAATATCGGAGGTATAGATATACACTGCTCAAAACAATTAAAGGATATTGCAGTTTTAGGTAGATTTTGTATCTGGGAAACTTTTTAGCTGATTGATACATGGTCGACAGACATAGTAGGTTATATGAGAATAAATTACACATGTTTGGCAGAAAAAAATGCATTTTATTGCGCATTTGCGTACAAAAGGAAAAAAACACAATTTGTGCATATGAGAAAAAAAGAATAAGAAAAGGTGTTTTCTTCAAAGAAAATCATTTTCAGTAGGGGGTATGGTTTCCACGGGCGGCCAGCAACGTTGAACACCTTTGAGGCATGGACTCAATGAGGCTATTAATGACGAGTTGGGGTATTCTGCCCCACTCTTCCAGAAGAGCTCTTTCCAGTTCTTGGAGAGTTTGTGGGGGTTGTTGGCGGCCAGAAACTCGTCTTCCTAGAGCGTCCCAAACGTGCTCGATTGGATTCATGTCTGGAGAACACGCTGGCCATTCCATTCGAACTATTCCTTCCTCGAAAGGAAATCCTCCACCAGGTTTGCACGATGTGGCCTGCAGTTATCGTCCATTAAAATGAAGTTATATCCGATTGCTGCAGCGTAAGGGACTACAATAGGTCTGAGGATCTCATCCCTATATCGGCGACCAGTCAGAGCTCCATCTCGAATGATGTAGAGGACAGTGCGTCCGTCAATGGAGATGCCACCATACACCAACACTCCTCCACCGCCAAATCTGACACTTTCGTGCACGAACGCAGGATTATTCCTACTGCCACGGTCCCTCCAGATGAAAATACGCCTATTATCCGGATGCACAGAAAAACGGGGCTCGTCAGAAAACAGAATATTGCTCCATTCATTTCTCCTCCAGTTGACATGCTCGGTTGCCCACTCCCTGCGGTCGCGACGATGCCTTGATGTTAATCTAACACATACCATCGGTCGGCGAGCATACAGACCTACAGCATGGAGCCGGTTTCGGACAGTCTGAGTTGAAATCGTGGTGCCTGTAGCCGAGCGAAGGTGTTGTTGGAGAAGAGTAGCGTTCATGTTTCGGTGTCTCCGAGCTGTTAACGCTAAATACTGATCTTCATTGGGCGTTGTTGCCCGTCTACGACCTTGCCCTGGTCTTCGGCCTGCACATCCACTCTCCAAAAAACGGTTCCAGATCCTGGAAATGACACTTTGTGACACTCCAATGGCTTGCGCTACTTCGGCTTGAGTTTGGCCCCCTTCTAACCTACCACCAATTCTCCAAGCTTCTGAATCTGTCAAATGACTTCGCTGAGACATCGTACTCATCGAAACAAAGCAATCACTGAATGCCGATCATCCTTGTCTTCATTCTCTTTTATCCAGTTGAAAGTCAAATTTCATTCGCTGCCGCTGAAGCGACGTTTTTGACGTCGAACTCAAAATTTGCATACTCCACAGTTTGAAAAACAGAAAAATTTGCATTTGTGATTCTCTTCTTCTATTTTCGGCAAAAAAAATTTCGTTTATATCTTTATTTTATATAAAACTTCAAATATCCTTTAATTGTTTTGAGCAGTGTATTTAAAATATGGATTGAAAATATTTATCCCCCCGAAAATTAGAAGAAAACATTAATAGGATATCTGCCAGTTAAAAAAATAAATATCTCAAGTTAGGATGAAGCAGATGACCACGAGGCTGAAAAGGAGGAGAATGCAAGAAAATCGATGGTATAGATATTTTTAAAAAGATGCATTAAAAATATGTTTCCCTCCGAACCTGAGAAGAAAAATGATAAAAAGATCTGACGGATGAAAGAAAATAAGTTTTTAGTTATCTCAAACGTGTTGAACAAGAAGGGGAAAACTGAGGAGAAAGAATGAATAGTGGAGGTATAGATACTTTTAAAAGATGGATTAAAACTGTGTATCCCTACAAATGTATAATAAAAAATTAATAAATGGCAGTTAACAGAAAAAAAATGTTCCGGTTTATGATGAAGCAGACGACCACGAGGCAACAATGGAGGAGAATGCAAGAATATTGGAGAAATAAATATTTTTTAACGCATGGATTAAAAATATGCATACCCCCGAGTCTGAAAGAAATATGATAAAGAGATCTGACAGCTGAAAGAAGAAAAGTTTCAAGTTATCACAACGGAGATGATTAAAAAGGGGGGAGAAAAAGGATAAAGAATGCATATTGGAGGTATACACATTTTTAAAAGATGGATTAAAAATATGTAGTCCTACGAAAACCATTATTAGGAAATCTGGTAGTTAACAGAAGAAAAATTTGAAGTAAGGATGGCGATGATGCCCCACGAAGCTGTAAGAGCAGAATGTATAAATATCAGAGTTATAGATATTTTTTGAAAGGTGGATTAAAAATATGTATACCTCCGAATTTGAAAAGAAAAATGATACGAAGATCTGACCAGCTCAAAGGAGATGAACATAAAGGGAAAAACACAGAAGAAAGACTGATAAGTGGAGTTATAGATATTTTTAAAAAATGGATTAAAAATATGTATTCCTCCGAGAAACATTATTAGGAAATCTGGCAATTAACAGATGAAAAGTTTGAAGTAAGGATGGTGAAGATGACAATGAAGCTGGAAAAGAGGAGAATGCATAAATATCAGAGGTATACATATTTTTAAAAAGGTAGAATAAAAATATGTATACCTTCGAATTTGAGAAGGAAAATGATACGAAGTTCTGATCAGCTCAAAGGAGATGAACATAAAGGGATAAATAGAGGAGAAATAATGAATACTGGAGGTATAGATATTTTTAAAAAATGGATTAAAAATATGTATTCCTCCGAAAAAAATTATTCGGAAATCTGGAAATTAACAGAAGAAAAGTTTGAAGTAAGGATGGCGAAAATGCCCAAGAAGCTGGAAAAAAGAGAATGCATAAATGTCAGAGGTATAGAATTTTTTAAAATGTGGATTGAAAAAAGGTAACCATCCGTACTTGAGAAGAAAGAGGATACTTGGATCTGAACTAAAAGAAGATAAGTTTTAAGTTAGTTCGAAGGAGATGATCACGAAAGGAAAAACAGAGCAGAAAGAATGAATATCGGATGTATGTACATACCTTTAAAAAATGGATTCAATATATGTATCCCTCCGAAGTAGAAGAAACATCAATAGGATATATGGCAGTTAGAAGAAGAAATGTTCCGAATTAGGAATAAGAAGATGACAAAGGTGATAAAGATTAAAATGTAAGAATATCGGAGGTATAGATATTTTTAAAAGATTGGTTAAAAATATTTATACCCCCGAATCTGAAAAGAAAAATGATAAGGAGGTCTAACAGCTGAAAGGAGAAAAGTTGCCAGTTTGCACAACGGAGATGATCACCAAGGCCGAATATTATAGAGGAAAAAGAATGAATATCGGTGGTATAGATATTTTTTAAAAGATTGAATAAAAATATATATTCCGCCGAAAAACATTTTACGGAAATCTCGCAGTTAATAGAAGAAAAGTTTGAAGTAAGGATGGAGTATATAACCACGAAGTTGGAGAAAAGGAGAATGCATAATTATAGGAGGTATAGATATTTTTAAAAAGGTGGACTGAAAATATGTATACCTCCGAATCTGAGAAGAAAATGATAAGGAGATCTGACAGATGAAAAGAGAAAAGTTTTAAGTTAGTACAACGGAGATGATCACCAAGGCGAATGTAGAGGAAAATAATTAATATTGGAGGAATAAATATTTTTAAAAGATGGATTGAAAATATTTATCACCCCAAAAATCAGAAGAAAACATTAATAGGGAATCTAGCAGTTGAAAAAGAAATGTCCCAAATCAGGATGACGCAGATGACCACGAGGTTCAAAAAGAGGCTAATGCAAGAATATCGGAGGCATAGATATTTTAAAAAGATGCATTAAAGATATGTTTCCCTCCGAACCTGAGAAGAAAAATGATAAAAAGATCTGACGAATGAAAGAAAAGAAGTGTTTAGTTATCTCAAAGCAGTTGAATACGAAGGGAAAAACTGAGAAGAAAGAATGAATAAAGGAGGTATAAATACTTTTAAGAGATGGATTAAAATTATGTATCCCTTCAAATGTAGAAGAAACATTATTAAACGACAATTAACAGAAAAAATGTTCCGCTTTAGGAAGAAGCAGACGACCACGAGGCGAAAATAGAGAAGAATGCAAGAATATTGGTGGTATAAATATTTTTCAAAACATCGATTAAAAATATGCATACCTCCAAATATGAAAGGAAAAATGATAAAGAGATCTGGCAGCTGAAAGAAGAAAAGTTTCAAGTTATCATAACGGACATGATTACCAAGGGGGAGAAAGGGGATAAAAAATACATATTAGAGGTAGACACAGTTTTAAAAGATGGATTAAAAATATGTAATCCTCCGAAAAACAATATTCGGAAATCAGTTAACGGAAGAAAGATTTGAAGTAAGGAGGGCGACAATGCTCACGAAGCTGGAAAAGAGAAGAATCCATAAATATCCGAGGTATAGATATTTTTAAAAAGGTGTATTAAAAATATGTATACCTCCGAATTTGAGAAGAAAAATGATACGAAGATGTGATCAGTTCAAAGGAGATGAACACTAAGGGAAAAACAGAGGAAAAGAATAAATAGTGGAGGTATAGATATTTTTAAAAGGTGGATTAAAAATATGTATTCCTCCGAAACACATTATTCGGAAATCTGGCAATTAACAGAAGAAAAATTTGAAGTAAGGACGGAGAAGATGACCACAAAGCTGGAAAAGAAGGAAAGCATAAATATAGGAGGTACAGATATTTTTAAAAAGGTGAATTAAAATATGTATACCTCCGAATTTGAGAAGAAGAATGATACAAAGATCTGATCAGCTCAAAGGAGATGAACACGAAGGGAAAAACAGCGAGAAAGAAAGAATAGTGGAGGTACATATATTTTTAAAAAAGGGATTAAAAATATGTATTCCTTCGAAAAACATTATTCGGAAACCTTGCAATGAACAGAAGAAAAATTTGCAGTAGGGATGGAAAAGATGACCACAAAGCTGGAAAAGAGAGAAATGCATAAATATAGGAGGTATAGATATTTTTAAAAAGGTGTATTAAAAATATGCATACCTCCGAATTTAAGAAGAAAAATGATACGAAGATCTGATCAGTTCAAAGGAGATGAACACGAAGGGAAAAACAGAGGATAAAGAATAAATAGTGGAGGTATATATATTTTTATGAAAAGGACTAAAAATATGTATTCCTCCGAAAAACATTCTTCGGAAATCTGGCAATTAACAGAAGAAAAGTTTGAAGTACGGATGGAGAAGATGACCACAAAGCTGGAAAAGAGGGGAATGTATAAATATAGGAGGTATATATATTTTTTTAAAAGGTGGATTAAAAATATGTATACCTCCGAATTTGAGAAGAAAAATGATACGAAGATCTGATCAGTTCAAAGGAGATGAACACGAAGGGAAAAACAGAGGATAAAGAATAAATAGTGGAGGTAAGATATTTTTAAAAGATGGATTAAAAATATGTATTCCTCGGAAAAACATTATTCGGAAATCAGTTAACAGAAGAAAGATTTGAAGTATGGAGGGCGACAATAATCACGAAGCTGGAAAAGACAAGAATCCATAAATATCAGAGGTATAGATATTTTTAAAATGGTGGATTAAAAATATGTATACCTCCGAAAAACATTACTCGGAAATCTGGAAATTAACAGAAGAAAAGTTTGAAGTAAGGATGGAGAAGATGACCACAAAGCTGGAAAAGAGGGGAATGCATAAATATAGGAGGTATAGATATTTTTAAAAAGGTGGATTAAAAATATGTATACCTCCGAATTTGAGAAGAAAAATGATACGAAGATCTGATCAGTTCAAAGGAGATGAACACGAAAAGAAAAACAGAGGATAAAGAATAAATAGTGGAGATATAGATGTTTTTAAAAGATGGATTAAAAATATGTATTCCTCCGAAAAACATTATTCGGAAATCAGTTAACAGAAGAAAGATTTGAAGTAAGCAGGGCGACAGTCATCTCGAAGCTGGAAAAGAGAAGAATCCATAAATATCAGAGGTATAGATATTTTTAAAAATGTGGATTAAAAATATGTATACCTCCGAATTTGAGAAGAAAAATGATAGGAAGATCTGATCAGTTCAAAGGAGATGAACACGAAGGGAAATGCAGAGGATAAAGAATAAATAGTGGAGATATAGATGTTTTTAAAAGATGGATTAAAAATATGTATTCCTCCGAAAAACATTATTCGGAAATCAGTTAACAGAAGAAAGATTTGAAGTAAGCAGGGCGACAGTCATCTCGAAGCTGGAAAAGAGAAGAATCCATAAATATCAGAGGTATAGATATTTTTAAAAAGGTGGATTAAAAATATGTATACCTCCGAATTAGAGAAGAAAAATAATACGATGATCTGTTCAGTTCAAAGGAAATAAAAAAGAAGAGAAAAACAGAGAATAAAGAATAAATAGTGGAGGTATAGATATTTTTAAAAGATGGATTAAAAATATGTATTCCTCCGAAAAACATTATTCGGAAATCTGACAATTAACAGAAGAAAAGTTTGAAGTAAGGAAGGAGAAGATGACCACGAAGCTGGAAAAGAGGAGAATGCATAAACATCAGAGGTATACATATTTTTCAAAAGGTGGATTAAAAATATGTATACCTCTAAATTTGAGAAGAAAAATGACACGAGGAACTGATCAGTGCAACAGAGATGAACACGAAGGAAAAAACAGCGAGAAAGAAAGAATAGTGGAGGTATATATATTTTTTAAAAAGGGATTAAAAATATATGTTCCTTCGAAAAACATTATTCGGAAATCTGGCAATGAACAGAAGAAAAATTTGAAGAAGGGATGGAGAAGATGACCACAAAGCTGGAAAAGAGGGGAATGCATAAATATAGGAGGTATAGATATTTTTAAAAAGGTGGGTTAAAAATATGTATACCTCCGAATTTGAGAAGAAAAATAATATGAAGATCTGATCAATTCAAAGGAGATGAAAACGAAGGGAAAAATAGAGGATAAAGAATAAATAGTGGAGGTATAGATATTTTTAAAAGATGGATAAAAATATGTATTCCTCTGAAAAACATTATTCGGAAATCTGACAATTAACAGAAGAAAAGTTTGAAGTAAGGATGGAGAAGATGACCACGAAGCTGGAAAAGAGGAGAATGCATAAACATCAGAGGTATACATATTTTTCAAAAGGTGGATTAAAAATATGTATACCTCTAAATTTGTGAAGAAGAATGACACGAGGAACTGATCAGTGCAACAGAAATGAACACGAAGGAAAAAACAGTGAAAAAGAAAGAATAGGGGAGGTATATATATTTTTAAAAAAGGGATTAAAAATACGTGTTCCTTCGAAAAACATTATTCGGAAATCTGGCAATGAATAGAAGAAAAATTTGAAGTAGGGATGGAGAAGATGACCACAAAGCTGGAAAAGAGGGGAATGCATAAATATAGGAGGTATAGATATTTTTAAAAAGGTGGGTTAAAAATATGTATACCTCCGAATTTGAGAAGAAAAATAATATGAAGATCTGATCAGTTCAAAGGAGATGAAAACGAAGGGAAAACAGAGGATAAAGAATAAATAGTGGAGGTATAGATATTTTCAAAAGATGGATAAAAATATGTATTCCTCTGAAAAACATTATTTGGAAATCAGGCAATTAACAGAAGAAAAGTTTGAAGTAAGGATGGAGAAGATAACCACAAAGCTGGAAAAGAGGGGAATGCATAAATATAGTAGGTATATATATTTTTAAAAAGGTGGATTAAAAATATGTATACCTGCGAATTTGAGAAGAAGATTGATACGAAGATCTGATCAGCTCAAAGGAGATGAACACGAAGGAAAAAACAGCGAGAAAGAAACAATAGTGGAGGTATATATATTTTGAAAAAAGGGATTAAAAATATGTATTCCTTCGAAAAACATTATTCGGAAATCTTGAAATGAACAGAAGAAAAATTTGCAGTAGGGATGGAGAAGATGACCACAAAGCTAGAAAAGAGGGAATTGCATAAATATAGGAGGTATAGATATTTTTAAAAAGGTGGATTAAAAATATGTATACCTCCGAATTTGAGAAGAAAAATAATACGAACGTCTGATCAGTTCAAAGGTGATGAACACGAAGGGAAAACAGAGGACAAAAAATAAATAGTGGAGGTATAGATATTTTTAAAAGATGGATTAAAAATATGTATTCCTCCGAAAACATTATTCGGAAATTTTGCAATTAACAGAAGAAAAATGTGAAGTAAGGATGGAGAAGATGACTACAAAGCTGGAAAAGAGGGAAAGCATAAATATAGGAGGTAGAGATATTTTTAAAAAGGTGAATTAAAATATGTATACCTCGAATTTGAGAAGAAAAATGATACTAAGATCTGATCAGTTCAAAGGAGATGAACACGAAGGGAAAAACAGAGGATAAAGAATAAATAGTGGAGGTAAGATATTTTTAAAAGATGGATTAAAAATATGTATTCCTCGGAAAAACATTATTCGGAAATCAGTTAACAGAAGAAAGATTTGAAGTAAGGAGGGCGACAGTCATCACGAAGCTGGAAAAGACAAAAATCCATAAATATCAGAGGTATAGATATTTTTAAAAAGCGGATTAAAAATAAGTATACCTCCGAATTTGAGAAGAAAAATAATACGAAGATCTGTTCAGTTCAAGGGAAATGAAAAAGAAGAGAAAAACAGAGGATAAAGAATAAATAGTGGAGGTATAGATATTTTTAAAAGATGGATTAAAAATATGTATACCTCAGAAAAACATTACTCGGAAATCTGGCAATTAACAGAAGAAAAGTTTGAAGTAAGGATGGAGAAGATGACCACAAACCTGGAAAAGAGGGGAATGCATAAATATAGGAGGTATAGATATTTTTAAAAAGGTGGATTAAAAATATGTATACCTCCGAATTTGAGAAGAAAAATGATACGAAGATCTGATCAGTTCAAAGGAGATGAACACGAAAAGAAAAACAGAGGATAAAGAATAAATAGTGGAGATATAGATGTTTTTAAAAGATGGATTAAAAATATGTATTCCTCCGAAAAACATTATTCGGAAATCAGTTAACAGAAGACAGATTTGAAGTAAGCAGGGCGACAGTCATCTCGAAGCTGGAAAAGAGAAGAATCCATAAATATCAGAGGTATAGATATTTTTAAAAAGGTGGATTAAAAATATGTATACCTCCGAATTAGAGAAGAAAAATAATACGATGATCTGTTCAGTTCAAAGGAAATGAAAAAGAAGAGAAAAACAGAGAATAAAGAATAAATAGTGGAGGTATAGATATTTTTAAAAGATGGATTAAAAATATGTATTCCTCCGAAAAACATTATTCGGAAATCTGACAATTAACAGAAGAAAAGTTTGAAGTAAGGATGGAGAAGATGACCACGAAGCTGGAAAAGAGGAGAATGCATAAACATCAGAGGTATACATATTTTTCAAAAGGTGGATTAAAAATATGTATACCTCTAAATTTGAGAAGAAAAATGACACGAGGAACTGATCAGTGCAACAGAGATGAACACGAAGGAAAAAACAGCGAGAAAGAAAGAATAGTGGAGGTATATATATTTTTTAAAAAGGGATTAAAAATATGTGTTCCTTCGAAAAACATTATTCGGAAATCTGGCAATGAACAGAAGAAAAATTTGAAGAAGGGATGGAAAAGATGACCACAAAGCTGGAAAAGAGGGGAATGCATAAATATAGGAGGTATAGATATTTTTAAAAAGGTGGGTTAAAAATATGTATACCTCCGAATTTGAGAAGAAAAATAATATGAAGATCTGATCAGTTCAAAGGAGATGAAAACGAAGGGAAAAACAGAGGATAAAGAATAAATAGTGGAGGTATAGATATTTTTAAAAGATGGATAAAAATATGTATTCCTCTGAAAAACATTATTCGGAAATCTGACAATTAACAGAAGAAAAGTTTGAAGTAAGGATGGAGAAGATGACCACGAAGCTGGAAAAGAGGAGAATGCATAAACATCAGAGGTATACATATTTTTCAAAAGGTGGATTAAAAATATGTATACCTCTAAATTTGTGAAGAAGAATGACACGAGGAACTGATCATTGCAACAGAAATGAACACGAAGGAAAAAACAGCGAGAAAGAAAGAATAGGGGAGGTATATATATTTTTAAAAAAGGGATTAAAAATACGTGTTCCTTCGAAAAACATTATTCGGAAATCTTGCAATGAACAGAAGAAAAATTTGCAGTAGGGATGGAGAAGATGACCACAAAGCTGGAAAAGAGGGAATTGCATAAATATAGGAGGTATAGATATTTTTAAAAAGGTGGATTAAAAATATGTATACCTCCGAATTTGAGAAGAAAAATAATACGAACGTCTGATCAGTTCAAAGGTGATGAACACGAAGGGAAAACAGAGGACAAAAAATAAATAGTGGAGGTATAGATATTTTCAAAAGATGGATTAAAAATATGTATTCCTCCGAAAACATTATTCGGAAATTTTGCAATTAACAGAAGAAAAATGTGAAGTAAGGATGGAGAAGATGACTACAAAGCTGGAAAAGAGGGAAAGCATAAATATAGGAGGTAGAGATATTTTTAAAAAGGTGAATTAAAATATGTATACCTCGAATTTGAGAAGAAAAATGATACTAAGATCTGATCAGTTCAAAGGAGATGAACACGAAGGGAAAAACAGAGGATAAAGAATAAATAGTGGAGGTAAGATATTTTTAAAAGATGGATTAAAAATATGTATTCCTCGGAAAAACATTATTCGGAAATCAGTTAACAGAAGAAAGATTTGAAGTAAGGAGGGCGACAGTCATCACGAAGCTGGAAAAGACAAGAATCCATAAATATCAGAGGTATAGATATTTTTAAAAAGTGGATTAAAAATAAGTATACCTCCGAATTTGAGAAGAAAAATAATACGAAGATCTGTTCAGTTCAAAGGAAATGAAAAAGAAGAGAAAAACAGAGGATAAAGAATAAATAGTGGAGGTATAGATATTTTTAAAAGATGGATTAAAAATATGTATTCCTCCGATAAACATTATTCGGAAATCTGACAGTTAACAGAAGAAAAGTTTGAAGTAAGGATGGAGAAGATGACCACGAAGCTGGAAAAGAGGGGAATGCATAAATATTGGAGGTATATATATTTTTAAAAAGGTGGATTAAAAATATGTATACCTCCGAATTTGAGAAGAAAACTGATACGAAGATCTGATCAGTTCAAAGGAGATGAACACGAAGGGAAAAACAGAGGATAAAGAATAAATAGTGGAGGTATAGATATTTTTAAAAGATGGATTAAAAATATGTATTCCTCGGAAAATCATTATTCGGAAATCTGGCAATTAACAGAAGAAAAGTTTGAAGTACGGATGGAAAAGATGACCACAAAGCTGGAAAAGAGGGGATATGCATTAATATAGGAGGTATAGATATTTTTAAAAAGGTGGATTAAAAATATGTATGCCTCCGAATTTGAGAAGAAAAATGATACGAAGATCTGATCAGTTCAAAGGAGATGAACACGAAGGGAAAAACAGAGGATAAAGAATAAATACTATAGATATTTTTAAAAGATGGATTAAAAATATGTATTCCTCCGAAAAGCATTCGGAAATCAGTTAACAGAAGGAAGATTTGAAGTAAGGAGGGCGACAATAATCACGAAACTGGAAGAGAGAAGAATCCATAAATGTCAGAGGTATAGATATTTTTAAAAAGGTGGATTAAAAATATGTATACCTCCGAAAAACATTATTCGGAAATCTGGCAATTAATAGAAGAAAAGTTTGAAGTAAGGATGGAGAAGATGACCACGAAGCTGGAGAAGAGGAGAATGCATAAACATCAGAGGTATACATATTTTTCAAAAGGTGGATTAAAAATATGTATACCTCTAAATTTGAGAAGAAAAATGACACGAAGATCTGATCAGTGCAACAGAGATGAACAAGAAAGGAAAAACTGAGGAGAAAGAATGAATAGTGGAGGTATATATATTTTTAAAAGATGGATTAGGATTAAAAATATGTATACATCCGAAAAACATTATTCGGAAGTCAGTTAACAGAAGAAAGATTTGAAGTAAGGAGGGCGACAATGCTCACGAAGTTGGAAAAGAGAAGAATCCATAAATATCAGAGGTATAGATATTTTTAAGAAGGTGGGTTAAAAATATGTATAACTCCGAATTTGAGAAGAGAAATATTACGAAGATCTGATCAGTTCAAAGGAGATGAAAACGCAGGGAAAAACAGAGGATAAAGAATAAATAGTGGAGTTATAGATATTTTTAAAAGATTGATAAAAATATGTATTCCTCTGAAAAACATTATTTGGAAATCAGGCAATTAACAGAAGAAAAGTTTGAAGTAAGGATGGAGAAGATGACCACAAAGCTGGAAAAGAGGGGAATGCATAAATATAGGAGGTATAGATATTTTTAAAAAGGTGGGTTAAAAATATGTATACCTCCGAATTTGAGAAGAAAAATAATATGAAGATCTGATCAGTTCAAAGGAGATGAAAACGAAGGGAAAAACAGAGGATAAAGAATAAATAGTGGAGGTATAGATATTTTTAAAAGATGGATAAAAATATGTATTCCTCTGAAAAACATTATTCGGAAATCTGACAATTAACAGAAGAAAAGTTTGAAGTAAGGATGGAGAAGATGACCACGAAGCTGGAAAAGAGGAGAATGCATAAACATCAGAGGTATACATATTTTTCAAAAGGTGGATTAAAAATATTTATACCTCTAAATTTGTGAAGAAGAGTGACACGAGGAACTGATCAGTGCAACAGAAATGAACACGAAGGAAAAAACAGTGAGAAAGAAAGAATAGGGGAGGTATATATATTTTTAAAAAAGGGATTAAAAATACGTGTTCCTTCGAAAAACATTATTCGGAAATCTGGCAATGAATAGAAGAAAAATTTGAAGTAGGGATGGAGAAGATGACCACAAAGCTGGAAAAGAGGGGAATGCATAAATATAGGAGGTATAGATATTTTTAAAAAGGTGGGTTAAAAATATGTATACCTCCGAATTTGAGAAGAAAAATAATATGAAGATCTGATCAGTTCAAAGGAGATGAAAACGAAGGGAAAACAGAGGATAAAGAATAAATAGTGGAGGTATAGATATTTTCAAAAGATGGATAAAAATATGTATTCCTCTGAAAAACATTATTTGGAAATCAGGCAATTAACAGAAGAAAAGTTTGAAGTAAGGATGGAGAAGATAACCACAAAGCTGGAAAAGAGGGGAATGCATAAATATAGTAGGTATATATATTTTTAAAAAGGTGGATTAAAAATATGTATACCTGCGAATTTGAGAAGAAGATTGATACGAAGATCTGATCAGCTCAAAGGAGATGAACACGAAGGAAAAAACAGCGAGAAAGAAACAATAGTGGAGGTATATATATTTTTAAAAAAGGGATTAAAAATATGTATTCCTTCGAAAAACATTATTCGGAAATCTTGCAATGAACAGAAGAAAAATTTGCAGTAGGGATGGAGAAGATGACCACAAAGCTAGAAAAGAGGGAATTGCATAAATATAGGAGGTATAGATATTTTTAAAAAGGTGGATTAAAAATATGTATACCTCCGAATTTGAGAAGAAAAATAATACGAACGTCTGATCAGTTCAAAGGTGATGAACACGAAGGGAAAACAGAGGACAAAAAATAAATAGTGGAGGTATAGATATTTTTAAAAGATGGATTAAAAATATGTATTCCTCCGAAAACATTATTCGGAAATTTTGCAATTAACAGAAGAAAAATGTGAAGTAAGGATGGAGAAGATGACTACAAAGCTGGAAAAGAGGGAAAGCATAAATATAGGAGGTAGAGATATTTTTAAAAAGGTGAATTAAAATATGTATACCTCGAATTTGAGAAGAAAAATGATACTAAGATCTGATCAGTTCAAAGGAGATGAACACGAAGGGAAAAACAGAGGATAAAGAATAAATAGTGGAGGTAAGACATTTTTAAAAGATGGATTAAAAATATGTATTCCTCGGAAAAACATTATTCGGAAATCAGTTAACAGAAGAAAGATTTGAAGTAAGGAGGGCGACAGTCATCACGAAGCTGGAAAAGACAAAAATCCATAAATATCAGAGGTATAGATATTTTTAAAAAGTGGATTAAAAATAAGTATACCTCCGAATTTGAGAAGAAAAATAATACGAAGATCTGTTCAGTTCTAGGGAAATGAAAAAGAAGAGAAAAACAGAGGATAAAGAATAAATAGTGGAGGTATAGATATTTTTAAAAGATGGATTAAAAATATGTATACCTCAGAAAAACATTACTCGGAAATCTGGCAATTAACAGAAGAAAAGTTTGAAGTAAGGATGGAGAAGATGACCACAAACCTGGAAAAGAGGGGAATGCATAAATATAGGAGGTATAGATATTTTTAAAAAGGTGGATTAAAAATATGTATACCTCCGAATTTGAGAAGAAAAATGATACGAAGATCTGATCAGTTCAAAGGAGATGAACACGAAAAGAAAAACAGAGGATAAAGAATAAATAGTGGAGATATAGATGTTTTTAAAAGATGGATTAAAAATATGTATTCCTCCGAAAAACATTATTCGGAAATCAGTTAACAGAAGACAGATTTGAAGTAAGCAGGGCGACAGTCATCTCGAAGCTGGAAAAGAGAAGAATCCATAAATATCAGAGGTATAGATATTTTTAAAAAGGTGGATTAAAAATATGTATACCTCCGAATTAGAGAAGAAAAATAATACGATGATCTGTTCAGTTCAAAGGAAATGAAAAAGAAGAGAAAAACAGAGAATAAAGAATAAATAGTGGAGGTATAGATATTTTTTAAAAAGGGATTAAAAATATGTGTTCCTTCGAAAAACATTATTCGGAAATCTGGCAATGAACAGAAGAAAAATTTGAAGAAGGGATGGAGAAGATGACCACAAAGCTGGAAAAGAGGGGAATGCATAAATATAGGAGGTATAGATATTTTTAAAAAGGTGGGTTAAAAATATGTATACCTCCGAATTTGAGAAGAAAAATAATATGAAGATCTGATCAGTTCAAAGGAGATGAAAACGAAGGGAAAAACAGAGGATAAAGAATAAATAGTGGAGGTATAGATATTTTTAAAAGATGGATAAAAATATGTATTCCTCTGAAAAACATTATTCGGAAATCTGACAATTAACAGAAGAAAAGTTTGAAGTAAGGATGGAGAAGATGACCACGAAGCTGGAAAAGAGGAGAATGCATAAACATCAGAGGTATACATATTTTTCAAAAGGTGGATTAAAAATATGTATACCTCTAAATTTGTGAAGAAGAATGACACGAGGAACTGATCATTGCAACAGAAATGAACACGAAGGAAAAAACAGCGAGAAAGAAAGAATAGGGGAGGTATATATATTTTTAAAAAAGGGATTAAAAATACGTGTTCCTTCGAAAAACATTATTCGGAAATCTGGCAATGAATAGAAGAAAGATGACCACAAAGCTGGAAAAGAGGGGAATGCATAAATATAGGAGGTATAGATATTTTTAAAAAGGTTGGTTAAAAATATGTATACCTCCGAATTTGAGAAGAAAAATAATATGAAGATCTGATCAGTTCAAAGGAGATGAAAACGAAGGGAAAACAGAGGATAAAGAATAAATAGTGGAGGTATAGATATTTTCAAAAGATGGATAAAAATATGTATTCCTCTGAAAAATATTATTTGGAAATCAGGCAATTAACAGAAGAAAAGTTTGAAGTAAGGATGGAGAAGATAACCACAAAGCTGGAAAAGAGGGGAATGCATAAATATAGTAGGTATATATATTTTTAAAAAGGTGGATTAAAAATATGTATACCTGCGAATTTGAGAAGAAGATTGATACGAAGATCTGATCAGCTCAAAGGAGATGAACACGAAGGAAAAACAGCGAGAAAGAAACAATAGTGGAGGTATATATATTTTTAAAAAAGGGATTAAAAATATGTATTCCTTCGAAAAACATTATTCGGAAATCTTGCAATGAACAGAAGAAAAATTTGCAGTAGAGATGGAGAAGATGACCACAAAGCTGGAAAAGAGGGAATTGCATAAATATAGGAGGTATAGATATTTTTAAAAAGGTGGATTAAAAATAGGTATACCTCCGAATTTGAGAAGAAAAATAATACGAACGTCTGATCAGTTCAAAGGTGATGAACACGAAGGGAAAACAGAGGACAAAAAATAAATAGTGGAGGTATAGATATTTTTAAAAGATGGATTAAAAATATGTATTCCTCCGAAAACATTATTCGGAAATTTTGCAATTAACAGAAGAAAAATGTGAAGTAAGGATGGAGAAGATGACTACAAAGCTGGAAAAGAGGGAAAGCATAAATATAGGAGGTAGAGATATTTTTAAAAAGGTGAATTAAAATATGTATACCTCGAATTTGAGAAGAAAAATGATACTAAGATCTGATCAGTTCAAAGGAGATGAACACGAAGGGAAAAACAGAGGATAAAGAATAAATAGTGGAGGTAAGATATTTTTAAAAGATGGATTAAAAATATGTATTCCTCGGAAAAACATTATTCGGAAATCAGTTAACAGAAGAAAGATTTGAAGTAAGGAGGGCGACAGTCATCACGAAGCTGGAAAAGACAAGAATCCATAAATATCAGAGGTATAGATATTTTTAAAAAGTGGATTAAAAATAAGTATACCTCCGAATTTGAGAAGAAAAATAATACGAAGATCTGTTCAGTTCAAAGGAAATGAAAAAGAAGAGAAAAACAGAGGATAAAGAATAAATAGTGGAGGTATAGATATTTTTAAAAGATGGATTAAAAATATGTATTCCTCCGATAAACATTATTCGGAAATCTGACAGTTAACAGAAGAAAAGTTTGAAGTAAGGATGGAGAAGATGACCACGAAGCTGGAAAAGAGGGGAATGCATAAATATTGGAGGTATATATATTTTTAAAAAGGTGGATTAAAAATATGTATACCTCCGAATTTGAGAAGAAAACTGATACGAAGATCTGATCAGTTCAAAGGAGATGAACACGAAGGGAAAAACAGAGGATAAAGAATAAATAGTGGAGGTATAGATATTTTTAAAAGATGGATTAAAAATATGTATTCCTCGGAAAATCATTATTCGGAAATCTGGCAATTAACAGAAGAAAAGTTTGAAGTACGGATGGAAAAGATGACCACAAAGCTGGAAAAGAGGGGATATGCATTAATATAGGAGGTATAGATATTTTTAAAAAGGTGGATTAAAAATATGTATGCCTCCGAATTTGAGAAGAAAAATGATACGAAGATCTGATCAGTTCAAAGGAGATGAACACGAAGGGAAAAACAGAGGATAAAGAATAAATACTATAGATATTTTTAAAAGATGGATTAAAAATATGTATTCCTCCGAAAAGCATTCGGAAATCAGTTAACAGAAGGAAGATTTGAAGTAAGGAGGGCGACAATAATCACAAAACTGGAAGAGAGAAGAATCCATAAATGTCAGAGGTATAGATATTTTTAAAAAGGTGGATTAAAAATATGTATACCTCCGAAAAACATTATTCGGAAATCTGGCAATTAATAGAAGAAAAGTTTGAAGTAAGGATGGAGAAGATGACCACGAAGCTGGAGAAGAGGAGAATGCATAAACATCAGAGGTATACATATTTTTCAAAAGGTGGATTAAAAATATGTATACCTCTAAATTTGAGAAGAAAAATGACACGAAGATCTGATCAGTGCAACAGAGATGAACAAGAAAGGAAAAACTGAGGAGAAAGAATGAATAGTGGAGGTATATATATTTTTAAAAGATGGATTAAGATTAAAAATATGTATACATCCGAAAAACATTATTCGGAAGTCAGTTAACAGAAGAAAGATTTGAAGTAAGGAGGGCGACAATGCTCACGAAGTTGGAAAAGAGAAGAATCCATAAATATCAGAGGTATAGATATTTTTAAGAAGGTGGGTTAAAAATATGTATAACTCCGAATTTGAGAAGAGAAATATTACGAAGATCTGATCAGTTCAAAGGAGATGAAAACGCAGGGAAAAACAGAGGATAAAGAATAAATAGTGGAGTTATAGATATTTTTAAAAGATTGATAAAAATATGTATTCCTCTGAAAAACATTATTTGGAAATCAGGCAATTAACAGAAGAAAAGTTTGAAGTAAGGATGGAGAAGATGACCACAAAGCTGGAAAAGAGGGGAATGCATAAATATAGGAGGTATATATATTTTTAAAAAGGTGGATTAAAAATATGTATACCTCCGAATTTGAGAAGAAAACTGATACGAAGATCTGATCAGTTCAAAGGAGATGAACACGAAGGGAAAAACAGAGGATAAAGAATAAATAGTGGAGGTATTGATATTTTTAAAAGATGGATAAAAATATGTATTCCTCTGAAAAACATTATTCGGAAATCTGACAATTAACAGAAGAAAAGTTTGAAGTAAGGATGGAGAAGATGACCACGAAGCTGGAAAAGAGGAGAATGCATAAACATCAGAGGTATATATATTTTTAAAAAGGTGGATTAAAAATATGTATACCTCCGAATTTGAGAAGAAAACTGATACGAAGATCTGATCAGTTCAAAGGAGATGAACACGAAGGGAAAAACAGAGGATAAAGAATAAATAGTGGAGGTATAGATATTTTTAAAAGATGGATTAAAAATATGTATTCCTCGGAAAATCATTATTCGGAAATCAGTTAACAGAAGAAAGATTTGAAGTAAGGATGGAGAAGATGACCACAAAGCTGGAAAAGAGGGGAATGCATAAATATAGGAGGTATATATATTTTTAAAAAGGAGGATTAAAAATATGTATACCTCCGAATTTGAGAAGAAAACTGATACGAAGATCTGATCAGTTCAAAGGAGATGAACACGAAGGGAAAAACAGAGGATAAAGAATAAATAGTGGAGGTATAGATGTTTTTAAAAGATGGATTAAAAATATGTATTCCTCCGAAAAACATTATTCGGAAATCTGGCAATAAACAGAAGAAAAGTTTGAAGTACGGATGGAAAAGATGACCACAAAGCTGGAAAAGAGGGGATATGCATTAATATAGGAGGTATAGATATTTTTAAAAAGGTGGATTAAAAATATGTATGCCTCCGAATTTGAGAAGAAAAATGATACGAAGATCTGATCAGTTCAAAGGAGATGAACACGAAGGGAAAAACAGAGGATAAAGAATAAATACTATAGATATTTTTAAAAGATGGATTAAAAATATGTATTCCTCCGAAAAGCATTCGGAAATCAGTTAACAGAAGGAAGATTTGAAGTAAGGAGGGCGACAATAATCACGAAACTGGAAGAGAGAAGAATCCATAAATGTCAGAGGTATAGATATTTTTAAAAAGGTGGATTAAAAATATGTATACCTCCGAAAAACATTATTCGGAAATCTGGCAATTAATAGAAGAAAAGTTTGAAGTAAGGATGGAGAAGATGACCACGAAGCTGGAGAAGAGGAGAATGCATAAACATCAGAGGTATACATATTTTTCAAAAGGTGGATTAAAAATATGTATACCTCTAAATTTGAGAAAAAAATGACACGAAGATCTGATCAGTGCAACAGAGATGAACAAGAAAGGAAAAACTGAGGAGAAAGAATGAATAGTGGAGGTATATATATTTTTAAAAGATGGATTAAGATTAAAAATATGTATACATCCGAAAAACATTATTCGGAAGTCAGTTAACAGAAGAAAGATTTGAAGTAAGGAGGGCGACAATGCTCACGAAGTTGGAAAAGAGAAGAATCCATAAATATCAGAGGTATAGATATTTTTAAGAAGGTGGGTTAAAAATATGTATAACTCCGAATTTGAGAAGAGAAATATTACGAAGATCTGATCAGTTCAAAGGAGATGAAAACGCAGGGAAAAACAGAGGATAAAGAATAAATAGTGGAGTTATAGATATTTTTAAAAGATGGATAAAAATATGTATTCCTCTGAAAAACATCATTTGGAAATCAGGCAATTAACAGAAGAAAAGTTTGAAGTAAGGATGGAGAAGATGACCACAAAGCTGGAAAAGAGGGGAATGCATAAATATAGGAGGTATATATATTTTTAAAAAGGTGGATTAAAAATATGTATACCTCCGAATTTGAGAAGAAAACTGATACGAAGATCTGATCAGTTCAAAGGAGATGAACACGAAGGGAAAAACAGAGGATAAAGAATAAATAGTGGAGGTATAGATATTTTTAAAAGATGGATTAAAAATATGTATTCCTCGGAAAATCATTATTCGGAAATCAGTTAACAGAAGAAAGATTTGAAGTAAGGATGGAGAAGATGACCACAAAGCTGGAAAAGAGGGGTATGCATAAATATAGGAGGTATATATATTTTTAAAAAGGTGGATTAAAAATATGTATACCTCCGAATTGGAGAAGAAAAGTGATACGAAGATCTGATCAGTTCAAAGGAGATGAACACGAAGGGAAAAACAGAGGATAAAGAATAAATAGTGGAGGTATAGATATTTTTAAAAGGTGGATTAAAAATATGTATTCCTCGGAAAATCATTATTCGGAAATCAGTTAACAGAAGAAAGATTTGAAGTAAGGATGGAGAAGATGACCACAAAGCTGGAAAAGAGGGGTATGCATAAATATAGGAGGTATATATATTTTTAAAAAGGTGGATTAAAAATATGTATACCTCCGAATTGGAGAAGAAAACTGATACGAAGATCTGATCAGTTCAAAGGAGATGAACACGAAGGGAAAAACAGAGGATAAAGAATAAATAGTGGAGGTATAGATGTTTTTAAAAGATGGATTAAAAATATGTATTCCTCCGAAAAACATTATTCGGAAATCTGGCAATTAACAGAAGAAAAGTTTGAAGTACGGATGGAGAAGATGACCACAAAGCTGGAAAAGAATGGATATGCATTAATATAGGAGGTATAGATATTTTTAAAAAGGGGGATTAAAAATATGTATGCCTCCGAATTTGAGAAGAAAAATGATACGAAGATCTGATCAGTTCAAAGGAGATGAACACGAAGGGAAAAACAGAGGATAAAGAATATATACTATAGATATTTTTAAAAGATGGATTAAAAATATGTATTCCTCCGAAAAGCATTCGGAAATCAGTTAACAGAAGGAAGATTTGAAGTAAGGAGGGCGACAATAATCACGAAACTGGAAGAGAGAAGAATCCATAAATGTCAGAGGTATAGATATTTTTAAAAAGGTGGATTAAAAATATGTATACCTCCGAAAAACATTATTCGGAAATCTGCCAATTAATAGAAGAAAAGTTTGAAGTAAGGATGGAGAAGATGACCACGAAGCTGGAGAAGAGGAGAATGCATAAACATCAGAGGTATACATATTTTTCAAAAGGTGGATTAAAAATATGTATACCTCTAAATTTGAGAAGAAAAATGACACGAAGATCTGATCAGTGCAACAGAGATGAACAAGAAAGGAAAAACTGAGGAGAAAGAATGAATAGTGGAGGTATATATATTTTTAAAAGATGGATTAAGATTAAAAATATGTATACATCCGAAAAACATTATTCGGAAGTCAGTTAACAGAAGAAAGATTTGAAGTAAGGAGGGCGACAATGCTCACGAAGTTGGAAAAGAGAAGAATCCATAAATATCAGAGGTATAGATATTTTTATGAAGGTGGGTTAAAAATATGTATAACTCCGAATTTGAGAAGAGAAATATTACGAAGATCTGATCAGTTCAAAGGAGATGAAAACGCAGGGAAAAACAGAGGATAAAGAATAAATAGTGGAGGTATAGATATTTTTAAAAGATGGATTAAAAATATGTATTCCTCTGAAAAACATTATTCGGAACATTATTCTGGAAGTTAACAGAAAAACAAATTGCATTAAGGATGGCGAAGATGCCCACGAAACTGGAAAGGAGGAAAATACATAATTATGAAACGTTATAGATATTTTTCAACAGTTGGATTAAAAATATGTATACCTCCGAATTTGAGAAGAAAAATTATACAAAGATCTGATTAGCTGAAAAGAAATGAACACGAAGGGAAAAACAGAGGAGAAAGAATGAATAGTGGAGGTATAGATATTTTTAAAAGGTGGAAAAAATATGTTTACCTCCAAACCTGTGAAGAAAAATGATAAATATCTGAAAAAAGAAAAGTTTCTAACTAGCACAACAGGTATGATCACCACGGCGGATAAATAGGAGAAATAATGACTATCGGAGGTATAGATATTTTTAAAAGAAGGATTAAATGAATTTATATATATATATATCCCTCCAAAACTAGAAAAAACATTAATAGGAAATCTGGCAGCTAACAGGAGAAATGACTCAAGTTAGGATAAAGCAGATGACCATGAGGCTGAAGAAGAGGAGAATGTAAGAATATTGGTAGGATAAATATTTTTAAAAAGGTGTTTTAATTATATGTAACCCTCCGAACCTGAAAAGAAAAATGATAAAAAAAATCTGACGGATGAAAGAAGTTTTTATTTATCTCAAAGGAGATGATCAATAAGGGAAAACCGGAGGATAAAAAATGAGTAGTGGAGTTATAGATATTTAGTAGATAGTTTATAGATAGATATATTTTTTAGTAGATATATTTATAGATAGTTAAACATTATTCGGAAATCACTTAACAGAAGAAAGATTTGAAGTAAGGAGGGTGACAGTAATCCCGAAGCTGGAAAGGAGAAGAATCCATAAATATCAGAGGTATTGATATTTTTAAAAAGATATATAAAAAATATGTCTTCGTCCGAACCTGAGAAGAAAAATGATAGAGCGATCTGACAGCTGAAAGAAGTGATAAGTTAGCGATTAGAGGATTACCATCTGAAAAAAAATAGAGAAGAAAGAATGAATATTGGAGGGCATAGATATTTTTAGTAGATGAATTAAAAATATGTATGCATTTGAATTTAGAAATAACATTAATAGGAAATATGTTAGTTAACAGAAGAAATGTTCCGAGCTAGGATGAAGCAGACGACTACGAGGCTGAAAAGATTAGAATGCAAGAATTTTGGAGGTATAGATATTTTTAAAAGATGGATTAAAAATATTTATCCCTCCGAACCTGAAAAGAAAAATACTAAGACGATATGGCAGCTGAAAGAAGAAAAGTGTCACGTTTGCACAATGGAGATAATCATGAAAGAAAAAGAAATAGAAGAAAGAATGTTAACCGTAGTTACAAATATTTTTGAAAGATTGATTAAAAATATGTATTCCTCCGAAAAACATTATTCAGAAATCTCGCAGTTAACAGAAGAAAAGTTTGAAGTAAGGATGAAGGAGATAACCACGAAGTTGGAAAAGCGGGGAATGCCTAAGTATAGGAGTTATAGATATTTTAAAAAGATTTAGGATAAAGCAGATGACCATGAGGCTGAAGAAGAGGAGAATGTAAGAATATCGGAAGGATAGATATTTTTAGAAAGGTGCTTTAAATATATGTAACTCTCCGAACCGGAAAAGAAAAATGATAAAAAAATTTGACGGATGAAAGAATGCAAGTTTCCATTTAGCTTAAAGGAGATGATCAAGAAGGGAAAAACGGAGGATAAAGAATGAGTAGTGGAGTTATAGATATTTTAAAAAGATGTATTAAAAATATATCTTCCTCCGAACAAGAGAAGAAAAATGAAACAGCGATCTGGAAGCTGAAAGAAGTGTTAAGTTAGCTAGTAGGGGATGACCATCTAGAAAAAAAAATAAAGAATGAATATTGGAGGTTATAGATATTTTTAATAGATGGATTAAAAATATGGATCCTTTGAATTTAGAAGAAACATTAATAGGAAATATGGCATATAAAAAATTCCTCCCAAAACCGCAAAACATTATTTGAAAATATGGCAATTAAGAGAAGAAAATTCTGAAGTAGGCATCAAGGAGATGACCACGAATCCTGGAAAAGAGAAGAACGTATAAATATTGGATGTATAGATATTTTTAAAATGGTGGATTAAAAATATGTATCCCTGCGAATTTAGAAGAAACATTAATAGGAAATATGGCAGTTAAAAATGTGTATTTCTCCCAAAACCGCAAAACATTATTTGAAAATATGGCAATTAAGAGAAGAAAATTCTGAAGTAGGCATCAAGGAGATGACCACGAATCCTGGAAAAGAGAAGAACGTATAAATATTGGATGTATAGATATTTTTAAAATGGTGGATTAAAAATATGTATCCCTGCGAATTTAGAAGAAACATTAATAGGAAATATGACAGTTAAAAATGTCTATTTCTCCCAAAACCGCAAAACATTATTTGAAAATATGGCAATTAAGAGAAGAAAATTCTGAAGTAGGCATCAAGGAGATGACCACGAATCCTGGAAAAGAGAAGAACGTATAAATATTGGATGTATAGATATTTTTAAAATGGTGGATTAAAAATATGTATCCCTGCGAATTTAGAAGAAACATTAATAGGAAATATGGCAGTTAAAATGTGTATTTCTCCCAAAACCGCAAAACATTATTGGGAAATATGGCAATTAAGAGAAGAAAATTCTGAAGTAGGCATCAAGGAGATGACCACAAATCCTGGAAAAGAGTAGAACGTATAAATATAGGATGTATAGATATTTTTAAAATGGTGGATTAAAAATATGTATTCCTGCTAATTTAGAAGAAACAGTATTTGAAAATTTGGTGGTTAATAGGAAAATGTTTCAAGTTAGCACAAAGAAGATGACAACGAATGAAAGAAAGAGGTCAAAGAATGACTATTGGATGTATACATATTTTTAAATGATGGATTAAAATTATGTATTCCTCCGAATTTAGAAGAAACATTAATAGGAAATAGGGTACGTAACAGAAAAAAGTTTCAATTTCTCAGAAAGGAGATAACTATGAAACTTTAAAAGAGGATAATGCATGAATATCGGGGCTATATATATTTTACAAAAGATTATTTAACACGAAGGAGATCACCAAGAATCAAAAAAGAGAAAAAAAGAATAAATATTATAGGTATAGACACTTTTAAAATGTTGATTTAAAATATCTATTCTTCCGAATCTGAGAAGAAAAATGATTAATAGATCTGAAAATTGAAAAAGGAAAAGTTTGAATTTAGCCCGAAAGAGATGAGTACGAGGAAGAAAAACAAGAGAGAGAATGAATATTGGAGGTATAGATATTTTTAAGAGATAGATTAAAATATGCCTCTTTGAATTTAGAAGAAACGTTAATATGAAATCTGGCTGTTAACAGAAGATATTTAAAATGGTGTATTAATATGTTCCAAATTAGGATGAAGCAGATGACCACGACGTTGATATAGAGGTGAAAGAACGAATACCTGAGGTATGGATGTTTTAAAAGATAGATTAAAATTATGTATTCTTCCGAAAATATTAAAATATTATTGAGAAATCTGGCAGTTAATAGAAGAAATGGAGATGACTACGTAGGTAGAAAAGCAGTGAATGCATGAATATGGAAGTTGTAGATTTTTTTAAGAAGAAGAATTAAAAACATGTATAATTCCAATTTTGATAAAAAAAAATTATGAAGAGATCTGGCAGTCAACTTAAGACAGCTTTAGGAGGATGGAAATGACCACGAAGCGGAAATAGAGAAGAACATGTTTATCAGAGGTATGTATATTTTAAAATATGGATTAAGAATATGTATCTCTCTGAATAATAATAAAAATGATTAGATCTGGCAGCTAACAAAAGTATGGTTTACTTTTATGATGAAATAGATAACTACAAAAAAGGAAAAGAGATAAAAAGTGTGATTATGGGAGGCGGGGAGATATTTAAAAGATGGATTTAAAATATGTATCCTTGCAAAGTTGGGAATACAAGGGTAAGGAAACTTAAAGTTAACAGAAGAAATGTTTCAAGTTAAGATGAAGGAGATGACCACGAATTTGAAAAAGTGGAGAATACAAGAATATCGGAAGTATAAGTAGTTTTAAAAGTTGATTTAGAAATATATATCTCTCCAGAGTTGGGGTATATATTCTCCCAAGTTGGGTATATATTCCCAACTTTGTAGGAATACATGTTTTAAATCCATATTTTAAATATTTCCTTGCCTCCTATATTCACGCGTTTTATCTCTTTTCCGGTCGTGGTTATCTAGAGATAAAGAAATCTGGCGATTAACAGAAGAAATGTTTCAGATTGGAGGAAGGAGATGACCATAAATATGAAAAAGAGAAGAATGCATGAATATCGGAGGTATGGATATTTCTAAAAGATGGATTCTATAGGTATATATGTACGTACCCGAATTTGAGAATAAATAATGAAGATTTCTGATATCTAACTGAAGAAAAGTTTTAAGTTAAGATGAATAAAATGACCACAAAGTAAAAAAAGAGGATACGCGTGAAAGTAGTAGGCTTAGAGATATTTAAAAGATGGATTTAAAATATGTATTCCTTCGAAGTAAGGAAGAAAAATGATGTGGGAATTAGCAATTAACAGAATAGTTGTTTCAAGTTATTATGAGGAAGATGACAACAAAGCTGAAAAAGAGGAGAATGCTTGAATATCGGTGATATGGATAGGTATAATGTACGGTATGGTTATTTTTTTAAATGGATAAAAAATATACTTCCAGCTTCAGCTGCATCTCTAGAAGAACCTGCATATTTTAAATTAATTAATAGATTGAAGATGTCGTTACCTTAGTCACTTCTAATATCCCCATTGCAATGAGTGTTCTTTTGTTATTATTTTGCTTTCCTACAACACTCGCTTCTTTTTCAGTTGACAACTGAAAATTGATTTGTAAATAGATACTAAGAAAACACTGGGGAAATAATCTTTAACCAATATAAATTCTGAAGAAAAAGAGATAATAAAAAAAATTGCGAATAATCAAATCAAATTTTCGCGAATGTTAAGTTTTTCCGCATTTTCATATTCGCGAATAATCAAAACTGGCCAATGTTAAAAAAAACGAATGTTGAGGGATTACAGTAATTTAATAGTACATCGTATTCCTAGTAGAATGGTACCGGTGTCCTTTTGCTGCAAAATTACGGCAGGGCAGGGCAGGGGATGGGTGTATGTTTCTTTTGCACGACAATACTTGAATTGTAGATCCTCACAAATTTTAAATTAAACCTCCCAGAAAACAAACGCTTTTAAAAGAAAGTACCAATCTCAAGGCTATCTACTTGAAATATTTAAAAGAGCTAGCATGTAAGAAATTTGGTTCATTTTCAAATTGCGTAACCTCTTTTTCCTAAATGAGGTTAAAGAAATAGGAAAAATGCAAAAATATTTGTTCCGTGTTTTCCTTATACCTCCATTTTATTTTGCATTGTGTACTTTATTTACGGCGATATTTCATATTGCTTTTGAAAACATGACTACCTCAAGAGATGTTCAAAAGAAGAAATAAACTAAATTTTGAAATTTTTTGTGTTATTCCAAGAATAAAATTTATTGCAAGTATTTTCGAAACACTATTGTCTAAAGGGAAATATTTCTTTCGGGAACGTGAGGTTAAACTTAAGGTGCATAATTTAAATGCATTTTAAAGCCAACTATGCAGTACATCTAATTTTTTCTACAATTTTATTGCCTGCACAGACTTTAAACCAAAATACGTAAATGACTGTAAATAATTTATAAATAAGCCATTTTATTATTCTTTATTTGAATTTTATTTTTAGATATGTATTTTTTAATCCAAACAAAATACATTATCACGGGAAGTAATGGACATATTGTAAATTTTTAACGACTGAGTTTCTTATGACTTTCTGTCACTGGGAAAAGCCGCACAGTGGAGTATTTTAGACAAAATCCTTGCCAAAATTACTTTTCTTGTGTATTAAAGTTAAAAACTATTGCTGTTGACTTACTGTTAGTAAATTCACTTAATTAATGTTACACATGTATGCGTTTATTTATCAAATGAATATATAATACGACGTTTACTTAATTATTTACCGTTCATAAGAGGAAAGTAATCGTTGATAGGTTTGTTTTATTTAAAAGTAATGTTTAATTAAATGTAATTAGCAAAGTTGAGCCTCCATTATATTGAGATGCTGGTTTTTGAGTGGTTTTAATAGATTACCTGTCCCCCCCCCCCCAAAAAAAAAAAAAACTTTGATATCTGAAAATGGCAACAATATGCGGAACATAAAAAAAAATTCCTTTCAAAACTATAACCAATACGATTATAATTACAAAATGGTCCGACAAACCCCGACACAGCTTGGAATATATTAGATAATATAATTAAATAAATATATTTCAATACATTAGATCTAAAAAGGCCTAAATATAACCCATTTTTAATTAATTTATTTTTTATTATATGAAAACTAAGACTATTTAAATGCACATGTAAAAGTATAGGTTTAAACACAATAATAGAGATGAAGCATAACAAAAAAAGCACGTCTTCTCACAAAGAAACTTTCACTCCAACTGAGGCTAGGAGCTGCCGGATATGACTCCTGCTCACCATATAGACATAGATCGATACACCAGTTAGTCAGCTATTCCATTTTTTTTACAATTGTTGAGCAAATTTTAATTTTGGCCTTTTTGGCCCGGATTTTGAAATGCAGCTTAGTGTCATTAAACACGTTCATGACAAAGGTAATTTTGGTCGTAAACGATGTGAGGAACTCTTTAAAGAAGAATTTTACCCCCTAATATGTCGAGTAAAATGTATAACAGTTGTTTCAAACTGTGTAACATGTATTTTGTACAATCGCAAACATGGGAAACAAGAAGGCGAATTACATCCCTTACCAAAAGAAGAGACACCTCTCCAAACTTACCATATCGATTATTTAGGCCCTCTGGAAACCACCAATAAAAATTATAAACATATTGTAAGTGTAATAGATGCATTGCCTAAATTTGTGTGGTTCTATTCCTGTAAAACTAAGATACAGCAATAAGGTTATTTTATTGTCAATCCTTCCACCATCATAAGTGATAAGGGTCCTGCTTTTACAAGTGAGGAATTTGATGAATATTGTAAAGAAGAAAATATTAATCACAGATCAATTACCAGTGGCCTTCCACTTGCAAATGCACATGTTGAAAGACTTAATTCCACCGTAATTTCTGTAATCTCAAACATGTCACTAAAATTCAACAAGTCATTAACTCGACTTATCAAAGAAGCGTTAAGAAAATGCCATTTGAATTATTATTCAATGCGAAAATGAAGCAAAAGGAAGATTTACAAATTATTGATCTCTTAAACAGTGCAATCAAAGAACAATTGATGAAAGATCGAGAAGACCTGCGTAAAGAAACCAAGAAAAATATCCTTAAAATTCAACAAGAAAATCATAAACACTATAATTTACGACGTAAGACACACCGGAACTACAATCTTGGTGACCTCGTCACTGTTAAGAGAACTAAAAAAGGACCAGGACTGAAGTTGAAACCCAAATTCTTAGGTCCTTATAAAGTGACTAAAATCAAGTCCAACGAGACTTACAATCTTGAGAAGATGTCAACTACCTCTGAAGGACCGATTAATACTACCACTTGTGCTGAGTATATGAAGCCTTGGCTGACGAACATTAATTTTGTGATCTTCTGAACTGATTTTTTCCCCTTTCTTTTTTTCTATGTGTGTATTGTGACAGTTTCGACGCTTATGACATTAATGAATAATTCCCACGATGTTACGCTATGTGACTGTGTGATGTTCAGCTCATATATATATTTTTTAAAGAACAGTTATTTTCTTTTGTTTCTTCCATATTGCTGATTCTAATTGCTGATATCGCTGAGGCAGCTCTGGGGGCATGTGGGGTCGGATTTGTGCTGCTACGAGACCGCGCAGCAAGCGCACTCATGGACGACGCGAACCTGCTACGAGGTTAGAAGCGAGAAGTGAGTGAGAGGGAAAGGCCGTATTCCATTGCTAATGACGTATTAAGTTTTCGACGCTCTTAAAACACAAAATATTGATGTGTTTGTGTTTTTTTTTAAGATGTAAAGCAAGTAGCTTTGTCATTTTATTTCGACGATTATCGACTGTCCACGAATTTACTTCATGTTATACGTTATGTTCCATTTTGTCTTGCCCCCGTGTGCTGTAAATAAATCTTCCTGTCTACAATTTACGATGTTTTAATTGAGTAATTAAGATGTTCTTCCCATACATATATATTTGTGTATCATGACATGACAGTCAATGTGTTAACGAATATCATTTGCATGAAGTTATCATATCTCCTTTATCAGCAGAATGTCATTAATAATAAGAATAAAAAAATCAAAAATGCTATTCTTATTTCAAAATATTATTTTATGCGATATAGAAATAAATATTTTTTTTTATTTGTTTAGTGATATTTCTATTCTATTACTTAACTTGTCTATATAGCAGACAATTTCAAAAAAAACATATAAAAGATATAGGTTATGCTATCAATTTCAAATAAAATGAGTTAGAATGTTCATCTATCTAAGTGTTCATAAAACAAAAATACCACCATGCACATAGTAAAAGCATGCATTTAAATTTAAAATAGACTTTCTTCATTTTTTTTTTCTAATGAAGAAAATGGAAAACTTTAAGACGCCATATTGTACAAAATTTAGGATATTAGAAGAGCGTGGAAATATTAAAAAAAAAAAATGTTTTCAAGAATAGCTTTAGAAAATTGTCTGTAGATGCTGCATTAGTATTTTCTTCTTTTTTTGAGGATGGGATAAAATTTTTAGCAAAACATGTAAACTTTTAGATTTTTCAAAAGATATTAAGTTACGCTTTTTCCTTTTGTAATATACTCTTGGGTGAGGAATTTTATGCTTTTTGATTTAAAGTTCAACCTTGCTTGTGGTGTTTTTTTCTTTCTGTTACATTTTCTTTTACGCCTTTTTGAACTGTTTGCCTGCTTAAATCTAAAAGATATTTCCGCTGAATCTGTTCTAGACTCTTTTCCAACTTAATTTAAAGTCTTTTAAGTTCGGTCGAATAGTTTTATTTTCATTCTTTCGTTTAACTTTATATTTTGGAGCAGAATCTGCATTTTATAAGACTGCTAACGAAAAATTACTTAGAATTTTATTTCTACTGTATGTTGAAAAATTAGGCATTTCTAAAGTGCCCTTTTACACGATGTTTAAACTATATTTTGAACTTTCAAATTTTATTAGATATTAAGTAAAACTATAAATAAACCTATATATATATAACCTAAAATAAAATAATTTTAACTTTTGTCTATCTTCCTGTTTTTGACGGTTTTATACGTTTTAGAAGGTCCTGAACACGATTTGACGTTTTTTAGAAAATGCCTGTGTGTTAGTCTGTGTGGCATTCTGTGTGCGTCAGTCTGTATGTGACACAAATTCTGTGGGTGGTGTGTCTCAAGAATTAATGTACGAAATTTCAGCAAACTTCATATTCTGTCAGAATTTGATAAATGACGCTGGTTAGGTTTTGGTGTAAATATCCCAGCAGCTAACGCTGCTATGCTGCAATTTTCACGATTTCTGCGATAGCTATATCTCAAGAATTAATTCATGGAATTTAATCAAACTTCGTATTCTATTAGACCTTGACATAAATTGGTTCAGATTAGGTGTTAGCGTAAATCGCCCAGCAGGTGCTGTTGCTTCTATGCTGTGTTTATCCCGATTTCTGCGATAGTTATATCTCAAGGATGAATAAATTGTCATTTTATTAACACTTTCCAACCTAGTTGGAAAGGGTTTATGACTTCGGTTTGTCTGGCCGTATGGTCGTCTGCCGTCTGTCCGTGTTCTAACTCCCGTAAATATGCTGGGATTGCCCTGCAATTTTCATATGTTATTGTCGTTATCTATAGCATGTTCCCTATTTCAACTGATGTGTGTAGCACTTATAGTTTGTTTACAGGGACACTCAAAAGAATTTCGTTACATTACGATCTATGGGGAAAAATCATTTGCGGTTTATTTTAATGATGTTACACAATTTCAAATACATTGTAATTTATATATATCACGAAGGTGCATTACAAGAAGCTTAAAATGGAATAGGGTGTGCATAGCACTTATAGTTACTTTACAGGGACAGTCAAAAGAATTCCGTTACATTACGTCTATGGAGAAAAATCGTTTGCGGTTTAATTAAATAATGTTTCACTATTTTAAACGCATTGAAATTTATATATATCACTAAGGTGCATTACAAGAGGCTTACTACAGAATAGTGTGTGTATAGCAGTCATCGTTCATTTACAGGGACACACAAAAGAATTCTCTACTGTCTTTTAACAATATTTCTTGGAAGTGCGTTTTAAGTTGCTAAACGCGATTTTAAATTTAACTCACCTTTTGTCTACTACTTGGTGTGTATAAATTCTGTATTTCATATACAGGGCAGCACAAAAGTTCGTGAACACATTTCCGTTTATTGAAAGAAACTCCAGAAGGAGAATTTTAAACTGTGCTACGCGTTTCCTAAATGAACTAAAATTTAGCATCCTATGTAGTATATGTACAAATCTGTAGATCATATACAGGGCTGAATAAAAGTATTCGTATATTTTTCCGAATATTGTATATGTTGGAAATGCCCGAAATTACGTTTTTAAATATGTTATACGTTTTCCAAATTGTTTACTTAGATGTTATATTTCAGCTTATTAAACGGTAATGATTTGTAAAATTATTCGTTGGAAAGTCTTACATAATCTATGCTTGACGCATGATTTTTCGTTCTTGTTTTTCTTGCAGACGATTTGATTGATATAGAGGAAAGTTTTATGATGGCCACAACATGCTACTTTTTTTCGTCTTCTTTATGTATACATACAAGAATGTACTTAATTTAACACTTTACACTTTAAAAAAAGACAACTGTTTTTTTAATGTAGGAAAATATAATATAACCTTGAACGAAAGTATACAATAATCACCTCCGAATTACCCATGACTCCGAAAAGCATTTTTTATCTTTAGAAACCTCAGAAACCAACATATTTTCTTGACTTAAAGAAGGATTTTAAAAAATAAAGTTTCTTTTGTTGCCACTATTTTTCTAAAACGTTTCCAAGTAGTTTTTATAGTGTGTTAATCAGTTTTCTCAAACCGGAATATATGTTTTTCGGATTCTTTTCATTTTCAAGTAAATATTTTCCTCTTCATCGATCACGTTTTACAGAGAAACATCATAAATTAATAACATTAACATTAAAATCAATATTATTTTGATTTTCTTGCATGTATAAATTCAATTACGCGGCTGAAAAGGTGTAATTTGGAATTGATAAGCATCCTAAATAACGATATTATGATGGTTTGCAAAAACTTATTAATGCACTATAAATACTGCTCGGAAACGTTTCCGGAAATCAGTGCAGCAAAAAAAAAAAAAAAAAAAAAAAAAGATTATAAATGTTTTTTAAATCTCGAAACTATATTGACTTATGATTTTTCTAAAGACGAAGAATGATTTTTGGAACCATGGGTAACTCTGTAGTGATTATTATCTATTTTTATTCGTGGTTATATCATATATGATTTTCATAGATTTAGAAACATTTGGTTTTTTTTATACTCTATTATTTAACTCAATCTGTTTTTTTTATGTAAAGATGAAATTTTGCAATCGAATTTTAACCCACTTCTTGATATGCTAGAATTATGCAAATTATGTACAAATGCATGTTTCCGATGAGAATAGAACATATCAATATTTTTACAAATTAATAATTAATTAATACATGAATTTCAATGAATTTTTCAATTAGCCCGTCACAGGTGATAAATCGCCAAATATTCTCTGTTACTCGTACAATTGATGGGAGTTGAGGAAACGATGATTTTAATTATGTGCCAATAAATGCTTGCCAAAATATGCCAGATCGCAGAGAAGCTGAAATAATGAACCATTTTATAGACTAATTAGTCGGATATACCAATTCCAAAACTTTCTTCTATCTCATACATGTTAATGCTTCGAAATTCGCTATCAAACCGCCAAACAAAATCAATACTTTTCGTCATTCTGTTGTACGCTTGCGAATATTCGGGTTACCTAGATGCGAGCAGCCGATTCTTTATACTAAACTACGAAAATTCCTTTTGGCCTGTACCGGCAAGAAAAGATAGCCTCCCTATTGCTTTGTTTTAAGATTTTAGCTAATTTTACTGAAAAACACGAAGCTAAAATGCGTGGAACCCGATTACAGAAGAGTCATTCCCAGTTCTCGTCAATATTGAATTTGAATGAGAAATCGCCAAATTAGACAGACATAGCCACGTTGGCTTCATGCATGACTTCATACATGTTTTGGCGATATTTCAGTCAATTATCGTCAAGCCTGACGAGAATTTGACGTTGGCGAATATAAATATATAGTGTTAAACATGTAAGAGTTGAAACGATGGTTACAACAATGAAAGAAAATTTGCCGAAACTATGTTCACTAAAACTCTTAAATTAAACCCGGTTATGGAGAAATCATGCTGTATTGTTTCAAAATGTTAGCCAGCCTAAAATTTCAAACTACTGCGTCTCAGCAGTTTGAAATTTTGATAATAGATGATTTCAAAGATAGATGCAAAACAAAAATGCTCTGGAATCTCTCGATCAAGACCAAACATTTAACGCAAAAGATTTTTAGGATTTCTAATTTTTTTGTGCATCTTTTTGAATTTAAATCTTTAAATGGCTTTTCAAAGCGACCCCTCGAGGCGAATATCCCCAAATACAAATGGGACCTGCAGGCCATAGTCAAAAACATATACAAAAAATTGGTTCAATTATCTGCATAACTTCATTCACTTTTCGATGATGCAATAGTGAAAATGGAACAAAAATCGCTCATCAAATATCACTGCGTCCTCATCGTCAGTATATCCCCAAATTTGAAGTGGGACCTGCTGGCCATAACCAAGATTTACTATGGTATGTTCAGTATTGAAAATGAAGTGTGTAGCATTTATGGTTCGTTTAAAGATACACTAAAAATAGTTCGTTACTTTATAGTCGTTACTTTATAGTTCGTTACTTTATAATCAATGGATTGCAATGTATTTCAATAATGTTACACTTTTCAAACATATTAAAATTGATATATATCACTGAGGTGCACAACAAGATGCTTACTGTTGAATATGATGTGCATATTCAACAAATTCAAATGATGCTTGTTTTTTCATGTTCATCTATCATTCATATACAGGGATGCACTAAAGTGTTCAGTTACAGTGCTATGAGGGATAATTGTTGAAAGTGCGTTATCAGTTGTGGTATGCGTTTTTAAATATCATTTTTTTTGCGTATTACTTCGTGCGTATACATTATATAGATCATATACAGGACTGCACAAAAGGATTCGAACACATTTCTGTTTTTTGGAGGAAATTGCTGAAAGGCACTGTGTTAAGCATTTCCTAACTGAACTAAATTTTTGCATAATATGTTCCACATATACAAAACGATAGATCATATACAGAGATACATAAAAGAATTTTAACTATTTTCCGACTATAAATGGTAATTGCCAAAATTGAGTTTTCTAATGATTTATGCATTTTCCAAATTGTTTACTTTGTCTTATTTATATTATCCATTATCTTATTAAACGGTGAAGTTTTGTTGCACCTTTCCGAATGTTTCGGAAAGAGTTTCATAATCTATGCTTGACGCATGGTTTTCCTTTCTTGTTTTGTTTTATTGCGTGTTTGAATCCAAATTAATATTTATTCTTTTACTGCACTGAAAAAAGAAAAAAAAAGTGTGCAAAAACGGTTACTCTTTCAGAAGATATATTATAAATTATGCCTAACATTTTTCATATTTTTTTACATTAAATTCAACATATTTTAAAAGAGTTACACTTGAAAAGGAATGCATAACTAGATGTACAGTTAACAAAAATGAGCAAAAAATATTTGAAATATAAAAAATAAAGTCCCTGACCACTTACAAGTACTGACAAGCAAAATTAAGCCTCCTTATTTGCATTAGTACATAAAGAAAATTTTCCACATTTAGAAATTTGCTGAGGAAAGATCTATATATAACTGTTTTCCAGTTCTATTCAGATATTTTCCAGCTGTTCACTCCCAAAGATTTTGTCACGTTCGTAAAGAATGAAGAACAATACTTTAGGTCACAGAATATAACTGTTACATACAAAAGACAACATGATTTAGCAATTTTTATTCATGTAGTAGCCGAGAAGTTAAATTTCAAAATAAAGATAAACAAAAGGTCAAAAGTCAGTATAATGTTGGTTTACTCTCACAAATCACATTTAAAAATTTTATATGCACCTCATACTTATGAAGAGTTTTATGGTGCATTATAAAAAGCTCGTATACGAATAATTCACATCAGTAATGTACAGATACATTTTAAAATTAGGTTTTGCTATTATTTATTTCGTTGAATATTAAAAATAGCTGGAGAAAGTAAAGATGCATATCTATTAAATAATTGCTTCTCGAAACCAGAATTTCCAACAAACTTTAATGTAACTTTACGTGCATATTCTGTACATATTATTGTACCATAATATAATTTTAGATATATGATTAGCTCACCATATTTTTATTAATAAATAATTATTTGTGAAAAGTCAAGCCATCCAGTCTTACTACCACGGTGGGCTAAAACAGCATGGATATGTTAATCTTAGATGAGTTTAGGCATTCTTGAAAAAAAAAAAGCAGAATGTATTTTGTTTTAAAAGTTTTAAGTAAGGAACTAAACTATTAATATATCAGTTATAAGTATAATGACTCAATATTAAAAAACAAAAGAATAATTATCTTCATTACAACTTGAAAAATTGCGGAAAATTAGTTTACCTGTTTATCATCTTTATAAAAATCTTTATTACTCTTATCCTTGCAGGTTTGACCGATTTTTTTAGAAACATTGTTTACGGGATCTTCAATGATTGTTTCTCAGTTTCTTTCTTCCTTTTTTTTTTAAAATCCCATGCAAGATATCCGGTTTTACCCCAAGAGAATGAGGTTTGCAAAGCAAGTCTTAAAATTTCACCTATAAAAGCGAGCAACGGTTTCGAAATAAATGCTTATTAAATATTCTACGCATAATAAAAGTTTTAATAACTTTTAATATGTTTATATTTAAAAAATGAAAACTAGCAAAAATTAAAACAAAACTTAGTAAAATAAACTTTCTAGCACAGAAACTACTACAAAAATGCCAGTACAGAGATACCGTGATGCCTTCTTCTTCTTCTTTCCTAGAGCTAAGTATTTAAGCCTTTTGCCGAGGGCTTCTGAAATTGAAAAAAAATGAAATATCCGGTTTTCAATCCAGTATACGGTTTAATCCTACATTCCCCGACTTTGGATACTTTTATCATTAACACCTCGAGAAAGAAAAAATATGCATTTTAATTTTCATTGTTCTAGTCAATAAAATTATTATAGAACAGAATTTCATTATTTTCGACTTTTCAATATCAGAAATTCATCATTTGAAAATGCTATAAACATAGAAAAATACGGACATAAACAAATTTGATAAACGTACATGACTGTAAATAAATATAAAATAAACATCTATAGTCCATAGAAAAACTCTGAGTAATGAATGGTGAATAATAAGTACGTTCAAAATAAAAATGTTGATCTCAAACTCGTCAGCATTTAAAACAACTTATATAGAATGAGCATTGTTACTAAATATATAAAGACTCACTGAAAATTTATTGACAAAATTCAAAATTGAATTAATTGCATAAATCTATAATTGCTTTTTGTTAAAATCTTATCGGCATTAAAATGTTGACTACTACATTATAAATTGTTTTTGTGATTATTGTATATTCCAAATATACGTTCTTATTATTTTTACAATGTTATTGGCGCAAAACTTGAATTATGCATATTAAACAATGCCAAACAATACATGACTGCATTAAACATTTAATGAGAAAAATTTAACTTGTAAGTGATAATTTATATAATTTATATGTTTTGATTGCCTTCAGTTTTAAATTGAGCCGCAATTCATTTTTACTAAAAAATAAACATATTCAATTTCCATAACTAGGAGGCTCTGCCCCCTACGACCTACGCTCGCCAGCCCATGTCCAGACGCACAGGCTCTTAAAAAACGCTAATTTGCAATGTTTATAAAATATTACCCGATTACAGAATATTGGATGATATTATGACGATCAATGACGATTTTCTGTAATCGAGTTCCCATTCATTTTCCTTTGGTTGGGGGGGGGGGGGGAGGGAGTTGGTCCCCAAGAACGCATAAACTGTTGTCGCGTAAGCTAATGGCTGTTTTTGTGGCTGATTAAGTTAGACTAATAACACATTTGAAAATTAACTTGTATAACATGGTTAAATAAAAAATGTTGCTGTCTATCGGGCTTTTATAACATCTTAAATATGACGAAATTTTTACTATTAAATGCTTTCAGCTCGTAATAATTTCATTATTTTAAAGTTTTTCGCTTTTTTAATACTCACGTGTGACTATACTTTTCAATTGGAAAGTGTTTGGAAATAATATTATTTGAGCTTTTAAAACTCTTGCAACAGTAAATAAAAATGACTATTATTCCAAACTATGAATAAAATCTGTTCAGATAACGTAATTCTGAATAAAAAATTGGAGAAAAAGCTTAATTAAAGAAAAAAAAATGATTGAAAACTGCACACCACAATCTAATAAAGTATATGCGTGCAAAAGATGATTAAATTGCTGTGCATATCTTTTGATTATGTGAAACGTATGTAACTAAAGTATCTATAATTGATTTCAACATTAAATAGCGCTAAAAAAAATTCTGAGATTTAGAAACTGTTTGCTTCAACTTGTTTATCATGCATTTCTCTATAAAACTACCAGTTTTCCTGTTTCTATATGCAGTAGTTTTTTCAAGATAAACCCAGAAATTGGTAAAGTCACAATAAATTCAACTATTTCTTTTAACATTATTTGTTTGTATCGAATCTGTATTACAATTTTCATAACGGCATAAAGTTAAGTTTTTAATTAAAAACAAAACAAAAATAATCCTGTAGTCTAAAGTTTAGTTTGATTTCAAACGCATTTATATGATGAATCTCAAACTTAACCTCACGTTTTTAAAAGATACATCATTTCTCACAATAAACGTGTTCCACAAACGCCCGCAGTAAACTATATATTTTTGAAATGACCATAAGAATTTTAACGTTTAGTTTATTCTTTATTCGAAAGCATGCTTACTTACAGTCACGTTTCAAATAACAATTCAAAGCAGTGCAATAAATAAAAAAAGAAAAAAAAGTGAATGCCACATTTGTTCTATTTTTATACATAAATGTTACAGTAACTTTAAGTAAAATGGGCAAAAAAAATGGTGAAAGAACATTAAAGCGCAATAAAGTATAACATAAAAAATATATTCATATTTTCATTGTAATAAATGATTGATAACGTTCTGCAAATATCATACTGAATTTATCTACACTTTAAAAAAGTCAGATGTCCTGAATCTACAAAAATATTATACAGGGTGTTTCATAAGTAAGCATTCAACTTCCAGATGCTGTAAAACAGGGACAGTTTAAGGCACATTCCCCAAATGCAAGCCGTAATACTCATAAAGTTTTTTTTCCCGTTGCTGTGCGAAGTGAGATAGTCGATAGCTAGCATGTCATGCGAATATCAGTAGAAATGGCTACGTCGGCGGTGGAGAAAGCATTTCGTGTTCTTGAATTGAGCAAAACGGAATCTGTCACCATTGTGCACTGGCGTTTTCGAACACGATTTGGAAAAGAACATCTAACCAGAAAATCCATGTATGATTAGTTTAAAAATTTTGAAACTCCAGGCTGTTTGTGAAACGTGCACTGAAAGGGATTAACCGTTTGGTGTGTGTCATGGGACTAAGGATGCACACATACAATTTTTAAACCAATCATGAATGGTTTTCTGGTGAAAGGATTTTTTCCAAATCGTGCTCGAAAATGCCGTTGCACAATGGTGACAGATTTTGTTTTGCTAAATTGAAGAACACAAAATGCCTTCTCCACTGCAGACGCAGCCATTTCTACTGATATTCGCGTGACATGCTAGCTATCGCCTATGTCACTTCACACAGCAGCGGGAAAAAAAAATGTATGAGTACACCTACCTTATGTCTTGCATTTGGGGAACGTGCCTTGAAATGTTCCTGTTTTACAGCATCTGGAAATTGTATACTTACATATGAATCACCGTGTATAATCACGTATAAAAACATACAATGACCTTTTCCGACGTCCCCATGATTTCAAAAAGCGTTCTTTATTTTTAAAAACCTTAAAAAATAATATATTTTCGAAATTTAAAGAAGTTTCATTTGTTGCCATTGATTTTCGGAAAAAATTTCGAATATTTTTTATAGCGTATTGATCGGTTTTCTCAAACGTAAACATTGGTTTTTAGGATGGTATCTATAATCAATTAAACATTTTCAGCCACGTAACTGAATTCATACATGCAAAAGTAACAAAATAATATTAATTTTAATGTTAATGTTAATGCTGTTAATTTATCATATTTGTCTGTAAAAAAAAAAGAATGTTTGTTAAATATGAAAATAGTTACTTGAGAATTAATAGAATCCGAATAACATGTATTCCAGATTGAGAAAACCGATTAATACACTAAGAAAAAGCTATTCGGAAACATTTTCGAAAATCAGTGGCAGCAAAAGAATCTTTGTTTTATGAATGTTTCCTTAAATCTCAAAAATGTATTAGTTTCTGGGGTTTTTAAAGATAAAAGAATACTTTTCGGAATCAAGTTTACTTCGGAAAAGGTTATTGTATATTTGTGTTTGTAGCTAAATTATATTTTCCTAGATTTAGAAACATTTAAAAAAAATTTTTTTTTTTACGGTGTAGGATTAAGATTAAAAAGTAATTTTGGAGGTTTTATTTATTTGCTTATTTATTTTTTACTTTAATAAATAAAAACATTTGTATTTCCAATTTGATATACCGAGTAATTCAAAATAGATATAAAGGGGATTATCTCTTATTCCGCTGATGATAGAATGATACTTGCAATTAGAAAGCATATGCAAATGGAATATAACTACGTATGTGACATTTATGACATTTGGTTTACAAGGGATACATATTAAAATACCAAATTTAATGTTTTATATGGTGCCTTCTTCCTAAAACTTATTTTTTTTAAGTGCTGCTTTGCGTATAAGAATATTTTTACAAAATCACATTATTTTACTGCCAAAATTTATCAAGTTATGATGTTTTTAATTTTATATATTTTTAAAGTTTTCTGGATTTAAAACATGCACAGTAATTAGAAACAAGCACAGTACTCTAAAAGTACTTTTTTTTGCTGCGTATGCTAATTTAGAGACAATATTTTATACTTATTTATCCAAAAAATAAACGAAAAAAAAAGGAAAATTGAGAAAAAAGGCAAATGTTTTTTAATCTAGGAAAATATAATATAACCACGGGATACAACGCACAATAAACTGTTCCGAGTTCGAAAAGTATTCTTTATCTTTAGAAATCTGAGAAAGCAATATATAGGGTAAGTCAAAATGAATATAGCGATTACAAACGGCTATAACTATTTACCGTAATTTCCGGCGTATAATCCGCAGCTCAAAGAGTCGTTTTTCGACCCAGAAATATTATTTTATAAAATGTAACTTAAAAGATCGCTGTAAATATTTAACTACAATTATTGAATAAAATTTCTGGGTCGAAAAACGACTCTTTGAGCTGCGGATTATACGCCGGAAATTACGGTAATGGAAAAGACTTTATCGATAAGATTAACACAGAATGTAGACGGAACTTCAAAATTTTGTATACATACGTCATAGATGTTCTATGTGACATCCCTTGGTCACGCGGACAACATCTAGGCGGTGGTCCATTTCACGCCATTACATTCTGAAGCATTTGTTCAGTCACCGACGTAAGCGCATTACAAATGCGTACTCTGAGTACTTCAATTGTTTTGGGCATGGGAGACACGTATGTCTTTCACATAACCTCATAGATCGGTTGAAGTGGAGCCGACGATGTGTTCTGCTCTTGGCCACCGAGATATTTGGACTTGACATCCTGCGATTTTTTTCTATGGGGTTATGTGAAAGGCAAGGTGTATGTGCCTCCCATGCCCAAAACAATTGAAGAACTCAAAGTACGCATTTGTAATGTGCTTGCGGAGGTGATTGAACAAATGCTTCAGAATGTATGGCGTGAAATGGATTACCGCCTAGATGTTGTCCGTGTGACCAAGGGAAGTCACATAGAACATCTATGACGTATGTATACAAAATTTTGAAGTTCCGTCTACATTCTGTGTTAATCTTATCGATAAACTCTTTTCCATTAAATAGTTATAGCCGTTTGTAATCGCTATATTCCTTTTGACTTACCCGGTATTATGGAGATTTAAAGAAGACAAAGTTTCTTTTGCTGGGACTGATTTTCAGAAACGTTTCCGAGTAGTTTTTATAATCTATTAATTAGTTTTTTCAACCTGGAGTATAGATTTTTCATATGCTATCAATTCTCGAGTAAACATTTTCTTCTTTAAGAAACATGTTTTACAGACAAACATACTAAATTAACAGTATTAACATTAATATTAACATTCATATTGCTTTGTTATTCTTCAATAAATAAATTCAATTACGCAGCTCAAAATGTCTGATCGAGAATCGGTAGAATCTTAAGATGTACTCGAAAATGTTTCCGAAAATCAGTGGCAGCAAAAGAAAAACTTATGCTTCTTTAAATATCGATAATACACATTTTTAGGCTTCTAAAGATAAAGACCGCTTTTCAGAATCGTGGGTAACCCGGAAGAGGTAATTGCATATTTTTGGACTTGGTTATACAGGGTGTCCCAAAAGTCCTTGACACATTTTAAAATCCAGTAAAAGATCAAGTAATTGGTGTACGAGAGTGAGGTTTGGACGAAAACGCTTCTTATGATCTGAAATGCTGTTTAAGCAAATACAAAAATTAGTTCCAAAAATTTCTCATAGATGGCGCTGCTTCTGGAAAGTTATCGAATAGGTAGAATGCCTTTATACATAACAATGGCGAAAGACGCATTATGCGTATGCACAGTTTTTGTCCAACCTATGGCAGCCCGCATTGCAGAAGTTAACAATACTTGTATATCCATCCTCACTCGTTTAATCAGATTTAGGAGGGAGAGTATTGTTAAGTTTTGAAATGTGCGTTGCCAGAGTTTGAACAAAAACTGCGCGTACGCATTGTCCGTCTTTCGCCATTTTTGATAACTTTCCAGAAGCAGCGCCATCTATGAGAAATTTTTAGAACTAATTTTTTTATTTGCTTAAACAAAATTTCAGACCATAAAAAGCATTTTCGTCCAAGCCGCACTCTTGTACGCCAATTGCTTGTTCTTTTATAGAATTTTAAAATGTGTCAAGAACTTTTGGGACATCCCGTGTAAAACTTTCGTGTATTAAGAAACATGTCTTTTTTTACCATGTAAGAAAGAGAAATTGAAGAAAATGACTTCTGGGACTATAATTCTCAAATTCTTCTCATATTGAACATGTTAATTCTTCTTTTCCCCAAAATAATTTCGATACCATCAGCGAATAAATCATTCTGACTGGATCAATTCCCCTAATGTCACGATAAAATCTATACCAAGTATCGATTAAGGAAATAAGACAAAGATTTATCTTTTCGGAGAAACGAAACACATGGAATCGAAATTTTCAGCAACTAAATATGCTATACAGATTTTTACTTCGCATAATGGCTTTATCTCTCAATACAGATTCTATTGTACTGTAAATATTATGCGAGTTAAAAGATCGCGGCTGCTCAATTTATGTGAAATTATTTGACTTTTCAATATATATACATTAGAGTCCTGCACGGGATGGGTTATATCGGATCCGAACCCGAAAATTTTGCTTAAAGTCAACCCGAAACCAGACCCGTATCTAACAAAAATAATTTCGTCAACCCGAAAGTTGACCCGAGCCTGACACACCCGAACCCGACCGGAACCCAAAGTGCTAGTAAATTAATCCATATTTTAATACAATTATGAAAAAGTAGTCTACAACTTTAATATCAATTTAATTTTTTTTTATACAAAAATGAACACATATACACTCATTAATATTAAAAATATAGTTTTTTCATTTGGAAAATATACCGTATTTTTTTTTTTTTTTTGTAAAATCGGATCAATACGAATCCAACCCGAAAGAGAAAAAAAAAAAAACTGGAAGAAGAAACATTTAATGTCAACCCGACCCAAACCCGACCCGCAACAACAACAACAAAAAAAACATCAATACGATCCGAACCGAACCCCGGGTAGGGTCCGGTTTAAATCGGGTTACATGACCGGATGCACATCAGATGTGAGAAATAATGTGAAAAGGTGTTTCTATAGAAGAAGTACTACTTTTAGTTTAAAAGTGTTAAATAAATACGATAATAAATTTTTATGCTCTTTTAAAGATAATAAAAAATATTTATTTTTCCTTTTTTAAACCAGAGGAACCACCTTGGTCTATACACAGGTTATACAGCCCGTAATACGGAATATAGATAACCATTTAATAATTGAAAACTTTAAAATATATTTTAACATTTAACATATATTTTAGATTGACCATTAAGAACACCAAAAGCATTTTTTATATGAAAAACATCAATTATGTGTTCATATAAACTTTTGAAATTTATTAACACGTTCACTGCCGAGTTAAAATTACCGGAATTTTATTTTATGTAAAAAGTTCGAATTCATACCAGAAAATACTAATAGCAATATTCACTATATTTAATTACAGACATTTCGTGATTACATAAAATTAAAACTCTTCTTTCGAAATTTCTGGTATGAATTCGTAATTTTAGATTGAAAAGCCATGAGCTGCATGCCAAAGATTAAGAGCCGAAAAAAATCATCGTTACTGACAGCAGCTTTTTTAAATTCTGATTATTTGAATTCTTACGCACGTACGTAGTTCGATTACATATATGTTAAATTCGTGTTTTATTTATATTATTTTATTTATTTATTAGTATATATTTAATAATGAAATGGTGATTGAATTATGGAATATTAGCTGAAAACAAACGCTATTTATGTTGTTTTAAGAGGAAACGGATAACATAACTACCATAATCGACCTAAACGCAATAGAGAAAGAATTTTAGAAAATTCATACTTGGAAATTATTTTGAAAAGTATAAAAAAAATCAGTAACTCCAGTTACAATTTTCAAACAAATTGCCTTTAAAAGTGCTTTTTTCTGTTGATAGTAAAACATTAAAATTATGTGATGTGTTGATGTAAATAAAGTTTCGAAAAAATAAAAGGAAACTGATTGTTTAGATCGATATGACGTCAGAGTTATTCACAAACGTGTTTTTGCTTTACAATATCGATACTAATATATATCTATGAGAATTTTAATTGCATGGATTTTTACATTGATAACAAGGCGTAAAAAAAAAGTCTAAGTTAAGACTCGAACCCGGGCCACTGGTATATAGAGCACTAATGCTCTACCAACTGAGCTAGCCTTACGATATCCAGCATGGCACTCCTCACTCTTATATGTTGACAAGGCTGCGTCTGCATCATAAGACGGGCTATCTTAATCAGCTACAACTCTCTGACAACCCTGAGACGAAATAAACCCAGCATCGGTGAAATGACAGATATTATGACATGGATGGAATATCTATAGTCTATTCCATTACATTATGGTCTATGAGAAAAATAGTTTGCAGTGTATTTTAATGATATTACACGATTCCAGACAGATTGAAGCTGATAGGCATCACTGAGGTGCACTATAAGATATACTATGCGATACTTGAAGAAATACTTACTATAGAATATGGTGGGCATAGCATTTATCTTTCATTTATAGGAACACAAAAAAATTCGATTACAGTACTGCCTATGAGCAATAATTGACAGAAGTACGTTTTCAATTGTCGTATGTGTTTTTTAAATTTAACTAATTTTTTGCATATTAGTTGGTGTGTGTGTGTAAATTCTATAGATCATATACAGGGCTGCTAAAACGAATTCGAGCACATTTCAGCTTACTGACGAAAATTGCTGAAGGGGATTTTTCAACTGTGTTATGCGTTTTTTAACTGAACTAAATTTTTCATACGGATTATACTTGACCTGAACTGGAAAATAGCCGCTTTCAGTCGTGATGTCAGTCATGACGTTTTGCTTGTAAACTGACTAGAAGCAAACAGCTGCTATGCTGTTTTTTCTATTATGTTTTTCTATTAATAGCTATATCTTATCTGAAAAGCATTTGAATACTTTATATGCAGTGGTAACATTTTATACGATTTATATTTAATAAGAAATGAAACGTAGCAACCGTTTGTTTGGAGTCAGTATCCAATCAAAACGTCATGACTGACCTCACACTGAAAGCGTTAATTGCATTTAAAGACCATCCGCAATCCGGTCCAACCTTGGGTCCACCAGACCCGTCAAAATTTTTTTCGTTGAGCCGCAAGCCGATTGGAGTCCACATATACGATTTTCATTGACCCGCAACCCGAAACACTGTAGCCCCAAACCACTCAGAACTCAATCCAACCTACAAGGAAAGTCTCCTTAAAGCGCATACTCAGAAAATTAAAAAAAAAATGCTCATGAAGCTACTCATGTATGTAATAAAGGAACAGTGAAATTTAGCTGCGGAATCCCAGTAGAAAATCTGCAAAAAAATAAAATACTTTCGAGTATTTGGCGCAAAAAGACGCGATTTGGCTATCAACATGTTTTCCTCGTCAACCACAAACGATTTTAATGCATTTTAAAATTGCTTGTAAAATGATTATTCGAATGCGCAATACTTAATGAATTTAAACTTAAACGATAAAAGTTTATTATTTTTGCATAATGTTTGCATTTTAAGCAATGCTTTTTTAAACTTCCAAATATGTCTATGCGATTTTTGTAAAATTTGAAAGCGTAAAATTGTCATAAAAAATTATACGAATGGTTTAATACTAGGGCTCATGGTACCATGCCCTCTTGTTCAGAAAGAAAAGCCCGATGACAAACGCATTTGTTATACATTTCCATATCGAAGAAGTCGTTGTTTCCATAGCAACAATACCTTTTCCTTGAATTGAAAATGTTTATAATCGGGTTTATTTTTGAGCTTGAAACAAATTCAATCAATTTAAATTTTGTTTTAAATTAAAAAAAAAATACTTTCGAGTATTTGGCGCAAAAAGACGCGATTTGGCTATCAACCTGTTTTCCTCGCCAACCACAAACGATTTTAATGCATTTTAAAATTGCTTGTAAAATGATTATTCGAATGCGCAATACTTAATGAAGTTAAACTTAAACGATAAAAGTTTATTATTTTTGCATAATGTTTGCATTTAAACAATGCTTTTTTAAATTTCCAAATATGTCTATGAGATTTTTGTAAAATTTGAAAGCGTAAAATTGTCATAAAAAATTATACGAATGGTTTAATACTAAGGCTCATGGTACCATACCCTCTTGTTCAGAATCGTTTGCATTTTGCGTTCAACATTTTCAACTCTCTGTACGATTGCAGTAATATTAATTTAAAATATTCTTTAAATCAGATTAAATAAATCATTCACGTTTTTTTAATTATTTATTAGCGATTGACTTAAATTTTGCTATTGTTTTATCGCCCATTCCACGATTTTTACTAATTTAAACGGCTTCACCGGTTACATAAGTAATTTTTAAATGTATTTTAAAAAGAAAAGCCCGATGACAAACGCATTCGTTATACATTTCCATATCGAAGAAGTCGTTGTTTCCATAGCAACAATACCTTTTCCTTGAATTGACAATGTTTATAATCGGGTTTATTTTTGAGCTTGAAACAATTTCAATCAATTTAAATTTTGTTTTAAATCGTAAATTACGATCTATAAATTTCATTATATATACATATAAATGTGCCTACAAAATTATAGTTATAAAATTTGTTTATTATCTATGTTAAACTTACATAAACAAATTCAGCATGAAAAAGTTTTTCCTTAAAGCAGGGGTGCAAAAACCTAGGCGCCAATGGATTGATTACCACCACTAAATTTTATTAGTATTCTTCGTCAAATTTTATTAGTATACTTCGCCTAAATTTTATCAGTATTCTTATTAGGAGAAGAATACTAAAAATGCAGTGGTGGAATCGACCGATTGGCGCCTAGATTTTTGCACCTCTGCGTTAAAGAGTATTTGTTATAAAACCGTATTTCTTTAAATTTTATTCCGCCGCCAACCGGTGATAAATCGCCAAAAAAACCGAAATTTTTATAATTTTTTACGGACGTTATATCGAGGATCCGCAGAAAATTCTCTTATAGACGTATATATCCACATGAGAAGAACATTCTGTAATTTTTTCAAAATTTTCCGAGTATGCGCTTATAGAGACCTCCCTTGTTAGAGATAAAATATTGTGATATTTGATTCTTTTAAATGTAGGTAAATTAAAGAATCTCTAAGAGACAGAATGTAAATTAAATTCAGTTCGTCTTTCGAATGACAGATGTACAGATATTTGCACAACAATCAAGGTTCACAAATAAAAATAATAAATAAACGCTTAAGACGCATTCTGGTAGCTTCAATGAATACCATAACTTAAACTGTTTTCTAATTGGTTCTTTATTCAAACTCATAGCCTACTATTTGATGATGTTATAACAAAACAAATTAATCTAAACCATCCCATATGAGAATAAAACGTTATTTGATTAGTGGCTGTTTTGCGAATCCATAAATCACACTTCGTCTCTATCTCAACCATCCCGTATGAATTTATCTCGTCTGACAATAAAATGTGATTTGAATAGCGGCAATTTTACTTATCAATAAATCATACTTTCTTCTCTTTAGAAAATGTTGTTTTAATTTAAAATCTGTTATGAAAGTACCGCTGTAAAATTTATTACAGTGAGTCCAATATTTCACTTCAAATAAATCTGAATCTTGTCCATATTAAATCTTATTTATGTTTTTGTTTTTAAAACTGATAAGTTTTAAAATTCAATAGAAAACAATCTATAGCAAAAATTTCGTATAAAATATTTTGCTTTATTTAATATTAGAAATCTTCGATTGTATATATATTGTATTTACTGTTCTTCACCATATACTCCTTGTTTAATTCATGTTTACCTTTAAGTTTGTGTTCACATCTACAGTTTTTGTCTTCATTGTTTTAATTTCATGTGCCTAGTGTAGCGTCATCTTGTGTTCTCCCTCATATACTCCTTGTCCCCTGAGTTTTAGTCATATTCATCTTTGTGTCGCTATGCTACAGTACTTTAAGTTTATACGTGTTTATTTCAAGCCAGTGTTACTATCTTTTGAAAACTCTTTAAAGTGCATTATCTTCTAGTGCTAGAAACTGTCGACCGTCACTTGCCGTTGTGTTACGCCATTGTCTGTATCGTCCTCTGCCCAGTGTTTATCTCTTCTTCACTACCCCACCCTCTGTCGTGCTTACTGGAGGATTTTGTATATATATATATATTTAATTATCTCAATAAAGATGACTGGGAGGGACATCTATGCTCTACAGACTTTTCCTAGTCTGAGCAGTCCCTAACGGGCAGCAAAGCAAAATTAAATAAAGCAAAATTTTTTATACGAAAATACTGGTATTTTAAAATCAGGAGAGGTGGAAGTTCTGCATTTTAGGGGACATCGTTTGATTTCGCACAAAAACAGGTAAGTCTGTCGTAAATTTCATTAATATATCTTCATTATTGTTAAAGTTATAATTAAAAATCTGAGTTTGGCTTGCAGTTGCCTTGTACGTTTTGCTGAATAAATGGATCCTGGTTTGGTTTAATATACATTTTTTACTTTTGTTGTTGTTTGCTTTAGTACCTCCTTAAGTTTGTCCAATGAGTTTTGAATCGTCCATATGAGAGTATTATAATATGTAAATATATCTTTTGCTTTTATCTGAACTTGTATTTATTGATTATACTTCAATTTTTTGAAAAAAAATGTTTTCGCATTTATTCATTTTTTAGCATTTTTTTTTATTAAAAAATATTTGTAGTAGAAAAATCGATAAGAAACTGCTTCACAATAATAATATTTATTTACCCGAAAGTATTATTTTTATCGTAGGCTTGCAGAATGTAATTTCTATTTTCAAATTCGTAAGTTCTTTCTCAATTTAAGAAATGTGAATTTATTCAAATCAAATATTTATTTTCTTTTGCCTCTTTCTACTGTATTTCGTGAAACTCATTTTAGAAATAGATAAAGATGATTTTTTATCGATTTCTACATGGTCGATACATAAAATCATATTATTTTCGATTCAATCCGAATCACTTTACCGAAAATGTAATTTGACATTGTTTAGGGTCATTAATCCAACTGCCATACATGCAATCATAATAGTTTTTTTTTTAATAAAAACAATAACATATTAAAATTGTCTTACAAATTATCTTGGATCAAGATTATTGATTTTAAGACAATGCATTGTAATTTTGTATTATGCAGTGAGTGTAAAGTAAAACCAATCAGAATAATGTTTAGTGATTTACATTCACTTCAGAATTTATATTGTGTCTAGATAATTCTAAAAATCAATACTGGCTCATGTTCATTGCTTTGACCTTTTTAATTATTGCTATATAATCTTATTATTTTTTTTATATTTTTTAATAATCTAGACCTTACTAACACAATAAACTAGTGAAAATATAAACTCTTTATTTATTTCTTTATTATTGTGCAATGAATTAGACTCTTTGATAAGTCATAAGAAGCAAATCGAATTCCTATGTTAAAATTTTTGGAAAACCTAGTAGGGGATAATAGGATCAGGTGAAGCCGGATATCTCACTTTTGACTAAATTTGAAGGGTTTATAGCTGGTAATGGCTAAAATACTTAACTTTAAGCCAGAAGGAAATCACCTGTTACGATATCATGATACCTCCACTTATGTAGTTTCTGTGATTATTTTTTTTTTGTTTTCATTTTTTATTGTTTTCAAAATTGTTCTCAAATCCAAACTGGCACAGTTTTTACTCAATTTTTGTTCGAAAACGTATCAATTTGGCAGGTACGCTTAAAATAATGTTATCGAACTCTTTCTTCAGTTTTTTGGTACATGTAGAGGTTGTTTTCAGAAAATGCTGTCAAAATTGGCGTTTTGTAACGAAATTCTGGATTCTACAGCGCATGAAAGAAAACAAAACCGCCATCTTAAGACAGTAATCGCTTGTAACTCAAGAAGTAATTCATTTATTGGAAGGTGAAGAAAACTGTTCGATTACAAACCACTGCAATAATCATGCCTGCAAGTTTCACGTTTTTATGTTTAAAAATGAGAATGTGTCAGAAAGTTTCGAGTTGTTGAGCAGGGAATATATATGTATATTTTGTTTTCAGGACCGCTTTAAATATGGATGCATTTGAAATTACTGAAACTTTTTGTATTATCATGTGTATCATACTTAATAAGGATTTATTTCCCACATTGAAGCTACTTCTAGCATTTACAATTTTACGGCTTGATTTCCGATCCATATTCTCTTGACGTAAAATCGGATATCTTACGTGGGATAAAATAATAATGTGGAAACTAATAATTGAGGAGCCCGTAAACAATGTTTGCAGAATGGGTAATCAAAATTATTTGGAAAAAAGTAATTAAGATTTTCATAAAGCTGATACAGAGTTGAACTCCTTTTCCACAAATTCTCAAATTGTAATGAAAATAATTATCATTTTGTATTTGAATATTAAATCATAAGATTTATAATTTAAGTATTATTAGTTTAGTCCCTTAGTTAAAGTTTTCAAATAAAATGTATTGTTTTAACTACTTTTTAATAAGATTAGAGGAGACCGGTGCAAATTTTCTAACATTTTATAATTTTATTTCTGTATTTTTTATTTTTATATATTTCTATCAGGATATCATTGTATTCCCTAGAAGTTTATATATAAACTAGCACAATTATTTTTCAAAAAACTAAATATAATTTTCACAGAAAATGGTTAAGCCTGATCATGTTACGTTAGAAAATGTGCCCCGTATGCGGGTCAAGTTTTCTAAAACGTTTTTTTTACTCAAAATGTACATGGGCAAATTTTCCAAATATACTTTAAATGGTAAAACACAGGTAATAAATCTTGCTTGTTAATTAATATGTATTTTTTATTGTAAACAAAAAGTCCTAATAGAGTAACATGGAGAAACTATTTGAGTATAGAAAACAAATGCCACTTAATGATTTTACATAAACTGTCAAATAACAATTTTATAAAGACAGATTTTTTTTAAACAAAAGTCGTCACCATTGTCTGAATCACAATGAACGCAAACAAAAAATTAAACATCTGCTTTGGTGCAGTCTTCATGCGCCCATTTCTTGCATTTTGTGTACAGCACCCACTTTTCTTTTGCTTTAGATTTGTAGTGAAGTTCAAAGCAATAAATGCAAAGAATCTTCATCTTCTTCATCACTTGAATGTAAGCTTTTACCTTTTGTGGGATTTGATGTTTTAATGCATTTTACATTTGAAGACAGGTCCAAACAGCTTCCTGGCCGGGATTTAATTTTGTTTTTTCTCGCCTCTTTTATCTGATTACTTTTGAACTTTCTTTTTTTAAGATAAAACTTTTTCCATTTTCAGCTGATTTTTAACGGGAGCATCAGTTGGTATAGCTGACTTCCTTTTTTCTTCCGCCCAGATGCCGCCCTCTCAAAAGGCCTAACTTCTTATGGTGTAGCAAAAGTTTATTTGGATGCAGAAGCAACACTTTCTTGATAAGCAATAAGGAAAGTTTCAGTGGAACTTGAAGGAACAGCTTCTTCAGAAGTGCTAGCCAGCGTTGGTATAGAAGGATTTCATGCTTTCGGTGGGTTTGAATTAGGGCTATGAGCAGTCGATTGTGCTGGCAAGTTTGAAGTTTGTGCAGGATTGTTGGTGATTTCAAGATTTGGTACGGTAGGAGCTGGCCTGTCAGAAAAGTAGAATGGCATATCATACGAGTTTGTAACTATTTCAGGATTCAGTGAGAAAATTCCCGAAACTTTAAAACTCGCCATAATATTGACTGGTGTTAACGCCAGTGAGGCAGCTTTAGCCAAAATAGACGGAATGTCGTAAATTGTCATAGGCCTTTTATTTTTCCATACCCAGACATTACAAGCAGTGTTAATTTTGATTTTGATGGGCCCATACAGACTGCAATCTAAGGGTTGTAGCTTATGACTAAAGTGAGTAGGGAATGGCAACAAAGTAACACCGTTAGTCTTGAAGTAGTTCAATGCTTCTACTGAGAGATGGGGATCGTGTTTGTTGAAAAGAAGCACGCTTGGTCGTTTATCTGAGCAATGTGCATTCAAAGTGCTTGGAGAACTTAACAAAATTTTGTTCTATCATCCAACCTGATGGGTTCGCAACACCGTCAAATCCGGTGGAGTCATTACGTAGAAAATGTTGGTGAAATTTGACCCTGGGGAAAATCAGCAATAGTTGGATGGCGTTTCCACAGCGAATGCTGCCGTCATCAAAGTTCCTCTTTCTGCCGAGGTTAATTTACCTATTTTTTTAAAGCCACGACGTCCAATTATTCTATCTGACTTTTTGACCGTGGTTACTCCCGTTTCGTCCATATTCAATATGTCGTTAGGCCCAAAGTTTGATTGCTTTAACACAGTTGTTAAATTATTAAAAAATATATCAACGTTTGTCCTATTAAAGCTAGATGATCGAGAAATGTTGATGGCCTGCGGAGTTCTGATTGAAATTTTAAGGTTTCCTTTTAAAAACGAACTGAACCAGTTGGACCCTGCCATTTCCTTTACTGACCAACTTTCCGGCATTTTTCTATTACATGCACGTTCAGACAAATCGCCTAATATCTTTGGGAGTCAACTTAAAATAAATTTCAGAAGCCTTCAGGAGGTATTGAACCAGCATTTTTTCTTGCTCAGAAGTGAAAACCTGTACAAACAACCAGAAAAATTATTAGAATTTTAACATTTGATAGGAAATTATAACTTACAAATGTAACATATATATATATATATATATATCGTAATATGCCATGTTTTTGCCATGTTTTTGCGTATCCTATTGGAAGCATGATGTGTGGTACTGCAGGAGGTGGTACTTTTGGCAGTGTTTCTTGTACTTAAGGCAAGTCTGGGACAGGCGATTCCGGTTCAAGAAGTGGAACAAGAGTTTCCGGTTGAAGCTTTTTCAGTGGAGGCATTTTCGGTTGCGATACTGAAGGCCGGGGGATCACATCTGATTGCACTGATTTTCAATGTCGGGATTGTTTAAGGAACGAAATTTCGAACAGTAAGACCAGTAATTGTTCAGGGTCCTATGGGGGTTATTGAACTCTATGGATGCTTTTCTAACACTTTAACCCCCCCCCCGCAACATCACTAATACTAGAGCGGTATTTATTATTTCAGGGGTGTACGAACCTCTGGGGGTCTTCTTTTTATAATTGCGGGCCATTTTAAATCTGTAACAACAAATATTAATTGTTTTATTTATTATTCATATCAAATTTAATCAATGTTTCCTGGAAATTAATAAAAATAGTTATTTTACTAAAGTGGCTGCAAAACTATAAATAGTAAAATGTTATTTGCATAATTGATTACTTAAAATGGATTCATTAAAGGAACCCATTTTAGAAAATAGTTAACATTTTTTTATATATTTGAATTTACCTTGGTTTTATATTGGTAGTTTTATTTAAATGACTAATTGATCAAACGGGTTCGTTTCATACAGGGTTATTTGGCCGATTTTATTACACAATAAACACATTTTCGATACAATAAGACTAGCTGATTTAGGACTGGGCGCGTTTTCCACCGAGACACGTGTTGGAATACATGCAACGTATGCTGTTGGAAAACCTTCCCCGTCGCTATATTGGAACTTTTACACTACCTGTACGAGTAGTGGTGTAAGTTATTTTCAAAACAAACGCATAGTTACGTGAAGAAAGAAAAATTTTTTAGTACATGTAATGTCGAAACAGTAAGTTTAACACTAGTACGTTTATTTTACGTTTTAGTAAATATCTGAAAATTTACTCACCGTTGATAAAAAAAAGAAAACAGCTCTCCTGACGAAGTGACAGCAGCTACTAAACTAAAAACTTCGTAGATGGTGAGGGCAGTGTTGTCACTTCAGCCCTTTGGTGTCATCTAGCGGTTCATTTAAAAACTAAAGCGAGTTCGAAAACTTGCCCCTATGGAAAATGTGTTCCGGTCTCTCCTAACATATCTAAACAGTTTTATCCTACCAGCGTGGTAAAACTGGATGATTTAACTTTTTAGAAATAAGCATTTATTAATAAAAAAATGGATAAATAATCATATATTTAAAATGAAATTATGGAACAAGGATAATTCAAGAATATAGTACACAAAGTTGCATTAAATTCTGTTGAAAATTCTGACTTCAAGAAGCGTATAATAATAAGATATGCGGTTTTACCCTTCTTTCCCCATTATTTTTTAACTAATGGTAACAATTTAATTCACCCAAATACTGGAAATGCGCGACCTCAATTTGTCTATGCGCGCGACAGCCACTCGGGTTGGGATCTACATGAATACCATCCAGCGATGTGTGGCATGACTGACAGCAGGATCATCTGCGAACATTCCGAAGGGGGAATGGATCGCGCAGGTACACAACAGAGTGCACTGACAGGATGATTCGCCGAGTGCCTGGTCTAGACTCGTTCGCTAGATTGGGCTTCGTGACTATCGCAACCGAATCAACATGTGGCATATTGATCACAGATAAGCTGTGCTTCTGGTTATGGCCGAATGACGGGTGTGGCGGCTACTAAAACGACGCCATTTAGCAACCCATATCATCGAGTGTCATACTGCCCCCATATCTTTCATAATGACTTCGAAAAGCAAATTGTTCGGACAGCGGACAGCCCATGTGCACATTGCTGCTATATTAACAGTGGAACAGTACGTCAATGAAATTGTTTTGACTGTAATTCGGCTACTGGTGCATGCTGTCTTTGGCAGGTTGTCCCAGCGAAACAATGTCCGGCCACCAGTCGCATGGATAACTCCCAATAGCGTAGAGGAAATCGTTTCTTGGCTGGCAGCCTCATCTGAGCTTTCTCCCATGGAACACGTGAGAGACCTTGTCAGGCATGAGCATCACCGAAGGTGCGTGCTGGAGTGGACAAGAATTGACAAGGAGTAGCGCATGTGACCATTAATGGTCTCATCGACAGTAAGAAACTCCAATTATCTGCCTGTATAACTGCCTCTGGTGCCATATTAATTAATGAATAAATAGTTTCATTTTACATATTTTTCTTTGTATTTTTAATAATTTGTATGCGTGCCTCACATCTATTGGTACAAGGATTTCCACTTGGCTACGTGCATTTCGTCATGGCGTTGAAATTTCACATTTGATGAGCGTACATAGATTATGATTAATCCTTCATTCGCCCTTAAAAAAGCTTACAAATCTGCAGTATTTCCCCAATATTACATCTTACAATTACAAGGTTGGTTAGTGTGCTGCCATCATGTTTTACATACGAAAGATAAGAAGGCCGGGATCTCCATTTAATGTGAAATCTGATTCTTTACGAATATCCAAGACAGAGTCTAGATTTGAACCTAACACCCCTTAACAAGTAGCCAGACTCCTAGTTACTAGCTTATAATTGTGAAACCACAATTTTTATCAGTTAGAGTTCATATAAATTAAAAAACTTCGGGAAAAAAACAACGAGATTATGTTTGAACATTTCTTCATCACTACATAGTATAAAACAAAGTCGCTTTTTCTGTCCCTATATCCCTATGTACGCTTAAATCTTTAAAACTACGCAACGGATTTTGATGCGGTTTTTTTTAATAGATAGAGTGATTCAAGAGGAAGGTTTATATGTATAACACGACGTTCTACGTAGATTAGTTATTGAATTATGATAAAAAGTTTTGTTATTTTGGCCGAAAAGGTTACCATTGCTATTTTTTTGGCGATCATTATTGTTGCAGAAAGAAATGAAAAGGCTATACATCTCCAAAAATAAAAGAAAAACTGTGTTAAATTAATTAAAAAAAAAAAAAAGAAAAAGAATGAAAAAAGAGTTTTGATGAGAGAATATTATAAAACGAAAATATTTAATTTAAACATGATTGGGAATGTTCGCAATGCTTAAAAAATTATTCAAGGGGCAAGATTGCTATCGAAACAATATTTCGCGATTTATCTTTTGTTTTTGGCGATTTTGATTTTACTTTTGATCCTAAACAATTTGATTTTAAGCCAAAAGGTGTCTTTTTTTTTTTTTTTTTTTTTTTTTTTTTTGATGCAGAAAGAATTGAAATGGCTATACAGCTGGTAAAATAAAAGAAAAAGCTGTTATTAATTTTATTTTAAAAAAAGAAAGGAATTATAGGGGGAAATTCGAAAATCAGGTGATATTTTTTTTATCAAATATTAGCTTTTTCAGTATTTGATTCGGATTATGAAAGATTAGCCTTCTGAAAAAGTTCTACTGGACGGATTTTGATGAGAATTGTATTGTTAGTCAGATGCTATTTCAGGAATGGTTTTAATGTACTACATATTGTTCTACGCTGCTTAGTCAAACAGTTGTGTGAAGGTTATACAGTCAGGAGAACCCGATTCCGAAAGATTAGCCTTTTTGAAAGTTTTTACTGGGCGTATTTTTTGCGACTTGCATTGTTAAGTAGATAATTTGTAAGGATGGTTTTAGTATATTTTATATTGTTCTGTTTTAGAATTACGTGGAAAAGTTCTATAATCAGATGAACCCGATTATAAAAGATTAGCCTTTATAAAAACTTCTACTGAATGGATTTTGTTAATTAGTTTGCATTGTTAGTTCGATAATTTTTAGTGATGGTTTTAGTATATTGCATATAGTTTTATCATTCTTTAGCAAACCTTAACTGTAAATGACCAAATAAAAGGGTCCTTAACAGCTAAAATTTTGACTGCACATTAGAAAATATAATAGCGCAATCACGTCATTTTTCAGTAATGTGGAAGGATATTCCAGGTAAATATACAGATTGCTTTCAAATACAAGGTCAAATTAAACGATATATTTTGTTTGCTTCAAGGTTCATTTGTAGAAACTGACCAGCGCAGCGGGCGTAGCTTGCTAGTATATAATAAGAGAATACTTCAAAAAAAAAGTAATGTTTTGTTTGCCAATTGAAAATTTATTTAAATTAAAAGCAAAAATTCTATGCTGAAAATTATTCAAACAGTCAGTAAAATCAGCAAATTACTTACAAGTTTTCAAAAACTTCGTCTAAAAGTGTGTGCTTTGCTCTATTGGATGCAGCCACGATTGCGATTCTGTAATATTTGGTAACGAAGATAAACGTGATCAAAAACGATAGCCAGCTCAGCTCAGACATTCAATGAACAATTTTTTTAAAGTTTCGTTTTTTATAATGTAAATCGATTTGAAAAAAAATATATTTGAGGTATTCCCCGTTCCCCCATATTGTATTTGCAAAATTTTGCATTAAATTGGATTTCCCGTAACATATGGAGATTGCACTCAGGGCGATAGAGTTCTGTAATTAAATGGCAAAAAAAAAAAGTTATATTTTAAATTAATGCCAAAATGATTTATGCCAAAATTAATTCTGTTTTCATATGAAGATAGTTTAAAAGTATGTCATTTTTCACTGGCAATTCATCTATGTTAACATTTTAAAAGAAAAATGCATAAACGGCGAAATGTTTAAGCAATAAATTTTGAATACAATTGTAACAAACACTTCAATATTCTTATGAAACATGCATACCATGAAAGAGTTTTAGTGCTTTTTTATGCGAGTTTTATTTCAATGTTTGAGAATTCTGAAGTACCATAAGAGAAAATTGTTTCGAAAACAGTTCTTTCAAACAGGGTGTTTTAAAGCACGTATAGAATTTTAAAACATAGTTAAGGTTCTGCAACTAACATTCTTTGTAATGTTGTATATTGTTTGTTGGAGGCTTTTATTTGTGGTTAATAAAATTTTTGATTCCGAATAAATAATGTTAAGAAAAAATTTAATATGATAGTTAGGGAAGGATTTTTGATTTGGTAATGGGTTTTAGATAGAAAAATGCTTTTACAGAATATTGGTAAAAACTATTTTTTTTAAAATTTTTTTATATTTAATATATTTTTCCAGATTGTCCGCTGATAACATCAAAAAGCTTTTTTTAATGAAAAATATCAATTATGTATTCAAATAAAATTTTGAAATTTATTAAAAGCGAAACTTTCGTATTAGCCGCATGCCAGAGGTTAACAGCCGAAGAAATATCCAAGGATTTTGCTACTTAGAGCAGTTTTTTATTCGGATTATTTCAATGTTTAAGTTCATAATTCAATTACATATATGTTAAATTTGCGTTTAATTAAAAAAAAATTAAATTTATTTATTGATGAAATGTTAATTTTTTATATAATATTAGCCGGAAAGAAATACTGAACTATTTGGATTGTTTTAAGTGCAAACGGATTAACCTACAATAATCGAGCTGCACGCCGTAGAGATATAATTAAAAATTCATGTTTGAATATTATTTTGAAACTCATAAAAAAATCAGTAAATTGAGACACAGTTTTTAAAGAAATTGCATCATTTTTCTTCCTATTCGATGGTGTAAAAATTTAAAAAGTCCGTCCGACCTGTACCGGGAGGAAAAGGTAGATTTCGTATATAGTCCGGGAGGCGGCAGCACAGACAATCATCTCATCGAGTTCACGGCTGAAATTCTAGAATTAGTTAAAACTCGATTCGCATATGAAAATGCAATCGGTCTGCCAAGTCATACCTTGGTGGAAAGCACGTGAAAACCCGATTTTCGCGGTTGACTCGTAGGATTACCATTGTGTTTTCCTGCACCCAAAAGTATGAAAACATGGAGAACTGGGTGCTGGAAAACACAATGGTAAACCTACGAGTCAACCGCTAAAATCGGGTTTTCACGTGTTTTCCACCAAGATATGACTTGGCAGACCGATTGCGTTTTAATATGCGAATCGAGTTTTAACTAATTCTGGAATTTCAGCCGTGAACTCGATGAGGTGATTGTCTGTGCTGCCGCCTCCCGGTCTAATATCTTCGTTTTAAGATTTTTGCTAATGTTACTCAATGTTGGACCGATATTTAAGGAGAGGGGGGAACTAACAATCGCGATAAGGTATAACAAGAGAAGAGAACAAATAGGAATCTAACCTTACAGCGGCGTTGTGAAACACTGTATAAAAAGGTAAGGTGGCTCGAATTAATTTTTAACGATTGAACTTTGATAGGGTATAATTGTGTACGTTAATATTAAAATGATATAAAATAGAACAAACTATTAAAAAAATAGAAAAACATATTTGCTCATTATAATATTTTGCTTATTCCTTTATACAAAAGAAAAGCAAGACATATACATACAGTTTATTCTGGCTCATTTAATTAAAATCAATAATAATGTATGAGCAGCACATTTTAATTTATTCTTAATTATTATCAGCACAGCATAAGTAATTTTACCTGAGAGGCAAATATGCCAAATTTTAAATTTTGATGCATTTATTATAAGCATTAGCATTTAAATAAGTTATTAAAACTTTTTTAAAACGAATATCATGCAACAATATCTTTATTAAATTAGCCAGGAAAGGATGAAGTGGATTTTCTCACCAATTATTCTCTGTGGGTGGGAATTTGCTTGAGAGTCTCTAGAAGATGTTCTAATGGAATGAGTCCTTTTGCGGCCTTCCATGAGGCTGGGCTAATTCTTGTCATAAGGGCGCTGCAAGCTATAGATCATGAGTTGCGGTTTCCAAGGGCGCAGGGGCCTCTTTCTCGCCACTTCCTTGGATAATGCATCTTAGAGCACCCGGTATCGGTAAGGATACTCTCTTAGTTATTGCTGGAGACGCTGCATCTTAGAGCATTTCAGTGTCTGCAGGGCGTTGCGAATATCGGAACCTCAGTGTGATCACGGGCGCTGAATAGCTCTTTCCAACAGTCGTCGTGATCCTAGGAGAGGCTTTTTTTTTTCAAAGAATCTGGAAGAGAGGCGACCTTCTATTTTCAGCTGCAGAGAGAGAATGATTTTTCTCATGCTTCTCTGTGTGGGAGCCAGTTGTTCTCATTAAGAAAAGGGGTGCCACTACGTAAGGACTGTCTCGTACTTATTGGTTGATCTTTTTGATCTATGCAAATTTTTTACTCCAGGCTGCTTCTATTGGTGACCCCTATTGATTTTTCAGAATAATTTTTTTGTACTCTATAGGTCTGTCTCCTGTATCACTGTTGTGAATGTCTTAGAGAGAAGGGGTGGGCTTTCAACTACCCCTGTTTTTCTGTAAATTCCCTGGGCGTGTCACTGTGTGATACTGCTTTTCCGTTTCCTGGCTAAATCTCATCTTACTAAGTAAAATGCACATATATATTTATTTACACTCGCACTAAAAATGAATGAAAGATAACTAGTATGACATGTTTCTCTATTTACGATGCACTAAGAATAATATTAGTTTTATAAAGTACAAATATATATATATATATATATATAACACACACACACACACACACACACACACTTAGTCCATTGAATATTTGGGGTAAAAGTTTTATTTCATTTTTAAACTAGTGGAATGAATTAGTTCCATCACTCAAAAACACCAAACTAAAATGTAAGGAACCGGAAGATTCGTTAATACTGCATTTGAATAAAAAATTCGCCAAATTTGTGAGCTATAGCCAAGTTGGCTTCATTTATGGCGACTTATTTTTGGTCGCCAAATTTGACGATATTTCACTAAGTGTCGCCAAACTTGGCGTGAATTTGACGCTGACGGATACAAGTATATAGTTTTATGCGTATGTTTGGAAAATTATTAGAGCAATGAAAGATAACAATTTGAGGTATTTTGCAATAATTCTGTCTTGTTTCAAAATGTCAGCCACCCTAGAATTTGAAACCGCTGTATCTCAGCCATTTTTTAAGATAGAGGGAAAAACTGGGTGGAAGTTAATGAACAAATTAACGGACTAATAGCCAAAGAATATGCCCCACCCACTAGCGCATCAAGTCTTCAAATAGCTTCATCGAGTTCATGATAACAGCCATAAGGAATCTATGGAGTGGTCGCCATTAGAGCGCATTCATGACAACAAATTCAACGGTTACCGGTGATGCAACAGAGTATAACGTAAACAGCGAAAAATGAGAAACCCAAAGCACAATGAACATTCGACGTACATGCTCTCTCAGAACGATTTGTAAAATCTTGGAGGAGGAAATTAGTCGAACGATTACTTTTGAACTACTGAATTGTTTTAAAATCTTGTCTCAGGATGATAATGAGGTGAATCTCTACTTAAATATAGGCTGTACATTATCTTTCTATAAACTGCCCTCAAAGGATTTCAAAAGCAAAAAGAAAATGCTATAAAATTCTTATTTTTTAAAACTTTGTTGAGGCTAAAAACATAAATTTTTTTATGGTGGTTACTTTTAAGACGTAAATGCTCGCTAAGAACATTTGTTAAACTATTCAAGATTTAAAAGGAAAATGCACTATAATAATTATTATTCTGAAACATTTGAGGCTGGAAATTTAAATTTAACATGCAGGTTTCTATTAAGACATGATGCTCACAAAGTATTTTTTTTAAAATTGAAAATTGGGTGAAATGGATGAATTGCGTTCTAGAGTTATATTTTCACTATGATTTCTTTGAAACTGTCAGCCTAGAAACTTTAAATTTTGCATACAGGTGCTTTCTAAGATGCAGATGCGCACGAGCAATATATTTAAAATTTTAAAAATTTAAAAGATTAGAAACATCAGTCATTTGTCATATCAAGTGTTAGATACAACTTTTCTGAGCAATAATATAAAACACAAGTATCAGTAACTGATGTAAATAGTTAAAATGATAGTAATAAAAAAAAGTGATTTTCAACTGTGTATGTAAGTACTTCATATTTAGCTTTTCGCCGTACAAACATGATGATTAAATACATTAAACCAATGTTTTACTTTGAAACAACTATGTCGCCGTTATTCATTATGATCAATGCTAGCTAAGTCGAAATGAGCACAAATTTAAGTAAAATCAAACAACTTTTATTTAAAATCTTAAAAAAAGAAAGGGACTTGAGAAAGCACTGCTTAATTTGTGCTAGGCCGAAAGAAATCAATTCCCAGAAATATTTCACCCAGAAAAATAAACTTCAAGTAGCAATATCAATAAAGAGATAAACTTCAAAAATATCACTTACGACTTGGATGAGAGTCAAAACATCGATTAGGATGCTTTCAGCAAAATTTAATTTCAACTATCCATGCTAGTCCAGTTCCAACTTCAACATGTCCACCTACGACAGTTCTGAAATCGGCACTCTATGAGAACCAAACTCTTTTTATTCAATTAACAGCAAAAATAAGGTAAATCTTCTCTTACCAATGAACGACACTCCTTCTCTAATGCAGAATAGTTGAGTCAACTAGACAAATCTCAAAGAGCCACAATGGGAAAGAACCCGATCCAAAGTTCCACTTCCCCAACACGTGCCAGTGCTTAAATACTGCTATATCGATTGACCAGATGCAGAAATTTGCATAAATATCGAATCGAAGAGAAAATTCACAAGTTACGAGGTTTTCACACTCATTCATCGAAAGTTAAAGAAAGATAGTCTTGATCCCTTTTATGCACATTGACTGTTATTGGACAAAAACTACGTTCCAAATCAAAAGTTCGCCTGCTCTTATGAGTCAGAGTAGTCGACACATCATAGCTTAACGGTTATATGACTTTTATGGTGAATCAACGTAAACTAACCACGTAAAAAAAATGCTGACTGCACTGGGAACGGATTTTAGTTGACTCCTACAGGCTGTGTCCATTCAGCTTTGTTATTTGAGAGCGAATACAGACAAGCACCTGTTTGCTAATGCAATGCACTTAGGTGGATTTAACCCTTTCAGGGGCAAAGTAGTTATGTTTCTAAAATGTTGAAATTATCGAATCACACCAGGATTTAACAACAAACTTATTACAAAATAAGTAAAAGCTTTTCTTCACGTATATTATAAAAGCAAAATTTGATTCCAAAATTCCGGTTTCATTGCGGCGTTTAGGAATTAAACTTAAGTGGGATATATTATATCCCACCGACCTTCAAGGGGTTAACGAAGAGCCATAAATTTATATCTATCCATGTAATCCCTCCTTTGTGTCGTAGGAAACTTTGTGGCTAGGGTTGTAAATTACGCCTCATTAAAATGTCCTGTTGGGTGTGGTCCAGGTTTTCTTTTTTTCCCCAGGCTTTATGGGAAAAATTCACATATATGGGTATTATAAGGAAAAAAAAAATTCAAAAATTTTTTAGAACAAAAAAGCGAATTTGGTGATTTTCACCAACATTCATATTTAAATTATTCGCAGCAATATAATTTTTCCCTAATGTTAGTAGGCACACAAATACTACTTAGCATATTTCAATAACTCCTAGCTTTAAATAAATCTTTTAATATCGTAAATCAAATGCATAATCAAAATTAATCATAAATCCATGTAGAACAATGTAAAGATATTTAGGAATGAAATATTATTTTCCCACATTGTTTATTAAAGATTAAAACTGAGAAGAATATTCTAGATGCTGTGTTTTATATAATATTATAATAATTTACAATTAAAAATCTGTTAGAGTAAACTTAAATAATAATAATTGTTCAAATTAATAAAGTAATTATTAGTATTTTATCGTTCAGTTTAAAATTACTGGGTTCGATTGTAAAGGTTTAGTTATTATTATTGTTATTACACATTATAAACATTATTATTATTATTGTGCATTATAATTATTAATATTATAATTATTATACATAATAATAATAATAATAATAATTGTAAATATTACAAATATATTTTGCGATCGAAAAAAAAAACAAACGAAAAACAAAAAACGACCATGGCTTTTATTTCAGTTAAACAAACATACAAAGAAATTGAAATTCAACGATTTCTTTTTAATATTTAGAATTGTAAAAGAAATAATATACGTTTCTTATATGCGTAAAGACATACACAAAAGCTGATAAATATTCGCATTACATACTAGTGGCTTTCTGTTGCAACATGTTTTCTGAAGATATGAAGTAATAGAAATGCATAGAAAAGAAAGCATATAAGTAATGCTTTGCTTTCACAATTTTCCCAATGAAAATATACAAACGAATATAAGCTTTTACAAGTCTTCTCTTCAATTCTAAACATTTGACAGTTCGAAAAAATTAGAGCAAAATACTTTCAAAACCATTTGGAATCTTTCGAAAACATTTTTCAAATAGTTATTAATTTCTCTTGAACAAAACAAATTTTGTGAATGAAATGGTAATGTACGAAGTTTCTATAAAATATAGCATATAAATTTTTAAGGATCCATACACCACGTAAAAAATACGATTTGTTTGCATGTTTTTTTTTCTTTGGGTCTGTTATGCATATCTGCATCTATTACTCAATAATTTCTGATTCACACTTCAATCTAAGAAAAAAAAAGGAAAAAACAAATTGAGAAATGATGTCAATTGAAACGAATTCGGTACTTTTCATGAAAAGAACATAAGTAAATGAAAAGGAAAACAATAACAATGAAAAACGAAAAATCATGCATCAGGCATAGTTTATGAAACATTTTCTAGCACTAACAGGGATTTATTAAGAATTTTCCTTTTTTCTTAGAATGAAATGAGATATCTAAATAAGCAACTTAAGGGAAAAAAAATAACGTAACTCAGTAAACATTTAATTTCAGAAATTTCTACCTATATACGGTAATGTGTGAAAAATGCTTCGTGTAGACCTGTATTCGATCTATAGAACTTATACACACTATGTAATACACTCAAAAATAGATCAGTTTAAAAATGTATACTACAGAGGAGAATGCACTTCCAGCAGTTATCGATCTTAGTCAATCCGTTAACCGAATTCTTTTGTGTGCATCTGTAAATGAACGATAAATGCTATGCCCTCTATAATATATAGAAAACATGCAGTTCACGCCAGTGATTTCGTTATGTTTGAAGTATCATAACATCATTAAAATGCACGACAAACGATTCTCCCCAAAGATCATAATATAATAAAATCATTTTGTGCGTCCCTGTAAACGAACTATAAATGCTACTTATCCTATACTCCTTAGAAAGCATATTGTAGTCCATATCAATGGTCAGTATCATTATGTTTGAAATAACGTAACATCAATAGAATGCATTGCAAAGATTTTTCCCCATAGACCGTAATGTAACGGAATTCTGTCGCGTGTACCTATAAACGAACTATAAATGCCACACACTTCATTTTCAATACCAGACATTCTATATTGAACCTCATTAACATATAAAAATTTCATACCAATTCGAGTATATTTACAAGAGTTAGATATGGGGAGATAGACGGCAGACAGACAAACCGAATTCATACAAACTTTTCAACTATGTTGGAAAGTACTAAAAATGGAAAAAGCATAACAAATGAATATGCTACTGAAATATGTGGAATTTTCGTAATAACGTGCAAATAAAAAATGAGTTGTATTTTCGTGTATACAGAACAACGCAAAAACTATATAATATTTTGCAAAATTGGACTGTATTTCAAAATTTTCTGCAAACAGATTTCAGTAAGAAATAAAATTTTAATAAAATATTATTAAATGGGTCCGGGAATTAATTTTTCTTCCATGTACTACAAATGCGCTAAGTAAAAGAGATGTGAAAAAACGTTAGTTTCCGTTAACAAGTTACATTCGTTCGTAGCAATGGTAATAAGGTCTAATCACCTATTAATTTGGTAACTTACTATTGATTGCTAAATACTTCATTGACAACAGACTGTTTTAATTAAAGATTGTTTTAAATAACAACCTGTAGCGTACTCGACAAGGCCGCTACATTGTAAATCATTCATAACTCAGTTTTTATGGTTTAAAATACTTTTATTTCTTAAACTATGCGGACAAGGAGGATGGCAGAGTCCCTTGACAAATTTTGACTTATGTTGTACGGCAATTACCAAAGACCAAACACTAACTTTATTCTTCACTAGAGATGACTAGGAGTTTTACTAAAACAACAAAGTTCCACTTACGTGAAGAATACTGGCAGTTCTATTCACTACAAAATCCAGTGGTCAATCACTACTTTAAGCTGGAATGCAAGAAACTCCCAAAATCATTAATACAATGTAGCTTCTAATACACTAGCAACCCGTGGCTGCCGAATAAACCTTTATTCAAACTATAACTCAAACGATCTTACCAAACGTCTAACTTTAACTCGGCTGAACTTCATTTCCGCTGACACGTGTTGAAAGTACAGCTCTAGCTCCTTGTTCACCCTACCCTTACGAAAATAGTTCATAGAGCTGTATAGAATTCTTTAGAAGTTCTATAGAATAGCCATTTTATAGAATATTATTTCTATAGAGTTTTGAAGAGTTCTATAGAATACTTTTTCTAAAGAAAATGTTTCTACAGAAGTTCAGTAGAATTTTTTTTTCTATAGAACAGTTTTTCTATAGAGTACTATAAACTTTATAGAATTAAGTTCTATGGACTAATGATTCTATAGATTGGCTAAGCTTTGGGATTCGCCCGCTGTTAGCCTTTTTGTTTTTTGAATCAAAACATATTTGTTTTGTTTTTCATTTTCAAAATAATTTTCATCCATATTTACTTATAAACACGTTATTTAAGTTTATCGACTAATTTATTTATAATTAATAATAAAAGTTAAAATGTTTTGATTTAAAAAATGAGATGGCTGACCATGGGCGATAACGCAAAACATTTGTTTTGTTTCTAACATAATCAAGTTAAATAGAAAACAAAAAACTAATTTATTTATATTTAATAATAAAAGTTAAAATGTTTTGATTTAAAAAATGAGATGGCTGACCACGGGCGATAAATCAAAACATTTGTTTTGTTTATGACATAATCATGTTAAATCAAAACATTTTAACTTATATTATTAAATATAAATAAATTAGTCAATAAAATTAAATAAAGTGTTTATAATAAGTATGAATTTATAATATGGATGAAAATTATTTTGGAAATGAGAAACAAAACAAATATGTTTTGATTTAAAAAACAAGATGGTGGCAGCAGGCTAATCCCAAAGCTGTTCCTTTTTAATTTTAATGTATAGTTATTAATATATTTATTTATAACTATACATTAAAATTAAAAAAATAATAATCAATTTTGTAATACATCAGTTTAATATATATTAGTACTCTATAGATTTAATATGATTAGAGATATATAATTTAATTTAATTCAATTCTGATACATTGTGATTCAATTGTCAATGTAATAATATATCAGTCGAACTACTGAATTAAATCATGATTAATTAATTTCCTTATAATTCCTTAATTTGTTTTTAAATTTATAAAACCATCCATCTAATTTAATAAACTTTATTCACTTCAATGGTATTGTAATTTTTATTCGAATATTTTAATCAGAAGTATGCATATTTAAACAATTGTTTCAGTTTTAACAAATAATTTATTAGACTTTTAAATATTTTTACAAAACTATATATGATTGGGAATGCAAATCACAAAAGAAATAAAGTTTAAATAGCGTAATAAGAGTTTTAGACCTGTCAATGGTTGTATCCTACTGAAAGTATCGGTTCTTTTTCCGATCACTGAAGTGAAGCAGCATTGAGCCGGGTTACTACTTGGGAAGGTGACCACCTGGATTCTATATGTTTTTTTTTATTTTATAGAAACTCTATATTTTCTCTATAGATATTTTTATAGAAGTTCTACAGACTTTTCTATTGAACTTCTATAGACATTTCTATTGAACTTCTACAGATAATTCTATAGCTTTAAATTAAACAAGCTCATAGAAAAACGGGCCATAATTCTATAGGATTCCATAATGCATTTTCTATAAATATTTTTTATAGAATTCTATAAGAAATTTTTGTAAGGGTAATAACAAGTTTTTTTTTCTATTTTGTAACTACAGTGTCAGTATTATAGAATTGCCACATTAAAGATAGAAGTTATTTTATACAGAGGGATAAATTCGACCAATATCCATCGAAACAACCTTTCGTTTCATTTTTTATACCTTGCAGATAGACCAGCAAATCTAAATTTTCATACACTTGCAACGAAACAAAGAAACCGCAAACTCCGAATGCTCCACACATACTTGGAAAATTAGAGTAAAAGACTTATATAGGTGTGGTTGTTGCGCACACATGTTAGATGTTGCCATCACGTTTTCATTCAAAATACTAGAACACCTTTATAAGATCGTTGTTCTTGCTAGTCCACTACAAGTGTTATATTCAGAAACTTCAATAGTTTTCAAAAATTTATTTAACCCCTTGAAGTGTGATGGTATATTATTTGTACCACTTAATTTTAATCAATATTTCTACTAGATGTTTTGAATACAATTTTTACTTCTCTAATTTTGGTGAAAAAAAACTATAAAATTGCATTTCTTTATTTTCAAATAATTTTTTTCGAAAGTTTTAGCGTGATTTCAAGATTATGGAAACGCAATTACTTACCGAAGAAAGGTTTCACTTTTAAAGGTGACATTTGACATATTTAGTCAAAGCAAGAATAACAGTTATTATTTCAAATATCCCTTTTGCCATTTGGTTTGGATGAATCAAAGCATTACACATATCTTATTTTAACATTTATACTTACTACAAATGGCATTTCACAATATATTTCTTCTACATATATTACGATAGTGGAACACTATAACTCGACAACCTGCAGAGATCAGAATAAAAAAAAATCATGTCGACATACGCAGATGTTCATATAGTGAGGTTTTATATCATTCCAAAATATATATATATTTAAGACTGTTTATGTACTGTGATTTTAAAATCATAAAATGCGTATAATATGTAAGAATGTACTATTAAATATATATTAAGTATTAGCATTTCCTAATAATTGTATGACTTTATTTAATAAACTTATTTCCATTTATTTCTAGATCAATTAATTAAATAACAACATTAACATTTTAATTCCTTCATGTAAAATAACCAAGAATATTTGTCTGCTTTCCTTTCTGATGAGATAGAAGAAACTCTTTAACACTGCTTATAATATATTCATTGAATGGACCTCTCTCTCTCTCTCTCTCTCCTGCGTAGTCAGAAAGTGCGTATAATTTCAATAGCCTTCTATGTACGGTGGCCATACATGGGCAAAATAATGAGTGGAAGAATGTATTATTAAATATTATTCTATTTAGACGTTATTTTTGAACAAAACAAGAGACAGCTGCTAAATCTCCTATTTTTTTTTTTATATTTATAGCATCTTCGTGCAATTTAATTTAATCGCAGAATTCCTGTCATTAAACGAACCAAGTGTTTCTGTACGGAAATAGCGATACTAAAAAAAGCCGGGACTACTAGCTGCTAAACAGCTATGAAAATGTTATTTTTTTTGTAAAATAAGCAGTTATGTTGAACTATAGAAACGAATAATGAATTTTAATTTGCAAATAATGATCAATGAAGGAACAATATTTAAAGTTTAGTTGTGATTGAGTAGTTCAATTTGTAGTTGTTTTACGTGGTTTCCTCCTAAAATGTGTCGCGTTAGCAAGTTTCTATCCGATTAAAGTTTACATTTTACAAACCATGTGAATAATAAATGTCGTAATAGATAGATTAATTGAACATAAATTTTACAACTGTAATGTCAATGCCGTATTTAAAATCAGTATACATATTTTTTTATTTACTAAATTGTAAGGTAAGTTAAAGGTCCACTTACCTTCATTTAGTGATATCCATAAATTTAATATTCCAAGGTAATGCAGCAAGGATTATTATCCATTTAAAAGGGTTACGAACATCGGTGAAATTATATAAATAATCATCTAAATAATTCTCAACTTGAACATAATGAATTAGAATTGATAATATACTTAAGAGCCTACACTATTCACTCGACGACACTCACAAGTTAAGGTTAAACCCATCGCAGCGTTCTTTTCAAATTTCTCGTTTACATTTCCATCTTTTTAAATGATTTTTTTGGCATAGATAGTTGGTGTCGATCGCTAACCTGGTACTATTTATTTATTTATTTTTTTGGTTGAAGGATTTTTTTATGAGGTCACATTCTATTTCGGAACCGGTTCCAAAAATGACTAGTTCTCGCGTGGTTAGTGTGGTCTCTGAAAGTAAAATTTTCTAATTTAAGTTACATATCCATATTAAATATAAATTAAATGAGGTTGCATAGTTAAGTTTAAGAGAAATTGTTACAAAAACCTCATTATTAAAGAATTCAACTTGTATGCAGCTACAATTGCGCGATATAAAAGCATGGAATTATGAATAACGAGGATTGACATTCTCAAAATTGTACAAAGTTTCAACTGTAACCGTTTCCGCAGGGTCTTATTACTGCCTGGTCAAACTTCCACCAGTAAATTTGAACAGAAATTTCCTCCTTATTTAAATGCCCTATTCATGCGAATTTTCTGTCATTATATGTAGAGTTGCAAAGGCTAGAAAAAACCCGGGTTAAACCTGGGAATAAACCGGGTTTTTTGGGAATAAACCAGGTCTTTTGTGAATAAACCCGCTAATAAACCGGGTCTATTGAAAATAAACCAGGGAATAAACGGGTTTTTTGCAACTCTAATTATGTGCTATATTAATAGCAATATTATCTATTTGTATTTACTGGTTGAAGTTTGCCCCGGCGCTAGTCAGACCGTGCGGCTGCGCCATATTGGACTACATGAACAATATTCCTGTCATTTATCATCGAGTACCACCTGGGCAAACATCCACCAATTAATTTAAATAGAAAAATCGATTTAAACGCTTCATTCATGCAAAATTTCTCTCACAAATAAGGCAAAAATTTCTATTCGTTTTTATTGGTGGAAGATTGTCCCGGCGTTAATGAGGCCCTAATACGATGTAAGCAAACAATAGCCGCCATCTTGTGACTACATCCTCAGTTACTTCACTTGCAACTGGTAGACACTACACGATCTATCCCCTCCTCTTCATTCATACCTCCATCGATAAAATTTCTTGTGTAAAAAGTTCGGTCTTGTGTGTGCACATAGCGGAAAAAGAAGAACAAAGAGCAGCATAATCACATTTTATGACGTAGAGGTAGCAGAGAAAAGTAAAGGATAGAAAATCTCTCTTCTTAACCCTCTGACCGCTTAATTCATTTTCAAAATCCTTTCTTCCAATATGTAATCAAACAGTATATCCTCTATTATTACGTATTTCAAATCATCATGTATTTGAATTATGTAGTAAATTTATCCTTTGCATTTTCATCATTTGACTGTGATATTTTTAAAACGAAATTGCTTCGAAAATTGTGTATCAGATAAATATTTCTATAAATGTCTTCTCCATGCAAATTTAGGGTTAAGCTAACAGAGGGATAATTTTCACATTCGGGAATCACATACTCTAATCTTAATTGAGTTATCCAATTATCGAGTTATCGCAGCTCCAAGGTACTTTAAAATTCGGTAACAGACACAATCACAAAGGTAGAATTCTACCTTTTTTTAACGTTTGATCAATTAGTTACGAATTACCCTGTTCGAATTATGCAATAAATTATTCAAACTTTACTATATTGAAAACTGATCCTTTATACATATTTATTTATACATAAATACCAAACATGATCTATATAAACAAATAAATGAAAGCATGATTTGCATATATTTGTATGTAATTTTCAATACTTGAAATATTTACATGGTTGCTTTGAACGAATCTCGCTGAAGATGAAAATGTATCGAATTTATATCTTTTCTTCCGTATAAATTGTAGGAAGTCTTGTTTTACATTCGTATGAAAAGAGTATTTTCCACTTGAAGAAATTTGGTTGACAAATGCTTATATAAAGTATATTTCCTGTTTTATCCGAAAGTTTTCAAACAATTCGCTTTGAACGTTTATTCCCAATGCATTTTAACAATAGTCACGTTCCCAAAGAATAAAAAAAGGAAAATAATATAAAACATATTATTCTGAAGAAAGACAGGAGAACCATTTCTTGAGCAATTTATTCATTCAAAAGTTGAGATCGACATTTTATATAATTAAATGAATGAAATGTATAACCGAAATCAATTATATTTTACCTTTCAAATTAAAGTTTAGTTTTGAATTTCCTTTTATAATATCAACTACATCAAACTATAGTCCTACTGGCATAGTGACATTCATGTGTGTGTAAAATGTGAAAACTTCGTGACTCAAATTTAACTCTTATTGACGACATTGACGTTACGTGACGCAGAAGATGAGTCGTATACACGTCACTGTGAAGTCTGTGTGTCTCATTCGTGACGAGTTACAAATGACCAAAAAATTTCGTCGCTTAAATTTCACAGTAGAGTCACGAATTGACAGTTTCCCGAGAGAAGGGCAGGATTTCCAGTCCATGCACTCATGGACCCAATATAATTTTCCGCCTCTTCGCCTCTATTGTTTTCTTTCTAGCGACGGAAAACCTAATAATATAAAATGTTATTGAAGTAATAAATTAATGTGAGCCATTTTCGTTTATAACAAGAGATGACGTAGCATTTTTATTGTTTAAAAAAGAGCCTATATTCCATTACAAAGTGCTGTTATTTGCTTCTTTACATACGTATGGTGACCATGATTGAAGAATGAGTGTCGATTTTCTCTAGAATTAACATAACTATAAATAAGTTGGTTTTTTAAATATATTTTACTGGTGCCAAACATGTTAGCATTATTAAAGTTTGACTGTCCGTAACAGTTCGTAATCTTTTGCTTACACGAATACAGAATGCTAACGAATTAACTGATCTCTTGCAAATATTTTAGAAAATTTAAATCCACCCATAATTTCAATTTTTCTTAGCTGAATTTGACAGCGTACTTTGTACTACTGGGGGATATAGCATAAAATACTGTTTTATGCCACTGTTTTGTGCCACTCTGGGCCCGAGTCCATGTGGTTCATGCCTACATCATCCATCTCGAGAGGTATAATGCCATTAAATAAAGAAGTCACTATTTAGTCACTGTTGTGACTTGGACAATCTGTTACTATTATTTTACAGAGATATTACATATACAATAAGGAAACTTTGTTCATTTTTTTTAAAATCACTAATATTCTGTTTAATTGAATATGAAAATGATTCGGTTTTCCTTTTTGCATTTGTATATGTTTAACTTTAATATGAACACTTGTTCACAGAATGAAAATAAAAATATGGTGTTAAAAATGTACGAAGCTGGTTGTATTCTTGTACGATGGTTGTACGAAGATGGTTGTTATACACTGTTAGTGAAAAAGTTAAAACTAAAACTACCTTTTTTAATGTTCCATCTGGCTGCTAAGCTCACTAACTCGGGATTACTAATCTCTCGTAATTTTCACGACACTATGTACATAAATAGCTGCCTTACTCTATCCACATACGCACAAGTTTTCTCCCTCCTTGTCTGTATCTTCTTGGTTGCATTTGATCAGAAGCCTGTCATACAGCACAAGCGAACGAATGTGTTCGAAACTATGTTTGACCCCTTCATCAAAATTTTAGGGATTAAAGAAAATAAAATCATTTTGATATTTTCGTATTTTTTTAGTACGGATTAAAGAGCACATGATAAGATTAGATAGTTTGCTTGACATCATGCAAGGTTTTTACTTGTTTTCTACTAATGTTTTGACTTTCGTTTAATCTGTTGTTATGTATAAATTGGAGTTTTCTAAAGAAAATCCGAAAAATAGAAAATATTCAAATGATGTTTCTAAAGCTTATATATTTTTTAATAATTAAGAATTAAATCCTAGATTGCATATTCTGTTGTTTCCATATTATGTTAGATAAATGGCATATTAATTATTAATGATTACATAGTTAATTCTTTTTCTACAAATCACATATTCAAAATTGGTCGGAGCTAAATACTGACTCCAACCTTTTTGTAATCTGAAGTATAACATATCACTGTCAAAAAATAAAAAATAATCCGCTGGTTTTACGAAGGCTTGAATGTAAACGCTGTCTATTTTAGGGGCAAAATTGCATTTTAATGATTTTTTTGTTATTTTAGCAGTCAAATGTTGCATTTGACTGTTAAAAACAGAACCTCTTCTGTGAAATACCGTATTTACTCTTGTAAAATTCGAATGTTTTTTCTAAAATTTTTGGCCTAAAACGTAAACTATGCATTAGACGCGGTATATTTATGAACATGGAATGCATAACAAAGAATTGACATATTCTCAAAGTCTTGCAAATTTTCAATTGTAACCGGTTCGGCAGGGCCTGATTACTACCGGGGCAACTCTCACCACTAAATTTGAACAGAAAATTTCCTACTTATTTAAACACCCTATTCATGCAAAATTTCTGTCATAATTAATGCAAAAATATCTATCTTACCTAGGTAATAGATACCTTATCTATTACCTAGGTGGTTGTCAGGCCCTGCGGTTTCGCCATATTTTACATAAACAATTCTAATGTCACTGTCAGAGAATTTGATTACCGCCGGGTTAACATCCACTAGGAAATTTGAGTAGAAATGTTCGTGTTAACATGCAAAATTTGTCACAAATAAGGCAAAAATTTGAATTCGTTTTTACTGGTTGAAATTTATTTTGACGTTAATCAGGCCCTGATCCGATGTAAATAAACAGCCGCCGCCATTTTGTGACTACATCATCAGTTACTTCGCTTGCAACTATTAGACACTACACTATCTGTATCCCTCTCTTTAGTCATATTTCCATTTTCATGACAGACATGAAAACCAAGCATACTTTCACTATGTCACAAAATAATATACACACATTTCGCGATATAACGGTGCAAATGTAGAAATAATAAAATAACTGAAATGGCTGCACGTTTATTCATTATGCAAATTAATGACTTTCCTGATTTTATTGTGTTTTATGTAAATTATGTGTGTACGAGGTATATTCACAAAGTAAGTTCCGTTTCTATTTCTATCCGCAGCAGCATTGCGATCGCAGTTCCGAGCATGCGCGGCAGTTACTCTGACTGAAGGAGAAGAAATGTACGCCATTTTTAGATCGCTGCTGCCGACGTGTTATTTGTAGTGCTTCTTTAGAATGTCGGCCTTAATTGAAAATACCGCCGCTTGTGAAATCAGATCTGTGATTCGTTTTCTCAATGCAAAGAAAGTTAAACAAAGTGAAATTTATCGGCAAATCTGCGAGGTTTACGGACAAAATGCTATGAGTGATTCAATGGTTAGAAGATGGCTCAGACAGTTTAATGAAGGACGTGATCAAGTGCACGATGAAGAACGAAGTGGACGCCCGTCTTTGGTTACTGATGAACTGGTTCACGCAATTGAAAAGAAGGTTAAGAAAAACCGTAAGTGCACAATTAGTGCTCTTGCTATGGAATTTCCGCAAATCTCACGATCACTAATTCATGAAATTGTTACTGAAAAACTGAAACTTTGATAACTTTGCTCACGTTGGTTACCCAAAATTCTTACTGAACAACACCAAAAACAACGGATGGGCAGTGCAATTCAGTTTTTGACACGCTACAATGAAGACGGCGGTGATTTTCTTTCTCGGCTAGTCACGGGGGATGAAACTTGGGTTTCTTACGACAACCCTGAGAGTAAACGCCAAACAATGGAATGGAGGCCCACTTCGTCCCCAACGAACGTTAAGCCTAATCAAATCCTGACACCTCGAAAAGTCATGTGCACCATTTTTGGGGACAGAAAAGGCATTTCGCTGATTGATTTCTTACCACAAGGCCAAACAATCAATGCACATGTTTACTGCGAGACCATTAAGAAATTGCGCCGCGCAATACAGAACAAGCGCCGAGGATTACTGTCAAAAGGTCTTGTTTTTTTACACAATAATGCACGACCGCATACTGCGAACGTCACAAAAGAACTCCTACAGGAATTTGACTGGGACGTGTTTGATCATCCTCCGTATACCCCAGACCTCGCTCCTAGCGACTTCCATCTCTTCTTACACCTCAAATCTTTCCTTGGTGGTCAACACTTCACCGATGATGACGAGCTGAAAGAACATGTAACCACATGGTTGAAAACACAGGCGGCAACCTTCTATGAAGAAGGCATACAAAACCTTGTGGCACGCTACGACAAGTGCCTTACAAAATTTCGGAAGCTATGTAGAAAAGTAGTTTCACAGTTGTAGATTTTTGTATCTGTACACGTTTTTTTATATAACCAAACGGAACTTACTTTGTGGATATACCTCGTATTATGTAACATGAATAGAACAATGAAGAAAATAAGAATGACAATTTTGTTTTGCAAATACTAGATCTACACGATGTGTGGCGAGCACAATGCCATATGTTGCATAGAGTGAGATGCAGAGAAATAAAAGCTTTGATCAACAATTAAAGTATTAAAAATAAATTTTATTATATTATTATATTAGTTATTGTTTTTTTTAAAAATCATTCAAAAGAAGGAGATGCTTGAAAAGCTATTTGTTTTTGCGGAAACAGGACCGGTGACACATTTCTTCTGCCTAAGAGAAAGATTTTATTAACGAAGTTCAATATATTATTTCAAACGGCATGTTTTATTATATACAGCAATTGCTACTGCACTAAGATGTCGTCTTATGCATAGAATTGACCTTAGTTACGAAGTTCCACCCCTAAATTGTGCGTTGAAGTGTTTTATTCAATTTAACACCTAGTGTCAATAGTGTTCATTCAACGTAAAAGCGTGGCACATGAAGGCTTGGTTGTTAAAAAGATTTGTAATCCATCAACTTTTTTTTATTTTTCGATAAATTAATTACATCTTGAGTTATAAGCAATTATTACCTAAGTTTTTCTCTTTCGCGCTGTCGAATACGAAAATTTGGTTCCAAACGCCAACTTTGACAGCATTTTCAAAAGTTCTTCCCTCTTTACGAAAAAAATAGAAAACACTCTTCGTTTATACAGTATGCCCACTAAAGTCCCTTGCCACCCTCTTCACTTCGGAACAGCTGCTGCTATATTGATAAAAGTGGTGTCTAGGTATAGTGAAGTAGCCATGCGCTACACAATGAAACCGCTACAGAGCCACCTGGTGGAATGCTGCGGAGTTAGCATTCCTATCTCGAAAACGGAAAGAGATAGAGAAAAAAAGGGATTTACAAAGTGGTAGAGTATCATCGATTTAGTACGAAAACACACCTTGTGGACATTACTGCGACGAATAGAACGGTTGAAACGCGCATATTTTTTTTATGATTTCCTACACTGTGACGTGACAAAATGATCTTAGAAAGACAGAAAGAACCAGTTATGAAATCCACAAACATCGCAGGACATTAAACGACGCTATTACGGACACTTGTGCCAACGTGTCATCATTTATGCTCCAACGTGTACAACGTGAAATTCAAACAAACATCCAAATATGCATTGCAGCTGACGGTGAGAAGTTTGAAAATCTAAAATAAAGGTATATTATTATAACTAGTTGTTTTTTTCTTTCTAAGATACTTTTGTCACGTCACAGTGTAGGAAATCACAAAAAGACAAATGCGTGTTTTAACCGTTCTATTCTTCGTATTAATGTCCAAAATGTGTCTTTTCGTATTAAATCGATGATGCTCTACAACTTTGTAGATCACCTTTTTTCTCTATCTCTTTCCGTTTTCGAGATAGGAATGCTAACTACGCAACATTCCACCAGGTGGCGCCGTAGGCGGTTTCATTAAGTAGCGCATGGCTATTTTACTATACCTAGACACTACTTTTATGAATATAGCAGCAGCCGTTCCGAAGGTAAGAGGGTGGCAAGGGACTTTAGTGGGCATACTGTATAGTTTCTGAACAAGAGAACTTGCCAATTTTGTGCATTTGGAAATAAAAATGAAACCAGGAACGTGTCAGAAATTATCCAGTTTGAATTTATGAACAGTTTAATAGTACTCGTTTGGGTGGTGCTTCCGTTTCAATTTCATCAGGATCCAAAACTGGTATATTTGGAAGCCAGAATTTTTTTCTTTTCTTCGACATTCTATACTCTAATTTTTGTAAAAATGGGCCACGTAATTTGAACATGTTGTTAAAGCACGCTGTATACAAATATACATTTTTCAAATTGTCATTTTATAGTGTATAGTTTTTCTACAGAGATATACGATCATATTATTATATGATCGTCAATGATGTGTCACAATGAGTGATATTGGTAACAATGCGATTAAAAGTTTATGTAAAAAACAATAAAGCTTTGCCATAAAAACTATGCTAAAGTACTCCAGGTGACATTCAATAAGTAAATATCACCGTAATACGTTAAGCAACAATCGATTAAAATCGATTTTTAAAATCATTTATATCAGAAATGACATGACGTTTTCCAGTAACTGGAGTCGCACTTAGAAATTAAAATATATCCTCTTCTATTACTTCCCATAATAACGTATTTTGTTATGATATAAAAATCCATACCTAAAAATAAAGTTAAAATAAAAAATAGTAAAATGTCTTATTTACTATTACTTGCGGTCATTTATTTATGTATTTTGTTTTAAAGTCTGCACAGGCTATAAAATTATAGTAAAAAAATTAGATATACTGCATAGTTTGCTCTCAAATGCATTTAAATTATGCATCTTAAATTTAACCTCACGTTCCCGAAAGAAATATTTCTCTTTAGACGATAGTGTTTCGAAAGCACTTGCAATAAACTTTATTCTTGGAATAACCGAAAGAATTTCAAAATTTAGTTTATTCTTTTCCTTTGAACATCTCTTCAGACAGTCACGTTTTCAAAAGCAATATGAAATAGCGTCGTAAATAAAGTACGCAATGCAAAATAAAAGCGAGGGTATAAGAGAAACGCCGATCAAATATTTTTGTATTTTTCATATATCTTTTAAACCTAATTTAGAAAAAAGAGATTACGCAATTTGAAAATGCACTAATTTCTTTTATGCTTGTTCTTTTTAAATATTTCGAATACATAGCATTAATGTAAAAGGATTTGTTTTCTCGCTGGTTCAATTTAAAATTTATTAGGATCTAAAAATGCAAGCACCGTCATACAAAATAAGTAAATCTCTCCTCGCTCTAATTCTGCTGCAAAAATACATCGGTACCATTAGAATAGAAATAATGTTTACTACTAACTGATATGCATAGATTGGTATTTAAGGTCTGTCAATATTCCAAAATTCAAACTTACTATTAAATGTTTCAATAGAAACACTCTAATTAGACAAAATTGTTAGCTTCTAAATTAAAATTTACGCCCAGGTAAAGAATTGAGTTTCTTCACCCAGGTGTGAGTGTGCTTCATCAGAAACTTTCCCGTGGGAACGCTTGGAAAGAACTGTTTCCGGCATACCTTCTCACGTTGGTGTAGCTTGGAAGTAAAGTAAAACACCGAAAGTCCTTTGTGCTGCGAGCGAAGCTCTCGGACATTGATGTATCGGAAAAGATCACCCCAGTAGAAGCTTTGTGCTTTGAACTATGCCGGAGTCGGAAGAGAAATAGCACCTGTCGGGGGAGACGAACTCTGCACACGATATTATGTCTGCACACGACTCTATGTCCTTTGTTATGGAATATCCAATAACAGACTTGTTATAAATGGGAATGTCGTATCCCAGAGTTGCTCAGAGGCCACCTCGACCAAATCCCCGTCCCTAGTGTAAAATCCCCTGTGAGAGATTGAGAGTGAGAAAATCAGTTTTGGAAAAGATCACAACGAGTGAAGTTACTCTCTAGAGAGAGGAGAAGAAACATCTGTTTCTGACTCAGCGTAGCTAAGACGCTGGAGAAGTCTCATCTCTGACGAATTGATAAGCCAAGTATCCGAGAAAGCCCTAATAAAGCAAAGATAAGACAGGTGCCAGTGAAGGAGTTCTTAATTCCAATCTATCGAAGAAACCAAGAAATTCCGAGTACGGAACGGGTACATCTAGGACCGAGGAAACTGAATATTGAAACGACAGCAGACTGTGTTTTGCAGAACTATTGTATTGAGAGTTAGACTCTAAGTCATTAGAATATTAATCGCAAGCTGATGATCCTCTTAAATAATTAAATGATGTAACTACCCCTTGTATTTTAATATTAGAATCTATATTGTGTTCCAATAAAAATTCTATTAAAAATATAGAAGATTTCTCTCTGCAACTGTTTCGATACGCTACCACTTACCATCATAATCGGGTCTGCATAGAGGAGGCGTTTCAACTGGTGGCTAGCGGTGAGATGAATCAGCAAGGATAAATGACAATATCCAAAGACAAAGAGTGAACTCTGGAATTTGAATCGTCAAAGTGCTTAAAGAAGGAGTCTGAGTCTCCTTGTGACCTGAGTCTCTTTAGACTTCCCCGTGGATCAACAAAGCATCCGAAAGAGAAACCTGACAAGAGTTCTGGAAAGTTCCCCATCTGAAAGAGAAACATGACAAGAGTTCTGGAGAGTTATTCGTCTGAAAGAGAAACCTGACAAGAGTTCTAGAAAGTTCCCCGTCCGAAAGAGAAACCTGACAAGAGCCTGACAAAGATCTTGATAGAGACCCCCATCTGTGCATCTGTAGAGCCCTGAAAGATTGACGCCCTGAAAGACTGACGCCCTGAAAGATTCTTAGAAATGAAGGTAAGCTTTTTTTACTATTCAGAGTGGCTTAAATTGTTAATAGCGTTTGTATAGGTGTTGTAGCGACAGTGTTGTAGGCTTGAAAAAAAAAGAGTTGTATGTTTATTTTTGTGTGCGTAAATGTTTTGATAAATTGCTCCGGTAGAAAAATAAATAAGAAGTATTGTGAGACATGTTTCCGATATAACTGTAACTTATTTAATAGACAAATTTTGTAGTTAAGATTAAGTTATTGTAGAATTAAATTAATGCAGACCGAACATTGTGTAGTGTTACAAAAATTTTAGCTGAAACTATAAATGAGAGATCTTTGTAGAAAAAAAAATATCGAACTCATTTCATATTTAAAGATAACAGCGTTGATTTTATATTTTTTGTGAGTTATTCTAAATCTTTTAAGAGTGGATGCAGAGAATAAGACCACCATTGATTAAAATAAAAAGGAATTGAATAAGACTTTTGCAATTTAAATATTTTTACAAATTTAAAAATTGAAATTGTTGTTTTGTATAAAATTTATCCCATATATATTTTATAACCAAATGCCAAGGTGAATGTAGACGATAGGATAGAGTTGCTTATTTTTATATGTTGCATATTCCCTATATATTATTGTTAAGCGTACTTTTTTATGAGTGTATATTTCAGTAATATTTTAGCGCACTTGGTAGGAATACCATTAAATCTTATTGTATTATTTTATATTTGTGGGAAAGATAATTTCTAATTTTAAACTTTAAAAATGTCGGAGCTTAAATATTTTAGGAAAGCTGATTTGCAAACGTTAGCTTACGAATTTGAGGTCATTTTAGAAGAAAATGATACAGTACCGAAGATTATAAAAAAGATAGAATCGTCAGATGGATTCGAGAAAGAGCTTGCTTTAGCGCAAATTAAACATATAGAAAAAGATAGGGAAAATAAATTATTGGCAGAGAAGGAAGAGAACGATAGACTTCGGATAGAATCGGAGAAAGAGAAAGTTAGACTTTGGGAAGAATCGGAAAAAGAGAAGGAGCGTGAACATGAATTAGCTAGGTTGAAATTAACACAAGAGTCAGATGACAGAAGTACAGCATCAGGTAGCATCTCGGTTAGAACGAGTAATTTACCACTAAAAAGACCTATGCATCGCTTTAATGAAAAGAATTCGGACATTTCGTTGTTTTAAAATTTATTCGAGAGGCAGGCGAAAAAATGTAATTTAAATTCGGATGAGCTCGTGACGAAGTTGCTATCACTATTACCCGTGGGAATGTCGAGTTAATTTTAAGAGAACCCGGAGACAAAATTGATGATTTTCAATATGTGAAAGAAAAATTGTTAGAGCGTTATCGCTTGAATGCAGAAACGTACCGACAAAAATTTAGTCAACACCCTCGGAACCCTAATTCAGTCTGGAAAGACCTGATTTTTGAACTTAATAGTTTTTTGGAAGGTTGGCTGTCATGCTTACAAATTACGGATTTTGAAAGATTGAAAAATTTACTTGTCACGGATCAAATCAAGGGGAGAGTGTCTCCCGAAATGCGCGAACACTTCATAGATAAATTAAAGACCTGGAAGAATTAGTGAAGCTCTTAGATGCTTACGAAGCAATTAGACGCCCGTTTAAAAAACGTGGAATCCTAAACTCCCTGTAGAAAAGAAATTTGAAAGACCCAAAACTTTTGAAAATGTGCGAAATGGAAATAGAAATTCGGAGATTAACTATAATTAGAGGGATCGTAATGATAATAGAGAAAGGGAAAAGGCGTTCGAAAAAAGGCGCGAAGTCAAGTGCTACGCGTGTTTGAAAAGCGGACATTACAAAGTAGATTGTCCGGAGATTAAAAAGAGGGAGAGAGATGCTGCGCGGGCCAGCCACTTAAATAGAAAGCCGACACTTGAGGAAACCTTCTCCCCCTATTTGAGTAAGATGTTAGTAAATGGAAGGGAGGCAACTGCTTTGAGGGACAATGGGAGTGCCATAGACTTGCTTCTGTACGACTTAGTCAGTCAGGATAAATTGAATGGAGACCACGTATGGATTAAAACTCTTTTGGACCGTAAACTATACTGTTTACCTATAGCAGAAATTACGTTAGAAATTGAAGGTGTAGGGGTGATTGAAACTAAAGCAGGAGTGAACAATAGAGATTCAAACATGAAACACTATTTGTTAGGTAATGAAACTCAAAAGTTGTTAGAACAGGCAAAGGGAAAATCCGAATTAGTGAATGCCGTTTTGACGCGTGCTCAAACGAGAAGAAATGTTGACAAAACTCCGGATCTGGAAAATAAACAGATTATGAATTCCGAGAGAGAAGGGGAAAATTTTCGCGGAAGCAATGAAGAGGAAACATTGATTTCAGAAATAGAGGGTGAGGACCTGGGATGTCCGATAGAGTTGGACAGTGTAGAGAAAGGATTACTGCCATTGTTAGTAGAAGATGGATTTACGAATCTGGCAAAAATAGGAAGGGAGGATTTTAAAATGGAACAGGACGTGGATCAATCTCTCAAAGAGATTAGAGAAAAAGGCGAAGGTTAAAAAGTCCCATTTTGAAATAAGAAATTCTCTGATAATAAGAAACATGAATTATAATCGCGGGAACGAAAGAACGCAGGTGGTTGTTCCATTGAAATTTCGAGTAGATGTGTTAGGTGCGTGTCATGAAGGAATTTCGTCTCACCTAGGGGAAACGAAAACTAAAGATAAAGTGTTGCGTTATTTCTTTTGGCCTAATATGATCAAAGAAATTGAAGAATTTGTCAAGACATGTGACCCGTGTCAAAGGATAGGGAAAGCTGGTGAAAGGAAGAAAGCGCCGCTTAAACTTGTACCGATAGTGGGGGAAATATTTTCGAAGTTAAGCTGTAATCTTGTGGCTGTAATCTATGCGTCGCATCAAAATACCCTGAGGCAATACCGGTGTCCGATATGAGGTCTGAGACCATTATTGAAGCCCTAATGATGATATTCAGTAGATTAGGATTTCCAAGGAAAATCCAGACAGACCTGGGCCGGAGTTTCGTTAGCGATTTAACGACCGCCTTTCTTAAAAAGTTCGGTGTTAAGATAGGGAACTCAAGTGTGTGTCGATACGAAAGTAATAGTGTTGAACGATGGCACAGGGCAGTTAAGAGGCTTTTGAAAGTAATATGTGTAGAAAACGGATCGAATTGGGAAGCAAACTTGCCCTATGCATTGTTAGCATTACGGACGGTTCCGCAAAATTCGACAGGTTTCAGCCCCGCTGAACTAGTGCACGGAAAGAATTTGAGAACCCCGGAAACATTATTGTTTAAAAAAATGGATGGGAGAAGGGGAGGAAAATGAATTCGTGACGGAATAGGTTTTTAACCTCACGAACAGGTTAAAAAGATGTCAAGAATTAGCCGTTGAAAATATGTCAGCAGAAAGGGTAAAAAGGAAATTTTGGTTTGACAAAAAAGCGGTAGAAAGAAAATTTAATGTGGGAGATGAGGTTCTGGTTTTAGCAACCAGTAAACCAAACAAGATGTCAGTTAGTTGGATAGGTCCGAGAAAAATTGAATCGAAAATCTCGGAAACGAATTATATTGTTCCTGGGAGGCGACAGAAATCCCAGATTTATCACGTGAATTTATTAAAGCCCTATAAAAAACGGGTGGAGTTAGTAAATATATTAACGCGAGAGATAAGCGAGATTGAGGATAAACAAGATTTAGACATAATTTTTCCCAGTTCCGATTTCGAGGTTTATAAGTTCGATGAAGTCGTAAGAGAGAGTGATTTAACAACTAGATGTACTTCCGAACAATTGCGACAATTGCAAAATTTGTTAGACCGTTATGGGACAGTATTTTCGAATGACCCAGGACGTACGGACCTAATCGAGCATGATATAGAATTGTCGGAGCTAAAACCCGTCCGGTTGAGACCCTATAGAACATCACCCAGACAAACGGAGATACTTCGCAAAGAGATTAAGCGAATGTTAGAATTAAACCTTATAGTAGAAGGTGAATCTGAATTTGGCTCTCCAATTATACTCGTGGAAGTTCCAGGAAAGGACCCGAGACCCTGTATAGACTACAGAAGACTAAATGCCATCACAAAAGTAGAATTTTATCTGTTACCCAATATTGAGAAAAGAGTGGAAAAAGTTTCTAGTGCAAAGTATATTACGGTTTTAGATTTAACGAAGGGCTACTGGCAAATTCCAATGACCCCGAGGGCGCAGAAATTAGCAGCTTTTGTTACAAGATTCGGATCCTATTACCCTCTGGTCATGGCTTTTGGACTCTTGAATGCATCCTACAGGTTTTCAAAATTTATGGATAAAGTATTGAGAGGGCTTGAAGAATTCTGTTTACCCTATCTAGATGATATGGCAATTTTTTCGGATAGTTGGGAGGACCATATGCGTCATCTAGAAATAGTACTTGAAAGGGTTAATGATGCGAAACTCAAAATCAAATTGGCGAAATGCAAGTTCGCTCAGAAAACCGTAAAATATCTGAGGCATATAGTAGGAGAGGGACGTCGGAGATCAGCTGAGGCAAAAATAAAAGCAATTAAGGAATTACCGGTTCCGAAAACGAAAACTGAAATTCGTAGATGTTTGGGTACGACAAGTGCCAGTGAAGGAGTTCTTAATTCCAATCTATCATAGAAACCAAGAAATTTCGAGTACGGAACGGGTACATCTAGGCCCGAGGAAACTGAATATTGAAACGACAGCAGACTGTGTTTTGCAGAACTATTGTATTGAGAGTTAGACTCTAAGTCATTAGAATATTAATCGCAAGCTGATGACCCTCTTAAATAATTAAATGATGTAACTACCCCTTTTATATTTAATATTAGAATCTATATTGTGTTCCAATAAAAATTCTATTAAAAATATAGAAGATTTCTCTCTGCAACTGATTCGATACGCTACCACTTACCATCATAATCGGGTCTGCATAGAGGAGGCGTTACACCCAGATATAAAATGTTTAAGCCATATGGATGAAAAGTTTAGGAATTAAAATTGTACGATGTTCTTATCGTTTAATATGAAATTAATTTTTAATATAATTATATCCTACAAATAATAATACTATCATGCTTTTTTTGTATGAAATACTACTTAAATACTCAAACATAAATATCTTAGTAGGGAAGGTCTCTAACTGCCAGATTGGGATTTTGTCGAGAGTGGTGTCGTTGGAAAGCTCTTACCATGGTGATTAAGGAAATGTATACAACTAACCGTCCGAAAGTAACTGGTGAAGTGTTATAGGCCGATGTATTTTTGTCATTTATTGATTTCGCTAGGTCACTAGCTATGCAGGAAAGACACTCTGTGTGGTAGAAAAGACAGCTTACAGTACAGTTATATAACTTGTTGTTGACAGTGCCACGTTCTTTCTAGTAAGAAACAGAAGATTGTGACCAAATTTTCACAATCATATATAATTAATTGGACTGCACTGGCTTGGAGTATGCTTTAAAGAACATCATGATTTAACTCCTCGCCTGATCCTACGGTAGCAGGGCCTATGGGGGCCGTTTCCGAGGCGCTCAACCATGGAGAATTTCAGCAGTACCTGTGGCTCGCGTTCCATGCGCGCTCGTTCAGGGGTGGTGGCACGCTCCCCTGTGAAATGCGAAGTCGGGCCCAATTCTGAAGATGTCGTCGGCGAGTTTTTAGGCTTTAGTGTTGTTGCCGACAAAGCGAAGATTGCAAAACTCCTTCGTTTGCAGCTGCTAGAATATCTTGGGGAATCCGAGGGAAAGTAGCCAACGACTGAAGAGAAGGCCATTAGTCAGCGAATATTCAAGACAGTGAAGGGGATGATCGAAAACGATTTTTTACGGTCGGTCGATATTCTGTATGAGAGCAATATCAACGAAAATCTACTTATAAGTAATTTGGAAGTAAATACGAACCCCACTTTCGAATATGAAGAACCTGCGACAAAAAAAAGCGGACAGGAAGTGAAGGAGTATCCGTAGAAATAATAGCGAAAGCATTAGAAACGTATAAGAAGGCAAAGAAAAATAAACTAGAGGCTGTGCAGCATATATGTTGGCGGGTAAAAGACCACAAAATGTTTCAACGGTGGGCACAATACATAGGGTCAGGTGGGAACATGCAGAGCAAAATTAAATTAATTTCCAAACACGCGTGGTTGCAATTTTATCATCATAGCAGGCAGTTAAAAGCCGGCGTTCATGACAGGGACCTCAAAATGTGGGCCATTGACAAATCATTGGAGCTTGGAATTCCCGGATTCACAGAAAGCTCACACTTCATCAAGAATTTCAAACAGGCACATAAAATAACAAGTCGAAAGGTGACACAAATCGAACAAAAATAGATTTGTGTCCTTGCAACTGTGATCGATGAATTCCAGGAAAACGTGATAAAAATGATTGAGCAGCGAAAGTGTCCACTGTCCAACGTCTTGAACACCGATCAAAGTGGCTTCCAATACAAGATTGTATCTAACAGAACTCTCGATATGAAGGGATCTAAAGACGTGGTTGCATCGGTAATCAGTAAAACCAAAACGACTCATTCCTATACCGTGCAAATGTGTTTTAACGCCATTGGAAATTTATAGGACCTTTAGCAGTTCTAACACATGAATGTCAGAGGGAATTTGGTCCCAAAGTTATAGAAAAACTGCAATGAATATCATCCTCAAATTTGCTCATTACATGCTCCACGCCAGGAAAGAGCACAAAACAAATAACAGTGGCATACTTTGATGAACTAAAATAATCGATTGGTGATTAGAAAACAATCATGGAGCTGGATAGTTGGAGTTCCCAAACGGATCTACGTTTATGCATTGAGAAATTTGGATTCAGTTTAGAGCCTGTTTTTCTCCCACCGGTCACGACAAAATTTCTTCAGCCGTTAGACGCTTATTTCTTTCAACAATACAAGTACTTAATAAAGGGAATAGTGGAATATTAAAAAAATTATCAGAGTGTTTGTTGATATGTCGATATGACCACTAAAAAAATAATAATAAAATTGCATAAGTTGGCCTATAACCCCTTCTCCTCGCCCACCGTCGATGACATAAGTCTATCAAGACACGGATCCCGTTTTCTAATCAGTTAAACAGGCATGCTTTAACTTAACTAATAACACCTCTGACAAAGTATTCAATTCTTCTTACTTTCTTTTTACGCATTAAAAGAAAGGTCTCAGAGCTCTACGTAAAGAACTCCTACATTTTCCTTCCATAAGAGAGTCGTCTGGTATATAACGTTTTATTCTTGAACTCATAACTTCCATTTCTAGTACATAAAAGGCATTGATTGGACTTTACAGAAAATCGTAAGTCTCTATGCACTTCAGACTTTGACATTAAATCTGACATTGGGACCCAGTAACTTTCACACTACTTGAAAAACCTACTGATCTTCTACTTCCGATAGTACTCAAAAAGCGCTAGTTATATATGCCGTTGACAAGAGGAGGAAATAGGGACTCTTATTTCAAACCTGCAATTGAACGCAACTCCAGGTTCGCTCTTTGAAGCGAAGGTAGTCTGGCAAAGATCTAAATATGCATGGGATATATGGACAGTAAACAAGACGTTAGCTAGAATAACTTGAAATCCCCCACTCGAGACCCACGGACAGTTAGAAGCTGTTGAAAGGCTAAACTTAATTTAGTCTGTTCATATGAAATTTCTATAATATCGTCCAACATTGTGCATCTGTGTGTCCATAGCTAGCGGTGTTGTAATAAAAAAGCATAAAAGGAAAGCCGTGTGTCTTGACACCTCTAATACTGTACGCTACACTGCAAAACATTGTAGAAATGTTTCTTGATGTAGAAGAAATGTTTATGAAAATTCAGTGTTACCTTAGAAGTACCAACGATTATAGAAAATTTTCCACTTTTCTTAACCCGTAAAGAGCAGAATTAACCAGATTAACAGAACCAAAATTAACAGAAATGTTTTTACCGAAATATATAGACAAAAATGGGTCATCTTCTATACTAATAAAAGAAAGTTTAGCTCTGTGTGTGTGTGTGTGTGTGTGTGTCTGTTGGCGATGGCTAGGAAAATTTAGCTCACCTAGAAGTCTGTAAATTTAGATTTAGGTAGTCCAAACACTCTCCTGGTATACCGGAGCCTCAGAAGTTTAAATTTTTGAAAATTAAAGTAGTTATCAATTAAAAACTGATCAAAGATCACAAATAAAAAAGTCATTATTCTGAAGCGAACTGGCGCATGTACAGAAACCAATTTCCGTATCTTCCGAAACAGAAGAAAGAAAGCAGAAGACATTCCGTTTTTGTTTAAAGTATTTCTAAATTCGCCAAGCACAAACGGCTAAAAATACGGAAAAACCGGCTACATATTCTAAAAGAACATACTTTTACGTCTCGAACGATCTGGTTGGTTTGAAAAAATTTTACATTTAACCCTTTCAAAAAAAATAATCAAAAAGCATCGAATTCGTGTTTTTTTATTTTCTCCCGTTTTCCGAGCCTTGCATCTACCGGAATACAAAATATACGGAAAAACGAAGGTCACCAAATTAAAGAACTGTTTTTGTCCTTTTCAAAGCCACCTTTAGTTTTAAAAAATACAAAAATTCACTCTTCGAAAAAGTATATTTTCTGTATGCCGTTTTGCGATTTTTGCGATTTTGGCAATTTTTAAAATTTTGCATCGGCGATTCAGAGACAGGTACGAAAAACTAAAAATACCAGACAATATCTACATTTATTCCTTTTTCGACATATGTATTTGTTTTTGAAAAATACGAGTATTAACCCTTCAAAAAAAAGTCGTGCGCAGGACTCTCTTTTGCGAATTCCGATTTTCTGCTATATATTAAATCTGGCATCGGCTTTCTAAAATAACCAAACAAAAAGCAAACACACCTAAAGACATCTACGTTCTATCGGGTTTAGGCAGAAACCTTTAGTTTAAAAAACAAATCACGTTAAACCTTTCGAAAACGTTTTTAACCGTAAGTCAATTTCGCTTTTTTAACTATTTCTCCTATCTTTAAAAATACGAATTGGCGTTTATAAACAAGATACGAAAAACTAAAAATACCGTGCCTAATCTATATTTCTTTGTTTTTTAAAATCTGGTATCCGTTTTGAAAAAAATTAATTTTAACCCTCCGAAAAAAAAATCCTTTTCAAAACTCACTCACGCGAATTTCTCTTTTTTGGTCCAGATTTAAAAATCGGCATTGACTCGGGAAATGCAAGTACGGACAAACAGTAGACTCCAGATCATAGACACGTTCATTTTCTTCAAAATGCATCGTTGGGTTTAAAAAAATATCTACATTAACCCTTTAGAAACCGATCGATTACGTAACCCACTTTCGCGATTTCCGCTATTTTGGCAATTTTTACCCGTAGTTAAATTTCAATTCTACTAGGAAATTTGGTTGGGTCAAGTGTTCTGAAAAGGCCTCTTCCAGAACAGACTGCGCCCTCTGGCGGTGGAAAGTGGAACTATAGGTGTATATCTGGTTCTTTGGACCCGATTACGACGGGGTTAGGCTCATTCGACTTGATATCTTTAGCCTTAAATATTTTAGCTGCACTTTCGACCGCCAGGATGCGCTTTCCGATCTTGGGTTTTATGAGACCGATTACGACGAAGTTTGCCTCATTCGACTTGATTTCGATAACCTTACAGATTTCAGTCATATATTCGTATAGAACAGATTATTAATATTTCGGGCCCGGGCAACGCCGGGCGGATTAGCTAGTTTTTATATATAAAAACTTTCAGAAACCTATTTTTCTGCAGTAATCAAACACCTTTGAGTTATATTTTTGTCATACTATAAAAACACAGCAACATTATTTTTGGATTTCATTTGAATAAACATTATGGGTAGAGAATTACTATTTCATGTATATCCCTATTATTTTACATAAAAGTTTACAAGCTTTGAAATTTATAGAAAACATACACAAAATTAAACAATGTTGCATCAAAAACTATTGAGCTATTTTGATTGAAACTGCTATCAAAATAAACTACATGCTTTATCTAGTGAGCTTAGTAGAATTTTCCGGTTATGTCAATAAATAAAAAGTTTAGAGCTTATCGTAGAACTACAAAAAAGTCTTGGTACACTTTATGTCAAATAAGCTATTTCAGTTTAAAAAAGTTTATAAAATGAAACATACTTTAGAACAAGCACAAACAAACATCTATAGACAAAGTAATATAGTACAAAGTAATATGTATGTACGATGTGTATAAAATTCATAATTTCCTAACATTCTCAGCTTAATATTTTGTGTTATGCTAATAGATTTAATAAATACTGCTTAAAATTTATGCGATTTTTAGAAACGATTATATATGCATCATATTTAAATGCATTGTTGTAATTATCATACAGTTGTAATCACATTATTACCACCATCATTAGCGTTAATAACGAACATTAGCGTTACAAACGGACATGTTTGTAGGTATGTTGTTATAATATACATATTTTATAAAGCGCTTAAAACACTATTCACTAGCAGATGAAATGCATTTATTTATTATTTTATTCTTATTGTTGTTTTGATTGAAAATGTCCGCTTATAAACAGAAATATCTTTATAGTATTTGTTTTATACATTTGTGTTTTTCCTTGTTTTTAAACTTTTTTCATAAGAACTGTTTGCTTAAAGATAAAATATGTTTTTGTGTATGTGTGTGTGTTTGTATTTGTTTTAAATATTTACTTACTCTAGAAAAATATAACTTAAGAAATTCTGTCTCTCTTCTGGAAAATGTCTTTTATCTTTATTTTAAACTTAGTTTAAAATATTAAAAAAATATACGTCAATCATAACGAACAACATATTTATTTTAATACTTTCATTCTCAAATTATTGTCACCTAAAAAAAAAGATATTACTGGAAAAATTTTGCCAACTTAAACCAGTTTTTCAAAATTTTATCTGTGCAGTCATTATTATTATATTTTTTTAAATCTTTCTTCTCATGAATTAAAAATTTAATGTGGCAATCGTATTATCATTTTACAAACGAAATATTCCTTCTTTCGCTTCCCACAAGGTTATTTTAAATTTTTTTGCAATTTTAATTTAAAACATATTATTTAAAGAATATTCCTTATTCTCAGAGAATATAATATTTTTTTCGCGGTCTTTTATTATTTTTCGCATTTAAAGTATAATGCACTTCCGAAAGAAATTGCTTCGCTTTCCTGATTTTTTATTTCTCACCATACTCTTTATTAGGTAAACATTTTTCAAAATGCATACAAAGAAAACACCTGCAAAAGAAATATTTTTTCACGGTTTTTCTCCTTCACTTATTCCTATTTGTAAATAAGTCCTTTTTAAAAAGTTAATTCCCACTTTCAATAGTAACCTTTTATTATATCGTAAAAAAATAATATTTTTTTCAAATCTATCATTATAAAAATACATATATTTTTTACATCTTACTACATTATTCTTGTTGGAACGTATAATGATAAAGAGTACTTTACAATGCTTATTACAAAAAAATTATAATTTAAAAAAAGGCTTTTTTTGCCATAAAATATTTTAAAGAATGCGTTTCTTTAAAGTGTCTATATACATTACATTATGTTTTTTATTAATAAAAAAAGTGCAAAATAAATATATTTTTTTAAATATCTCACATCAGATTTTTTTTAAGTTGTTCAGAAAATTTGCTGTGTAGAGAACTATAAAGTTTATGCTTTGCGGATTTGATTTTATAGAACCACCTTCCCATGACAGATTTCATTCCAGTTAGATTCATTTTCAGCCTTGTTGAAATATGCGTTAACTTAAGTTAAACAGATTTTTTTAAGGCTTCTATTTTAGATTTTTTTCTAACTTGGTTTCAGTTCAGCGATTAATTCAGGGAGTGTGGGGTATCTTCGCCGAGCATCAAAATGTCCCTTCCTCAGGAAGGTTTGAGATTTTATGTTTCGTAATGGTTTCGTAAAAGCGGAAATCCTTCCCCAGTAACTCCATATTGTCAGCCCCTCTCCCCCCCGGAACTGCAATTTTTCCTTCAGGCGAAAAATGCTTAATAAATTCCTGCTACAATTTTGTTGGCCAATTTTGTAATTTTTTTTGTTTATTTTTATTTTTTAACAGCATTATTAAATAGACAGCAATTTATATATATATATATATATATATATATATATATATATATATATATATACTATCTCAATATTTTTATATTTTTAGCTTGTTAAAATATGTTTAATTAAATTTAAATTCTTTAATCTTTTGATAATTTACATGATATAAAAAAAGGAATATTGATGAAAAAAAAAGGCCTGCTGGATTTTGCGTTTTATTATCTTTAGTACTTCAATAATAGTATTTTTGTTTCAGTGTTTCTAAATAATACTTTCTATAATTTGACCAAGTGGATATTATGAATATTACTATAAAAAAGTATTATTCAGTTACACAAGATATATCTTTTCTTTGACAAACATAGCGCCACATTTGTTTAAACATTATATTTTTTGAGAAAAAATATTCAAACGATTATTAATAATTTATCATATAATTGGGAAGGAAATATGTTACACACGTGACTAACGGGTTTTTGGGAAGGAGTATTTGGCGGCTGATTCCAAGTTTAATGACAAAAAGTCTATTATTTGACATAAAATACGCCAAACACTTGTTTACCTAAATAACAGTAGCATAATAAGAGTAAGAACATGGTTTTACTTACCCATCATACGTAGTATAGGGTAAATCTAGTAATTTTTTTGAAAATCTAATTTTTTTTGACTGATTTCACGTTTCAGACACTGGAGATTCCGAAAAACATATTTTTAGAAAAAAAAAATTCTCTTACGTCTGTCTGTGTGTCTGTAAACGCTCTATCTCCCGAGCAAATTGAGACAGAGACGTGAAATTTGGTATGTACTTAGTATGTAATAATGGGAAGAAGCTTATTGAATTTCAGTAACCTCGATTATCCGGAACTATTTTTTTCGGACTCTCAAAATATTCGTTCTGATAAAAGGTATATAAAAATTTTCCAAATTGTTTATTTTAAGGAGTGAATATAAAAGACAATTTTGCATAAAGAATGAAGTCGATCGGATAATTAGTTGCCGAAATCTTTGTAATCCTATTTTCCACACTCTTCGATTTTTCATGATCCTGTATTTCATTCAAGTTTTTCAATTCAAAGATAGATTTTAATTTTAAATTAGACGCTTAATTCGACGCAGTAAACCGTTAGTTAATATGATTATAATTTTTGGAATAATAAGGACGTTTCTTTTACGCAATCCAGTAATAGAGCGTTTAATGTTTATGACGTCATCAAGCCACGATTTTATTCGAATTGCAATGCATTTTCAAAATAGTTTACACATGTTTTATTTTCATATTTTATATTATGTATATCCATGATGGGTAAGTATTAAGGTGACCCCCAACGACTAGTTTATTTTTGCTTGAATTAAAAATGTGCATCCCTCTTAATTTAAAATAAAAAGGATGAAGTATTCAAGCCTTTAACAGACGAAAAGTTACAAGTATATACCTATAGAAAACTTTACTTTATAGAAAACTAAATAGCAAACTTTATTAATCGCATGTTATGAGGCAAATTTCTTGCGTTTATTTATCATTTTGTCAAAGGAAAAACTCATACATTGTTATTTTTTTTTGTCACAACCATGAACAAAATGTTAATGTTGCTGCTGTGCTGTGGAGCTTTACTGTGTATTAGAGATGACAGATAGTTTCTGTTAACAGGTTCCATCTTTACACCACCAGCTTTGGTATCAGGCTTACCTAGTACATTAATCTATTACTTTTGTAACTCTTTATTATAGCCTAGAATCTTTTTTTTATTATTTTTTTGTTAAGATCTTTTTTTAATATAGGTTATTTTCAAAAAAATTAGGTAATTTTTTTATACCTTTTTTGGGTAACATTTTGCATATTTCGTCTTATTTTGAAATATTAATATTTTAAAAATATTCTAAGCTCAGATTGATAACGCACAGTTGAAATTTACGAATGATCAATAAAAGTGTTTTTAATGGACAATGGTGATAAAAAAAACATTGAATTGCATTATCTCTTTTCTAAAGCAGTTGAAAATTACGCTTTCATGAATCGACATTCACCTCTTCCCTTCCCTTTGTTCGCTGATCGGCAAAATAAAGAAATACATCCACAAACTAGAAATAAAATGGGAAACATCTCTAGATAAGGAAAGGCGACAAAATTTCTCATTTATCGTTTCTCACATTCGAAACTTTCATTAAAAATGCAACTTCAAATGTTACAGAGGGGAATAAAACTATTCATAACTTTTTAGGGTACAAATTCATAGATACAGGTAAATTTACCCACTAACATAAATCCGAATGCTCCGACTAACTAAATAGATGATCAATTGTGTATTTTAACCGAACGGAATATAAAAATATAATTTATTAAAAATTCAGAATTCAGTAAAAAAATATCTTTTTTATGTTTTTTAGTTTTGAAGAAATAATTTACCATTTAAAATATTATCCTTTGGAAATTCCGTTAATGAACATTACAAAAATACGTCGCTTTCTTTTTAATTATTTGTATTTACTATTAAAATGACTATTGCATGATCTCTCTGAGTATGTTTTTCAAATTAGTTACGGAGTCTTAAAATTAAACATTGCGCGTACAAATGCTTTTTTTTTCTCTTTTTGAATAAAATATAATCACACGAAACAAAAAAGGTTTCTAGCTCTCCTCTTTTTTTTTGTTTTTTTTTGTTTTTTGAGTTATGACAAAAAATAATAAAATAAAATAAATAAAATACATTTGCTCAGTATTGAGTCTGAAGAACCCCAAAACCCTCACGCAATATGTGTATACAGAAAGTATTTCCTTTTATCAGATTTAAAACCAGCGCAACGAAAAACTGTCCCAAATTTACTCCCATAACTTATATAAAAAAGCGTGAATATCTGTGACCAAAAATGTCTGATATTATTTCCTTTCTTTTTAATAATCTACTGACGCGGCCGAAATTAATAAGCTAATTCTTCTACGTCACATGCTTGTACATACTTTTTTTATTAACTGACTCCCAACAACATCGAGGCGTATTTAAGGTATGTGCGCGCGTAGATTTTGAGCGGATGCTTCGATTTTGATCATTTTTAGGTAGCTTTCATTACAAAAAGTAAGAAACTATCAATTGAAGCCACCCGGAGGAAAACAATTCCAGAAAACGTCGTTATATTGGCGTTGATCATGACCCCCAGATCTCAAAACCCCCTTCCGTCCAAATGTCGATTTATGTGTGAAGGATTCCTGCGTAAACGGGTTTAATTTTTGATTTTTAGTGAACGTAGTTCTTCGCACTGACTAATTTGGCGAAATCCTTATTAAATTCAGTATTGACCAAAACTGGGAATGAACTTCTGTAATCAGGTACAACGCATTTTAGCATCATGTGTTTGAGTAAACTTAGCTGAAATCTTAAAAACAAAGAAAAGGGAAGATGCCTTTTCCTCCCGGTATAAGCTGGAAGGATTTTTTTTGCTGGAATGGATTCATTCTGATGGTCCTTCCAAAGATAACTAAAATATCAATAACATGTTACACCGAAAAGATAAAATGACAATTTGTGGGAAAATCCCTTATCGTTCATTACTTTCAGAAAGTAACTGCAATTTCAATCACTATATCGCATATATTTTTCTCAATTTTTACGACATTCAGCTGGCTCTTTCATATGAGTAATTGACTAGTAATTAATGCTATAACTACTAACTAATACTACTAATGTTATAACTACTATTATTATTATTAATTAATGCTACACAATAAAGCATTGTTAAACATATTTTCATTTATACATTGTTTTAATGAAGTCCTGATTCAATCCTATTCATTTTAATTGAAAAATAATTCGATTACGCAACGTACAATTTCGTTTATACGTCATCTTTTATCATACAAGTAGGTTTTCTATGTTTATTTTCTTCGACCCAGGATATTCACTCTAGCCGTTTTTTTTTTTTTGCTTTTTTAAGATGAAATTGAGAGAAAAGCTTTTTGCCCAGATCAAATGGACTAAAGAACAAGTGTTAAAATCTAGATTGTCGGATTTTGATCAGAATAGGGTTAATTGCTCGTTCAACCTACCAGACCACTTTCTTACTGTACATGGTTTGCTCTTATCAGTACAGCTCACTATCAATTCTTTGTATTCTAGACTTCTTTTTATTTCTGCTCTGGCCTTTTTTTGATAATATGTCTTCAAAACACAAGGCTATCTGGTTAAAGGAAAATAATAAATTGTGAAAAATGTGATAGAAGTAAAGGGCTGACAAAAGTAGAACTGTCTAAAAGGATGGGTTTCTGGATCCAGTTTCTGTCTTAAAAACTAATATTTATAATTGCCAAAAAATTAATGATCGGGTGAAAGCTTGTGGATTTTCTACATCGAAGCAGCTTCACGTTGAAGAAGGTAAATTTCCTGAACATTCGTTTTTCGCCAGGTTTTCATTCAGTATCGTTCGACAAATATTGCAGCAATGGGTCCAACATTGATCAAGAAAACTAAAAAAAATAGCATTAAAGATGAATGTGACTGATTATGTCTTCTCACCAGCATGGTTTCAAAAATTGAAAATGAGCTATGAAATTATGTGTCAAATTGTAAATATTGAATCAAAAGATGTTCCAGTTGTCTGTCGCAGAATAGAATGAAAGGTTGCCAAGCATTTCAGCGAATAAAAGCCTACAGGTGTTTTTAACGCAGACAAAATCGCCTCTTGTGTTATCTGATGCCAAAACGTACTTTAAAATTTAAAGGCAAACAATATAAATTTGTAAAGAACAGCAAAGTTCTCCTTACTGTAGAGCTTCATGTAAACTCTCATGATGACGCCTTTGGTGATAGGAAAAGCAAAAAGACCAAGATGTCTGAAGAACATCCAAACGCTAGAATATGATGCCAATAAGAAAATGTGTGGATTGCAGCTGAGATTTTCACCAAATGGTTGAAGAATTAACAAACTTAAGAAGCTGTAAAAGTGATAAATTTTGCTTCCTGTGGAATGATGTACAGCTAGTATCCTTATTACTTGGATAGCTTGAACCATGTAGTTTGGTCATAATCCAGAATATAAAAGTGTATTATAGAAAACAGTTGATCCTACACACTTCCCTGAACATCTAAGAGTTTAATCCAAAAAAAAGTTTTTCCAAGTGATGAATAGGATTTCGTTAGCTTGTTCTTAAGTAAAAGAGAAAATGGTAAAAATTGCTTTATAACAACGGGTTTTGCACATCTAAAATAAGGTGAGGATGACGGTGATAAAGATACTGGCATAATGGAGGAAAGTGATAGGAATCTTCTAAGAACAGTGATCACCTTAAATAACACCTGAATTACACCGAAGAAGTAACATTCTCCAAGTTATCAACTGTTTATGAGTTTACTGAAAATGGCCAGTTTCAACTACATCATCAAAACAGTGAAGATGACGAGAAAGACTTTTCAAGAAGCAGTAAATTGTGTGTTGACTTTTTTTTTGTTTTGGAATACCATTTTAACTTCAATAAAAATAAAACATTAAAGAGAAATCTACAACGTGTGATATTAGACGCTTCCCATTACGAAAAGTTAGATAAAAACTATAATGTCCTAAAAACTTTTCATATATCAAAGAATTATTATAACCTATATAAAATTCTAGATCTATAGATTTTAAAAATTATGTTAAAAGACTTAATAGACTAGTGCATAATACAATTGAAAATTTTCAGTACAATATTATTATTGTAAATATCTGTAAATATTTATCTTTAATATTATGTAATCTTATCATTATATTCATATATAACTTAAATACATGTAAAAACTTTGGGCTCACCCAGCAATAAGCAATATTGGGTACACTGTAAAAAAAAATGGGTCGATCTACTAAAAAAAGTTTAGTTTTTCTAACAGATTTTTTGGAAATTACTAAAAATTTTTTAGTATATTTGTATTCCACAGATTTTTTTAGTAACCGGTACTAAAAATCGGAATCATTGCTAGCTGTTTTCTAGTAATGTTGCTAGCTGTTTTCTAGTATTTCTTACAGATTTTATAGTTAGTAAGTAAGAATACAAAATTTTTTTTAGTCTTTTAGTACCAATTTTTAGTACCGGTTACTAAAAAAATCTGTGGAATACAAATATACTAAAAAATTTTTAGTAACCTGAGAATTTTTTTTTACAGTGTAGCTCGTGTGATTTTTTTTTTAACTTGCTGGGGATTCCGGGTCCTTGGACACTGGGGCTCCTGGTAGATATAGGTTTTCTCCTCGTGGACTATAGTTCCTATGCCGAGAGGTTGGCTGTCCACGAGTGCGAGGTTTCCGTTTCTGTTTCTGCCATAAAACTAGCAAAAATACTCATCTAGATGAGATTAATAACACGAATCGTTAATTAATCATATGGAAACAGTCAGCACGTCACACGACGATAAATGATTTTCTGTGTTATATTAAAAAAATGAATTGAAAAAAAAGAAAGAAGTGGATATGCAGTTGAAAAAAAACTAAATTGCACTTAATTGTTTTTAATGTTTTACAGTCTGTTTAATTATATACAGTTATTTAGATGTGACTTAAAACAAGAAAATTGTATCTGAGTAAATTCTCTGAGTTTCGATTTTCTGAAAATTGAGTTTAGAGATGAAATTTCGATTATATGACTTTATCGTTTATATTCCTTTAGTTTGCAGTAATTTAAAACACGCATAATTAATATTCATGAACAGATTTCTTTTTTTCTAATTCGCAGATATATATTTTATTAATCTAACTTATTAAAATATCTTCCGCCGATATTTATGCGTTCTTCCCCTTTTTTTCGGTTCGTGGTCATCTCTGTTATCTAACTTGAACCTTTTCTTCTGTTAACTGACAGATTTATTTTCTTCAAATTGGGTGGGAAACATATTTTTAATTCGTCTTTAAAATATATTTATATATTCAATGCTTTGTCTCCCCTTTCAGTTTCGTGTTTATCCTCTTCATACCAAGTGGGAACATTTCGTCTGTTAAATACCAGATTTTCTCATCCTTCTTCTTCTCAAATTTAGAGGGATTCATATTTTTAATACATCTTTTAAAAATGGTTATATCTGCGATATTAAAGTTTTCGCCCATTTTTCAGATTCGTGGTCATTGCCTTTATCCTAACTTGAATCATTTCTGCTGTTAACTGACAGGTTTGTTCCTTTCAAATTCAGAAGGATAAATATTTTTAATCTATCTTAAAAAAATAGCTATACCTCCAAAAGTCATATTTTCTCCACTTTTTCAGATACGTTGTCATCCTTTTCATACTAACTTGAAACTTTTCTTCTGATAAATGCCAGATTTAATCATCTTTTTCCGTGTCATATTCAGAAGGATACATATTTTAATCCACCTTTAAAAAAAATATATACCTCGGGTATAATGCTTTATTCCCTTTTTCAGCTTCGTAGTTCTAACTTCAAACTTTTCTTCAGTTATCTGCAGATTTCCTCTTTTCAAATTTGGAGGAATAAATATTTTTCATCCACCATTTAAAAATATTTATGCCTCCGATAATTATGCTTTTGCCCTTTTTCAGCTTCGTCGCCATATTCTTCATCGTTACTTGAAAGTTTTCTCCTATTAAATGCCAAATTTAATCATAGTTTTTCTTGTCACTTTCCGAGGAATACATATTTTTAATCCATCTTTTAAAATTATACATGCCCCGGATATTTATGCTTTCTCCCTTTTTTCTGATTCATGGTCATTCCTTTCATCTTAACTTGAATCTTATCTTCTGTTAACTGACAGATTTCCTTTTTTTTAAACGCGGAGAGATACATTTTATAAATTCATCTTTTAAAAATATATCCTCTGAAATTCATGTTTTACCCACCTCGTCAATTTTATGGTCAGTTCCTACATCCTAACTCGTATCTTTTCATTTGTTGACGATATATTTTCCGTTTTCAAGTTCGGAAGGAAGCATATTTTTAATCCATCCTTTTAAAAATTTTCTATACTTCCGATAGTCATGCTTTCTTCCAATTTTGCATACTTCTTGTCATCTTCTTAATCCTAACATGCGCCTTTACTTCTGTTTAATGCCATATTTAATCATCTTTTTTCTTGTCATATTCCGACCGATACGTATTTTTAATCCATGTTTAAAAAATAAATATCTCTACCTCGGATATCATGCTTAATCTCCTTTTTCAAGTTCGTGGTCCTTCATCCTAACATCAATCTTTTTTTCTGTTAACTAACATATTTCCTCTTTTCAAAATTGGAGTGTTAAATATTTTTAATCCTTCATTTAAAAGTATTTATGCTCCGACTGTTATGCTTTCTCCCTTTTTTCAGCTTTGTTGTTATTTTCTTCCTCTTAACTTGAAACTTTTCTTCTGTTAAATGCCATATTTAATAATCTTTTTTCTTGTCAAATGCCGTGGAATATATATTTTTAACACGCCTTTTAAAAATATTTATACCTGAGGTATCATGCTTTCTCCCCTTTTTCAGTTTTCTGGTCCTTCATCCTAACTTCAATCTGTTCTTCTGTTAACCGACATATATTCTCTTTTCAAATTTGGAGAAATAAATTTTTTTAACTCACCTTTTAAGGTATCTATAAATCGGATAGTCATGTCTTCTCCTTTTTTTCAGCTTCGTTGTCAGTTCCCATATCCCAACTTGTATCTTTTCTTCTGTTAACTGATATATTACTTCTTTTCAAATTTGTAAGGATGCATATTTTCAATCCATCTTTAAAAAATATCCAAACCTTCAATTGTCATCCTTCCACTTTTTCAGTTTCGTGGTACTTCATCCTAACTTGTATCTTTTTTTCTGGTGACTGAGAGAGATTTCCTCTTTTCAAATTTGGAGGGAGAAATATTTCTAATCCATCATTTAAAAATATTTATACCTCTGATAGTCATAATTTCTCCCTTTTTTCAACTTCGCGGTCAGTTCGTATATCCTAACTTGTATCATTTCTTCAGTTAACTGACAGATTTCTTCTTTTCAAATTTGGAGGGATATATATTTTTAATCAATATTTTAAAAATATCTATACATTCAATAATCATACTTTCTCCTCTTTTTGAACTTCGTGGTAGGTCCTTCATCTTAACTTGTATCTTTTCTTCTGCTAACTGAGAGATTTAGTCTTTTCAAATTTGGAGGGATAAATATTTTTTATACCTCATTAAAAAATATTTATGCCTCCGATTGTCTTAATTTATCCCTTTTTTCAGCTTCGCGGCCAGTTCGTATATCCCAACTTGTATCTTTTCTTCGGTTAACTGATAGATTTCTTCTTTTCAAATTTGGAGGTATATATATTTTTAATCCATCTTTTAAAAATATCTATGCCTTCAATAGTTATCATTTCTCCTCTTTTTCAGCTTTGTGGTCGGTTCTTCATCCTAACTTGTATCTTTTCTTCTGCTAACTGAGAGATTTAGTCTTTTCAAATTTCGTGGGATAAATATTTTTAATCCATCATTTAAAAATATTTATGCCTCCGATTGTCTTAATTTCTCAATTTTTTCAGCTTCGCGGTCAGTTCGTATATCCCAACTTTTCTTCGGTTAACTGATAGATTTCTTCTTTTCAAATTTGGAGGGATATATATTTTTAATCCATCCTTTAAAAATATCTATGCCTTCAATAGTTATCCTTTCTCCTCTTTTTCAGCTTCGTGGTCCTCCATCCTAACTTGTATCTTCTCTTCTGTTACCTGATAGATTTCTTCTTTTAAAATTTGGAGGGATATATATTTTTAATCTGTCTTTTAAAAATATCTATACCTTCAAAAATCATACTTTCTCCTCTTTTTCAGCTTCGTGGTCCTCCATCCTAACTTGTATCTTTTCTTCTGGTAACTGAGATACATATTTTCTCGTTTTAACTTGGAGAAATAAATATTTTTAATCCACCATTAAAAAATATTTATGCCTCCGATTGTCTTAATATCTCAAATTTTTCAGCTTCGCGGTCAGTTCGTATGTCCCAACTTTTCTTCGGTTAACTGATAGATTTCTTCTTTTCAAATTTGGAGGGATATATATTTTTAATCCATCCTTTAAAAATATCTATGCCTTCAATAGCTATCCTTTCTCCTCTTTTTCAGATTCGTGGTCCTCCATCCTAACTTGTATCTTCTCTTCTGTCACCTGATAAATTTCTTCTTTTAAAATTTGGAGGGATATATATTTTTAATCCATCTTTTAAAAATATCTATACCTTCAAAAATCATACTTTCTCCTCTTTTTCAGCTTCGTGGTCCTCCATCCTAACTTGTATCTTTTCTTCTGGTAACTGAGATATATATTTTCTCGTTTTAACTTGGAGAAATAAATATTTTTAATCCATCATTAAAAAATATTTATGCCTCCGATTGTCTTAATATCTCCATTTTTTCAGCTTCGCGGTCAGTTCGTATATCCCAACTGGTATCTTTTCTTCTGTTAACGGATAGATTTTTTCTTTTCAATTTTGAAGGGATATATATTTTTAATTCATCTTTTAAAAATATCTATACCTTCAATAGTCATCCTTTCTCCTCCTTTTCAGCTTCGTGGTCCTTCATCCTAACTTGTATCTTCTCCTCTGGTAACTGAGGGATTTCCTCTTTTCAAATTTGGAGGGATAAATATTTTTAATCCATCATTTAAAAATATTTATGTCTCCGATTGTCTTAATTTCTCCCTTTTTTCACCTTCGCGGTCAGTTCGTATATCCCAACTTGTATCTTTTCTTCTGTTAACTGATAGATTTCTTCTTTTCAATTTTGGAGGGATATATATTTTTAATCCATCTTTTAAAAATATCTATGCCTTCAATAGTTATCATTTCTCCTCTTTTTCAGCTTTGTGGTCGGTTCTTCATCCTAACTTGTATCTTTTCTTCTGCTAACTGAGAGATTTAGTCTTTTCAAATTTCGTGGGATAAATATTTTTAATCCATCATTTAAAAATATTTATGCCTCCGATTGTCTTAATTTCTCAATTTTTTCAGCTTCGCGGTCAGTTCGTATATCCCAACTTTTCTTCGGTTAACTGATAGATTTCTTCTTTTCAAATTTGGAGGGATATATATTTTTAATCCATCCTTTAAAAATATCTATGCCTTCAATAGTTATCCTTTCTCCTCTTTTTCAGCTTCGTGGTCCTCCATCCTAACTTGTATCTTCTCTTCTGTTACCTGATAGATTTCTTCTTTTAAAATTTGGAGGGATATATATTTTTAATCTGTCTTTTAAAAATATCTATACCTTCAAAAATCATACTTTCTCCTCTTTTTCAGCTTCGTGGTCCTCCATCCTAACTTGTATCTTTTCTTCTGGTAACTGAGATACATATTTTCTCGTTTTAACTTGGAGAAATAAATATTTTTAATCCACCATTAAAAAATATTTATGCCTCCGATTGTCTTAATATCTCAAATTTTTCAGCTTCGCGGTCAGTTCGTATGTCCCAACTTTTCTTCGGTTAACTGATAGATTTCTTCTTTTCAAATTTGGAGGGATATATATTTTTAATCCATCCTTTAAAAATATCTATGCCTTCAATAGCTATCCTTTCTCCTCTTTTTCAGATTCGTGGTCCTCCATCCTAACTTGTATCTTCTCTTCTGTCACCTGATAAATTTCTTCTTTTAAAATTTGGAGGGATATATATTTTTAATCCATCTTTTAAAAATATCTATACCTTCAAAAATCATACTTTCTCCTCTTTTTCAGCTTCGTGGTCCTCCATCCTAACTTGTATCTTTTCTTCTGGTAACTGAGATATATATTTTCTCGTTTTAACTTGGAGAAATAAATATTTTTAATCCATCATTAAAAAATATTTATGCCTCCGATTGTCTTAATATCTCCATTTTTTCAGCTTCGCGGTCAGTTCGTATATCCCAACTGGTATCTTTTCTTCTGTTAACGGATAGATTTTTTCTTTTCAATTTTGAAGGGATATATATTTTTAATTCATCTTTTAAAAATATCTATACCTTCAATAGTCATCCTTTCTCCTCCTTTTCAGCTTCGTGGTCCTTCATCCTAACTTGTATCTTCTCCTCAGGTAACTGAGGAATTTCCTCTTTTCAAATTTGGAGGGATAAATATTTTTAATCCATCATTTAAAATATTTATGCCTCCGATTGTCTTATTTTCTCCCTTTTTGCGGCTTCACGGTCAGTTCGAATATCCCAATATGTATCTTTTCTTCTCTTAACAGATAGATTTCTTCTTTTCAAATTTGGAGGGGCATTTAGTTTTAATCCATCTTTTATAAATATCTATACCTTCAATAGTCATCGTTTCTCTTTTTTTATGCTTCGTGGTCCTTCATCCTAACTTGCATCTTTTCATCTGGTAACTGAGCGATTTAGTTTTTTTTAAATTTGGAGGGATAAATATTTTTAATCCATCATTTAAAAATTTTTACGCCTCCGATTGCGATAATTTCTCCCGTTTTTCAACATCGTTGTAATTTTCTTTCTCTTAACTTGTAACTTTCATTCTGTTAAATGCCATATTTAATTATCTTTTTCTTGCCAGATACCGAGGTTTACATATTTTCAACACGCCTTTTAAAAATATCTATACTACCATGTTCTCTCTGCCTTTTCAGTTTTGTGGTCCTTCATCCTATATTGTATCTTTTCTTCTGGTAACTGAGATATTTCCTCTTTCCAAATTTGGAGGGATAAATATTTTTAATCCATCATTAAAAAATATTTATGCCTCCGATTGTCGTAATTTCTCCCATTTTTCATCTTCGTGGTCAGTTCCTATATCCGAAATTGAATCTTTTATTCTGTTAACTGATATTTTTCTTTTTTTCAAATTTGGAGGGATACATATTTTTAATCCATCCTTTAAAAATATCTACACCTTCAATAGTCATACTTTCTCCTTTTTTTCAGCTTCACGGTCCTTCATCTTAACTTGTTAACTTGTATCTTTTCTTCTGGTAACTGAGAGATTTAGAATTTTCAAATTTGGAGGGATAAATATTTTTAATCCATCATTTAAAAATATTTATACCTCTGATAGTCATAATTTCTCCCTTTTTTCAACTTCGCGGTCAGTTCGTATATCCTAACTTCTATCTTTTCTTCAGTTAACTGACAGATTTCTTCTTTTCAAATTTGGAGGGATATATATTTTTAATCAATATTTTAAAAATATCTATACATTCAATAATCATACTTTCTCCTCTTTTTGAAATTCGTGGTAGGTCCTTCATCTTAACTTGTATCTTTTCTTCTGCTAACTGAGAGATTTAGTCTTTTCAAATTTGGAGGGATAAATATTTTTTATCCCTCATTAAAAAATATTTATGCCTCCGATTGTCTTAATTTCTCCCTTTTTTCAGCTTCGCGGCCAGTTCGTATATCCCAACTTGTATCTTTTCTTCGGTTAACTGATAGATTTCTTCTTTTCAAATTTGGAGGTATATATATTTTTAATCCATCTTTTAAAAATATCTATGCCTTCAATAGTTATCATTTCTCCTCTTTTTCAGCTTCGTGGTCGGTTCTTCATCCTAACTTGTATCTTTTCTTCTGCTAACTGAGAGATTTAGTCTTTTCAAATTTGGTGGGATAAATATTTTTAATCCATCATTTAAAAATATTTATGCCTCCGATTGTCTTAATTTCTCAATTTTTTCAGCTTCGCGGTCAGTTCGTATATCACAACTTTTCTTCGGTTAACTGATAGATTTCTTCTTTTCAAATTTGGAGGGATATATATTTTTAATCCATCCTTTAAAAATATCTATGCCTTCAATAGTTATCCTTTCTCCTCTTTTTCAGCTTCGTGGTCCTCCATCCTAACTTGTATCTTTTCTTCTGTTACCTGATAGATTTCTTCTTTTAAAATTTGGAGGGATATATATTTTTAATCCATGTTTTAAAAATATCTATACCTTCAAAAATCATACTTTCTCCTCTTTTTCAGCTTCGTGGTCCTCCATCCTAACTTGTATCTTTTCTTCTGGTAACTGAGATACATATTTTCTCGTTTTAACTTGGAGAAATAAATATTTTTAATCCATCATTAAAAAATATTTATGCCTCCGATTGTCTTAATATCTCCATTTTTTCAGCTTCGCGGTCAGTTCGTATATCCCAACTGGTATCTTTTCTTCTGTTAACGGATAGATTTTTTCTTTTCAATTTTGAAGGGATATATATTTTTAATCCATCTTTTAAAAATATCTATACCTTCAATAGTCATCCTTTCTCCTCCTTTTCAGCTTCGTGGTCCTTCATCCTAACTTGTATCTTCTCCTCAGGTAACTGAGGAATTTCCTCTTTTCAAATTTGGAGGGATAAATATTTTTAATCCATCATTTAAAATATTTATGCCTCCGATTGTCTTATTTTCTCCCTTTTTGCGGCTTCACGGTCAGTTCGTATATCCCAATATGTATCTTTTCTTCTGTTAACAGATAGATTTCTTCTTTTCAAATTTGGAGGGGCATTTAGTTTTAATCCATCTTTTATAAATATCTATACCTTCAATAGTCATCGTTTCTCTTTTTTTATGCTTCGTGGTCCTTCATCCTAACTTGCATCTTTTCATCTGGTAACTGAGCGATTTAGTTTTTTTTAAATTTGGAGGGATAAATATTTTTAATCCATCATTTAAAAATTTTTACGCCTCCGATTGCGATAATTTCTCCCGTTTTTCAACATCGTTGTAATTTTCTTTCTCTTAACTTGTAACTTTCATTCTGTTAAATGCCATATTTAATTATCTTTTTCTTGCCAGATACCGAGGTTTACATATTTTCAACACGCCTTTTAAAAATATCTATACTACCATGTTCTCTCTGCCTTTTCAGTTTTGTGGTCCTTCATCCTATATTGTATCTTTTCTTCTGGTAACTGAGATATTTCCTCTTTCCAAATTTGGAGGGATAAATATTTTTAATCCATCATTAAAAAATATTTATGCCTCCGATTGTCGTAATTTCTCCCATTTTTCATCTTCGTGGTCAGTTCCTATATCCGAAATTGAATCTTTTATTCTGTTAACTGATATTTTTCTTTTTTTCAAATTTGGAGGGATACATATTTTTAATCCATCCTTTAAAAATATCTACACCTTCAATAGTCATACTTTCTCCTTTTTTTCAGCTTCAAGGTCCTTCATCTTAACTTGTTAACTTGTATCTTTTCTTCTGGTAACTGAGAGATTTAGTATTTTCAAATTTGGAGGGATAAATATTTTTAATCCATCATTTAAAAATATTTATACCTCTGATAGTCATAATTTCTCCCTTTTTTCAACTTCGCGGTCAGTTCGTATATCCTAACTTGTATCTTTTCTTCAGTTAACTGACAGATTTCTTCTTTTCAAATTTGGAGGGATATATATTTTTAATCAATATTTTAAAAATATCTATACATTCAATAATCATACTTTCTCCTCTTTTTGAACTTCGTGGTAGGTCCTTCATCTTAACTTGTATCTTTTCTTCTGCTAACTGAGAGATTTAGTCTTTTCAAATTTGGAGGGATAAATATTTTTTATCCCTCATTAAAAAATATTTATGCCTCCGATTGTCTTAATTTCTCCCTTTTTTCAGCTTCGCGGCCAGTTCGTATATCCCAATTTGTATCTTTTCTTCGGTTAACTGATAGATTTCTTCTTTTCAAATTTGGAGGTATATATATTTTTAATCCATCTTTTAAAAATATCTATGCCTTCAATAGTTATCATTTCTCCTCTTTTTCAGCTTCGTGGTCGGTTCTTCATCCTAACTTGTATCTTTTCTTCTGCTAACTGAGAGATTTAGTCTTTTCAAATTTGGTGGGATAAATATTTTTAATCCATCATTTAAAAATATTTATGCCTGCGATTGTCTTAATTTCTCAATTTTTTCAGCTTCGCGGTCAGTTCGTATATCACAACTTTTCTTCGGTTAACTGATAGATTTCTTCTTTTCAAATTTGGAGGGATATATATTTTTGATCCATCCTTTAAAAATATCTATGCCTTCAATAGTTATCCTTTCTCCTCTTTTTCAGCTTCGTGGTCCTCCATTCTAACTTGTATCTTTTCTTCTGTTACCTGATAGATTTCTTCTTTTAAAATTTGGAGGGATATATATTTTTAATCCATCTTTTAAAAATATCTATACCTTCAAAAATCATACTTTCTCCTCTTTTTCAGCTTCGTGGTCCTCCATCCTAACTTGTATCTTTTCTTCTGGTAACTGAGATACATATTTTCTCGTTTTAACTTGGAGAAATAAATATTTTTAATCCATCATTAAAAAATATTTATGCCTCCGATTGTCTTAATATCTCAAATTTTTCAGCTTCGCGGTCAGTTCGTATGTCCCAACTTTTCTTCGGTTAACTGATAGATTTCTTCTTTTCAAATTTGGAGGATATATATTTTTAATCCATCCTTTAAAAATATCTATGCCTTCAATAGCTATCCTTTCTCCTCTTTTTCAGATTCGTGGTCCTCCATCCTAACTTGTATCTTCTCTTCTGTTACCTGATAAATTTCTTCTTTTAAAATTTGGAGGGATATATATTTTTAATCCATGTTTTAAAAATATCTATACCTTCAAAAATCATACTTTCTCCTCTTTTTCAGCTTCGTGGTCCTCCATCCTAACTTGTATCTTTTCTTCTGGTAACTGAGATATATATTTTCTCGTTTTAACTTGGAGAAATAAATATTTTTAATCCATCATTAAAAAATATTTATGCCTCCGATTGTCTTAATATCTCCATTTTTTCAGCTTCGCGGTCAGTTCGTATATCCCAACTGGTATCTTTTCTTCTGTTAACGGATAGATTTTTTCTTTTCAATTTTGAAGGGATATATATTTTTAATCCATCTTTTAAAAATATCTATACCTTCAATAGTCATCCTTTCTCCTCCTTTTCAGCTTCGTGGTCCTTCATCCTAACTTGTATCTTCTCCTCAGGTAACTGAGGAATTTCCTCTTTTCAAATATGGAGGGATAAATATTTTTAATCCATCATTTAAAATATTTATGCCTCCGATTGTCTTATTTTCTCCCTTTTTGCGGCTTCACGGTCAGTTCGAATATCCCAATATGTATCTTTTCTTCTGTTAACAGATAGATTTCTTCTTTTCAAATTTGGAGGGGCATTTAGTTTTAATCCATCTTTTATAAATATCTATACCTTCAATAGTCATCGTTTCTCTTTTTTTATGCTTCGTGGTCCTTCATCCTAACTTGCATCTTTTCATCTGGTAACTGAGCGATTTAGTTTTTTTTAAATTTGGAGGGATAAATATTTTTAATCCATCATTTAAAAATTTTTACGCCTCCGATTGCGATAATTTCTCCCGTTTTTCAACATCGTTGTAATTTTCTTTCTCTTAACTTGTAACTTTCATTCTGTTAAATGCCATATTTAATTATCTTTTTCTTGCCAGATACCGAGGTTTACATATTTTCAACACGCCTTTTAAAAATATCTATACTACCATGTTCTCTCTGCCTTTTCAGTTTTGTGGTCCTTCATCCTATATTGTATCTTTTCTTCTGGTAACTGAGATATTTCCTCTTTCCAAATTTGGAGGGATAAATATTTTTAATCCATCATTAAAAAATATTTATGCCTCCGATTGTCGTAATTTCTCCCATTTTTCATCTTCGTGGTCAGTTCCTATATCCGAAATTGAATCTTTTATTCTGTTAACTGATATTTTTCTTTTTTTCAAATTTGGAGGGATACATATTTTTAATCCATCCTTTAAAAATATCTACACCTTCAATAGTCATACTTTCTCCTTTTTTTCAGCTTCAAGGTCCTTCATCTTAACTTGTTAACTTGTATCTTTTCTTCTGGTAACTGAGAGATTTAGTATTTTCAAATTTGGAGGGATAAATATTTTTAATCCATCATTTAAAAATATTTATACCTCTGATAGTCATAATTTCTCCCTTTTTTCAACTTCGCGGTCAGTTCGTATATCCTAACTTGTATCTTTTCTTCAGTTAACTGACAGATTTTTTCTTTTCAAATTTGGAGGGATATATATTTTTAATCAATATTTTAAAAATATCTATACATTCAATAATCATACTTTCTCCTCTTTTTGAACTTCGTGGTAGGTCCTTCATCTTAACTTGTATCTTTTCTTCTGCTAACTGAGAGATTTAGTCTTTTCAAATTTGGAGGGATAAATATTTTTTATCCCTCATTAAAAAATATTTATGCCTCCGATTGTCTTAATTTCTCCCTTTTTTCAGCTTCGCGGCCAGTTCGTATATCCCAACTTGTACTTTTCTTCGGTTAACTGATAGATTTCTTCTTTTCAAATGTGGAGGTATATATATTTTTAATCCATCTTTTAAAAATATCAATGCCTTCAATAGTTATCATTTCTCCTCTTTTTCAGCTTCGTGGTCGGTTCTTCATCCTAACTTGTATCTTTTCTTCTGCTAACTGAGAGATTTAGTCTTTTCAAATTTGGTGGGATAAATATTTTTAATCCATCATTTAAAAATATTTATGCCTCCGATTGTCTTAATTTCTCAATTTTTTCAGCTTCGCGGTCAGTTCGTATATCACAACTTTTCTTCGGTTAACTGATAGATTTCTTCTTTTCAAATTTGGAGGGATATATATTTTTAATCCATCTTTTAAAAATTTCTATACCTTCAAAAATCATACTTTCTCCTCTTTTTCAGCTTCGTGGTCCTCCATCCTAACTTGTATCTTTTCTTCTGGTAACTGAGATACATATTTTCTCGTTTTAACTTGGAGAAATAAATATTTTTAATCCATCATTAAAAAATATTTATGCCTCCGATTGTCTTAATATCTCAAATTTTTCAGCTTCGCGGTCAGTTCGTATGTCCCAACTTTTCTTCGGTTAACTGATAGATTTCTTCTTTTCAAATTTGGAGGGATATATATTTTTAATCCATCCTTTAAAAATATCTATGCCTTCAATAGCTATCCTTTCTCCTCTTTTTCAGATTCGTGGTCCTCCATCCTAACTTGTATCTTCTCTTCTGTTACCTGATAAATTTCTTCTTTTAAAATTTGGAGGGATATATATTTTTAATCCATCTTTTAAAAATATCTATACCTTCAAATATCATACTTTCTCCTCTTTTTCAGCTTCGTGGTCCTCCATCCTAACTTGTATCTTTTCTTCTGGTAACTGAGATATATATTTTCTCGTTTTAACTTGGAGAAATAAATATTTTTAATCCATCATTAAAAAATATTTATGCATCCGATTGTCTTAATATCTCCATTTTTTCAGCTTCGCGGTCAGTTCGTATATCCCAACTTGTATCTTTTCTTCTGTTAACGGATAGATTTTTTCTTTTCAATTTTGAAGGGATATATATTTTTAATCCATCTTTTAAAAATATCTATACCTTCAATAGTCATCCTTTCTCCTCCTTTTCAGCTTCGTGGTCCTTCATCCTAACTTGTATCTTCTCCTCAGGTAACTGAGGAATTTCCTCTTTTCAAATTTGGAGGGATAAATATTTTTAATCCATCATTTAAAAATATTTATGCCTCCGATTGTCTTATTTTCTCCCTTTTTGCGGCTTCACGGTCAGTTCGAATATCCCAATATGTATCTTTTCTTCTGTTAACAGATAGATTTCTTCTTTTCAAATTTGGAGGGGCATTTAGTTTTAATCCATCTTTTATAAATATCTATACCTTCAATAGTCATCGTTTCTCTTTTTTTATGCTTCGTGGTCCTTCATCCTAACTTGCATCTTTTCATCTGGTAACTGAGCGATTTAGTTTTTTTAAATTTGGAGGGATAAATATTTTTAATCCATCATTTAAAAATTTTTACGCCTCCGATTGCGATAATTTCTCCCGTTTTTCAACATCGTTGTAATTTTCTTTCTCTTAACTTGTAACTTTCATTCTGTTAAATGCCATATTTAATTATCTTTTTCTTGCCAGATACCGAGGTTTACATATTTTCAAAGCGCCTTTTAAAAATATCTATACTACCATGTTCTCTCTGCCTTTTCAGTTTTGTGGTCCTTCATCCTATATTTTATCTTTTCTTCTGGTAACTGAGATATTTCCTCTTTCCAAATTTGGAGGGATAAATATTTTTAATTCATCATTAAAAAATATTTATGCCTCCGATTGTCGTAATTTCTCCCATTTTTCATCTTCGTGGTCAGTTCCTATATCCGAAATTGAATCTTTTATTCTGTTAACTGATATTTTTCTTTTTTTCAAATTTGGAGGGATACATATTTTTAATCCATCCTTTAAAAATATCTACACCTTCAATAGTCATACTTTCTCCTTTTTTTCAGCTTCAAGGTCCTTCATCTTAACTTGTTAACTTGTATCTTTTCTTCTGGTAACTGAGAGATTTAGTATTTTCAAATTTGGAGGGATAAATATTTTTAATCCATCATTTAAAAATATTTATGCCTCCGATTGTCTGAATTTCTCCCTTTTTTCAGCTTCGCGGCCAGTTTGTATATCCCAACTTGTATCTTTTCTTCTGTTAACTGATAGATTTCTTCTTTTCAAATTTGGAGGTATATATATTTTTAATCCATCTTTTAAAAATATCTATGCCTTCAATAGTCATCATTTCTCCTCTTTTTCAGCTTCGTGGTCGGTTCTTCATCCTAACTTGTATCTTTTCTTCTGCTAACTGAGAGATTTAGTCTTTTCAAATTCGGAGGAAGAAATATTTCTAATCCATCATTTAAAAATATTTATACCTCTGATAGTCATAATTTCTCCCTTTTTTCAACTTCGCAGTCAGTTCGTATATCCTAACTTGTATCTTTTCTTCAGTTAACTGACAGATTTCTTCTTTTCAAATTTGCAGGGATATATATTTATAACCAATATTTTAAAAATATCTATACATCCAATAATCATACTTTCTCCTCTTTTTGAACTTCGTGGTAGGTCCTTCATCTTAACTTGTATCTTTTCTTCTGCTAACTCAGAGATTTAGTCTTTTCAAATTTGGAGGGATAAATATTTTTTATCCCTCATTAAAAACTATTTATGCCTCCGATTGTCTTAATTTCTCCCTTTTTTTCAGCTTCGCGGCCAGTTCGTATATCCCAACTTGTATCTTTTCTTCGGTTAACTGATAGATTTCTTCTTTTCAAATTTGGAGGTATATATATTTTTAATCCATCTTTTAAAAATATCTATGCCTTCAATAGTTATCATTTCTCCTCTTTTTCAGCTTCGTGGTCGGTTCTTCATCCTAACTTGTATCTTTTCTTCTGCTAACTGAGAGATTTAGTCTTTTCAAATTTGGTGGGATAAATATTTTTAATCCATCATTTAAAAATATTTATGCCTCCGATTGTCTTAATTTCTCAATTTTTTCAGCTTCGCGGTCAGTTCGTATATCCCAACTTTTCTTCGGTTAACTGATAGATTTCTTCTTTTCAAATTTAGAGGGATATATATTTTTAATCCATCCTTTAAAAATATCTATGCCTTCAATAGTTATCCTTTCTCCTCTTTTTCAGCTTCGTGGTCCTCCATCCTAACTTGTATCTTTTCTTCTGTTACCTGATAGATTTCTTCTTTTAAAATTTGGAGGGATATATATTTTTAATCCATCTTTTAAAAATATCTATACCTTCAAAAATCATACTTTCTCCTCTTTTTCAGCTTCGTGGTCCTCCATCCTAACTTGTATCTTTTCTTCTGGTAACTGAGATACATATTTTCTCGTTTTAACTTGGAGAAATAAATATTTTTAATCCATCATTAAAAAATATTTATGCCTCCGATTGTCTTAATATCTCCATTTTTTCAGCTTCGCGGTCAGTTCGTATATCCCAACTGGTATCTTTTCTTCTGTTAACGGATAGATTTTTTCTTTTCAATTTTGAAGGGATATATATTTTTAATCCATCTTTTAAAAATATCTATACCTTCAATAGTCATCCTTTCTCCTCCTTTTCAGCTTCGTGGTCCTTCATCCTAACTTGTATCTTCTCCTCAGGTAACTGAGGAATTTCCTCTTTTCAAATATGGAGGGATAAATATTTTTAATCCATCATTTAAAATATTTATGCCTCCGATTGTCTTATTTTCTCCCTTTTTGCGGCTTCACGGTCAGTTCGAATATCCCAATATGTATCTTTTCTTCTGTTAACAGATAGATTTCTTCTTTTCAAATTTGGAGGGGCATTTAGTTTTAATCCATCTTTTATAAATATCTATACCTTCAATAGTCATCGTTTCTCTTTTTTTATGCTTCGTGGTCCTTCATCCTAACTTGCATCTTTTCATCTGGTAACTGAGCGATTTAGTTTTTTTTAAATTTGGAGGGATAAATATTTTTAATCCATCATTTAAAAATTTTTACGCCTCCGATTGCGATAATTTCTCCCGTTTTTCAACATCGTTGTAATTTTCTTTCTCTTAACTTGTAACTTTCATTCTGTTAAATGCCATATTTAATTATCTTTTTCTTGCCAGATACCGAGGTTTACATATTTTCAACACGCCTTTTAAAAATATCTATACTACCATGTTCTCTCTGCCTTTTCAGTTTTGTGGTCCTTCATCCTATATTGTATCTTTTCTTCTGGTAACTGAGATATTTCCTCTTTCCAAATTTGGAGGGATAAATATTTTTAATCCATCATTAAAAAATATTTATGCCTCCGATTGTCGTAATTTCTCCCATTTTTCATCTTCGTGGTCAGTTCCTATATCCGAAATTGAATCTTTTATTCTGTTAACTGATATTTTTCTTTTTTTCAAATTTGGAGGGATACATATTTTTAATCCATCCTTTAAAAATATCTACACCTTCAATAGTCATACTTTCTCCTTTTTTTCAGCTTCAAGGTCCTTCATCTTAACTTTGTTAACTTGTATCTTTTCTTCTGGTAACTGAGAGATTTAGTATTTTCAAATTTGGAGGGATAAATATTTTTAATCCATCATTTAAAAATATTTATACCTCTGATAGTCATAATTTCTCCATTTTTTCAACTTCGCGGTCAGTTCGTATATCCTAACTTGTATCTTTTCTTCAGTTAACTGACAGATTTCTTCTTTTCAAATTTGGAGGGATATATATTTTTAATCAATATTTTAAAAATATCTATACATTCAATAATCATACTTTCTCCTCTTTTTGAACTTCGTGGTAGGTCCTTCATCTTAACTTGTATCTTTTCTTCTGCTAACTGAGAGATTTAGTCTTTTCAAATTTGGAGGGATAAATATTTTTTATCCCTCATTAAAAAATATTTATGCCTCCGATTGTCTTAATTTCTCCCTTTTTTCAGCTTCGCGGCCAGTTCGTATATCCCAACTTGTACTTTTCTTCGGTTAACTGATAGATTTCTTCTTTTCAAATGTGGAGGTATATATATTTTTAATCCATCTTTTAAAAATATCTATGCCTTCAATAGTTATCATTTCTCCTCTTTTTCAGCTTCGTGGTCGGTTCTTCATCCTAACTTGTATCTTTTCTTCTGCTAACTGAGATACATAATTTCTCGTTTTAACTTGGAGAAATAAATATTTTTAATCCATCATTAAAAAATATTTATGCCTCCGATTGTCTTAATATCTCAAATTTTTCAGCTTCGCGGTCAGTTCGTATGTCCCAACTTTTCTTCGGTTAACTGATAGATTTCTTCTTTTCAAATTTGGAGGGATATATATTTTTAATCCAATATCTATGCCTTCAATAGCTATCCTTTCTCCTCTTTTTCAGATTCGTGGTCCTCCATCCTAACTTGTATCTTCTCTTCCGTTACCTGATAAATTTCTTCTTTTAAAATTTGGAGGGATATATATTTTTAATCCATCTTTTAAAAATATCTATACCTTCAAATATCATACTTTCTCCTCTTTTTCAGCTTCGTGGTCCTCCATCCTAACTTGTATCTTTTCTTCTGGTAACTGAGATATATATTTTCTCGTTTTAACTTGGAGAAATAAATATTTTTAATCCATCATAAAAAAATATTTATGCATCCGATTGTCTTAATATCTCCATTTTTTCAGCTTCGCGGTCAGTTCGTATATCACAACTTGTATCTTTTCTTCTGTTAACGGATAGATTTTTTCTTTTCAATTTTGAAGGGATATATATTTTTAATCCATCTTTTAAAAATATCTATACCTTCAATAGTCATCCTTTCTCCTCCTTTTCAGCTTCGTGGTCCTTCATCCTAACTTGTATCTTCTCCTCAGGTAACTGAGGAATTTCCTCTTTTCAAATTTGGAGGGATAAATATTTTTAATCCATCATTTAAAAATATTTATGCCTCCGATTGTCTTATTTTCTCCCTTTTTGCGGCTTCACGGTCAGTTCGAATATCCCAATATGTATCTTTTCTTCTGTTAACAGATAGATTTCTTCTTTTCAAATTTGGAGGGGCATTTAGTTTTAATCCATCTTTTATAAATATCTATACCTTCAATAGTCATCGTTTCTCTTTTTTTGTGCTTCGTGGTCCTTCATCCTAACTTGCATCTTTTCATCTGGTAACTGAGCGATTTAGTTTTTTTAAATTTGGAGGGATAAATATTTTTAATCCATCATTTAAAAATTTTTACGCCTCCGATTGCGATAATTTCTCCCGTTTTTCAACATCGTTGTAATTTTCTTTCTCTTAACTTGTAACTTTCATTCTGTTAAATGCCATATTTAATTATCTTTTTCTTGCCAGATACCGAGGTTTACATATTTTCAAAGCGCCTTTTAAAAATATCTATACTACCATGTTCTCTCTGCCTTTTCAGTTTTGTGGTCCTTCATCCTATATTGTATCTTTTCTTCTGGTAACTGAGATATTTCCTCTTTCCAAATTTGGAGGGATAAATATTTTTAATTCATCATTAAAAAATATTTATGCCTCCGATTGTCGTAATTTCTCCCATTTTTCATCTTCGTGGTCAGTTCCTATATCCGAAATTGAATCTTTTATTCTGTTAACTGATATTTTTCTTTTTTTCAAATTTGGAGGGATACATATTTTTAATCCATCCTTTAAAAATATCTACACCTTCAATAGTCATACTTTCTCCTTTTTTTCAGCTTCAAGGTCCTTCATCTTAACTTGTTAACTTGTATCTTTTCTTCTGTTAACTGATAGATTTCTTCTTTTCAAATTTGGAGGTATATATATTTTTAATCCATCTTTTAAAAATATCTATGCCTTCAATAGTCATCATTTCTCCTCTTTTTCAGCTTCGTGGTCGGTTCTTCATCCTAACTTGTATCTTTTCTTCTGCTAACTGAGAGATTTAGTCTTTTCAAATTCGGAGGAAGAAATATTTCTAATCCATCATTTAAAAATATTTATACCTCTGATAGTCATAATTTCTCCCTTTTTTCAACTTCGCAGTCAGTTCGTATATCCTAACTTGTATCTTTTCTTCAGTTAACTGACAGATTTCTTCTTTTCAAATTTGCAGGGATATATATTTATAACCAATATTTTAAAAATATCTATACATCCAATAATCATACTTTCTCCTCTTTTTGAACTTCGTGGTAGGTCCTTCATCTTAACTTGTATCTTTTCTTCTGCTAACTCAGAGATTTAGTCTTTTCAAATTTGGAGGGATAAATATTTTTTATCCCTCATTAAAAACTATTTATGCCTCCGATTGTCTTAATTTCTCCCTTTTTTTCAGCTTCGCGGCCAGTTCGTATATCCCAACTTGTATCTTTTCTTCGGTTAACTGATAGATTTCTTCTTTTCAAATTTGGAGGTATATATATTTTTAATCCATCTTTTAAAAATATCTATGCCTTCAATAGTTATCATTTCTCCTCTTTTTCAGCTTCGTGGTCGGTTCTTCATCCTAACTTGTATCTTTTCTTCTGCTAACTGAGAGATTTAGTCTTTTCAAATTTGGTGGGATAAATATTTTTAATCCATCATTTAAAAATATTTATGCCTCCGATTGTCTTAATTTCTCAATTTTTTCAGCTTCGCGGTCAGTTCGTATATCCCAACTTTTCTTCGGTTAACTGATAGATTTCTTCTTTTCAAATTTGGAGGGATATATATTTTTAATCCATCCTTTAAAAATATCTATGCCTTCAATAGTTATCCTTTCTCCTCTTTTTCAGCTTCGTGGTCCTCCATCCTAACTTGTATCTTTTCTTCTGTTACCTGATAGATTTCTTCTTTTAAAATTTGGAGGGATATATATTTTTAATCCATCTTTTAAAAATATCTATACCTTCAAAAATCATACTTTCTCCTCTTTTTCAGCTTCGTGGTCCTCCATCCTAACTTGTATCTTTTCTTCTGGTAACTGAGATACATATTTTCTCGTTTTAACTTGGAGAAATAAATATTTTTAATCCATCATTAAAAAATATTTATGCCTCCGATTGTCTTAATATCTCAAATTTTTCAGATTCGCGGTCAGTTCGTATGTCCCAACTTTTCTTCGGTTAACTGATAGATTTCTTCTTTTCAAATTTGGAGGGATATATATTTTTAATCCATCCTTTAAAAATATCTATGCCTTCAATAGCTATCCTTTCTCCTCTTTTTCAGATTCGTGGTCCTCCATCCTAACTTGTATCGCCTCTTCTGTTACCTGATAAATTTCTTCTTTTAAAATTTGGAGGGATATATATTTTTAATCCATCTTTTAAAAATATCTATACCTTCAAAAATCATACTTTCTCCTCTTTTTCAGCTTCGTGGTCCTCCATCCTAACTTGTATCTTTTCTTCTGGTAACTGAGATATATATTTTCTCGTTTTAACTTGGAGAAATAAATATTTTTAATCCATCATTAAAAAATATTTATGCCTCCGATTGTCTTAATATCTCCATTTTTTCAGCTTCGCGGTCAGTTCGTATATCCCCACTGGTATCTTTTCTTCTGTTAACGGATAGATTTTTCTTTTCAATTTTGAAGGGATATATATTTTTAATCCATCTTTTAAAAATATCTATACCTTCAATAGTCATCCTTTCTCTCCTTTTCAGCTCCGTGGTCCTTCATCCTAACTTGTATCTTCTCCTCAGGTAACTGAGGAATTTCCTCTTTTCAAATTTGGAGGGATAAATATTTTTAATCCATCATTTAAAATATTTATGCCTCCGATTGTCTTATTTTCTCCCTTTTTGCGGCTTCACGGTCAGTTCGAATATCCCAATATGTATCTTTTCTTCTGTTAACAGATAGATTTCTTCTTTTCAAATTTGGAGGGGCATTTAGTTTTAATCCATCTTTTATAAATATCTATACCTTCAATAGTCATCGTTTCTCTTTTTTTATGCTTCGTGGTCCTTCATCCTAACTTGCATCTTTTCATCTGGTAACTGAGCGATTTAGTTTTTTTTAAATTTGGAGGGATAAATATTTTTAATCCATCATTTAAAAATTTTTACGCCTCCGATTGCGATAATTTCTCCCGTTTTTCAACATCGTTGTAATTTTCTTTCTCTTAACTTGTAACTTTCATTCTGTTAAATGCCATATTTAATTATCTTTTTCTTGCCAGATACCGAGGTTTACATATTTTCAACACGCCTTTTAAAAATATCTATACTACCATGTTCTCTCTGCCTTTTCAGTTTTGTGGTCCTTCATCCTATATTGTATCTTTTCTTCTGGTAACTGAGATATTTCCTCTTTCCAAATTTGGAGGGATAAATATTTTTAATCCATCATTAAAAAATATTTATGCCTCCGATTGTCGTAATTTCTCCCATTTTTCATCTTCGTGGTCAGTTCCTATATCCGAAATTGAATCTTTTATTCTGTTAACTGATATTTTTCTTTTTTTCAAATTTGGAGGGATACATATTTTTAATCCATCCTTTAAAAATATCTACACCTTCAATAGTCATACTTTCTCCTTTTTTCAGCTTCAAGGTCCTTCATCTTAACTTGTTAACTTGTATCTTTTCTTCTGGTAACTGAGAGATTTAGTATTTTCAAATTTGGAGGGATAAATATTTTTAATCCATCATTTAAAAATATTTATGCCTCCGATTGTCTGAATTTCTCCCTTTTTTCAGCTTCGCGGCCAGTTCGTATATCCCAACTTGTATCTTTTCTTCTGTTAACTGATAGATTTCTTCTTTTCAAATTTGGAGGTATATATATATTTTTAATCCATCTTTTAAAAATATCTATGCCTTCAATAGTCATCATTTCTCCTCTTTTTCAGCTTCGTGGTCGGTTCTTCATCCTAACTTGTATCTTTTCTTCTGCTAACTCAGAGATTTAGTCTTTTCAAATTTGGAGGGAGAAATATTTCTAAACCATCATTTAAAAATATTTATACCTCTGATAGTCATAATTTCTCCCTTTTTTCAAATTCGCGGTCAGTTCCTACATCCTAACTCGTATCTTTTCATTTGTTGACGATATATTTTCCGTTTTCAAGTTCGGAAGGAAGCATATTTTTAATCCATCCTTTTAAAAATTTTCTATACTTCCGATAGTCATGCTTTCTTCCAATTTTGCATACTTCTTGTCATCTTCTTAATCCTAACATGCGCCTTTACTTCTGTTTAATGCCATATTTAATCATCTTTTTTCTTGTCATATTCCGACCGATACGTATTTTTAATCCATGTTTAAAAAATAAATATCTCTACCTCGGATATCATGCTTAATCTCCTTTTTCAAGTTCGTGGTCCTTCATCCTAACATCAATCTTTTCTTCTGTTAACTGACATATTTCCTCTTTTCAAAATTGGAGTGTTAAATATTTTTAATCCTTCATTTAAAAGTATTTATGCTCCGACTGTTATGCTTTCTCCCTTTTTTCAGCTTTGTTGTTATTTTCTTCCTCTTAACTTGAAACTTTTCTTCTGTTAAATGCCATATTTAATAATCTTTTTTCTTGTCAAATGCCGTGGAATATATATTTTTAACACGCCTTTTAAAAATATTTATACCTGAGGTATCATGCTTTCTCCCCTTTTTCAGTTTTCTGGTCCTTCATCCTAACTTCAATCTGTTCTTCTGTTAACCGACATATATTCTCTTTTCAAATTTGGAGAAATAAAATTTTTTAACTCACCTTTTAAGGTATCTATAAATCGGATAGTCATGTCTTCTCCTTTTTTTTCAGCTTCGTTGTCAGTTCCCATATCCCAACTTGTATCTTTTCTTCTGTTAACTGATATATTACTTCTTTTCAAATTTGTAAGGATGCATATTTTCAATCCATCTTTAAAAAATATCCAAACCTTCAATTGTCATCCTTCCACTTTTTCAGTTTCGTGGTACTTCATCCTAACTTGTATCTTTTTTTCTGGTGACTGAGAGAGATTTCCTCTTTTCAAATTTGGAGGGAGAAATATTTCTAATCCATCATTTAAAAATATTTATACCTCTGATAGTCATAATTTCTCCCTTTTTTCAACTTCGCGGTCAGTTCGTATATCCTAACTTGTATCATTTCTTCAGTTAACTGACAGATTTCTTCTTTTCAAATTTGGAGGGATATATATTTTTAATCAATATTTTAAAAATATCTATACATTCAATAATCATACTTTCTCCTCTTTTTGAACTTCGTGGTAGGTCCTTCATCTTAACTTGTATCTTTTCTTCTGCTAACTGAGAGATTTAGTCTTTTCAAATTTGGAGGGATAAATATTTTTTATACCTCATTAAAAAATATTTATGCCTCCGATTGTCTTAATTTATCCCTTTTTTCAGCTTCGCGGCCAGTTCGTATATCCCAACTTTTATCTTTTCTTCGGTTAACTGATAGATTTCTTCTTTTCAAATTTGGAGGTATATATATTTTTAATCCATCTTTTAAAAATATCTATGCCTTCAATAGTTTTCATTTCTCCTCTTTTTCAGCTTTGTGGTCGGTTCTTCATCCTAACTTGTATCTTTTCTTCTGCTAACTGAGAGATTTAGTCTTTTCAAATTTCGTGGGATAAATATTTTTAATCCATCATTTAAAAATATTTATGCCTCCGATTGTCTTAATTTCTCAATTTTTTCAGCTTCGCGGTCAGTTCGTATATCCCAACTTTTCTTCGGTTAACTGATAGATTTCTTCTTTTCAAATTTGGAGGGATATATATTTTTAATCCATCCTTTAAAAATATCTATGCCTTCAATAGTTATCCTTTCTCCTCTTTTTCAGCTTCGTGGTCCTCCATCCTAACTTGTATCTTCTCTTCTGTTACCTGATAGATTTCTTCTTTTAAAATTTGGAGGGATATATATTTTTAATCTGTCTTTTAAAAATATCTATACCTTCAAAAATCATACTTTCTCCTCTTTTTCAGCTTCGTGGTCCTCCATCCTAACTTGTATCTTTTCTTCTGGTAACTGAGATACATATTTTCTCGTTTTAACTTGGAGAAATAAATATTTTTAATCCATCATTAAAAAATATTTATGCCTCCGATTGTCTTAATATCTCAAATTTTTCAGCTTCGCGGTCAGTTCGTATGTCCCAACTTTTCTTCGGTTAACTGATAGATTTCTTCTTTTCAAATTTGGAGGGATATATATTTTTAATCCATCCTTTAAAAATATCTATGCCTTCAATAGCTATCCTTTCTCCTCTTTTTCAGATTCGTGGTCCTCCATCCTAACTTGTATCTTCTCTTCTGTCACCTGATAAATTTCTTCTTTTAAAATTTGGAGGGATATATATTTTTAATCCATCTTTTAAAAATATCTATACCTTCAAAAATCATACTTTCTCCTCTTTTTCAGCTTCGTGGTCCTCCATCCTAACTTGTATCTTTTCTTCTGGTAACTGAGATATATATTTTCTCGTTTTAACTTGGAGAAATAAATATTTTTAATCCATCATTAAAAAATATTTATGCCTCCGATTGTCTTAATATCTCCATTTTTTCAGCTTCGCGGTCAGTTCGTATATCCCAACTGGTATCTTTTCTTCTGTTAACGGATAGATTTTTTCTTTTCAATTTTGAAGGGATATATATTTTTAATCCATCTTTTAAAAATATCTATACCTTCAATAGTCATCCTTTCTCCTCCTTTTCAGCTTCGTGGTCCTTCATCCTAACTTGTATCTTCTCCTCAGGTAACTGAGGAATTTCCTCTTTTCAAATATGGAGGGATAAATATTTTTAATCCATCATTTAAAATATTTATGCCTCCGATTGTCTTATTTTCTCCCTTTTTGCGGCTTCACGGTCAGTTCGAATATCCCAATATGTATCTTTTCTTCTGTTAACAGATAGATTTCTTCTTTTCAAATTTGGAGGGGCATTTAGTTTTAATCCATCTTTTATAAATATCTATACCTTCAATAGTCATCGTTTCTCTTTTTTTATGCTTCGTGGTCCTTCATCCTAACTTGCATCTTTTCATCTGGTAACTGAGCGATTTAGTTTTTTTTAAATTTGGAGGGATAAATATTTTTAATCCATCATTTAAAAATTTTTACGCCTCCGATTGCGATAATTTCTCCCGTTTTTCAACATCGTTGTAATTTTCTTTCTCTTAACTTGTAACTTTCATTCTGTTAAATGCCATATTTAATTATCTTTTTCTTGCCAGATACCGAGGTTTACATATTTTCAACACGCCTTTTAAAAATATCTATACTACCATGTTCTCTCTGCCTTTTCAGTTTTGTGGTCCTTCATCCTATATTGTATCTTTTCTTCTGGTAACTGAGATATTTCCTCTTTCCAAATTTGGAGGGATAAATATTTTTAATCCATCATTAAAAAATATTTATGCCTCCGATTGTCGTAATTTCTCCCATTTTTCATCTTCGTGGTCAGTTCCTATATCCGAAATTGAATCTTTTATTCTGTTAACTGATATTTTTCTTTTTTTCAAATTTGGAGGGATACATATTTTTAATCCATCCTTTAAAAATATCTACACCTTCAATAGTCATACTTTCTCCTTTTTTTCAGCTTCAAGGTCCTTCATCTTAACTTGTTAACTTGTATCTTTTCTTCTGGTAACTGAGAGATTTAGTATTTTCAAATTTGGAGGGATAAATATTTTTAATCCATCATTTAAAAATATTTATACCTCTGATAGTCATAATTTCTCCCTTTTTTCAACTTCGCGGTCAGTTCGTATATCCTAACTTGTATCTTTTCTTCAGTTAACTGACAGATTTCTTCTTTTCAAATTTGGAGGGATATATATTTTTAATCAATATTTTAAAAATATCTATACATTCAATAATCATACTTTCTCCTCTTTTTGAACTTCGTGGTAGGTCCTTCATCTTAACTTGTATCTTTTCTTCTGCTAACTGAGAGATTTAGTCTTTTCAAATTTGGAGGGATAAATATTTTTTATCCCTCATTAAAAAATATTTATGCCTCCGATTGTCTTAATTTCTCCCTTTTTTCAGCTTCGCGGCCAGTTCGTATATCCCAACTTGTACTTTTCTTCGGTTAACTGATAGATTTCTTCTTTTCAAATGTGGAGGTATATATATTTTTAATCCATCTTTTAAAAATATCTATGCCTTCAATAGTTATCATTTCTCCTCTTTTTCAGCTTCGTGGTCGGTTCTTCATCCTAACTTGTATCTTTTCTTCTGCTAACTGAGAGATTTAGTCTTTTCAAATTTGGTGGGATAAATATTTTTAATCCATCATTTAAAAATATTTATGCCTCCGATTGTCTTAATTTCTCAATTTTTTCAGCTTCGCGGTCAGTTCGTATATCACAACTTTTCTTCATGTTAACTGATAGATTTCTTCTTTTCAAATTTGGAGGGATATATATTTTTAATCCATCTTTTAAAAATTTCTATACCTTCAAAAATCATACTTTCTCCTCTTTTTCAGCTTCGTGGTCCTCCATCCTAACTTGTATCTTTTCTTCTGGTAACTGAGATACATATTTTCTCGTTTTAACTTGGAGAAATAAATATTTTTAATCCATCATTAAAAAATATTTATGCCTCCGATTGTCTTAATATCTCAAATTTTTCAGCTTCGCGGTCAGTTCGTATGTCCCAACTTTTCTTCGGTTAACTGATAGATTTCTTCTTTTCAAATTTGGAGGGATATATATTTTTAATCCATCCTTTAAAAATATCTATGCCTTCAATAGCTATCCTTTCTCCTCTTTTTCAGATTCGTGGTCCTCCATCCTAACTTGTATCTTCTCTTCTGTTACCTGATAAATTTCTTCTTTTAAAATTTGGAGGGATATATATTTTTAATCCATCTTTTAAAAATATCTATACCTTCAAATATCATACTTTCTCCTCTTTTTCAGCTTCGTGGTCCTCCATCCTAACTTGTATCTTTTCTTCTGGTAACTGAGATATATATTTTCTCGTTTTAACTTGGAGAAATAAATATTTTTAATCCATCATTAAAAAATATTTATGCATCCGATTGTCTTAATATCTCCATTTTTTCAGCTTCGCGGTCAGTTCGTATATCCCAACTTGTATCTTTTCTTCTGTTAACGGATAGATTTTTTCTTTTCAATTTTGAAGGGATATATATTTTTAATCCATCTTTTAAAAATATCTATACCTTCAATAGTCATCCTTTCTCCTCCTTTTCAGCTTCGTGGTCCTTCATCCTAACTTGTATCTTCTCCTCAAGTAACTGAGGAATTTCCTCTTTTCAAATTTGGAGGGATAAATATTTTTAATCCATCATTTAAAAATATTTATGCCTCCGATTGTCTTATTTTCTCCCTTTTTGCGGCTTCACGGTCAGTTCGAATATCCCAATATGTATCTTTTCTTCTGTTAACAGATAGATTTCTTCTTTTCAAATTTGGAGGGGCATTTAGTTTTAATCCATCTTTTATAAATATCTATACCTTCAATAGTCATCGTCTCTCTTTTTTTATGCTTCGTGGTCCTTCATCCTAACTTGCATCTTTTCATCTGGTAACTGAGCGATTTAGTTTTTTTAAATTTGGAGGGATAAATATTTTTAATCCATCATTTAAAAATTTTTACGCCTCCGATTGCGATAATTTCTCCCGTTTTTCAACATCGTTGTAATTTTCTTTCTCTTAACTTGTAACTTTCATTCTGTTAAATGCCATATTTAATTATCTTTTTCTTGCCAGATACCGAGGTTTACATATTTTCAAAGCGCCTTTTAAAAATATCTATACTACCATGTTCTCTCTGCCTTTTCAGTTTTGTGGTCCTTCATCCTATATTGTATCTTTTCTTCTGGTAACTGAGATATTTCCTCTTTCCAAATTTGGAGGGATAAATATTTTTAATTCATCATTAAAAAATATTTATGCCTCCGATTGTCGTAATTTCTCCCATTTTTCATCTTCGTGGTCAGTTCCTATATCCGAAATTGAATCTTTTATTCTGTTAACTGATATTTTTCTTTTTTTCAAATTTGGAGGGATACATATTTTTAATCCATCCTTTAAAAATATCTACACCTTCAATAGTCATACTTTCTCCTTTTTTTCAGCTTCAAGGTCCTTCATCTTAACTTGTTAACTTGTATCTTTTCTTCTGGTAACTGAGAGATTTAGTATTTTCAAATTTGGAGGGATAAATATTTTTAATCCATCATTTAAAAATATTTATGCCTCCGATTGTCTGAATTTCTCCCTTTTTTCAGCTTCGCGGCCAGTTTGTATATCCCAACTTGTATCTTTTCTTCTGTTAACTGATAGATTTCTTCTTTTCAAATTTGGAGGTATATATATTTTTAATCCATCTTTTAAAAATATCTATGCCTTCAATAGTCATCATTTCTCCTCTTTTTCAGCTTCGTGGTCGGTTCTTCATCCTAACTTGTATCTTTTCTTCTGCTAACTGAGAGATTTAGTCTTTTCAAATTCGGAGGAAGAAATATTTCTAATCCATCATTTAAAAATATTTATACCTCTGATAGTCATAATTTCTCCCTTTTTTCAACTTCGCAGTCAGTTCGTATATCCTAACTTGTATCTTTTCTTCAGTTAACTGACAGATTTCTTCTTTTCAAATTTGCAGGGATATATATTTATAACCAATATTTTAAAAATATCTATACATCCAATAATCATACTTTCTCCTCTTTTTGAACTTCGTGGTAGGTCCTTCATCTTAACTTGTATCTTTTCTTCTGCTAACTCAGAGATTTAGTCTTTTCAAATTTGGAGGGATAAATATTTTTTATCCCTCATTAAAAACTATTTATGCCTCCGATTGTCTTAATTTCTCCCTTTTTTTCAGCTTCGCGGCCAGTTCGTATATCCCAACTTGTATCTTTTCTTCGGTTAACTGATAGATTTCTTCTTTTCAAATTTGGAGGTATATATATTTTTAATCCATCTTTTAAAAATATCTATGCCTTCAATAGTTATCATTTCTCCTCTTTTTCAGCTTCGTGGTCGGTTCTTCATCCTAACTTGTATCTTTTCTTCTGCTAACTGAGAGATTTAGTCTTTTCAAATTTGGTGGGATAAATATTTTTAATCCATCATTTAAAAATATTTATGCCTCCGATTGTCTTAATTTCTCAATTTTTTCAGCTTCGCGGTCAGTTCGTATATCCCAACTTTTCTTCGGTTAACTGATAGATTTCTTCTTTTCAAATTTGGAGGGATATATATTTTTAATCCATCCTTTAAAAATATCTATGCCTTCAATAGTTATCCTTTCTCCTCTTTTTCAGCTTCGTGGTCCTCCATCCTAACTTGTATCTTTTCTTCTGTTACCTGATAGATTTCTTCTTTTAAAATTTGGAGGGATATATATTTTTAATCCATCTTTTAAAAATATCTATACCTTCAAAAATCATACTTTCTCCTCTTTTTCAGCTTCGTGGTCCTCCATCCTAACTTGTATCTTTTCTTCTGGTAACTGAGATACATATTTTCTCGTTTTAACTTGGAGAAATAAATATTTTTAATCCATCATTAAAAAATATTTATGCCTCCGATTGTCTTAATATCTCAAATTTTTCAGATTCGCGGTCAGTTCGTATGTCCCAAATTTTCTTCGGTTAACTGATAGATTTCTTCTTTTCAAATTTGGAGGGATATATATTTTTAATCCATCCTTTAAAAATATCTATGCCTTCAATAGCTATCCTTTCTCCTCTTTTTCAGATTCGTGGTCCTCCATCCTAACTTGTATCTTCTCTTCTGTTACCTGATAAATTTCTTCTTTTAAAATTTGGAGGGATATATATTTTTAATCCATGTTTTAAAAATATCTATACCTTCAAAAATCATACTTTCTCCTCTTTTTCAGCTTCGTGGTCCTCCATCCTAACTTGTATCTTTTCTTCTGGTAACTGAGATATATATTTTCTCGTTTTAACTTGGAGAAATAAATATTTTTAATCCATCATTAAAAAATATTTATGCCTCCGATTGTCTTAATATCTCCATTTTTTCAGCTTCGCGGTCAGTTCGTATATCCCAACTGGTATCTTTTCTTCTGTTAACGGATAGATTTTTTCTTTTCAATTTTGAAGGGATATATATTTTTAATCCATCTTTTAAAAATATCTATACCTTCAATAGTCATCCTTTCTCCTCCTTTTCAGCTTCGTGGTCCTTCATCCTAACTTGTATCTTCTCCTCAGGTAACTGAGGAATTTCCTCTTTTCAAATATGGAGGGATAAATATTTTTAATCCATCATTTAAAATATTTATGCCTCCGATTGTCTTATTTTCTCCCTTTTTGCGGCTTCACGGTCAGTTCGAATATCCCAATATGTATCTTTTCTTCTGTTAACAGATAGATTTCTTCTTTTCAAATTTGGAGGGGCATTTAGTTTTAATCCATCTTTTATAAATATCTATACCTTCAATAGTCATCGTTTCTCTTTTTTTATGCTTCGTGGTCCTTCATCCTAACTTGCATCTTTTCATCTGGTAACTGAGCGATTTAGTTTTTTTTAAATTTGGAGGGATAACTATTTTTAATCCATCATTTAAAAATTTTTACGCCTCCGATTGCGATAATTTCTCCCGTTTTTCAACATCGTTGTAATTTTCTTTCTCTTAACTTGTAACTTTCATTCTGTTAAATGCCATATTTAATTATCTTTTTCTTGCCAGATACCGAGGTTTACATATTTTCAACACGCCTTTTAAAAATATCTATACTACCATGTTCTCTCTGCCTTTTCAGTTTTGTGGTCCTTCATCCTATATTGTATCTTTTCTTCTGGTAACTGAGATATTTCCTCTTTCCAAATTTGGAGGGATAAATATTTTTAATCCATCATTAAAAAATATTTATGCCTCCGATTGTCGTAATTTCTCCCATTTTTCATCTTCGTGGTCAGTTCCTATATCCGAAATTGAATCTTTTATTCTGTTAACTGATATTTTTCTTTTTTTCAAATTTGGAGGGATACATATTTTTAATCCATCCTTTAAAAATATCTACACCTTCAATAGTCATACTTTCTCCTTTTTTTCAGCTTCAAGGTCCTTCATCTTAACTTGTTAACTTGTATCTTTTCTTCTGGTAACTGAGAGATTTAGTATTTTCAAATTTGGAGGGATAAATATTTTTAATCCATCATTTAAAAATATTTATACCTCTGATAGTCATAATTTCTCCATTTTTTCAACTTCGCGGTCAGTTCGTATATCCTAACTTGTATCTTTTCTTCAGTTAACTGACAGATTTCTTCTTTTCAAATTTGGAGGGATATATATTTTTAATCAATATTTTAAAAATATCTATACATTCAATAGTTATCATTTCTCCTCTTTTTCAGCTTTGTGGTCGGTTCTTCATCCTAACTTGTATCTTTTCTTCTGCTAACTGAGAGATTTAGTCTTTTCAAATTTCGTGGGATAAATATTTTTAATCCATCATTTAAAAATATTTATGCCTCCGATTGTCTTAATTTCTCAATTTTTTCAGCTTCGCGGTCAGTTCGTATATCCCAACTTTTCTTCGGTTAACTGATAGATTTCTTCTTTTCAAATTTGGAGGGATATATATTTTTAATCCATCCTTTAAAAATATCTATGCCTTCAATAGTTATCCTTTCTCCTCTTTTTCAGCTTCGTGGTCCTCCATCCTAACTTGTATCTTCTCTTCTGTTACCTGATAGATTTCTTCTTTTAAAATTTGGAGGGATATATATTTTTAATCTGTCTTTTAAAAATATCTATACCTTCAAAAATCATACTTTCTCCTCTTTTTCAGCTTCGTGGTCCTCCATCCTAACTTGTATCTTTTCTTCTGGTAACTGAGATACATATTTTCTCGTTTTAACTTGGAGAAATAAATATTTTTAATCCATCATTAAAAAATATTTATGCCTCCGATTGTCTTAATATCTCAAATTTTTCAGCTTCGCGGTCAGTTCGTATGTCCCAACTTTTCTTCGGTTAACTGATAGATTTCTTCTTTTCAAATTTGGAGGGATATATATTTTTAATCCATCCTTTAAAAATATCTATGCCTTCAATAGCTATCCTTTCTCCTCTTTTTCAGATTCGTGGTCCTCCATCCTAACTTGTATCTTCTCTTCTGTCACCTGATAAATTTCTTCTTTTAAAATTTGGAGGGATATATATTTTTAATCCATCTTTTAAAAATATCTATACCTTCAAAAATCATACTTTCTCCTCTTTTTCAGCTTCGTGGTCCTCCATCCTAACTTGTATCTTTTCTTCTGGTAACTGAGATATATATTTTCTCGTTTTAACTTGGAGAAATAAATATTTTTAATCCATCATTAAAAAATATTTATGCCTCCGATTGTCTTAATATCTCCATTTTTTCAGCTTCGCGGTCAGTTCGTATATCCCAACTGGTATCTTTTCTTCTGTTAACGGATAGATTTTTTCTTTTCAATTTTGAAGGGATATATATTTTTAATTCATCTTTTAAAAATATCTATACCTTCAATAGTCATCCTTTCTCCTCCTTTTCAGCTTCGTGGTCCTTCATCCTAACTTGTATCTTCTCCTCAGGTAACTGAGGAATTTCCTCTTTTCAAATTTGGAGGGATAAATATTTTTAATCCATCATTTAAAATATTTATGCCTCCGATTGTCTTATTTTCTCCCTTTTTGCGGCTTCACGGTCAGTTCGAATATCCCAATATGTATCTTTTCTTCTGTTAACAGATAGATTTCTTCTTTTCAAATTTGGAGGGGCATTTAGTTTTAATCCATCTTTTATAAATATCTATACCTTCAATAGTCATCGTTTCTCTTTTTTTATGCTTCGTGGTCCTTCATCCTAACTTGCATCTTTTCATCTGGTAACTGAGCGATTTAGTTTTTTTTAAATTTGGAGGGATAAATATTTTTAATCCATCATTTAAAAATTTTTACGCCTCCGATTGCGATAATTTCTCCCGTTTTTTCAACATCGTTGTAATTTTCTTTCTCTTAACTTGTAACTTTCATTCTGTTAAATGCCATATTTAATTATCTTTTTCTTGCCAGATACCGAGGTTTACATATTTTCAACACGCCTTTTAAAAATATCTATACTACCATGTTCTCTCTGCCTTTTCAGTTTTGTGGTCCTTCATCCTATATTGTATCTTTTCTTCTGGTAACTGAGATATTTCCTCTTTCCAAATTTGGAGGGATAAATATTTTTAATCCATCATTAAAAAATATTTATGCCTCCGATTGTCGTAATTTCTCCCATTTTTCATCTTCGTGGTCAGTTCCTATATCCGAAATTGAATCTTTTATTCTGTTAACTGATATTTTTCTTTTTTTCAAATTTGGAGGGATACATATTTTTAATCCATCCTTTAAAAATATCTACACCTTCAATAGTCATACTTTCTCCTTTTTTTCAGCTTCACGGTCCTTCATCTTAACTTGTTAACTTGTATCTTTTCTTCTGGTAACTGAGAGATTTAGTATTTTCAAATTTGGAGGGATAAATATTTTTAATCCATCATTTAAAAATATTTATACCTCTGATAGTCATAATTTCTCCCTTTTTTCAACTTCGCGGTCAGTTCGTATATCCTAACTTGTATCTTTTCTTCAGTTAACTGACAGATTTCTTCTTTTCAAATTTGGAGGGATATATATTTTTAATCAATATTTTAAAAATATCTATACATTCAATAATCATACTTTCTCCTCTTTTTGAAATTCGTGGTAGGTCCTTCATCTTAACTTGTATCTTTTCTTCTGCTAACTGAGAGATTTAGTCTTTTCAAATTTGGAGGGATAAATATTTTTTATCCCTCATTAAAAAATATTTATGCCTCCGATTGTCTTAATTTCTCCCTTTTTTCAGCTTCGCGGCCAGTTCGTATATCCCAACTTGTATCTTTTCTTCGGTTAACTGATAGATTTCTTCTTTTCAAATTTGGAGGTATATATATTTTTAATCCATCTTTTAAAAATATCTATGCTTTCAATAGTTCTCATTTCTCCTCTTTTTCAGCTTCGTGGTCGGTTCTTCATCCTAACTTGTATCTTTTCTTCTGCTAACTGAGAGATTTAGTCTTTTCAAATTTGGTGGGATAAATATTTTTAATCCATCATTTAAAAATATTTATGCCTCCGATTGTCTTAATTTCTCAATTTTTTCAGCTTCGCGGTCAGTTCGTATATCACAACTTTTCTTCGGTTAACTGATAGATTTCTTCTTTTCAAATTTGGAGGGATATATATTTTTAATCCATCCTTTAAAAATATCTATGCCTTCAATAGCTATCCTTTCTCCTCTTTTTCAGATTCGTGGTCCTCCATCCTAACTTGTATCTTCTCTTCTGTCACCTGATAAATTTCTTCTTTTAAAATTTGGAGGGATATATATTTTTAATCCATCTTTTAAAAATATCTATACCTTCAAAAATCATACTTTCTCCTCTTTTTCAGCTTCGTGGTCCTCCATCCTAACTTGTATCTTTTCTTCTGGTAACTGAGATATATATTTTCTCGTTTTAACTTGGAGAAATAAATATTTTTAATCCATCATTAAAAAATATTTATGCCTCCGATTGTCTTAATATCTCCATTTTTTCAGCTTCGCGGTCAGTTCGTATATCCCAACTGGTATCTTTTCTTCTGTTAACGGATAGATTTTTTCTTTTCAATTTTGAAGGGATATATATTTTTAATTCATCTTTTAAAAATATCTATACCTTCAATAGTCATCCTTTCTCCTCCTTTTCAGCTTCGTGGTCCTTCATCCTAACTTGTATCTTCTCCTCAGGTAACTGAGGAATTTCCTCTTTTCAAATTTGGAGGGATAAATATTTTTAATCCATCATTTAAAATATTTATGCCTCCGATTGTCTTATTTTCTCCCTTTTTGCGGCTTCACGGTCAGTTCGAATATCCCAATATGTATCTTTTCTTCTGTTAACAGATAGATTTCTTCTTTTCAAATTTGGAGGGGCATTTAGTTTTAATCCATCTTTTATAAATATCTATACCTTCAATAGTCATCGTTTCTCTTTTTTTATGCTTCGTGGTCCTTCATCCTAACTTGCATCTTTTCATCTGGTAACTGAGCGATTTAGTTTTTTTTAAATTTGGAGGGATAAATATTTTTAATCCATCATTTAAAAATTTTTACGCCTCCGATTGCGATAATTTCTCCCGTTTTTTCAACATCGTTGTAATTTTCTTTCTCTTAACTTGTAACTTTCATTCTGTTAAATGCCATATTTAATTATCTTTTTCTTGCCAGATACCGAGGTTTACATATTTTCAACACGCCTTTTAAAAATATCTATACTACCATGTTCTCTCTGCCTTTTCAGTTTTGTGGTCCTTCATCCTATATTGTATCTTTTCTTCTGGTAACTGAGATATTTCCTCTTTCCAAATTTGGAGGGATAAATATTTTTAATCCATCATTAAAAAATATTTATGCCTCCGATTGTCGTAATTTCTCCCATTTTTCATCTTCGTGGTCAGTTCCTATATCCGAAATTGAATCTTTTATTCTGTTAACTGATATTTTTCTTTTTTTCAAATTTGGAGGGATACATATTTTTAATCCATCCTTTAAAAATATCTACACCTTCAATAGTCATACTTTCTCCTTTTTTCAGCTTCAAGGTCCTTCATCTTAACTTGTTAACTTGTATCTTTTCTTCTGGTAACTGAGAGATTTAGTCTTTTCAAATTTGGTGGGATAAATATTTTTAATCCATCATTTAAAAATATTTATGCCTCCGATTGTCTTAATTTCTCAATTTTTTCAGCTTCGCGGTCAGTTCGTATATCACAACTTTTCTTCGGTTAACTGATAGATTTCTTCTTTTCAAATTTGGAGGGATATATATTTTTAATCCATCCTTTAAAAATATCTATGCCTTCAATAGTTATCCTTTCTCCTCTTTTTCAGCTTCGTGGTCCTCCATCCTAACTTGTATCTTTTCTTCTGTTACCTGATAGATTTCTTCTTTTAAAATTTGGAGGGATATATATTTTTAATCCATCTTTTAAAAATTTCTATACCTTCAAAAATCATACTTTCTCCTCTTTTTCAGCTTCGTGGTCCTCCATCCTAACTTGTATCTTTTCTTCTGGTAACTGAGATACATATTTTCTCGTTTTAACTTGGAGAAATAAATATTTTTAATCCATCATTAAAAAATATTTATGCCTCCGATTGTCTTAATTTCTCAAATTTTTCAGCTTCGCGGTCAGTTCGTATGTCCCAACTTTTCTTCGGTTAACTGATAGATTTCTTCTTTTCAAATTTGGAGGGATATATATTTTTAATCCATCCTTTAAAAATATCTATGCCTTCAATAGCTATCCTTTCTCCTCTTTTTCAGATTCGTGGTCCTCCATCCTAACTTGTATCTTCTCTTCTGTTACCTGATAAATTTCTTCTTTTAAAATTTGGAGGGATATATATTTTTAATCCATGTTTTAAAAATATCTATACCTTCAAAAATCATACTTTCTCCTCTTTTTCAGCTTCGTGGTCCTCCATCCTAACTTGTATCTTTTCTTCTGGTAACTGAGATATATATTTTCTCGTTTTAACTTGGAGAAATAAATATTTTTAATCCATCATTAAAAAATATTTATGCCTCCGATTGTCTTAATATCTCCATTTTTTCAGCTTCGCGGTCAGTTCGTATATCCCAACTGGTATCTTTTATTCTGTTAACGGATAGATTTTTTCTTTTCAATTTTGAAGGGATATATATTTTTAATCCATCTTTTAAAAATATCTATACCTTCAATAGTCATCCTTTCTCCTCCTTTTCAGCTTCGTGGTCCTTCATCCTAACTTGTATCTTCTCCTCAGGTAACTGAGGAATTTCCTCTTTTCAAATTTGGAGGGATAAATATTTTTAATCCATCATTTAAAATATTTATGCCTCCGATTGTCTTATTTTCTCCCTTTTTGCGGCTTCACGGTCAGTTCGAATATCCCAATATGTATCTTTTCTTCTGTTAACAGATAGATTTCTTCTTTTCAAATTTGGAGGGGCATTTAGTTTTAATCCATCTTTTATAAATATCTATACCTTCAATAGTCATCGTTTCTCTTTTTTTATGCTTCGTGGTCCTTCATCCTAACTTGCATCTTTTCATCTGGTAACTGAGCGATTTAGTTTTTTTTAAATTTGGAGGGATAAATATTTTTAATCCATCATTTAAAAATTTTTACGCCTCCGATTGCGATAATTTCTCCCGTTTTTCAACATCGTTGTAATTTTCTTTCTCTTAACTTGTAACTTTCATTCTGTTAAATGCCATATTTAATTATCTTTTTCTTGCCAGATACCGAGGTTTACATATTTTCAACACGCCTTTTAAAAATATCTATACTACCATGTTCTCTCTGCCTTTTCAGTTTTGTGGTCCTTCATCCTATATTGTATCTTTTCTTCTGGTAACTGAGATATTTCCTCTTTCCAAATTTGGAGGGATAAATATTTTTAATCCATCATTAAAAAATATTTATGCCTCCGATTGTCTTAATATCTCAAATTTTTCAGCTTCGCGGTCAGTTCGTATGTCCCAACTTTTCTTCGGTTAACTGATAGATTTCTTCTTTTCAAATTTGGAGGGATATATATTTTTAATCCATCCTTTAAAAATATCTATGCCTTCAATAGCTATCCTTTCTCCTCTTTTTCAGATTCGTGGTCCTCCATCCTAACTTGTATCTTCTCTTCTGTCACCTGATAAATTTCTTCTTTTAAAATTTGGAGGGATATATATTTTTAATCCATCTTTTAAAAATATCTATACCTTCAAAAATCATACTTTCTCCTCTTTTTCAGCTTCGTGGTCCTCCATCCTAACTTGTATCTTTTCTTCTGGTAACTGAGATATATATTTTCTCGTTTTAACTTGGAGAAATAAATATTTTTAATCCATCATTAAAAAATATTTATGCCTCCGATTGTCTTAATATCTCCATTTTTTCAGCTTCGCGGTCAGTTCGTATATCCCAACTGGTATCTTTTCTTCTGTTAACGGATAGATTTTTTCTTTTCAATTTTGAAGGGATATATATTTTTAATTCATCTTTTAAAAATATCTATACCTTCAATAGTCATCCTTTCTCCTCCTTTTCAGCTTCGTGGTCCTTCATCCTAACTTGTATCTTCTCCTCAGGTAACTGAGGAATTTCCTCTTTTCAAATTTGGAGGGATAAATATTTTTAATCCATCATTTAAAATATTTATGCCTCCGATTGTCTTATTTTCTCCCTTTTTGCGGCTTCACGGTCAGTTCGAATATCCCAATATGTATCTTTTCTTCTGTTAACAGATAGATTTCTTCTTTTCAAATTTGGAGGGGCATTTAGTTTTAATCCATCTTTTATAAATATCTATACCTTCAATAGTCATCGTTTCTCTTTTTTTATGCTTCGTGGTCCTTCATCCTAACTTGCATCTTTTCATCTGGTAACTGAGCGATTTAGTTTTTTTTAAATTTGGAGGGATAAATATTTTTAATCCATCATTTAAAAATTTTTACGCCTCCGATTGCGATAATTTCTCCCGTTTTTCAACATCGTTGTAATTTTCTTTCTCTTAACTTGTAACTTTCATTCTGTTAAATGCCATATTTAATTATCTTTTTCTTGCCAGATACCGAGGTTTACATATTTTCAACACGCCTTTTAAAAATATCTATACTACCATGTTCTCTCTGCCTTTTCAGTTTTGTGGTCCTTCATCCTATATTGTATCTTTTCTTCTGGTAACTGAGATATTTCCTCTTTCCAAATTTGGAGGGATAAATATTTTTAATCCATCATTAAAAAATATTTATGCCTCCGATTGTCGTAATTTCTCCCATTTTTCATCTTCGTGGTCAGTTCCTATATCCGAAATTGAATCTTTTATTCTGTTAACTTATATTTTTCTTTTTTTCAAATTTGGAGGGATACATATTTTTAATCCATCCTTTAAAAATATCTACACCTTCAATAGTCATACTTTCTCCTTTTTTTCAGCTTCACGGTCCTTCATCTTAACTTGTTAACTTGTATCTTTTCTTCTGGTAACTGAGAGATTTAGTATTTTCAAATTTGGAGGGATAAATATTTTTAATCCATCATTTAAAAATATTTATACCTCTGATAGTCATAATTTCTCCCTTTTTTCAACTTCGCGGTCAGTTCGTATATCCTAACTTGTATCTTTTCTTCAGTTAACTGACAGATTTCTTCTTTTCAAATTTGGAGGGATATATATTTTTAATCAATATTTTAAAAATATCTATACATTCAATAATCATACTTTCTCCTCTTTTTGAAATTCGTGGTAGGTCCTTCATCTTAACTTGTATCTTTTCTTCTGCTAACTGAGAGATTTAGTCTTTTCAAATTTGGAGGGATAAATATTTTTTATCCCTCATTAAAAAATATTTATGCCTCCGATTGTCTTAATTTCTCCCTTTTTTCAGCTTCGCGGCCAGTTCGTATATCCCAACTTGTATCTTTTCTTCGGTTAACTGATAGATTTCTTCTTTTCAAATTTGGAGGTATATATATTTTTAATCCATCTTTTAAAAATATCTATGCCTTCAATAGTTATCATTTCTCCTCTTTTTCAGCTTCGTGGTCGGTTCTTCATCCTAACTTGTATCTTTTCTTCTGCTAACTGAGAGATTTAGTCTTTTCAAATTTGGTGGGATAAATATTTTTAATCCATCATTTAAAAATATTTATGCCTCCGATTGTCTTAATTTCTCAATTTTTTCAGCTTCGCGGTCAGTTCGTATATCACAACTTTTCTTCGGTTAACTGATAGATTTCTTCTTTTCAAATTTGGAGGGATATATATTTTTAATCCATCCTTTAAAAATATCTATGCCTTCAATAGTTATCCTTTCTCCTCTTTTTCAGCTTCGTGGTCCTCCATCCTAACTTGTATCTTTTCTTCTGTTACCTGATAGATTTCTTCTTTTAAAATTTGGAGGGATATATATTTTTAATCCATCTTTTAAAAATTTCTATACCTTCAAAAATCATACTTTCTCCTCTTTTTCAGCTTCGTGGTCCTCCATCCTAACTTGTATCTTTTCTTCTGGTAACTGAGATACATATTTTCTCGTTTTAACTTGGAGAAATAAATATTTTTAATCCATCATTAAAAAATATTTATGCCTCCGATTGTCTTAATATCTCAAATTTTTCAGCTTCGCGGTCAGTTCGTATGTCCCAACTTTTCTTCGGTTAACTGATAGATTTCTTCTTTTCAAATTTGGAGGGATATATATTTTTAATCCATCCTTTAAAAATATCTATGCCTTCAATAGCTATCCTTTCTCCTCTTTTTCAGATTCGTGGTCCTCCATCCTAACTTGTATCTTCTCTTCTGTTACCTGATAAATTTCTTCTTTTAAAATTTGGAGGGATATATATTTTTAATCCATGTTTTAAAAATATCTATACCTTCAAAAATCATACTTTCTCCTCTTTTTCAGCTTCGTGGTCCTCCATCCTAACTTGTATCTTTTCTTCTGGTAACTGAGATATATATTTTCACGTTTTAACTTGGAGAAATAAATATTTTTAATCCATCATTAAAAAATATTTATGCCTCCGATTGTCTTAATATCTCCATTTTTTCAGCTTCGCGGTCAGTTCGTATATCCCAACTGGTATCTTTTCTTCTGTTAACGGATAGATTTTTTCTTTTCAATTTTGAAGGGATATATATTTTTAATCCATCTTTTAAAAATATCTATACCTTCAATAGTCATCCTTTCTCCTCCTTTTCAGCTTCGTGGTCCTTCATCCTAACTTGTATCTTCTCCTCAGGTAACTGAGGAATTTCCTCTTTTCAAATTTGGAGGGATAAATATTTTTAATCCATCATTTAAAATATTTATGCCTCCGATTGTCTTATTTTCTCCCTTTTTGCGGCTTCACGGTCAGTTCGAATATCCCAATATGTATCTTTTCTTCTGTTAACAGATAGATTTCTTCTTTTCAAATTTGGAGGGGCATTTAGTTTTAATCCATCTTTTATAAATATCTATACCTTCAATAGTCATCGTTTCTCTTTTTTTATGCTTCGTGGTCCTTCATCCTAACTTGCATCTTTTCATCTGGTAACTGAGCGATTTAGTTTTTTTTAAATTTGGAGGGATAAATATTTTTAATCCATCATTTAAAAATTTTTACGCCTCCGATTGCGATAATTTCTCCCGTTTTTCAACATCGTTGTAATTTTCTTTCTCTTAACTTGTAACTTTCATTCTGTTAAATGCCATATTTAATTATCTTTTTCTTGCCAGATACCGAGGTTTACATATTTTCAACACGCCTTTTAAAAATATCTATACTACCATGTTCTCTCTGCCTTTTCAGTTTTGTGGTCCTTCATCCTATATTGTATCTTTTCTTCTGGTAACTGAGATATTTCCTCTTTCCAAATTTGGAGGGATAAATATTTTTAATCCATCATTAAAAAATATTTATGCCTCCGATTGGCGTAATTTCTCCCATTTTTCATCTTCGTGGTCAGTTCCTATATCCGAAATTGAATCTTTTATTCTGTTAACTGATATTTTTCTTTTTTTCAAATTTGGAGGGATACATATTTTTAATCCATCCTTTAAAAATATCTACACCTTCAATAGTCATACTTTCTCCTTTTTTTCAGCTTCAAGGTCCTTCATCTTAACTTGTTAACTTGTATCTTTTCTTCTGGTAACTGAGAGATTTAGTATTTTCAAATTTGGAGGGATAAATATTTTTAATCCATCATTTAAAAATATTTATACCTCTGATAGTCATAATTTCTCCCTTTTTTCAACTTCGCGGTCAGTTCGTATATCCTAACTTGTATCTTTTCTTCAGTTAACTGACAGATTTCTTCTTTTCAAATTTGGAGGGATATATATTTTTAATCAATATTTTAAAAATATCTATACATTCAATAATCATACTTTCTCCTCTTTTTGAACTTCGTGGTAGGTCCTTCATCTTAACTTGTATCTTTTCTTCTGCTAACTGAGAGATTTAGTCTTTTCAAATTTGGAGGGATAAATATTTTTTATCCCTCATTAAAAAATATTTATGCCTCCGATTGTCTTAATTTCTCCCTTTTTTCAGCTTCGCGGCCAGTTCGTATATCCCAATTTGTATCTTTTCTTCGGTTAACTGATAGATTTCTTCTTTTCAAATTTGGAGGTATATATATTTTTAATCCATCTTTTAAAAATATCTATGCCTTCAATAGTTATCATTTCTCCTCTTTTTCAGCTTCGTGGTCGGTTCTTCATCCTAACTTGTATCTTTTCTTCTGCTAACTGAGAGATTTAGTCTTTTCAAATTTGGTGGGATAAATATTTTTAATCCATCATTTAAAAATATTTATGCCTGCGATTGTCTTAATTTCTCAATTTTTTCAGCTTCGCGGTCAGTTCGTATATCACAACTTTTCTTCGGTTAACTGATAGATTTCTTCTTTTCAAATTTGGAGGGATATATATTTTTGATCCATCCTTTAAAAATATCTATGCCTTCAATAGTTATCCTTTCTCCTCTTTTTCCGCTTCGTGGTCCTCCATCCTAACTTGTATCTTTTCTTCTGTTACCTGATAGATTTCTTCTTTTAAAATTTGGAGGGATATATATTTTTAATCCATCTTTTAAAAATATCTATACCTTCAAAAATCATACTTTCTCCTCTTTTTCAGCTTCGTGGTCCTCCATCCTAACTTGTATCTTTTCTTCTGGTAACTGAGATACATATTTTCTCGTTTTAACTTGGAGAAATAAATATTTTTAATCCATCATTAAAAAATATTTATGCCTCCGATTGTCTTAATATCTCAAATTTTTCAGCTTCGCGGTCAGTTCGTATGTCCCAACTTTTCTTCGGTTAACTGATAGATTTCTTCTTTTCAAATGTGGAGGTATATATATTTTTAATCCATCTTTTAAAAATATCTATGCCTTCAATAGTTATCATTTCTCCTCTTTTTCAGCTTCGTGGTCGGTTCTTCATCCTAACTTGTATCTTTTCTTCTGCTAACTGAGAGATTTAGTCTTTTCAAATTTGGTGGGATAAATATTTTTAATCCATCATTTAAAAATATTTATGCCGTCGATTGTCTTAATTTCTCAATTTTTTCAGCTTCGCGGTCAGTTCGTATATCACAACTTTTTATCGGTTAACTGATAGATTTCTTCTTTTCAAATTTGGAGGGATATATATTTTTAATCCATCTTTTAAAAATTTCTATACCTTCAAAAATCATACTTTCTCCTCTTTTTCAGCTTCGTGGTCCTCCATCCTAACTTGTATCTTTTCTTCTGGTAACTGAGATACATATTTTCTCGTTTTAACTTGGAGAAATAAATATTTTTAATCCATCATTAAAAAATATTTATGCCTCCGATTGTCTTAATATCTCAAATTTTTCAGCTTCGCGGTCAGTTCGTATGTCCCAACTTTTCTTCGGTTAACTGATAGATTTCTTCTTTTCAAATTTGGAGGGATATATATTTTTAATCCATCCTTTAAAAATATCTATGCCTTCAATAGCTATCCTTTCTCCTCTTTTTCAGATTCGTGGTCCTCCATCCTAACTTGTATCTTTTCTTCTGTTACCTGATAAATTTCTTCTTTTAAAATTTCGAGGGATATATATTTTTAATCCATCTTTTAAAAATATCTATACCTTCAAAAATCATACTTTCTCCTCTTTTTCAGCTTCGTGGTCCTCCATCCTAACTTGTATCTTTTCTTCTGGTAACTGAGATATATATTTTCTCGTTTTAACTTGGAGAAATAAATATTTTTAATCCATCATTAAAAAATATTTATGCCTCCGATTGTCTTAATATCTCCATTTTTTCAGCTTCGCGGTCAGTTCGTATATCCCAACTGGTATCTTTTCTTCTGTTAACGGATAGATTTTTTCTTTTCAATTTTGAAGGGATATATATTTTTAATCCATCTTTTAAAAATATCTATACCTTCAATAGTCATCCTTTCTCCTCCTTTTCAGCTTCGTGGTCCTTCATCCTAACTTGTATCTTCTCCTCAGGTAACTGAGGAATTTCCTCTTTTCAAATTTGGAGGGATAAATATTTTTAATCCATCATTTAAAATATTTATGCCTCCGATTGTCTTATTTTCTCCCTTTTTGCGGCTTCACGGTCAGGTCGAATATCCCAATATGTATCTTTTCTTCTGTTAACAGATAGATTTCTTCTTTTCAAATTTGGAGGGGCATTTAGTTTTAATCCATCTTTTATAAATATCTATACCTTCAATAGTCATCGTTTCTCTTTTTTTATGCTTCGTGGTCCTTCATCCTAACTTGCATCTTTTCATCTGGTAACTGAGCGATTTAGTTTTTTTTAAATTTGGAGGGATAAATATTTTTAATCCATCATTTAAAAATTTTTACGCCTCCGATTGCGATAATTTCTCCCGTTTTTCAACATCGTTGTAATTTTCTTTCTCTTAACTTGTAACTTTCATTCTGTTAAATGCCATATTTAATTATCTTTTTCTTGCCAGATACCGAGGTTTACATATTTTCAACACGCCTTTTAAAAATATCTATACTACCATGTTCTCTCTGCCTTTTCAGTTTTGTGGTCCTTCATCCTATATTGTATCTTTTCTTCTGGTAACTGAGATATTTCCTCTTTCCAAATTTGGAGGGATAAATATTTTTAATCCATCATTAAAAAATATTTATGCCTCCGATTGGCGTAATTTCTCCCATTTTTCATCTTCGTGGTCAGTTCCTATATCCGAAATTGAATCTTTTATTCTGTTAACTGATATTTTTCTTTTTTTCAAATTTGGAGGGATACATATTTTTAATCCATCCTTTAAAAATATCTACACCTTCAATAGTCATACTTTCTCCTTTTTTTCAGCTTCAAGGTCCTTCATCTTAACTTGTTAACTTGTATCTTTTCTTCTGGTAACTGAGAGATTTAGTATTTTCAAATTTGGAGGGATAAATATTTTTAATCCATCATTTAAAAATATTTATACCTCTGATAGTCATAATTTCTCCCTTTTTTCAACTTCGCGGTCAGTTCGTATATCCTAACTTGTATCTTTTCTTCAGTTAACTGACAGATTTCTTCTTTTCAAATTTGGAGGGATATATATTTTTAATCAATATTTTAAAAATATCTATACATTCAATAATCATACTTTCTCCTCTTTTTGAACTTCGTGGTAGGTCCTTCATCTTAACTTGTATCTTTTCTTCTGCTAACTGAGAGATTTAGTCTTTTCAAATTTGGAGGGATAAATATTTTTTATCCCTCATTAAAAAATATTTATGCCTCCGATTGTCTTAATTTCTCCCTTTTTTCAGCTTCGCGGCCAGTTCGTATATCCCAATTTGTATCTTTTCTTCGGTTAACTGATAGATTTCTTCTTTTCAAATTTGGAGGTATATATATTTTTAATCCATCTTTTAAAAATATCTATGCCTTCAATAGTTATCATTTCTCCTCTTTTTCAGCTTCGTGGTCGGTTCTTCATCCTAACTTGTATCTTTTCTTCTGCTAACTGAGAGATTTAGTCTTTTCAAATTTGGTGGGATAAATATTTTTAATCCATCATTTAAAAATATTTATGCCTGCGATTGTCTTAATTTCTCAATTTTTTCAGCTTCGCGGTCAGTTCGTATATCACAACTTTTCTTCGGTTAACTGATAGATTTCTTCTTTTCAAATTTGGAGGGATATATATTTTTGATCCATCCTTTAAAAATATCTATGCCTTCAATAGTTATCCTTTCTCCTCTTTTTCCGCTTCGTGGTCCTCCATCCTAACTTGTATCTTTTCTTCTGTTACCTGATAGATTTCTTCTTTTAAAATTTGGAGGGATATATATTTTTAATCCATCTTTTAAAAATATCTATACCTTCAAAAATCATACTTTCTCCTCTTTTTCAGCTTCGTGGTCCTCCATCCTAACTTGTATCTTTTCTTCTGGTAACTGAGATACATATTTTCTCGTTTTAACTTGGAGAAATAAATATTTTTAATCCATCATTAAAAAATATTTATGCCTCCGATTGTCTTAATATCTCAAATTTTTCAGCTTCGCGGTCAGTTCGTATGTCCCAACTTTTCTTCGGTTAACTGATAGATTTCTTCTTTTCAAATGTGGAGGTATATATATTTTTAATCCATCTTTTAAAAATATCTATGCCTTCAATAGTTATCATTTCTCCTCTTTTTCAGCTTCGTGGTCGGTTCTTCATCCTAACTTGTATCTTTTCTTCTGCTAACTGAGAGATTTAGTCTTTTCAAATTTGGTGGGATAAATATTTTTAATCCATCATTTAAAAATATTTATGCCTCCGATTGTCTTAATTTCTCAATTTTTTCAGCTTCGCGGTCAGTTCGTATATCACAACTTTTCTTCGGTTAACTGATAGATTTCTTCTTTTCAAATTTGGAGGGATATATATTTTTAATCCATCTTTTAAAAATTTCTATACCTTCAAAAATCATACTTTCTCCTCTTTTTCAGCTTCGTGGTCCTCCATCCTAACTTGTATCTTTTCTTCTGGTAACTGAGATACATATTTTCTCGTTTTAACTTGGAGAAATAAATATTTTTAATCCATCATTAAAAAATATTTATGCCTCCGATTGTCTTAATATCTCAAATTTTTCAGCTTCGCGGTCAGTTCGTATGTCCCAACTTTTCTTCGGTTAACTGATAGATTTCTTCTTTTCAAATTTGGAGGGATATATATTTTTAATCCATCCTTTAAAAATATCTATGCCTTCAATAGCTATCCTTTCTCCTCTTTTTCAGCTTCGTGGTCCTCCATCCTAACTTGTATCTTTTCTTCTGGTAACTGAGATATATATTTTCTCGTTTTAACTTGGAGAAATAAATATTTTTAATCCATCATTAAAAAATATTTATGCCTCCGATTGTCTTAATATCTCCATTTTTTCAGCTTCGCGGTCAGTTCGTATATCCCAACTGGTATCTTTTCTTCTGTTAACGGATAGATTTTTTCTTTTCAATTTTGAAGGGATATATATTTTTAATCCATCTTTTAAAAATATCTATACCTTCAATAGTCATCCTTTCTCCTCCTTTTCAGCTTCGTGGTCCTTCATCCTAACTTGTATCTTCTCCTCAGGTAACTGAGGAATTTCCTCTTTTCAAATTTGGAGGGATAAATATTTTTAATCCATCATTTAAAATATTTATGCCTCCGATTGTCTTATTTTCTCCCTTTTTGCGGCTTCACGGTCAGTTCGAATATCCCAATATGTATCTTTTCTTCTGTTAACAGATAGATTTCTTCTTTTCAAATTTGGAGGGGCATTTAGTTTTAATCCATCTTTTATAAATATCTATACCTTCAATAGTCATCGTTTCTCTTTTTTTATGCTTCGTGGTCCTTCATCCTAACTTGCATCTTTTCATCTGGTAACTGAGCGATTTAGTTTTTTTTAAATTTGGAGGGATAAATATTTTTAATCCATCATTTAAAAATTTTTACGCCTCCGATTGCGATAATTTCTCCCGTTTTTCAACATCGTTGTAATTTTCTTTCTCTTAACTTGTAACTTTCATTCTGTTAAATGCCATATTTAATTATCTTTTTCTTGCCAGATACCGAGGTTTACATATTTTCAACACGCCTTTTAAAAATATCTATACTACCATGTTCTCTCTGCCTTTTCAGTTTTGTGGTCCTTCATCCTATATTGTATCTTTTCTTCTGGTAACTGAGATATTTCCTCTTTCCAAATTTGGAGGGATAAATATTTTTAATCCATCATTAAAAAATATTTATGCCTCCGATTGGCGTAATTTCTCCCATTTTTCATCTTCGTGGTCAGTTCCTATATCCGAAATTGAATCTTTTATTCTGTTAACTGATATTTTTCTTTTTTTCAAATTTGGAGGGATACATATTTTTAATCCATCCTTTAAAAATATCTACACCTTCAATAGTCATACTTTCTCCTTTTTTTCAGCTTCAAGGTCCTTCATCTTAACTTGTTAACTTGTATCTTTTCTTCTGGTAACTGAGAGATTTAGTATTTTCAAATTTGGAGGGATAAATATTTTTAATCCATCATTTAAAAATATTTATACCTCTGATAGTCATAATTTCTCCCTTTTTTCAACTTCGCGGTCAGTTCGTATATCCTAACTTGTATCTTTTCTTCAGTTAACTGACAGATTTCTTCTTTTCAAATTTGGAGGGATATATATTTTTAATCAATATTTTAAAAATATCTATACATTCAATAATCATACTTTCTCCTCTTTTTGAACTTCGTGGTAGGTCCTTCATCTTAACTTGTATCTTTTCTTCTGCTAACTGAGAGATTTAGTCTTTTCAAATTTGGAGGGATAAATATTTTTTATCCCTCATTAAAAAATATTTATGCCTCCGATTGTCTTAATTTCTCCCTTTTTTCAGCTTCGCGGCCAGTTCGTATATCCCAATTTGTATCTTTTCTTCGGTTAACTGATAGATTTCTTCTTTTCAAATTTGGAGGTATATATATTTTTAATCCATCTTTTAAAAATATCTATGCCTTCAATAGTTATCATTTCTCCTCTTTTTCAGCTTCGTGGTCGGTTCTTCATCCTAACTTGTATCTTTTCTTCTGCTAACTGAGAGATTTAGTCTTTTCAAATTTGGTGGGATAAATATTTTTAATCCATCATTTAAAAATATTTATGCCTGCGATTGTCTTAATTTCTCAATTTTTTCAGCTTCGCGGTCAGTTCGTATATCACAACTTTTCTTCGGTTAACTGATAGATTTCTTCTTTTCAAATTTGGAGGGATATATATTTTTGATCCATCCTTTAAAAATATCTATGCCTTCAATAGTTATCCTTTCTCCTCTTTTTCCGCTTCGTGGTCCTCCATCCTAACTTGTATCTTTTCTTCTGTTACCTGATAGATTTCTTCTTTTAAAATTTGGAGGGATATATATTTTTAATCCATCTTTTAAAAATATCTATACCTTCAAAAATCATACTTTCTCCTCTTTTTCAGCTTCGTGGTCCTCCATCCTAACTTGTATCTTTTCTTCTGGTAACTGAGATACATATTTTCTCGTTTTAACTTGGAGAAATAAATATTTTTAATCCATCATTAAAAAATATTTATGCCTCCGATTGTCTTAATATCTCAAATTTTTCAGCTTCGCGGTCAGTTCGTATGTCCCAACTTTTCTTCGGTTAACTGATAGATTTCTTCTTTTCAAATGTGGAGGTATATATATTTTTAATCCATCTTTTAAAAATATCTATGCCTTCAATAGTTATCATTTCTCCTCTTTTTCAGCTTCGTGGTCGGTTCTTCATCCTAACTTGTATCTTTTCTTCTGCTAACTGAGAGATTTAGTCTTTTCAAATTTGGTGGGATAAATATTTTTAATCCATCATTTAAAAATATTTATGCCGTCGATTGTCTTAATTTCTCAATTTTTTCAGCTTCGCGGTCAGTTCGTATATCACAACTTTTTATCGGTTAACTGATAGATTTCTTCTTTTCAAATTTGGAGGGATATATATTTTTAATCCATCTTTTAAAAATTTCTATACCTTCAAAAATCATACTTTCTCCTCTTTTTCAGCTTCGTGGTCCTCCATCCTAACTTGTATCTTTTCTTCTGGTAACTGAGATACATATTTTCTCGTTTTAACTTGGAGAAATAAATATTTTTAATCCATCATTAAAAAATATTTATGCCTCCGATTGTCTTAATATCTCAAATTTTTCAGCTTCGCGGTCAGTTCGTATGTCCCAACTTTTCTTCGGTTAACTGATAGATTTCTTCTTTTCAAATTTGGAGGGATATATATTTTTAATCCATCCTTTAAAAATATCTATGCCTTCAATAGCTATCCTTTCTCCTCTTTTTCAGATTCGTGGTCCTCCATCCTAACTTGTATCTTTTCTTCTGTTACCTGATAAATTTCTTCTTTTAAAATTTCGAGGGATATATATTTTTAATCCATCTTTTAAAAATATCTATACCTTCAAAAATCATACTTTCTCCTCTTTTTCAGCTTCGTGGTCCTCCATCCTAACTTGTATCTTTTCTTCTGGTAACTGAGATATATATTTTCTCGTTTTAACTTGGAGAAATAAATATTTTTAATCCATCATTAAAAAATATTTATGCCTCCGATTGTCTTAATATCTCCATTTTTTCAGCTTCGCGGTCAGTTCGTATATCCCAACTGGTATCTTTTCTTCTGTTAACGGATAGATTTTTTCTTTTCAATTTTGAAGGGATATATATTTTTAATCCATCTTTTAAAAATATCTATACCTTCAATAGTCATCCTTTCTCCTCCTTTTCAGCTTCGTGGTCCTTCATCCTAACTTGTATCTTCTCCTCAGGTAACTGAGGAATTTCCTCTTTTCAAATTTGGAGGGATAAATATTTTTAATCCATCATTTAAAATATTTATGCCTCCGATTGTCTTATTTTCTCCCTTTTTGCGGCTTCACGGTCAGTTCGAATATCCCAATATGTATCTTTTCTTCTGTTAACAGATAGATTTCTTCTTTTCAAATTTGGAGGGGCATTTAGTTTTAATCCATCTTTTATAAATATCTATACCTTCAATAGTCATCGTTTCTCTTTTTTTATGCTTCGTGGTCCTTCATCCTAACTTGCATCTTTTCATCTGGTAACTGAGCGATTTAGTTTTTTTTAAATTTGGAGGGATAAATATTTTTAATCCATCATTTAAAAATTTTTACGCCTCCGATTGCGATAATTTCTCCCGTTTTTCAACATCGTTGTAATTTTCTTTCTCTTAACTTGTAACTTTCATTCTGTTAAATGCCATATTTAATTATCTTTTTCTTGCCAGATACCGAGGTTTACATATTTTCAACACGCCTTTTAAAAATATCTATACTACCATGTTCTCTCTGCCTTTTCAGTTTTGTGGTCCTTCATCCTATATTGTATCTTTTCTTCTGGTAACTGAGATATTTCCTCTTTCCAAATTTGGAGGGATAAATATTTTTAATCCATCATTAAAAAATATTTATGCCTCCGATTGGCGTAATTTCTCCCATTTTTCATCTTCGTGGTCAGTTCCTATATCCGAAATTGAATCTTTTATTCTGTTAACTGATATTTTTCTTTTTTTCAAATTTGGAGGGATACATATTTTTAATCCATCCTTTAAAAATATCTACACCTTCAATAGTCATACTTTCTCCTTTTTTTCAGCTTCAAGGTCCTTCATCTTAACTTGTTAACTTGTATCTTTTCTTCTGGTAACTGAGAGATTTAGTATTTTCAAATTTGGAGGGATAAATATTTTTAATCCATCATTTAAAAATATTTATACCTCTGATAGTCATAATTTCTCCCTTTTTTCAACTTCGCGGTCAGTTCGTATATCCTAACTTGTATCTTTTCTTCAGTTAACTGACAGATTTCTTCTTTTCAAATTTGGAGGGATATTTATTTTTAATCAATATTTTAAAAATATCTATACATTCAATAATCATACTTTCTCCTCTTTTTGAACTTCGTGGTAGGTCCTTCATCTTAACTTGTATCTTTTCTTCTGCTAACTGAGAGATTTAGTCTTTTCAAATTTGGAGGGATAAATATTTTTTATCCCTCATTAAAAAATATTTATGCCTCCGATTGTCTTAATTTCTCCCTTTTTTCAGCTTCGCGGCCAGTTCGTATATCCCAATTTGTATCTTTTCTTCGGTTAACTGATAGATTTCTTCTTTTCAAATTTGGAGGTATATATATTTTTAATCCATCTTTTAAAAATATCTATGCCTTCAATAGTTATCATTTCTCCTCTTTTTCAGCTTCGTGGTCGGTTCTTCATCCTAACTTGTATCTTTTCTTCTGCTAACTGAGAGATTTAGTCTTTTCAAATTTGGTGGGATAAATATTTTTAATCCATCATTTAAAAATATTTATGCCTGCGATTGTCTTAATTTCTCAATTTTTTCAGCTTCGCGGTCAGTTCGTATATCACAACTTTTCTTCGGTTAACTGATAGATTTCTTCTTTTCAAATTTGGAGGGATATATATTTTTGATCCATCCTTTAAAAATATCTATGCCTTCAATAGTTATCCTTTCTCCTCTTTTTCCGCTTCGTGGTCCTCCATCCTAACTTGTATCTTTTCTTCTGTTACCTGATAGATTTCTTCTTTTAAAATTTGGAGGGATATATATTTTTAATCCATCTTTTAAAAATATCTATACCTTCAAAAATCATACTTTCTCCTCTTTTTCAGCTTCGTGGTCCTCCATCCTAACTTGTATCTTTTCTTCTGGTAACTGAGATACATATTTTCTCGTTTTAACTTGGAGAAATAAATATTTTTAATCCATCATTAAAAAATATTTATGCCTCCGATTGTCTTAATATCTCAAATTTTTCAGCTTCGCGGTCAGTTCGTATGTCCCAACTTTTCTTCGGTTAACTGATAGATTTCTTCTTTTCAAATGTGGAGGTATATATATTTTTAATCCATCTTTTAAAAATATCTATGCCTTCAATAGTTATCATTTCTCCTCTTTTTCAGCTTCGTGGTCGGTTCTTCATCCTAACTTGTATCTTTTCTTCTGCTAACTGAGAGATTTAGTCTTTTCAAATTTGGTGGGATAAATATTTTTAATCCATCATTTAAAAATATTTATGCCTCCGATTGTCTTAATTTCTCAATTTTTTCAGCTTCGCGGTCAGTTCGTATATCACAACTTTTCTTCGGTTAACTGATAGATTTCTTCTTTTCAAATTTGGAGGGATATATATTTTTAATCCATCTTTTAAAAATTTCTATACCTTCAAAAATCATACTTTCTCCTCTTTTTCAGCTTCGTGGTCCTCCATCCTAACTTGTATCTTTTCTTCTGGTAACTGAGATACATATTTTCTCGTTTTAACTTGGAGAAATAAATATTTTTAATCCATCATTAAAAAATATTTATGCCTCCGATTGTCTTAATATCTCAAATTTTTCAGCTTCGCGGTCAGTTCGTATGTCCCAACTTTTCTTCGGTTAACTGATAGATTTCTTCTTTTCAAATTTGGAGGGATATATATTTTTAATCCATCCTTTAAAAATATCTATGCCTTCAATAGCTATCCTTTCTCCTCTTTTTCAGATTCGTGGTCCTCCATCCTAACTTGTATCTTTTCTTCTGTTACCTGATAAATTTCTTCTTTTAAAATTTGGAGGGATATATATTTTTAATCCATCTTTTAAAAATATCTATACCTTCAAAAATCATACTTTCTCCTCTTTTTCAGCTTCGTGGTCCTCCATCCTAACTTGTATCTTTTCTTCTGGTAACTGAGATATATATTTTCTCGTTTTAACTTGGAGAAATAAATATTTTTAATCCATCATTAAAAAATATTTATGCATCCGATTGTCTTAATATCTCCATTTTTTCAGCTTCGCGGTCAGTTCGTATATCCCAACTTGTATCTTTTCTTCTGTTAACGGATAGATTTTTTCTTTTCAATTTTGAAGGGATATATATTTTTAATCCATCTTTTAAAAATATCTATACCTTCAATAGTCATCCTTTCTCCTCCTTTTCAGCTTCGTGGTCCTTCATCCTAACTTGTATCTTCTCCTCAGGTAACTGAGGAATTTCCTCTTTTCAAATTTGGAGGGATAAATATTTTTAATCCATCATTTAAAAATATTTATGCCTCCGATTGTCTTATTTTCTCCCTTTTTGCGGCTTCACGGTCAGTTCGAATATCCCAAAATGTATCTTTTCTTCTGTTAACAGATAGATTTCTTCTTTTCAAATTTGGAGGGGCATTTAGTTTTAATCCATCTTTTATAAATATCTGTACCTTCAATAGTCATCGTTTCTCTTTTTTTATGCTTCGTGGTCCTTCATCCTAACTTGCATCTTTTCATCTGGTAACTGAGCGATTTAGTTTTTTTAAATTTGGAGGGATAAATATTTTTAATCCATCATTTAAAAATTTTTACGCCTCCGATTGCGATAATTTCTCCCGTTTTTCAACATCGTTGTAATTTTCTTTCTCTTAACTTGTAACTTTCATTCTGTTAAATGCCATATTTAATTATCTTTTTCTTGCCAGATACCGAGGTTTACATATTTTCAAAGCGCCTTTTAAAAATATCTATACTACCATGTTCTCTCTGCCTTTTCAGTTTTGTGGTCCTTCATCCTATATTGTATCTTTTCTTCTGGTAACTGAGATATTTCCTCTTTCCAAATTTGGAGGGATAAATATTTTTAATTCATCATTAAAAAATATTTATGCCTCCGATTGTCGTAATTTCTCCCATTTTTCATCTTCGTGGTCAGTTCCTATATCCGAAATTGAATCTTTTATTCTGTTAACTGATATTTTTCTTTTTTTCAAATTTGGAGGGATACATATTTTTAATCCATCCTTTAAAAATATCTACACCTTCAATAGTCATACTTTCTCCTTTTTTTCAGCTTCAAGGTCCTTCATCTTAACTTGTTAACTTGTATCTTTTCTTCTGGTAACTGAGAGATTTAGTATTTTCAAATTTGGAGGGATAAATATTTTTAATCCATCATTTAAAAATATTTATGCCTCCGATTGTCTGAATTTCTCCCTTTTTTCAGCTTCGCGGCCAGTTTGTATATCCCAACTTGTATCTTTTCTTCTGTTAACTGATAGATTTCTTCTTTTCAAATTTGGAGGTATATATATTTTTAATCCATCTTTTAAAAATATCTATGCCTTCAATAGTCATCATTTCTCCTCTTTTTCAGCTTCGTGGTCGGTTCTTCATCCTAACTTGTATCTTTTCTTCTGCTAACTGAGAGATTTAGTCTTTTCAAATTCGGAGGAAGAAATATTTCTAATCCATCATTTAAAAATATTTATACCTCTGATAGTCATAATTTCTCCCTTTTTTCAACTTCGCAGTCAGTTCGTATATCCTAACTTGTATCTTTTCTTCAGTTAACTGACAGATTTCTTCTTTTCAAATTTGCAGGGATATATATTTATAACCAATATTTTAAAAATATCTATACATCCAATAATCATACTTTCTCCTCTTTTTGAACTTCGTGGTAGGTCCTTCATCTTAACTTGTATCTTTTCTTCTGCTAACTCAGAGATTTAGTCTTTTCAAATTTGGAGGGATAAATATTTTTTATCCCTCATTAAAAACTATTTATGCCTCCGATTGTCTTAATTTCTCCCTTTTTTTCAGCTTCGCGGCCAGTTCGTATATCCCAACTTGTATCTTTTCTTCGGTTAACTGATAGATTTCTTCTTTTCAAATTTGGAGGTATATATATTTTTAATCCATCTTTTAAAAATATCTATGCCTTCAATAGTTATCATTTCTCCTCTTTTTCAGCTTCGTGGTCGGTTCTTCATCCTAACTTGTATCTTTTCTTCTGCTAACTGAGAGATTTAGTCTTTTCAAATTTGGTGGGATAAATATTTTTAATCCATCATTTAAAAATATTTATGCCTCCGATTGTCTTAATTTCTCAATTTTTTCAGCTTCGCGGTCAGTTCGTATATCCCAACTTTTCTTCGGTTAACTGATAGATTTCTTCTTTTCAAATTTGGAGGGATATATATTTTTAATCCATCCTTTAAAAATATCTATGCCTTCAATAGTTATCCTTTCTCCTCTTTTTCAGCTTCGTGGTCCTCCATCCTAACTTGTATCTTTTCTTCTGTTACCTGATAGATTTCTTCTTTTAAAATTTGGAGGGATATATATTTTTAATCCATCTTTTAAAAATATCTATACCTTCAAAAATCATACTTTCTCCTCTTTTTCAGCTTCGTGGTCCTCCATCCTAACTTGTATCTTTTCTTCTGGTAACTGAGATACATATTTTCTCGTTTTAACTTGGAGAAATAAATATTTTTAATCCATCATTAAAAAATATTTATGCCTCCGATTGTCTTAATATCTCAAATTTTTCAGATTCGCGGTCAGTTCGTATGTCCCAACTTTTCTTCGGTTAACTGATAGATTTCTTCTTTTCAAATTTGGAGGGATATATATTTTTAATCCATCCTTTAAAAATATCTATGCCTTCAATAGCTATCCTTTCTCCTCTTTTTCAGATTCGTGGTCCTCCATCCTAACTTGTATCTTCTCTTCTGTTACCTGATAAATTTCTTCTTTTAAAATTTGGAGGGATATATATTTTTAATCCATCTTTTAAAAATATCTATACCTTCAAAAATCATACTTTCTCCTCTTTTTCAGCTTCGTGGTCCTCCATCCTAACTTGTATCTTTTCTTCTGGTAACTGAGATATATATTTTCTCGTTTTAACTTGGAGAAATAAATATTTTTAATCCATCATTAAAAAATATTTATGCCTCCGATTGTCTTAATATCTCCATTTTTTCAGCTTCGCGGTCAGTTCGTATATCCCCACTGGTATCTTTTCTTCTGTTAACGGATAGATTTTTTCTTTTCAATTTTGAAGGGATATATATTTTTAATCCATCTTTTAAAAATATCTATACCTTCAATAGTCATCCTTTCTCTCCTTTTCAGCTCCGTGGTCCTTCATCCTAACTTGTATCTTCTCCTCAGGTAACTGAGGAATTTCCTCTTTTCAAATTTGGAGGGATAAATATTTTTAATCCATCATTTAAAATATTTATGCCTCCGACTGTCTTATTTTCTCCCTTTTTGCGGCTTCACGGTCAGTTCGAATATCCCAATATGTATCTTTTCTTCTGTTAACAGATAGATTTCTTCTTTTCAAATTTGGAGGGGCATTTAGTTTTAATCCATCTTTTATAAATATCTATACCTTCAATAGTCATCGTTTCTCTTTTTTTATGCTTCGTGGTCCTTCATCCTAACTTGCATCTTTTCATCTGGTAACTGAGCGATTTAGTTTTTTTTAAATTTGGAGGGATAAATATTTTTAATCCATCATTTAAAAATTTTTACGCCTCCGATTGCGATAATTTCTCCCGTTTTTCAACATCGTTGTAATTTTCTTTCTCTTAACTTGTAACTTTCATTCTGTTAAATGCCATATTTAATTATCTTTTTCTTGCCAGATACCGAGGTTTACATATTTTCAACACGCCTTTTAAAAATATCTATACTACCATGTTCTCTCTGCCTTTTCAGTTTTGTGGTCCTTCATCCTATATTGTATCTTTTCTTCTGGTAACTGAGATATTTCCTCTTTCCAAATTTGGAGGGATAAATATTTTTAATCCATCATTAAAAAATATTTATGCCTCCGATTTTCGTAATTTCTCCCATTTTTCATCTTCGTGGTCAGTTCCTATATCCGAAATTGAATCTTTTATTCTGTTAACTGATATTTTTCTTTTTTTCAAATTTGGAGGGATACATATTTTTAATCCATCCTTTAAAAATATCTACACCTTCAATAGTCATACTTTCTCCTTTTTTCAGCTTCAAGGTCCTTCATCTTAACTTGTTAACTTGTATATTTTCTTCTGGGAACTGAGAGATTTAGTATTTTCAAATTTGGAGGGATAAATATTTTTAATCCATCATTTAAAAATATTTATGCCTCCGATTGTCTGAATTTCTCCCTTTTTTCAGCTTCGCGGCCAGTTCGTATATCCCAACTTGTATCTTTTCTTCTGTTAACTGATAGATTTCTTCTTTTCAAATTTGGAGGTATATATATATTTTTAATCCATCTTTTAAAAATATCTATGCCTTCAATAGTCATCATTTCTCCTCTTTTTCAGCTTCGTGGTCGGTTCTTCATCCTAACTTGTATCTTTTCTTCTGCTAACTCAGAGATTTAGTCTTTTCAAATTTGGAGGGAGAAATATTTCTAAACCATCATTTAAAAATATTTATACCTCTGATAGTCATAATTTCTCCCTTTTTTCAACTTCGCGGTCAGTTCGTATATCCTAACTTGTATCTTTTCTTCAGTTAACTGACAGATTTCTTCTTTTCAAATTTGGAGGGATATATATTTTTAATCAATATTTTAAAAATATCTATACATTCAATAATCATACTTTCTCCTCTTTTTGAACTTCGTGGTAGGTCCTTCATCTTAACTTGTATCTTTTCTTCTGCTAACTGAGAGATTTAGTCTTTTCAAATTTGGAGGGATAAATATTTTTTATCCCTCATTAAAAAATATTTATGCCTCCGATTGTCTTAATTTCTCCCTTTTTTCAGCTTCGTGGCCAGTTCGTATATCCCAACTTGTATCTTTTCTTCGGTTAACTGATAGATTTCTTCTTTTCAAATTTGGAGGTATATATATTTTTAATCCATCCTTTAAAAATATCTATGCCTTCAATAGTTATCCTTTCTCCTCTTTTTCAGCTTCGTGGTCCTCCATCCTAACTTGTATCTTTTCTTCTGTTACCTGATAGATTTCTTCTTTTAAAATTTGGAGGGAAATATATTTTTAATCCATCTTTTAATAATATCTATACCTTCAAAAATCATACTTTCTCCTCTTTTTCAGCTTCGCGGTCAGTTCGTATATCCCAACTTTTCTTCTGTTACCTGATAGATTTCTTCTTTTAAAATTTGGAGGGATATATATTTTTAATCCATCTTTTAAAAATATCTATACCTTCAAAAATCATACTTTCTCCTCTTTTTCAGCTTCGTGGTCCTCCATCCTAACTTTTATCTTTTCTTCTGGTAACTGAGATATATATTTTCTCGTTTTAACTTGGAGAAATAAATATTTTTAATCCATCATTAAAAATATTTATGCCTCCGATTGTCTTAATATCTCCATTTTTTCAGCTTCGCGGTCAGTTCGTATATCCCAACTTGTATCTTTTCTTCTGTTAACGGATAGATTTTTTCTTTTCAATTTTGAAGGGATATATATTTTTAATCCATCTTTTAAAAATATCTATACCTTCAATAGTCATCCTTTCTCCTCCTTTTCAGCTTCGTGGACCTTCATCCTAACATTTACCTTTTCTTCTGGTAACTGAGATACATATTTTCTCGTTTTAACTTGGAGAAATAAATATTTTTAATCCATCATTAAAAATATTTATGCCTCCGATTGTCTTAATATCTCCATTTTTTCAGCTTCGCGGTCAGTTCGTATATCCTAACTTGTATCTTTTCTTCTGTTACCTGATAGATTTCTTCTTTTAAAATTTGGAGGGATATATATTTTTAATCCATCTTTTAAAAATATCTATACCTTCAATAGTCATCCTTTCTCCTCCTTTTCAGCTTCGTGGACCTTCATCCTAACATTTACCTTTTCTTCTGGTAACTGAGATACATATTTTCTCGTTTTACACTTGGAGAAATAAATATTTTTAATCCATCATTTAAAAATATTTATGCCTATGATTGTCTTAATTTCTCCCTTTTTTCACTTTCGTGGTCAGTTCGTATATCCCAACTTGTATCTTTTCTTCTGTTAACTGATAGATTTCTTCTTTTCAATTTTGGAGGGATATATATTTTTAATCCATCTTTTAAAAATATCTATATATTCAATAGTCATCCTTTCTTGTCCTTTTGAACTTCGTGGTCCTTCATCCTAACTTGTATCTTCTCCTCTGGTAACTGAGGGATTTCCTCTTTTCAAATTTGGAGGGATAAATATTTTTAATCCATCATTTAAAAATATTTATGCCTCCGATTGTCTGAATTTCTCCCTTTTTTCAGCTTCGCGGTGAGTTCTTATATCTCAACTTGTATATTTTCTTCTGTTAACTGATAGGTTTCTTCTTTTGAAATTTGGAGGGATATATATTTTTAATCCATCTTTTAAAAATATCTATACCTTCAATAGTCATCATTTCTCCTCTTTTTCAGCTTCGTGGTCGGTTATTCATCCTAACTTGTATCTTTTCTTCTGCTAACTGAGAGATTTAGTCTAATCAAATTTGGTGGGATAAATATTTTTAATCCATCATTTAAAAATATTTATGCCTCCGATTGTCTTAATTTCTCAATTTTTTCAGCTTCGCGGTCAGTTCGTATATCCCAACTTTTCTTTGGTTAACTGATAGATTTCTTCTTTTCAATTTTGAAGGGATATATATTTTTAATCCATCTTTTAAAAATATCTATACCTTCAATAGTCATCCTTTCTCCTCCTTTTCAGCTTCGTGGTCCTTCATCCTAACTTGTATCTTCTCCTCAGGTAACTGAGGAATTTCCTCTTTTCAAATTTGGAGGGATAAATATTTTTAATCCATCATTTAAAAATATTTATGCCTCCGATATTCTTATTTTCTCCGTTTTTGCGGCTTCACGGTCAGTTCGAATATCCCAATATGTATCTTTTCTTCTGTTAACAGATAGATTTCTTCTTTTCAAATTTGGAGGGGCATTATTTTTAATCCATATTTTATAAATATCTATACCTTCAATAGTCATCGTTTCTCTTTTTTTTATGCTTCGTGGTCCTTCATCCTAACCTGCATCTTTTCATCTGGTAACTGAGCGATTTAGTTTTTTTAAATTTGGAGGGATAAATATTTTTAATCCATCATTTAAAATTTTTTATTCCTCCGATTGTGATAATTTCTCCTGTTTTTCAACTTCGTTGTAATTTTCTTCCTCTTAACTTGTAACTTTCATTCTGTTAAATGCCATATTTAATTATCTTTTTCTTGCCAGATACCGAGATTTACATATTTTCAACACGCCTTTTAAAAATATCTATACTACCATGTTCTCTCTGCCTTTTCAGTTTTGTGGTCCTTCATCCTATATTGTATCTTTTCTTCTGGTAACTGAGATATTTCCTCTTTCCAAATTTGGAAGGATAAATATTTTTAATCCATCATTAAAAAAAATTTATGCCTCCGATTGTCGTAATTTCTCCCTTTTTTCAGCTTCGCGGTCAGTTCGTATATCCCAACTTGTATCTTTTCTTCTGTTAACTGATAGATTTCTTCTTTTCAAATTTGGAGGGATACATATTTTTAATCCATCCTTTAAAAATATCTACACCTTCAATAGTCATACTTTCTCCTTTTTTTCAGCTTCAAGGTCCTTCATCTTAACTTGTTAACTTTTTTTTTTCTGGTAACTGAGAGATTTAGTATTTTCAAATTTGGAGTGATAAATATTTTTAATCCATCATTTAAAAATATTTATGCCTCCGATTGTCTGAATTTCTCCCTTTTTTCAGCTTCGCGGTCAGTTCGTATATCCCAACTTGTATCTTTTCTTCTGTTAACTGATAGATTTCTTCTTTTCAAATTTGGAGGGATATATATTTTTAATCCATCTTTTGAAAATATCTATACCTTCAATAATCATACGTCCTCCTCTTTTTCAGCTTCGTGGTCCTTCATCCTAACATTTATCTTTTCTTCTGGTAACTGAGATACATATTTTCTCGTTTTACACTTGGAGAAATAAATATTTTTAATCCATCATTTAAAAATATTTATGCCTCTGATTGTCTTAATTTCTCCCTTTTTTCAGCTTCGCGGTCAGTTCGTATATCCCAACTTGTATCTTTTCTTCTGTTAACTGATAGATTTCTTCTTTTCAATTTTGGAGGGATATATATTTTTAATCCATCTTTTAAAAATATCTATACCTTCAATAGTCATCCTTTCTCCTCCTTTTGAACTTCGTGGTCCTTCATCCTAACTTGTATCTTCTCCTCTGGTAACTGAGGGATTTCCTCTTTTCAAATTTGGAGGGATAAATATTTTTAATCCATCATTTAAAAATATTTATGTCTCCGATTGTCTTAATTTCTCCCTTTTTTCACCTTCGCGGTCAGTTCGTATATCCCAACTTGTATCTTTTCTTCTTCTAACTGAGAGATTTAGTCTTTTCAAATTTGGAGGGATAAATATTTTTAATCCATCATTTAAAAATATTTATGCCTCCGATTGTCTTAATTTCTAAATTTTTCACGCTTCGCGGTCAGTTTGTATATCCCAACTTTTCTTCGGTTAACTGATAGATTTCTTCTTTTCAAATTTGGAGGGATATATATTTTTAATCCATCCTTTAAAAATATCTACACCTTCAAAAATCATACTTTCTCCTCTTTTTCAGCTTCGTGGTCCTCCATCCTAACTTGTTTCTTTTCTTCTGGTAACTGAGATATATATTTTCTCGTTTTAACTTGGAGAAATAAATATTTTTAATCCATCCTTTAAAAATATTTATGCCCCCGACTGTCTTAATTTCTCCCTTTTTTCAGCTTCGCGGTCAGTTCGTATATCCCAACTTGTATCTTTTCTTCTGTTAACGGATAGATTTTTTTTCTTTTCAATTTTGGAGGGATATATATTTTTAATCCATCTTTTAAAAATACCTATACTTTCAATAGTCATCCTTTCTCCTCCTTTTCAGCTTCGTGGTCCTTCATCCTAACTTGTATCTTCTCCTCTGGTAACTGAGCGATTTAGTTTTTTTTAAATTTGGAGGGATACATATTTTTAATCCATCTTTTAAAAATATCTATACCTTCAATAGTCATGCTTTCTCCTTTTTTTCAGCTTCGTGGTCCTTCATCTTAACTTGTTAACTTGTATCTTTTCTTCTGGTAACTGAGAGATTTAGTATTTTCAAATTTGGAGGGATAAATAATTTTAATCCATCATTTAAAATTATTTATGCCTCCGATTGTCTGAATTTCTCCCTTTTTTCAGCTTCGCGGTCAGTTCGTATATCCCAACTTGTATCTTTTCTTGTGTTAACTGATAGATTTCTTCTTTTCAATTTTGGAGGGATATATATTTTTAATCCATCTTTTAAAAATATCTATACCTTCAATAGTCATCCTTTCTCCTCCTTTTGAACTTCGTGGTCCTTCATCCTAACTTGTATCTTCTCCTCTGGTAACTGAGGGATTTCCTCTTTTCAAATTTGGAGGGATAAATATTTTTAATCCATCATTTAAAAATATTTATGTCTCCGATTGTCTTAATTTCTCCCTTTTTTCACCTTCGCGGTCAGTTCGTATATCCCAACTTGTATCTTTTCTTCTGTTAACTGATAGATTTCTTCTTTTCAATTTTGGAGGGATATATATTTTTAATCCATCTTTTAAAAATATCTATATTTTCAATAGTCATCCTTTTTTCTCCTTTTGAACTTCGTGGTCCTTCATCCTAACTTGTATCTTCTCCTCTGGTAACTGAGGGATTTCTTCTTTTCAAATTTGGAGGGATAAATATTTTTAATCCATCATTTAAAAATATTTATGCCTCCGATTGTCTGAATTTCTCCCTTTTTTCAGCTTCGCGGTCAGTTCTTATATCTCAACTTGTATATTTTCTTCTGTTAACTGATAGGTTTCTTCTTTTTAAATTTGGAGGGATATATATTTTTAATCCATCTTTTAAAAATATCTATACCTTCAATAATCATACTTTCTCCTCTTTTCCAGCTTTGTTTTCCTCCCTCCTAACTTGTATCTTTTCTTCTGGTAACTGAGATATATATTTTCTCGTTTTAAACTTGGAGAAATAAATATTTTTAATCCATCATTTAAAAATATTTATGCCTCCGATTGTCTTAATATCTCCATTTTTTCAGCTTCGCGATCAGTTCTTATATCCCAACTTGTATCTTTTATTCTGTTAACGGACAGACTTTTTCTTTTCAATTTTGGAGTCTTTTCAATTTTATATCCCAATATGTATCTTTTCTTCTGTTAACAGATAGATTTCTTCTTTTCAAATTTGGAGGGGCACTTATTTTTAATCCATCTTTTATAAATATCTATACCTTCAATATTCATCCTTTCTCTTCTTTTTCAGCTTCGTGGTCCTCCATCCTAACTTGTATCTTTTCTTCTATTAACTGAGATATATATTTTCTCTTTTCAAACTTGGAGGAATAAATATTTTTAATCCATCATTTAAAAATATGTATGCCTCCGATTGTCATAATTGCATGGTCAGTTCGTATAACCAACTTGTATATTTTCTTCTGTTAATTGATAAATTTCTTCTTTTCAAATTTGGAGGGATACATATTTTTAATCCGTCTTTTAAAAATATCTATACCATCAACAGTTCTCCTTTCTCCTTCTTTTCAGCTTCGTGATCCTTCATCCTAACTTGTATCTTTTCTTCTGGAAAATAAGTGAGATTTTCTCTTTTCAAATTTGGAAAGATAAATATTTTAAATCCATCTTTTAAAAATATTTGTCATCATTTCTTTCATTTTTCAACTTCGTTTCAACTTCGTTACTACCTCTTAACTTGTAACTTTTTCTCTGTTAAATGCTATATTTAATCATCTTTTTTTCTTGCCAGATGCCGAGGGATACATATTTTTAACAAGCCTTTTAAAAATATCTATAACTCGGGTATCATGCTTTCTCCCCTTTTTTAGTTTTGTTGTCCTTCATCCTAACTTGTATCTTTTCTTCTGGTAACTGAGAGATTTCCTCTTTTCAAATTTGGAGGGATAAATAATTTTAACGCATCATTTAAAAATATGTATGCCTCCGATTGTCATAATTGCTCCCTCTTTTTAGTTTCGTTGTCCTTTTCTTCCTCTTAACTTTAAACTTTTCTTCTGTTAAATGACAGGTTTAATTATCTTTTTTCTCGTCAGATGCCGAGGGAAAAAATATTTTTAATCCGACTTTTAAAAATATCTATACTTCCGGTATCATACTTTCTACCCTTTTTATGTCTGTGTTCCTTCATACTAACTGCAATCTTTTCTTCTGTTAAAAGGAATATTTCCTCTTTTTAAATTTTGAGGGATAAATATTTTTCATGCATTCGATTGTCATGGTTTCTTTCCTTTTTCAGCTTCATTGTCATTTCCTTCCTGTTAACTTGTAACTTTTCTTCGGTTAAATGCCATAATTAATCATCTTTTTTCTTGTCAGATGCCGAGGGATATATATTTTTAACCCGTCTTTTTTGTAAACCTAACAAAAAAAAATAAATATATATATATATCATAATTTATTTTGCACACCTTCCTCTATTAAGATTTACAACGGAACTTTGGTTTTAAAAACTCATTTAAAAAAAAAAAAAAAAACATTAAATTCTATAAATTAAAAATATTTCACTTGTATTGAGCAATTTAATTTAATGAAATACATTATCCTAGCAAAGTGTATGTATACAGTCTTTATGTCATTCCAGTTTTTCCCCTATGTACCCATATATAAATTTGCGATGCGTCAGACCTACGTTTTTTTACATAGTTAGCATAGTGTATACAGTAGGTCTGCACAACTTGTGGCTCGCGATCGGATTACTGATGGCCCGCGGATCAATTTCGCCGATCAGACGCGAAAAAAATCGCAAATTTCGCCGATCGATTGCGTAAAAATCGCGAATTTTGCCAAATTTCGCCTATCGGACGCGCAAAAATCGCGAATTTTTTCGATCGGGCCCGCAAAAATCTCGAATTTTGCCGATCGGGCCCGTATAAATCGCGAATTTCGCCGGTCGGGTGAGTTTAAATCCAAATTTTGCCGATAGGGCCCGTATAAATCGCGAATTTTGCATATCGGGGACGGTTAAATCCGAATTTTGCCTAACAGGCGCGTAAAAATCGTGAATTTTGCCGATTGGAACCTTAAAAATTGCGAATTTTGCCGATCGGGTGCGTATAAAACGTCAATTTCGCCGATCGGGCGCGTAAAAATTGCAAATTTTGCCGATCGGGTGCGTAGAAATCGCGAATTTTCCCGATCGGTTGCGTATAAATCGTAAATTTCACCGATCGTCTGCGTAAATATCGCGAATTTTGTCGATCGGGTTCGTAAAAATAGCGAATTTTGCAGATCGGTTGCGTAAAAATCAAAATTCGCCAATTAGGCGCGTAAAAATCACGGAATGTCGCCGATCGGGCGCGTAAAAATCATGAATTTTACCGATCGGGTGCGTACAAATCGCGAATTTCGTCGATCGGGAGCGAAAAATCGCAAATTGGTCGATCGGGTGCGAAAAAACACAAATTCTGCCGATCGGGCCAAAAAAATCGCAAATTCTGCCGATCGGGCGTGAAAAAATCGCAAAAATTTCCTGTCAAGTACGTCAAAATTGCGAATTTTGCCGATCAGGTGCACATAAATTGCAAATTTTGCCGATCGGGCGCATAAAAATCGCAAATTTCGTCAATCACTAGGGAAAAGCAATGCGAATATTGTCAATCGCGTGTGGCTGAAAAAATACAAGTTTTTCCCATCCTTGCCAACTGAATTGGGTTATGCTGACTAAGAAAGTGGTTGAGTATAGGGGGCTAACCCTTCTTTTAAAATTACCAGTTTTATGAACTTTTAGGCCGATCCTCCCCCTCTTTAACCGAAACAAAATTTTGTCCACACTAGAGATGGGAATGCTAAAAAAAAAAAAAACGGAAACTTTGGGAAAAAATTGGTTTTTTCCCATTTTTGTCTGCAGGTATATTTTTCATTTTTTCGAATTGAAAAAAATGAAATTTAATTTATAAACTAATACATTCAAAACATTATTGTGGCTGCAGTCTGATATTTTTTTATGTTCAGTGTCTCGCATGAAAATGTTAACCATGAAAAATATTAACTATAAGCAGTTTAGGAAGAACTTCAGTCCTTTAAAGGACCCTTCATAGTTTTTCTCACCTTAAAACAGAGGACCTTTCACAAAATTTGGAAATTTTTTCAATCTTCATTTTGAATCCTCTAGAAATGTGACATTTTAGAATAACAAAAACTGTCACATAACAGCTGAAATTATCAATGAATCTATTATCTAGCTGTATGTATGTAGGAAGAATCTTATTAAAAATATCTAAATTGGAAGATAAATATAACGATAATTTCTAATTCACAAAATTTTAATTATACTTTTTATGACAATTTTGTAAGATTTTTTTATAAGGCAATATTTTTTATACAAAGATTTACAAAAACAGGATTGCATGAAAAAAATGTAAGCAGACCCATGGAACTTCTATTGCTAAAAATGAAAATACGTGTGAAAAATTATTTCAATAATACTAATAGGTTGAAAATTGAATATAAAAATTTAAACATGCATTTATTTTTATTAGCATAGCTGTGATTTTTCATGTAATCAGATGATAATCTCCAGAAATATTTAACTATTATTAGAAATACATTCTTTTTTAATAACATGCAATTGAAATTATTTAGTATTTTCAATTTTTTTTCTCTTCACTTCCTTTTATTTCAAATATAGATTCTAAGACTTGTCTGACTGTATTTAAAAATATATATATATAAATGCATACAAATAAACTTTGCAAAGAAAATGTAAATTTTCTGTGAAAAATTCAGTTGAAAACAATTTTTATAAGTATTCTAAAATCCACTTGTTTTATAACTTTCATTAAAAAATATACATACGTATATTTTTTATGTACTTTTTATGTACCTTACTTTGATATTAAGAATCTAAACTTAAATTAAAACCAAAACATATTGGGTTGGTTTAGGTTTAGACTGGAAAGCTATACCAAAACTACATACACGTGAAATGGAAATTCTAATTGTGAGAAATTAATTTTGTAATATTGTAAATTAGTATAAATTTTTAAGGAATGGAAGATTTAATAAAAAGAAAAGTGCCCAGTTAAACTGATGGCATTGAGCTTACAGGCTATTCACACTAATTGCATATTATACTCTTATTTGAAAGAATAATGCCCCTCAAAAAATAAAGAAATCGACAATAAATTAAGGGGGGGATTAGCCCCCACTAATCAAGGAAGCGACTTATTACACTGAATCTATATACAACATTTGATGCAAATCGGATAATTCTGCATGAAAAACTTACTTATATAAATTAAGAGGGGGGTTGCCCCTGTTCTCCCCTTTATATTTAACTAATGAACACCCAAAACTAATCAGGGAAGCACCTTAACACCATGAACCTATAAACAAAATTTGAATAAAATCGGATAACTTGGCATGAAAAACCCATTTATCTAAATTAAGGGGGGGGAGGATTAGCCCTATTTTCCTCCCTTTATACTTAACCAATGAACCCACAAAACTAATTATGGAAGTGCCTTATTACAATGAACCTATAAACAAAATTTGAATCAAATCGGATAATTCTGCATGAAAAACCCATTTATCTAAATTAACAATTAGGTCCCGCCCCCCTCCACCCCACACACTTCCTCGAAACAAAATTCTCTCTGTGCTACTGATGGTGGCCCTCGACAACCCAATCATTTTTTTAAGTGGTCCTTCGCTTAAAAAGGTTGTGCACCCCTAGTATACAGTTACGAAAAAGTTGAGTGTAAATAAATACCAACTAAATGGCTGTTGGGTTTTCGGGCTCTACGTACTTTTCATACAGTATTTATGTATTTTTATAAAACTGATATCTAAAAAAACGAACACGAAACAGACTTGTTAGCGAGAAAATGCTGGAAACTTTGCAGAAAGAGAACACTTTTCGAGACCTATTTTGTCGGCTATAGTACCGTAAGGCTTTGTGACACATTTTGGGGGTTTTCTCTCACCAGCCGGTCTCTTTTATACCCAAAAGTTACTATTCCTCAACATTCATGTGTCCTTTCCCTACATAATGACGTATTGCGTCAATCTAAATCTTTAATATAAATGAGAAATTTAGGTTTAAAGCTGTCACAAAGTTACATTTCCAGTTGGGGTTACTTTATGACAGGTGTGTTTTAGCCTTGAAATGAAAGAGAAAAAGATAGTTTCATAAAGTTACCCAATAAAATGTTTGTTAAAATTTTTATTTAAACAATGTTTTCAAAAATGTTTTTTCTTAACCTACATCTTTGATCGCAAACAGCCGTCGGTTACCCACTGGCATTGTTGGGTCGATGATGAATAAAACCCCATTCCTTTCATTCAAAATCTCATTCGGCTCCCCATGATTGTCTTTGGACCGTCTTTTCCTTTTCAAAATAGGTGATATAAACCAGTCCTCAAAAACTTGGTGGTTGAACCAACTTGACTTTGTTCGATTGTATCTCGCTCCCTCTACTCGGTCAATGTGGACCACATTTATCAGATATGTAGTTAACGTAAATTGGAGCTAGTTCCCCGTAGCACTTCCGCATACTCTGACTGAAAAACAAGCATTAGACTAGTTTTGAATCAGTTCAGGATATTTTGCTTACTCTTCGAGTGATCACATTTTTACTTCCAGAGTCGTCCACCAAATTCTTCTCGTCGTAATTCCATTGGTGTTCGGGCGAGACACCCTTCGACTTCTTTTCCATGTTAGTAACGTACATGTCAGTTACTTCATGATCGGCCTTGGTCCAACCGTAGCTGATATTTTTTTATGTTCATTGAGAGAGAATTGCTTTGTGACAGTGTCGGTATGTCAAAAAGTAACCCATCAAGTGTCTATATTTTGATTATGTTATCATATCTCACATAAATATCACTTTACAAAGGTTATACTACTAAACAGTTTAACTGATATATTAACAACAAAGAATATTTACCCGTGTTAGCTGGTTCTCATAGACTTTATGCTTCAAGACTCAAAGTGTTCGGACTCCGAGGCAACAACGTAGAATGGTTTTGAATGATACACCAGGCAGAGAGAACAAGCGAGGTGTTGGAGCTTCGGACAGTGGTCGTTAGGTGACACGACACACCGTACTACAAAGGTGGCACTGCTTTTTGCTTTCCTGGAATCAATAGCAGGGCGGGTGATTCGAAATACGAAAACTAGACCATGTGCCACAAAGTTACCCCTACAGTCACAAAATAACGGTACATAAATGTGTCTTGCTAGTTACATCTATTTCCAAACAACTAACTTAACATCAACTTTGCAACAGATGCGAGCGAAGAAAATTCATTGTCAGAAAGAACTTGTTCCATAGTTGTACATTATTCACAATTGTTAATTGATATTATTGCAATATATATTCATTGTTGTCATCTGCATTAAAGGCCTTGTCAGTTATTTTTAAATAAGAGCCAACTGAAAGTTTCGGAAAGAAAATAAAACTTCACCTCAGAGTTTTTACTTTCTTCTATCTTTACAAGATGAAAGTATTGGATTCATGAATATTTTTGACTTCCGGTTTTCGATAGATCTGTATGTTTTAGGAGGTCCTGAGCACGATTTGACTATTTTTAGAAAATGTCTGTCTGTAAGTCTGCCTGTTTGTGATAAAAATTTTGTAGGCGCTCTATTGCAAGAAATAATGCACGGAATTTAATAAAACTTTAGATTCAATTAGACCTTGATAGAAATTGGTGCTGATTAGTTTTGGCGTAAATCATCCAACAGGTGGCGCTGCTGTGCTATATTTTTCACGATTTTTACGATAGCTATATCTCAAGAGTTAATGCAACGAATTTCATTAAACTAATGTCAAACCTGTATGAGATAGAAGAAAGTTTTGGTACTGGCACATGCGATTGCTTTATAAAAAGTTTAATTTAAATGCTTACAAATTTGTTTCGTTGAATAAAATAGGTAAAATACACAAATACATCACAAAGATATATAAATAAGAAACACAGAGCGATGAAGGCGACTGTAGATCCGTGTACTTCTTAATTTAGAATCATATTCATTTTTAAGAGGAATATAGTAATATATAAAGTTTTGCGAATGGCAAAAAGGATAGTATGAATTAGTAGACTTTAGCTTTAGCCAGAACATTAAAAGAATCTAGCACATTTACGAACACAAATTAAAAAATATAAGAATTTTTGTGTGCAAAGTTTAGAGTCTAATGCATAGATGACATAATTTACATAAGTTCCATAATTTGGTATGTCGCAAAGAAATTACTACATTTCAAATAACCTATATTTCTTTTTAAATAGTTACATTCAAAATAGATTTATATTAAAAACAACAACAACAAGAAGATAAATGCTTGAATATTTACAGAATGTTTAGAAAAATATTTAAATTAATCAAATCAATTACATTTTAATTAAAATCGTACAAAATATCTGACACAAATAAAGCAAAATACATGATTTGTTTGACGAAACTATGTATTTGTTTTCATAACCCTTAATAAATTGTCCAACAACACACGTAACGCAAATATACTTAAGCAATATCCACAAAAGCGCACAAACTGTTTTACAAAATTGGAGCTAAATTTACGCCAAGCAAAGGTTCATAAAATAAGAAAATTGGAGACATACCCGTTTATTCAATTTTCCCCGCAAAGACACATTATTAAAAAAAAGTACTTCAAATAAACATACTTTATAAATGTTTAGAAAGATATTTAAATTAATCAAACATATAAGATAAAAATGGTCGTCAAACGCATATTACTTAGGGTGACGAACTTGTTGAACATTTAAAATATATTTTCTCTGCGACGTAACTTGTAAGCTAAACTATTATAAATTTGTCCGAAAAGTTTCCCTCTGTTTCCATCACACTAATTTGATAGCCACTTTCCTAATGACGTACGCAAGAAAAATGTATGGTTAAAAGAAATAATCTTATTGTTGGTTAATATTTTACATTGTTTTAACATACATTGATTGTTCTACCATTGTTTTAAAATGTATTGCTTTTATCAGTATTGTTACACAAAGACCAAACATTCTTCTACTGTAATGTAAAGAAAAATATTAACTTATCATAATTTATTATACACATCTTTTTGGATTTAGAATTAAAACGAAACCGATAACTTTGGCTTTAACCAACTCACTTAAAAATACGAATCATTTCTATAAATTTAAAATATGACGCTTTTATTGAGCAATGTAATTGTAATGAAATACAGTATCGTTACAAAGTGTAGATCTACTATCTTTTAAGGTCATTTTCTTTTTCCTTTATAAACCTACATATAAATTTACGATATTTCATAACTACGTTACTTTACAAATAAACATACTATATACAGTTACGAGAAAAGTTCTTGTAAATAAATTCTAAACAAATGCCTGGTGGGTTTATTCCGCATGTTGCAAAAAATGTACTTTACATATAGTATTTATGTCTTTTTTTTATAAAACTAATATCTAAAAAATGAACACTTACTTATTAGCGACAAACTGCTTGAAACTTTGCGAAGAAAGAGCATTTTCCGAGACTTACTCTTTTAACTCAAGTACATAGACGTCTTGGTAACTTAATGTATTTTCATCCGATTCCCTTGGCGTCAACTCTACAACTAATTTTTAAGCGATGAGAATTCATTGCCATAAAGAACTTGTTCCATTGTTGTAATTAATGATAATGGGTTCGATTGTTAATTGACATTATTGCAACAGACTGTTGTCATCTGAATTAAAAGTCTTGTTAAAATAAGAGTAATTGAAAGTATAGGAAGAAAAATAAAACTTCCTCACAGTATTTGTTATAAAAAAAATAATTTAAATACTTAAAAATTTGTTTCGTTGAATAAAATAGGTAAAATACAAAGACACATCACAAAGATATATAAATAAGAATGAGAGTAGGAAAGGCGACTGTACGTACATCCGTGTATTTCTTAATTTAGAATTAGATTTTTTTTTTCTACGAAGAATATATAATATATAATATATAAAGTATAATATATAGTAATATATAAAGTTTTGCGACTGAGAACAAGGATAGTGTGAATTAGTGGATTTTGGCTTTAGTCAGAATATTAAAAGAGTATAGCAGATTTATGAACACAAATTAAAAAAAAAAAACAATGGCACTCCGGGAGTGCCGACAGAAGTGAAAACTTGAACAATTACGTGTGTATTTTTTGAATCGTCAGGAAACGTTCTATTGCGCAGGAAATACTTTTAAATGAAGTGTTTTTTTTATTCATTATTATAAACTACTACTACAAAAATTATATTACAATTTTCATTTATTGCGCTATTGTACATGAAAAATAATGCATATTATTTTACATACAAAAATTGCAATCTATTGCTTAAAACGTAAATTTACAAATAAATGAAATATAAAATTTAATTAATTGGTATTCTTTGAAATGAATACCAATGAAACTTATGAATTTTCATCCACAATTTAAACAACTCTCAATACATTCATCATTTCTTCCATGAGATCTAGTTTCATATCTTTTGTAATATCATTTATCTGCAAAATAGGGTTCCCGCTTCCTATCACTCCAAAAATGACTTCTTTGCTGCCTGTCTTGTTTACGGTATTCGTGAACATTATGCTTTTTTCTATCTTCATACTGCGCGTATTGTTTGCGGTATCTATAATTTCTATCAACATCAACAAACTTTTCTTTTCTATAAAATGATTTCACTTCATTTCCGTATCGGTAACCACGTTTCTTAAAACTTTCGTGAAATGTTTCATTATTTTCATTTTTTTTTTTATATTACTTCCGTCGATTTTTCTCGTGCTCGTTAAATTATAATATTTTCCGTGTTTTGTTATTTCATTTTCATCTTTTGATTTGGTCTCGCGAGTTGAGTCCCTTTTATCTGTTTTCACCGCGCGTGCTAAATTTATCTTGAAATTATTTTCTGAATTATTTTTATTCATAATACCAATCATTTCGCTTTCTGCACGTGAACTATTTCCTTTTGATACTTTCGCTTCATTGTATGAATTGGCAAAATATACAGTGGTGTCGGTAACAGTGTCGCGAATTCAGTGGTTTTTTCCCATCTCAAAAATGCCCAACGCGCCTAAAGAAGTTTTTACTTCAAAAATACTGTGCAAAGTTTAGAGTGTAATGCATAGACTCCATAAGTTCCATAATTTGATTTTTCGAAAAGTTGGTGTCACATATGTGCGATGTCGGCAACAATGTGGTAAAAGTTTTAAATGCACCAGGAGTTTAAGACAGCAAAGACCATTTCATAAATCTTAAACTGAATAAATACGGATACATTTTGCTGTGATATCTGCCTTCGCCGTCAGAAATAAATTATAAAGAGAAATTATTACATTTGAAAAAACCTACATTTATTTTAAAATAGTTACAATAACTTGGTTAACATTTGATTAACAATTGGTTAACATTTGTATATTAACCAAAAAAAGAGAGAAATTTTTACAGAATGTTTAAAAAAAATTGAAATTTACCAATTCAATTATATTTTAATCAAAATCATGCAAAAATATCTGACACAAGCAAAACAACACACATGATTTGTTGGACAAAATTATGCATGTGTTGATAGAACCCTCAATAAACTGTCAAATAACACACATAACCAAGTATACCTAAGCAATAGGTACTAAACTACAAACTATTTTACAAAAATGGAGTTAAATATATGCCAAGCAACGATTATTAAAATAACAAAATTGGTGATCTACCTGCATATGGAATTTCCCCCGTAAAGACACATTATTAAAAAAGTACTGCAAACAAGCATACTTTATATACTTACAATATTTACATTAATGAATTTTAACACTTTTCTTAAGTAATAAATAATCGTCAAACTCATATTAATTGGGGTGACGAACTTGTTGAATATTTAAAATATAGTTGCTCTGCAACGTAACTTCTAAGCTAAACTTTTGTAAATCTGTCCGGCAAGTTTTCTCTTTTTTTCTTTCACACTAATTTGACATCCGATTTTCTAATGACGCAGGCAAGAAAAATGCATTGTTCAAAGAAGTAATCTTATTGTTGATCAATATTTTACATTTTTTTAACAGACATTGATCGTTGTTCCATTGTTTAAATATTTATTGTTTTTATCGACATTGTTACACAAAAAACCAAACAATTTTTTAATGTTATGCAAAGAAACTATAAACTTATCATAATTTATTATACACATTTTCCAGCATTTAGAAATAAAACGGAACCTATAACTTTATCTTTAACTAACTTATTTAAAAATATGAAACATTAAATTCTATAAATTTAAAATATGACACTTCTATTGGTCAATTGTAATGCAATTGTAATGGATGTAATTGTAATGATTGTAACTATAATGAATTGAATTGCAAATGCAAAGTAATTGTAATGTAATTGTAATGAATGTAGTTATAAATGTAAAGTAATTGTAATGTAATTGTAATGAATGTAGTTATAAATGTAAAGTAATTGTAATGTAATTGTAATGAAATACAGTATCTTTTAAAAATGTAGGTATACTCTCTTTCAATATCTTTCCGAATTTCCCCTATATATCCATATATAAATTTACGATGCGTTATAGCTGCGTTTCTTTACACAGATATCAAGCTGTATACAGTTACGAAAAGAGTTCTTCTAAAAAAATATTAACTAAATGGCGTTTGGGTCTTTCGGGCTGTTGCATAAATGTACATTTCATACCGTATTTATGTATTTTTATAAAACTGATATCTAGAAACTGATTATCAAACACTTACCTAGCGGCAAACCGTTCGAAACTTTGCGAAGGAAATGCATTTTCGGAGACTTACTTTGTCGACTAAAGTACATAAATGTATTTTGGTAGCTTCGTATACTTCCAACCAACTCACATGGCATCAACTCTGCAACTGACGCGAGCAAGGAAATTTTATTTTCTGAAAGAACTTATTTCATTGTTGTACATTGTTAAAATTGACACAATTGTTATTTAACATTATTGCAGCATACATTCATTGTTACTTAATACGTAGTATAGGGTAAATCTTGTAATCATTCATATATATTATTTCTCCTGTCAACATCCCTTTTTCTAAGAAAATAAAAAACGCAGAACAACGAATGAGATACCATATGAAAGGTTTTAGAACCGGCTTTTGACATAGCCCACTTAACAATTCGTTAAAACATGTTTTTGATTAAAATTTACTGAAAAATAAAAATTAAATCGGCATTTCATAAAAGAAATGAAAGGTTTTCCTGAAATTATTGTTGCCAAAAAATAAAAAAATAAAATACCACATTATATGATGCTCATAGCAATTATTATAAAAACACCGCACGGGTTTATTTTATGCGTATGGTTAAAAAGCGAAATTGAAATTGAAATGTTTAGATTTATATTTCTAAGTCTCATGGTTTTCCCGAAGTGGATGACGCCATCCTCTAATGCAGTCAAAATACGATTGTTAATTTTTTTTTTCTCGCGCGTGCCTTTAGCAATCTTGGATCAGTTTTTAGTCTAACTCTGATGGAATAAATCAGATGATATTCTGGCTTGACTAACAACTAAATGTTGTTTGCAGATATTTTTATCCTTGCTTTTTCTTTAGAAGTTTACACCTGCATCTAATAAATATTACATATTGATAAAAAATGATACTTCTCTATTATCCCGTCGACCTCTTTTCATAACAAAAAACTATCGCCAAATAAACGGGAGAACGTTGCCATTGGAATATCAAAAAATAAATAAATAAATAAAATATAAGAATTTAAGGACACAATTGTTATTTTAATTAATAAAATAACTACTAAATCAGTAAAGCATAATGAAAAATACACGCAAATGTCGAATGTAAAACCACTAGATGACGTAACAAACACGCATAATGATTCTGACATCAAGTAAATGGGACTGCATTTTTGGCGTTTAATCTTACAGTTTGGCGGTAGTTTTTTGTTATGAAAAGTGGTCGACGGGATAATAGAGAAGTACGTAAAAAATATTAGATTTCAGTGCGAATTCTTTGCACGGGCCCCCTCTGGTCGTTTTAAAAATCGAAAAAAATTTTTGAGGCATTTACATGTTTCAGACACTGAAGATTCCGAAAAACATATTTTTAGAAAAAAAAATTGCCGTCCGTCTGCTGTGTGTGTGTCTGTAAACGCTCTATCTCCTGATGAAATTGGGATAAGAAACTTGAAATATAGTATGTACTTAGTATGTAATAATGGAAAGAAGCTTATTCGAATTTCAGTAACCTTGATTATCCGGAACTATTTTTTTCAGACTTTTGAATATTCGTTCCGATTAATGGTATATAAAAATTTTCGAAATTGTTTATTTTAATGAATGAATATAAAATACAGTAAAAAAAACAAACAAATTTTGCATAAAGAATGAAGTCGATCGAATAATTAGTTGCCAAGATATTTGGAATCCTATTTTCCACACTCTTCGATTTTTCGTGACCCTGTATTTCATTCAAATTGCAAATCAAATATATATTTCAATTGGAAATGAGACGCTTAATCCTACACAGTAAACCGTTAGTTAAAATGATTATCAATTTTGGAGTTATAAGGATTTCTCTTTTATGCAATTCAGTAATAGAGCATTTAAAGTTTATGACGTCATCAAGCCACGATGTTATTCGAATTGCAATGCATTTTATAAATAGTTTACACATGTTTTATTTTTATACTAGCTGACCCGCCCGGCGTTGCCCGAGCCCGTGTAATAAAGTCAAATCTCTTAAAAAACGAAATTCTCCGATGGCTTCGACACCGTATATCGGGCATGCTCGTACGCCCCGGAAAATCTTTTATTTCCCCCTTCCACCGCCAAGGGAGCAAAGGGGTGACCGCCCTTTAGCAAAGAACCTCTCAGACAGATCACAATTCATAAGATACTGTATAGTAGGCGTGCTACAAAATTGAGCTGGTATCGAGAAGATGGGAACATTATAAGCCGAGTTATTGAAATAAGGTACAGTTAGAGAAAATAACCATGAGTGAGGTGCCGGGTGAAGGGGATGTTCAAGTGCCTTTCAGAAAGTGACTAATTAAGAAGTCTACGATGCATCTTTAAAAATTCGTTCGTTTGCATAGGAACTTAATTACAAATTTGGCTTAAACTATTATTCGGAAATAGTGGTAACCGCTACTCATAAATCTACTTTAATGTTATAGAAGGTGACTATTAAGTTAATTATAATGTTTGGAATAATTTGCGTTGAAATCGGAAAGATAGTTTCGGAGATACGGAAACTATAATTAAACTATATTTAGAGAAAAAAGCCTTGAAGGAGGGTCCGGGGGCGGAAGGGGTTGTTCAAGTGCCTTTCAGCAAATGACTAATTAGGAGGACCACTATGCATCTTTAAAAAATCGTTCGTTTGGTTAAGCTAGGAACTTAATTACAATTTTGGCTCAAACTATTATTCGGAAATAGTGGTAACCTCTACTCATAAATTTAGTTTAATGTTATAAAGGGTGTTTATGAAGTTAATTATAATGTTTGGAATCAGCTGCGTTGAAATCGGAAAAATATTTGCTGAGATATGGAAACGGAGCATAGTTAGAGAAAAAACCTTGAAGGAGGGGTCGGAGGGGGGGATGTTTAAGTGCCCTTCATCAAATGACTAATTAGGACAGCCACTATGCATCTTTAAAAATTCGTTCGTTTGGTTAAGCTAGGAACTTAATTAGAAATTTGACTTAAACTATTATTCGGAAATAGTGGTAACCGCTACTCATAAATTTAGTTTAATGTTATAAAGGGTGATTATTAAGTTAATTATAATGTTTGGAATCACTTGCGTTGAAATCGAAAAGATAGTTGCTGAGATATGGAAACGGAGAATAGTTAGAGATAAACCTTAAAGGAGGGCCCGGGAGGGGGGTTTGACGGATGGTCAAGTGACCTTCAGCAAATAACTAATTAGGAGGATCACTATACATATTTAATGATTGATTTATTTGGTTAAGCTAGGAACTTAATTTTAAATTTGGCTTAGACTATTATTCGGAAATACTGGTAACTGCTTTCTAGAAATGCACCTTGAAGCAATGAATGCTGATTTTTACGATAATTTAGTAAAAATGGAACTAAATGGAGAAGTTCGGAACAGTATTAGCTGAGATTTAAAATAGCGGTATTCTGTATATAAAACAGCAATTAAACGCTACGGGTGAAGCTAAAATGTTAAAATTGTTAAATTTAATTATATGCTTACCCCTCTTTATCTCGCAAATATAACAAATAATGTGTTAAATAAAGTTTTCTGTATTCATAGTCTCTATCCTAATAATATATGTCCTATTTAAAAAAAACAATTAAACCAAGCTAATTATCATGAGGAAAAACGTGCCTGGTAAATGCTTTAAACAGGTGGCGTTTGTGTAATTTGCCGTGAGTAGATGGCGCTACATTAGGTTGGCTGCACGCCGGTAACTGCAATCCATGTTGGCACTATTTCGTTATAAGTCCTTATCTATGCATCGTTACTCTGATTTATTTAATGTCTTCTGTGAAGATTCTATACAACCAACCTACAGAAGAAACAAAAAGCGTATTTTTGATGAGAGTTCTTTGTGCATTTTAATTAATATTACAGAAAGTAATTAAAATATTAAAATTCTGAGGTTCAGGTGCACCAGTAGATGGTTCGGACTACCTAAATTTAAATTTTCAAGGTTTTAGGTGGGCTAGATTTTGCTAGCCATTGCCAACAGACACACAGACACACACACACACACAGAGCGAAACTTTATTTTATTAGTATAGATTTTATATTATGCATATCCATGATGGGTAAGTATTACGGTGACCCCTAACGACTAGTTTTCATCTGCATGAAAGGTCTTGTGATTGATTTTGAAATAAGTGCCAAGTGAAAGTATAGGAAAGGATAAAAGAACTTCCTCACAGTATTTTTTTATAAAACATTTAATTTAAATATTTAAAACTTTGCTTTGTTGAATAAAATAGGTAAAATACAAGGATACTTCACACAGAATATATAAATAAAAAAAAGAGAGTGGGAAAGGTGACTGTATATTCGTATATTTCTTAATTTAGAGTTATAGTCTTTTCCACGAAGAACATAGTGATATATAAATTTTTTTGACATAAAACAAGAATGTTGTGAAATCCTGGACTTTGGCTTTTACAAGAACATTATAAGAATACAGTACATTTATGATCTGTTGCTGTCGAAAGTTTAGAAAATAATACAAAGACAGCATAAGTTACATAAATTGATATATCACAAAGTTGGTGTCACACAAGAACAATGTTGGCAACAATGTAGTAATTGTTTCAAATATAGCATGTGAAATAAACAACTACTACCATTTCTTGAATCTCAAATAGAATAAATATGGATGAAAGTTGTTATGAAATATGCATACGCCGTTAGGAAAAAAAATATATATAAATGGAAATTATAACATGTGAAATGACACACATTTTTTAAATAGTTACATTCAGAATATTTGTATAGTTACAGTTTTAGAAAAAAAAGAGAAATAGTTGGATATTTACAGAATAGTTAGGAAAATATTTAAATTCCTCGATTTAATTAAATTTTCATTAAAGTCATACAAAAATATCGAAAAAAAAACACAGCAACAGACTTATTCGCTTTGGCAAATTATGTATATGGTTTCATATCCCGCAATGAACTGTTAAATTACAAACATAACGGAAATATATTTTAGAAATAACTACTGTTAAAAAAGCTATTTCACAAAACTATATTTAAATTTAAGCCAAGCAAAGGTTAATAAAATTAATCAATTAACGACATACCCGCCTACGCAATTTTCCCCACAAAGACACATTATTAAACATGTACTGAACATAAACATAACTTATATATTTACAGTATATATTAATGAATCTTTAGATAAGTAGAAGAAAAAAAAATCGTGAAATGCTTTTTTCTAAGAGTGGCACGTAATATACTTGTTGGAGATTTAAAATATATTTGCTCCTAGACGCAGATTGTTAGCTATAGAATTATAAATTTGTCTTGTAACTTTTTTTTCTCTTTTTAAGCACACTAATTTTATATCCGGTTTCCTATTGACGCACGCGAGAAAATAGCACTGTTAAAAGAAATAATCTTATTGTTGATTAATATTTTACATATTTTTTACAATCATTCATTGTTGTACCTTTGTTTTAAAACTAATTGTCTAATTGGTATTGTTGCATAAAGACCAAGCATTCTTTTTCTGTAATCCAAACAAAAATAAATATTTATCATAATTTATTATACACCTCCTCCTGTATTTAGAATTACAACGAAACCGATAACTTTGTCTGTAACCAACTCACTTAAAAATACGAATAATTTCTATAAATTTAAAATATGAAACTTTTATAGAGCAATATAATTGTTATGAAACACAGTATCGTTTCAGAGTGTAAGGTCATTTTTCCCACTATACACCCACATACAAATTACGATGCTCCATAACTAGGTATTTTTACACAATTATTATACAGTTTGCAGTGTTTAAAAATGTTCTTCTAAATAAATACTATCAAATTGGCTGATCGGTTTATTTGGGTTCTTGTATAAATGTACAACACATACAGTATTTACGTGTTCTTTTATACCTGATATCTAATAATTTAACATCAAACACTTACCTATTAGTGACAAACTGCTTGAGACTTAGAGAAGAGTGTGTATTTTCCGGGACGCACTTTGTCAACTGAAGTACATAATCGTGTTTCGGAAACTTTATCTGTTTGCAACCAACTCACTTGGCGTCAACTCTGCAAATGATGTGAGCGGGGAAAATTCATTGTCAGAAAGAACTTGTTCTATTGTTATAAATTATTAATATTGGCACGATTGTTATTTTATGTTTTTGTAACACACATTCATTGTTAGAATCTGCAATTAAAGACTTGTAAATGACTTCCAGATAAGCGCCCAGTGACAGTAAAATGCAGGAAAGAAAAGAAAATTTCCTGACCCTAATTTCCATAAAATAATTTAATTTAAATACTGTCACACAAGAGCGATGTTCGCAACGATGTGGTAATGATCTCAAATGTAGCAGGAGCTAAAAACAACTATTACCATATCTTAGATCGCAAATTGTATAAATCTGTATACGCCTTTAGGAAAAAAAAATTAAATTATTACATTTGAAATGACCTACATTTTTAAAAATAGTTTCATTCAATATATTTCTGTCTATAAATTATTTGTATAGTTGCAAATTTTGAAAAGAATAGAAATGTTTGGATGTTTAAAGAATGTTGCGGAAAATATTAATTTCACCAATTAAATTAAATTAAATTAAAATCATACAAAACTTCTATGAAACAAACAGAACAACATACTTATTCTAATTGAAAAAATTATGTATTTGCTTTCATAAACCACAATAAACTGTCAAATAACACACATAACAGAAATATATTTAAGAAATAACCACTAAAATAACATACTATTTTACAAAAATAAATTTATGTTTACACCAAACAACGGTTAATAAAATGTGCCAATTGGCGACAAACCCGCTTATGTGATTTTGCCGATAATGACACAATATTAAAAAAGTACTAAATATAAACATACCTTATATATTTACAGTATTTACATTAATTAATCTTCAAACTATAAATAAGTCAAAGATAATTGTCAAACGCTTAACACTTGGGTTGAGAAACTAGTTGGACAATGGAAATATTCTTATCCTGATACACTATATTGCCAAAGGTGATTGGTCACTTGCGATTTTAGACGTTTTGTTAACTATCTAGAAAAATACACGAGGAATTAACCTGAAACTGCAGGTGTGTAAACAGTATAGTATAGGTTATATATTTCCGCGAAGATTTTTTCACGAAACCCCATAGGGGACTGTCAACAAATTGAAAAAGAACGAATATCTTTTGGATAACCCTGTAAAAACTAATGTAGCAAAGGCGTTCAAACTCGAGATTATTAATAAGCAGCTTATTGTAATATACAATGTTCATTTGTATGAGGATAGCATGTATATTCGTAGAGAAATTAAGGTTTTTATAAAAACAGTCCCAAATTTCGCCTAGTTTTTTGCTTATAATTTGCAGAGTTCTTAACATAAAAAAAAGTTATTTTCAGAAAATATGACAAATAACATTGTACATATAACTCTGCAATCAGAATTAAAAAATAATAAAAATTAGATGAAAAATGAGCAGGTTTACTAAAAAATGTTTCACTGCGCATGCGCGAATGCAATCAAAATATAATATGCATAATGTATTAGCTAAGTATATAGAGCAACTTTCGTGCAAAACTCAAAATCATAGCTTAAAAATTCTGAAAATTATCGTCGATAGAATAAGCTCGAAATCCGTTGTTCCCAAAAAGAAGCAAAAAGATGAGGGGTTGTATCAGATATCTGTTGATTAGTGCCAAGATAACGTACACAATATTTCACGTACTACTATATTTGGATACAACCCCTCATAGTTTTGCTTCCTTTTGGGAACAACGGATTTTGAGCTTATTCTATTGACGATAATTTTCAGAATTTTCAAGCTATGATTTCGAGACTTTCACAAAAGTTGCTCTATATACTTAGCAAATACATTATGCATATTATATTTTGATTGCATTCGCGCATGCGCTATGAAACATTTTTTAGTAAACCTGCTCATTTTTTATCCAATGTTTACTATTTTTAAATTCTGATTGCAGAGTATTATGTACAATGTTGTTTGTCATATTTTCTGAAAAGAACTTTTTTTTATATTAAGGACTCTGCAAATTATGAGCAAAAAACTATGCGAAATTTGGGACTGTTTTTATAAAAACCTTAATTTCTCTACGAGTTTCCATGCTATCCAAATAAAAATGAACACAGTATATTACAATAAGCCACTTATTAATAATCTCGAGTTTGAACGCTTTTGCTACATTAGTTTTTACAGGGTTATCCAAAGATATTCGTTCTTTTTCAATTTGTTGACAGTCCCCTATGGGGTTTCGTGAAAAAATCTTCGCGGAAATATATAACCTATACTATACTGTTTACACACCTGCAGTTTCAGGTTAATTCCTCATGTATTTTTCTAGATAGTTAACAAAACGTCTAAAATCGCAAGTGACCAATCACCTTTGGCAATATAGTGTATAAAACTTGTAAGCTAAACTGAGATAATTGTATCCTTTATGTTGTCTGTCTTTGTCCAGTCTACTAATATAGTAATATCGAATTCCTTAATGACACATGAGAGAAAAAATCACTGTTAAAAAGAGATAATCTTTATTGTTGAACATGATTGTTACTTTACATTGTTGAAGCAGATGTTCATTGTTATATCATCCTTTTGAAAATCATTGTTTTAATCAATATTGTTATATACACATTAAATATTGTTTTTCTGTAATACAAATAAAAAGAAATATATCATACAATTTTAGAGATTTTTATTCATGGGTTGTGTGTATTATGAGTTGTGTGTATTATATGGGTTGTGGGTTTTATTCATGGGTTGTTATGATCGATGATCTATGTGAAAGATGTAGTCCGATGGAGATTGCCGTTCGAGGGGAGCATTCTAGGAAATCCCAGCCCGTATTTATGCCGAAGTTCGAAGAAAACCACAGTAAACGCCGATATGTTAGGTTGACTAACCCGATTTTGGTTCAAACCTAGCATCTCTTCCGTCTACGAACTTTGAGAACAGAACCTATCAGTCGCTTTTGTAGCGTTTGTTCATGGGAATTGAGTTTAAATTGCATTTGAAAAATTAGGCAAAGAATTAGTTATATACCGAATGATATAAAATAGAGGTTATATTGATTATCAATTTAAACCGTTCATGATATAAAGTTGTTTATAAATTCAAATTGTTCACATAATGTAAAATGCATGAAATTCTAGGTTTTCTTGCCCTAAAAGTGGATATATAAGTTTTTAGTGCCTGAAAGTTCCGAAAATTCATAAATTTGAAGTATCATAATACGGCAAGTTTTGGTTGTAGAAGAATATAATTTTTACTTTCTTCTATCTATAATAGAAGAAAGTATTGTAATCGAAATTTTTTTCGACTTCCGGTTTTTGACGGATTTACACGTTTTAGGGATCAGTGATTCCGAAAAACATGTTTTTACAAAATGTCTGTTTGTCCGTCCTCATTTTATCATCGAAAAGTGTATGAAGTTATGCTTCAAATTGAACCACATTTTTTTTTTATGTTTTTGGCTATGGCAAGCAGATCCTACTTGAATTTGGGGATATTTCGACGAAAGGGGGAGCTGCTATCGCGATGTTTGTTCGATTTTCACTATTTTATCATCGAAAAGTGTATGAAGTTATGCCGATAATTGAACAAATTTTTTTTCCATGTTTTTGACTATAGCCTGCAGCTCGTACTTGAATTTGGTGATATTCCGCTGGAAGGGGACGCTGTGATAGCCATTTAATAATTTCAAATTCAAAAAGATGTACAACAAAATTAGAAAACTTAAAAGTTTTTTTCGTTAAATGTTCGGCCTTGATCCGGAGAATCCGGAGCAATTTTTGTTTTGCCTCTATCTTAAAAAATGGCTGAGATATAGAGGTTTGAAATTTTAGGGTAGCTGACATTTTCAAACAAGACAGCAGAGTTCATCCATAAACGGGTTTAATTTATGAGTTATAGTTAACATGGTTTCGGCAAATTCTCTTTCATTGTTGTAACCATTGTTCCTATTCTTATATGCTTAACGCTATATATTTATATTCGCCAACGTCAAATTCTCGCCAAGCTTGGCGACAGTTGGTTAAATATCGCCAAATTTGGTGGTATTCTCATTCAAATTCAATGTTGACGAGAACTGGAAATGAATCTTCTTTAATTGGGTTCCACGCATTTTAGCTTCGTGTTTTCCAGTAAAATTAGCTAAAATCGTAAAGCCAAGGAATAGGGAGGCTGTCTGTTCCTGTCGGTACAGGCCAGAAGGACTTTTCGTAGTTTCGTATACATCAGTTGATCGCCTCCCGGTAACCCGACGATTCGCAAGAAGCTGACGTACAACAGAATGACGAAAAATATTGATTTTATTGGCGATGTGATAGCGAATTTTGAACTATTAACATGACTGAGATAGAAGAAAGTTTTGGGATTGGCAGATCCGACTAGTTAGTGTTGTACTTGTCAGAGATCGAAAATAAATTTTCAAAGTATAACTTACAGGACTCAGATAATGCATAAAAAATTAAATTTGTATTTTAATATGTATACATCTTCTTTCAAAATAAATACTATATTTGAAAAGGGCTGTATTTGATTTGTATAATGTTTATAAATAGAAATAACTTTCTACCATGAATGATTATATAGATATTTGACATCTTAAACATCATAAGTTAAATAAAAGTAGGAGAAAAAGATATTAACTATTAAAACCATGTAATAATCTTTGGAACATATAGTATTATTTCATTATTATTATTCACCATTTCTCCATTCTTTCACAAGTCTCTAAAAGAATGAATATTTGAAAAAAATCTCTTGCGAAATAATATCGTTGCCGTTTTTTTAAGTTAAACCAAATTGTACTGTCACTATCCTAGTAGAGAAAGACATTTCAGATAACAAGGATTTCAAAAGAAATTTTTTGATATATTCAATGAGAAAATACATTGATTTAATCCCATTTCTGCAGTGAATATCTATTTTTTAAGATCATGAGGTTTAGAGATAAGGTGATTTAAGATATCGAGATTACAATGTATGTAAATTTTACGAAAAGATAATTTATAATTAAAATATTTCAGTTTAAAAATATCTCCGAAATTACTTTGTTATAGTACTTTATGTACATTTAATTGATATAATGTATTTATACAATCACTTCTTTGAAAAAATGATAAATTAAAAATACATAAAATCTGCATTTCAGATTTATCCAAGATATCTCCGTGGCTGCTTATTCTTAGTTTCGGATCCTTTATGAAATAAAATAAATACTACTTTCTCACGCCTATATGAATTATGAAAATTACATCCTATTAAAAACTTTAATTTTGTTAAATGTATTTTTATCTTTAGTATATATCCAGAGCTATTTCTGACATAAATGGAACAAAATAATACAAAAAAGTAAAGTGTTATAATAATAAATATTTATACAGGTGCATTAAATGTATCATTGTTATGACAATGAAATAGTTTTATTTCCTTTTCAAGCTTCCCTTATTTCCTTATAAATGTTACCGAAACGTAAAGTGCAATAAAAAGAGTCGTTATTAAAATGGCTGTATATAACAAAACATTTGTAAATTTTTAAAAATTCCGTTAAAAAAATAAATCTAAAAATATTACATGTCTGTATTTTTAAGGTATGCAGTTTAAAAAAAAAAACATTTAATATGGTTTCTCTATATTACATTATGTGAATTAAGAAACACGTTAAACGTGCATCAAGTATTAATAAAATAATTTTCAGAACATTTCACAGGAAAATGGTAAAATATAACAATATGGTAGTAAGGTATATGCATAAAATTTGTGACGAATAATAATAAAAAATACTACCAAAATATTTTAAATTATTTGTAATTTGCAGAAAGTAATATTAGTATGTACTGCCTTGTTTCATTATCAAATATATCTTCAAATTTATGGAAAAATGTGAAATATTACCACAAACTTGCGAGATATCTTAGAATTCCTTTGAAATGAAAGTGATAATAGTAATGTTTTTGATACAATCTTATATTAGTAAGTGTCCTTCAAAGGTATCTTGACTAGCTTTATATTAATAAAAAAATGTATCACATAAATAAAGTGAAATAGCATCACCTTCGAAACAGTCGTATTCTGAAATAATAATCCAGCCCAGCTAGAGTGCTTTCATAAAAGAGTCGCTACATATGGTCTATAGATGATTTTGTCCAAAAACCTCGGCATTTTACCATTATTTCAGACTTGCCGAGCCTGCCATTATTATGAAACTAATATTTATTTGTTTGTCTAACTCGTCTAAGCAAACTAGTTTATAGTCTATTCTAATTACACTATATGGCCAATCATGACCGGTCACTTGCGATTTTAGACGTTTTGTTGAATATCTAGAAAAATATATCAGGAATTATCCTGCAACTTGAGGAGTGTAAACAGTATAGTCGACGTCATATATTTCGGTGAAGATTTTTTTCCCGAAACCCCATAGGGTGCCGTCAATAAGTTGAAGAAAAACGAATATCTTTTGTATAACCCTGTAAAAACTGATATTGCAAAAGCGTTGAAACAGTAGAACATGCTTAGGAGGCTTCTTTTGATAAACTATGTTCATTTTTATGGTGATAGCACGTATACTCGTGGAGAAATTAAGGTTTTTATAAAAAAAATCCCAAATTTCACCAAGTGTTTTGCTTATAATTTTCAGAATTCTTAATATAAAAGAATGTTCTTTTCAGGAAAGATGACAAACAACATTATATACAATACCCTGTCATCAGAATTAAAAAATAATAAATATTGGATGAAAAATGAGCAGGTTCACTAAATATGATTTCATTGCGCATGCGCAAATGCAATCAAAATATACTGTGCATAATATATTAGCTAAATGTATAGAGTAACTTTTGTGAAAGTCTCAACAACATAGCTTGAAAATTCTGATAGTGATAGTCGATATAATAAGCTTGAAATTCGCTGTTCCCAAAACGAAGCAAAAAGATGAATGGCGGTATCCAAATATACAATGAGAGACACTTCATTCTTATTATGTCAACTTTCATAAGCTAGTATATTTGGATACAACCCCTCAGCTTTTTGCTTCATTTTGGGAACAGTGAATTTCGAGCTTATTCTATCGAAAAACTTAGATTACTATAAAAAAAGATTACTATCAGAATTTTCAAGCTGTGTTTTTGAGACTTTCACAAAAGTTGGTCTATACATATATCTAATAGATTATGCACAGCATATTTTGATTGAATTCGCTCATGCACAGTGAAACCATATTTGGTGAACCTGCTCATTTTTCATCCAATATTTATTATTTTTAAATTCTGATTGCAGGTTATTGTATATAATGTTGTGTGTCATCGTTCCTGAAAAGAACATTCTTTTATATTAAGAACTCTGAAAATTATAAGCAAAACACTTGGTGAAATTTGGGAATGCTTTTATAAAAAGATTAATTTCTCACGAGTACATTTGCTATCCTCATAAAAATGAACATAGTTTATTAAAAGAAGCCTCCTAAGCATGTGCTACCGTTTCAACGCTTTTGCGATATTAGTTTTTACAGGGTTATCCAAAAGACATTCGTTATTCTTCAATTTGTTGACGGCACCTTATGGGGTTTCGGAAAAAATCTTCGCTGAAACATATGATGTCTACCATGTTGTTTACACTCCTGAAGTTTCATGATAATTCCTCATGTATCTTTCCATATATTTAACAAAACGTCTAAAATCGAAAGTGACCGCTCATCATCGGCCATATAGTGTATAAAGCATCATATACCATCAGAACATTATCGACAGAAGCTAATGTTTGCTTGTTTGTCTAACTCATCTCAGCGAACTTTTCTATAGTCTATTCAAAATATGGAGTGGCTGAAAATAAATAAAAGCATGTGGAAATTGGTATCTTTACAACAACGACCTTAGTTACAATCAACGCCAGCCAAGTAGAGGATCGTTGCTTTACTATATAAAAACTAGTTTTATCTCAATCAAATTTTGTTTATATAGTTTAAAATAGATAAAGAAAAAAATAGTGTAATCATTTTAACAAATATTTGTTATATTTTCTTTATCTATAAATACATTATTTTCTTAGGAAAACAAACACCTATTTATTGATTTTATTAAATCACCAGCTCCGGATAAAAGCGCAACACTGAAATCCATATACCGAACTCGAGTCTCTCCTTTTCTTGAATGAAATTTGGGCGAGTATCCACAATATGTCTAATGTGGATTGCTACAATTTGGGCAAAAACTGCCAACTTGTGCATCTATCCTATTCATAAGAGAGTGGGTACATACACACAAGACACATGCTCAGATTTAATGTTATTGTCCAAATTATGAAAGCCACATTCCAGAATTTGCGAGTACTCGCTTGTGCAATTTCAATTAAACGAGTTAGACCAGCAAACAAATGTTAGCTTGCTGATATTTGCCGGGTTTCTCAGGCAAAGATAATCCCACTTTCACAAACTTTGACCAAAATTCCTTTTGACCAATAAATTTTATTGTCTGAAGAGATTGTCTGAAACGCTGAGAAGAGACATTTCACGTGTCTGTATTACACTATTCTCTTTGAAATGCACTCTATTTTCTTATAAACTTTCTAATGTAGCCTGGAAGTTGTTTGCGTAAGTCAGTACACAACGAGGCGAACGAAAAAGATCGGCTACCGCGTTGCATTCCGCTTATCTTTTTTTACAGACCACTAGAGTGACGTGTTGTTCTTTTCGTACACCTGCATTGGTGCATTCGAGCATCACGGGACTCCCACGATCTATAAAAAAGATACGCGTAAAGCACCGCGGTAGCCTTTTTTTTCGTTAGCCTCGGTACACAACCATAATTTGTACAAAATTTACGCTCCATTTTCGCAACAATGTGAAAGGGCAAACTTTTAAAACAGGCAAGTTTGGTGAGTAAGAAACGTAATATGTTATGTTTGGTGAGAAACTCGCGAAAGAAGAACTCTTGATATGAGAGTGATTTGTCTTCGTCGAGGATCCATTTTTTGGGGGGATCACTGACTCGGCCGCATGTTCAACGGATCTGTGGACGTTTTTTCTTGCTTAACGAAACATTTCATGTTGGATCTTTATTTTTTCTAACTTTTTGCCCCATTACAAGCTTACAAATACACCGCCAAAAAATCTTAATGTTAACACAGAGCTTTAACTAGCACATTGCAACACGTAATTTGAAAATCACTATACTTGAGAATCACTACACTGGAAATCATACAGGACATTGTCTGCCATCGATTGAGTTACTGGAAACTTTTTAACACCTTCGAGATTGACATTTTAATAGTTATTATCGACAAGAGCTTTTCAACTCTTTTTTTTTCTTTTAGCATTGGTTTCGTAAGTCATTGTCTAAAAACTTGTTTATTCATTGTATGGTAGATTCGAAACAATATATTGAAATTCTTAAATTTCCCGTACATTTATAAACATAAATTTATGTAAAACGTCTATATACGTATGTTCGTTTATATACGCATATATATGTGCAGAGAAACTGTTCTAAACTTGCCCCAACTGCTCCAATTGCTCCAATCATTGCTTTTAAAAGATCGAGATTTCCTGCTGAAAGCTGTTATTAAAAAGTTCATTCACAAAACTAGATGAATTGCGCAATTTAAAAAGCAGTATAAGGTGCTGTAACTCCCTTTTACTTGGAATATACTGCAGAGATTATGCATCATTTTTTAGGTAAATATATGTTTATTTTGCATCTTGTAATGAAATACAGGGTTAAATTGCTATTGTCTTTGAATGGGATTTGTTTACTCAATTTTTAGTGAAGAGTTTATTGTATAATTTGTATATTACAAACATTTTATCATCTTATGAGTATATTAAATGCTTTCATTATATTTGCACACCAAAATTGATCAATCATATTTTCTTTTCAAATATTAAAGAATTTCTGCTTGTTATTTTCAGTTATAGACACTAGTGTAATTATTTAATGCATAATAAAATATAGTTTTTCTGCATGCACATATATCTGCATATTATCGTTAAATATTACACAAAAAGTTTTAGAAAATCCAAACTTTAGTTAACAGAGTTACTCCCATGGCACTCAAATTTTGTAGGCTTAGTTTAGACCAAAATCTCCAGTTTAGTTACCTTGTGTAATGTTCAATTTTAATTTTGCGTGAAAACGATTTTCAATCATTTTTTCACATAATATTGTCTTGTGGGAATCATAGTGGTGAAAGTCCAAAAAATTGAAGACCACCTACTTGTCTAGTGGTTAGAGCGCTAACAAATAGAGAAGAGTGTACGGTTCGAACACCATTTCCAGCATGGATGTTTTCTGCTTTTTTTTAGCTATTGTGTGGAAAAGATGACCGTAGTGTCCATTATCAACCAATCAATTAACTAACCAAAAAGTTGAACTTGAGTTAGGACCATCAATTTATCTCTAAATTATCTCCTTTTTTGCATGGACAAGCAACAAAAGCATATCTAAATTCCTTGACACTAGATTGCGATATACGCCGTGTACTACAGTCATTTAAGTAATTGTTTTTCAAATAATGGAAAAATTAAACAAAGCTGTATTTTTCAACAGACGTTCATTCGTGTATGTAGTTTAACATACTAAGAGTCCCAATCGATCCGTTGTGAGCATTTGCCGTCCGGGGACACGAATGATCTTCAAAATCGTTTTTTGTGAATATATCATGAACGATGACGTCTAGAAAAGAGTTCAATCAAAAATATGTAGAAAATTTACTTTTCTACAAAAAGTGTCTATAACATTTTTTGTCACACCAACCCTTCCCTGAGAAAAATCAAAAACAGAGAACATTAACAGGAAAAAGAAAGGAAACACAATTTTATTGAACGCACTATTTATAATATCCGAACGCAGTGAAAATTGGCAAGTACACGCCGAAACGATTCAGGACATGCCACCATTTTCCATGCTAGTGGTCATTTCCCGTATGCAAAAGCCTGTCATATATACTTACAACATACGACTTACTTGCTTGAAACAAAATTGCCTGAACCAGAATGCTCACGTTTCATGAGAGTGGGTTTACTATTCGAAGCAATGAAAAAAATTGGTCCGGCGTTTGGACAGATATGACGACTTAACAGACATTGATGAGAAGTATAAAATCATCAGTTAGTATAACACACGGAAGTGGTATAAAAGACAGCGTATTGAAAAAATGGGATTCTTGGTGGTCCCTGTCTAATGTAATTAATTGAATCTCGAGAACAGTTGTGTGGTGTATGTGCACAATCATCCGATCAAAATGTTGACTATCGAGATTCAAGTGAACTTCCAGATAATAGAGACAGCATGAAACTGGATGCATTGCTTGAAAGAAATCCTAATTTCCCCATTATTTGTAAGTGCAACTCAATATAAAGGGGGATTGTCGGAGATCACAGAATAAACTTCCATGATGCTTATGGAGTCGGATGCAAAGTCATTGAAAAGATTTCAGGAAAAAAATTTGGTGACTTTAAACTTTCACGTAAAGGTCGAGTACTATCATTAGCCATGATGAATATTTCGTTTAAATTTAAATATAATACTGTGACCTGTGATACACTGTTGTTGTTTCAACGTATTTTCGTTTGTATAAAATATCAAGAAGATTTGGGAACTTACTTTCAATATAAACCTTTACTACTATTTGATGAAAATGATATGAGAAAACCACCAAAGTATCATTATATCCAGTCTTTGAAAAAAATGGACAAGAAGAATTCAAGTGAATGTATATCTAACGTATATCATCGATAGAGGATGGCTTTTGCATTGTGTTCTTCGGCCCTTCGGTGGAACATAAAGAAGTGTCGTAAAAAGATTTATATGCTATGTCCTAAGAAACTACTGTGGCAAATGTATAATAGTTTTCATTGTTTACTTTGACGTTTTTTATAATATAAAAATGGCCGAAAGAAATCGTCAGTATTTGAAAATTGTAACCCCCGACAACGATTTTAACGAAGAAATGAATGTGTGAATTGGTCAAGTAGATATTTTTATCTAATCATTAAAATAAGACACATCTCGTCTCTATGCTCATAGAGAAATTTATGGAGAATGGTTGCGAAGCGAAACAGGCAGAAGACGATGCTCACACACTTATTGTTAACCATTGAAGTAACAAAGTCTGGTGCTTTTACTTACCCATCATACGTAGTATAGGGTAAGTCTTGTAATCGTTTTGAAAATCGAAAAATTTTTTTGTCGGATTTACACGTTTCAGACACTGGAGATTCCGAAAAACATATTTTTAGAAAAAAAATTTTGCCGTCCGTCTGTGTGTCTGTGTGTCTGTGTGTGTGTGTGTCTGTAAACGCTCTATCTCCCGAAATAATTGAGATAGAGACTTGTAATTTGGTATGTACTTAGTATGTAATAATGGGAAGAAGCCTATTTCATTTCAATAACCTCGATTAACCGGAACAATTTTTTTCGGACTCTCGAAATATTCGTTCTGATGAAAGGTATATAAAAATTTTCGAAATTGTTTATTTTAAGAAATGAATATAAAAGACAATAAAAAAACATAAATTTTGAATAAAGCATGAAGTCGATCGGATAATTAGTTGCCGAGATATTTGGAATCCTATTTTCCACACTCTTCGATTTTTCATGACCCTGTATTTCATCCAAATTTCACTTCAAAGATATATTTTAATTGGAAATTTGACGCTTAATCAGATGCAATAAACCGCTAGTTAATAGGATTATTATTTTTGGAGTTATAAGGAAAAACCTCTTTCAAGCAATTCAGTAATCGAGCCTTTAAAGTTTGTGACGTCATCAAGCCACGATTTTATTTGAATTGCAATGCATTTTATAAGTAGTTTACACATTTTTATTTTAATATTTTACTTTATGCATATCCATGATGGGTAAGTATTACGGTGGCCTCCAACGACTAGTTTCTGCTATTGTTGGTGACGATGTTGTCTTGCTCCTATTGTGGACTGCCTTAGCACCTTCAGAGAAAATATATTTATTATTATTATATTTTATTAAAGGTATTTTTTATTTAAAGATATTTTTTATTTATATTATTTACTTCACAGGATAGAATTTTTTTTTTTCCTGAAAGAGAAAGAATTACAAACACTTTGTATTCGTCACATAGACTCAATAATGATGCAGTTCTGAAAGAACATATTTTGTTCCTTCACGCTTTTTCAGGTTGTGAAACTACATCACCATAGTGTTTGGGAAAGGTAAAATGTCGTTATCAAAAATTCTGATAAAGGAAGGAGACCGCAACATACAAGCTGCCAGTATTTTTAAAAGTGGTAAATCATCCAAATTCAAATATCCGAGGTAGGAAAAACTATTTTTCATACCTAAACTATTTTTCCTACGATTGAGATTTCATTAAGCTGGTTATTATATGTGGATTAGGCCTACGTGGGAAACCAAAATAAAAAAAAAACGCTCTAAATGACTTACCTCAAGGGTGGTGTAGAAATAAGCATATTATGCATTTAGACCTTTCAAGGTAATTTCTTTGAAAATAACAGCAAATTTTTCTTATTTTTATAATTTTTTCCCCATGTATTTACACTGCTTTTAATTTTTGCTTTTATATTGTGGCAAAGTAGAAATTTCTTTCAACAAGCACCGTTATATATGTTAAGGAGTCGCTGTTGGTAAAAAAAAAAAAAGTTTTCCATCGTTGCCGCCTACCGAGGACGCAGCCAGATTGCACAGTTTACGTACTTATCATCAAATGCAGTACTAGTTGGACAATAAACTTCTTCCTGACAACTGGGGATGGCATAATGCGTCTAATTTATGTCCAATTTCAGCTACCTTACCTCCCGCACCAAAAAATATTATTGAATCTAATTTTTTGCCCTTACTCCAAAGGATGTAGTAAAGTGTGTGCATGCCAAAAAATTGGATTAAAGTGTTCTGATATTTGCGTAAATTGTTGTGGAGTTTCATGTCACAATAAAAGTAAAGTTGAATTTGAAGATGAGGAAGATATTGACAATATCCTACCCATTGCGAGGAATGAGGGAATCGATACACCTAAATTTAGTGACGATATAAAAGGCCAACCAGTACTGAAGGCAAAACAACAACTGAAGAAAAAAAAATACAGATGATAACGAAATTGAATCGAGTGAAAAAGTTGTAAATGTGCAAACGACATCTCAAGCAGTCAAACCTTTGAGATTTCATTAAGCCAGTCATTATATGTGGATTAGGCCTACGTGGGAAATCACAATAAAAAACGCTCTAAATGACTTATCTCAAGGGTGGTGTAAAAATAAGCATATTATGCATATTTTATATTTACCTCTTTTCTTCAAAAGTAATCATTTTAGACCTTTCAATATTATTTCTTTGAAAATAACAGCGTGTTTTTCGTACTTTTATCATTTTTTTTCCATGTATTTTCACTTCTTTTGATTTTTGACAGAGAAGGGTTGTTGTAACAAAAAAATGTTATGGACACTTTTCGCAGGAAATTAAATTTTCTACATTATTTTAATCGAACATTTTTTTTCTATATCCCATCGTTTATGAGATATTAAAAAAAAACATTCTCAAGATCATTTGCGTCCTCTGACGGTAAAATGTCACATTGGATCGATGGGGACTTTTACTATGTTAAGCTACATATTCTAACAAGCACCTGTGGAAAAAATCTAGGGTTGTTCTAATTTTTCTGCTATTTTTCCTAAAATGACTGGACTAATAGTAGTGTCGGAAAAATGTCCTCATGCTTGTGCATGACAGTGGTGCATGTCAGTTTGCATCGAGCATCGATCATGACCCATCTTTCTGTTAGACATTTCTGAACATTCGTCAACCATATTTGAATTTTATGTTTAGTTTCACAGTATAGAACCTGTATAGAATTCTCTGCTGATGACTTTCAGAATTATACTACTATGATTCTGAGAAGGCGACTTAATCCTATCATTTCTACAAACATTGATATTCGTTTTCCGATAAAATTATGTAGGGTGAAACCCCCAGTTATTGACACTTAACCAGTAACTGACACTACTGCAGAAATCTAACTCAAATAAGCATTTTCTCGTAAAATTCTGCAAAGTAATATCTTCTAGTGGTAACTTATTTGTCTTAACTGTTATAACTTATTTTTCAGCTATTGGTTTTTCAAAAAAGGGATGGTGTCAGTTACTGGAGATATTGACAATATTTATGAAATTTTTTTTTATTTTTAGTAATAAAAAGTATAATCTTCAAAATTTTGTCAACAATAATTTTTTAATGTATCTTTATTATACTTTCATAAACAAAGATAAGTATAAAATATATTTAAAACCTTGTAATAGTGATTTGAACAAGAAAGAATTCGTGTCAGTTACGTTCAGTTGACGTTAAGTGTCAGTTACTGGAGGTTTGATCATACCTTAATAAAATAATGCCTCAAAAGTCACTCTAACTGATTTTATTTCATGTCAGTTGTCTAACATAAACACTTTTATTCCCATATCCTAAATCCATTACAAATTTATTTTGTTAAGCGAATAGTTTGAAATCGGTATATAAGCTCTCCATATAATACTAAAGTCTATTTTTAAACAAGAAACATAAAATAAAAGTATTTTTCCAATAATATTTTTCTTTGCATTTATATTTTCTAGATACATTGTTTATATGACAAGATAAATCATGCTCTTATATTTTTATGGTTTTAAAAAAAAGAAAAAAGCGTATAACAAGTTTTGATGTTCGAGTTAATATATTTACGATATAGTCTTTTTTTTTAGAAAATATAGAATAGTTACATAATTTTGTTTTAACTTTGTATAATAAATTATAACATTAAAATCTGATTATTTGTTTGAATTTTACAAGTCTTCCTCCTAGAATATGGAACGCAGCACAATGGAATTAACATATGGTTATCCATATAGATCCAAGGATGTCATAATAGCTCTCATTTTAAAATTCGAATTAGTTTCAGAGATATCGATTTTTCTTTTAACTTTTAACGAAGTTTCTCTAAAGACGGATACTAAATTATTTCATTTTTGTGAAAAAAAAGAAAAAGAAAAGATAATGGTACATCGTCTGCTATCTGAAGTGGTGAACAAATATCTTTAATTTGTTTTGTTTGAAAAATCGATTTAATGATTTTTAGTTTACATTCCTTACATACTTTAAATCCTATTTATCATATTACTATTTCTAATTTCTAATTTTCATATTGTTGAAAATTTACACTTTATTAATCTAATCAATAGTTTATTTCAAAATAAAATAATTAAAGTAAATATTCAAGATAAATTAATGAATTAAGGCTATAATATTTGTAATTACGAAATGAACTAGTATGATGTTGCCGTCAATATAACATTCTAAGATAATAATTTATAATAGCATCAACAATTATGAGTGTAAAACATTTCTTCGAATTTAAAACGGAATTACAGTGATTAGAGAATTAAATGAAGAACAGAACAAATGCGTTATCTGAAATTAAAAATCAGATCAACATATACATTTTTAAACATTAAACGTAAATATAAAATTTGGTGCATTTCAACATAATAGAAAATAAACTACATCTATAATGATCAGCATAAAATGCTCAGAGATAATATTTTGTAATCAGGTTCAGAGGCAAAAGTTGGCGTCGTAAATGGGAGATTCTGGCAACATTGTTTTAAAAGTGTATGAGAGTTACAATATTGGAATAATAATCCTGCAAACTGCGTTTGCTAGAATGCATCAATTGCTTCTACTTCCGAATAGAAATCTTCTGTGAATTAGTTTAAGAATAATTTTATCTTATATGATACTAGCAAAACCCGCGGTTTTGCACGTGTAGTTGTTGACATATGCCAAGTGGTATTTACGTGCCTCTGAAATGGATGTGGAATTTATTAAATAACACATATTATGTAAATTTCCATAGAAATAGTAATTTAGAACGTTTTCAGCTCATATCACCCTTTTAAATATTAAATTTATTAGAAACCATTATTAAGGTCCATTTGTACCTTAAAAGTAACTGCCATACTCAATTTCCCGTTTCTAGTCCCTACAGTATCACAAAAGTAGTTTAGACGATATGTTTCAACTTTATCCTTTTAAATTTCGAAAATTTACAAAACTGTTTCGTGCGTGTATTTGCGTCTTGAAGATAATAGCCATGTCAAATTTCAAATTTCTAACCTTAACAATTCCATATAAATCGTAAATTAGAACGTTTGTACAATGCTTATTCGCGCATTTCGCCCTTAGAAATTTCTAACTTTCTTTAAGACTGTTCTGTGCGAGCATTTAGGACATAAAAGTAACATCCATATCAAATATCCAGTTTCTATCTTTAGCAACTCTATAGAAACCGTAATTTAGAATATTTTTCTAACGATTTCCTTTCATTTTACCTTTTTAAATTTCGAATCTATTCGTTGCGAGCATTTGTATCTCAAAAGTAATCACCATGCGAACTTTTTAGCTTCTAGCCCCTTCAGTATCACAGAAATTCTAATGTAGAACGTTTTTTTTTCTCCTGCACCCTTTAAAATTTTGAATGTTTTAAAATACTTTTCTGTGTGTACATTTGCGTCTTAAAAAAACAATCATGTCAAATTTCAAGTTTCTATCCTTAACATTTTCATAAAAACCGTAATTTAGAGTGTTTTTGAACGCTTTTTGCGCATTTTCCTCTTTTAAATTTCGAATTTTTTAGAAACCGTCCTTAGTTAGCTTTTAGATATTATAAGCAACTACCATGCCAAACTTCAAGTTTCTAGATCCTTCAGTAACACACAAATTGCAACTTTAGAAAGTTTTTTGCTCCTGCATGCCCTTGGGGTTGGTAGCACCAACATAAAATATAGCATATGTTCGAGCAGAGACAGTCATCATCATTTGTTCATTTACTTTACGCAAATATTTGTATTGATTTAAAAAAATAGCTAGTAAAAGTCTAATTTCGAAATGTTATATTTTTTAAATGATCACTTTCGCATCAACAATGTTAATTGTTGATTTAGTTGAAAAAAATGTTTAATGCTTCCTTTGTCGCCAACTATTACGCATATCGACAATGGTGTTGGCATAACGGAAAAGTACCAATCCAAGTAAATAAAAACTAACACGACGACACGGAAATGACTGATAAATGGTAACTAGTGGAAAGTAATAAAATAGACAGATAGAGCGGTTATAAATACGAGGTGCAGAGTTAAAGTAATGGCTTTTCTAATAAATATCATTTAAATAATGCCGGGCCATATCATTTAATAATCATTTAAATAATGCCGGAGATACATGCTGATCTGATACGATCATCCAAATTATGATACACTATATAAGGACAAAGCAAGGCAAAAAATCCCCAATTCCAACGTGGGGGAGGGAGGGGTATATTACTCTCCAATTTCATTATCGCTAAAATTATAGCCAAGGAAAGTTTTTTTTTTTTTAATCCAAATATTATTTTCAAAATGGTAAGTTTGAGCTTGCATGAGACAGAGTATATATGCTGCTGAAGACATTTACAGAATTTAACAATCCTATTTGATGCGTAATTCCGCATTAAAATTAAGAGATTACTAATGACGGATTATGAATTACATTTTTCATAAAAGTTGTTGCAGGTTATATATACATATATGCAATACGATACATATTAGTAGTTACTATTTAGTAATTTATTAATTGAAATTAAGTTAAGCATAATACTTAGATAAAATATTTGAACGACAAATGTATGTTAGCCGAATTAAGTGAAATCGTAGTTTTATTTTTAGAAAATATACAGATGATTTTAGATAATTTACAGAAAAAAAAATCGACTGGAAGTGCAACAACATTTCAACTTGCATCCCATTGACGAATGAATGTACAATCTCCAGGAAAGGAATGTGTACCGCATGAATGCTGATTTAATGCAGTCCAATGTGGTCTCGTCTTCTTTAAAAGTATTAATTCAACATTGTGCTTATGAGAGATATCATACTAATTCTTTATATGTATACAGGCTGTCCAAAATGCTTCCAATTTTGATCTTAATCATATAGAAATTCATTTTCGTCAACATAGTTAATATTATTTTTTAAATACGAAATTTAAATTTGTATAAGGTTCCTGAGCTCTACAAGTTACAGTTAGAAAGACTTTTTGCATCACCTAATACGTAAAACAGTGAAAATTCTAATTTTGTACGACAAAAACTTACCAAGTTATGTTACTTTGAATTTTATGAATTTTCTGCATCAATGACGTGTTTTTCTGTTTTTGTTCCGTTTTAGTGTAAGTTTAGTTTGATTTTTGAAACAGCATCCATGTGCTAACATAATTTGTTAATCCCAGAAATCCGGATACTGTCTAGTTTAATAAACTGGCTAAGATGTTCTGTCTTTTTTCGCAGAACAGTAAAGCTAATCTAACGATATCCGTGCAGCAATTTTAGCGAATTTTTTTATTCGAAATAGCTACCTGAATTTCAGAATAGTAAGTTTCACTTGATTAATTTACAGAATATCTGTATTTAAATATAGCAAAAATTATTATTCAGGAATTCTGATACATATTTTTAAATAAAAAAAATCCGCTAAATTAAACATTCATGTTTACCATCGCATTTTTAAAGCCATAAAAATAAACTTATGTGCTCTTTCAGATATGCTGTTAAGTTAATGTTTACACATCATTACATCCACTGTAAAATTTAAATATTAAAACAGACATTGGAAATAGTTTTTTATAGCTTTTTTAGTAATATTTTGATTTTTATGTTTGATGTAAACAACAAAGAGTATAGTGTTTTGAGACACCTTCAACAACATCTTCTTAAAAATATATCATAAGAAATAAAATGGTAATAAAAAATGAAAATGATTTATTTAAAGTCATTTTAATACGTTAGATATAAACGATAGAAGATAAACTATGTTTTGATAATATGTTTTGTCCATATTGTTTACATAAAAATTTTTAATTTGAAACCCAATTTAATAAGCATGGTAATAATTTCTTCTCAACTATTACAGCATACAGCATACTACTTAAAATCTTTTACATCCATTTTTGATATTTATGTTATATGTAAATTATACTTGCGATATGCACAAATATTTTTGAAAGAGCACTGCAATCAAAATGGAACATCATAAAATTATTCTATTATATATATATATATATATATTTTAAAGGAAAGAGATAATTTAAAAAATCTTAACATTAACAAAAATATATGATAATAATAAAAAATGCTTGATCAGCAAGAAATGCAACAATTTAAAAAATCAATCGGAATCTGATTATAAAATTTTTAAAATATACCTTGCGTAAAAGATCACACTTGAAAAAAAATATATAAATTTTTATGTAAACAATATGGACATAAACTATCAAAAGTTATATTTTCTTCTATCGTTTACTAGGACATCAACCCGGTCTTCCCTAGATAGAGAATATATCTGAAAACCATTAATATTTTTTATTGACAACTCAAATTGATTTTTTTAATTTAATAATTTTTTTAAAGAACAGTTTTATATGAAATATGTCAATTATATAGTCAAATAAAATTTTTAAATTTATTAAAATCGGTAATTTTGTTTTGAAATCGTGCCAGAAGTTAATAGCAGAAGAAATCGCTAAAAATTTCGTTATCTACAGGCATTTTCTTCTCATAATTTCAGCGGTTTTAAGCGCTTATTTCAATTACATGTCTGTTAAATTTGTGTTTTATTTATACTATTTCATTTATTGTTTAATAAAGTTTTAATTTCGTTATTGAATATTAGCTGGGCACAAATACTGAACTTTTTATATTGTTTTAAGTGAAAACGGATTAATATTTTGTAATCGTCTGCAAGCGATAGCGATATAATTTCTAAAAAATAATGCTTGAAATTTAATTCAAAAGCCATAATAAATCAGTCAATTAAGATACAGTTATCAAACAAATTGCATTTGAAAGTAGATTTTTTTCCTCTATAAACGGTGAAAATATGCCATGTTTAAAAAAAAAAAAAATGCAGTAGCAAAAATCGTAAAACGGAATTTTAATCGTCAAGTGTTGTCATTCGCAAAGTGACGTCAGCGTTACGCACGGACACGTTTGTTCTTTATTATATAAACATATAAAGTTTTAAAATGCCATATGGTATATCATTTTCATTATTTATTAATTATTTTCTTGTGTATTCATATAATTTAAAAAAGGCATTAAAGTGTACGATGCAAAAAATTTTATTATTTATGAAAATACATTTTATTTCGTATGAAATATTTTAAAGAAGATGTTTCTGAAGGTGTCTGAATACATTAGACTTTTTGTTGTTTACAACAACAAAGACGAAAAACAAAATTCCGAATAAAATGAATTTTTAATAACATTCTTTGCCAGACAGTTTGCTTTATATATTTTTACTTTTCAAGAAAATTCTCTTGGTAGGAAACTGTAAAGTATATGGTTTTCGGCTTTACTTTAATAGAACTACCTTTCCACTATGAATTTAGTTCAGTTTAGATTTATTTTAAGCCGTGTTGAAATATTTGCCAACTTAAATTTAAAAGATTTTTCAAAGGCTGTTTCTGTATTAGATTCTTTTCCAAGTCCATTCCAATTTGGTTTGGCAATTTATATTTTTCATTTTACCTTTTCCACCTACTCTTTTATTTATTCTTTTTCAACAGCATTATTTTGTTAGATAAAAGGGAACCAACTCTATTCCAACTCTATATGCTTAGCCTGTAGCTTAGAAAACTATGTTTAATTAACTTTAAACTATTGATTAATTTGATAATTTACATGACGTATAAAAAGAAAAAATAGTGAGTAAAACTGAACTTTTTTCACTCATCTGTTGTTTTCACGCCTGATTTAGCAAAATGTATTCTACAAAATTATATATAATATATTCATCAGTGCTGTATTAATTGGCAATTCGCTTCTCATGCTAGCTACAGGAATTGTGGTTCAGGAAGATATTCTACCTTGTGTTGCGAGGTTGCAGCTTTGCCAATGTGTAAGAGAGAAAAGTGCCACGCAGGATATCGTCTAAGTAGCCCAGTGGCAGAGAATTGGCGCGTATTGCCAATGACTCTGGTTCGAATCCAGGCTTGGACACCTTTTCACTCTGTTAGTTTCAAGTCTGATTTATCAAAAAATCAGTGATTAAAATTTTAATTAAAACTGGAATCGTCTGGATTTGACGTTTTACCATCTTTAATGATAACAAATTTTACCAAGTTCAGGAAATCACAAAACTATCTGTTTTGTAATTTATTGGTACTGTTTGGAGTATTATTAACTTAGCAAAACTGTTTTTCTTAATACTTTTATAATAATGGCTGTATATTTTCAAATTTACGTCCAAATGAAATTTAAAACGTGCAAATTGGCGATAAGTTTACAAATAATTTATCAGTACGATTACCGATTATATGAGCCACCTTTTGAAGACATTCTTTAAATGAACAAATTACACTTCATGTTTTCTTGAGCACTTGTTTTGAAAATTTTAGTGCCTGTGATAGGAATAGGTGCCACTTTACTGAGACTCCCTGATCGCTAAATCCCATGTTAAACTATGGGTAAACTTAAAAGCTCGATTACTCATTACCTAATATAAATATTAAAATACGGTTTTCACCATTAAAAAACCACGATGTGCGTTTTAAAAAATGTCTCCGTAAATTTTAAGTATTTTTAAGAAGATGACAAAATTTCATCAAGTGGAAATTTCAGAGTTTGGAGCGATTTTTTAATTACTTAAAGTTTAAAGAGACAATTTTTTTAAGCATATCGTCGGCATCTGACACGTACTTTCTGAAGGTAAAAACCGTATTTTAATAATTATTTTAGGTAATGAGTGATCGCTCTTCTGAGATTTTCCCATAGTTTAACATGGGATTCCGCGATCGGCGAGTTTCAGTGAAGCGGCCCCCCTTAAGCATTAATGATTCTGATTTTATTGTCTTATTTTGCTTTCGTTTCCAAAATATTTTTATACACAAACACTTGTTAACACTTGTTTAATTCAGAAATATACCACGATTTCCGAATAGAAATATCCACCATATTTAATGGCACATTAAACAAAAGGACTATTAATATTCAGAAACAGTGGTCGATTTTTTAATACAAAAATTCGCTCCATTTGCAACCGTACACTCAAAAAATATTTCATATATGTATTTTTTTTTTCAGTCGCAGAATAATAAGACAACAGTTTATCATTCTATCGTCTTTATATTTGTAAATATTTTAAACAGTTTAAGTTATATTTTGCATATATTTTGTAATTTTAAAATGTTTGTTTGATAAGATATTAAGAAAGAAATCTTGCTGGACTAAAAATTGCTCATTTTAGAAATATAAAATATATATAAATATTTATTATTAATCAAGAAATAAATTAAATGTATCTTAGAAGGTGTCCGAATATTATTTTAGTCGCAAATAACACCATTAATAATTTCCAAACAGACAACAGCAATTTTATTAAAAATAATTTAAATGTAATCACGAAAGGTTTCGTGTCTAAAGGCATTTAATTTTATAAACTAATCACTATCGTTAAAAACATCACGTAAGAAAAATAATCACGCGTCATTTAAGCATTAATAGCCCCTTAAGCATTAATGGTTCTGATTCTATTGTCTTATTTTGCTTTCGTTTCCAAAATATTTTTATACACAAACACTTGCTGACTTTTTCCTATTTTCTCCTTTCCCCAATAGTTTTGAAATTGGGTATCATGACATTCATTGCATTCGTCTTTGATGTCGCACTCTGGCGACATTTTTCAAAATATAGAACCCGAAAATTAAAGTTGCATTCTCTTATAGCACAACTTTGTCTAATCGCAGTTAATATCCGCAGAATATGTTTACCACATCTTTATGACGTTGAGAAAATGCATAATAGTTAGTTTTGGGTCATATGTTTTTGATGTTGAATATATAGAAAATTAACTATCGTGGCTGTTTTCGTAAGAAAAATAATCACGCGTCATTTAAGCATTAATAGCCCCTTAAGCATTAATGGTTCTGATTCTATTGTCTTATTTTGCTTTCGTTTCCAAAATATTTTTATACACAAACACTTGCTGACTTTTTCCTATTTTCTCCATTCCCCAGTAGTTTTGAAATTGGGTATCATGACATTCATTGCGTTCGTCTTTGATGTCGCAGTCTGGCGACATTTTTTCAAAATATAGAACCCGAAAATTAAAGTTGCATTCTTTTATAGCACAACTTTTTCTAATCGCAGTTAATATCCGCAGAATATGTTTACCACATCTTTATGACGTTGAGAAAATGCATAATAGTTAGTTTTGGGTCATACGTTTTTGATGTTGAATATATAGAAAATTAACTATCGTGGCTGTTTTCGTAAGAAAAATAATCACGCGTCATTTAAGCATTAATAGCCCCTTAAGCATTAATGGTTCTGATTCTATTGTCTTATTTTGCTTTTGTTTCCAAAATATTTTTATACACAAACACTTGCTGACTTTTTCCTATTTTCTCCATTCCCCAGTAGTTTTGAAATTGGGTATCATGACATTCATTGCGTTCGTCTTTGATGTCGCAATCTGGCGACATTTTTTCAAATTATAGAACCCGAAAATTAAAGTTGCATTCTTTTATAGCACAACTTTGTCTAATCGCAGTTAATATCCGCAGAATATGTTTACCACATTTTTATGACATTGAGAAAATGCATAATAGTTAGTTTTGGGTCATACGTTTTTGATGTTGAATATATAGAAAATTAACTATCGTGGCTGTTTTCGCGTCATACGCTGTACATTTATATTTCCGATTTTATTTTAATGTTTCAGGATAAATTGCATTTAAGGAAGTCAGCATCAGTAGATTTTATTTGTAATATATGAAGATTTTATTTTAAAAAGCTGTCAAAGAATGAATAAGTTCACTTTTATGTACATATTTCACTCAAAAAAGGTCTGAAATTTCACTTTATTCCATAGAATAATCAATACGTCGAAAAGTGTGTAATATTAATTTTCTAAAATCATCAATATTAACTGCTTTTAAGTGATTTTATTTAAATTAATGCAGTTTTAACCCTTTAACAGCTTCGTTTTATTTATTTATTTATTTATTTTACATAATAAACTAAAAATAGGGATTAAACATCACTTTTTCTCGTACTAAAATATTTTTCTTACATAATCGAAAAATGTCTGTCACTTATATTAAAGCAAAGGTTATAGATAAAAATTAGTGGTATCAAAAAGCTTTTAGTAACGAAGTAAGTAAACTCTTTTTTTTCTCGTGCGGCGATCGGGCAAAACTGTTAAGGGATTGATATTTAATTATTTTATTCAATAAATACTTGAAATTTATACTGGGGTTCTAACAACTTCATCTACACATACATAATGCGATCTATGTTTCTCAAAATATTGATCCATAACAATTTAGCAAAAATTTTTTCATTCTATTTGCGTCTTTTCAGCGAAAACTTGGAAAAGCAGAAAGCAATTCCAGTTTCGTACAGAATTTCTGTACAAATTTTCGCCATTGTGCGTCGTGTGTATTTTACGTTTTAGTTTGTCTGATGATTAACAATGTAAATTATCACTCAATACAAGAGAAACTCTTTAGTTTTATTCAATATGGAATTATGATCGAGCTATTATCAGTAATGTTTGCGAAATTAAAAAAAAAAATATCTACTAAAAATAAATTAAAAGCGAAATAAAAGCTTTACGTTGCATGTCAAGAAAATGCTTTAATTAAAAGTTTATAAGACAAATTATTTCCTACTTATTAATCTCATTATTATTATTTTATTAATGGATGCTAAGCCACAGATTCCGAGTTCCCACGTTGGTAGGAGTTTTTAATTCAGAAATCTACCACGATTTCCGAATAGAAATATTCACCATATTCAATGGCTCATTAAACAAAGGGACTATTAATTATTATTAACAGCTCAATTACTCATTACCTAATATAAATATTAAAATACGGTTTTCACCATTAAAAAGTACACGTCAGATGCCAACAATGTGCATTTTTAAAAGATGTCTCCGTAAATTTTAAGTATTTTTAAGAAGATGACAAAATTTCATCATTTCAAAGTTTGTAGCGATTTTTTAATTACTTAAAGCTTAAAGATACAATTTTTTTTAAGCATACCGTCGGAATCGGACACGTACTTTCTGAAGTTAAAAACTGTATTTTAATAATTATTTTAGGTAATGAGCAATCGCTCTTCTGAGTTTTTCCCATAGTTTAACACGGGATTCCACGATCGGCGAGTTTCAGTGAAGCGGCCCCTTAAGTACTAATGTTTCTGATTCTATTGTCTTATTTTGCTTTCGTTTCCAAAATATTTTTATGCACAAACACTTGTTGACACTTGTTTAATTCAGAAATCTACCACGATTTCCGAATAGAAATATTTACCATATTTAATGACACATTAAACAAAAGGACTATAATTATTCAGAAACAGTGGTCGATTTTTTAATACAAAAATTCGCTCCATTTGCAACCGTACACTCATTAAAAAATATTTCATATATGTATTTTTTTCAGTCGCAGAATAATAAGACAACAGTTTATCATTCTATCCTCTTTATATTTGTAAATATTTTAAACAGTTTAAGTTATATTTTGTCATATATTTTGTAATTTTAAAATGTTTGTTTCATAAGATATTAAGAAAAAATCTTGCTGGACTAAAAATTGCTCATTTTATAAATATAAAATACAGGGTGATTATAAAGAAACTTTGCCAACATCTGCACTTCTAGCGCCCGTTCTATTTAACCGATCAAGATGAAATTTTAAATATAGTTGTTTGAAGGTATGCGCTCGAGATTCTGTGAATGGCAATACAGTGGTGCTCACGGTTACGGTTATAGTTACAGAAACTCGAAAATTACGAATGGCAACGCCTACTTTTTCCTGTCTCAAAATGTTCAGCGCATGCGAAAACCCTAAATAGCGTTGAAACGGTACCGATATGTCCAAAAACCGACGTGTTATAGACATACAAACCGTTCTTTAAGGCGCACCGAGCAATAATGCATTCGACAGAGACAAGAAACTGCTGAATGATGAGAACACATATCAGACAAAAGAAAACCTTTATTGGCATCAAACATTTTCCACATGGGTGCCATCACAAGCAATTACGCATTGCATGCGGGAGACGACGGACAATACCGCTGAACGCAACATGACGCGAGGAATGTTTCTAATCTCACGCCGTATAGAATCCTGCAAGCCCGACAATGTTTGCGGATTGCACAGGTAAACTCTGGATTTGAGATATCCCCAAAACCAGAAATCCATAGGCGTCAGATCTGGGGATCGCGCAGGCCACGGAATAGGATAATGGCGTGAGATGATGCGATCACCAAAATGCTGATCTAGGAGCCTTTTAACTGACCTCGCTATATGTGGAGGTGCACCATCTTGCATCCAAACAACGTCATTGAGTGCATTCCGCCGACGCAACTCCGGTAGTACAGAATTTTTCAGCATGGCTGCATACCGAGAGCCTGTTACAGAACATGTTGCAGGACCCGCTGGGGTCGTTTCCTCAAAGAAGAACGGGCCGAGAACAAATGTAGCTGTAATGCCGCACCACACAGTCACTTTGGCGTCAAATAATGGTACTGGTGCCACAGCGTGAGGATTCGTCTCTCCCCAGTGCACACAATTCTTTGTGTTAATGTTGCCATGTAAGGTGAAATGCGCCTCGTCCGTCCATAGTATGCGAAGTGGCCAGTCGTTATCAGCATCATATCGTAATAAAAATTCATTTGCGAAGTCCAGACGTTGTTGTGGGTCACCCGGCTGCAACATCTGGACGCGCTGAAATCGATAGGGAAACATGTGAAGTACTGAGCGCAAGAGCTTGCGGACCGTTGTGTTCGGAATATCCAACAAGCGCGATAATCCTCTTGCAGTTTCTGTGTGCCCTGTAGTCACTGTATGATGCACTTCCATGACAACGTCCTCAGAAACTGTTGGCCGTCCGGAGCGCGGTTTGTCACAGGTGCAGCCTGTATCTTCGAATTTGCGCACTAAATCACGCACAGCTTGCAGAGTACATGGCCCACGTCGTTGTCGATGATTGCGGGGATACACACGCAAGGCTTCCGCAGCGTTCATCCCATTTAGATAATAGAGTTTGATCAATTCACCGCGAACTTTCCCAGGAAGAGTCATATCGTCGGCATGTGCGAGTTCATGAATGACGACTTCGCATACCCGCTTGGTATTTTATAGGCTTCCTCCGCTGAATATCTGGCGAACGGCGTTCTGTGATTGGTATCTTGCCTGTGTCATATGCAAAGTTACTGCGTGCGCACAGATCGTGTTTTGTTGGCCGGTTTTCAGAACTCTTCTTTGTGTATGCATAACACGTTTGTTTTTGGACATATCGGTACCGTTTCAACGCTATTTAGGGTTTTCGCATGCGCTGAACATTTTGAGACAGGAAAAAGTAGGCGTTGCCATTCGAAATTTTCGAGTTTCTGTAACTATAACCGTAACCGTGAGCACCACTGTATTGCCATTCACAGAATCTCGAGCGCATACCTTCAAACAACTATATTTAAAATTTCATCTTGATCGGTTAAATAGAACGGGCGCTAGAAGTGCAGATGTTGGCAAAGTTTCTTTATAATCACCCTGTATATATAAATATTTATTATTAATCAAGAAAGAAATTAAATGTATCTTAGAAGGTATCCGAATATTATTTTAGTCGCAAATAACACATTAATAATTTCCAAATCGACAACAGCAATTTTATTAAAAATAATAATTTAAATGTAATCACGAAAGGTTTCGTGTCTAAAGGCATTTAATTTTATAAACTAATCACTACCGTTAAAAACATCATGTAAGAAAAATAATCACGCGTCATTTAAGATAATTACAGTCATGTATTTTGTCGCAGAGAAAGGGAAAAAATATTGTTCTCTGACACGTTAATTATATTCTTTTAAAACGTTTTATCACTTTACGAAACATTGCTCTTTGACATCATAAATCACCGTGTTGCACAAGTGGTGACAGAGAGATATCCCTTATTCTTTTCAAAATTGTTTTAAAATACGGCACAATATAACACTTTGTTGTTGCATACTAAAAATTCGTTAAAGGAAAAAATAAATGTGTTCAAATATTTCAATCAAATAGTCTAATAATTCGGGGAAATAAAGTTTGTTAAAATTTTTCTTTCTTTTACATTGTATAGTTTAGAGATGGCCTGAAGTTTTTCAGTCGATCACGAACAGTTCGATTGAAAAAGCAATTATTTCGAATGTGGCGCCAGTAAAATGTGACATTTATAAAGATTTATATTTATGTAACACATAAAGTTCTACAGTGACACACAAATGTGTCACGACATTCAGAATATGTTTTACTTATTATGTCTTTAAACGGAGATATTGTAAATTACACACATTGACATTTAAATTTTTTTGTTAGTCACAAAGTAGCTACTTTTGTCGTTTGTTGAAAAATACCGTTATTAAAAATTACAGGACACTCCGGTTAATGAAAGATTCGTCAATTTAAAAACATATTAATGAAGAAGTTTTAGTTTTGAATGAGAGTCACGGAATAACCTCATTAGTGACAGAATGAACATTATTGCTTTTATTTTTTTTAAGTGTTATTGTATACATTGTAAGTTGCTATATGTAATAATATATATATATATATATATTGTATGTATTGTAAGATATATCTATGTTACAAAATCTATGGAAATATGTAGGATGTATTATGTAAGAATGTAAGTATGTACGTAAGCATGCATGTACATATGGTAATAACACATTAAGTATGGAGACAAAAAGCATTAAATTGTGGATAAAAAAAGTGTTCATTAATAAACAAATCCGATAATAAGGTATTTTATTTTAATTTATCCGTTCCTGTTCCAGAAAATGTAAATTGATTGAAGCGTTAAAAGAGTAAAAATTGTATTTTTCTTTCTAAAAATAATTTTCCTTCAGCATAAATTTACTTAGTAATTGTTCAGTAATGAGTTTTATGGAGCTATGTAATAATGCAGTTAAAATTTAATATAAACCCTTTTAAACAAAATAAATATATTATAGCTCAATCCAATGGAACAAAATTTAATTTCACGCACATATATTATATTTTAATAATGTATTTGAACATTGATTAGTAAAAACAATCTGCGAAATTTATAACTAAGTTTCAATTGTGGAAACTTGTCGTATGTAATAAAATGCTACAAATATAATATAATTATTTAAAATATTTTATTTAAGATCATTGTGCTTAAATGTGACGACCCATAAATACAACAATGTTCATGTACCTAAAATTGTAACGCAAGAATCATATATAAATACTATATACATCCGAACTTTGTGAATAAAACGGAAGACATTTCACTGCATTTAAAACTTTTTCTTTAAAATAATTTGCCATTGCAATACACATCGTTCATTATCAAGCGACTTCATAACTCAAAATTGCAACAAAGGCATCATAGTCACGTTTTTTTTTTAATTTGAAGATCAAACATCCCTATCGACGTCAAGGCTTTGAACGTCTGTTTCATCTACTTGAATTGAAAGCGGAAAAAGGCGACATGTTTTCAAATTAGAGTTGTTCTAGAATATTCTAAGCATTTTGCTAACTGATTTTTTTCAGGCATCTTTTAGCGATAAATTGGATACGTCAAATGCGGAGAGGTAAAAAATATGACGTAATAATAGCGGCGTGTATTTAAGCAAAGAATAAAGATATGTGATCACTAGATTATTCAATGCTCTGATTAAGTTGATTCTGAAAATATAGGAAAATTTACTGTGGTAAGCTTATATGGTATTTTCCTATATTGTATTAAAATGGTATTTAAAGCAGAAATTGTGATTAATTTAGCTTTGTTGAATTAATAAATTAGTAATTTCTACATGATCATGTCCTAGTTGTTTTCTTTGGCTGCGTTCTTAAATATGTATTTTAAATAATCGAAGTAGAAAAAATACATATCTTTAATTAAATATATGACGTAATAATAGCGGCGTGTGTTTAAGCATAGTTCAATGATATGTGATCACTGGAATATTCAATGCTCTGATTAAATCTCTGAAAATTCGTATGTAGATTAACAACAATTACATTTAAAATGAATTTTAAAAATCTGGCATTTTCCAATTCAATCGGTGTGCTATTCCAGAATCATCTTTTGATACCAATGTCATTCACTGCTATAAAAATATTCAAATTCAGAAAGATTATATGTTGAAATACTTCTAGATTAGACATACCCACCAATGACTTGGATGATGAGAGTTTATTTATTAGCAATGATTTGCGCATTGGTATGTTTTCTGCCAATAAATCAATTTTTACCGATGATTTTCATGTTAATGAATCAACTATCAAATAGGCTCAACTATAAATATCTTGCTGAGGAGGGCAAGACCTTGCCTGAATTTGACGTTGACGATGATTTAATAACGATGGCTAATGAGGACTTAAAACTAATGCTGACTGCTCTGAAAGCAACACTTTTCATATTGAGTAACATGAGGATAGTAATACAACTTCTTCAATAATATGTGATGTTTCTGTCCAAGTAAAATTAACATTGAATAGAAATATAAGTGGTGAAGGTATTGAAATTTTGTAAACAGTGAATGCATTAAAAAAAAAAAAAAAAAAAAAAAAAAAACTAATGGGTAAAAAAGGCCAGATTGTATTCAACGACAGTCGGAGTGCAAACATAAAAACTCTCACAAATGCCTCTTTCTGAAGCGAAATCAGCTCATACTTTTTAATGATGTTGATAAAAACAGTTTTACCAACAAATCAAAATCCAGCCAAAAAAGCGAAAAGCAGTAGGATCAGATTTTGAAAGAATGCTGAACTACTAAAACATATACATATACAAAGTAGTAATGGATAATTTTGGATATATTTTTTTAAAAAGAACAATTAAAGCTTAGAAACAACAACAACAACAACAACAACAAAACAAAAAAAAAACAGAATTCAGAAAAACCTCGAAGTCAGTCGCTAAAACATTCTGGAATTGAAGGTACAGCTACACTGTTAAAAATTTGCAGCAAACTGTCCAGTCATTTGACCGTTTTTGTAGAAAACGGTTACATAACCGTAATTTAACTCTATTCAGACCATAATATGGGCAATAATATGGTCAGAATATCGCTAAATTACGGTTATGTAACCGCTTTCTATAAAAACGGTCAAATGACAGGACAGTTTGCTGCAAATTTTTAACAGTGTAAAACAGAAGATATGAAGTAATCTAAACCTCAAAACTATCTAGATTCATACCTTTCAGAAACAAAAAGAGAAAAAATTCAGGCATACACTGAAGATGAAAAGTAAAAATGAGTTAAAGTCAAACTGAAAAACAAAATACTTAAAAAAGTACAGCAATAAACATTTCTTAGGTAAAATGTATATCGCATTTTACATTGATTAGTCAATCCTTGTGTTTTTTTATGGTCAGCGTTAAAAGCGTTTAGAGTATGAAAGTTGTCGTATTTTTTAATTAATTACAACATATTCCATAGTATGTATTTCAAAGTTATTTTTTATTATTTAAATTATATTAAATTAAGTTATTCGCAGATTAAGTAGTTCTATAATAAGGATTTCCTCTTTCGATATTTCATGCATTACATATCTTTATCAAGTTTTTCAAAAATTGAATTAAATATCTATTTTAAGGTGAACTGACTTGCATAAAATGCATTGTCATATTTAGATACTTTGTCTCATTTAGGATTTAACTACTGTAAATGCGACAATATTATATTGTTTAATTATATTACAGTTTAATTTTCAATTTCCATAAAACAAGTTAGTTTTTAATTAAAAAAAACAGTATTCAATATTTTTTTTTGCTGAATAAAAAATATATTTATTTAATAAAACGTCAAATATATGCTAAACGTGACAAAACTATAGGGAAAACATGTCTCATTTAGTTACAATGGCCTTATTTAAAATTAAATATTTATAGCGAAACAAATGCAAATTTAGCATTTCACAAAACAGAGAAATGAAAAATGTATGTATAGGAAGCTAAAATATATATTTAAAGATAATAAAGAATGTTGTACCAAAAATATATTTTATTCTTTATCAAATATTTGTACAAAAAAGTTCTTTATTTAATGTACTAGAAATAGAAGTTAAGATTACAGTTAATGGTTTTCTCACACCAAGAAACAGATATCAAACTGTCCGTCAGACAGTTTTATGGATGTTTACGTGTTCTATATCTATATCACATTTCATAAAATATAAGAAAAGAAAAAGGCAAAGAAATTGCAACATTTCTCCTTGAAATCATTTATTATTAATATTTTTTTAATGTTGATTCGTATTTAAGAGATGTCTATTGCAATATATTTCTTTTCGTTATTACAGTATATCTATATTTATCCTTTATTTCATTTCTTTATTATACGAATTTCCGATTTTACACAAAAAAGAATATTAGCATTAAACTTAAAACACGAAATATAGCATGGAATATAAGAAATCTTGTATCGGAATTAAACCTGGATATCTATATAATTATTAAATTCTTGTTTACATTTTTTCAAAATTCCGTACTTGGTTATACCGCCCTCCAAAATGAATCCCTCAGTGACACACACCTGTAAATTAAGTATTCAAATCTCGTCAAATGGTTTCCAGTCTTAAAGAAACATGACGTCTTTATTCAGTCGTCATATTGTTTTTTCGTTGATGTCCCAGAAAAAAATTTCACACGTTTCTTTTTAGTTGTGTTGTATTATTTTTTTCTTTAATCGCATGCAGTTATTTTTTTATAAATATGCAAACAATTAGTACTGAGATGGATACAATCTAATTTATTCAAAGGCTTTCACCCAACAAACAACTATGCGAAAAGGGCCATGATATAAAACTCTATGTTAATATTGATGAAGATATATGGAGATGCGACATAAAAAGTTGTAAGAAAATGGCCATGATATAAAACTGTATGTTAATGTTGATGACGATATATGAAGATGCAACATAAAAAGTTTTCAGAAAAACTCCACCATGTTGGAGAGTCGTTGAATAGTTCGTAACTGCTTTAATATTTATGTACTGTTAGACAGGGAAATTATCATCCATAAAGTGGTGTTATAAACGACTATATATGGGTGAAAATGCAACAGTTGACTGGAATATTTACATGAGAGAAGTTTGTTCCCTACATCTAATACAAAGATTTAATGGACGAATTGGTGGTGACAATAGAAATATTGAGATTGACAAAAGTTTATTTGTACGTAGAAAGAAATGAAAGGCAGAACACTACCACAACAGTGGATTTTTGGAGGTAAATGCCAGGAAAATGGCGAGTTCAAATATCAAATAGAAATACTAGTAGACTCATGCAAAAAAAATAAGTGAACATGTAGAAGATGAATCAACAATTTACCCTGACTGCTGGAAAGAGTACAATTCAGAGAAGCTTTGAAAAGCAGGTTTTACTGTAAACCATAAGTACAATTTTGTTGATCAAACAAGGGTCACACACTACATGTTGAAAAGATATGGTTTTCTGCTAAGTCGGGAAGCATAGATCGACATCACCTCGAATCATATTTTACAGAATTTATGTGGAGAAAATACCTAGGGAAAAAATCTTTTTTTTATAAATTATTGAAATCATTTTTGGAATTGTGGCATTTACTGTAAGGCGTTACATTGAAAAATTGCTAGTCTTGTGAAACATGTAACAAATTTTTATGAAACATTAGTATGATCTTGTTATGAAAGATTGTAATATATTCTTATTAACATAAAACATTAAATTATTTAAGGCAATGGTATTTTAATTTTATATCGCGCTACATTCGCACGTCACGAGTTTTGCTACAACCTTGGAAAAATTGACTTCACTTGGCGTAATCGTAATTGTGGGGGCCACTATAAGAAAGAAGTACCAAAAATATATCTTAGTTTCTCATAGGAAGGAGATACCATACACACACTTCCATTTTTTAAAATTGAAGTATTATTATTATTTTTTAAATTTCGTGTCTTTGTAGTTCTTGAAACATCTAGTCTAATAAAAATTATATTTCTCCTGAAATTTAAGATAATCATTACTACTTTTAATAAGCAGACAGAGATTTTCAAGTCTCCTTCAATACATGTATTGATATCTTCCAAATGAGACTTGCCGACGTTAAATACTACATAGAAAGTAAAATGTAATTCACGACAGGTATAAATTTTCCAACATTAAAAAGTTTTATTATGCTTCAACGATCGCACAAGGGGGAGATTTTTTTCTTACAAGAATAAATCATATAATTAATACTACTTATATTGTCAAAAAATTAGATTTCATGGCTTAATAATTAAAGTTACTGATGAGCTGTTTTAATATATATATATATATATATATATATATTAGTGCATTTTTACATGATTTTCCAGATGTGATAATAAAGTTTATAAGTAGTTTTTAATAATACTTTGCTATAGTCTATAATATCGAAGTATAATGTCCATTATCATTTACAAAATGTTATAAATGACAATCACCATTAACATCTTGCAAAAAAGAAAACTGACGTTAATTTAAAAGAATGATATGTTATTTTAATAAGGAGAGCATTTCTTCCGAACAACACGAACTTGTGCTTCATGATAAAAGGCACAGTTTTGTCTCTGAAGGGCAATCGCGGCTCAGTTCTAATTTCAAAAAGCACGAAAGGCGTGGTGCCCTCTCTCCATTTTTATGAATGCACATCATCAAAATCAGTTTACAGGGTTAAACTCAATTTTCGTCCAATAAAAACTTACCTAGTTATGATACTTTGAATTTCATGCATTTTCATCTTTTCGAGTACCAGTTTTAGTGATTCTAATGTTGAAAATTCATAAATCTTTAAGTATAACTCGGTAAGTTTTGATCATTGAAGCATAAATTTGTATTGTTTTACTTGTTATAACACTTAGAAACTTTTCTAAATAAAACGTATGGAACCCAGGTATTGTATAATTTTTTTAATTTCTTAACTATTTAAAAACTAACCATTTTAATATAAATCGATTTTTATATATTGCAAAACAAAGTTTGAGACATTTTTGCAATTGGAACTGTACTTCTAAAACTAACGGTTTAGAAATTAGCTATTGAAGCACGATAAGAAGAGACACCCTGTATAAGAAAAAAAAAACAAATTTTTAGCAACATGATTTGTATAAACTTAAATTTGATCCCCGACTTCATTGCAGTCATAACTGTCAATGCATATCTAAAGCGGTTCCCACAAATATTATTTATACACTTATAATTAAATGCAATTCATCCTAACAATTTTTTAATAGGATTTTCAAATTAATCACAACTGTATTAAAATTAAGTTACCGCACAACTTATACGATGCTATTTTCTTTCTTCCTTTCATTTTTTCCACTAAAATAAAATCACAGAAAAAAAGTTTTCCAGCTCTCTTTTTCTAAAAATGCAGTAATTTCAAAGTAAATAAAATAAAAAAATAAAAACGCATAATCCCCATCTTCATAAAAAAGCGTGCAAGAATAAAAAGAAAAAAGAAACCGCCATCCAAAAAACACGCCGGCCAAAGATGTCTACCGCACTAATTCTTTCTGCCAAAATGCAACGAAATCGAAATTAAAATTCACCTACTCAATTCATTTTTACTAAGGAACATGTTGAAAAATATCGTCATTAATTCAGTGAAATGAATTATATCGTCTGTTATTAGGATATGATTAATTTCCGTAATAAAATAAGTACATTTTAAGTAGGCAACATTTTATCTTTTGTTGAGATTTACTGAAAATTCCAATAGGAAACTTAAGCCTAGCCTTTGCTCTTTTCCATTTAATATCTATTTCTCCGAAAACATCTATCCAAAAATCTGTCGGTAGATTATAGGATTGCTATAATTAAACAATTTTAGCATAGAAATTCAGTTTTTAAATTGAGTAATACGGAAATAAAATGACTCCATCTTAAATAGGACGTAATCCACCATGGAAACCTAGAATCATTACATATCATGGGATATCATTGAATTAATTACGTATGATAGAATTTAATAGAATAAAGAAAACGTTTACTAATATTTTTTCTGTTTTGTTTCGATTTTCATAAAATTTGAAATGGTTTGACAAAATTCTGCAATGATTATATATATTAAATTTCAAACCATTCGGTTGCATAATTTTTGCTTTGTTATATGCGGACAGACGGACAGACCAGACGACGACTATAAGTGCTACGTATTTCTATAATTACGAATGCACCTAAAAACATAGTGGGAGTACAATTTAAAAGGGCCGCTTTCCCTGAAATAAACCTTGTTAGCTAGTGAAAACGACATTATGCAAAGAACTTTATGCACTAAAAATATATGAAAATAAATCTAACAAAGTTCTCTTAACAAAAGTATAATTTAATATAAGCATAATATACTATAAAAAAAAGGAGAATCTGTTTTCTGATCTCTTAAATTCAGTGGCAGTAATAAAGATTTAATTATAATCTACATAAAAGCTGTTTTTGTCTGGAGAAAAGTGCACATGAAAAACAAACCTTCAATTTTAATTATTTTATGTTTCAAATTTCATTTAATAAATTAAAAGTATATCTCTGTATTTTAATAGGCTTCTACAGAGTGTGTAAGTGTTTGAGGGTAGATATTAATGTTTTTGCAAAATAGAGTAGATAGAGTAGAATAGAACATATAACTTTATTATTGAAGAGTGCTATAAATATAAAAATAAACTATGTCTGTAATACATTTATTCAGAAAAACCTCCTTTAGCTTTTATATGCTTTTATATTAGAACTTATGATGAGTACATGATTAAATTAAACGATTCTTATTTATGTTACCGATTAGTCTGGCCATGATGGCTTTAAAAAAACTTTGGCGTTATGGGGAGTTCATTGGTCTATCTCATAACAACGCTATATACGTAGTGGTTCAAAGAATTGAGGTCTAGAGAGTTAGGGGCCAAATGGTATAGGTTGTGTTGTTGTGTAAATTTTAAAGTAACAATTCATGTGTTATTTAAGCCTTGTGTGATCGTTCAGAATCTTGTTGAAACAAATGAGGCCTTCCATTCTATATGCTGACTTAATAACCTTTTCAAAAACGTCAAAGTAGGCAGCAGTGTTAACTCTAATACCTTGTAGAAATACATAAGGAGGCTCACGTGGTCTTTTCTCCTGACAATCCCCAAATTCCTGACACTTGCAGGAAGTCTCGAGTCGTGTAACTATTGGTATCTTAGAATGGTATTTAAGAAACAATCTGTTATTTCATCTTTCAACATTTTTGATTCTGGCCACAGTAAAAATTTTTCTCGTCTGAGAGAAGACAAATCACGTTTTTTTATGATGGAATTTTCAGTTGGTTTAAGAAAATTTTACATCTGATCAACTATTTTTTTATTATTTTTTCTGACATACACAACATGACATCACGTCAGCCTCAAAATATCTAGGACTGAGCCTGTAAACAAAAAATAAGAACTGAAATGAAAATGTTGACCTATATTTATTCGAAATAATCCTCGCTGGACTCAACACACTTTTTACAACGACTGTAATAGTCATCAAAACATTTCTAGAACTCTGCCTTTGCAGTTTGCGTGAAATAGTGGGTCGCAGTCGTTTGAGGTGGTTTACTTTAGGTGAATTGTAACTTGGAGAACAGAAAATATTCACAGGGGGAATAAATCTGGACAGTAAGAAGGATGGTTGGCCTCGACGACTCCTTTAGAAACCATACACTCCCGCACAATGATCGAAGTGTGCACTTGTGTGTTGTCGTGCAAGAACGAAAAACTGACTTTGTGTCGGTACCGAGGACGAACTCTCCGTAATCGGTCCATGAAACGCTTCAACACTTCCAAATAGCAACGTTCAGCAACAGTAGTACCTTCAATTTTATGTTCGTTCGTTGTTCGACCTTCGCGACTCCGACATGATCATGTTACAGCAAACCGGATGCAGTTAGCATGACACATTAGATAGCAACGGGAAATTGTACCACTTTAAAAGACGAAGTGTTGCCGTGCTTTCGACATCACCTGCGGGCACGCAGCGCCATCGATGGGCTGGTAAGTTAACTAGTCCGAGAAATTTTGGGACGGACTGTGTAAAATGTCCTTTTCTCATCACATATGCGATGCCTTCATGTACAATTCTTTTCGTTTCTTGTAAGACATGAGATTCATTTGGCAAGTGGCTACTGAATTTCTGGGATTTTATCAATGGTTCTTTGAGATAGCTGGATAAATTCAGGTGTTTTGAATATGTCAGAGCAGTTGAATTCCTTTTTACGCCTTCATACTCGTGACGCATTTCTATTTTCGGTCTTCAATTCCTTACAAACTTTGTAGACGAAAGATTTGGCGATTTTCAAAAATCGAGATTATTCCTAAATCGCTATGCCCAGTTTTTAAAGCTATAATTACAGCCTGCCTTTTCATGTCGTGAGTAAGCTGAGTGTCTAACATCGATATTGTACTTATCAACAAAAAAATTAAATTTAGTAATATGCAGTAACATCCAGAAAAAGGTATGTCATCAAATACCTTACTCACCTTGTATTTACAGGGTGTTTCACAAAGGATTCCTAACTTTAAAAATCAATAACCCGGAAACGGTGCTAGATAGAAGCATGGAACCAGTGGTATGTTTATTAAAAAAATCGTAAGAATCTTATACATAAAACTCAAAATTTAGTTAAAAATAGCACCGATAGATGGCGCTGAGAGCGTTAAGAATCCTCCTAAAGAGAGTTCAGAAAGACTAGCTGTCAAAGATTTCGTCATTGAAATCTGACCGCTATTAGCGTATAGTGAAAATAATTCCGAAAGTGATGTATACTGTGGAGAAACGTGTGTAATATAGTAAAAATAATTCGCATCGGCCACGTTGCCTGTCTGTTGAAATTTTTTGAAAAGCTCAAGAATTGTTTTCTCATCTGGGCCTTTTGCGACTTAAAATCGCGTTTGAAAATTTCTCCTTGTGGCAGTACGACTCTGATTTAATCGGTGGTACTCCAACACAATAAACACACGTTCCTCCACAGTATACATCACTTTCGGAATTATTTTCACTATACGCTAATAGCGGTAAGATTTCAATGGCGAAATCTTTGACGGCTAGTCTTTCTATGCTTCTGAACTCTCTTTAGGAGGATTCTTAACGCTCTCAGCGCCATCTATCGGTGCTATTTTTAACTAAATTTTGAGATTTATGTATAAGATTCTTACGATTTTTTTAATAAACATACCACTGGTTTCATGTTTCTATCTATCACCGTTTCCGTGTTATTGATTTTTAAAGTTAGAGGTCCTTTGTGAAACACCCGTATGTAAATGCTTATCTCATGTTTCCACAGCAGCAAGATAAAAAATAAATTACGAAAGGATATCGCACAAGGACCGTACGATCACTGGATTTGTGCTATACTTTTGGGTACTTTATTCTTTTTACCTGGCTACCAAGAAGGGTTATGTGTTTGACGCGTATCTGGGTATGTGGATTTCTTTATTCCGTCGAAACATCCCAACGGATGGATGTATTTTAATGAATGAGGTCTCTATCGATTCGTCTTAACCGTCCGATGGCTATAGGCTTCGTTTTCATAAATTAAAAATGGCGGACGTAGAATACAAAATGGCGGTAGAGACGAAAAACAATTTTACGCACCATATTGAGTGGAATATCATTGGATAGGTCTTTCAAAATGAAGAATTATAGGCTAGGTTTTGTTTTCATAAATTCAAAATGGCGGCCGTAAAATACAAAATGGCGGTAGAGACGCACCATATTGAGTGGCATATCATTGGATAGATAGGTCTTTCAAAATAAAGATGATTTTTTCTAGACTATTTTACAGTCAGAAGCTCCGTTTTTAGTTCGCTTTTTACGAAGTCGGTTTTTTTATTTTCTAAATTTAATTCGTTCTTATTACCTTGCTGATAAGGCAACCTGAAGTTTAGAATCGGACATCTTCTTCACGCTGTAAATTGTACGTAAAGGATGTAACTGATGTCTGTTTGCTGAAAAATTGCGGTTGCTTTAACGTCGTATTACTTCACCATGAAGAGAAGATTGCTATCAACATTCAAAACTTCTATCTAAAAGAAAATATTAAATTATAACATTAGAAACATAAAAATGTTGAGTAAACTGGTGTGATGCATAAATAAAGACAAAAAAAACTTCTTAATAACATCATAAAACTTAGATATGCGTAAGACCTTTCGTAAGAAGTTTCTTTCTTCCTCATCTTCAAAGACGACCGACGTGCTACTCGAAAGCAGGATGCTTCTGCTTTCAATGTGGTAGCACGTTTTATTTGCATTTGACGAAAAAGGACAAAGTTATTTCTAATTTTTTTTTTGTGCATCTCTTAATTTAATTTTGGTATTCAGAAGTTTTTTTCTTTATTTCTTTGAAAAATAGTTTTTCAAAATTAACAATAAACGCGTGAAAGAAACATATGCATATTTATTGCCAATTTATCGCGCTCATAATGTATACACGAGTATATGATGAAGTTGAAGAAAATCTATTTTAATTTAAAGTTATTGATATTTCCCTTCTCATAGTTTTATTTAATTGAAATACAATGTGAAAATTCAAACCCTCGTTTAAACATCATGTTAAATGACACTTTCGAATGCCTTAATTTTTAAGTATAGAGAAGAAATAAAATTATAAGTAATTTTTTATTAGCAGTCTTATAAATGTCAGATTCTTCTCCAAAGTGTAAAGTAATAAAAAAAAAAGAGAATGAAAAGAAAACTATTCAACCGAACCTAAAAGAATTTACATTAAGTTGGAAAAGAGTACAAAACAGATTGAGTGGAATTTTTTTTTAGATTAAGCAGGAAAACAGGTCTAAAATACGTCAAAGGAAGTGTAACTAAAGAAAAACAAAACATCACAAATATGTAAATCAGAAAGCATCAAATTTCTCATCCAAGAGTATATTGCAAAAGGAAAAATTGTAACTTAATATCTTCGAAAGAATCTAAAAGTTTTTATGTTTCGCTAAAAATTTTATCTCGTCTTCAGGAAAGAAGTAGAAAAGAAGAAGAAAAAAGTAATGTATTGTCTACAAAAATTTTTGTGAAGATATTCTTGCAAAACAATTTTTGTTCAACACTATGCTAAGATTTTTAAATATCCTAAATTTTGTGCAGTATGTCATCTTAAAGTTTTCCATTTTCTTTATTACAAAAAGAAATCAAGAAGTATGTTTTTAACTTAAATCCATGCTTTTACATGGTGCATAATGAAATTTCTTTGAAAACATTTAAAAGGAGGAGGGGTAGTCTGATTAAGTTTATTTTTTATTAATAGCATAACCGAGACCTTTTATTTATTTACTAGCTGAACCACCCGGCGGTGTCCGGGCCCTTGAATAATAACCTTAAATATACCTAAATCAGTGTTTAATTCCGAAATTTTTATCCAGAAAGGATTTTGGTGTTGCCGCACTGTCTTCGGCAGCGTACACCCAAAAATTTGCTTGATATTATATTTTTAAATGAAAATCAATCACATAGAGTTGTGGGTCACACTTTTATCGGGCGTATACCTGGGTGTGCTACACATGCAGTGGTTTGTTTTTACGAACTACCCTCAAATTTGCATGATTTTATATTTTTAAACGAAAATCTATTTAAACAAACCTCGACTTGGGGATCTTACTGCTTTCTGCTTCGTTCACCCGGGCATGCTATTCATATTCCGGCCAGTTTTTCCATACGAAACTTCGGATTTGTTTGATTTGAACTTTTTAACACAGCAAAAAGAAAAAAGAATCCCACAGTTTAATATCTTCTCATCTTTTAAAAGGTAAAATTATATATCCGGGTGGTGAAAATTCAATAGCGAAAATGAATGAAAAACTTTGGGACAATTCCCTTGAAAAGTGGAATGATATCTTAGGAGGTACTGAAGGGGGGAAAAAGTCCTCCACGCTAGCAATAAACGGCTTCCATTTTCTTTTTATGAAAGCGTTACTGTTTAATTTTTTAAAACTAAAGATACCACTAGAACATTAGAATCAGGAAAGTACCGTGAATATGTGGGGAGAGTTTTTCATCTGTGGGGTATGTTTTCATCTGGTAAACATAGATAGAAGTTTAAAACTGCCGAAAAAATTGAAAATGCTAAAACGAATATAAAATCAACTATTAGAAATATTTTTTTGAAATAGTAAATGTTAATATTAAAAAAAAAATACTTACCTTACGACCGGAACGTACCACAAAAAGTTCGTAAGTTTATTTTTATATGTTGTCTTTATTTTTTGTAACTCCATGGAATCAGGTGATTACGATTTCAAAACATAGAAAAACCGAACCTTTTCTACCTTCGTCTGCTTGAAAAACCGATGGTTCCTCGCCATGCGCAGAAGTGATCATCAGGACAATGGAAGCTCATTCATTAGTATTTAATGAATGTTTTTAATTAATATATCGGCTAATTATCAAAAAATGAAATAACTCAGCCTCAGTTGCATCCAGTTCTGTCTTCGTCTATCCTTATCCAAATTTGCAAACCTCTCTGCGCGATAGCTTTTCCTAACCATCCTCAAAAATCAGACAGACATACAGACAAAACCTCCATTTTATTTGTATAGATTTGAAATTATCTGATAACTGGCAAGCTAAGATGTGAGACAGAAAAATTACTAAAGAAATATAAAAAAGATTCCTACAGTTAACAAACTTCTTACTTGTTCATTGTTTCTATCCTATTCAGCATATAGCTTTCTTGTTTAGATATGAAAGATATTTATCATTCGATAATGAAAGCGGTATTATGAGTAGAATATTAACAACGAATAAACACATAGTTAACTTAGACTAACAACTACTACTAATCGAGAATATCGTACTCTCATTTCAGAAATTCTCATAATGGCTATTAACATTTACATGCATCAAGAAAAAGGAGTTAAGAAATAGACGGAATTATCATACCAGATATATTTATGACTTGATGTTACTAGCGCTAGTTCTAAGTGTAAGTTAATCGTTCACCGTTAATATCTTATGCAAAATATCTCTTCTCAGTTTAGAAATGAAATACTTTTACATTTGGTCCGTCTCATTTCAGAAATTCTTAAAATAACCTTTGGCATTTGCCTGAACCAAGAAGCAGGACGTAAAAAAGGATGCAACTGTCAACTTATATATATTTACTGAACCATGACGCTGCACTTGAATTCGAATCTGTAGACGGTGCATGAGTCACACTCACATGAGACGAAACCTTCAGTCAGGATTAAGGCGGGAACAAGCTTCAGTGGAGATTTTTCTGCGGATTTGGTGGTGGTTCTAAACTTTTTCAAGTTACTAAGAGACGATTAAGTATGTGATGTGAAATTAGATTGAATTTTACGACGTATGCCGAAAGGTTTTGTTTATGTTCATCTCAACGATGACTAGATGAATAATTTTTTTAAAGTCAATTCTGTTTTGTTTCACCATCCTAATATAATAAAAGTGTTCATTTATAAATACTTTTCCTGAACTCGCCTACATTTATGACTCGATTTTACTTGTTTCAGTTATTAGTCCAAGTTGTCTATATGTTCACTGTTAATATTCTACGTAGAATATCGCTTTCCTGTTTTAGAAATGAAAGACTTTTATATTTGGTCCGTCACATTTCAGAAATTCTTAAAATGGCCCTTGGCATTTACTTGAACCAAGAAGAGGAGGAAGGTAAAAGAAAGGATGCAACTGACAATATATATATATTTATGACTTCATTTTACTGTGTTAGTTGTTAGTGCAAGTTAGACACTAGATGATGATCACGTGTTCACACTCAATATTCTACGCAGAATATCACTTTCCTGTTTAGTAATGAAAAACTTTTAATTTGCTGAGTCTCTTTTCAGAATTTCTCAAAATATTCATTTACAATTACTTGAACCGAGAAGAGGAAGTTAAAAAAATAATAACGCAACTGTTAAATCATATATAGAGGCTGTTCGCAATATTTTTGACGAGTCCGCATACATAAATTATTTTTCACAGCTAATATGTTTTTGAAAGTATAAATTCTCTTCTGGCAACTGAAATTTTTGTTTACACGCAAAATGGCGCTTTCAAAGCACCAATGTAAGGAAAGCTATATTTTTGCAATTTCTGAAGAGAAAATTTCGTTTTTAGGTTATTAAAAAATCGTGTGAAAGGCATGGTTTTTCTATATCTAAAGCCATAGTAGGTAATATCAATAAAACAGGAAAAAAAAACGTGAATATTTGGCTTCAAGGGGAAAAACTGTTTCATATATGTACCCAAGAAAAAAAGGAATTCTTCGAATATTGTAAAGTTAAGGTTTATTGTAAAAGTAAATTCTCCAAGTCAAAGAATTGTTGCTAAATCATGAAAATTCTCCGTATCAACTATTAACAAAATCATTAACACTGATTATAATTTTATAAAGGTCAAAGAACACAATGTTCATCGTCTTTCTTCACTACCTATTGCCGAACGTAGAACACAATGAAGAATTCTTTATGAGAAACATTTATCTGCAGAAAAGTAGAAAAATGTTGTTACAATAGATAAAGCTTGGGTCTATTTAAATAATTGTAATAAAAAGAGATACATTTATTATCATCATAGAGGAGAAAAACATCTTAAAACATGGTTCAATGTATCTAGTTTTAACAGAGGATTTATGATTGTAGCTGGTTTTGCATATAATGGCAAATTAAAAATAAAGAGATTGGAGAAACATGTCTCCACATATTATCAGAAACATATTTTACTTTCAATCTTCAAACATGAAATACTCTTTACAATCCCAGTGGCTGCATTAAGATAAAGCAAGCAGCCACAGATCACAATCCACTGTTAATTGCCTAGCAAAAATGGAACAAGAAACGGGTAGCTTCACTGATATACCTGCTAAATCTCCTGATGCAGGATCCCATGGATTTTTGCACTTCTGGACTGTTAAAAAGTGCGTCATCGAAACATTGACCTATGACCCTTCATGGATTTTGGTAAGCTCTTCAAGTGTAACGGGCCAGAATATTTCTTCCAAAACAACAACAAGCATTTTTGTCATAAAAATTACGGTGTTGAAAGGTGGCTCAGAATAAGGGTTACCGAACTGAACATTTAAAATTCAGATATTTTATGTAATAGTTCCGTAAGTACATGGAAATCATCTAAAGAAATGTGCGAACACCTTCTGTATATGCAGGATCCCATGGATTTTTGCACTTCTGGACTGTTAAAAAGCGCGCCATCGAAACATTGACCTATAACCCTTCATGGATTTTGGTAAGCTGTTCAAGTGTAACGGGCCAGAATATATCTTCCAAAACAACAACAAGCATTATTGTCATGAAAATTACGGTGTTGAAAGGTAGTTCAGAACAAGGGTTACCGAACTGAACATTTAAGATTCAGATATTTTATGTAATAGTTCCGTAAGTACATGGAAATCGTGTAAAGAAATGTGCGAACACCTTCTGTATATTCAGGATCCCATAGATTTTTGCACTTCTGGACTGTTAAAAAGCGCATCATCGAAACATTGATCAATAACCCTTCATGGATTTTGGTAAGAAGTTCAAGTATAACGGGCCAGAATATATCTTCCAAAACAACAACAAGCATTATTGTCATGAAAATTACGGTGTTGAAAGGTAGTTTAGAACAAGGGTTACCGAACTGAACATTTAAAATTCAGATATTTTATGTAATAGTTCCGTAAGTACATAGAAATCGTCTAAAGAAATGTGCGAACACCTTCTGTATATACAGGATCCCATGGATTTTTGCACTTCTTGACTATTAAAAAGCGCGTCATCGAAACATTGACCTATAACCCTTCATGGATTTTGGTAAGCTGTTCAAGTGTAACGGGCCAGAATATATCTTCCAAAACAACAACAAGCATTATTGTTTAATGAAAATTACGGTGTTGAAAGGTAATTCAGAATAAGGGTTACCGAACTGAACATTTAAAATTCAGATATTTTATGTAATAGTTCCGTAAGTACATCGAAATCGTCTAAAGAAATGTGCGAACACCTTCTGTATATTCAGGATTTCATTTTATTAGTGTTAGGTGTTTGTGAAAGATAGTTTGTTACTTAATTTAACCCTCTAGCCGCGGGCGATGTTTCCATTTTCTTATATAAAACCGCAGTCTATTTTTATTCGTCACTTATAATAGTTATAAGGATTGAATGTCACCGGAATTTATTTCCAAATAAATAAAAGCAGTTTCTTCATGTACATTATAAAAACAAAGTTTTATTTCAAAATTCCGGTGGGAATGTGGCATTTATGGATTCAAAATATTTCAAAAACCGCAGAACTTTCAGAATGACCTAATAAATGAAATGATATATATATTATAATTTGTAAACGAATCTCTCTATTTTTAAATAAAAGAAGATAGATTCAAAGAAGAAATAAAATCTCCCAATAATTAAGTACTATAAAAATTATAGGGAACGTCAAAATAGCGTTCCCCGCGGAATTTTATAGAATAAGTGAAACGCGATAGGGGCGTTACCCGCGGTTAGAGGGTTAAAATGTAAAACTGTAAATTCCATGTGATATTTTGAAAAATAAATTCTTTCATGAACTATTTAATCAAGAAAATCCTACAAAAGTACGTTAATTTTAAAAAAAATGCCTTCTTCAGACCCATTGCCAGATCCACTTTCAAATAATTTAGAAAGAGATTATACGGGCTGGTAAAAATTTGAAACAATTGAAGTACAGTTTCAAAACAATTTTTAAGTATTTTAACTGAAATAAAGTTTCAAGTTATTTCTATGTTAATTATTTAACGAAAATATTTCTTTTTAAATACATAAACCTGCGTTGATAAGCCATGCAAAAAAAACTGCTAAAAAACCCCAATTAATATGAAAGTGTGATAAACTGTAAAAGAAATATGTTTCTTTTATTTTAAATAAATCAATTGCAGCTCAGATATTAAATGAAAAACCTTAATTAATAAACTTTGTCAAATATTATTTTTAAATCAGGCAGTTTAAAACAGGAAATTTGTATAAGTTTAAATTGATTTTTCCAAGTAAATCTAATTTCTACTTATTTTTATAATCTTTAAAATTAATATCTTTTTATGTTTATTTTTCAGAACTTCAATTTGGAATATTTTTTAGAATATTTCGCTTATGGGCTTTTAATAAATTTCTCGCATTCTTTTGAGAAGATATTTTCTTCAAATTTACTTGGGAAAGAAGAATGATTTTTTGAGAAGTCACTACTTTTAAGAATTTCGTTGCTTTTTTCATTATTATCGTTTATATTTGAAAGGAATTTTTATTACCTATATCTGACGGAATTTCGTTTCGAAAATAATGACATTTGTGAATTTCAGAAAAAAAAGAAGAGAATAGAAACATTTTATACTCTTAAAATTGTAATACGTGAATTAAAATATTTGCATCATTGCTTCACAAGATTTGTTTTAAAAAATATATTTAAAGGCGTCTTTTTACTTTCCTAACAAATAGTGTGAGGAAAATATTGTAATCATGATCTCTCTCTCTCTCTCTGTGTGTATGTGAGTGAACATGGTAACTCCTAAACGGTTACTTCCAATTGAGTTCCCATTTGGCAAATATGTTATAAACCAGTGTCGCAAAATCTGTATAGATTTTTGTACAAATCGACCGATGGATTAGCTATTTATTCATTCTTTATCCATATTTAAACGGTTTTCAAACCATTTTCTAGTATATAGGGAAAATCCCCAATGAAATGTGACAGATTTTAAGTAATAAATATTGCGGATATGTAATGAAGCATGAAGTAGCACAGAGGTAACTTTTTCTGATCTCTCGTATGTTTATGACTTAATTTTACTGGTGTCAGTTTTTTTTAAACTTCGCCACGCGTTTGCTGTCAATATTCTGCGCAGGATATCGCTTTCCAGTTTTAGAAATGAAATACTTTTATATTTAGTCCGTCTTATTTTAGAAATTTTTAAATTGGCCCTTGACAATTACTTGAACCAAGAAGAGAGAAGTAAAAAAAATTATGCAACTGTCAAGATATATATATATTTATGATTTTATTTTATTTGTGATAGTTATTAGTGTGAGTTACCTATGTGTTCTCTATTAATATTCTATCCAGAATATCACTTTCCTGTTTTAAAAATGAATACTTTTATATTTTTTATTTATCATTTGATTTTATTGGTGTTAGTTAGGGTAAATTAACTACATGTTCATTGCCAATATTCTACACAGAATATTGCTTTCATGTTTAGTAAAGAAAAAATTTTATTTGCTCAGTCTCTTTTCATTGCTTCTCACAATTTTCATTAATAATTACTTTAACTAAGAAAAGGAAGGTAAAAATATTAACGTAACTGGTAAAGCATATACATTTATGACTTTATTTTACTAGTGTTAATTGTTACTGTACAAAATTGTGAATTCTGTATCATATTTTGAAAAAATAAATTCTTACATAAAATATTTGATCAAGTAATTCCTACGAAAGCTTGTTACATTTTTAAAATTTTTTTAAAAGGCCATCTTCAGACACATTTCCAGATCTATCTCTAAATAATTTAGAAAGAGATTGTACATGCTCTTAAAATTTTTAACAATTGAAGTACAATTTCAAAACAATTTTTATGTATTTTATCTGAAATAAAAATTTCAAGCTGTTTCTATCTTAATTATTTTACGAAAATATTTCTTTTTAAACACATAAGGTTTGATAAGACAATGCAAAAAGACAAAAAATAAATTAATCTAAAAATATGATAAACGCTAAAAGAAATATGGAACTTTTATTTTAAATAAATCAATGATAGCTCAGATGTTAAATACAAAAAACAATGATTAATAAACTTTGGCAAATATTATTTTTAAATTAGGCAGTTTAAAGCAGGACATTTTTATAAGTTTAAATTGATTTTTGCAAGTAAAACTAATTTCTGCTTATTTTCATCGGAATTTTTATAATTCAAATTTTTTTTTTGTTTAATTTCGAGAACTTCAATTTGGAATATTTTTCTAAATATTTCTTTTATGGGCTTTTAATAAATTACTCGCATACTTTTAAAAGATATTTTCTTGAAATTTACCTGAGAAAAATTAATGATTGTCTTAAGAAGTCACTTCTTTTAAAAAAATTGTTGTTTTATAGTTAAAGAAATTTAAGTTTTTACGTTTAGAAGGAATTTTTATTTTTTATATCTGACGGAATTTTGTTTCGAAAATAGTGACATTTGGGAATTCCAGAAAGAAAAGGAGATTGACGAGAACAGCAACATTTGCTACTTTCAAGGTTATAATACGTGAATTAAAATATTTGCATAATTGAAGGGGTTAGAATGACAGTGGAGTAAGTCAGAGTTTAGTGATTTGAGAATTGAATGGTTTTGTGAAACTTGTTGTAATGCCGTTGCATTGAGTGGTCCAACTTGTCTTGCCCTGTAGTGACTCCCTAAGTGAACTATGACTTATTTGACTGGTACATTGAACAGAAATTAATATACGTTCAGTGAAAATATGATTATCTCGATTTTCAAAAAATTTGACTTACACCACTGTCATTCTAACCCCCTCAATTGCTTCTCAAGATTTATTTTTAAAAAAATTTAAGAGACATACTTTTACTTTTCGAACGTATTAGTTCAGTCCTTTTAGGAAAAATAGAGGAAAAAATTAGAACAAAGCTGGATTTGTGCACAGGTGCTATATAGTTTAACATACTAAAAGTCCTCATCAATCTGGTGTGAGCTTTCGCCACCAGGGGGCGCGAATGGTCTTGAAAATCGTTTTTTTGTGAGCATCTCATGAACGATGGCATCTAGAAAAAAAGTTCAGTGAGAAAGATGTAGACAATATAATTTTCTACAAAAAGTGTCCATAACATTTTCTTGTCACACCAACCCGTCCCTGCCAAAAATTAAAAACAGTGACCATCCTTGGAGTAAAAACAATAAAAATACGAAAAACCCGCTGCTATTTTCAAATAAATTATATTGAAAGTCCCAAATTCTTATTTTGAAGAAAGGAGGTGAATGTATAATATCCCTTATATGCTTATTTCCCCACCACCCTTGAGGTAAAGCATGTAAAGCATTTTTTTTATTGTGGTGTCCCCCGTAGGCATAGTCCACATATAATGACTGGCTTATTCAAATCTCAATCGTTTGACTGCTTAAGTAGTCGTTGGCACATCTTAAACTTCTTCACCCGATTCAGTTTCGTCAGAATCTGTATTTTTTCTTCAGTTGTTGTTGTCAGTTGCAGCTTTCAATATCGTGTATTTTAGGACACAATAAATACAACTTCATAGTTATTATATTAATAGATATTATTTAAGTATAAATAAAGATGCAGCATACAAGACATTCACATTGTAGAACCCATCATCAACAGATACGGTACGAGTCTGGTCTGGTGTTATACAGTTACATGGTTACAGGTTATACAGTTAATATGGTTACAGTTTAAATGGTTACAGTTACAATAATTATTACACAAATATATCATGACAGTTGTATTGCTTTCCGCATTTTCTGGTTGGGCTTCGATATCGTCACTAAATTCAGGTGTAGCGATTCCCTCATCCCTGGGCAGGATATTGTCAATATCCTCCTCGTCTTCAAATTCAACTTTATTTGCATTGTGACATGAAACTCCGTAACAATTTACGCAAATATCAGAGCATTTCAATCCGATTTTTCGGCATCCACACGCTTTACTACATCCTTTGGAACAAGTACAAAAATGTATTCAATAATATTTTTTTGGTGCGGGCGGTAAGGTAGCTGGAATTGGAGACGAATTAGGTGCATTTTGCCAGCCCAAGTTCTCAGGAAGAAGTTTATTGTCCACCCAGTATTGTATTTGATGATAAACAGTTAAACTGTGCTATCTAGCTGCATCTTCAGTAGGCGGCAATGGTGAAAGGCTTTTCTTACCAACAGCAACTCCTTTCTTGAAACATATGTAACTGTGCTTGTTCAGAGAAATTTCTGCTTTATTACCATATAAAGCAGGAAAAATAGTTTTTCTTGCCTCAGATATTTCAATTTGGTATGCTTTGCCACTTTTAAAAGTGCTAGCAGCTTGACTGTTACGGGCTCCGTCCTTTTTAAAAATTTTTGATGACGACATTTTGCCTTTTCCAAACAATGCAGATGTAGAGTCACAACCTGTAAAAGCATGAATGAACAATATGTGATTTTTCCGAACAGCATCATTATTGAGACTGTGCGATTAATACAAGGTGGTTGCAATTCTTCCTCTTCCAGGCTTAATAAAAAATATCTCTGTTTCTTGAGGTGCTAAGGCAGTCAACAATACGAGCAAGTCAATATCATCGCCGACAATAGCAGTATGCACACCAGACTTTGCTACTTTAATGACTCTGTTAACAATAAGTGTGTCAGCATCGCCCTCTGCTTGTTTCGCTTCGAAACCATTCTCCATAAATTTCTGCATGAGCATACAGATAAGATGTGTTTCATTTTGCTGATTAGATAAAAAAATTCTTGACTAATCGATACATTCATTTCTTCTTTAAAATCGATATCGGAAGTTAACAATTTTCGAATACCGACGATTTCTTTCGGCCGTTTTTGTATTATAAACTTCTTCAGGGTAACCATCGGAGACGATTATACATTTATACATTTCTCACAGTAGTTTCTTAGGACATAGGAAATATAAGTTTCTACGATACTCCTGTATGTTCCACCGAAGTGCCAAAGAACACGATGCAAACACCATCCTCCATCTATGATATAAGCAGACACACATTCACTTTAATTCTTTTTGTCCGTTTTGTTTTTCAAAGATTGAATATAATAATGATTTGGTGGTTTTTCTCATACCATTTTCATCAAATAATGATAAAGGATATGGAGATAGTTTATATTGAAAGTAAGTTTCCAAATCTTCTTGATGTTTCATACAAATGGAAATACGTTGAAAAAACAACATTGGATCACAGGTCACAGTATTATCTTTAAATTTAAACGAATTATTCATCCTCACTAATGATAGAACTCGATCTTTACGTGAAAATTTCAAGTCACCAAATTTTTTCCCTGAGATCTTTTTAATGACTTTGCGTCCGACGCTGTATGCATCATGGCAATTTATTCTGTGATCTCCGACAATTCGGTTATATATTGAGATGCACTTACTAATAATGGGAAAAGGAAGAGTTTTTTCAATCCATGCATCCAGTTTCTTGATATCTGCATTATTGCGTAGTGCACTAGAATGTCGATAGTCAATGTGTTGATCAGAAGATTGTGCACGTAAACCACACAACACTGCTAGAGATTCACTTAAATGCATTAGAAAGAGACCGCAAGTCATCCATTTTTCCAATACGCTGTTTCTTATACCCCTTGCGCGTTTTCTTCTACTTGATGATTTCATGCTTCTCATCAATGTCTGTTCGATTGTCATATCTGTCCAAACACCGGACCAAAATGAAAAAAAAAAACAACAACACACGTGGCTAATAAAAGTATTCACTTTCTAAAACTCGCAAAGAATACTTCGGTCAATAAGTTAGGGTGATTTAATACCAACGAAATGCTCATCAATTTAAAATACATAAATAAAAGATACGAGCACGTGGTATATTTTGACCTAAGTATGTGGTGACACAATGCCTATTGCACAAGCCTGCGAAATTGGTCTACAAAGGAACAGTCAATGTCAGGAGAGAAGGGGAAGGGTTGGAAAGTAAATAGGTATTTATTTTTCTTGGGCGCGTTCAATATGATCGTGTTTCCCTATTTTTTTCCAGTTAGGTTCACTGTTTTTGATATTTGACAGGGAAGGATTGGTGTGACAAAAAATGTTATGGACACCTTTTGTAGGCAATTAAATTGTCTACATCTTTCTAATTGAACTTTTTTTCTAGATACCATCGTTCCTGAGATATTCACAAAAGAACTATTTTCAAGATCATTCGCGCCTCCTGGCGGCGAAGCTCACATCGGATCGATGAGGACTTTCAGTATGTTAAACTACATACACGAATAAACATCCTTGCAAAAATCCAGCTTTGTTTGATTTTTTTTCCGCTATTTGTAAAAAAAATTACTAAAATGATTGTAGTATATAGAGTAAGTAAAGTATTGTACTATCATGACTTGTATACCCGTGCGAACACGATAACTGCTAAACGGTAGTTCCTGTTGGTAAATATTTCATATATAGATATGACAAAAAGGAAAATTTAAAACAGAATGCAAGAACACAGAAGAGATATAAACTTAAATAAATCAACCACTGCAATAGCCAGATTAAACAGCAAATCTCCAATTACCATAGACTTTAATAATGTTGAAAAATTAGCAAATTATAATAATTTAACCTACGCATTACAGACAGAAGCCATAGAAATATTTACAACAAATTCAGAAACATGCAACGATATGGTCCACGCAAAAATAAATAACAGATGGCGCCATATGTTATTAGGAAAAAGAAAAATGGGAGTTTTCAAAAGATTGATTGATGAAGCAGAAAACATAACATCAGTGGCTGAAGATGCCTGAGAGCGACAGGTGAAAATATTTTTACTATTTTACAACTTTTAACAGATTGACTAGTTTTGTGTAGTTTTAAAAGTATTTTTTAAGACTTTTAGACATGTACACTGCTTGTTTATGTGTTTGTAAATAAAATAATATCTGTGAAAATGGGTAGTGCAAAGAAATATTATTATTATAATATTTTATATATGTTATAAACTACTGTCGCGTGCATTGGATATATATTTGTACAAATCGACTGACGGATTAGGTATTTATTCTTTTCTAATCATTTTTAAATCGTTTCTAAACCATTTTTAATTGATTCTATACAGAAAATAGCACTGAAATACGGCATAGTATAAGGCATAAATATTGCGGCAATGTAATCAAGCGTTAATATAGCGACATTAGAGTAATCATATATATTATTTCTGCTGTCAACGTCTCTTTTTCTATGCGCATACAAACTGCCCAGCAATGAATGAGGTACCAGGAGAAAGGGTTTTGTACAGGTTTTTGACATAGTTTACTTCCATTTTATTAAAACACGTTGTTTGATTAAAAATTGCAGTTAATTAAAAATTAATGAAATGGTGTATCAGCAAATGATCGTAAAGATTGCATTGCGAAAGCCTGGCACGGGCCCACTGGTTTCTAAAACTGCTTATTAAACAATATTTTAGTTATTTTTTTATGTTGCTTCTGAAAACATGAATTTGAAATATTTTATAGAATATTATGAACTTTCAATAAGTTGCTGGGGTAAAAAATATGCCATATCGAAGACATCTCGGTAAAAATCAATGATTTCTTGGAAATTTGTTTTTCAAAAGTTTCGATTGCTGCTATATTATTATATATTTTTTTCCAGTATGATTTGTTTTTCTGGACTATTTAAACAGAAATAATGTAAAAAACTATATGTCATTTATACATTTTGAGAAAATTATGTGATGGAAAATTATACACAATTCTACTTAAAACTTAAAATTGTTCAGTGTTGCATCAGTTTTTTTAAGTGAGAGAGTTATTCCTTTCAACAAGCATTAAAACGTCAGGAGATTTATGATAGAATCACCCCGATCATATAAGAAAAAAATTTGTAGAGATTCGTGTGTTGTAGATCAGGATTGTGAAAGATTTTTCATTAATTACTTTTACTTTCATTTATTGAAAAAAAGAGTTGTTATATATTTTATATGTATTAAAAGTTGTTGCATGTAAATATGAATCCATATCATAAGATGTATATACCGTAATTTCGCGCGTATGCGCTGCGATTTAGTTAAGTCTTTTTCAAATCGGAAATGTTATTGAGAATAAGAAGTCAAACCAGTGCTAAGCAGAAGTAAGTCACATTTTATTTAAAATAAATTCTGGTAGGAAATCGAATTGTCTGAGGTGTGGCGTATACGCGCGAAATTATAGTAACTGTATAAAATAGATGTAAGTATTTAAGATGTATGAATTTTATTTTCTTTCAAACGGAAATTTATTTTACCTATTTCTACCGGAAAGAATTTAAGAACTATTTAGAAAACAAAATATGACATTTAAACATTCCTTAAAAATTATAATAGCGAAATTTATTCAACATTTTATGTAAACAATAATGTAGTTTAATTAAAGCCAATTTCTTTTATTAAAATAAAGTATTTTTACTTTTAGTTTTGAAGTTTAATAATATAAACTGAAGTGTTTTAGTTTATAATAAAAATGTTTAATTAATTGTCGATATGGATCTTGAAAACCAAAAGAAAGTTTTTATAGTTTTTAATTATCAAATTTACTTAAACAAGTGGAAGTATTTAAAAAACTATGAAGATGTTGAATTAAATGTTCAGTCGTATCTTTAAAATAGGTATCCTGCAGAATTTAAATATGGCATCCTTAAATTTTGACTTGATTTTCTTGTTCCAAAGAACTTGAATAAAATGTCAAATATATAGGTGTTACCACTTAAAAAATGAAAATTAGTACAACTTTTAAAATGTTTACGTGAATGTTAATGTGACAAAATAAGCCACAAACAATTATAAAAGATTGCATACACTGCAAAAAAAAAAAAAAAAAATTCCTGAGGTTAGTAAATTTTTATTCCACAGAATTTTTTACGAACCAGTATTATAAGCAGTAATCAGTGTTAGCTGTTTTCTAGTAATTCTTACAGATTTTCTTGTAACTGAATAAGAATACAAAATTTTTTTTTGTAATTGCAAGGATCAATGAGAAAAACTAATTTTTTTTTTAGTAGGTCAACCCTCTTTTTTTTTTTTTTTTTTTTTTTTTTTTTTTTTTTTTTTTTTTTCAGTGTACTGATTAAAACGAAAAGTTCCAATTATTCCTACATTTTAGAACTGAAGTTATAGACATAGGTCGAATTTTCTTAACGTACTGTTTAATTTAAAATTACATTGCTCAGAAATGTACAGATAGGCTATAAAAAAATTAGAAAAGGATTTTGCTTTGCTTTCAAAGATTTATGTAAATGAAATATTTTAGAAAGCTATTTAATGAAACGTTTTTTATATTAATTATTTTTATAATAAACATAACATTACTCTTATAAATACTCAGGGAAAAATAAAATGAATTAACAGGAAAAAAAATCAAGAATTTAAAAATAAATCTGTTTTTTATTTTCTCTGAAAAGAATTCAACTAAAGTTACTAAATACTTTTTTCAAAACAATTAACTTCGTCAAATCTTGCTTTTCCAAATGTTATCCTGTTCGTCATCTTGGAAGAAAGAACTGTAATTTCCACGTGAAACTAATATCCAATATTTTTTTATTAAAAATTCTTTAATAATTTTATAGTTTTGTTTTGTATTTTAACATTACTTTTGAAATATTTTGCTTTTATACTTTTAATAAATTGTTAGCATATTTTTTATAGAAGGATATTTTCTCGAAGTGAGCTGCGGGTATAAAAATTTATTATAAAAGTATTTCTTTTAAAAGTTATTGTTGTCTTTATATTACTTTTGATCTTATTTTAATTTAAGTGCAATTTCCAATATCTTTTTTTTATTAAAAAAAACCTATTTAAAGTTCATGTGTCATTTATACATTTTGAAAAGAAACAAAATACCGAAAATCACATAAAATTCAAAATTTTATGTTTTTATACTAGATGAATTGTTTAATAAGCTCATAAGTTATTAAAAAGAAATCGTCATTTTTTTTGTTTACTTTTTTAGTTTTTGGTTATGATGTTTGATATATGTGTAGGATTTCCTTTTATAATTTTAAGATTGCTTAAATGTTCACCTGACTTATGACTATAAATGACTATATCTCTGCAATTTAACTTTAAACAACTTTTATTACTTACTCAAACAAACAATATGATGGTGAGATCACAACACTTCATACCCACCAATACTATAATATCTTCGTAAACATAAATAAGAATTCCCCTAGAATTCTAATTTAAATCCTTTACTTTACACACATCACAATACCAACCTTCATATTGAGGTACAAAACTATAGAACACCGTATTTTCCTCCCTTTTTTTAAACTTCAGCTTTCACTAACCTCATAATTATCTTCGAAATAGTGTATCTACTAAATGTACCCTTGATGGGTTTTATTTGCAATAACACATTCGGTCATCCTGACAGTCCGGTGACTCAACAGAATAGATTGTTCATATAGTTAAATATATAACACATAATGATACGCATATACACATAACAATTAATTTGCAAGGGTTTCATATACTCGACAGATGTAGATGTTTGACATTGTCCATCGTGTTTTCCATATGTCTAACTAATTTTCACTTCCTGTATAAAAAGAAACACCCACCAATCTTCTCTATGCCCATCTGCATTGAAAGTGGGAGAAATATTGTTGCGTTTAGCTCTACCTTGAAATATATCTCCTCTTCTGTCAAATTTAGCTTCGTATCCTCTATAGTCAAAACTAGTAGTATGGTCTAATGACTGGTCCTGTAGTCTTCGAATACAATTACAATTTACAGAAGTATAGATCCTTAACAGTACCATTAAATTGTGTTTTAATGATTATTATTCTATCTTCTAATCTCACATAATCTCTTTTATACAATTCAATATTTTCTCTTTAAAATCTTTCACGCTTTCTTTCTATCTATTGTACATCTAAAATTCTCCGATCCTCAAGATACTTGTGACATCTATATACAAAATTGTTTCTCGAATAATATGGTGTTACTTTTTTTGAATAATTGTAATCATGTTTTTTAAAACTTCCACGGAATCTTTTTCATTCCAATTTCTTTTTTCAATATTAATTTTTCCTCCCGTGTTTCTTATTTATGACATGTTTCAATTTTTATTATTTCTTTTTCACCCGCACATTCTTCGCATTTTTCTTTCAGCTTGCTTATTCGCACTAATCTCTCTATCTCGTTTCTTTCATTCAATTTTTTCTTACTCAACGCATTTGATTATTCCTCACGAGATATTTCCATTATTTTCATTTTTGCATTTTCACTTGTATTGTTGGCCACACATTTTTAATTTTCACCAGTATTCTTCAGTGCTTTAATATATCTACAATATACGATGATTTCGCCCTTGGCCTTTTCTTTCTTGGCGAGATTTTTTATTTGACGCCTTCTTTTGTAACTGATAAATCGCATCCGGATATTGCACCTATACCTAACAATATCTTACAGTCTGTATCCGACATTACATGAAAATCATCTGTTAATTTCACGCCGTCTACTTGTATTTTGTGCTCAAAGAATCCTATTGATTTCGTCTCTTCTGCTCCAAATCCGGTCAATATACATGCATTTTCTTGGCATTAATAAGGTGTACCTATTTCATTGTAATAATTTATATTCTTCAAGCTTTTATCACTTGCGGTATCAATTATTATTTTCCTGAGCTTCTCATTTATTGGAACAATACGTATCTTTGTTCTTGCATTTGTGTCGGTCATTTCCCGCTTTTGTAAATTCCTAACATTTCTTCTCTGTATATGCCGTTCTCATTTGTTTTCGTAATCGGGTTACTAAGACACGACTGAGTGCTAGTTTGATTCCTATTTGTACATTTGGCGGGTAATTTACAAGTCTTCAAATTTACAAGTCTTCAAGTAGTCAATCTTCAAATGCAACTAATTATCGCATTTCAAAATTATGATAAATATGTATGTTTTATATGATTTAAATCATTTTGACTGTATCTGGGAGATGTAGAATATCGTACTTGTGTATTTGACAGGGGTAAAATTATAAAATTTCAAATCTTAAAAATTAAATTAAATTTTCAAATTAAAAAAATTAAATTTTTGAAAATTTACCGAGATGAAAATTTTGAGGTATTCCACCCTTAAGTTTTTAATTTTTGAAAAAAATTTGCAATTTTATCAAAATATTATTTTTTTTAGAAAAAATTTAATTTAATTTAATTTAATCTTAAAGCTATATTTTTCCTCATAATATCTATATAATATATACATATGTATATACGTCCAATTCAATGGGGGTAATCTTATGTGTATCTTAAATGTTATGTGTAATCTTAAATGTAATCTTATATTATTAGGTCATAGAACAACAGAAAGTGCGAAATATCCCCCCGCCCTCCTTCAAATACCTCGAGGGATGAGGCAAAAAATAATGAGGGAAGGGGCACAATCTGTGACGCAGAAATGCACTTTTTAGGGAATATTGTATTGTCATAAGAAATACATGCAGATTTGAAAAGAATTACAGATTTTGAATTGGCACCATTATGCATAGAAATAATAAAAACTTGGAATATAAAAATTTTTACATCCATAAAAAATAAAGACTTTTGTGCTTAAAAAATGCACACTTTTTGCAAACACGGAATATGCAGTTGTTTCATGCAAAAAATGTGTTTTTGAAAACAAAAAACATGCACATTTTTGTATGCATAAAAAGTGCATATAATTTGCACACAAAGTGTACACTTTTTGAAATATTCAAAAATATTGTGAAAATTGTGTACAAATTGTGTACTATTGATACCTTTTTGCAAAAAAAGTGCAAAAATTTTCTAGCCGGGACTATTCCAAAATCCTCGCAAAATGTTAATAAATCCACCTTTTTTTGCTCTATTCAAAAATGACATTATTCTACTTACGTTACGATGAAATAAAATTATTCAAAGTTTTCACTTTAGCAGGAATTGCAGATCTGATTACGAAAATGATTACAGTTTATATAAGTATGTGCAGTTTATTCTTGGTATATCCTGGTTTTAAATATTTCTAAATCAAAATCCCACCCGAGTCTTCATAATTTCTTGAATTTTATTTTATAATATTAGAATTGTTTAAATGTTCACTTGACTTATCACTATAAGTGGCTATATCTCCTCAATTTAACTTAAAACAACTATTATTACTTACTCAAACAAACAATATGAGGATGAGATCGCAGCACTTCATACCCATCAATAATACTATAACATCTTCGTAAACATAAATAACAATTCTCCTAGAATTCTACTTTAAATCCTTTACTTTACACATATTGGATTACCAACATTCATATTGAGGTAAAAAACTATAGAACACCGAATTTTTCTTCCTTTTTTTTTAGGTAGATTTCGTAAGAAATATTAGGTAGATTTCGTAAGAAATACTACCTATTGCATATTTACCCCTAGGTTGGAATTTCTGGAAAATATTTGCAGATCTACACCGACCATGACTCTCAGAACCCAAAACCACCCCCAGTTCAAAACTTTATCTATCTATCTATCTATCTATCTATGTATCTATGTCACTTTTTTATGGACACGATAATTTAAAAATTCTGCACAAATCTCTTCCAAACTAATATATAAAATCAAGGGGCATAAAATCTCGGCCAAGTTTGTTAATGGGCAAAATCGAACTGCAGTGGGAGGGGAATGGGGGCTTTTTGTGAAAACAGCAAAATACCCATAACTTCTTAATTATGATACTTATCAAATCCGTTTAAAGTTATTATTACCACTGGGAAAAGGGCCGAAAATGTATGTATGACAGATTTTTCATCTAATTAAAATTGGCCTGAAGGGGGTGGGGAAATACGGGTTTCAGAAGAAAAAAATTCATAACTTTGTCAATTCACAAGATATCAAATCCGATTAAATTTATTATAAATACTCTTAATATTATCTACAACTTTTATATTAACAAGCTCTTTTATAGGACCCTTACAGCAAAAACAAATTAAAAACAAATAAATTCTGCCGGCTCCGCCTACTTAACACAGGTAGATTTCGAAGTGGGCGGTTCCAACTGCCGCATCATGGCAAAAATGTCATTTCTTCTGCAATTCCCAATAAACAGGCGCCCCACGGTAAACGTCTTCGAAATCTACCTGTGCCTGTTGGTCGAGCCGTCAGGGATTTTTTTTATATTTAAACTTCACCTTTCACGAGCATCATATTTATCTTGAGATATCGTGTATCTTCTAATTGTACCCATGAGTATATTATCTTGTACTGTTAAGACTATTAATGTACAGATGGATATTATTTCCAATCCCACACATGTATACTTAGAAAATTTATGAAAGCAAGTAAAAAAATAAAAGGAAATGAAATGAAAAATTACAGAAACAATTTCTTTTCCATCCGGAAACGAAATAATTCTGTCCTGTAACACAATTAAAGAAATAAACATCTTTAATCAACTCATGATTAATGAGATGTTAGTTAGATAATAATTTCCATCTTTCGTAATATAAAATTGACTGAAATCTTCAAATAATTTAGTCACATTGATTTAAAGGGACGCAGTACACTTTGAAAAAAAAATATGTATTTTCTCTGTACCTATTTTAAATATCATTAAATAAAATTCTAAAACAAATTTATTTTCCCGACAACAAATACCATTTCATGACTGAATTTTGATTAAAAAAAACTTAAGAAAATTTAAAAACGTTTAAATTTTATATTTTTTAAATATTTTTTACACAATTTTTCTTTTTATATTTACAGGAGTATCCTTCATAATGTTAGAGTTTGATTTTCCTATAAACCCATTAGTTTATTAGAAAAAAAATGAAACGTCCTTATCTATTCTACAATTAAGTGAAAAACGGGAATATCTTGAAAATTACATTAAAATTTTTGGTACTTCTCTATTATCCCGTCGACCACTTTTCATAACAAAAAACTATCGCCAAACTGTAAGATTAAACGCCAATAATGCAGTCCCATTTACTTGATGTCAGGAGCATTATACGTGTTTGTTATGTCATCAAATGGTTGTTAATTCGACATTTGCGTGTATTTTTCATTATGTTTTACTGATTTATTAGTTATTCCATTAATTAAAATAACAATTGTGTCCTTAAATTCTTATTTTTTATTTATTTTGATATTCCAATGGCAACGTTCTCCCGTTTATTTGGCGTTACAGTTTGGCGATAGTTTTTTGTTCTGAAAAGTGGTCGACGGGATAATAGAGAAGTATCAAATTTTTTTGTATAAATTTTATTTCATAATTAATCCTTAATTCTACATAATATACCTTTTCGATTATGTAAAAAAAAATTGTGTTATTCTTACATATCTGTTGAAGTTTAAACATTTTAAAGATAACAAAATTCAAGATTGGAACTCTGATACATTTAAAAGAAAATGGAGGCCGTAAAATGTCTTTTTCCTATATTTATAATCATCGGATCTTCGACAGAATAGTATTATATTATTTTATTATTATTGTTATTATTTTAATATGTTTAATATTCTAATATGTTTAATATTTTTTATTTATTTTTATTTAAATATGTTTATTATTTTTATTTCAAATATTTTTGTTATTCATTCAATATTTTTATTTATTTTTATTTTAAATAGGTTTATTATTTTTGTTTCAAATATTTTTGTTATTCATTCAATATTTTTTTATTATTTTTTTAAAATTTAAATAAATTTATTATTTTTATTTCAAATAAATTAATTCCAGTAACAATTTTAAGCTGTGTTTACACTAATTATTTTAAGAAAATACTTCCTTTTTAAAATTTTAAAAACATTCTGATACAAATGCTAAGACGAAAATAGTATTTTTTTTTAAAGAAATCTGTTTACTTTTATTTTCGATGAAAACAATTTATGCAAAGATATTAAATGGAAGTGATAGAAAAATAAACTTTTCCAAAACTTATTTTTAAATAAAATATTTTAAAGTGGAAAAATTATATAAATTTATTTTTTCACGTGGCACACATTTCCAATAATTTTTATTAAACACATTTTATGACTTTAATTTTGTTTCATTTTAGATATAGAAATTTTAATTTCAAGCATTTTCTTGCTTTTTTTTCTCTTATGAACTTTTATTAAATTGTTCGTGTAATTTTTAAAAGACATTTTCTTGAAATGGATTTCGATAAAATGATGAGTTCCAGAAAAGTACTTTTTTTAAAGTTTCTGTTGACTTTGTTGAATTATTTTCTTTTAATAACGAATTCCATTACATATTTTTGTTAGAAAAAAGAAAGATTTTGTTTGAAAAATATATGCCATTTATTCATTCAGGAAAGAGAAAAAAATGACTAAAAATTTCTTTATAGTTTTTTTTAATAAGATAAAATGAAATAAAATGGCTTAAATTTTCATGAACTTTTATTAATGTCAAATAAAAAAGTTTTCAGCTGTGGAATTTGATTAGAAAATTCATGAACAATGAATGTATTATTTTCATTTTGTTACTTTTAGATATCCCTCAGAAAAATAATAAGCCAAAATTTTAGAAGATAAATTTTATTATAGTGATATTTATTATAATCGGAAAATCTTAATCAATATTTCAAGCAAGTAACGTTCTAAATTTTAAATCTTTACTTACCAACTATTCTTTTAAAAATTTTATTGAGAGATATGGGTTTCTAAATTTAAAAAATATTGCTTACCAAAATTTTCGTTCGATTTTGAACATTTCAAGAATTTCATAATGTCGAACTTCGCCAATAAAATTACTATATTTTTAAAAGAAAATAACTTATAGAAAAGGTAAAGAACTAGTTAAAAATAATCTATGTATAACTTATATGAGTTTTCTGAAACTATATGAAGGATAAGTAACTTATGACAAAGTCAAAACCTCTAAATTAATTTATATAAAACAAACCAAATTAGAAGCTCGTGCAAAATAACATGTGAAAGATTTTTATTTTAAAATGAAAGCAAAATTTGGTACAACGCTGTCATGTCTTAATTTATGAACTTCAGAACACGTCGTGTTTTTATTTCTTATTCTATCTGTTTGCTGAAAGAAAATTATTAGCTTTTTTTAAAAATTACTTTTTTAATATTACTATAAAGTAAACTGTACGCTTAGACAAACTTCTATTTTTCTTGATTACTAGTAATAAAGCTTGGCATTCTTTTCTTACATTTAAAAGTTTTACAAACACTTCTTTTTATTAACAATTTACCAAGTTCTAAAACAGATTGCTAGTTTTTTAAGCATAAGTGAAAAACGACGTGGCATAATGAGCTGCAATTTTGGATCCACATATTTTTAATCTTCTAGAAATCGATTTAATTTTAAAAATTCATAGATTCATAATAATTTATAATATCATTCATAATATTTTCGAAATTTTCTAAACAAATTTCGAAATAAATATGAATTGCAATCTATAAATTTTTTACCAGAAATTGATTTATGAAATATTCAAATATGTGAATAAAAAATTACAGTTTATTCCGCCAAGTCGTTTTTGAGTTATGCTTAAAAAACTAACAGAGTTGCAATCTGTTTTGCAACAATTACAAATGAATTTAACATTAGAAGTTCTAAAGTTTAATCCTTCAAAATTTCTAAACTACTTCACCGAATGCATTTCCGTCTAGTATCTTAGGATAAAATTTACGAAAAATTCAAATTGGATGTCCAATTTAGGTGTTCGATTGAAATTTTCAATTGTTGGTGAAACTTCAGTATTAAGACGATTCCTATATATTTTTAAAAACATGAGTTGAAACATGACATAATTTCCAGTAAAAAGGCTAAATCAATTATTTTCTCTAGCAATTTGGAAATTAAAATGTATGGGGTGTTCTCGTTATTCCTTTTTTCGACTGTACTGTAACTGTAATGTGTTTATATATTTGGATGTTTTATACTATACAGTGTATTCTTTATAACAGGTAAATACAGTGAGTTTCATTAAATTTTTACTCTCTAATGTTTTAATTTTTTTACGTGTATCGAGCTCATCTTGTAAACATCAAAGTTTAACTTTACAGCAAACATTTTTTTATATTCAGTTATTTGTACTTTTAATTTAATTTTCTTTGTAATTTTCCATCTACAGAAAATAATTGTCTAAAAATTTGTAATTCGTTTCTAAGTTTGTAATAATACTATTTGGGATAAGAAAATCTGATTTTGCATTACCAATGTAGCACGCGGTAACTAATCGAGAAAGACTTAATATATTTTTGGTGTATATGTAATTTTTATTATATATATCCAGGGGATCCAACCCAGGTCACAGGATATATTACAGGGAATACGGAACGTATGTGAGCATCTTTTTTAATTGAAAACACTAATAGATTTTTTCCATTTAATAATTTTTCTTTAAGAATGCCAACCAACTATACTACAAAAAGTATTTTTATATTAAATATATCAATTATAAATTCAATAATAAAGTTTTGAAATTTATTAAAAATCATATATTTAAATGAAATAAGTAGCTTATTAATGTGTTTGTAATCTATACAAAGTTTCAGAGAAAGTAGCTTAGTCATTTTTAAATTTTAGGAAGGAAAATAAACTTTTATTTTTGGTAAGGTGTGAAAGATGAAAAAAGAGTTCTTGTCAAGCTTGGAGAATCAATTGACAACTGTGGTAACCTTATGACTTTTTCTTAAGTTCTCATGTCTTTTTTATATTACTACTAATTTATTTTACATATTTGTAGAAAACAAGTATTTATGGTTGGAATAGATTACAATCTTCCATGCATGAAAATTATCTAATTTTTTAATAATAATAATATATAATAATGTTAATTCTATTGCAGTTTTCAAACAAACTCAACTACATTTTTTTTAGAAAATGGTGTAAAAATTGAAATTATATGGACATTTATAAAGAAATATATGTGAAAAATAAATCGAAAGCGATACCGCAGGTCGTCATTGCTTTCACGTCAGCGTTACTATCTGATATGTTTTTACATTATAACATATATAATATATTAAGAAATAAAAAATTACAGAAAGTAGCACACGAAAATTGCCCAACAAAGAATTTTATACACTTGAAATCTATTTTTAAATTTGAAATCTATTTCATAAAGTTTAAAAATATAATAATGTCACATAACTTTTCATTTTATAAATACTGCGACATATTTCGTCTTAAAATATTAAATTTTAATCTCCCAATCCTTTATTTATTTTTTAAAAATTGTTGAACAGGCCAATAATTTAAAAAATGTCTTAGCTTGTACTGAAGAACTACATCAATATTTGACACCAACCATATTTTTCCAGCTATTGTAACAGCTGGGAAATAATGTATTGTTCAACTTTATTGACAGTTTTCTGTCTCTTTTTAAAATATCATAAAAAATTATACAAACATTCTAAAGAACATATGTTCAGAGATCTTTGAAGTTTTTTTCATTTCGAAGATCAAGTTTTCATTATCCGTATCATTCAAATAATCCCTATAATGTATTTTTCAAAATGAAAACAGCACAGAAAATTGAAAATAAATGTGACAAACTTAAGAATCTATTAGAAATATGAAGGCTATTAATTTCTATAATTTAGAATGACCATTTTCTCCATGTCCTTTTAAAATATCATAAAAAAATATTTATTCTAAAGAACATACGTTCAGGAACCTTTAATGTTCTTTTTCATTAAGAATTTAAAAAACAATAATAAAAAAATTATTCAATTAAAAAAAAACTGATTATATACTCTAAAGAAAACTTTAACAGTTAGTGAATATATATGTTATATCAATTTTATAAAATGAACTAAACTAAAAGTAACTGTTATTTGGAGTTCTATTGATGTTTTTATGAAATATTATAAACCCTTTTTTTCACATATTTCTTGCTGTTCTACTTTTTCTTCACATTCGGTTACATTTAGAAAATCTAATTTGTTTAGAAAATAGGTGACAAAAAGAATTATTTTTGTAAAAGCATTGTATAGGTTAATTTATAAGTAAATAAAGTCATGATAGTTTTTTTTAATAATCTTAGGTATTGTATACTGCATTTTTTTTTCATTGGGAAATTATTTTTTCTTTTATTTTCTTACTTTAAAAATATTGTAAGAACTATTTTATTTTCAATGTTGAGTAACCTAATCTTAAAATTTAGAAATTCTTCATACATAAGTCAGATTTAATATAATTAAATGTTCGTTAAACATTTATTTTATTTTATATATATCTTTTCCTTTTATATATACTGCGACATATTTCATCTAAAAATATTAAATTTTAAACTCTCAATCCTTCACATCTTTATTAAAAATTCTTGAACATGCCAAATATTTTTTAATTTTTTTTCTTCTATTGAAGAACGACATCAATAGTTGACATCAATCATATTTTCCTGTTCTTGAAACAGCTGGTAAATAATTCATTGTTCATCTTTATTGACAGTTATCCGTATATTTTAAAAATATCATAAAACATATTGAAAATTCTAACGAACACATGTTCAGATATCTTTGAAAACTTTTTTCATTTTGAAGTTCAAATTTTTATCATCCATGTAATTCAAATATTCCACGCAATGTACTTTTAGATAGGGTAGACAGTATACAAACTTTGAAATAAAAGTGAGAAATATTTAGATTATTACACCTATTAGGGTTATCAGGTTTATCAATTTTTATAATTTATAATTTAAAAAATAATTAAAAATAATAAAAAAAAAATTAATTAAAAATACACTTTTTTTTTAAATTCCAAGTTTGGACTGATGTTTTTATACACTATCAGAAAGAAAACTTTAAAAGTTGGTGAATCTATATGCAATATTAATTTCATAAAAAATAACTAAAATAAAAGTTAATGTTATTCAGAGTTGAATTGATGCATTTATGGTATATTATAAAACCAATTTTCCTATACTTCCTGTTGTTCTGCCTTTTTCTTCCCATTTGGTTGCATTTAGAAAAATTAGGCAGTTTAGTAAATAGATGACAAAAAAAAAACTGTAAAACTATTTTATTTCTTAATTTATAAGGTAATAAAGGAATGAATTTTTTTTTCAATTCTAATAGGCATTGTATACTGCATTTTTTTCCAGTGGGAAATTGTTTTTCTCTTCGTTCTATTGCAGTAAAAATATTGTAATATGTTTTTTTCATTTCAATATTAAGTAGCCTAATCATAAAATTTAAAAATTCTTCATAGATAAGTCAGAACTAATATAATTAAAGGTTCTTTAAACATTTATTTTCAATCATTTTGTGAATATCGTTAAAAAAAAAAATCTTAGATAAACGGAATAATTTCCTTTTTTTGAAATGACAAAAGTTATTAGAATTTTGAAACAAAACGTATATTATAATGAATCTATGATATATATATATATATATATATATATATATATATATATATATCTTCTTTCTTTTACAAAATTAGGAAAGTACTGTTTATGTCACTGTATAACGTAGATTAATTTTAATTTATACTAATAGATTACGTTTTAGAACTGCTCAGAACATGTTTTAAAGCAATATTTCATGTATCATGGCAACCTCTCTTGCCGTAACACAAAGTCTAATAAATTTCATCCCAGGGCGCATAAGTCACTCCGCGTTAAACAGACATTTATCTTCACATTAATTGAGGTACAAGTTTATGAGGCAATAAAGGTGCCAGGGAATTCTTAAAACAGAAGTAAGTGATTCACTAATAAGATAGCGTTATACAATATAGTAAAGATGCATTAAAATAGCTAAGTAAATTTATGAAATTATTTTCACATTGAATAATTGTATACCTAAAATAAGATAAACGAATGTTTAATTCGCGTAAATATCTAAAAAAGTTAAACGAAATAACTTCCATTTATTGAAATGACAAAAGTTATTAGAAATTTGAAGCAGAACGTATTTATAATGAATCTATGCTGAAAAAAATATTTCTTCTTTCTTTTACAGAATTAGGAATGTACTGTTTATGTCACTGTATAACGTAGATTAATTTAAATTTATACTAATACTCATATATTATGTTTTAAAACTGCTCAGAAAATGTTTTAAAGTAATATTTCACGAATCCTGGCAACTTCTCTTGCCGTAACACAAAGTCTAATAAATTTCATCCCATGGCGCATAAGTCACTCCGCGTTAAACAGACATTTATCTTCACATTAATTGAGATACAAGTTTATGAGACAATAAAGGTGTGAGGGAATTTTAAAAATCAGAAGTAAGTGATTTACTAATAAGTTAGCGTTATACAATATAGTAAAGATGCATTAAAATAGCTTAAGTAAATTTATGAAATTATTCTCACATTGAATAATTGTAGACCTAAAATAAGATAAACGAATGTTTAATTCGCGTAAATACCTAAAAAAATATATAAAGTCCAGTTTTATTATTTTTTTAGATTAGTTCATATAAAATTTGAACCCCAAATATCTGATAATATTTGCGCATTTTTCCCATTGTCTTTAAACTTTGAAAGCTATATTTTGAGAGATAGGGGACAGGAAAAACTCTTGCAAACGGATGCGGGCTAGATTTTAATTTCTTAATAATGAATTGTTTAAAACATATTTTTTTAATTCGTGGAGATTTCTTTGTAAATGTATATATTTTATTATATAGTAAAGAGTAATCCACACCAAAAATAAATAAATAAATAAAACAATTATACTTTTAAAACTTAACTAGATGGAACCCGTCAAAACTTGACGGAAAAAAATTAAAATAACAATATTAGTAAAATAAGTTTCTTTATTTCATATAAGAAGCGGTGCTTATGAAACAGTCTTTCAAATATTTTATTTTAAAAGTTTTTTCCCCAAGTGAATTACAGTACTATTTCCGATGCAAACTCCAAACAAACAATCCGTAAACAAAATGCAAGTCAGTTTGACATTACCGCCATCTTCCCCACGGCAAGAAAGAAAATTTCCTGGACCTATGAAGTATCATACAAATAGTATATACCTACGTTCATCTCATATTCAGTCAATAAAAGAACATAGTAAATGAAGCACACATCTCCTCCCATAATAAATTTAATATTATCTAGTTGATATTAGCTAATGTCAAAAGATTGGCAAACCACAGAGTTCAGAAAATAAACGCTATGCCTGGCAAAAATGGGAGTTGTCGACTTTATGACGTCATAAGCAGAAGTAAAAGTTTAATTGAAAATTACGGCTAATTAATAAAATTTTCGAACAAACGAATGCACGATAACAAATCTGTATCCAAATATCTTTCATTTAAAAAAAGAATGGTGTAATTTGATGCAGTAGTTTATTCTCACGGATTGTCGAAAGAAATCGCTTAGCGTTTTAAATATATAGATGGTTACACCATAATTTAATTATACACTAGCAAGACCCGCGGATTTGCACGCGTGGTTGTTTTTCAAATATGCCAAGCGGCATTTGTGTGGCTAGTTTCATTAGGGAAAATTAAATTGCTACGGATAATTTGAATATTACTAATTAAGTCACATTTCGAGGAAAGGACATTAGGCGAACACGAGACTTGAATTAATACGAAAATCTTCATTCCAACCCATTTGCATCTACACCTTCCAAAAGAAAAAAAAAACAGATACAATGCAGTCTACTTGGGAACTCTAATTTATCATCGACCGGACAGCGACAGAATTATTTAAATTGCTTCAGTAATCTCACAATCTATTTTCTAGAAACAATCAATTGTTTATTATTTACAATTTTAGTATAACTCGAATCACCATAAAAATTAAAATACCATTAAGTAATAAGTTGGAAAACATTGGTTTAGTATATTTAGTCGTAATTTTTGTGCGGCAAAAGGTTAAATTTTCAGCATTTCCTTACCTAATTGCCAATCGTAATTTGCTGTAATTTTAATTCATTATCGTAGTTACATGTACTTGTGTTTTCTCTTATTCCTCAGAAAAGTTGCATCTAACACTGGCAGGACAAATATTTGATTCTCTCCTCTTCTCATTTTTTAAGAGTTTGAATTAAGAGCAAGAACAATAAATCATACGTTAAACATAGATTATGAAACACTTTCCAAAACCTTCAAAATATTGTAACAAAACTTCATAGATTAATAAGGTGAAATGTGATAGCTAGGTAGACAATTTGGAAAACGCATAATATACATGAAAACACAGTTTCAGTAATTACCATTAATAATAGGAAAAAAATAACCGAATTTGTTTTGTGAACCCCCTTTATATGATTAATAGATTTGTATATATGCTACATAGAATAATAAAATTTAATTCAATTAGAAAAATAACAACAAATTTGAAAATTTCCATTCGGCAATTTCGGTCAATGAACGATAATGTACTCGGCATCTATTTTTGAAGCCCTCTGTATAATCTATAGAATTTATACACACAAAGCAACACGTAAAATATTAGGTAAATTTAAAAACGCGCTTCCAACAATTATTGTTCATAAACAGTACTGTACCGAATTCTTTTGTGTGTGTCCCTGTAAATGAACGATATAAGCTGTGCACTCCATAATTTATATTAAGGATCTTGTAATGCACCTCAGTGATATATATATCAATTTCAACATGTTTAAAATATATTAACATCATTAAAACACCTCGCAAACGATTTTTCTCAATAGGCCGTAATGTAACGGAATTATTTTGAGTGTTCCTTGTAAATGAACTATAAATGCTACACACTTTATTTTCAATACCGAACATGCCATAGTAAATCTGAATAACATATATCAATTGCATGACAATCCGAGTATATTTACTCGAGTTAGAGCACGGACAGATAGACAGACAAATCGAATTCTTAAACACTTTTCAATTTTGTTGGAAAATGTTAAAAAGACACATTCTCGTGCGTCTCAGCAACTTAGAAGTTATACCTATGTCAAATTTAAAATTTCTAGGCTAACAGTTTCAGAGAAATCACAGTGAAAATAAAACTTTGGCATTGTCCCTCCAAAAAAGGCGTTGTCTCTCAGTTCCTCATTGAAATTATTTTTTTTTTAAACTTTTCATTGGGGGAATCACACTCTAATAGAAAACTGAATTTTAAATTAAAAATTTCTAGTCCCTGTAGTTTCCGAGTAATGATGATTATAAAGTGTTTTCTAATAATTTCATTCTTTGAAATCTTGACTATTCTAACAAACGTTCTTACCGAGCATTAAAGTCATAAATGCAACCACCAATTAAATGTCATGTTTTTAGCATCAACACAATCAAAGAAATTCGAATTTTAATACGTTTTTGAATCTTGCACCCCTTTGAGGGTAGTTTACAAAGAGATAAACTATAGTCTATGTTTAAGCGGAGGCTGTCATAATTATTATCCGGAGAGAAGATTTCAAATCGGTTTAAATGTTTCAAAGTAATCGTTGTTTTAGAACATTTTCCGCTCATTTCACGCTTTTAAATTTCAAAATTTTAGAAAATGTTTGGAGCGTGCATGTATGTCTTAAAATTAGCTACCATACGAATTTCACATTTAAAGCACTAACAGTTCAAAAGCATCGTAATTTAGAACGCTATAAGAACATTTTCGTTCATTTTATAGTTTTAAATTTCGATGATTTTAGAGCAAATATTTACAACTTAAATGTAACCACACATGTCAAATTTCATGTTTCTACTTCCAACATATCGAAAGAAATCGTAATTTTAGGAAATTTGTCAGGCTTGCTCTCTTTTGTGAGCAGTTGGTCACAGGTAAAAAAAGTAGTGCAGAAATCGTAATTTTAGAAAATTTTATTACTTCTGCACCCTTTTAAATTACGGATTTTTAAATAAGTATTCTGTGAGAGCATTTACGTCTTAAAAGTAAAAGCCATGTCAAATTTCAAGTTTCTATCCCTAGCAATTCCAAGTAAATTGTAATTTGGAACCTTTTAAGAAAAGTTTCTGCTCATTTTACCCTTTTAAATTTCGAAGTTTTTTAGAAATAATTTTCAGAGAGCGATTACACATGCTTAAAAATAGCCACCATGCCAAATTTCAAGTTTCTAGCTCCAGCAGTATCACAGAAATTGCAATTTTAGAAAAAATTTTTTGCTCCTGCATTATTTTAAATTTCGATTTAAAAAAATAAACTTTATGCATGTACTTCCGTTTTAAAAGTAATAGTTATGGCTAATTACCAGTTTCTATCCACAACTATTCTAAATAAAGCGTAATTCACAAAGTTACGCATAAGGCTCAGATTAAATGATGGGCAACCCATACAACAGAACTTGACGATTCTTGCCTAGACGAATTCTCATCGACAAGTTAGATAAGTAAACAAACAATCTTCTCGATAAATGGAAAGCTCTTCAAGTTTTTATAGAAAATCCTTCCGACCAATGGAATTTTATTGCCCGCATGTAATCATTTTCTTATAAAGGTATTCTACATAATTTCATCAAAATCACGTTACTTGAAAAATGTAATTTTCAGTGACTTTACATCTTAAATATGATTCTTGCTTATAATAAGAAATTAAGTAAAACTAATATGATAAATCTTTTCTAAATGTGGGATAAAATAAGATTTCTTTCTTTCTCAAAAATTAAAAGATCTCATACAATGCAAATTCAGCACATCGTGTTGCTACGCCAGCTAGTACTATGATAAATATCGATTTTATCATTTTTAATTTTAATCTATTTAGAATTTTGCATTGATGTATGTAAACGACACATTAATAATTTCAGATATTAATTTTGTTATCATGTATTTACAGCGCAACAAATGTAAAACAGTATAATGAAATAATATGTGTAAAATCTAATATAGGGTGGTCATACAGTATTTCCCTGATTACAAAAAATTATTACGAAGTAAACCATTGACTGTACTGCTGTAATTTTTATATTATGGAAAATTCATGTTTTTAAGGTTTTTTTTAGTCCAGTATCAACCGACGTCCGTGAGTTCTTTGATGAGAAACTTCCAGGGAGATGGATCGAACCGGATGGAACTCCCCTAGATTTTTTTCTTTTGGGGATACATAAAGGACAGAGTATTTGCAACACTCAATGGCAGGATCTCAGATGCTGTGTCTAGTGTGACAGCCCAAATGTTGGGCAATACATGGCGAGAAACGGAATACCGTTTTGACATTCTTCCAGCTACCAAGGGTGCTCGAATTTATTTTAGTGAATTTTACTTAATTTACGGAAATTTACTGAAATAAGTGCTTGTATTAAAAACTTCGTAAGTGTCTTTACAATATATTGAAACAAGCATACGTATAATTATATATGTTTTTCTGCAATAAATTATTGTAACCTGGATAAGACTTTATGACCACGCTATATAATTAAACAACGAAGATAAGTACAGAAATATATATATTTAAATATTTCAATCAGTAAGTTTTCTGAAATACTGAAAATGATTATTTTGTTAAAATTTAATAAATAGCTAATATTTTAATAGAATATAATAAAATATAGCGATGTTCAAAGAATGCGTATATAGATGACTCTAGTAAACAAAGTTTTGAATATCATCCAAATAGACAGTTAGCTTTTTTAAATAATTTAAAGTTATATGCTAAATATTGTACACTGCTATCCAATTGAATAACTTTATTAAAAAAAAACAACATTCGAAGCAATTCAAAATGATTTGTTAAATTGCCATATTTGGATTAAATAAATACATTCTCATAAATAAAATGTTTTGAATGTTTTGAACCGCACTATTTCGTATATATGAAACTAATTTTCTTCCACTAAACTAAATTGAATAGTGTAGTAGAAGATTAATGTTTGGAACATAATAGGAAAAGTTTTATTTAATTATCAAATGAAAACTGGCCTTCCAAGAAATTCAAAATGATTTGTTAAATTGCCGTAGCTTGATTAAATGTATGTATTATATATTGAACAGTAATTAAAGTAGCACAAAAGCATAAATGAGGTGAAATAATAATTTTCACTTTACACATTTAATTAACATCACAAAACATACACACATACATCACAACATCAAGTCATAACAGAACTATGAGTACAATCCATGGCTAAAGCAGTGGGAACAAACTTATTAATATACATGGCGCTAAAGGATGGACAAGCAATTATTCTTGTTGTGCTGCCATCTACGGATTACTTTCTGAAGTAAAAACACCACAGTATGCATTATCATAAATAAAATATTTTGATTTTTTTTTTAAGCATACTATTTAGTATATGTAAAATTAACATTCTAGCAGCAAGTGACGGTAGGCCTCCAACTGGGTCCGTTTTCTGAATACCACTTTTACCAAATAAAAATCTCCCTTTCAATTTTTATTGGAAATTTTGCATAAACTTACCCGAAAAGTAACTTTTGTTGCAGAAGTTACAAATATTTAGCACGAAAAGTATTCTACAGCAATTCTAGTATTCCATAAGCGGACCAGTTGGAGCCTTGATTAGAGAGTATAATAGAATAATGTTTTGAATATAATGCTAAAGTTTTATTTAATTATCAAATTAAAAACTGTCATTCTAAAAAATTCAAATTGATTTGTTAAATTGATGTAACGGTATTGATAAATGCACTGTCATAAATAAAATATTTGAATGTTTTGAACCATACTATTTAGTACATGTGAAATTAAATTCCTATTATACTTGCAGCAAGTAAATTCAGAGTATAATATAATAATAATATGTTGAATGCAATGTTAAAGTTTTATTTAACTATCAAATAATAGCTGTTCTTCTCCTTCTAATGAACATATTATTTTTTTAATCAACATATTAATACAATACACTTAGTATTTAAGGGGGAGTGTGGACTTCGAAAAGTGCAAAAATACGCATGATAGATTTTTTTGTTAAAATTTATTGTTAAAATTTTAAAATTATACCAGACTTTTGCCAGATACTTGCTAGAAAGTGTATTTTCATACTTATTATAAACGTAAGTAATGAAAATAATATATCACCAGTTTTAGACCATAATTTTAAATCGCCAAATTCTTGTCCATACATCCTATACTTTCATCTCGGCTTATTGCAATAAATCCAAGGTAGTGTATGTTTATGCATAATTTTTGTATAAAAAAGAGCAGCAGGAACGCAAAATGTTTATAAAAAAATTATAAGAAAATTATCTTATTGACAGATTCGATTTACGTGTCAGAGTGTAAGTTTAGTGAATACTTTATTTTTCTAGGTAAATTTTGTGCAAATATTCGTCACAGAAGTATCAATAAAATCGGTAGATGATGCCGGTTTTTAATGTTGTTAAAACCTTAAGTCAAAAAGATCGGTTGCTGAATGAAAATAAATATACAAAAATAAATATAAAAATATTCTAGACTATAAAATCAGTAAATAAGGTAGATTTTTAATGTACTCCCAGCTTTACATGGAGAATATAGGTTGTCGTATGAAATTGATAATAGAACAAGAATGAAAAATCATGCGTCAAGCATAGATTATGTAACGCTTTACAAATATTTAGCGTTTAACAATTTTACAAATACTTAGCTTTTAAAGGTGAAATGCATAGTATATTTAAAAACGCAATTTCAGGAATTACCAACACTATTCGGAGAAATATCCGAGTTATTTTGCGCTTCCCTGTATATGATCTATAGATTTGTATATATATTATGCAGAGTGCTTAATTTTAGTTCATTTTTGAAACGCGTAGCACAGTTTAAAATTCCCCATCTGAAATTTCCGCCAATAAACGGAAATGTAATCGAAGACTTTTGTGCTGCCCTCTATATGACCTATAGAATTTATACACACCAAGTAATAGACAAAAAATGAGTTAAATTTAGAAACGCTTTCAGCAACTAAATAGGCATTTCCAGCAATTATTGTTAACAGACAATACCGAATTCTTTTGTGCGTCCCTGTAAATGGACGATGAATGCTATATACACAATATTCTCTAGCAAGCTCTTGTAATGTACCTTAGTGATGTATATCAATTTCAATATGTTTCAAATATTGAAACATCTTTAAAATAAGCGAAATATGATTTTCCCCCATAGACCGTAATGCAAAGGAATTCTTTTGAGTGCCCTGAAAAAAAAAAAAAAAAAAAAAACTATAAGTGCTACACATTTCATTTTCAATACCGAACATGCCATAGTAAATCTGAATAACATATATCAATTTCGTGACAATACGTATATATTTACGCGAGTTAGGGCACGGACAGACAGACAGACAGACGGCAGACAGCCAGAAACCCCGAATTCATAAACACTTTTCAACTATGTTCTAAAATATGTAAAAATAAAGAAAGATCTTAAAGGGAGGCGATATAAACATCATGTAAGGTAATAATTTTCACAATAATTTTCACCGACGGCGATTCGATTGTGAAGAAAAAATGCGAAATTCAATCAAGTGTATTTGCCTTAAGAAGGTACGCGGGTAATAATTTAAAATTTTATGAAGTGAATATATTAAGAAGTAGATAAACAGACAGAATAATAACAGAATAAATGCATACCAAAGATGTAACGTCATATATCAGAAATGATTAAATGTTTTTAAAAAAGAATAAGCATATAAAAAGATTAGTTTTCAATGAATTTTAGTTAACTTGTAAAATAATTACTGTATTTTTTGTTAGTTACTTTAACAAAGTGGAAAAAAGAAATAAAATGAAATAAAATTTTTAAAAATTTATTTTGATAAAGTTATTGACGTTATTTTATATTACAATTGAAACTGCTGAGTTTCCATATTTCGAACTAAAGTTAAAATTTCTTATTTTTTCTAAATCTGACATTTCTAAAAGAATCTAATAAAATTTTCTTTTGAATTAAATATAAATCTTATGAGTTATTGGAATTTAATTGTCTGTTAGTACATATTGTTCTCATGAAGTGAAATAAAACTTCATGCAATATAAATATGAATTCATGATTAATCGTTATAACCGCAAAGAAACTCAGCAGCTCTAGCTAAAGCCATAAATTATGTTGATATATAAAGAAAAAGTCATAAAAATTTAACAAATGATTTAGCAAAATAAATCATAAAGTGTGAAATATGAGAAATGCTATTAAATTCTCTGGGATAAATATAAAAGCTTCTTAAGAAATAATTTTTAAGAAAAGATTCTTAACGCTTCTTAAGAAAAGATTTTTAGAGCTACAAAACGCAAATGGGAATGGATTTTTATATTATAAAGAAGTAATTTGAAGCATGCTTCCTTAATATATATATATATATATGTACTATATGGCCATTAATGACCGGCAACTTTCAATTTTAGACATTTTGTCGAATATTTAAAAATATACTTGTCAGATTCTTCTGGAATTTTAGGATCCAAAAGAACAGGTTTGACTTCATATTTATCATTGTTGATTTGATAAGGAGGACAAATAGGGGACCAAAAAAATTAAAGAAAAAAATAATACTTGGGATCACTCTGTAAAATAAAATGCACCAAATGATCTATCGCTACAGAATATATATAGGCAGACATTGTACAATATGTGTATTCATTTGTGTAAGAATAGCATGTATAGTAATAGAAATGTAGCGATTTTTTTAAAAAATTAAAACAATTCTTGCAAGTTTTTTGCTTATAATATACAGGGTTTTTAACCAAATTTAACGCCAGTTTCAGAAAAATTGACAAAATGTAGTAGAAACAATATAGTGCAATTGGAATAAAAATATATTAAATATTTAAGGAAATATGGGCAGTTGTATAAAATAATTTTTATCTGCGCACGCGCAAACGATAACAAGGAACTTTTTGCATAATTTAATAGTAAACTCTATGGAGCAACTTATTAAAAAAATCAGTCAAATATCGTAAAAATTCAAAGAGATATCGGCGTTAGAGTGAGCTGTTTGTTAGTTTCTCACTAAAACTCGCTGAATGATAAGGGATTTTCCACAAATTGTCATTTTTTATTTTATACTATTTTCCAATTTTTAATGATACTTTAGTTCTCTTTGAAAAACTACCCTAACGAGCTTATTCGAACAAAAAAAGAATTATCAAAATCAAAGGATCTATTCCAAAAGTATTATAGCCTGATGCAATAAAGTTTTCCAAGGCGAACTAAAGTATCAATAAAAAATGAAATATAGTATAAAAATTAAACATGACAATTTGTGGACAATCCCTTATCATTTAGCGAGTTTTAGTGAGAAACTTAAAAACAGCTCACTCTAGACTGATTTTTTTTAATAAGTTGCTCCATAGAGTTGACTATTAAATTATGCAAAAAGTTCCTTGTTATCGTTCGCGCATGCGCAGATAAAAATTATTTTATACAACTGCGCATACTTCCTTAAATATTTAATATACTTACATTTCAATTGCACTATATTGTTTGTACTATATTTTGTCAATTATTCTGAAACTGGCGTTAAATTTGGTTAAAAACTCTGTATGTTATAAGCAAAAGACATGCAAGATTTTTTTAAATTTTTTTAAAAAATCGCTATATCTCTATTAATATACATGCTATTTTTACACAAATGAATACACATATTGTACAATGTCTGCCTATGTATATTCTGTAGCGATAGATCATTTCGTGCATTTTATTTTACAGGGTGGTCCCAAGTATTATTTTTTTCTTTAATTTTTTTTGGCCCCCTAATTATA